>OY728135.1:1323008493-1325408493 GCA_963277665.1 Viscum album
ATTTTCTCAATTGAAAACTTGATACCATCATGTTATCAAGTCACTAATCCTACCAAATTGGATTTTCACTAAAAAATACTATTCTAATCCTTAACACCCATATTTTATTTTTCATAACATGAATGACAACCCAATTAAATCTCATAGCTCTTAGTCACACCCCTGTGGATAGCTCGCCCACCCCCTGGACACCCCCTACCCCCTGGACAGCCCTGCCACCCTCGTGGACAGTCCGCCCACCCCCTAGACACCTTGTACCTGCTGGAAAACCCCGCCACCCCCGTGGAAAGCCTGCCCACCCCCTGGACACCCCTACTCCCTAGATAGCCCCCCAACCCCGTGGACAGCCTGCCCACCCCCTGGACACTCCCCCCCTCTCCCCCGGACACCCCCACCCCCTGGACACCTTGTACCCCCTGGAAATCCCCCCCACCCCCACCCCCGTGGATATCCCACCCACCCCACTAGACACCCCTCCCCCCTAGACATCCCCACCACCCTCGTGGACAGTCCGCCCACCCCCTGGACACCCCGTACCCCCTGGACAACCCCGCCACCCCCGTGGACAGCCCGCCCCTGATTACACAGAAGCAAATAACTCTGCATTTCCCCCGATTTCCAGAAGCCCCCACACAGGTGAACCCTAACCTGAGATCTTCCATTTGATCGGCTGCAACTCACCCATCCAGGTTAGACTCCTTCAACCTCTTCCCAAATACAGACATAGAAGCCCTCATTGAGGTAATTGACATGGTTGGGGTAGTGGGGTAGGTTGTTTTCCATTTTTCTTAGTGGGGTGATATGGTACTTTCTGTGGACTTTAGTTTGGGTGTTATGAAATGTACTAACTTTTCACAATATTTCCATTTTTTAGAATCAATAACTTATTTAAAAAACTCTCTTTACACATTCTGTATCTTTCTTGAAAAGCCTTTACTTTGTAATATATCGAACAATGTTTTATCAGGTCTATGATGTCTTCTTGGTATGTGATAAATGAAAAAATTACAAAACACATCTCACCTCAAATCTAGGCAGAAATAACTGAATTAATTAGTATATCTTTACATTGTTTTAATAGTTCACTACATCAACAAGAAACTCCTTCCTTTATCGTTTACTTAAATTTATTTTCTATTAAAGTTCAATCCTATTGAATTGTTTATGAAAAAATGACTTATATAAATTCTTTTTACAGAATGGACAGAAGTTGGTTGTATGAAACCGATTGGATCTCAAGCGCTTTTCAAAATAATTTAGAGAGATTTATAGATTTTTCATTTCACAATGCTTCAGATAGTGGTCGCATACACTGCCAAAGTTCCAATTGTGTTGGTAGACCTTGGTTGAGCCGTGAAGAAGTCAGCTACCACATAACCAAAAATGGTTTTCAAGAAAAACTACTTTGTGTGGTATCACAATGGGGAGAAAATGAAATCTCAAATTGGTGATGATCTAAATGAAAGGACTGGAATGGAGAATTTGTTAGATGATCAGTTTCTGTTTATTCGTCATCATGAAAAAGAAAGGATTTCTACTCAGGAAGACTTCGATATGAGGACAGCTGATGCATCTAGTGAAAATGATGATATTGATAGGGTGAAAAAATTGAATGATTCTGCCACGACTCCAGTATATCGACCCTGCGATAAAATGAAAAAGCTGGAAATTTTAATCCAATTGTTTCAAGGGAAAACTATGTATGGGATTTATAATACAGAAATCGATTAGATTCTTACCCTCTTGAAGGATTTACTTCCAGATGATGTAGATATTACCTCAAACCACTATATGACATGGAAGTTAGTTGAGGAACTTGGATTTTCAAGAAACAAAATTCATACTTTCCCGAAAGATTTCAGTTTATTCTGGGAGGAAACTGCTGAACGAAATGATTGTATAAAATGTGGAACATCCCGCTGGAAGTCAAAATCTGATGGAACGCCATCCTGCGTTCCACAAAAATTAATGTGGCACTCTCCATTGATCCCCAGACTCTAGAATCTTTTTATGTTTGATGACATATCAATAAAAATGAGATGGCATGATACCGAGAGAAAGAAGACTAATGATGAGTTGGTTCATCCTGCAGATGGATTTGCATGGTAGAGATTTGATGCTGGACATACTGATTTTTCATCTGATGTGCATAATGTGAGGCTGGGTCTTTCATGCAATGGTTTTAATCCGTTTGGGTAGATTCTTACTTCGCACAGCCCATGGCCAGTTTTTATACACATTTATAATCTTCCCCCATGGTTGTGTATGAAAAAAAACTTTCACTTTCTTGAGTATACTCATATCTGGTCCTTTTGATCCCAACATTGATATTGATGTATACATGAAACCTTTAATAAAAGAGTTGAAACTTCTTTGGGATGTGGGTGTGGACACATACGATGCATGTTCGAAAGACATATTTCAGATGCGTGCTGAGCTTATGTGGATGATCAATGATTTTCCGGCTTATGCAATGATGTCTGGATGGAGCACTAAGGGAAAACTATCATGTCCAATTTGTACGAAGAATACACGATCCAGAAGACTGAAACATCGCTATAGTTTCAGTTTTATGGGACATCAATGATTCTTGCCAAAAGATCATCCATATAGAATGAATCGTCGAATATTTGATAATACCACAGAGACCGATGATCAACCTCGACATATGTCTGGAACTGACGTGCTTAATGAATTGAAAGATTTCAGTTTTTCGTTCGGGAAGTGTCAAATGAAATCTGGAAAGAGAAAGAATGTTTCCACTGAAACCTATTACAATTGGAGGAAGAGGAGTATCTTTTTTGATTTGGCTTATTGGTCAACCAATTTGTTACGTCATTGCTTAGACGTAATGCATATTGAAAATAATATATGCGAAATGTTGGTTTTGGTTCTTCTAAATGTCAAGGGGAAGACAAAAGATGATTTACGATCTCGGCGTGACTTGGTGGATTGGGGCATCAGACCAGAATTGCATCCTGTGCGTATCAGTAAAAATAAATGGAAACTTCCATGTGCTTCTTATGTGATGACACCTATGGAAAAACAATTTCTAGAAGTATTAGAGAATATTAGAGATCCTGATGGCTATTCAAGAAATATATCTAAACGGGTCAATAGAAGAGAGTTGAAGTTAAAATCTTTGAAGACTCCTGATTATCACGTTCTACTACATGAGTTGCTTCCAAAAACAATCCGTCATATTTTTTCCAATAATGTAAGGGTGGATGTTATTCGGTTGTTCCATTTTTTTAGAGATCTTTGTGATAAGAATTTTTCCAAGTCTTTCTTGAAAAAAATGTTGACAAATTCCCCATTAATTTTGAGTGAGTTGGAGAAAATATTTCCTCCATCATTTTTTACATGCATGCTGCATCTGACTGTCCATATTCCCATTGAAATAATTCTCGGAGGACCTGTTTTTTTTGTTGGATGTATTCAACTGAAAGAAATATGTTCACATTAATGTCTTATGCCCGAAATAGAAATCATCCCGAAGGTTCTATCGTGAATAGTTACTTGGCTCAAGAATGTATGGATTTCTTCTCGATGTATTTGTCTGATCTTACTACAAGATTGAATAGACCAATGAGGAATTAATAAGAACAATATGAGAAAATTGAACCCAGTTTTCCATCACTTCCTCAAATAGGAGGAATTCCTAGATCATATAAATTGAAGACATTAAGCCACGAAGAGCGGGAGATGGCACATCGCATAATTTTGTTCAACTGTGATTTGTTCAATGACAATATCAGGTAACTAAATTGATTATGTATATCTTACATATATATCTGTTAAACTATTCATATTTTTTATCTACAGGGAACATAAAACAATGATAAATAGTAATCATCATTCTTTATCTTTGAGAAGGTGAGAGACTTTGCATAGAAAAGAGTTTTCTGCTTGGTTAAAATTGAAGGTATAAAAAAATTAATGTTTAAAATAATTATATCAATATTTAATTAAGTTTAATAGTTCTTTATATTGCAGGTATTGAGTTTGTTTGCTGACTCTATCTCTGAGGAAATAAGAGCTTTGGCTTTTGGTCCTAATACCGTGGTTCGTGGCTGTAAATAAATTGTTATCAATGGGTACAAATTTATTGTCACTGAACGAGCAAAGAACATGAGAACACAACATGATGGTGTTATGGTAACTTCCACAACAGATTGTTATGCCAGTGCATCAGATAGTAGACAGCGATTTGAAAATCTGTGTTATTATGGAGTTGTTGAGAAAATAATAATATTGGATTATTACTCTCATGGACGAGTCACAATGATGAAATGCCATTGGTTTGATTCGATGACGAGACATGGCACATTTATTGATGATTGTGGATTTTGAGTAAGTAATATGACTTGCACTCTTGCTATCGAAGAACCATATGTGTTGGCATCAATGGCTAAACAAGTTTTTTATGTCAAAGACCAACTTCGACCTGAATTTGGTGTCATAGTTGAAGTAATTCCAAGACATATTTTTGATGATGGTGATAATGGAATTGACATTGTCCCTAGTTCCATTAGAACCAATCCATTTATTTCTTTTGATGACTCAAATAGCTCAATTGTCAGAGTTGATTGTGAACCTAAAGTTGTGGTTGAAAATATATAGAATCATTCATCCATGTTCTCAATTATTTTGGTTTACCTTGAGTTGGGTTGTTAAGGTTGTTAATATTCAAATTGATTTAGTATTGATCACAAATATGTTTTAGCTGACTTGACCATTATGTGAATTTTCAATGTTTATTGGTTGCATTTTTATTTGAATTGCATTTTCTAATTTGGAATTGAACTATATTCAAACATAGTCAAACAAAATTTCTAACTTGGTAGACATTACAACTTGTAGGATTTATTAAATCCATTCAATCTCTTCTAAAACAATTGATAGCTGACTTGACTGTTATGTGAATTTTCAATATTTATTGGTTGCAGTTTTATTTGAATTTCATTTTCTAATTTGGAATTGAACTATATTAAAACATAGTCAAACAATATTTCTAACATGGTGAACATTAAAACTTGTATGATTTATTAAATTCATTCAAGATCTTCTAAAACAATTTATAGATGACTTGACCGTTATATGAATTTTTAATGTTTATTGGTTGAAGTTTTATTTCAATTGCATTTTCTAATTTGGAATTGAACTGTATTCAAACACAGTCAAACAATATTTCTAACTTAGTGAACATTACAACTTGTATGATTTATTAAATCCATTCAAGCTCTTCTAAAACAATTGATAGCTAACTTGACCATTATGTGAATTTTCAATGTTTATTGGTTGCAGTTTTATTTGAATTGCATTTTCTAAATTGGAATTGAACTGTATTCAAACATAGTCAAACAATATTTCTAACTTGGTGAAAATTTCAACTTGTATGATTTATTAAATCCATCCAATCTCTTCTAAAACAATTGATAGATAAATTACTAATCAATCCCCATATTCCCTCATATATTTAGTTTGTTTGGGTTACACATTAGTTTTATTTTTCTAATTAATTACATATTTGTTTTCAAAAGCAGGAAATGAATCCAATTGAAGAGAGACGAAGGAAAAAAATGATGGAGAAAATCGTCGAATGAAGGAGTTGGTAATTCCATCATTAGTGTCTGTAGTGAGTACTTTATTTCAAATTGATATATTTAAAGAATATATAATGTCATGTGATTAATTTTGTTGTAAACATTTTTTTAGGATCCAACTATACATCAACAGTTATTCAACGAGGAGCCTAGTACTGGTCCTAGTACTCAGGCCGGTGGTACGAGGAGGGTTCTTACTAGAGGTGGACGAGCAGCTGTGCGTACCCGACTAGAACCTGCCCCTCCCACTGACATGTCATCCTTCCCACATTCTAATCCTATTGTGTTGTTAGGGACACACGGGATATTTAGGACTCCCATGTTTTTGCTACCTTCTGTATCTTCTGGCCCATCATTTTCACATCCCATGATGATTCCCACTCCCCAGTTAGTATCCGGTCAGACAGTTATCCCATCTTATTTTCCTTCTACTTTGGTCCCTCTGAGCTTTTATATTCCATTGTCTTCGACTGCTGTTCCACCACAGGGTGTTCCATCAGTTTCTGTGGATCCAACGGCGCTCAACGATCAGACCGACAGAGGTATATTTATAGAACCCTAACAAATTTTTATAGAAATATTTATTTTCATTATAACATGTTTGGATAAAATATTTGTTTTTCTTTCATGATAGATACATCTACTGATAGGAGGCGTGGCGGGGGTGTACACGCATGCGTTCGGTGTGGAACCGCCGCACACAGGTTATGGTGGATTATAATGAAGACAACCAAATGGTTGAGAAAACAGGGTAGCAATGTCCGAGTTTTTTGGCGACGCTTGCCAAATACTCCGACATCATTCCCGTCAGCCCGCTATCATGGAGAAATTTGCCACATGAGGTCAAGGATAGAGCTTGGGCAGAGATATGGGTAAAAAAATATGTTCTATTTAATGCCATGAATTATTTTTGTATTTATATGAATTAATATTTTGATTTTAGCTTTGATTTAATTTTCCCTATGGTGAGGGTGCACGACCGGAACGTCTAAAAGATTTAGGTGAGGTTTGGAGAGCCTACAAGAATGAGTTGTATATTGTCTGGGTTGCTAGAGTTGGCACTGAGTTAGAGGTAGTACCAGTGGTGGATGATTGTCCTATATAGCAGTATCGTTAGATGATTTCTCCTTGGACGAGTACCCAATTTAAGGTATTAATAACATTTGAGGTATTTAAATAATAACTTTCATGTTTTACATTAATACTATCTGTTGAATTTTAGAATTTTATTTAGGAATCATCTGGAAAAAATAAAATGAACATTGATGCAAAAAATACCTCCACACACTGGGACGCACTACGATGTCTGATCATGAGAGGAAGCAGGTATGACAATTGTTTATAAGTTTTATTTACGACATACACTTTCTTTTGTTTCCTCATTTATTTAATAGTTTTCTAATGTTTTCATATAACTTTAGTTTTCAATGTCATTATAGAGGAAAATACAAAATATTGAAGGACGTGTGCCTCAAGGAAAACTATTTTGCTCGAGTAGATGGAAAAAGGATGGAAGTGCCGTCAACGAAGCGACTCAACAGCAGATTGTAAGTTTTAATATGTTGAATTATATTTTAATATCTATTTTGCAACTTAATAATATATTTATATTTGTAACAGGCTTCTTTATATGCCCTCGATGCCCAAGAACCAGACAATTTTGGGCCAACAGATCACTTACATCAGGTGTTGGGAGAGGAGCATTCTGGTAGAGTACACTGCCGACCTAGGATAGCCCCGACGAGGTATTGGCCCTCCTCAGGTATGAGCTGTAGTGCCACCGATCTGCAACAAGTTAGTGCACATGCAGAACATGTTGAGAAAAGGGATACAGAGATGGAAAAATAGTCTGTTAGGGCAAACAGTGCGTTTATGAAATTTATTGAAGTTTTATGTCCTACACTTCTATAAAGGCCAACCCTGCTTTTGATGAGTATATATTGTCGATACGTTCTATATACGGTGCACCAAGTGGTTAGTTCTAGTGGTGGTCAGGATGATGTCCAGCTTGACAATGATGATGGTGAGGAGACTGATGTAGAAGAGGAGGGAGAGGAGGACGGCAAGGTGGGTGGCGAGGGCGAGGAGGAGGGTGAGGACGAGGAGGAGGGAGAGGGCGAGGAGGGAGAGGATGATGATGGGGATGAGGACGAGGGTGATGATGATGATGGTGATGATGGTGATGGTGATGTGGGACAAGTTGATCCATGACATTTTTGACTGATATTACAGAGATTTGATATTTAATCTATTCTAGTTGTTGGTTTTATCTAGACTCGTAGTATAGTATTGGAGTTGATTTATTTTTATATATTATCTGTTTTTATGGATGTTTTTGTCTTTTAGTGGTTGTGTGTTTGGGAACCCCCCTCTTTCCTGGACCTTGGACAACCCCCACCCTCCCTCCCTGGACCCCGGATTAGCCCCGCCAGACAGCCCCCCAGACAGCCCCCCGAACAGCCCCCATCCTTTTCCTTGGACCCCAGAAACCCCAAGAACACCCCCGGAAAGCCCCCGGATAGCCCCTGAACAGCCCCCGGACAGCCCCCACCCCTCCTCCCTAGACCCCGGACAGCCCCCCGGACTGCCCCCCAGACAGCCCCCGGACAGCCCCCCACCCTCTTCCTTGGACCCCGAACAACCCCCCGAACACCCCCAGACAGCCCTCGGACAGCCCCCCGAATAGCCCCCGGACAGCCCCCACCCTTCTCCCTGGACCCCAGACAACCCCCTGGACAACCCCCCAGACAGCCCCCCAGACAGCCCGCCCACCCTCTTCCTTGGACCCCATACATCCCCCCGAACACCCCCGGACAACCCCCCGGACAGCCCCCCGAACAGCCCCCCAGACAGCCCCCCACCCTCCTCCCTGGACCCTAGACAACCCCCAGACAGCCCCAAGACAGCCCCCCTATACAGCCCCCTAGACAGCCCCCACCCTCCTCCTTGGACCCCAGACAACCCCCTGAACACCCCCCCGCACAGCGCCCCCCCCACCCTCCTCCCTGGACCCCCAGACAGCCCCCCTAGACAGCCCCCCCCGGACAGCCCCCACTCTCTTCCTTGGACCCCGGACAACCCCCTGCACAGCCCCCCACCCTCCTCCTTGGTCCCCAGACAACCCCCCGGACACCCACCAGACAGCCCCCCGGACAGCCCGGCCGGACATCCCCCCCACCATCCTTGATTTGATTTAATACTAGAAAATCTATAATATATATTTTATTTATTTTCATCATGATAATCAATGTAAATCACATTTACAAATCTAATCAATATCATAGATTATTGGTATGTTATAAAAGAGATGTATTCATTGGGCATGAAATTGTTAGTTCCGAAATATTTCATAGCATTATAAACTAAAATATAATCCATACTAAGAATGATATAAAAATATTTTATATAAATATCCACAAGATTTTAAGAAAATACCATTCCACTAATAGACACAAGAGGATTCTCATAAAATGGACAACATTTTAAGTACATGCAGAAAACCAACCAAATGCATTTGGTTTCCATTAAATCATTGGGATAACGATCCATGGGTCATATGTGACATGTACGAATCAACCCCACCTCAATCTGAGGTGCGGTGTGGCCACCACCACTCAAAGTTTCTGCCTTTTGTTTCAAAAGGACGTCATTTTAATTAAAAAACACCAACTGGCATACGGAAAACCCACCTAACGCATTTTTATTGTGTCAATACTTTAGCACAACAATCAATGGGTCATATGTTACATGTACGAGTCAACCTCGCCTCAATCTGAGGCGCGGTGTGGCCGGCACCACTCAATGTGTATGTCTTTTGTTTCGAAAGGATGTCATTTTAACTGAAAGACATCAACTTGCATATGGAAAACCGACCAAACGCATTCGGATCGCGTCGATACATTAGAAAAACGATCCATGGGTCATATGTGACGTGTACGAGTCAACCCCCCCTTAATCTGAGGCACGGTGTGGTCATAATCATTCTAAGTGGCTCTCTTTTGCTTAAAATGGACAACATTTTAAGTACATATGTAAAACCAACCAAACGCATTCGGTTTCCATTGAAACATGAGGAGAATGATACATGGGTCATATGTGATGTGTACGAGTCAACCCCGCCTCAATCTGAGACATGGTTTGGCAGGAACCACTCAATGTGTCTGTCTTCTGTTTCAAAAGGATGTAATTTTAATTCAAAAACATCAACTGGCATATGGAAAACTGACCAAATGCATTCGGATTGTGTCAATACATTAGCACAATGATCCATGGGTCATATGTGACATGTAAAAGTCAACCCTGCCTCAATCCGATGCGCGGTGTGGCCGCCACCACTCAAAGTGTCTGCCTTATGTTTCAAAAGGACGTCATTTTAATTGAGAAACATCAACTGACATACGGAAAACTGACCAAATGCATTCGGATTGTGTCTATACTTTAGCACAATGATCCATGGGTCATATGTGATGTGTATGAGTCAACCCCACCTCAATCCGAGGCGCAGTGTGGCCACCACCACTTAAAGTGTCTGTCTTTTGTTTGAAAAGGACATCATTTGAAGTAAAAAACATCAACTGGCATACGGAAAACCAACCAAACGCATTCTGATTGTGTCTATAATTTATCACAACTATCCATGGGTCATATGTGACGTGTACGAGTCAACCCCTCCTTAATCTGAGGCATGGTGTGGCCGAAATCACTCTAAGTGTCTCTCTTTTGCTTAAAATGGACAACATTCTAAGTACATATGGAAAACCGACCAAACTCATTCGGATTGTGTTGATACATTAGCACAACGATACATGGGTCATATGTGACGTGTAAGAGTCAAACCCACCTCAATACGAGGTGCGGTGTGGTCGGCACCACTCAAAGTGTCTGTCTTCTGTTTCAAAAGGACGTCATTTTAATTGAAAAAACAGCAACTAGCATACAGAAAGCTGACCAAACGCATTCAGATTGTGTCGATACATTAGCACAACGATCCATAGGTCATATGTGACGTGTACGACTCAACCCCGCCTCAATCCGAGGCGCAGTGTGGCCTTCACCACTAAAAGTGTCTGTCTTTTGTTTCAAAAGGACGTCATTTGAAGTGAAAAACATCAACTGACATATGGAAAACCGACCAAACGCATTCGGATTATGTCTATACTTTAGCACAATGATCCATGGGTCATATTTGATGTGTACATGTCAACCCCACCTTAATCTGAGGCACAGTGTGGCCAGAATCACTCTAAGTGGCTCTCTTTTTCTTAAAATGGACAACATTTTAAGTACATACGGAAAACTGACCAAACGCATTCAGTTTCCATTGAAACATTAGGATAACGATTAATGGGTCATATGTGATGTGTACGAGTAAACCCCGCCTCAATCTGAGACATGGTGTGGCCAGTACCACTCAAAGTGTATGTCTTCTGTTTCAAAAGCACGTCATTTTAATTGAAAAACATCAACTGGCATACAGAAAACCGACCAAACGCATTTGGATTGTGTCGATACATTAGAAAAATGATCCATGGGTCATATGTGATGTGTATGAGTCAACCTCGCCTCAATCCGAGGCGCGGTATGGCCGCCACCACTTAAAGTGTCTGCCATTTGTTTCAAAAGGATGTCATTTTAATTGAAAAACATCAACTAGCATACAGAAAACCGACAAACGCATTCGGATTGTGTCGATAATTTAGCACAACGATCCATGGGTCATATGTGAGGTGTACGAGTCAACCCCGACTCAATCCGAGGCACTGTGTGGCTATCACCACTCAAAGTGTCTATCTTTTGTTTCAAAAGGACGTCATTTTAAGTGAAAAATATCAACTGGAATACGGAAAAGAAACCAAACACATTCGGATTGTGTCGATACTTTATCACAATGATCCATGGGTCATATGTGACGTGTATGAGTCAACCCCGCCTTAATCTGAGGCACGGTGTGGCCAGAATCACTCTAAGTGGCTCTCTTTTGTTTAAAATGGACAACATTTTAAGTACATACGAAAAACCGACCAAACACATTTGGTTTCCATTAATCCTTTAGGAGAACAATCCATGGGTCATATGTTACGTGTATGAGTAAAACCCTCCTCAATCCGAGGCGCGGTGTGGCCGGAACCACTCAAAGTGTTAGCCTTTTGTTTCAAAAGGACGTCATTTTAATTGAAAAACATCAACTGGCATACGGAAAACCAACCAAACGCATTCAGATTATGTCGATACTTTAGCACAATGATCCATGGGTCATATGTGACGTGTACATGTCAACCCCTCCTCAATCCGAGTCATGGTGTGCCCGCCACCACTCAAAGTGTCTGCCTTTTGTTTCAAAAGGACGTCATTTTAATTGAAAAACATCAACTGGCATACAGAAAACCGACCAAACGCATTCGGATTGTGTCGATACTTTAGACCAACGGTCCATGGGTCATATGTGACGTGTACGAGTCAACCCCGCCTCAATACGAGGCGCTGTGTGGCCAACACCACTCAATGTGTCTGTCTTTTGTTTCAAAAGGATGTCATTTGAAGTGAAAAACATCAACTAGCATAAGGAAAACTGACCAAACGCATTAGAATTGTGTCGATAATTTATAACAATGATCCATGGGTCATATATGATGTGTACGAGTCAACCCCACCTTAATATGTGGCACGGTGTGGCCGGAATCACTCTAAGTGGATCTCTTTTGCTTAAAATGGACAACATTTTATGTACATACGGAAAACCGACCAAACGCATTCTGTTTCCATTGAAACTTTAAGAGAACGATTCATGGGTCATAAGTGACGTGTACAAATCAACCCCACCTCAATCTGAGACGTGGTGTGGCCAGAACCACTCAAAGTGTCTGTCTTCTGTTTCAAAAGGACATCATTTTAATTGAAAAACATCAACTGGCATATGGAAAACCGACCAAACACATTAGGATTGTGTCGATACATTATCACAACGATCCATGGCTCATATGTGATGTTTACGAGTCAACCCTGCCTCAATCCGAGGCGTGGTGTGGCCGCCACCACTCAAAGTGTCTGCCTTTTGTTTCAAAAGGATGTCATTTTAATTGAAAAACATCAACTGGCATATGGAAAACCGACAAACGCATTCATATTGTGTCGATACTTTAGCACAATGATCCATGGGTCATATGTGACATGTACGAGTCAAACCCGCCTCAATCCGAGGTGTGGTGTGGCCGATACCACTCAAAGTGTCCATCTTTTGTTTCAAAAGGACGTCATTTTAAGTGAAAAATATCAACTGGCATACGGAAAAGTGACCAAACGCATTAGTATTGTGTCGATACTTTAGCACAATGATCCATGGGTTATATGTGATGTGTACGAGTCAACCTTTCCTTAATCGAAAGCACAGTGTGGCCGGAATCACTCTAAGTGGCTCTCTTTTGTTTAAAATGGACAACATTTTAAGTACATACGGAAAACCGACCAAACACATTCGGTTTCCATTTAAACTTTAGGAGAACGATAAATGGGTCATATGTGACGTGTAAGAGTCAACTCCGCCTCAATCCGAGGTGCGGTGTGGCTGGCCCCACTCAATGTGTCCGCCTTTTGTTTCAAAAGGAAGTCAATTTAATTGAAAAACATCAACCAGAATACGGAAAACTGACCAAACGCATTTAGATTGAGTCTATACTTTAGAAAAACGATCCATGGGTCATATGTGACGTTTACGAGTCAACCCCACCTCAATCCGAGGCACGATTTGGCCGCCACCGCTCAAAGTGTCTGCCTTTTGTTTCAAAAGGACGTCATTTTAATTGAAAAACATCAACTGGCATAAGGAAAACCGACCAAATGCATTTGGATTGTGCGGATACATTAGAAAAATGATCCATGGGTCATATATGACGTGTACGAGTCAACCCCACCTCAATCCGAGGTGCGGTGTGGCCACCACCACTCAAAGTGTCTGTCTTTTGTTTCAAAAGGACGTTATTTGATGTGAAAAATATCAACTAGCATACAAAAAACTGACAAAACGCATTCGGATTGTGTCGATACTTTAGAAAAATGATACATGGGTTATATGTGACATGTAAGAGTCAACATCGCCTTAATCGGAGGCACGGTGTGATCGGAATCACTCTAAGTGGCTCTCTTTTGGTTAAAATGGACAACATTTTAAGTACATATGGAAAACCGACCAAACGCATTCGGTTTCTATTGAAACTTTAGGAGAACGATCCATGGGTCATATGTGACGTGTACGAATCAACCCCACCTCAATATGAGACGTGGTGTGGCCGGAACCACTCAATGTTTCTGCCTTTTGTTTCAAAAAGACATCATTTTAATTGAAAAACATCAACTAGCATACGGAAAACTGACCAAATGCATTTGGATTGTGTCGATACTTTAGCACAATGACCCATGGGTCATATGTGACGTGTACGTGTCAAACCCGCCTCAATCCGAGTTGTAGTTTTTCCGGTAGCACTCCAAGTGTATGTATTATGTTTAAAATGGACATCATTTCAGGTAAAAATATATGGTATACAAAAAACCGATCAAATTATGAATTGACTTCCGAATTCCACATATAATTGTCATCTAAATTTTAAATTGAATTCTGAATGAATTATCTATGTTTATAATTAAATTATGAATTCTAATTTAATTATGGATGTGTATAGTTCCAACATTATATGTTAAATGTGTATGAATTTGTTCTCTATATGTAAGTGTTAGTTGGTTATTGGAGGTACAATAATTGTATATGTATGTGTTACTTTATTACAGGTACAATAATTGGATTGAAAATGAGAGGGAACCCACAAAATGAGACCTGGGGGGCAAATTGGAGAGCTGGTGGGAAAATTGGAGAGCTGCTGGGAAAATTGCAGAGCTGCTGTGCAATTTTCCCCCAGCAGAGGCTATGCCAACGGTTTGAAACCGTTGGCATAGCATGTCTGGGTTTTGTTTTACCACTGGTTCATAGAACCGTTGGTAAAACACTTTTCTCAATGATTTTGAAATTGTTGGGAAAGAGGTGATCTTGGGTTTTTTTCCCAATGGTTTGGCCAAACTGTTGGAAAAAACATGGTAATTTTCTCCACTCTATCCCAACGATTGTAAACTGTTGGGAAAAAGATTTCCCAACGGTTTTCCAGAACCATTAGGATAGGGTAATATTTCTCCAACATATCCCAATGGTTCACTATAAATCGTTGGAAAAATATTTTCTCAATGGCTTACTTCCCTACGGTTTGCAGAACCGTTGGTATAACATATACCAACAGTTCTGCAGCCTTTCCCAATAGTTCTAAACCATTGGGAAATCTTGTATTTCCAGTAGTGTTAGGATATGTACCCCCCTGTGGTGACATTTCTTTTTCAGATAAATTTCTAGAATTTGAAAAAATGATATTGTTAGTTGGGATTAAGGACACTTGGATTGACTTAGTTACACATGGATTGAGTGGAATGACATCCATATTAATGCCTTACTCACAAGACGTCTGAATGATTAGGATTACAAATCCATATAATGGTTGTATAATTATTTTTGAAACATTTTATTTGTTACCTTACTTATATATATATATATATTTTGGGACATAGACACAGACACACTTATATATATGATGGTACTTTTTATAGATGACCAGGATCACACACCCAATGATCAGTTGTGGACTTATTTATTTAATGATATTTTTTCCTTTATCTTTTCTAGTTGTGTCTCGACTAGGATGAGAATATTTCATGAGTATGCACTTTTGGAATCAGTTTTTAGGTTCACCATTGGGGGTAACCTACTAAGATTTATTTCCCACCCTTTGTACGTGCACCTCAGTGTACATTAGACCTTATGTAAGCTTATTAGGTTGAGCATGGATACATGATGGATATAGAAGTGGTATAGAGTTGAGTGATCGAGATTAGATGCTTGGGTGGATTATTATTGGGATGGAGTAGATTGATAGTGTCTTGGAGACTGGGCATGTGGTCTGGCTTGAATTTAGTATTATATCCATGTACATTTATTTTAGTTTCCTTTATTACTCTTATATATGCGGTCAAACATGTAAGAAATTAGTGTTATATGTGTGACGTGGAGATTGAAGATTTTATTTCACTCCGTTTACTATTGTAGCCCTGTTTATATTTATTTCTTCCACACTATGATTATTTACTATTATAGATGATGTTCCATTATTTCCTCTATTTATTACTCTGATATAAGGTTATAGTATCCCCATTTTACTACTTTTAAAACCTCGCTTCTAGTTAGCAGCCTCTGGAATTTAGGGAGGTGTTTTTTAGTCCATATGATGAACCATCTCAAGAAACCAATTTAATGGAACCTAGTTTGGAATGTTACATAGATTATAATGAAACAAACATAATAAGACAAAAAATGAAACTATCAGATATACATATCAAATTTTATTATAGATAAAAGTTTCATTGAATTTCAATTTTTACCAATCTTCCAATTTATTTAATGGTTGATTAATGGATCAAATGATACATTTTTATAATCCTTATGATGAGATAAATCTATTATAGAAATTTGGTATTACAATTTTACACTCTATCTCTAGGTTTTATGATATGAAATTGTTTCAAGGTGGTAACAATGTGAAATATAGTGACGAATGAGGGTTATCTAATAAAATAATTGAAAGATAAATGATGAAACATTTTAGAAAAAATGGTAAAGTTCCATGAATATAAAAATTGATAACATTATATCATTTTTTCACTTGATAGAATGAACATAAACATGGAAATTTCTCTACATAGGGATGCATATTGACTAAAGATATGCCAAAATTAAAAGAGTTACTTGATCAATGATCAAATTGAGATTTGAGTTCCAACATGATGGAATAGAATATGTGATAAAAGAAAATATTTGGGGAACATTGTGGGTGGGGGTGGGGGTGGGGTTCCACACGACACCCACTTATTAGATTGAACCCCTATAGGAATGAAGAGGAGTGTGGTAAATCCAATTTTAGAACTAAACATTTTTATTGGGAACTTTTTATCCCACCAGACTTATTATTATATAGTTTGGGTAATTTTGATAATGTTTTGATGTCTAATTTGACTAATTTGAGTTATAGGTGACTCATGAGCTAGTATAAATAATATTATCATGCCATCCTTCAAAATGAAACTTGGGATGGAGAATGAGCGACGATTGTGCTGTTAGATATTGATTATTTATTGAAGATATAATATTTTCACTGAGCTATATTATTATTTATAGGTTGAATAAAGAGGTTGAAGGTTCTCATTTTTTCCTAATTAAGAATCTTTGAAAATGTAACTCAACACAAAAATGGTACTAAAAAAATTCTTAAATGAAAATTGAAGAAGTCTAAGTAAAAATTTAATGTATCATTTCCATCCTAAACTTATTCTATTGAAAGAGAGCTAGAATAATATATATATATATATATATAGTGAATTGTTTAACAATAATTTTTCTTTATAACTTTATGTGAATATATATGGAGTAAATACTATTACTGACACAATTGATTTAGCATTAAATTCAAAGTTTAGGATTAAAATTCACTCAATCAAGATAGTGGTTTAAGTCAACCAAACATGAACCAATTCTTGAAGTGGATGAACCTCAAGTAAAGATAGAGATGGACTGTATTCAAAGATAAAAAATAATGTGTTCATTTATTTTCTAATTTATAGGTGCACTAATGAATAATAGAGTTAGGGTTCTTTATTCTCAATTAAACTTATGTTTAAATGAATTTGTGGAGATATTGCTTCATGCTTCTAGTTTATCTTTTTTTCTTAGTAGATTGCCACTTAGAATAGTTTGTAAGATTATGAATGGGGGAGATGGTAAAATGTTGGTAACTTCTTCCTTAATTTAAATCTAGGTGATATTGGGATCAAAAAATTATTGGAACACTAGTGCATTTATATTTTTTCAGAAAAATAATGTTAAAATTTTTGGAAATCAATCAAACTAGATGTAATAAAAAATCCCCAAAATGAACCATATAAAAAATAGTAGGAAAATAGAATGGTCTCACTATGGGTAAAAGTAGGTGAAAATTACCTCAACATTATAAGGAGAATATCCGTCATAATTATCTTGCTCAAATATATAGGGAACCCTCCTCATAAAATACCACACATATAAATGGACACTCAAATGGGGGCTGTGTTAATTTCCAATCTCTAATGATGAAACTAACAGGAGAGATCCCTTAATATAGGATACCTATCACCCCTATTCCTGTCTCATTGTATCCTAGTAGGTGGTGTTGGATACACAACTTCACCAAACATGTCTTCCTATCTCAAAAAATAAGGGAGAAACACTGTCTACAACAAAAAATATGGATTATATATATCCCATTTAGAAATTTATTGAAAACCAATCAAATCTCCACACATCATTTATATCTTACAAACATGTTGTTCATGTCAGTATAAGGCCTCTTGAGGATATGAACCATCTGAACATATCAGTGTAAATTTTCTTTACCATAAAATCTACCATATTATCCAGAGTTTGAATTTTATTAATATCAACACTTCCTTCCTCCACTACATATCAGATAGAGTGATACTTTACCCCAATGTGATTCATCCTAGAATGAAAATATTGATTCCTTGAAATTTTCAAGGTACTATGACTCTAAAAAAATAGAATATGATCTTGTCTATGCTCGATATCATCAAATAAAAATCTCATCCAAATCGCCTATTTTCAAGCCCGTGTAACTTCCATGTACTCTACCTTGATCATGGGGCTATCGAATACTATGGGGGGGGGGCTCATATTTAGTAAAAGTAGAAAAGATAGTTAACAATGATTACTTCCATTTATAAACTAATGATTCAATCCTAGAATTCTTATTGTGATTTGGGATAATTGGATTTGATTCAGTGCAAGATTTTTTGTTGGTGGATCACTTCTTTATAAGGGGAAGAAAAAGAAATTAAAGTGAATCAACTAAATAAATAATCCTAGTGCAGGTGATAAAAAACTTAATAATCGATCAAGTCATTGATATGGGTAGAGGAAAATATAAAGAAATTGGGAAACATATCTAAGGTATTAGAGAGAAATCAATAGAGGATACTTCTCTTTCAATTATCCTTATTTTATAACTTTTTTATAAGAAATTATTATATTTTATGGCTACAAACACAGTTGTTGGGAAATTTATTAAGGTGGAATAATATTGATTATTTTTCACCCATTTACTTCTTTCTTAAAACATTTATTGTACTTGGTTTTCTTTTTTCAAGATCAAATGAAAATTTAATCTTGACAAAACTAACTTTCATCCATCTATATCTATGAGTTTTTCGGTTTAAAGACTACTAAGTTCACTAGCTGAGCACTATAATCCTTGAAAGGATATTTTTATAACACCATTTACAATTAGAAACCCAGTTTTTTTTTTAATTTCTAAATAATTAAATAATATAAATTTTGAAAATAAGAAATCAGAATTTTTCCTATATTTATCATTTGTTTCTACATCAAAACTATTTCTTCATTTTTATCCATTTAAATTTCATTCTTACTTCATCATTGTTTTGTGATATATATACTCTACTTCCATCTACGATCATTATTTATTCATGATAATGTTTTTTCTTGATGTTTTAAAATGGTTTTTATTGTGTTAAATAAGAATTATCAGATCAAGTAGATTCGATAAAAATACCTTTTCGGATGATCTCCCATACAAGATAATATGAAAATGTGATAAAAAATAAAAGGAAAAACACTATAAATGTAGTGACTTACACCACATGGATTCTCATACATCTTCAAACATTATCACATGGTTTTATAATGATCACATAATTGGAAAACATAGGTATCCCACCTCCATAGTGTATCCACAGATCGAATGGATCACTTGTCATACATGTTGGATTTTCTTAACTACCATGATGTGATAAAATCTTTGTATGAAAAGGAATAATAATTAAGATAGGTATAGGTTTAGAGAGGTTCATCCAAGGATAATCATTTAACCCTACCACCATCATATGGAATTCAGTTATATAATAAATCAATGGAAAATACTTAATTATAGTTTTATTAATTAACATGTTAAAATATTTGAATGAATTATTTGGATCATATACATTAATCATATGAATATTTCACCTCACATATATTTCATCTCATGAAATAGTATAATAAATTATAGCTTAATAAAGTAGAATAATAAATGATAACAATTCACCACTTAAGTATTGTAGAACAATATAACATTAATGTAAATCCCAATTGTCATGATATATATATATATATATATATATATAAATTTATCATATATATACATACACAAGGATTTAGGGAAAATCTCTTTCAATCTCCCACTTTAACTAAATATTAATAGAGTTTTTTCCATTTCCCTTTATATTGTATCGTATATAATAAATTATGAAAGCATATACAAAACCCATTTGTTATATCTTCCAAAAAACATTTGGAAATCCATAATTAACACCACCTTGTATCACATAATATGTAATACATTGTGAAATACCATCCAAACAACATTTTTATTAAATAAAAGACACTTTTAGAGTATCTTTCTGAGTCAAAATCCATCCCCATTAAGTCAACCAAAAAGAATGACACTATGTGTCTTTACAACTTCTACAACCAATATGAATATTTGGATCCAAAAATGTAAGAAATGATCGATCTCTAGAATGTAATAATTTCTAATCTAGATATAAGGGTATTTGGAATAATATCCACCAAACACATGTATGTAAATACCTATGTACACCAGTTATCATCATATGAAAATATGCATTCTCTTATTTTACCTTTGTCTAAGACATCGAGTGGCAATGAGATAAAGATCATGTTAATCCCATATAGCCAACTCATCTATTCTCAGTTTTTTGGGTATAGACTAATATGATCAATGAATACATCACATATCATTAATCTATATGGACAATCACATCAAATATAAAATATTCGGATAGATATACACTAACTAGCTGGGTCCCCACACTCCCATAGTCTATCTTAATCGAGGTCCATGATGTCATACTCATCATACAGAGGAAAAATCCCATCTTTTTTAAGATTCAAATGATGACATGATCAACCACATACCCATCAAACCATGTATCGGTTAAGTCAATACACAAACTTTCATAAGTTGAGAATCAAAGTATAAATTTTTTCATGCTAAGTATCTCACAAACCTCATGTAGTGGGGACAGAAATATGATCTATGAACCCATAAAATACCAAATAAATCAGTATGAAACTCCATGTGGTATACTTTAGTGGGTCCTCTAGTGCACACAAAGAATCATGTTCTCTATAGTATACCTGATGATCATATTATGTATCTTAATATTATAATCCTACTCATGATAACCTTAAAATTTCAGCATATCCTATAAGAATCCATGACAAACATCAGTTAGGGATAAACTCATAGCTGTACATTGGGAGGCCAGTTACCATTACACTTTAAGAAATGTATATCTATATATACATTTATGCATTCAACAATAAAGAATGATAAAATAGTTGTTTTATTTAATATGATATATTTTAATATTATTAAAATTTTTAATAATATTTAACAAATCCAATATAAGAATCGATTTATCATACCATTTATGATAAACTTCCAAAACATCCTTATGTTTACTACACTTTTTTTGGGTTTTGTTAACACATTAAATCATATGTAATTCTTATCAAATCTCTATGTGACAATCTAATAAAACCCTCCCTCTAAACTCTTTAGTGAGAAAAATCTATGAAGTAAGCTAGTATGAATAATAGTTATACTTAGGAATCAAATTCATAATTGTTAAAATCCTTGAACATATTCAAACTTTTTAAATTCACAGCGTCAAATATTATGATGTAAAATTCTATTATCATAGAATTATTTCTAATTTCATCATCATCATTATTAAAGATCTATTCCACTAAACATTTCTTTGAAATAATGTCATTAATAACTAATATATCCTAACTTTCGTTGGATATTAAGTAAAATTCACTTTATTGGTGTAATGTTTTCTCAAATTTTAACTTATTTAAGAACAAAAATAGTCTCAATAGACTCTTAGACATTGTATCCTCTTTATAATAAATTTATAAGATGCACAAACCCTTGTGTGTTTAGAAAACATATTTATTTCTTTTCGATCATAATTTTTAACCATTAAAATATTGTTTCTATATCATATATGTTTTTCTATGTGTTTGGAACATTTTTTGGATTAAAATGAATAATTTTTAAAAATATTACACTGATGGGTGGAAGGAACATATTTCCACATATTTTAAAAAATATATAGATAATAAATGTTATCCATATCTTCTTGTTAAAACATGATATAGAAATTAATGAATCATAAACCATGTGTGTTAATTTAATCATATCATACTTGTTCATTATAAATATTTTTTATTTAACATATTTTCTTATCACATAAGAAAAATAAGATGAAGATAAACATATTTTACTTAGATTCATTTTATCTTGATTAAATATTTTATATTTAAATACATATTGTAGTAATTATCTACTTTATCTCATGAATATAAACTACACGATTGATCGATTCTTCCTTTAATTTTTAAACTCTTTTATATTTACAAAAGTTTGTAAAATATACATTTGGTATAACAAAACCTTCTATAATATTCTTTAAACAAAAAATAAATGTAATTTCAAAACCTCATTTAGGTATTCTGGATAATCGAATCATTTGGAATTATCATTCCACCTTCCTAAAAATATTATGTTTCAAAGACCTTGATTGGATTTTTTAAGAAACATTTTTGAAAATTTAAACTAAATTTCCTTCATTTGATTTTAACTTTTACCCACTTATACTATCTATAAAGCACTATTTCATCAATTATAAATACTATCAAAATATTAGGTAAAATTTTCTTGAATTTAATTATGTTTTCAAAACATTTCTATAGGTGATACTAAAAAAATTTACCTAACTAGAAAAATATACTTTTCATTTAATTCAATTAAAACCTTGAATGAATCAATATATGCGTCCAAAAGCATCTAGATTCACTTTTAAACTATTTAAACCCTTGGTTACTATGTAATGAATTGTTATGAAAAATATAATTCTCCTTAATAATGTTTCTTAGATCACCAATTTTGTTAACGAACCATTATTAAGTTACCATTATAAGGATAAGTATATGTTAAGCATAAAATTTAAAGTAAAGATATCAAAGTTTAGTTTGATGAAGATTATAATGATATTATCTAAAATATAATCTTTTATTAGATGATTATCAAGTTTTATTAACCATTTAATAATGAATTTTATTAAATGGACTCCCACTAAAATGATGACCCAATTTTAAAATCCATCATATCTATTAGTGGGTAGTGATCAATATTTCACTATGACTTACACTGGTTATCACATAAATAAGCCAATATTATTTAGCTAGGTCACTATCACAATCATATAATATATTATTCTTGGATGGGTGAGAGGAATAACCTTTGTACAATCTATCATATGAATATAATCAACTCAATTCCTATCGTATCTTAATCATTAGAGATTCCCAGCCTAGGTAACCCAAATCAAAAACCAAGAATAATCAATTAAAATAAAATAAAATAAAAGGATACTCATGTTGATCTCAACAATACTATTAAAATAATCCAATGTTACTTATAAATTTATTGAATTACACAAGATAATTCTGGGGTTGACATGCCGAGCTTGATAATACCCAGTTTAAGGATCAAGTTCTTGACCTATGCCACTTTGGAAGGAATATCACACTTTGATGGGTAATTTTAATCCAAAAATATTATCTCATGCTATTCTCTTTTATATATTCATGCATATAGTAATTGAGTTTGGAATCATATTCCCTCCACCTAATCAATATGTTTAAATCATATTGATGTGTAACTATTTGTAAAACCAACAAAATTATGTTACTTACCCAAAAATAAAAGTGAAACATATTCATACATATATAGAAAAATTATTTTAATAGGGTACATGAACACTTCCTATAAAGAAAATAATTATATGAAATTTAAAATCTTCACATGAGTAAGCCCAGAGTGAAAAGTAGCCAACCCCATCCACAAGCCTAGAAAAGGAACAAGCCTCCAGGTAGGTAGGTATTCCGACCCTAAGGCCATTTAACCAAGGATACTATACTCAATAGAGATATCAATTCATCATAACTCTAAATCCTAATATTCAAAAACTATATTTAATAACTAAATTCAAGTTCATAACTTCTATAATAAAATGAGGTCAAGGTAGATGAAAAAATAAATTCATTAAGGTTACCTAACATGTAATAGAAGGATTTATCCTATAAACAATACATTTTTAAAAACCAAAATTCATAATATAAAAAATGTATAATTATGAATTAAATAAGGAATAAAATTCAAATAAATAGACAATTCTAATATTTAAACATGAGACAAATATTTATGAACAATTCATAAATCAATGGTAATTATAAAGCCTTTTATAATTTTTAGTTTAACATTACATACATTCCATAATTTTAAATATAAATATTTTATATTCATTCCAATATAAACAATTTAATATTTATCATTATTTGGAATTTACATGATATTATATTAATTATAAACAATTTATAATACAAATTATATTATGTAAACAATTTACATTATATAAATATCATATACTTAATAATTATTGAAACATTTATCATATCAATCATCCAAACAATTTTTTATGTGGCTTAAATAATAACAAAATGATTACCCTTAAATTTTAATAATTACAAAATAATTAATTATGAAAAATTCATAATTTAAATTTAAACATTTTCTATTTTTGATTTATTTCATAATTTATAACCTTTTATAAATTATCACTTATTATTTATAAATATTTTTTTTATTTCTAGATCATAAGTATTTCCATATAATTTTGTATAATGTATTATAAATATTAACATTTAATATTTGGGTATAAAATATTTTGTAAACATTTTTTTAATTATAATGAATTTATAATTATTTAATTTATAAAAATTTTACAAATTAAAATATCCCAAAATACCTTTTATAATTATTTATAAAAATTATACAAACCATTAAAATAATTAAATAAGTTAAAAAATATTTTTAAAATATTTACAATTTACCCTTAAGATAGAACCATATTATGCATAAGCGTAACTTCCTTTTACCATTATGTAGACACTATGTGTAAGGGTAATCTGATATGGAGCCCCGTGTAAAGGTAGATTGGGTGAGCTTAATGTATAACACTTATATATAAGTGTAATATTAAAATTTATTATGTAGCGTAAATATAATACAATAATTACCTCTACGTAAACCCCGCTACATAAAGTTACATGTGGATTACCTTTATATAGTCCCATATATGTAAAGGTAACCCATTCTAACCTTTATGTAGACACCTCTATATAAATGTATAATGATAATGACCTTTACAAAATCCTTCACTATGTAAGGGTACAATTGGTCATACATTTACATGACTTTAGGAAACATGTGATTACCCTTACCGACTTGAAGGAAATATACGTTTACCATTACATGAACCCCTTCAAATAATGATAAGACATGGGTTACCTTTACGTGACCACTCATGTAAGGGTAATATGCTAGATACCCTTACGCATCTCAAATATATAAGGTTTGGGGCTTGGTTACCCTTATATAGACCATTTACGTAAGGGTAAATCATTTTTCTAGATTTTTGGAAAACCTATTACATGATGATTTGTTTTGGTTTTCTTATTCATTTCCAAAATATATTTCATAAATCTAAATTTTGGGTACACTATGATATCACTAAGTTGTTTAATATATTCTAATATTAATTATTATGTCAATAATAAGTAATAAAAATACATTGTCTGAGGATATACCATGTAAGATAATATGAAACATTGATAAAAACTAAAATGAAGAACTCTGTAAATGTTGTACCATATATCATATGACTTCTACTTCATATCCAAACACCATGAAATGGTTTGATAAAGATCATATAGGTTGCAAACATAGGAATCCCACCTCCGTGGTGTATCCATGGATCAAATGAATCACATGTCGTACATGTAAGATTTTCTTTATTCCCATGATATGATATAATCTATACATGAAAAGGAAGAAGGATGAAGAGAGATATGATTTCAGGTAGGTTTAACTAAAAATAATAATCTACCTCGACTTCCATCTCATGACAATCGATTATATAAATAATCAATGGAAAATCCTTAATTGAAGGAACATTAATTTATGTGTTAAAATATATGAATAAATGATTTAGATGGTGTACATTCATCATATGAATATTCCATATCTCATAAATTTAATCTAATTAAACTTTGTAATGAATGATATCTTAATATTAGAGAATAATAAATTATAAAATTTTATGAATTAAGTTGCATGGAATGATATACCATTGATGAAAATCATAATTTTCATGATATATATATATATATTACATATATACATTAGGAATTATTGGATATATATTTTAGTTTTTACTAGTTTTTATTGTATTTTTCATAAACCTTATCTATGGGTTTGACCCATATTTACCTATTTACTAATTTTTATTAGGGAGAATAAATAAATAATTTGGTAAGTCACAATATTACATTTCAAATACTTTTCAAATTCTTTATTATGGTAATGATGCCAGTTTATAGTGGTTAAGGGCTATTAAATAAAAAAATCATAGATAATTTTTGACGATACATCGACTATTTACATTGATAAAGATAATTCCCAATTATGATATAGATTACTTAGGTCAATGGGAATTAACTATAGAGTTAATATGAATAATTATCAACAAAATAAGGAATATTTTGAGAAAATTGGAAGATATGAAAACTATTATTTATGATATATAATTTAATTAATATGTTTGTAGGGTTATTTTGTATTCTTATTTTGGTTTATATCTGGTGACGACTATTTATTGAATAATGTTTATGTTGATGGTATACTGGAGTGTCTACCTTTATATTCACATACGGACTTGGGTTAGAGTCAGATGATTACATATAAGTAGTCATATACTCATATAATCATCTAGGAAGATATTGAGGATACAACTATGATAAATCTTAAACTCACCTAATAACTTTGGTTTAAGGAAGATAATGATTCATTTGAGTGTTTATAGTAATTCTATCCCATGGATCTAGGATTGAGGAAAATGAAAATGTATAGAGTACATACTCATTTCCTTCCCATAGATCCGGGTTAAAGGAATAATTTACATAGAGGTGTTACTCCTGCAAGAGACCAGATGTGTTGTCACTTCACCATTTTAGGTTGGTGGTACATCTTGGGTGAATTATTCATAAATGAATTCATAATGGGATAAGAGATGATTTATTAATATGTTTGATACGTTATTTCTATTATTCTACTTCCATTCACATGTGGGGTGGATGAGTTCTAATATCCATTGATGACATCAATGATGGCTCTTCTTATAATTATTGTGTTGTGAACATTACCCCTCTTCGATTTTGAGGACATAATGAAGGTATTTGGATCAAATTCCAGGGATATGGTGGCCTCCAGAAAGATGTAGTTTATAGTAGTCCATATTCTTATGATTGGTTATATGGTTGTATGGGTGTGTGTGTCCTATTATTTGGTAATAGTGAAAAGGTGGCATTTTTTCAATTGGTTGATATAAAAATATTTATTCTTATTTGAATTAAATTTAAACGTGTTCCAATACAATAATTAATTTCATATATAATTATTCTACTTTCATTGGTTGGTCTATTACTTTGGATCAAGATACAAAGTATTATTTCTCACCCCTTTACGCACACTTGAACAGTATTGAAATATGTTCATAAAGACCAATAGGTTCAAATTATAGGTGTGTTTGGATGTCGATATATTATAGGAGACATGATATCAAGTAACTTATAACATGTTATTTTTATTTTTTTGTTGTCTTAATGCATGTATTTGGTTTGATACTTGTAATTGAGGTATTTTTTGGGTGCTACATGACATGAATACTTATTTATTCATCCATCATATATACAAATGTTTCATTTTTTTGTATATTGTTTTTTAGTATTTTGTTTTGAATGAGAAATTTTTTTCATTTGGGAATTGCTTCCCATTTATTAGTGGATACATTAGAGCTAGTTGATATCCCCCAAACTATTAGAGTAAGGCTTGGGGATTTCACTTATAAATTTATTAGGACATGAAAATTGTATTTTATATTTAATTTCACCATTTATATGGAGAACTAGTTTGAAAATTTTAATTTATAATGATCTAGTACAAATAAGTATGTTGAAATAATTATAATACTAATAAATAAGTGAACAACATGTTTGTGATAGTAAAGAAATAACTTGGAGAGATTTTAAGAAGTTTGTATTGGTGGTTTTTATCTTCCATAAGATCACTATTTCTATGTGTGGATTTTTTTCACTTATATAACAATATTACCCATATTTTTAGCACACATCCCCCATGAAGACCATATAACTTCCACCTATGGGAATGATTCTTTTTTATTACTATTCATACCCATTTAATGAGTAAATTCTTTCAATAAAGGAATAATATTTAGGTGGTTTGGTTTTCTCGAACATAGTTGAATCAATTTAAGCTATAATGAGGAAATTAATATCACCCTCTTGGTAAACTATAATAGTCTCCTTTTAATTCATAGGATATTCAAAACCATATCTTGAATTGGGTTTATGAATTTCAATTATTTATACCCTATTTGTCGAATAAATTTATACTCTCCTTGAAAAAACAATATTTTTAATAACAATTGACCCATAACAATAATTAAATCCTTATATTCTGAATTAAAAAAATTGATGATTTCAATTACCATTTATTTTTCATTATCTAAGTTTGAGCATCAATAAAATCACCCTCAACAACAACAACCTCAGAACTATGACCTTATTAGGTTGTTATAACTACTCTTTCATCATCAATAAATCACCTACAAATATACTTAGTTTGGAAAAAATTGTGGATTTTTCTATTCTAGATCCTTTTTGTTTTAATATTTTATTTCATCAGATATCAATTGAGTTTCCTTATAACTTGAAACTCACTGAAGAAAAAACATAATATTCACACTTTTTTATTTAAAACCAAATTCATCTTTAACAATAGAAAAATAAAATCCAATAAATGGGAATGAAAAATCAATTTCAGAATATGATCTAATAAAAAAGGGTGATTTTATATAAGAGTATGCTTATTTTTACATATAAATATACCCTTAGGCGAGACAAATAATTTTAGAAGTGTTTGGATCTCAAAAATAAATATAAAACCTATAAGGGAAAATAAAATAGGTACCATAAAAGAATCCATATTCTCATTTATCTCCATAGTCTATCTCCTCATAAGGAAACAAAAATAGTTAAATGTATATGATTTTATTGAGAAAGACATCATAAATTTTTTATTACTAGAGAAACATATAAGAATAATTTATTAATTTAACAAAAAAATAATCAATTTATTATTTATTTCCCACTCTAAATTTATATTAATATAAATTGAAACAAAAAATGGTCACTGAGTGTCAAACTCCATAATCAGTGTAACAAAATTAACTAAAAATTATTCAAGACATTTAACAAAAGAAATAAAAATAACTGGGGTACCATTAAAATATAATTGATTTTTAAATTCAATTAAATCCCAATAATGGGTTTATGGTTTGATATTTAAGTAAAGGGGGATAAAATGAAGTCATAAACCCTTATATTTTATAAAATCAAAAAAAGAGAGTTAAAATTACAGTTTCAAGGAAAATGGTATACCCCTTTTTTGATGATTACCTACAAGTGGAAAAGGGTTATTATATAAATTACATATAGGTTACTTGTTTATTTATCTATAGGGAAAAGTTTTAGTTACAATATTTTTTGGTTGAGTTTTTATTGGAAAATAGTAAAATGAAAGGAATAATAAAATTGAGTTGGATTGATTTGAAGATAGTGGAGAGTTCCCCTAGCCCAGAACTGAAAACCTAAAGTACATACCTCTACCAGAGTAGCTATAATAAGGGGACTTAAATCAACCAAAATAACTCAAACTCACACAATAATCACCTAAGTTCAATGAGAACCCACCACTATATACCCTAGAGTGTTCTATCAAAACACACAAAGGAATTTTTAATGAAACTTTAGTTCATATTAAGGTTTTATTCCAAGACTCACTTTAGATAACAAGGTTCAATGATTCTATGGTATGTGTGTTTCTACTGTGAAATGAGTTCATGCTTTTTATATGGGTTTTTAGGACACATAACTATGGTGTGTCAGGATACACTACTATTTATTTAATTGTCATGTTTTCAATCATAGAGCATGATTCTATTTTTTAACCTTCATTACTTCATTAGAGTCTTATAATAATCCACTTAGAAAAAACCTTTTAGAGAGTTAAGTTATAGTGATTCGAAAGAATAAAAAAACATGTAAAATTTTTGAAGTAAATGAAAGATCAATTAAAATTCAATTCCTATATATAACCCGATGAACAACCCAAAAAACACAAACAATCCATTAGATAGTAAAGAACATAGAGAAATAAAGGATGAAATTCCTTTTGATGGACCATTCACTCCTCATCTGGATCATATGTTCTCTCCTCTATCTTAATCTTCTACCCATGGATGTCTCCTCTTAGTTTAAAAGAATATTCATCCTCAAGAATGAATGATCCAATATTGGTTTTAGGGTATTATTGTATGTCATTATTTTGTAATTCCCTAAATTTACTTATATCATTTCTAAAATGTTACCAACAATGTTATATGTGTTGGAAGATATTTTTCCAAATGGAAAGTTGATAATTATGTTTCATCCATGTATTTAGAATGCTTCTAGCTTCGTTTACTAACCCAGTTAATTTTCATAATTACCTTATACTTCTAAAAAAAATATATCAATCCTCCCACTAATTGGTTTTATTCATTTTATCATAATTTCATTCCATTTGGATGGGCTGTGGAAACATTACAAAATTTGTTTTGATAGAGAGTTTATGAGATTATTCTTTATGTAATTATTATATGTGGCAATGTAATATGATTCAAGGTTAGATTCATCATTTTTTGGACCTTATTCTTTATTATTAAATTATATCACATGTGATGATGATAATGAAATGAAATGGTGTTCATAGATAGTGATTTCAATAGAGTTTGTTTTTGATTGTGATTTGGATTGAATGATAGAATGATATTTCCTGTATTAACATTAAAATCTATGTTAGGAATTGATGTATTATGAATTTATCTACCACAGTGTGTTATCTATATGCATTGGTGATATAGGATTCATTCCAGAGTGATATAACATATGATAATTTATTAGGTAGAAAAATGATTTAATCATAGTATGCATTGGGACTTCTCGAAAACTATTCATTAGTATCTAAAAAATAGAACTCATGTCACTGATTTAGTTAGGTGTGTTTTTATTTTTATTAAATAAACATACATGACATTATTATATTAACTATATGATTCTATCTATTATAACATTAAAAAATTTTATTGGTTTCATGGTAACATATAAAATTTAGTGATTCTAATGCAGAAAGGGTAAGTAAGTTGCTGCATTCCCAAAATCATTGCATACATGAGATCATAAACTAGTATTTGATTATATGTTGAAATTTTTTTAGATTGAATGAATGAAGATAGAAATTTATGTAAACCTTAATTCATATAAAATTTCACATTATAAAAGGTTAGACCCATCCATACTTATTAGTGGAGTTTTCTTGATGAAAATGTCACTTGAGGATTCATGAAGGCTTTAGAAAGTAAAAAACACCATTTATCACCAGTTACTTTGTAATGATTCTATAATATTTGTTTGAGTATGTTTTAAAATTAAAATTATGATATATATTCCTTCCTTTTATAAACTTTAATCGTTTAATGTTTGTGACTTTTCCAGAGGAGGTGATCATTAAAATTTCATTAAATTCACTAGTTATGACTTATCTCTCTCTTAGTCATTATTTTTAAAAAAATATTTTTATCATAATTATTTTATATCATTATAAAATTAAAACATTAAATGGAACAATTAAATATTTACAAATGCATCCAGTAAAATTCTCCCTTTAATCCCTATAAACGATCTCTTTAAAATATAACAAAAAACATTACATTTTCCCATTAAAATAATTAATCACACCGATTAAATGATTCCATTATAGAACTTATAAATTCTATTATTAAACTCATTAAAAACTCCCATTAAAGGTTTTATATAATTTATCGTACCTCATAAATCTCTATCTAAAAGTAGGTGAAATATTTTGTGATTGTAAAGTTTTCTTCCATTCACTAGAAGTTAACTCACCAAACGTTAAGTATATGGTGGTTCTCTTTGGACTTGTTAGAAAAGAGGTATTAGGATCCTTCAACATACAAGTTAAATCATTGTAAGTTTTCAAAATTTCAATGGATGTTGTGCTGACTGGTCTTTGGGTATTGTGAATAGTGTACTGGTTGTGATGGTTGAGTCAGTGTAAGCCTCAACTGAACAGAGAAGTCAATGGATGGATAACCGCAAATATTGGAGGATGGTGCTACCTATTTTACAGGATATGATACTCTATAAAAGTAGGTGACATTAGATTTTTAGTATCAAATAATATATATTGTACTAAATTATATCAAAGTATCACACTGGCTTACTAAACTATACTGTTTTTAAATCTTATTATTCCAGTAATATAAAAGAGTTAATAGTGTTATCCTGTGGATGTAAAATAACATTTTGAAGCACATAAAACTAGTGGTCCTTCTATATTATTTATTTTTCTTGTGAGTGAGAGATTTTTCTTTTCAAAGTTTATTTGGGTATTTTTTGACTTCTTGATTCTGGTACTATAAGACAAAGGTAGAAATTCTTGGATGAAGTTCCATAATAATGACCAACTGGTGGATATGAATTTATAGTGATCTCAAGGTTCCACTATTTGGTGTTTTCATAAGCCTTTCAGGAGGTTCCATATTCCCTAACAGGTGGAATCAGATAGATACTCGATGTGTTCACACTTAGTAATTAATGTAACATTATAACTTTTCTCAGAGTCATATTGAATTTTAGTTGGTCATACTTTCATAGAAAGATATGGAAATGAATGAAGGCAAGGTTTGAATTAGTCATTTCAATAGAACTTAATTTTTATTCTAGAACATGTAGATAGAGTATTATCTCATATAGAGGGATATAGAAAATATATTGGGTGAGAAACTTGACAATATAGATAAAGGTGGATGGGAAAAGTTGAAAAAAGATATTAGTATCAAAGATGATGAAATTGGAATGAAATGTTTCTTTGAACATCTAGGGGATGAAGACTTCAAGTTCATTTATAGAATAATTGGAAGAGAAGTATGAAAAAATAGCATTAAACAAAGAGTTCCTGATGATTTGTTTTTTTAGATTAAAGCTATTATAAGGAAGGTCAGTGGAAGATCATTTGAATTATTTCAACATGATAAAAAGTACTCTAGAGTTAGTGAAAGTGATGTTCAGAAATCACGCATGGGTTATACAACCGATCTTATATTTACCCAAATATTTGGATTCCAAGTTCATAATGGTAATAAATTCCTATGTAAAATCTGATCTTGTGTTTGCAGAAATCTGAAATCTAATCTTTAATGTGGATATTAGGAGAAAAGTGGTCCAATAACCTTTCAGTAGTGTGTTTAATTCTAATGGAAGGAGGCACTCACCTCATGAGAAAAAATCATTGATAATTTGGAGAAAATAATTGAGATAAGAGTCATGTAATGTAAAATGTCTAGGGATTACCTAAGAGAATTATGTTAAGAGATGATTTCTTATAAGGAACTATAGAAATCATAGGGGATAAATTATAAGGAAAACTTATAGAAGTTTAAAATACATTAATGAAGTGGAAGATGGTAGAGATCTATCACTCACTACTCACAATCTGATGATGTCATGGGTGGTTTAATATGGTGAATACTTCCACTCATTGGATGATCACATATACGTGGAAAAATTTCCATCAAGAATCTTTGGTTATGTTTTTTTGATGGAAAATGAATCTTTTGAAGTGGTTGGAAAAGGAGATGTTAATATATGGAAATAGAATGAGAGTATACTTCGATTAAAAGGAGTGAAATATGTACCATGTGTATGGAAGAATTTTATTTTAGTGGGGCAGTTAGATGATGAAGGATTTGGTATTAATTTTTTTAACGGAGTCTGGAGTGTGCCTTAGGGAGGATAAAACCCTATATATGATTGTAAGTTTAGATGAGACTAAAATGATCTTAATTTCAGCCTCTAAAAATCTAAAGTTCTAAAATTTCTGAATGTAGAACCTTATTGAGAATAAAATGAAGGTTTTAGACGGGAATTTCATTGTTATGATCATGGTACATTGTCAAATTCTTTGATAATTCTAGGATGAAGTTATGGGTTTATATTCTTAAAAATAAACCAAATGGTTTTGATTCCTCCGTATAGTGCTAATACATCGTGGAGTAGAAAAGAGGTTGGAAATTAAAGTACTTAAGATTTAATAATAGTGATGAATACAATGATACCAACTTTCAAAACACATATTAGAAGTAATAGATTATTATTGAGAGAACAGTACCTGGAACTCCATATCGAACAACCCGAAGGCCTGCAAAATTTTTATTATAGATCAACCCAATTTTAAGGGAATAAGGGGAAACCCATACATCATGGACATAAGACATACTACAACCCAAAGTACAAAGAGATAAAAACCAGAAAAATAACATGGAGCAACCCCACCCTAACAAATGATCATGATGAATACCTTTATCTTTGCATAACCATTCTGCAAGTAAGTGTCCTATGTCAAATCATAGGCCCGATCCGAAGTTGAGGAAATAAGGTTAACTACTAGTGTACACGTTTTTTTGGATGAAAATTCTAAAAATTAAAAGTTAATGGTGATACCAGACATCAGCACAAATTAATTATAATTTTAACAATTAAAAGATGTTCTATAATGATTTAGATTTATAAAAGTCTAAGTAAAATATCTAGTTTAAGTGAAATCAGTAGTCAGAGCATCAAAATATCAAGCACATAAAAATGAAGTTTGGAAAAAAATAAAAAATTCTCTAAGAAGATCTTCTAGATTTATATAACTATTCTAGTGGTATGAGTTTGGAATAAACTTATAGTTTTTAATCGATGTTGGGAACCCAATTTTCTAGAAGAGGTAGTAACCCCTACAAACCTGAAGGAGTATAATTCAACCTTGGTGTAAAATATGTATATCTTAAATTTAAACAGAACCCGAGAGCTGAATAAACTACCGAACAAAAAATAATCACTTGAGAAAAAATGGGTTTACCATTATAAATTATAATATGGAAGAAACAAATGATATAAGGAATTGTTTCCTTGTACATATAACTCTTTTATGTGGTTTTAATGTTCACAAACACTAAATTATGTTTCTAATATTTTCATTTCATGTATTTTAGTGTTTTTATTTTATACGTCATTCTAAGTAGTTTCTATATCAAATAGAGGGAATAAGAGGAATGGGAAGGTATCATTTGAACTCCCAAGAAGATAGGTTATAATAAATACCCAACAGGACCTGAAAAAACATCATTTCTATGTAGGCACCATTGGATAACCAGTGAGGTATATACAAAACTTTGATTCTTTCCAGGTGCCACCAGCTGGTCAATGACACCCACCAATTACCCAATGGCTTCTAGACAAAGATAAAAATAATTGTTGAAGAGGGATTTTCATACCTAAATTTAACCCCTAATAGTTCTATTTGATCCCAAAACCACAAGATTCATACTAATGCTATGGAATACTATAAATACTCTCTAATAAAATGGGTAGTTACCCTTGAAATTAAAAAGATATTAGGATGTAAAACACTAAAATTATAATTTAAGAACCTTACATTCGATAGCGTGCATGACACACACCACCAAGCTCATAAATAAGAAGACTACCCTGATACTTTAAATTATATTTACTATTTTAAATATATTTTATATATTTTATATTTGGTAATGAAATCGACACTGAGTTACCTTTCATTACACGCAAGAGATAATTTCTTCGAAATCATACATTACAAACAATACCAAATTTTACTGAATAATGTTATATTATTAAATATAATAAGATACAACCAATACTTTAAATTAATAGTTATGAAAATGGGAAAATAATTTAGAAAAATCTATGGTTTACAAAAAATTCAAAATGAATTCATTGGGTATAAATTAATTATAAATGAATATGAAAACTGATTGAATATAAAAGAAAATACTATTATTTTTATAAATATGTTTTACCATAATATATTTAATTAATAAAACTTAGTGGGTGATATTAACATAATATATATATATATCATATATTAAATATAATATTTTTTATGTTCATCGAATATATTTTATAACCATAAGATAAGAACAAAACAAATATTACACTTAAGAACCTATATTTTTATAAAGGAAATTTTACTACCTTTTAGTGGAGAACCCATTTTAAATATTAATTTTGACAATTTAATTGATTTAATATGTTAAAAGAAATTTATCATTGAAATAAAAACCTAAAAATTTGGTTAAGGTGAATTTTTTATATTTTTTGGAAACATTTTATTTTTTTGTAAAGACCCGTAAATTTCAAGGAAATTTTTTTCTTAATTTTATTTGGAATTTTACAAGAACGTAGCTTCTGACGGTACCTAATTCCGAGGCCCGGTGTGCCCGGAATCATTTTCCAAAGTTTGGCTTGGGTACGTTCAGTGAACGGACGAGCGGGTTTTTTCTAACTTTTGAACCGGTGCCCGGAATCGAATTCCGAGGGCACCGATGGAGTCACAGCGCCGGTATTTTCTTAGAAACGCTTCTTCCGGAGTTGTGTTTACTCGGGTGTGGTTTTTAATTTTTTGGGCTTAAAGTTAAGAAATAAAATAAATTGTTCGACAAACTTTATTTTATTTCACTTAAGCCACTTGGAAGCCACTTGAAGCCACTTAAAGCTGCTTAAGCTGAGTTGATGCGGATAAGGTGCTATCCAAACATATCCTACCCTCTTGGTAGGATATTTGAGAGGTGGGGCCCGCACGAGCCCCACTGTTTCTTTTTCGCTAAGTAACGCACCCGCGAAAACCCGTCATTATAAAACTCAACTGACACGGTTTCCTAAATTCTTAACGCACCATTTAATTGGGAGGTTTTATTCGTTTAATTAATTCTATGAATGAATTTAATCGTTTCTTAACCTGTTTTCCAATCTGTTGGCAAAATAATAAAATAATACCAACGCAGGACTTCTGGAAAATTGTTCGTCGAGAGGATTTGACAGAAACCAAGAGTTTTTCATCCTCCTTCGCAAAGAACACGAAGAACGCGAAGAACGCGAAGAACGCCGGCTTCCGACGAAGAACGCCAAACCCGCGGAAATCGACGACGCGACGCCGTGTGCCGTGACGCCGACGTTTCCTCTCCCGCGACATTCTTCTGCGACGTTACTTCATCCGCAACGAAAATCCTTGATCACCTGTTGAGGTGAGAGATTGCGGTTCTTTAATTTTACTTTGTGGATTAAACCAACAATATGGATTTATTTATTATTAATTAAATATGTTGTTCTTGAACCTCAGATTTTGTCGACGTGTCACCGTATTCCGCGACGACGCGACGACCTTCCGCGATGACGTGACGCCCTTCCGCGATGATGCGACGCCTATCCGTGACGATGTAACGCCTATCTGTGACGACGCGACGCCCTTCCGCGACGCGACGATCACCTCCTTCCGCGGATCAACTCCGCGAAGAACGCACGTGTGACGACTTGACGAGGTAGGGGTTTGTTGTGAAATAATTTATATTTCCCGTGATCGTTTCTTTTAAAATAAAGAACCCAGATTCATTAGAACAATTTTAATTTATTAAAATTGTTACTTGATATGTTGATTTTTTTCTCCCAACTGTTATCATCTAACACGGAGGGTGCGGGCCCAACAAACACGGCCGGACAACCCTCCGCCGTTCTTCATTGTTGTGCGGATTTGGCGGGCGACAACAAAGCGTGCCGCAGAGGCGTTTTAATGATTTCGCAGTGAAGAACGGATCCCGAGATGAACAGCGGCGTAGGCGGGAAGGGAATCAGACCATCAGAGCAACTCCGGAGGCCCACGAAAGTCACCGGCGGCGCGGGTCGCCGGAAGAATCCGCCGCGGATGAAGCCGCGGCGGCGGCAGCGGCGCTAGTGGACCCGCGGCCGCGCGGGTCTGGCACACTCGGGACGCGGCATCGCTGCGTCCGTTGACCAGGGCGGCCCCCCCGCGGGGGCCTCGGGGTTTTCACGCGGGTGCAACATGCCTCCCACGTTTGCTCGGCCGCTCGGCCGAGCCGAGCTGGGCCGGCCGGCCGGGCTGGGCATGCCCTGGCCGGACCCGACTGGGTCCATCCAGGTCGGACCGGGTCGGGTCGACCTAGTTCAGGCGACCAAGGGGGGGGGGGGGGGTCTGGACGGGTCGGCCCGGGCCCAGACCCCTTGTCTTCGGAACGTTTTTGGTTTTTTTCCCGTAACTTGAGGTACGGGCCTCCAAACGTCTCGCCGTCAGCGGAAACACGATCCTTGGATCGAGACGGTCGTTTTGGTATACTGCACTCAAGGTTTCGGGATAATTTGGGTTTGTCCGGGTTGGTTCGTACACGAAACCAACCGGGCCCTCGGAGCGGAAACACTCATATCTTGAGCTTTAGACGTCCGATTGACGTGCCGTCGACTTTGTTGTTTTCCTCTAAGTGAGACGGATCTTTTGTCATACTCCACCCGAGGTTTGGACGTATGTGGAGTACGGTCGGGTTGGTTTTGCCTTAAAAACCGACTGGGCTCCTGGGACGAAAAAACCAATAACTCTCAGACGGGGCGTCCGATTGATGTGGCGTCTGCGACGTTGTGTTCCTGTTGGCGATACAGAACTTTTGGATACATAAACTCAGGAATTTGAGTCAGTTGATGTATCAGCCTATCGGCTCGTGGAGTGGACCCTCCCGAATGAGCTTGCTGTGTGCGGGAACCCTGGAGCTGTTTCCTACTGCTGCTATGACGACGATGACTGTACATAGATCCTCAGTGGATTCAACTGCGACGATGGTGAAAACCGTACGGGAATCCTCCATGTTTTCAGCAGTGACTACTATGGTACATCTTGGGATACATCAACTCCGGACTACATGTCAGTTGATGCATCGACCTCTTAGCTCGTGGAGTGGACCCTCCCGGAACGAGCATGCCATGGGCGGAAACCCTAGAGACGGTTGAGTTTTGACGACTGCTGATCGAACTAATCGGTGTGTTACGAGTAGCCCAGTGGGGAGCGCTTGGTTGTAGCGGCAGATCCACAACGGAGGTGTGCTTGGTTGTAGCGGCACAGGGGAGCGTTTGGTTGTAGCGGCAGATCCACGGCAGAGGTGCGCTTGGTGGAAGCGGCATAGGGGAGCGCTTGGTTGTAGCGGTAGACCCACGACAGAGGTACGCTTGGTTGTAGCGGCACAGGGGAGCACTTGGTTGTAGAGACAGACCCACGAAAGAGGTGCGCTTGGTTGTAGCGGAACAGGGGAGCGCTTCTTTGTAGCGGCAGACCCACGAAAGAGGTGCGCTTGGTTGTAGCGGCACATGGGAGCGCTTGGTTGTAGCGGCAGACCCACGATAGAGGAGCGCTTGGTTGTAGTGGCACGGGGGAGTGCTTGGTTGTAGCAGCAGGCCCATAGTACCCGATAGGTGGAGTACTACAGCATTCCAAGGTAAGAGGGAAGCGCTTGGTTGTAGCGGCATAACCACTGTACTTGATGGAGAAGGAGTTTCCCAATAGCTTTGGGTCCAACTTCATGATCGATCCTATGTGGGTCATTGCGGGGGTTATTACCTTCCGATCCTTTCTGGGTCCGATGGATTAGATGAATCAGTGGCTACATCTGATCATCTCTATCATCATTTTAAGAAGTATACCTGTGTGTGCTGAATCCTGTGTTACTCTCCTTTGTGGATTGTGTTGAGCTATCCTGTGTCGATTTTATGTTTTTCTTTCTTATGTGGACTGAGTTGTGCTTGGGCTCGAATGGTGGAGCCAAACATGAATTGGTGACTTAGGTATATTTATGGGCATATACCTAAGCAGTGTAGGTTGTTACTTCGTGATTTTATATTTTCTTTGTGGTTTATCCTTGTGGATTTTGGGAGACATTCGGGGGTCTCGGGGTCCCTACTGAGTAGCTTATACTCACCCATGCACGGGCTATGCCCACACTTAGTTGTGTTGGTTGCAGACGACGGACAACGCTGATCGTGGTGCAGGCTTGCAGAGCAGGATGATACCTGGAGGTGGACCACTGGGCGAGACGTACTCGGAGCGGTCAGGTGGACCCGAGGAGCAGTGGAGGCTATTTGTACCCACCCTCCAGGTGGGACTTCCAGAGGATGGCTCGACGCTGCGACTTTTCTTTTCAGTTGCTGTTTTTCCCATCAGTTGTACTTTACAGTTGGGCTTGTATTTCTGGCCCCTTTTACTTTCAGCACAGCTTGTTACAGTTTTTACTTAGTGTTTTCTCTTTCCGATTGCTTACTCCGTGGTGGTTGTTTACTTTACAAAGGCAATGCCTTCCCTATTTATCATGATTTACGCCTTGGTGCTAGTCGCCAGCCACTGGCCTATGGAAGGCGGGCTTGGGGTAGTCACGGCACGGGCCCCGAGGACGGGTCGTGACATTTTTAATGAATAGTTAAAAATACTGAATTTTAGTTTAAAACTATTTTTTCATATAATTTATTCATAAGGTTAAATTTTATTTTTAATTAGTTTTAAAGTTTAGTTATATAATATTTTTATAAATTAATACAATTTTTGTTATTGGAATCAATTTCACTTTGAAATGGACTATAAAAACACAAGAAGGTTTTGGACATTTTTACTTTAAAAACCCACATTATCATCCCGTCCACAGGATTAAATTTAAATTAATTTATTCCAATTATATGATTGGAATTTAGAAAAATAGATTCCATATTTATAATCATACCAATTTATAAAGTATAATTATACCAAATTTTCTTTGGACCAAAAATATTAGTGAATGTAATTAAAATTAATTACAATTGTAAAGGTGAAATTAAGATTTATAGAGGACCAAACCTTTAATTTAAGGGCCCAAATGACCTATCCACTTATCCAACACACATTTTATGGACATAATTCTTCCATGAACCTTCTATTATTGAGTTATATTGTTTTTTGAAGAATTGTTTAGGTAAAAACATGGGTACACCTAACTTCTTTTAAAAAATACCAAGTGGGTCATTTTCCTTCCCTTATAAAAGGCCACCACCTATCCCCATTACTCAAAACTCTAAAACCACTTAGGTTTAGCCAATAAATATCCATATATCTTCCAAAAACCCCTCACCTTGATCATAGAATCCTCCCCTTAGGAAGAAATCCATCCAAGGAAGTCTTTTGGTAGAAACCAAAAGAAGTTACCCGATTAAGAGGTAACGTTTTCTCTCAAGATCTCTAGTTTCATTTCCATTATACACCTCTTAAAATATCTTTATTCAATTATTAAATGAAAAAAGGTATCCTAAATATACTAGTATGTTGTTACATAAATTATTCTACCTACACTTACACAAACCTCCATTTAATGGATAACAAACATAATGTTTCTGTGTACGGTGAACTACTGCCTCAGGAAATAATGATTATTCATTTTTCCTTTACCACCACTCATGATGGAAATTATAATGGAAACTACATTTATACTTTTTATATATTATATTTATAATTTATTTATGCTTTTGTAATTTTTATTTAAAAAATAACTTTATCCTTTTCATCTTTGTGAATACGATAATTTCGTTTGAGGAAGTTTGGACTACCACCCCCCTTAAAGTGATATCACTCATTCATTCCATACACGGAATATATAAAATTGTTTTACTAAACCTATGTAACATATATAAACTATATATTATAATTTAATTATAATCTACATATGTATCATTTATTTTCCATTCTTTTAAAATATTAAAAAATGAAAGTAGCATTCATGCATACATTTGACCTACCATCTCTATGAACAGTGCACTTTGTTTATAATATACAAATATAATTCAGTACTATAAAAACATTTATAATGAATATATATGATAATTAATTCATGAGTTACATTCTGGATATGATTAAATTATGATATAATTAATAGGGACAACAAATGAAAATTTAAAACATACTTGAGAAAACTAGGCAATTAACACCCAAAATAGTTAAAATAATGAAAGAGTGTTAATAAATGGGTTATAAAATATTATAAGGAATTAATATATGACATTATAAGAATTTTTATGGTTATGTTATAAGTTAGTAACATCTTTTAAACTATTATATAGGAAAACAAATACCACACAACCAAAGGAAGGTTAAGGTAAGGGATTTCGTCTCAATTTACATTCCATTTAGACTTATTTTTGTTATACACCAATTTACTTTTATATCCTATATGTATTTACCATTGACATATTATATCATGAATATCCTTACTCTCATGATATTATAAGTTTCATTTAATTTATGATAAATTAATATTTACATTTTTCAAACTGATATGGGACACTTTGGAATGTTTAAAAATTATTTTTCCTCAAGATTGTTTTAACGTCAAAAACCATTGTTATTAATTATAATCCTATGAGGTAATATTGATAAATACAAATTATTTATTTAATATGGATGTATTATAAGACATATTTTTTATTAATTAAATCGTTTATTCGATTCGATGAATTTTTTGGACAGGTAATACATGGGTTGGGAACCGTTTAAGGTAAGCTATATGGGTTGGGGAACGGTCAATAAAAGCCCCTTGATGCATCGATAGTCTCATGAGTTGAAATAGCTGGCCAAAAATGGTTTTTTTCTGAATGCTAAACTTTATTGTGGAAGGTCTTAAGGGTACTAATTCTATGTATCTAAGAAACATGTCATCCAATAATTAAGAATTTCTCTCATTTAGATTTAGTTATTATTCATCCTTGAGATTTTTCATCGACATATCAATGGATACATTTAATTATCATTTTATTAATTTAGATGGCATTATTTTCAATTTATTAACTTTTCATATTGGTGTTTCTTTATCTTGGTATTGGAATGGCATGTGTGATTAGTTATTTACCTTTCCATGTTAATTTATTCCTATGGATTCATTATTTATTTCACTTTACTTACCCTTATTAATAATTTGATCCCACCCTTACTATTTCTCATTTACCGAGGTGATAAAGTATAAATATTTGAATAAGCATTCTTGGATGATGTTTACTTCATTTTTTATGTATCATTTTTGTATTTTCTATTTCAAAATGTATTATGGGTATAATATATGTAATATGTATTTCCAAGACCACTAAACTAATCAGTCCTTCAGGAATCATTTCCCTATAAACATGCCAATGGAATAAAATAATGTATCTGCACTAGGATTCTAGGGCCAGAGAATTATAGTTGGTATCAGAAAAAGTTTAGAAACAATCTTGGAAACTTGATTTTGAAAACTTATATTAAGGAGTAAAAACCTAAGATAGACAATAAGAATATGTATAGAATAAAATACTAGAATTTTGGTAGTTTATAGATTATGTGTGTATTCTTAGAAATAAAACCCTATCTAGATTCTATAGGTGGATGTGGTTATGGTAAAAATGTACCTAGGAGTAACAACTTTGACAAGGTGTTCCGGTCCTGACTCAAGGTAACTTGGTACACGATAATGATCCTTACTGTGCCCCTAGTTTGACACTCTTAGGGGATATGCTTTTGATAATTCACATTTTTCTTACCTTCCATTATGTAGGATTTGAAATTAAATATTTCCCCAAAGTAACCAATGTTTAGGATTATAGGATTCATGATGCCTGAATTTATGTGATGTGCTATATAGTATTTAGAGTTATACAATGTTTACAACTTTATGAGATAATCTTGTGTATGTTATTATTTAGAAGTGATGCCTCGTAGGAATAATTGTATCATTACTCATTGAAAATGTAGAGATTTCCCTGTCGAGGAAAAAAATAAAGTGGGTTTTGAAACTGAGTATGTTATGGATTTATTAGGGCAGCTTAGTCAGGTTATGAAAAATAACTATTCCCAAATAGAGAAAACTATTTCCTGGAGAAAATATCTTATTTCTCATTGATTCATGAAGAAAAATCCCCCATTTTTTAGTGGGACTACTAATCCAATTATATTTGAGAAATGGATCAAGTATATGGAAAATATATTTACAACTATAAAATGTAGAAAAAAGGAAAATGTTACAATTGTGGTCTATTGTCTCCCAGGTGACGCTGAACAGTGGCGGTCACTAATCCCGAATACAAAAAGGGAAGGAGAAATTGAACTCATGGAATGAAGAAATTTTAAGGAGACATTCTTTGATAAATACTTTCATAATGATCAAAAAATTGATATGAAGGGGAAGTTCCTTGGCTTTAAGAAAAAGGAAGAAGAAATTATAAGGTTATATAGGTATGCTACAGATTATTTACGCAACATAGAGTGCAAGATTGACCACTTATTTGAAGGAAATAAGACAAGTCTCCAATGGGCACTAGTGACTCAAAACATTTCTTCATATGATGTAATAATTTTATGTGATTTCGAGATAGAGAAATAATTATCCATATATTATGGATTCAAGGGGAACCAAGAGAAGAATAGGTTTTCTAAACTCCATGGAAAGAGTAATGAGTCAATGAAGATAAAGGTAAAGAATTATTTTCTAACATGTGATAACTATGGAAAAAATCACCTTAGTAAAGGATAAAATGTATTGGGAGTTTTTTATAAGTTTAGAGAAAAGGGTCACCGGGTAAAATAATGAAAAGGAAAGAAAGCTAATACTATTATTCAGTGTTACAAATACAAGACAGTGGGACACTATGAAAATGAATGCCCCAGGCATCAAGAGAATATACCTCAGAATAAGATAAGGGATAAAGGTCAAGCATATGTTATTAACACAACCGAAGTGGAATGAATAATGTACTTCTATATTTTTATCTATTAAATATATTTTAATTTTTTTTTGATTTTATCATCATATGATTTATGAAATATGTATGGATTTTACTACATTTCTTTTTCATTAAGGATTTGAGATCAAATGTTGAATGGTACCAATAAACGTTAATTAGTAGAAAGTAAAACTTTACAAGGAAAATACAACCCTTAATATGTTCTTTATGTTGAGATAATGATAAATAAATGATTGATTTGGAAAATTTCTGACCACATTAAACTAATTAATGAATTTTCGAAAATTGGTATATTCATTTATTGATAGGGTTTAGAAAACTTTTGTATTAAAGAAATATATCCAATAACACGTGTTCTACATTAGAAATAATGAAGAATGCATGTTTCCAGCAATATTTTATAGTAATTCAACTTATTATTATATTTCAAGAGGACACATGATGAAGTTATTCACAAGTTTGGAAGGTGAAAATTTAAGGATCCTTTATGTGGACTAATGTGTAATGGTAAGTTCATTTTGGAAATTTAGTGATATTCTTTATAAATTATTTGTTTATAATATTTTGGAAAAATTATCCATTTATGAAATGGTTTATGTTGATCTTGGAGAAGGTTTTATAGATTTTTTTATTACTTAACCATATAAGAAGAAAAGCATAAATAGTTCCAAGCACAACCAAGGGATAATATTTTATTTACAAAATTTATATTTTATTATATTTATATATAATGATATAATTCCACAAGTATAGAAAAAAAGTTTCATGAGATAAAAATATTGTCCTGTTATCATCACTTTTGATGATATTGATGACCTTTATTAATACCTATGATTTATGGTTTAGTGGTCAAAAAATTTCATCTGAACATGTTCTCTAGCACTCTCCATCATTACTTGATTGTTGGATTTTTTTTCTTTCATATCCATGTTTCCCTTTCCCACCTATGTTCTCTTACTAAGGGACTTATTAACGCGACCATTGTACATTCCTTTCTCTATTATTAAGAATATGTGATATTAAAACCTTTTAAAATGTAGGTATTTAAAAAATAGTTTATTTTCAATCCCTATATTTTTTATATCAGTTTTAAATTGTGAGGATGCAATTTATTTAAGGTGGGGAGAATGTAACACCCAGAAATTCTAAAGTAAGAACCTTAAATTCGATAGTGTGCATGGCATGCGACACCAAGCACGTAAGGGAATATAATACCCTGATAATTTAAAATATATTTACTATTTTAAATATATTTGATATATTCTATATTAGGTAATGCACTTGACATTGAGTAACCTTGCGTTACATGCAAGAGCGACTTTCATCGAAAGTTTACATTAAATGTATAACCGAATTTTTCCAAATGAAGATATATTTTATTAATATAATAATATATAAACTAGAATTTATATTACTAGTTATGAAAATTGGTAAGTAATTTATGCAAATCTATTGTTTAGAAAAAACTAAAATTAATTCATTGGTTATGTATTAATTATAAATGAATATGAAAACCGATTGTACATAAAAAAATATTATTATTTTCAAAAAGATGTTTTACTCTAATATATTTAATTAATAAATATTAATTGGTGATATTAATGTAATATATATATCATATATTTAATATAATATATTTTAAGTTGATACAATTTATTAGATAAGAATAAGATAAGCACAAACCTAATATTACACTTAAACATCTATATTTTATAAAGGAAATTTTACCACCTTTTAGTGGTGTGCACATTTTAAATCTAAATTTTTATAATTTAATTGATATAATATGTCAAAATAAACTTTATATTTAAAATATAACCATAAAAATTAGGTTAGGGTTAATTTTTTTATATTTTTCTAAAACATTTCATTTTTTAATAAATAGTTAAAAATACAGAATTTTAATTCAAAACTCCATTTTCATATAATTTATTGATAATTTTAAATTATATTTTTAACATATTTTAATGTTTAATTAGATAATATGTTTATAATTTAATACAATTTATGTCATTGGAGTTAATTTAACTTTGAAATTGACTATGAAAACATAGCAAACGTTCATACGTTTTTACCTTAAAAACCCACATTGTCATCATGTCTACATGATTAAATTTAAATCAATTTTTTCCACTTATATAATTTGAATTTAGAAAAATGGATTTCATATTTATAATCATCAAAATTTATAATGTATAATAATACAAAATTTTTTTTGACCTAAAATATTCGTGAAAGTAATTAAAATTAATTAGAATTATTAAGGTAAAATTTAGCTTAATAAAGTACTAAACCTTTAATTTAAAGGCCCAAATGTCCTATCAAATTGTCCAAAATCCATTTTATGGAAATAATTCAACCATTAATATTATATTTTTTATTTTGGTTGGTTTTTTAATATTTTTTTAGGTAAAACCATGGGTACACCTATCTCCATTCCTAAAACCTCTCAAAACCCTTATTTTTTGCCAATATATGCCTATATAGCTTCCCAAAATCCCTAACCTCAATCCTAGAATCCTCCCCTTTAGTATACATCCATATAAGGAAGCCCTTTAGTACAAACCAAAATAAGTTACCTGATTAAGAGGTAATGTCTTCTCTCAAGATCTATTGTTCAATTTCCATTCTACACCCCATAAAATATTTTTATTACATTATTATATGACAAAAAAATCATAAATATAATAGGATATTTTATGTAAGGTTTTCTACTTAAAATTACACACACCTACACCTAATGGATAATCAACACACTGTTTCTGTATACGGTTAACTACCACCTCACAGAATGATGATAGTTCATTTTTCCTTTACCACCTATCATGGTGGCCACTGTGATGAAAAATATGTTTATATATGTTATATATGATATTTATAATGTCTTTATTTTTCTATATTTTTTTTATTTTAGACAAAACTTTATGCTTTCTATCTTGTGTAAATTCGATAATTTTTCTTGTGCAAGTGTGGCCTACTGCCCCCTCAAAGCGATATGACTCGTTCATGACATTCAAGGAACGTATAAAGGATGATTTTAATAAAAATATGTAACATATATAATATATATATTTTAATTTAATTATAATATACATATTCATCATTTATTTTCATTCTTTTAATATAAGAAATAAATGAAAGTAATGTTCATGCGTACGTACAACCTACCGTCCCCATGAATTGTGCACTTAATTTATAATCTCCAAATATAGTTGAATAATATAAATGAATACACACTAAATATATAAGATAATTAATTAATGTTTTACATTCTTTAGATGATGAAATCATGATATAATTAATAGGGTCAAAAAAATTAAAAGTCAAAACATACGTGAGAAAACTAGACAATTAACAGCTAAAATTGTTAAAATAATGAAAGAGTGTTAACAAAGGGGTAATAAAATATTATAAGGAATTAATATATGATATTTGAAACATTAGTATGGTTATGTTATAAGTTATTATTATATTTTAAACTACTTCATATAAGGATAAATACCACACAACAAAATGAATGTTAAGGTAAGGAATTTTTTCTAAATTTTCATTTCATTGAGACTTATTTTTGTTATATAACAATTCACTTTTATATACTGAATGTACCAAAATTTGACATGTTATATCTTGAATCTCATTATTCTAATGATATTATATATTTCATTTAATTCATGGATAATTATTATTTAATTGTTTCAAAGTTGTATGAGACACTTTGGAATGTTTAAAGATTAGTTTCCTCAAGATCGTTTTAATGTCAACAACAATTTTTGCTACTTATCCTCCTATAAGGTATTATTGATAAACCCATATTAATTATTCAATATGGATGTATGACAAGAAAAATGTTTTATTAATTAAATTAATTAAATTAATTATTTTATTCGAATAATGCTTTGGACATGTAAGATATGAGTTGGAGGCTGTTTAAGGTAAGCCCTTTGAGTTGGGGGTTGGTTAATGAAAGCTCCTCGATGCATCAGTTGTCTTAGGAGACGAAATATTTGGAAAAATATATGGTTTTTTACTTGATATCTAAAAATTATTATAAATGGCCTTGACGATATTAGTTCCATGTACCTAAGATACATGGCGTCCAATAATGAATCATTTTTCTCATTTAGATTTAGTTATTATTCAACCATGATATTTTGAATCGACATATATATAAGTACATTTAATTATCAATTTATTGACTTAGATAGAATGAGTTTCACTTTCTTAACTTTCAATATTAGTATTTCCTTATCTAGTTATTCAAATGGCATGTGTGGTCAGTTATCTACCTTTCCGTGTTAATTTATTCCTATTGATTAATTATTTCTTTCACCTTATACACCCTTACCGAGCATTGGATCTCAACCTTATAATATTTAATTTTCCCTATTTATGAAGTTTAAATCATATAATAAGAATTAAAGGATTCAATTTATTTTATTTTATTATATATCATGTTTTTATTTTCTATTTCACAAGGTATTATGGGTATCATGTATGTAATCTTGATTTCGAAGACTAGTAAACTGATCGGTCCTTTGAGATTTGTTTCCTTTTAAACATACCAATTTAATAGTAAAATAATGCATGTTCACCAAGATTCTGGGGTTAGGGAGTTACAAAGGAGGTTAAAAAATTAGATTCAGCAATTGAAGATTTTAAAATAATACATTTTAAAAGTTCACCCAATATGAGAAAAATTTGAATTTAATTTTGGGATCCCAAAGGAATGATAAAAATGTTTATGTTCTTGGTTATAATTCAAGATCCTATAATAAAACCCAAAAATTCCATTTTTTTTGAAATTTTTGTAGAAAAACTAAGCACATGATTTATAAGTGTAATTATAAAAATTCTTGATATGATAGACCAAAATCATTCCACCTCTTTTCAAATATTTTTTTCTAAATGATCTCACATTGCTTATTGAAATTCATATACAAATAAAATATGGGTTCCAAAATTTTTATTGGTTAACATTTTTGAATCCAAATATTTTTTACCAAAATCTCTAGTTTTATCGACTATTTTGTTGGAAACATGGCTCAATAGTGATTCCCAAGGAGAAACATGGTTCATAAATAGATGGTGCTCGAGACACTATTACAGTGACATATTGATTATTCTTTACACTTTTTCAATTTATTAAATCCATTCCATTAAATTTAGTTAAACCTCTTATCATAAAAATGTTTTCATTAAAGGAGAGTCTCTCTTGGTTTTCCTTGAATGATTCTAGTGGAAATATATTTTTAAAAATATATTTCAATCATTTTGAAAAATATAAATCATGTAATTTTCTTGACCAATCTTGGAATTTTCATTTTTTTTTCATTTTACATTGGAATTTTAAAAAACATATTTACTTTAATTTTTTTAAATATTTCAATCATTGATCACTTCCTTATATTTAAATATTGATATCATTGATCCATGTATCTATTTTATTTTATTATTAAATCAATTAATTGATTTGTTTCACTCTCTTTGGTGATTTTTTCCCTTTTATTCATTTAACTATTTATTTAAAAGTTATTTATATTCTTAAAGTATTCATCAATTGAGGGGGGAGCCTAACCTTTTAAATTTATAATGTTCCTAAATAGAAACACTAATTTTTTTTAACAAAATCTATAATAATAAAATTCATTTTTTAATATATTTGATTTTTAAAATCGAATTTCAAAAAACATGGGTGTGCAGTTTTTGGTTTTGAAAATATATTTTAAAATTTGGAATATTTTTTTATTTGAAATTTGATTTTATAATTTTATTTTGTGAGTATCTTGGATTTATTTACTTGAAATAATTTTTTTCCATTTGTTATAGTTTATGGAATCCTTTTTTAATTCACTAGTTTAGGGGGTTACAAATTTCATTTATGTGTTTATTTACACTTAAATATGAAGGAATGTTTTTTAAAATTTGAACCCATGGATGTGTTGTTTTTAGTTTTCTAAATATTTTTTGGAATATTAAATGTTTTCAATACATCTAATTCATTTTCTGTTTTGAACTCTATTGTTGGAAAGTTATGGGTTATGAAATTTCTATTGTGTTTCCCATATTCATGAACCACATTAGATTATAAATTAATTACCTATATTTTTTAACCCTTATTTATGAAATTTATGATAATTAAAATAGGGTGAATGTGATGACATTAAAGGTATGATATCTTTAAAACATTGTTTAAATTTACTTTTAGGTAGAATATTATGAAATATAAGGTAAGATTAATATTTTGTCAAATGGTTTCAATTTTTTAAAATATTTAAATAATTTTTAGAGGTATGGCTTTATACATTAAATTTGGAGATATATTTTGTCATAAAATAATTATTAATATATGTTTTATGGGGGAAAAATAATAGTTACAAAATAATCATGACTTGTTTCAATTAATATAAAAATTGAATGGTTTTGAAAATGAACTATTCTTGAATATTTAAAATTCTTATATTTTAGGTTTTTGTTTGTCAAAAAGGGAAAAGAGTTTTGAAATTATGTTATTTCTGAAATGATTTTTTATGAAATCATTATTTAATTCTATTTCAAAATCAATTTTTGAAAATATTGAAAATTATTGATTAAATTTAATTATGAAATATTGAAATTCTTTTGGATACAATCGTGAGAATTACATCATACCAATATTTATTGGTTCATTACCAAAGTTTTTATAAACATAAAAAAGAAGAATAATGTTATACATATCACTCTCTTAAAAGGTTTTAATGATCACAAACACCGAATTTTTTTATAATGTTTTCATTTAATAGATTATAGTTATTTTATTTTAGATACCATTCTGAATTTTTTTGGACTAAGTAGCGGGATCGAGAGGATTAAGAAAGCCTGATTTGATTTCCCATGAAGGTGGGTTCTATATGCTACCCAATGTGACTTAGAAAAAACAATAGTTCTATTTGGACACCATTAGATAGACAGTGGAACCCATCGTTAACTTAGTGGGACTTAGATAAAACATTAGTTATAACGAGGCACCACCGACTGGCCAATGAAACCCACAAGATATCCAATGGCATCCAGATAGAGAAAAAAATAGTAATTGGAGAGGGACCCACTATAGGACCTAATAACATAACCATTTTAATGATCCCAAACACTATATTTTGTTTATAACTTATTTCAGTGTGTTTATACTGTTTTTATTTTATTTATATTGAGTTAGATTGGTAGGAAGGAATATGAACTAAAGGGAAACATCAACATAGGTTCAGAAGGCCTCTTTCAAGGTTGTTGTAGCATCGAAACACCTGATAGATAATGCAGTGCTACATGCTATCCAGTAGAACCAGAAGGACCACTGATTACCCAGTGGAGTCTTACCTTGTATGTGGTGGGATCAACCAGATTGGATTAAGCTCAAGGTAATACATCGACTACCTGGTAGAGGATATCATGTATCCAATAGTGTCAGGACTTATAGCATGAGGAGTTATTTATGGTGGTCAAAATGCATCCCATTCATCACTTAAATGTTGTGTATTGATTCATTGGATGTTATAAATCCTTAGAGGCTATAAAAGAATCTTATAACTTCATCGAATTATCATGCACATCCAACAAAAAGATCTTTTATCTACTACAGATTTATAATTTCTCAATGGATTAAATTTCCCATCTTCCTCTATATCCTATCAAAAAGAGAATCAAAGTGTTTATCAATCAAGGGGATCAAAGAGCCAATTAAATATGTGAGGTTTCTTCATCGAAATTATCTAAATAACCACCAAAATCATTATTGAAATATCTTTTGTACCTCCCTATCTATTCCCATAGATTATTTTTGTAAAACCCCTTGGCTCTCGTTACTTATCATTTTCTTTCTCTGTTTCTATCTTGATCTATTTATTTAAGAGGGTGAGAATTTAATTCATTTTAATTGAATTAGAATTAATAAAGTCATCTATTTATCTTCTCCCATTATTTCTTTGGTCCACTATTATTTTCTAAAACTAAGTGTCCTCGATTTTTTGTTCTCTATTAAAACTAAGGGATTGATGTTTTTTCTATTTCATTAAAATAAAGGGTTTTAAGGTTGTTGGTTTCCATTTAAAACAAGTGTTTTTGGTTGATTCGTTCCCATTCAAACTAAGGGGATTATTATATTAACATCCTGATCATTCTTATGTGGAGGAGATATTTGGGTACCTTTGGGCTCTTTTTCTTAAATACTTTACAAAATATACATTATCCTTTTACTTTCTTCATGTTAATTTTCCACATTGATTTTTCTTAATTTCCTTGTTTTCACTTATTCTCCACTTTAATTTTATTAATATCAATTAATTTAATTATATCTATTCATATTTGATAGAATCAATTTACTTATCACTTTATTTTTATTAAAAGGGCTATTCATCCCCTTCTATTTTCTTTGACAAAAAATTCGTATCAAAATATACCATTGACCTTATTTTAAATATCTCTGTTAAAATCTATTTTTACCTTGATACAAACATTTGGTATGAAAGGGTACCTTTGAATATTTTTAAAAATCTATTTTCCTAAAATTTTACCATTTTCAAAAATTGTTTTTTATTTTTAAATCTTAACCGATTTTCAAAGTATTTATTTGAAAATGTAATCTACTTAATACAAGAATGCTCCTTCATTTGATGGTTCAAATTATATATATCGAAAAACTCACATGTATACAAACTACTACAGAAGTGGAGATAAGGGTCGAATAATAGAAGAAATTTGCACAGATTCTATGAATATCCTGTTGAAATATTTTTTAGGCATAATAGTTTTTAATGTGATTAACTATTAAATTTTTTTAAAACTAAATAAATATTTATAAAATACTTATTAAATTAACTAAAACTATCTAAGTGAACTAAATTAATCCATGTAATAAGCAAGTGGAGATGGAAGTGTTAGATTCGTGACATCTGTTCAAGTGCATGCAATGCCAATTATTTAATTTCCACACTGGAATATTTATCTATTCAATTATCACAAATTACAAATTTAATAAAAAAACTATCAGGTCACATCCTATCATGTTATATAGTATTCTAATTTTTATACAAATAATCCATCATTTCATTATCTATTTTGATGAATAATTTTCAAGTCACATTATCATTAAATCAGTTTGTGAAAAGCAATGAACTGTTTCTCATAAATTTGAAGTATCTTTCTGTGCTGGATTTTCTCACATGATATTGGTTATTAGGTATCACTCTTTTAATTTTGAATGGTAACTCACACAATTTTTTTTTCAATTAATATAATTATTTATTTGGAATATAATTATGTGTGATTTACGACTCTATCATGCGTGAGTGATTAGCCACTGAAAGTGGATAATATTAATTGTTAATATATATAATTTTAATTCGCTTAATTATTCATAAACTACATTTTTGTGCATTTTACAATTTGAAAATTATTTCACACTATGATTGGAATTCATTCTTTCAATGCACTATTACATGGTACATTTTTGAGCACCTCCTAAAACAAAAAAATGGTCTTGATTTTATTTTAAGATATTACATGATTTGAGGATAATTATATCTTTCTAGATCTATTAATGGTTCAGTTTTCTAGATGACCAAATTCTACCTTGAACTAAGAACTTTATAGTTGGAGTGAACTGGATAAAAACATAATAAAATGATTGTAGTGGTCACGATCCAAGTCTAATAATTATAATAATTGAACAAAAGATAGTGAAAATAATGGGAAACATTTCATTAAATTGTGTCTAGAGAAAATTATGATGTTTTAATGGAGTTACAGGTGGTCCAAGTTGAAGATTAAATTCTATAGTAGATTATGTGTTCTAGATAAAATATCCAAACTTTTTAATCATATATATAAAAACAAATATTCAATTTGTCATAGATTTTATAGGATATTGGGGGACATGTGGAGATTAAATTGCTTCTTATATAGACGACCCAAATTCAGAAATCTAGAAGCTCTTTTTGAAACATATTTCAAAGGCATTCAAGGTGGGTATCATTTTGGGTCAAGGGTTGAAATTTCTACATTCCACACAATTTCTACCACTCTAGCCCTACTATAATAATGTGAGAATACTTGGACTATTGGAGGATAAACCCAAGAATCCTGAAATGAGTATTTAAGGAAGTGGTGGTGAAGGAGTTATAAAAACTTTGGTTTATTTCAATTGTAATGTTATACCGTCGCTTTGTCGTTGTAATGTTTTCTTTTCACATGGAATTTGTTTTGATCAACTAAGTTTCTTAATAAAACTTTTCCTAATTCTAAATTTATATTTTTTTTAACATTTTGACACATTTTTATTATGTTGTGAATTTATTCACATATAGAAAAGATAAATCATTCACATAACGGTAGAGTGTTCATTATTTATCTGTTTTCACTTCTTCAATCACACTTATATAAGTCGACTCTCATCTTCCATTGAGCTCTTTTCATCAATAGAAGGATGATAAATTAATTGGTTGATCCTAGTAAGTTTCATGGGGATGGATTGAATGTTATTTCATGGGATTTAATATTTTAGTCAGATCATTATTTTATGAGTTTCATTCGATGTCGAAAAAAAATTATGATAATTGCGATGGTTTATTTGTGACAGATTATCATCACAAATGACTTTTTTTGATGGGTTTCCATCGCAAATAGTCCGTCATGAAAGAATGCATCAAAAGAAATTATATTTGTGATGATCAGTCACAGAAACCCTTTTTGGGGATGAATATACAATCCATCACAATAAAATCCCAAAATATTATTTAAACACTTTTTGCGATAATCCATTGCAAAAAAACATCATTTTAAAAATATAAATAATAAAAATTATTTATAAAAAAAAATTACTAATATTTAAAAATCATTAAAAAATATTTAAAAATAATTAAAACACACATAACAGTAATACATAATTTTAAATATGATATGTATATCATACCAAATTATAAAACAATCATAAAATCTTCAGAAATCATCAACTCACATCTTGTGGAGGAGGATTACTCAAAGACACAAGGGGAGGAAACTCTATACCAATGCCAAATGCAAGTCGCTGCATGTACTCCATCATCTCCTCATCTCTCAGATATTGCTGCTCATTCTCCTCCCTCTACTTCTGCATCTGTTGTGTCATCTCATCACAAGATCTCAACCTCTCCACACAATGTGAAGTAGATGACGAAATCAAGGAATAATTTCTAGAAGATCTCTTCTCACCCACTTATTCCATTGGATAAGTACTACAATAACTCATAGGTGTCATTCAAGAATCAATAACAATCACTCGACCTTTATCAACACCCTATGTAGTCACCTGCATCCAAGCCCCCTCATCAAAACCCAAATCAGCAGTGACATCTTGTTTGGTATTAGCATGAATCTCATATGAATGAGAAGTCACAACCTCATATATTTATTTTGAATATAATAAAAAATTATAATAACAATAAAATTAATATTTATAATGTTGTCCCAAATAATCTCTAACCACAATACGGGGCTATCGTTCGCCTACAACTTCTCATGTGCATGGATCAGAATACAACTTCTTATAAAATTCAAAATCCGTAATAGATGGGTGAATAAAATATTGAATAAAATAACAAACATGTTATAGTTAAAATAAATATACATTAATAAATAATATCACTTAACATATGTCGTCGATGTATGCCAAATATACGACTCTCATCCCTATGGGTGGCCTCTTGCCTCCCCCGACTCTGACGTACAACTGGTGATCTCCTCCTAAACGTATCTCCTAGCTAAAAGAATAACAAAACATCTCATTCCTGAGATGATATATATATTCGGAACGATGACATACAATATTGATCGAAGATTGTAGCAAAATATTTATCCATAGCTCAATTTATGATATTGTGTAGAAACTGAAAAAATCTCCCGTGTATACATGTATCCGATGCCTTTCAGATAGAATGTCTTTGCCTATCAGAAATTGGAGAGAAAAATTCTACAAGAAAATTAAAAAAGATATGTTAGTAATTAAATAAAATTTAAAAAAGTATATGTTATTTAATAATGTACAATCCTGTGGTCATATATCTGGTTACACACGGTGATGGGTACCAGGTCCTATGACATCAATGGCTCGATTTTTTTTTCTCAAAATCACACCAGCCCAGCCAATAGATAAATAAAAAAAATGCGCAAATTGAAATTAATATGTAACTATAAAATTATTATCCAAATTAATACAGTTAGTTAATATAAAATAAATTTATTAAACAATTAAACATATGTCTATAAACGAGGATCAAAATAAATAGATGTTCATCTCTCTAGAATAAGATCTGAAATAAGTAATTGAGCATGGACTCACCCCTTCTTAGTAGACACACCAGCCTAAGGAGGAGAAGCTGAATCAGGATCATCATCATAAAGTCCTACATCAGTGAGAGAATGTAATAGATTGTCCAAAGGATCATATCCATCAATTTGAAAAAAATATTCTCATTGGTAAGATATTGTGAAAACATATATGAAATATAAAAAACTAATGAATGTCAGAAGAAAATAATGTTACCTATAACAGATTATTAATAAAAATATGAAATTAAAAAAACTAATAAATATCAGAATATGATAATTACCTGTAACTAAACACCTGAATATAATACATCAATTGTAATCTTCATCACCATTTTCATGTACATGAATGTCTTTATCCTCATCTTCAGAATTGTCAACTTTTATATGAAATTTAGTTTCATAATTCCTTATTAATTCATCAATATTATATATATCACCATCTCTTAACTGGGGGGGGGGGGGGTTCATCATTGATATTTATATCCCATCGGGTAAGATATATATATTTGGGTTGTTTTTTTCTAAATTTCAATATTTTTCACTTCCACAGAACCATTTTCATTTTCAGTAAAATGATTGTCATGTGGTTTCATTTTTATCACACTTCACCAGTCCATAATTTGATGAAAGAAGACTATTATATTTAATGTCGATGACTCCATGTCGTGGATGAACATGCAACCTCTAATCAGTATCAAACTAATGAAATTTAAACACTGTATCATAATTTGGTCTGAGATGACCTAAGTCAATTATTTCATTAGCATACCATAAAATTCTACTTCAATTTCTTTATGATGGTATCATTTAAAATAAAAACCACTATTCATTAATTTATTTGAGTCACTATATATGCATGTGTGGAATCGAAATCCATTAAAAACATACCCATTATAAGATTTTAGGAATTTCAATGGAGGGGTTTTGAGCATACATAATCAACTATCAATATTATTTTCATGTTTTGTTACCTGTAATGAATAAAATTTTTAATAATATATATCATTGAAAAATTGATTTATTATTCCATAAAAAGAAATTTTATATATCGGTATTTGAAACCAATATACAAATTTTTTTTACCGATGTTCCTCAAGAGTAGCAGATGTAATTTGCAGAAGTTGATTTTTTATATCATCATCATATAGTATACAAAACAGTTAATGTAAATAAAGATATATTTAATAAATATTTAATTAAACAATAAAAAAGTAGTAAGTCTTGCAAAAATTGTGTTATTTCTTCATAATTCAATAGAACATAAGTATGCGCTCTATGCAGTTCTTTATCTGTAAGCAATCACTCACGATAGCCAAAAAAACCAAGCTTAGGCTGATTAAAAACTAACAACTAATGGTGTGTGACATCATTAATATTTGTCTCATTTTAACCCAGTAGGTTATGTTTTAAAGGATATCTTGACTAAAAATAATAAGGGAAAAAATTTGAAATTTCCTCCTAAAAGTATAATTATGAAATAAACCCTTCAACAGATGATTTATTAGGTACTTTATTCTTTAACTTTTTCATACATCTCTCAAATGGATACATCCACCGGAATTGTATCTGCCCTCCACATTTATCTTCATATTTAAAATATAATATTAAATGTTTCATGAAATCAAAGAAGCTCAGTGGGAATTTTTTATCCAATTTAAATAAAATTAAAAAAATACATTTTTTAGGAAATTAAATGCATTATAATCCAATGTTTCTACAAAAAAATCATGAAAAAAATGATATTTCAGTCAACACTTCCAAGATTGAATAATTAAACAACCCTCTATGACCAAAATGCAGAAATCTTTCTATTATGATATGAAATTCCTGACTTTTTAACAGTGCACTATTCCCATTTCTTACATGATGTCATAAATTAGAAGCATAACAATTTGATAACCTCAAATATGTAATCCATTGAGAGAATAATTTATAGTTTTTTACTAAGAGAGTAATTTTATTTTGGATTCATTAATTTGTGGGACATTTTATCTTCAAATAATTCAAGTTTAGGATATCTAAAAATCTATGCAAGATGTAACCATGCCTTTACATTATCTTTGGTCTTACTAAGTGTGCACAAAATGGTATAAAACATGTTATCAAAAACATTCTTCTCAATATGCATGAAATCTAACATGTGACAAACCAACAAATCTGACCAATATAGAAGGCCCCAAAAAATACTATTCTTTATCCAATTATGATCTCTCCCAAAACCATTTATCTTTTTCTCATTTATGGTTGGTCAAAAAGTAACATGAGGTAATGTAGAGACAATGGATTTTACCTGATTGACTAAGAACACTACTGGAGGTGCATCTGTTTCAATTTGACCTTTGGTAAAATTAAATCTGTTTCTTTGTAAAGGGTGATCCACAAGAATAAATATCCGATGACATTCAAAATAACTAACCTTTATCCCATTACCAAGCATAAATGCTTTGTTATCATCCATGCAGTTCAGATATGATTTTAGACCATTTGTTCTCTATCAAGATAATATACTATATACCGGAAATTCACTAATTTTCCATATTAATGAAACATTAAATATAAAATTATGATATGCAATTATATCAAATATAGTCACACCGTTGTTCCATAATGAAATCAACTCATTAATTAGTGGGTTCAAATAAACATCAATATATTTTTTTGGATGTGTTGGAATTAACAGTGTCAAATATATATATGGTTTCTTCATTAACATCCAAGGAGAAAAGTTGTAAGGAGTAATGAAAACAGGATAACAAGAATATTGACTGTCGTAAGCACCAAATGGACAAAAACCATCAGTAGAAAGGCACAACCATATTTTATGAGGTTCTCTAGCAAAAGAAGGACGTGTTAGTCAAAATGTTTCCATGAGTCACGATCACATGGATGATTTATGTTTTTTTCATGGAAAATTTTGATTAATGCCATGTCATAAATTCAGTTGTGCTATGAGACCTAACTAAATGTTGTAAACAAGGTGTAATTGGAAAATATATCAACTATTTCATGGGAACTCTAGAATTCTTTTTTGTTCCTCCTTATACCTCGATTCTCCACATATTGGAAAATTAACCAAAGAATCATACTCACCATAATATAAGATGCAGTCATTTGAACATGTCGGGATCTTCTGATAACTTAGACCCAAATTACGAACTAATATTTTACTTTCATAGAAACTTGCAGTTAATGTATTTATATGAGGCAAAAAATGACTAAACGAAAGATAAAATCTGATCGAAACAACTATTAGACATTCTAAAATATGATTTAATAGTCATAAATTTGGTGACTGCTTCAAGTTTTCTCATCAAGATTCTTGGATATAAAGCCTTCTTAGTGAATTTAAAAATATTGTAAAACTGGGAGGGTTCAAATTCAGCATTTGGAATATCATTTTGAGTTGTTGTTTCAGGAATAGATGGACTAGCTACCTCATGTATTAAATTATAAAATGATGGATCTGAAACCAATTTTTTTTATTTTCTACTGAACTCTTTTCACCATGTTGATACCAAAAAATATAATCTTTCTGAAAAGTGGAACATAATTGATGAAGTCTGACATGGTCAAATGTTTTGAATGACCTAAGATCAAATCTCTAACATGGGCATTTAATTATTCCTTCATAAATAAAATCTAAATTTGAAAATATAAATGATATAAAGGCTTCAATACCGTCAATATAGACAGAATTTAAACTAGATCCATCTGGATTTTTGTAAATATTTATCCAATAATGATCACGCAATAGAAATTGGTGTCTACTTACCGAGTCCATATTTATCTAAAAATCAAAAAAATAAAAACAATTATTATAGATCATTTTGACTAATTGCAAATTATTATTATATTTTAACACCTTAAAATATTCTATGGAATATGATCAGAGTGAGGCATTGGATTATAATTAGATAACAGGGCCCGTAGATACTCAACAGAGATAAAATAATAATATTAAATATATTATATAAGATAAATGATATTTTTTTTATAATAATAGAATATCTTTCGAACATTATCTCATATGAGACAATTGCTATTTTCTAAGACACACTATTTCTTATATTTTTTTATATTTTTTTACAAATAATTATTATGATTTTCTAATCATCGGTAATATTAACAATTTATTAATAATAATGGATTATTGATTATTAAATATTATAAATTATTTAAATTAATACAATATTTTTAATAATTAATATTTTTTACGTATTTTTATTAAGTCTTATAATTGTTATATTTTTTTAAAATGTATTACTAAAAATTATCCTAATTATTATTAACTAAGTTTTTAATAAATAGTATATATTCTAAATTTTTATTTTCTTTCATTGAATAAAAATTTTAACATTTTTTAATATAAATTTTTTTTAAATAATGTTTAGTTAAAATGTTTTCATTAAATAAATTTTCTCATCATTCTTAAAAAACTCATTTCTATTTATTTTATACATTATATATAGATATATATAGCACATAATCAAATCTATTTACATCAAATTAATTTTTACATATTTTTTCAAATAAATTAACATATCAAATCTAAATACATACATACACACGCACACGCATTCAAATTTTCATATATTTTATCAAATTATCAAATTATTAATAATACCTTGTAATTAACACTATTATTTACAATTTTTTATATATATTAAGTAAATAATTATTTTTATATATTTATATATATTTATATTAAAAGATTTATAAATTAATATAAATATACCAAAAATATTATAAAATTTTTCTTTAAACCAATATACATATTAAATTTATATATATATATATAAAAATATAAAAATATATAATATATATTAATAATAACGACTAATTAATTTGTAATTATTATAAATTATGTAATGATTATTATTAATTATTTAAATTATTATCAATTTTTTAAAAATTAATATATATATATGTGTATATCACAATTTCATAATTAATATAAATACATAAAATGTATTCTGACTCTTTTTTAAATAAATATACATATCAAATCTATATAAATATAAATATAAATATATATATATATATATTAAACATTACATGTATTTTTAAAATATTTATATACATATTCAGATTTTACTCTATATATATATATATATTACACGATTTTATAATCAAATATATTTTAACATGTTTTTTAAAACAAATATACATATCAGATAAATGTATACATAATGAATATATATATATATATATATATATTAAAAACCATACACATTTTTTAAAAATGTTTATATACGTCTGTCTGTGTATATATATATATATATCATAAACTTTACATGTTTTTTAAAACTTATATATATGAATATTCATATTTTAATATACTTACATGTATGTATATATATATATATATTAAAAAAATTACAATATATATATATATATTAAAAAATTTACATGTTTTTTAAAACATTTATAGATGCATACACATAATGTATTGTTTACATATATTTATATCCAAATGTTTCATAATTAATCAGAATTTATTATTTATATGTATTTATATTAAATTATTTATTAAATAATATAAATATATAAAATATATTTTGACAATTTTTTTAATAGATATATATATATATATCATATTTATATATACATATATACAAATATACATATAAACATACATATATGTATATATATATATATATCGAAATCCATAAACATATTTTTAAAATCATTTATATACATATAAACACATAAAAATATCAAAATTAATAATATATATATATATATACAAACATATATCAAAATTAGCGTGGTACACAAACATACTTATATATATACATCTACAAATATAAATACCAAAAATAAAAAATTAACATAATTTCTAAGAAAAATTAAATTAAATTATATTAACTAGATTAAAATAAAAATAGAGATTAATATAATTTTGTTAATCCTAAATATAAAATAAAGAATTAAATCTGATAAATTTCTAAACATAGAGTTTAACCAAAACAATATATTTTATATTGAACCCAAAAATGTGCAAAAATGAACCATATTAAAATCAAAATAGAAATTAATAAAATTGTGTACATCCTAAATATCAAATAAAGCATGAAAATTAGATAAATTTTTAAACCTAGGGACCAAACCTGTATATTTAACATTGAACCGAAATATGCTAAAAAATTTGATGAAGAATGTAAGAGGAGTACGTACCAAGAAGACATGATCTGAAATCAGCAAAAAAAAGGGAATAACAAAGTTGGATGGAGCCGTGGAAAATCAGCTGGCCGTAGGGTTTGCTATGGGAGAGGGAAGAGAAAGAGGAGGAAGAAGAAAAGGTGGGCCACACAACTATTGAAACATTTAGGTTTTTTGCGAAGTTTTATTTGTAATGTATTTAATGTCGTCACAAATAGTTTTTAACTAATATAATTTTAGAAATACAATAATTCCAATCGCAAATAATCTTAAGCCTAGGGGAATTCGCAACAGATTTTGTTATCCATCACAAATGACCGCCATAATTACTTTTTGCACTAGGAAGTGGGAAAACTAGCCAAAAATATTTGTGATGGATTATTTATTCCATCAAAATAAACCATTATTTATGATGGAGTAAATAATCTATTGAAAATGGTAATAGAAAAGGCTCTAGTTGCAACAAGTTATTTTTCCGTCACAAATGACCCATCACAAATGGCTGAAATTCTAGCAGTGTGTGTTATTTTTTTCTTCGCCTTCGATAACTTTTACGGTGAATAATTTTGAGTGCTAGTATGATCTGTATCCTTAGAGTGCTATTTGAATTTATCCACTAATATAATTGGTCATTATCCTTGGATTTTTGTATGGATTAAATTGGTGAATGATGTTTGGGAATTATATCATTTTTTGGATACATCTTTAATTAGTGATCTAAAATTTTCTAAGAAAAAAAATACATACAATATAGCTCTAGTGACAACCTAGGATTAACTCATATTAATTTATTGTCTCTATCCAAATCATTAGGTGTTTCACTCGTAAATTCAAATCATTCTCATAGAAACATTAATATTTTAGTATCCCAAATTCAATAAACCCCAATGTTTTCCACTTCATAGAAAAAATAATCCTTAGATTTAGTGTTTTTGGGTTCTTCTTAGGTATCTAAGAATTCGAAAACCCCTTTTGTGCTGCAAGGGACCACTTCTACCGTAGGGTAAATTTAGGTGAGGCCAAATTTTTGTGCCATTTTTGGTAACCTAAGTAATTTATCTTAGACACTAAAATATTTTTCTCCTCCCAATTATTTATTCCCACAATCAATTTATCTCATCTGGGAATCCATTTTGAAAAAATAAAAACATGGGAAAATTCTCCCTACTTTGTCTACTCCACACCATGTGTGATGTACAATTACCATCCTGGTTTCTATTGGCAGGATAATCAATAAAGAAATCAACCAAGATGTTTGAAATTTTATGCTCCACAAAAAATTCCAACCTATAATGAGTTTTAATCCCAACAAATACATTATGAACAACCTCTTATAAAATTTCAACAATATAATTATCTACATGGAATAGACCACTTGGATTAACACCTTGTCTAGCCAAATCTACAACCATTAACTGAGACATTGGGTCATCAAATGGAGAGAATTACTTTTAAGGTTTCATCCTTGAGTTTATAACTAAAATTAATTAAAAATATTTATAGAACCCATTCCCACTTAGGTTTTACCTTACTCATCTTTGATAATATAATATTGTTACACAAAAACTTCAAATGAAAATAATAAACAATCATCCTTTGAATTTAAGAGACATTAAAAACACAAATTAAATTTTTATGGGCGTTTAAATCAAGATGAAAATGATTTTCTATATTCACAAGATGGAAACATGACATCATGGATTGAGTGTCCTGAATATCTCTCCATTGATGATTTTTATGAAAAAAAATCACTGAATCATTTGGGAAAATCTTGAAATTTTATTATGTACCAACCACTAACACTATTATGAAAAATTTGGGTGTTGAAACATCTTTTGTACTAGAAACAATTGTTTATAAAATTTTGGGGAAGGAAATTTATTTTGATTCTCATTGCTAATCTTCTTTCAGAAATTTCAATCAATCTAAACTCAAAATTGGTCTTTACCCACTCAAGTATCCCTTTATAGGAGATAACCAAAACCTTGCGATAATAATTCATTCTTCTCTTGAAACTAATAAAGTAATAATGATAATTTTTACATTAGTAAATTTTAAAAAATAAATTGTATCTACCATTTATGATATTCCTTGTCTTTTCCCCATATTTTTAGAATAAATAATTGTACATGACAAAATTCTAAACAAAGAATCAATCTCAATGACATAGAAGTGAAGAAAAATGTGGTTCTCAAAATGTTAAAAGTTGGTATTATATTAGATTGTGGATCCATTTTGTAACAACTTTAAACTAATTGATTTCTGGGAGGCCACACAATACCAACCTGAATTTTACTTTTATTTATTTATTATTTTATTTTTATGAATTTGTGTGCTAGAAAAATAAATCTAAACAATGGTTTTAAATATTTTTTCTTTTATTTTATTTATTTTTAATTTCTTGTTCTTCTATATAATATATATTTTGTTTTATATTCTTGTGCATGTGTATATATATATGTAAAACATGGGGAAATAAAAGAAAATGAGAAAATTAAAAAAATGAGAAAAAAGGATAATATAAATTTATATTTTCTCACAAAAAGCAACTATGTAGGTCATGAGGAAAACCCCGTCACATCCGTTAAAGCCATGGGTCTCGAACTCATGCCCAAAGGGAGACATGGGTGCATGTATTCCACTTACCTATGACCTATAGTGCTTCCATATTTATTTATATATATATATACTTATATTTTATAATTCTTATATATATATATAATTTTGATGTTATTATTATTATTATTTTAATTATTTATTTTATTGTTATTTGGTATTATAAAATAATTAAGTACATTGTTTCCCCTTTTTATGAATGTTTTTATTTTAGGGAACCTCTCATGGTTTCCTTGGTTTATAATTTTGTTTGTGTGTGAGAAGACAGGCCTATTGAGTTTGATGTTTTTTCCAAGAAATCAACTCCATCCAGAAATTCCACTCCATTCTACCATGAACCATGGGGATTCCATGAGTGACATAGACATATAAGGATCAATTAGTTGTGGAATAACCTTTATCAGTATACAACCATGTGACATTGTTCTAGAACTCATTTTTGAATTTTAATTTTGTAACTCCTCTCCACTACCTCGACCACCTTATAAATTTTATTTTCTTTTAACATTTGGGATAATGTAATTTTATGTTGGGGGGTGAAAATAAATATAATTTTTTCCATGTAAAAGAAAAAATTTCTTTTGTGTCCATAAAAAAACAAAAAACAAAAAAACAAATAAAAAAAATTAAGAAAAAATATGCATCCATGGAAAATAAAATTTCTTTAACCATTTAAATCATAATATATTTTATAAAAATTAAAAATAATATAAAATAATTTTCCATTCCTCGATTATGATTTTAATGAATGTTTATGTTCACAAGAATAGATTTTGAAACGTGTGGTTTTTTTATATGACTTTTCCATTAACATGTTCATCATTTTTAATCAAAATATAACTTTGCACATCCTTTGGATTTTCGGGTATTCATTTTAGTTCATGGGATCCGTCAATTAATAATAATATTTTTTATGTTCATTTTAATTTTAAAATGAGTATTAAAAAATCATAAAAAATGGTAATAAAAAAAATAACTTTGAGTGAAGAGAAATAGATTGACCTAATGCATGGATTTTAGCACTTAGGGATCATGACTCCAGAGTTTTCTAGCCCAGAGTTAGGAATTTTATATCTATTTGTTATAATTTGAATTCATTTTTGAATGGTTTAACTAAAGATGATGCCCGATTATGTGAGATTTACTTAGTTCCATAAGGTATTTGAGCCTGAGAGTCATCATCAAAGTCTATCAATTGGGGTTAACTCGATTGAGTGAAATTTCAATTACAATGAAAAAATTTAAAAATATAAAAAAACAAATGAATACTCATCTTAGTAATAAAATATGATTCCAACTAGTGATTCCATGTTTTTTCCTTGAATAAAAATGAACCACCACATCTATTGTAATGCACATCAGATCATTTTTCTTGGGATATTTGTTTTTAACTAATTTTTTAAATTAGTTTTTAGGTTTTATGTTTTTTATGTAAACTTGAATTGGTAAGAATTATATGTTAAAATTTTCTTAGAAAAGGGAATTCATTTTCATATTTTTGATATAATTTTTCAAGGGACTAGAAAAAATCAGGTTGGGGTGTCTGATTATCCACTGAAAGAGGATAATATTAATTTTTAATCTATATAATTTTAAGGTGCCTCATTATTCATAAACAACATTTTTAGTGCATTTTACAATTTGAAATTTATTTCATAATATGATTATAATTCCTTATTATAATTCACTATTACATGGCACATTTTTGAATACATCCTAAAACACCCAATGGTCTTGATTTTATTTTCATATTTTATGTAAAATATCCCATTATATGTGGAACATTATATCTTTTTGGGGATATTAAATATTAAATTAGGAAGATGAGAAAATTGGGCCTTTAAAAAAGAACATTTTGGGAAAATTGAATTTGATAATAACCCAATAAAATGAATGTATCAGCCAAGATCCAAGCCTAATAATTCACAAATTTATACTCTATATAGAGAGAATCATGGGGTATATTTAATTTAATAGTTTCAGGAGTTAATTTAGATGTTTGAATCGATTTCTATGTGGACGAATTTTAAGATGAAATTATAGACCAGATTCCTTGGCCTTGAAAAATAGCCCACCATTTTGATAATTTATCAAAAAAATAGATTAATTTGGGATCATATTATACATACTAATAGGTTATATCTTGATATTCAATTTCTCCTTATATTTCCCACCCAAATTCAACAATCTAGAAGCTCCTTTGGATACATCTGTGAAAGGCATACAAGGTGGCTTTCATTTCGGGTCAAGGTTGGAAAAGTCTAGAGTCCAAAAACATTCAACCACTATAGGTCTACCATAGTAAAGTGGGATGACTTGGACTATTGGGGGATATACCCAAGACTCTTTAAATTTCTATTTAACTTAGTGGTGGTGAAGTATCTAGAGAGGATTTGGTTTATTTGAATTGTAATGTTATGTTTCCAATTTGACTTTACAACCTTTTTATTTCACATTTAAGGTGTTCTAATCACCTTAGTTTCTTAATAAAACTTATTATTCTTATAATTTTATTTTATTTTTGTTAACATGTTGATTTCAGTTCATTAAGGAGTGAATTTATTCACACATAGAATAAATATATCCTTCAAAAAATGGTAGAGTGTTCATTATTTCTTTGTTTTCACTTCATCAATACCACTTCTTCATGTCAACTGTCATCTTACATTGATATATTTGAATTAATATAATGATAACCATTTAATGGGGGTGATTATAGATATTTTCATGGGGTTAGATTTAATGTCATTTCATAGTCTTTACTATTCTAATCATATAATTATTTTATGATTTTTATTTGATGTGTTATTTTCTTCTTCGTCTTCACCAACTTTTACGATGACAGATTTTGAGTGCTAGTATGATCCAATAACTTAGTGTCCTCATTAAATTGTTCCACTAAGTGAATTACTAATTATCCTTGTGATTGTTTATGGATTAAATTTGTGAATGAAGTCGGGAAATTATCTCATTTTTGTATGCATCTTGAATTAGTGAAATTAACTTTTATAATAAAAAATACCATCAAATATAGCCCTATAGAAAAAATAAGATTGGATCATATTAATTAATTGTTTATATAAGAATAATTAAGTGTTTCATTATTAAATTCAAAATTTTATCACAAGAACATTTGTATTTAATTATCCTAAATTCAATCAACCCCAAATTTGGCCACTTTATAGCCAAAAAAATCTTTAGAATGAGTTTCTGTGGGTTCTTCTTAGGTATATATGGACTCAAAAACCCCATATGTGCTTCAAGTGACCACTACTACCTTAGGTTAAATTTGGGAGAGACAAAAAAGGTCTTTTTTTTCAAACTAATAAATTCTCTAATGATCTATTTTATATAGTCTTTTATTTGGTATCACATGGATGGGCCCCTAAATAATGTGTTAAGAGTCCATAAAAAATTAAAGTAAACTCAAATATAATTAAATAAATAAACATCCAATGAAAATATTAATTCAAAAGGAAATAAAAAAGGTACAAATAATAATGGAATACATACACTGTTACATTTATCGTAACTCCGACACCATGTAAATTAGCCAGTCATGATGACAAAACGACACATAGAATAATAAAAAGAGGATATCACATTGTTCTTATTGTCATAATTATCACTGAAAGATTCCCTAAATGATCTGAAAATAATATCTATAGCTATGATGATCAAATGAATAACGAACCAAACCATTACACGTGTCAATTTTTCATGCACCCAACTACTAAAAAATGTGAATAAATAGTTGTGTAAGGAACAAAGATGCCAAGATGGGGTGATTTAGGCCCAACTTTTTTTGGAGTGGCTCTTACCTAGTGATGTGTGGCTAGCGCGTCATGATGATCATCTTTAAAAAAGTAGGATAATTCAGTGACAGTGTTATTCAGTGGAGTGCGGTTGGCTAATTGAGGGAGGGGGCCTTTGGCATCGTGGTTAGTCATGGATACTAATACACATGTAGGATGAGGCCCCACTAGTATGAAGGATACAGACTAGTGGGCTGTTGCGATAGAGTATGATAGAGGTATACTAGTGTTTGACTGGTGGTGTGAATATTAGGAGGGTGGAGCTCAAGCTACCGTGCTGTTTTCCTAACATGAGGGATGTGTGATGCTGGTGATGCAATGGAGGAGGTGGCTCCCTGGTGTGCTTCTTACGAGGGAAAGAAGGGTGGTGCTGGGGTCGGGCTACTGGTGTGTAGTAAATGAAAGGGTTAATGTGTGTAGGGTTAGCAGGTACCCCATATTAGGCTTTCTTCATGGTGGTCCTCAAGTTGAATATGGCGCCCTTGCTTTATAAAGTGAAGGTGGAGATATAGATATGAAGAAGAAGGGAAGAAACCCATATTTTGTGCACCTACATGAAATGCAGGCTGAGAAATTGAAAATTGAAAAGTAAATTTTTTCAAATGTTATATAACAACAACAATAATAATAACAAAATAAAAAATAAATTATACTAGAATGAAATTTATACATAAATTATACTACATAAAGAAATAAATATAATTAAAAGATATATATATATATATATATATATTTGTGTGTGTGAGTGTGTAATTATGTATATTATTATAATACAATTAGTAATTAGATAAAATTATAACTTATATAAATAATAATAATGAAAATATTAAATATTAATCTAATGTAATAATAATACACTAATTAAATTAATACTACTAACATATATAATGATATATAATAATATATAATAATAATATATAAAATTAATATATATACTCTTAAATATTATTAATTTAATAATAAAACTAATATTTTTGAAACTACCAATAATAATATAGTGTATAAAATTATCTAAAATAATAAAAAACTAATAATATTATTACATTACTAATATTAATATATAATTAACTAAAAACTATAAAATATCTAAACTATTAAAAATTTATAAAAATAACCTAAAAACAAAAAAAATGTATATAGAAATTAATTTAAAAACAATTAAAAAATTACTAAAAAGTTAGTAAATTCCATGTGCATCAAATCCCCTACACATAAACCTTTTCACTCATGGGAAAAAAATCCCAAAGAATACACAAATGGAATCATAGAAAAATAAAAACATCAAAATTACAAGTTCAAAATTTTTCAATCTCTTTTACTCACAAAATATCATGCTTCATTTAAAATTCTATTTTTAAAAATAATTTCTCATCCACTCGCATTATTTCCAAAAAAGTGTATGCATTCATGCATCAAAGTGACCTACCTCGTCATCACTCAAAACAATTTTTGATAAAATTATGATAATTTCTTATACACATGGATGATTACTATTTGTTTTCCATGAATTTCACATCTCCACTAGTGGAAATCATAAGAATACCTCAATCTTGGGGACTTCATAATAAGTTCAAATGTATTGGAAGCTTTAGGGTGGTGGGTCATAAGAAAATATTAACAATTTGTTATAAAAAATTAAGGTTGAATCTTGAAATATATGCATGATAAATATCAATCCAAATATCTCCCTCAAAATATGAACCCACACTTAAAACATCACTTTTTCCCAAGAAAATGATATTCTAATTACATTTTTTTATCTTAATTTTATTTTGTTTTCTTTTTAATGACACAACTTATGATAAAATAATGGGTAGGTAAATAGGTGAGGAACATCCCCCAAACCCCATGAAATAAATGATAGGAAAAATCCCAAAGAAAGGTACACAATTAGCATATACAATCTTTAATATTAGTAAGATTAGTTTATATAAAAAACTATCTAGCTCCTAGAGTAATGAGTCATCACTTTTATAGGTATCCCTAAAGGTTTGGTTTACTGCATAAAGAAAAAATAAGTACTCATTTTTGGAAAAAAAATTTGTATTCCCATATCAAAATGAATGAAATAAACCTATCTACTATAAAATTCAACACATATGATCATGATGATATAATGTCGATCCATGTGAATAAGATGCCTAACTTTCCCTCAAAGTACCATCTCTAATAATAAATATCTCCCCCACACCTATATTGAAAATCATCATGTAAAAATTAAATAAATGTAAAATAATGGGTATCGGCTATGGTATCATCCTAAAAAAGGATTCTTAACAGATTCTAAGGGTTACATGATAGAGAAATATATGGGTATCTCAATGGGTCAAAGGATATAAATAAATCAAAATCATTTTATTATAACTTTCAAAATTCCTATCTCTTTTATAGAAAACATTCCATGTCCTAGAATAGATAACACTATTGAGATTCTCTCAAGGAAAATAGAAATAAGAGATGATAAAAAAATGGTCCAAAATCCTCATGGGTATGGAAATATAATTTTGGAAAAAAAAGATATACATGAGTGTAAGGAAGCATCTGAAAAATATACAAGTTTTAAATTTTTTTTTGAAGCATGGAATAATATATTCAATCATCTTTGTCATGATATCAAGGATAAAATAATTCTGAATAAAAATCATGTGCTCAAACTACCTAGGGACACAAGTGGTATGACTCTAACCATGTTACGAAAAATACAACATCATTCATGTGGTTTCAACAATGATAATAATTTTAGTTTATATTTCAATTTAATAAATTTTTTTATTTTTATTTTTTTGAGTTTTTTATTTTACATATCATTTTTTGAAGCATAAAATATAATAGAAAATAAAACACTTTCTTGTGTAAGTGTATATTGACGCAGAAAGGTTTATTGTATCTTATAACTCTCTAGAAATGATGTACCTGTAAAATCTACACATAGACAGAAAATACCTACATCATATCAAAGAGATAACATAAAGATAAAATTATCACATGGATGGTAAAAATATGTATGACGAATTTATCTCTACTATAGTTCCAAGAGAAAATAGATTACAGTAAATTCCATCCATTTTATTATCTAAAAACTAAATGAAATGATAATAAATGATGTGAAAGAAAAAAAAACTAAAAATGGGTTGCCTCTTATTGAGTGCTCATTTTACTTCATCTTTATCCATAAGTTGATGAAACTGCATCAAGGTCAAATGGAAATGCATACCATGTATCTGCTTCAATATCAGTGAGAGTTTACAATCAATTTTTTAAAGGAAAATTATCTTTCAAGGTACACAATATATCAATGGAAACTTATTAGTCAAATTGATGTTTGGAATGAAATGAAAATAAAAAAACTCAAAAGGAAAATAATTTTCCTCATATGAATTAAAATTAACCAAATAATTAATGTTCATGCAATGGTAATCATCAAGAAGATCAAGAACATTACCTTTTGGAATCTGCACAAAATAAAAAATTCATGTCCTAGACTCTTTTGATTTTTGGATTATATCCATAACATCCTTGAATGCAGTATCTAGGTAGACAATATATCTCAATTAATTTTCATAGAAAACTACTAGCATAGAGAAATCCACTAGTTTACAAATCAATTCATGACCCATAGTTTTATTGAATGTATCACAATCAAGAGTATTTCTAGTATCTGTGGGTATTTCAAGTGAATCATTTTTAACCTCGATTCATGGAGTAAGTGGGGCGGGCTCAATTAGAGTAGGTGACTCCATTTTTTAAATAATGAAATATTTTTTAAAAAGTGTCTTCTATACTACACTCATCATATTTATCCCTTAGCACATGCTTCACCATGAACTCAGGATCCTCCAAAAAATCTCATTCTTCCATTTTGATAGAGAGGAGTCACCAATGGTATGATAGAAATAAGGATCAATAAAAAAAAATTCATCCTATAAATCAGAAAATGAATATTGCTTAAATGGAACCTATACCACACTTTCCTCAAAAAAATTATTCTGAATTGGATCATCAATTGGTAGGGAGGTGAATAGTTGGATAAGATAAGTAATTTTATTTTCTAGATCTTTCATTAAGGAATAAATTTTTTCATTACCTTTATCATGAAGTTAAAAAATTATATTTTTATTAGTGATAGAATAAAGAAACATGTGGTCAATTATTTAATTTTTTAGTGCACATAGTTGTTGGTAAAATTTCATGTCTTCCTCTGGTGTGCAAGATTATTTTTAAACCATAATGTCTTCAGATTGGGGAGTTTAGCATTGAATGTTTTCGAAAATCTATTGCATCCAAGATAGAGAGTATGAATTATCTAGTTCAAAATCTTCAGGAATTATTGGAATTTTAAAATAATCAAATGGTGGGTAGTAAATAGAATTAGAATATGGTGAAGGATTCTCACATGGATCATGACACTGAATAGAATAAAAATGAATTAAATAAATGTAATTACTCGGAGATATCATGTGTGGTGTAATATTATATTCTATAAAATGATATTTTTGTGGGTTGGGTGGGCATTGGATGTAACTAAGTGGTTCTACCCACACTATTATTAACTTCTAGTGCGTATAAATTCTTACAATGACAGAAAAATAAACAAATTAGATCTGAATTTTTTAGACCCAAATCTCTCTTTTTACGGATATCATATTGCTAATAATATCCCCAACAAAACACTATAAATTTGAAAAATGTGACACAATATTTTCAGTTTTAAAAATTTATTAACCTACTAACTACTGTAGAAGAAACAAGTAAGGCTAAACTATAGTGGGAATACGCATAGATACAAGAAAAATCCTATGTAAATAATGTTCAGGAATTCAAGTTTTTTAATGTGATTAACAACTAAAAATTCTAAAAACTAAATAACTATTTAAAAATGATTAATTAAATTATATAAAACTATCTATGTGAAATAAATTTATTTATTTAAGAAATAAGTGGAGATAAAAGTGTCAGAGTTGTGACATCCGTTCTTATGCACGCAATGAAAATTATTTTATTTCCACATCTAAATATTTATTTATTCAATTATCACCAATTTCAAATAAAATTAAAATAACATCATGTATTATTCTATGATATTATACAATACACTAATTAACACACACTCATCCATTATTTAATTCTTTGAATTGATGAATAATTTTCACATCACATTAGTAAAAAATGACATGGTAAAATGAAATGACCTATTTCTAATTTTTTTAACTATCTATATATGCCAGGTTCACTAACATGTGATCAATTATATGGTATTACTAATGAAATTTTAAATGGGAACACACACAAAATATTAATCTTTTAATTAATATAATTATTTATTTATAATTCAATTTTGTGTGACTTATGATTCTCTCACAGGAATAACCATGTTTCAAACAAATATATTATAAGATGATCTCCCAACAGTGGTAAATTATTAGGTATCAAAAAAACGAGAACCAACATATGTGTACTAACTTCATGAAAATTAATGTAAACACAAAAAAAATTGAATAAATAAACATCTAATTAAAAAAATAATTCAAAAGGTAGTGAAACATGGTCCAAAAAATAATGGCATGTATACAACACAACATTCATCACAACTCAAATACCATTAATATTAGTCAATCATGAATACAACATGAAACATAAAATAATAAAAATAGGATATCACTGTTTTGTGTCATTTCTATTATCACTAGAAGTTTCTATCTATAATCACAAAATAATAACTGCCAATCCACTGGTAGGTTGAATGCTGAACTGAACCATCGTTCATGTTAATGATGCATGTGCATAAACTACCCATGAACATGAATAAAATAGTTGTGTGAGGGAAATAGATGCAAAGTAGGGGATATGTTATCCTGACACTATGTGGAGTGGATCGACCCTGGTGATGTGTGGGTACCACATCATGATGATCAACTTTAGGTAAAGAGGAGGGATCAAGGATGTTGGTGTGTAGTAGAGTGAGGTTGGATTCTTGAGGGAGTGGTCTGGTGGTGTCGTGGTTTGACACGGATGCTGGTGCATAGGTAGGAGGAGGTTCTCTTGATATAGAGGAGGGATGCATATGGGTTGTTGTAACCGAGTTCAAGGGAGGTGTGCTTGTGTTTCTATGGTGGTGTTCAATGGAGGAGGGTGGAGCGTGAGCTATTAGGATTCTAGGTTGGTAGGAGGGGTGTGTGCTGCTGGTGATGCACTAAAGGAGGCAGCTCCCTAGTGTGCTGCTTAGGAGAGGATGAAGGGTGGAGCTGGAGTCACACTGCTGGTGTGTAGTGGAAGAAGGGGGTGATGTGTGTAGGGTGAGAAGGTCCCCCCAATAGGGTTTCCAACATGTGGTCATCAAGGTGGAGATGGTTCCCTGACTTTGTACCAAAATAGTGGAGATGCAGATTCGAAGGAGAAGGGAAGTAGACTAGATCCTACGCACCTGCCTGAAATGTGGGAAGAGAAATTCCAAACTGAAATGTTAAATCATCCAAATGTTATAGAACAATAATGATGATGATAAAAATAATAAAATAAGAATTATATTGTACTATAATGAATGTTATTCATAAATTATACCACTTATAGAAATAAATATATTTAAAAGATAAATTTAAATAAATACATAAATAAATATATATATATATATATGTACATATAATTTGTTACATTAATAAAATTATATTAGTAATTTGATAAAATCATTACTTATATACATAATAACAATGAAACTATTAATCATTAATCAAATATAATAATAGTAAACCAATAAAATTAATACTACCAATATTTATAATGATATACAATAATATATTGTACTAATATAGAAAATTAATATATATACTAACAAATATTAATAAATTTATAATAAAAATAATATTAGTGAAACTAATAATAATAACATAGTTTTAAAAATTAATTAAAATTAAAAAAACTAATAATTTTACTAAATTACTAATATTAATTTATAATTAACTAAAAACTATAAAAATAACTAAAATATTAAAAAGCTAAAAAACCAAAAAAAAATATTTTAGAAAAATTAATTTAAACTAAGCTAAAAACATATTAAAGATTTAGTGAATTCTATGATAATGAATTAAAATTAAATATATTTAAAAAAAAAGTGAAAATATTTTTTAGCATTATTCCAACATTTTGTATCAAAGGATTCCTTTGATTATTTTCCAAAATCTGTTTTTCTAAAATTTTCCATTTTTAAACCCATGTTTTATTTTGAAATATTAACCGATTTTCAATGTTCAATTTGAAAATGGAATATTCTTCCTATACGAATGCTCTTTTGTTGGATCAAATTATACATATTTGAGATGACACATGTGTTTTTTCCCTAGAGGCATTGGATTACTATTTGGAAAATATTTCTGTATGGTTGTACCCTTGCAACTTAATATGACGTAAAATGGATACCTTAATATATTAAATATTTCTAATTATGTGGAAAATCAATACATTAGTTTTTTTTTCTTTAGATCCATATTAATTTAATAGAATACCTTCATGAAAAATTGGATAATGACATCCAAAATCTATTTGAAGTCACCTATGAAGGAACAAATAAAGTTAAAGAAACTAGACCATAAATTCTTTGAAATAAATTTGAAAGAATATCCCTGCCTATAAATGAATATATTATTACCATATTCACTAATTTCACTAACATTAATAATGGTAGAAAATATCTCATTGATGACATGTCCATAGAAATAATTTTGGAGAAAATCATATGTGTTTTACCAAGTTCACGTGTTCTTAAAGTGATAACGATCCAGGAATCCAAAGACATTAAAAATATACATGTTGAATAACTCCTAAGATCCTTAATGACATATAAGATAATGTTGAAACACCAAGTGGATAAAAAAGATTTAAAATCCAAGAAAACTAAAAAGAACAAAGCCATTAAATCAATTAATGATGATGATTATTCTAAAAGTGAGTCTAATAATGAAAGTGATATTTAATGATTAATAAAAATATTAAAAAAAATTCACAAGTTAAACAAAAAGAATAAATCATTACAATGAGATAAAAAGAAAGATCAAATTGATATTCAAGAAATAACATGCTTCATTTGCAAAAAATAAGGGCTATATCAAGATGTATTTTCCTTTCAAAATATATCAAAATACATGAAGAAATGTAAAAATTCTATAAAGTTATTGATTTGGAGTTCTATAAAAGATTCAATTTCAGCTTAAAAAACTAGCAACTCAACTACTAAATGCCTCATTGATCATTTTGTGGTTGGTGAATAGGTTAGCTTCCACATTCCTTATTATTACTCATCTTCCTATTATTCATATTCTTCTTGTTGTTATTCTATATAGAAAAATTAAAACGATTTTTTTTCAAGAACATATTTTTAAATATGAGAGTATTTTAAAAAAGTATAAACAAGTTCTTAATGAAAATGATTGCCTTTTAAAAGAAAAGATGATTTGGTTGTTAAATTAAAAATCCAACTCAATATTGATGTTTTTAAAATTGAAGTAAATTATATCAAAATATTTAGTTTAATGTTTACCCATGTTAAACAAAAACGTAATATAATCCTTAGTCCACAATCCTTTAAAATAAATGTCATGATTTTGGTTTTTAAAATGAGAATGAAAAATATTCAAAAACCACTACTTTTGTTAAAGATTTTGTTCATTTTTTTAAATATTATCATAAATCTAGGCATATTCTATATTAATTTGATTGAAAAATTTTAGATATGGTAGAACTAAAATAATAAATATTTCTTCTAATTTTCTTCAGAAAACTAAGAAAGATCGGGTTGCTAAATCTTTAAATTCCCTTGTTGTGGAGCTAAATTTTTTTCCATTCCCAAATAATCTTCATTTGACATTAATGGACCCTCAAGGGTACTAAAAGTATTCTTTAAATGATTTTTATAAGTATTTACGCTTAAACTCATTGATTTATCAAATTTTTTCATCTCTTCAAAAGGCTTTGTTTACCCTTTAAAGTGATTGGTAATATCTTTTGACCATTAGTATAATGTTTTATGCTCTTAGTATGGGGGATAATTCCTCCTTCCGGTCTAGATAATCTTTCTACATCTATTATGAACTTCATGTGTAACGACCTTATCCTTTTACACATATTATTACATTATTTTAATCATAATTATACATCAAATTACAAGATAAGGATTGTAAAGTCTTGTGTCATCAGATGATTAGGTTCATAAAACTGAAATCATGAAAAGAAAATAAAACTTATTTATTTTAATCATTAATAAATATCTCCTAACTTCCATTTATCACCTATATCTGCATAGGATAACCTAGGGAATACATGAATAAAAGGGATGATCTAAAAATCTATATAAGGGTATAAACATAGGAATGATGAAATAAAAAGTTATGAAACATGAAAAAATAAGGAAAAATAACATATAGAGCATTGGGAATTGTTATCATGGCATCATAGGAATGTGTAAACTACACAGAACATGACATAAGCATGAGTCAAGGATAACTCCCAAGACTATTCGACATGGTGGACAAATTCCAATAAATGAATCGTGTTCACTTCCTATCCCAACATGAAGTCATATGAGACTAAACATTACCAAATGAAATGGAGTTCTATCTAGGTGAACCCATCCTAACATATTTATACATATTTCTTCTACATGAATAATCAAGTATAAGGGTTACCCAGGGAAAGAATTGGGTATCATAATCATGTGACAATACATAACAAAAGGAAATATCATAATGGTGTCCATGAAAGAACGTATTTAAATCATACATGAACATTAATAAGGTAAAATAGGCATATAAATTGACAATTTATGTCAAAATGAAGTTAAAATATGTAAAAATAGTGTTTAAGAGTCATTAGAAATTGAACATTATAGTGGGGTTTAAGAAAAATATTAATGTGAATTTAAAGAGGAAAATGAATATTTTTTTTCATAAAACCAGAAATGAACCTAGAAATATATTAATATTTAAAATGAATGAGTTTAGAAAAATAATGGTGGATTAAAATAGATTATGTATTACACTTAAGAATGTGTAATAAATCGATAAGTTCCTTTTAATCGATCTTTCTTTTCGGGTGGATTTGAGAGGGGAACATTTTTTAAAACATGTATTTCCCCCTCAAAGAAGGATGATATGATATGGATAAATGATTTTGGAACATATAAATATATTTTAAAAGAATTATATACTAATATAGAATAATTAAATTGTGGTAAAGAGAGAGAAAGCATAACCCAATGGGAAAATGTTTGAAAATATTCTCTTACCTTATTTATAAAAGTGTTATGTAATTGATCTTAATATCATGGATAATAAAACTAAATCAATTAATTAATTAATTCATAACCTTTTATATATGTAATTTATTTATTATAATTTTAGTATGTTCATTTATGGGATTTTTTTATGAGTTTAAGATTCAATTTCATCGTTTAGGAGTGTTCATTTCCTTGTTTTTTATGATTGGTTCACTTGTATAAATGTATGAAAGATCATATAAAATGGAATTTGATATACAGAATGGAAGTTATCTATTATTAATGAAAATATATAAGATTAAATGTTTATATAATTCATTTTTTTATTTCGGGTGAGGATGAATCATTAGATAATACGTTAGTGATCATCGTTTAGATTATTTCGGCGGTTTTTCAAACATCACTGACTTGTTTTGTTTCATTATTTATTATTGTGTATAAAAGTTAGTTTAAGAACATAAATTGGGTTATAATATAAATTTTAAAACATTTTCCAACCATTATAATGGTTTTATGTATATCTTTGAAGGTGGTAAAGGAAAATTATAACTTGTCATCCTCAAAGGCCATAAATCAACACCTCATGGATGATATTTTCATTTTTAGAATAAAAGGAAGAGGATAAAAGATTTGATGGTAGATTTTCCATAACATAATATCATTACAATATATATTATTAAAGGTTTATCATTCATATTTGGAGAGAGTATGTTAGGAGAGTATATGAAAATAAAATAATGTGAAAAAAATAAAGAAAACGAAAGAGGATTTTACATCTTGAATTCTTATACTTGAGAACCTCCTTAGGGAAATTGGTATTGATATTTTTTTGAGTCCAAAACCTCCTTGTACTTGAGGAAGATACTTGGGAAACATATTGGGTAGAAATCAGATAAGCTTCATGTCTTAAGAGGTTTTAGGAGAAGAGGTGGTGAGGGGTGTTATTTATAGTGGAGAAGAGGGGTGTTTTTTGATTACTTTATCCATTTTTTATTATTTTGTCTGAAGACATTGAATAGTGCGAATTAATATGAATAGGAATAGTAAATAGTGAATGTTATTTCATACCAAAGGTTATTACATCAGAAAAACATCATTAATTACTCAATAATACATGTATTCTGCTTATACCATAAATTACTGTATTTCACTATTCATAAAAAATTCACCTATTTTAGAAAAATCCAAAAAATTAACCCCTAACATTTTTAAATGTTTCAAATTTAAAAATGGACTTAATTTTATGAAAATAATTTTATAAATATGATAAATTTAATTTTCAAATAAAATCATCATTTATTTGAAAAATACAAATTTTAATATTATAACTGATTTTATAACACTTTGAAAAAATAATTAAGTTGTCATAAAATTATCTTATAATAATAAGTTAACAAAATATTAATTTATGAATCTATTTTATGAAATTAATTTTTTTTAAATTATTATATTAATTATAAAATTCTAAATAAACAGTTTTGTTTCACAAAAATATCAATATACAATTTATCACTTTTAAAACATTAATTTACTTATTCCATGATATAAATATATCATATTTTCATTTATAGGATGAGTAAATTTTATTTATACTTTAATAGGTGAGTTTACTATTCTATTGGACCGATTACTATTCCTAAGGTTCATATTACTGTTCCAATGGTCAAGTTACCATTCCATCGATATAGGTTCCTTAATTTCTATAAATACCACTTATTTCATTAATTATTCATTTATAAAGTTTTTATCATGTTTTCTATGTGATTTTATGTTATTTATACTATATTAAATAATTATAAGAATGGAAATTTTCATTGATATAATTTTGGGTCGTTATATTCTTCCCCTCTTATGAAATTTCACCCTCGAAATTTAATTTTATAAACTAAGGGGAAAACAGACGAGGGTAATTCTCTTTCATTTATTCCTCTAGTTCCCATATTTCCTCTTCATACTTATGGTTCCACCATAGTACTTTAACAAGGTTTGTAGTATTTTTGTGTATAAATTTATCTTTTCTATCCTAGATTTTCACCGGCAATTCCTCATAAGAGAGATCGTTTTCCAACTACACCACCTCTGAATTTAATACATGTGAGTGATCTGGTATTTATTTCCTCAATAGGGATACATGGAATAAATCATGTACTTGAGACATGGTTGGTGGAATTACTAGTCGATAGGTCACAACTCCAACATGATCAAGAATATTATTGGGGCTATAGTACCTAGGACTTAGATTTCCTTTCTTCCCAAATCTCATGACCCTCTTCCATAGAGATATCTAGAGGACTTCAATGCCTCGATCCTTAAACTCTAGGTATCATCAACGACTGTCTGCATAGCCCTTCAGTCTATTTTTATATGCTCACATATTCTACTGAATGGTTATCACCTAATCTACCATTTCTTCAACCATTTTAGGTCGTTGGAAATCAGGTTCACCGACTTCATCCCATAATTCCGATTTTCTGCATCTTTTCCCATAAAAGGGATTTATATAGATCCGTTTGGATGCTCGAGTAGAAACTTTGGTTGTAATATAACTTTTCCAGAGGCATATGTTGGTCCTATCCTCTTTTAAAGTCTATATAACATGCTCCCAACATGTATTCAAATTTCTGGATAGTCCATTTATATTTTTCGTAATCTTGAGTATAATAAGCCATAAAAATTCAAACTTAATGTTTAGAGTATGTTAGAGGATTTAACATAACTTCAAGGTGAATCTTGTATCTATATTGGATATAATTGAGAGTTGTACTCTATGCATACTTACCGCTTCTCTGATGTATATCTATGAAATTTGATGCAGTGATGCATGCTCCAAATTTCAATAAAGCGATCTGCATTTTTAAGATGATCCAAAAAAACCATATAGAATTTTATCCTCTAAATGTATTTGGAAGTACAGTGAAAAATTCTATGGATATGTTTTCCCATTTCCATGTTGGTATGGGTAAAAGTTGTGTGATCCCCTTATAATTTTTCTTTTTATCCTTCACTGGCTGACATAACATGCACTTTGATGTACATTTAGTGACCTGCTTCTTTATATTGTCCCACTAATAGTTTTCTTAGAGTTCTTGATATATCTTTGTACTCCTTGGGGGAATAGAGAAGGTTGAGTTATGCACGCCATTCATAAGCTCTTTATCTATCTCTGGATTTTATTGTACACATAGTCGTGACCTAAATCTCACAACTTATTCCTCATCTATTTTTAACTATAAGGATTTCCCATTTCTAATAGATTACACATTTTTTCTAAACTTCCACATATTTTTCTTTGAGAATCCTTTATTTTCTACATGTTTCATGGTTGATAAATCATTTGAGAAAGGATTTGTTATGTTCATCTCTAAACTATTATCATGTACATCCTTTTCAAATATAATAAGATTAGACCCTTTTCAATTCTCATCATTGATACAGACATAGGATCATTTCTACTTAGAGCATCTGCCACTTTATTTTCTTTACTGGGATGGTAGTAGATTGAGAATTCATAATCTTTAATGACATCTAACCATATTCACTGATATATATTAAGCTCCTTCTATGTGAATATATATTTGAGGATCGTATGATAAGTATATATTGAAAACTTCTCCCTATAGAGATAATGCTTCCATATTTGTAATGTAAAGATCACAACCACCCACTCCAAATCAGGCATGTGATAGTTTTACATGTGAATTTTCAACTTCCTTAAGGTGAAGGATATCACTTTATCATTTTATGTTAGTACGTAGCCTGATCCCTTCTTTTAAGAATTAATGTACACCACAAAGAGTTCCCCACTTATCAGAAGTATGTGTATTGGTATAGTGATAAGCCTCTTTTTCTACTCTTGAAGGAGTCTTCACATTCACTGGTCTAGAAAAACTGCAATCCCTTATGAGTGATATTGGGTATTGGGTTTGATAATCATGATAAGTTCTTCACAAATCATCAGTAATACCCAGCTAGACCAAGGAAACTAAGAATCTCTATTACATATGTTGTCCTGGGCCACTCCTTAATTGCCTTTGTCTTATAAGAGTCTACATATATTTCTTTTCTGGTGATTACATTCCCCAAGAATGATACTTCATCCATACAAAACTCAAATTTACTTTACTTTTCATAAAGTTTATCCCATAAAAAGTTCTTCCACACAGTATTAAAACAATCCCCATGTTCCTCCTTACTCCTGAAGTATATCACAATATCATTAATAAATACTGCCACAAATTTGATGAGGTAATATATTAAGACTCAGTTCATTAAGTTTATGAATATTTCTCTAGAATTAGTGAGTCTGAACAGAATCACTATGTACTCATAATGTCCATACCTCATTTGAAAGGTAGTCTTGGGAATATCTTCATAATTCACCTTTAATGGGTGATATACTCACCGAAGGTCCACATTTGAGGAATAATTACCCCATGAAGTTGATTGAACAAGTCATCTATCCTTTGAATGGGATACTTCTTATTTTTTATTATTTTATTGATCTCATGATAATCAATACATATGCACATTTATCCATCCTTATTCTTGAAAAAGAGGACTGACGCATCCCATGGTGAAGAAATTTGGCATATAAAACCCTTATTTAGATTATCCTGTAACAGCTTCTTCAGTTCATCCAAATCAACAACAGAATATTCTATAATATGTTTTTGATATAGTCAGAGATCTTGGAATAAGTTAAATTGATAACTCAACCTATCAATTTTTAGGAAGACTAGGAAATTATTCGGGGAACACATCAGTGTATTACCTCACAATGGGCATGTCTTCGAGCATGATTATAACCTTTGTATCAATCGTTTAAGAAATATATAACTGCTCATAAGGCAATAATATCCACAATTTATATGATGATTCTAAAAGAGATTCATCTTCCTCCTTACACATTTGCAAAATTGGAGGATGCCTCAAGATATGGAGGGTGATCTCCCTTTCCCGACTATCATTCCTAGATTTGTATAAAGATAGCCAATCCATGCCCAATATAGTAACAAACTCCACTAATGGGAGTAAGAAGTGATTTTATAGGAGGTTAAGTCTAGAAACATTAATTTGGGATGAATTATATACTTTGGATGCAACAATTTTCCCATTTTATGTTCTCATAAACAAATCAACCTCTATATTTTGAGGTGGTGTTTGAATACTCATACTATACTTACAAGATATGAATGAATGCGTAGAACCATAATCAAATATTATGTTTATTATTCTTGAATTAATTACTAGTGTACCTATCACCACATTATTTTTGGATTCCACCTCATCCAAAGTGATAACATATTACCTTCCTTATTTCCTTAGAGGTAGTTTTTGTTTATTTCCTCCAACCATTGACTTAGGTAAATGGATTACATAATGACCATGTTACTTGTTGTTTAAACACTAAACTAAAAGATGTATATTGATTTTAACCTTCCTTTAATATTCTATGTTAGTGGGATTATTCATATCTATTAGGAAGTTATTATCCACATACCCATCTCTTCCTAATTTTTTGCGTCTCATGGTTTCCTTTAAGTTGTTTTTTGGATGATTCTTACCATAATTTTGATATGTGGGATGTTGGGAATTATTTACATCATTGGATTTATTAGTTGATACATATATATTAAACTAAATTTTACTCTTTTCTTTCAGGACCATGAGACCACTAAGATCCTCCTATCTCCATTTAAAACTTAATGTAACAACAAAACATTTACTCATAACTATCAAATTCTTGAATAACTTATGATTTTCATAGATTCGACTTCAGTAGGCTAAATAAGTGATCAAAGTTGTTTTCTTTGTTCATGATAAAGCTAGAGTAATATCTTAAAAAACTTGTCAAGTTTTACTTATACAACCCAATAGGATCCTCTTCTTTTTTCTTCAGTCCAAGGAATTGCCTTTCCATCTTAAGATGGAGGGTTCAGTAAAAATATTTATGGAAAATTAATTTCTTGAAATATTCCCATCCCATGGAATCAATTTCTTCCTTTGAATTTTTGTTCTTGATCAGTTTCCACCACTTATCAATATCCTAATCAAGACAATAGACTACCATTATAACTTTCTATTATTCTGATCACTAATGGACAGAGAATATCTTCTCCATGGAGTTAATCAATTGTTCTGTGATGATGGGATTAGAAGATCCACTAAATATGGGAGGAATTTTTTTACCTAAATTATTAGACTTGAAATTTCTATTTCTTTTTAAAAGTAGGGAGCTTCACATGATTCAGGTTAGTATTCATAACTTGAGTGAGTTTAGAAAGTACTTTCATAAAGTTTTGAGCACCCGTTCCTATCATATTTGGAATATCATTAGGGAAATTATCACATTAACTATCACATTAATTATTGTAATTTGTTCTCCTATTTCCATCCATTAACTAAGAAAAGAAATTACAATTAGGGGGGTTTAATACTTATATAATATTCATATAAAAAGAAAAAATTGAATATAGAAGGCTGAAATTATAAATGAAAAGTACATCCTAACTTGTGATACCATATGTTTCAATCTGGGTTATCCATGGTGATTGAATTTTCCCTAGGGTTCTTACTAAAGTTCTCTTGTCCTAATGTCTAAAAATAACTAAACCGTCCTATTATACAAACTATAAAAATCATATAGTTTTAAACATATTATTACATGAATATAAGAATAAATAACCACCAAATAAGAAGACAAGGATCGTAAATTCTAGTGTCTTTGGATAATTAGGTACATAAAAATAAAAACATGGAACTAGAATAAAAAATATTTATTTTAATCATCCCTAAAGATATCCTAACTTCCATTGACATCCTAAATCTACATAGAATAACCTAGGGAATACATGAAAAGAATGGATGAGATAACATGTAGATAATAGGGACATGTAATCACAACATTATTGTAATGTGGAAACAATTGACAACATGACATAAGCACAATTTAGGCTAACTTCCAATACCATTTCACATGGAAGACAAAGTCCCATAAATGAATTAGGTTCACTCCCTATCCAAACTTGACATTTGATGAGACTAAATATTACCCAATGAATTGGATAGAAATTTGGACACAACCATCATAATATGTTCATGAATATGTGTTCCACATGAAGAATCAAGCGTAAGGGTTACCCATGGAAATAATTGGGTATCATAATCATGTCATAAGGCATAACAAAAGGTAATATCATGGTGAAATCCATGAAATACTGGATTTAAATCATACATAGACATACATAAGTTAAATTAGGCATATTTCATGGTAGTTGATGTCAAACTAAAGTTAAAAAATGTAAAAATATTTTTTAATAGCCATTATAAATGGAACATTTTGGTGTAGTTGAAGGAAAATAATAAAGTGCGTTTAAAGCAAAAATTGATTTTTTATCATAAAAACCAAAATGAACCAAGAAAGTTTTTAAAGATGAAATGAGTGTGTTTATAAAAATAATTCTGGATTAAAATAGATTATGGAGTTCACTTAAGAATGGGTAAGAAATCAGGATGTTCAGTTTAATTGGGCTTTCTTATCGAGAAGATTTTGAAATTGAACATTTTCAAAACATGTAATTACCAATAAAAGATAGATCAAATGATCTTGATATATGATTTTGGAACACATAAACAAATTTTATAAGAATTATAAAAAAATATATAAGAATTATGTTAGGGTAAAGAGAGATAAAGCATAGCCGGAAGGAAAAATAATGGTTTGGAAAGAATCTGTCACCTTATGTCCAGAAGTGTTTTTCACTTGATATTAATGTCCTGGATAATCAAATTAAATCCATTAATTAATTAATTCAAAAAATTTATACATATATTTAATTTATTATAATTTTATTATGTTCATTTATTGAATTTTTATGAGTTTTAAGATATAATTTCTACATTCGGGAGTGTTCAATTCCTTGGTTTTAATGATTGGTTCACTTGAATAAATATATAAAAGATCATGTAAAATTAGAATAGATATCTACAATTGAAGTTATATGTAATTAATTTACACCCATAATATTAAATGGTTACTGATTTTTTTGGTTATTTTTAGTGAGGATGAATAATTAGATAATACGTTAGTGATCATCATTTAGATTATTTTGGTGGTTTTTTGATTATCACAAACTAGTTTTGTTTCATTATTTATTATTGTGTATAAAAGTAAGTTTAAGAACATACAAAGGGTTATAAAATAAATTTTACAATATTTACCAACCATTATAATGGTTTTATATCTATACTTGATGGTGGTAATGGAAAAAACCTTTCATCTTTGAAGGTGATAAATCAATACATTGCTGATGATATTTTTATTTTTAGAATAAAAGGTAGATTTAAGGTGACTTTATGGGGTATTTTATATTAAAAAAATAATGTTACAGTATATATGATATAATATTTATCATGAATGTTTGGTCAAAAGAGGTGTGGAAAGTATAAGAAAATAAAATAAAGTGAAAATAAAATAAAAAAGGTGAAAGAGGATTTTACCTCTTGAATTATTCCCCTTGAGAACCTCCTTAGAGAAATTGGTTTTGGTATTTTTTAAGAAAAAAACCTCATAAACATGGGAATGAGACTTGTGAAGATGATTGGGTATAAATTGGACAAGATTAAAGGCTCAAGAGGTGTGAGGAGAAGAGGTGGTGAGGGGTGGTATTTATAGTGGAGGAGAGGAGTGTTTTTTGATTATTTTATCAATTTGTTAATTATTTTGGCTCAAGACTATGAATAGTATGGATTTATGTGACTAAATATAGTAAATAATTCCTATGTGTTTAAACAAATGATTCTTACATCATCTAAATATCATCCATGACTCAATAATTCATGTATTTATCTTAAACTGTAAATTATCATATTTCAATATTCACAAAAAATCATCTATTTTAGAAAAATACCAAAAATTAACCCCTAACATTTTAAACATGTAGAATTAAAAAATAGATTCCATTTTATGAAAATAATTTTCTAAATATTAGAATTTTAATTTATAAATAAAATCATCATTTATTTGAAAAATACCAATTTTAAAAATATAACTTATTTTATAATAGTATGAAAAATTAATTATGGTCTCACAAAATTTCTTAAAATCATAAGATAAAAAATATTAATTTATGAATTTATTTTATGAAAATAAATTTTATTTTAAATAATTATTTTAATTATAAAATTTTGAATAAACATTTTTGCTTCACAAAAATATAAATACATAATTTATCATTTTAAAAAATTTATTTACTTATTCCATGTTATAAATATATTATATTTTTATTTATAAGATGCCTAAATTTTATTTATACTTTTATAGGAGAGGTTACTATTCTATTGGCTGGATTAGTATTCCAAAGGCTCATATTACTTTTCCAAAGGCTAGGTTACTATTCTATCGGTATATGTTCCTTAATTTCTAGAAATATATCTTATTTCATTCATTCTTAATTTATAAAGTTTGTATTGTTTTATTTATGTGATTTTATATAATTTATTTTATATGAAATAATTATAAGAAAAAAAATTTAATTGATAGAATTCTGGGTCATTACATCTGAAAATTGGTTCTTTATTCTTTTTAGTTTTTAATTGAATGTAATTTAAAAATATATCCTTTATATTTTAAAAAGGTGTCAAAATTATTTTTAAAACATTAATTTTTTCTTCTTAAAATTTATATATTTATTTTTGGGTCTTGATCCCTTTACCTAAATTATTCTACCATTTAGGGGAGGGGGTGTATATCTATTTTTAATTTCAATTTATTTTTTCCAATATAAATTTATTTTGGAAATTTCATTAAAATATTGATTTTCTATCTCATCTTTTCTTTTTAAATTGAGATAATATTTATATTTTTTTTCTTATTTTCTTTTTCTTCTTATCCATTTATATGATTTATTTGTTTTATTTATGGGGACTTATTTTAAGGATCTTTTTACTCCTTCTTCTATCTCTCTCATATAACCTTATTTCCATGTTATATCTTATGATAAATAATATTCTATCTTGAATATATTTTCTTGAATTCCACTTTTAAATTATCGATTTTTTAGAATGATCTTTTAATTCATTTATAATATTTTTTCGTGGTTAAAAAATAATTGTTTTCGAAAAATTTATTTTTTAAGAATTTTTTTTCATGTATTTTCATGTTTTAAATTATTTTATCTCTTTTTATTTTTGTTCATATGTTGATCCAATAATTTTATTATATTTTCATTGATTTTGATGCTAAAAAAACCAACATCTCTGTTACTAATGAAATTTCGTTAAGAGTATTTCAAGATATTTTTTATTAGAATAATTATATTATTTTAGAAAAGAAGTTAGTCTTAATTTTATTGAAGTTTAATTTTATTAAGTATTCTGGGAATTTTAAAGAAGTTTTAATTCACTATTTATAACACTACATTTGAAGTGAATTTTAGGATTACAAACCCATCTTTCATAAGGATTTCTACTTTTGGGAACCTATACTTTGTCTGAACATTAGGATTAGGAATCATACTTTTATAAAAAACCATACATTTTCCAAGTTAATGTAATGTTTATTAACCCAAATTTCGAAATCAACCATAAATTTTCAACCATAATTTTTATGATTATCCCTACATAGTGGAACCATATGTTTGACTTAGTCTTCTGCAAGATTTAAACTATGGATTATTTTTCATGATTTCTCAATAGGGTTTTCAGAGTAAATATATATTTAAAGATTTTTGAAAACCAATTCAAAGACCCTTACTCAATGAATTAAATAATTCTTATTTTTAAGTAATGTTATGATTTTATATAGAAGATTAAATTCAAATTTCAAATACATTGTGTCTTTTAAATGATCATATTTTATCAGGTGATATTTTTGAATCTATTTGACCTCAAGTAAAACAAGCTTCTTATAAAATATAAAGACTTTATTATTTTGTAAATTAAACTCTCTTTACTTCTTTGAAGGATTAACCTCTATATACATACATTTTTTGATCTACTAATTTTTGATCATCGTACTACTACTGCATCCATTGTAATTTTTTCTATAGTTTATCAGATCGATTATCAGAGTTTCACTTTGGAGACATATATGTTTATCTTCTTCAGAGTGATGAATCTACATCTATTAAAATTATATTATTGCAGGTGCTGTGTGTTTTCAGAATATATTTTTTTTTTCTACAAGAATGTTTAGAATTTTTTCTGAAGGAAATCACATTGATGATCTTATATTTACCTCTAAATAACTCTTTGTTTGTCAGTTTCTACTACAACTGTGTGCCAAATCTATTTCAACAATTATTATCTTATCTCTTTTCTTTAAAGTAAATGATTATTGTACTCAATAATGGTGAAGTATAGGATTATCATCTTAATTTTTGGTTATTGAGGTTCCCTATAAAATAACCTCACTTGTTTTAAGGTGTTAAATTTCTATACTCAGATATAGAATTATACATATAAGAGGTCCTATTTAGTGAAATTAAACATGATCACTAAGATAGAGTTGGTGGTGTGGACTGGGGGTTCTTTGTGCTCTTAAAAACTATTAAAAAATTTATTTTCTCTTATTTATCAAATATTTACATAATTTATATAAAGAAAATAACGCTGAAAAACATTAAAAGTCACAAATATGGATTAAGTTTTATTTTGTCAATATTTTCTAAAAGGATAAAATTCTCCCCTTCTTGTATCTTACTATTATTCCAAAAAATTTGTATAAAAGGTATTATCTTTGAATAATTATTTCATTATCTAGAAATTTTGAGTTAATGATATATATGAAGAAATATGTTAATGTCTGAAATAAAATAAGGAATGTTAATGATTTTATTTCCATATTTCTATATAGAAAATTACATCTATTGGAAAGAATGAATGATTATCTATTTGAAGAATATTGATTTCAATGTTTATATAAAGATTAATAAATATTATGAAATCACTAAAGAACCATAAAAATGTGATTCTACTAAGGGGGATGAGTATGATGTTAATTCAAGTGAAATATATGCAATCATTTTTGGACTTGGTCCTAATAAAAGAAATCGTGTATCACAATGTGCTACTAGCTATGAAAAATGGAAAAAACTACTATTACCTCAATAATGTCATAAAATAGAGGGATAATACTACAAAATTAAAACATGATACCTTTATGAAGTATGAAAATGAAAACATCTTTAAAATGGATGGAAAATTAAATGAAATAGGCAATAGTGTTGCTACCTTGGGAACTCCAATTCCACAACCAGACCAGCATTTAAAAGTTCTAAGAGTTGAACCCTCAAAATTGAATAAACTCTCAACTTCTATCATAAAATCCACTCAGGTCAAAAATCTTTCAATAAAGGAATTTATTGACACCTTAATGATGAATGAAGCTAAAATGAAAGATGAAGCAGAAAATCTCATAATGATAAAAAGGGAAAATACCATTATTAAAGTTACTACTCTAAAAAATCAAAATAAATATAAGGATGTTGTTGTATCTTCAAATGATTAAGAATGTTCAGATTCTATATTAGAACTGGAATATCATGCCAAAATATTTAGTATGTTTTATAAGAAAAATAAAGGATTCAAAAAGAGATTCAATGATTTCATGAAACAATTTGTGGACTCAAAGATGTTAGATGTTATAAATAAAAAAATACGGGGATTATAAATCCTAATTTCCCATAACTAAAAGATAAGAAATGAAGATTTGAAAAGAATGAAATTAATTTCCAAATTAAATATGATTATAAGAACAAAGGGAAAATGATATGAAGGGTACATGGAGTGTTTTTGAAGACTCCAAAATCTCTTCTAACATCGAACTAGAGAAAAAAATTATAAAGAAATCATATTCTTTATGGATAAAAAATAAGAGCTACCATCCTTTTATACTTATGCATCTGATTATGAAATATTATCAAATAAAAAACTAGTTGAATATTGTTCTACACTTGAATAGAAATCCAATTCCTTAATAAAAAATTATGAATACAAATAGAATATTTATAACACCATTTTAAGTGAAAAGGATGCTATATTCAAAAAACAGATAGAATTGAAAGAAAAATTTTACAAATCTACTTTATTATGCACTATACATGAAAATAAAATTAAAGAGTTTTAAGATAATGTAGAATCATTTAAAATTACTCCTTGTATTTTTACTAAGGGATAAAAATATTTAAATCTGATTCTTAGAAACAATATTCACAGAAAAAAATATAGAATAGAGAGAAATGTTGAAAAATCTAAGCTATATTGAAATTATTTCATTCCCAATTATATGAATCAAAACATGTCTAAAGTTACATGTTTTTATTACTAAATTAAAGTTTGTTATTCAAATAAATATTTTTTAAAAAATATCTAGATTAGTGGTATAAATAAATCATGTATTTTTAAAATTTTGTGTAAAGTTACTTTTACCAATTTTAATAAAATTAGGAATAAAAGATTACTTAGATCCCTTCCTATTGAAACATATAGACCTTAGAGCATTTAGGTACCAAAACAAGCTATTATTTAATGTTTTTTATAGGTAAAATTCCACTTGAAAAAATGTGAAATATGGTATATGGACTATGGATACTCAAGGAATATGATTATATATTCTTCTAATTTATATAAACTACAATAAGTAGATAGAGGATTGGTTATCTTTAGTGATAATGAAAAGGAAAAATCATTGAAGTTAGATCAGTTGGATATCTAAAGTCGATCATGATGAACAATTTTCTATATGTTCAGAGGTTCAAACAAAATCTGATATGTATTTATAAACTTTTTTATGATGGTTTTATATTTTCTTATCAAACAATGATTTCTTTATATTTTAAGATAAAATGATTATGTTTTAAACACCTAGAACTGAAAATGTTTATACTTTGGATCTTAATTCATTGTTTGAACATAAAGTGAATCTTTTAACTACTAAAATAAATGAATCCTAGACTTGGCATGGGAGAATTTAACATTGTAATATATTTTCACTATACAAATTATAATTAGAATAATTTAGCTTCTGATCTACCCAATTTTAAATTTTATTAGAACTTACATTGTGATGTATGGAAAAGAGAAAAGTAATATAAGTCATATTTTAATTTTATTTAAAATTTTTATATATATAAACCTTTAGAAATTATCCACATTGATTTTTTATACCATTAAGAGTATAAAGCATGGGCTAAAGATATTATATTTTTGTTTCAGTTAATGATTTATCAAGATTTACCAGGGTTTATTTCATAAAACTCAAAATTGAAACTTTTTATATTTTATAAATTTTTGTAAAGTTTATCAAAATGATAAATATTTCATGGAGGGGATTTTGAGAATCAATAATTTAATTATTTCTTATCAAACATAGGTATTTAATATACTTTCTATTCTCCATGAACACCTCAAAAAATTGAAATTGAAGAAATAAGAAATATGACTATTTAGGAAATGGAAATAACTATGTCAAATTAATATATTCTTCCTACCTATTTTTGTAATGAATCTTTAAGAAAATCTTTCAAAAAATGAATAGAGTTTTAATAAGAATCTTTCTTAAAAATACACCCTATGATTTATGGAATAACTGGAAACCTAAATATGGATACTTTAAAGTTTTTGGATGCAAGATTTATATCCTGAACACTAGTGAACATGAAAGTTTCTTACCTAGATATCATAGAACAATAAAAGACTATCCTTTAGAGACTTCTATAGGAGACCGAGATATAGGAGTTAAGAGTAGGAGGACTATTTGAAACCTACATGAATTCTCTACATTCTTTTATCAGTTAGAACCTAGGGCTATAGAAAATCCTTAGATGATGAGAGTTAGATGATAGACATGAAATAATATCTAATCCAGTTCAAAATAAATAATTTTTTTTTGAATTAGTTTATAAGACCTTATCCACTAATAGTAACTAAATGGGTATTTATAAATAAGTAAGACAGTTAAGGTATAATTACAAGAAATAAGGCTTAGCTAGATGATAAAGGGTACAAACAGGAGGAAGGAATATATTTTTAAGAAATATTTTTCCCTATTATTAGATTATAATCCATCATGATTCTGTTATCCTATATATCTTATATGATTTTTAAATTTTACATGATGGATGTAGATCTATTTTTTGAGTAGTTATTTAGTAAAGGTGGTCTATGTTGAGAAACCTCTTGGTTATGAAAATCCTCATGCACCAAATTCTATTTTAATACTTAAAAACGTTTTTTGTATCCTTAAACAAGCACCAAAGGGCTTGATATGAATGATTCAGTTATTTTATTCTGAAAAATAATTTTTAGAGGGATTGTGGGATCTTACACTTTTAAAGAAACATTCTTGTTCAAATATTTTATTAGTACAAATATATTTAGATGATATAATTTTTGGTTCAAATAATAAAATGGTTTGTGATAATTTTTTAAAACTTATGCAATAGGTATTTGAAATGAGTTTTATGGGATAATTGATTTTATATATTAGTTTTCAAATTTATCAAATGGTTTTTGGAATTTTTTTAATAGAAGTAAATATATTATTAATTTATTGTAAAAGTTTGAAATATATAGTAGTAATACTTATGCAACACCCATGTGAGATAATATAAAACTTTTTTAGGTTGAAGCTATAAAGCAAGTTGAAAAAAATTTATATAGAGGTATGATAGGTTGTTTTCTATATATTATTTCTAGTAGACCATAAATTATGTTTTTGTATTTTTCTTGGGGTAAGGTTTCAAAAAAACCCAAAATAATCTCATCTAACTACTATTAAAATAATTTTTAGATATTTAAAATGAAATTTTGTTCTTTCTATACTCTATCCAAGAACTTATAATTTTAATTTAAATTCATATTCAGATGATTATTTTGGAGGGTTCAGGTTAGATATGAAAATCACCTCAAGAACATGTAACTTTTTAAGAAAGTATCTATTTTGATATTTTAGTAAGAAAAAAAATTCAGTTGCATTGTCAATAGCTGAGGAAGAATATATATCTGATTAAAGTTTCTATACAGAAGTGTTGTGGATAAAAAAATCTTTTTGACTTTTTAATACATTTAACCATATTCATATTTTATGTGATAATACTAGTGAAATTAATATTTCAAAAAATCTAGTGACTCACTCTAGGACTATCCATATTGACATAAGTCATCATTGTTTAAAAGATCATGTCCTAAAAAGAGATATATCTTTGAAATTTCTTAATACTAAATATAATATTGCTAATATTTTTACCAAACCACTTCCCACGCCTTGTTTTGATTGTATTAATGGGGATTTAGGTTTATCTAATTATAAATATAATTTTAGAAAAATTAATCTCACTCTCTATTTTAACCTCTCTTTCCCAATCTATTTTATTTAATTTGTTTTTATGTTTATTATGGTCATTTATTCTATTAAATATTTAAAATATTAATTGCAGAATGTGGTCATTTCAAAGTTTCCTTTTAAATTTTAGAAGTCTCAAATGATTACACTAAATTCTTGGCCCGAGAAGCCAAAATGATGCTAAAAACCTATTAGATATAATTTCTCTCTCTATAATCCTCATTAACATTCTATTTTTTCTTCTTGATCTACTTATCTCCCTTCAAACCCTAATATCTAAAACTCAAACTTTTTGAATCTCTAAAATGAAAAATACCTAGTGGATCGATGAAGAAAGACCGAGTGAATCGAATATTTAATGAGCATCATGTTCAAAAAGAAGAGTTATTTAAGGGAAATCCATCGACTTCAAATAGTCAATCTAGATGAATCTTTTGTAAAAAAATATTTAGGTTTTCAACTTACGGAGTTCATCTTTATTAAATAAAATGATGGTTATATTTTTGAGACTAAAGGGAATAAATTTTACTAAAATGAACACTTTTCTTTTGTTGATTCTTAGAGTGTTGTCTCTTAAAAGGAAAATGACATGGAATTTCCAATTTCTGTAGTGGAAATAGGCTATATTTTTTTTGTCACCATGAAGGATTATTTCAATTCATTATAAGAGCAATATGAGTTTATGTTTATATGTCTAAAAATACAATTTTCTTTCTCTTTGGAACTAACCAAGTTAAGAAAAATATGGTGAAGGTGCTTGAAGCTGACAAGTGGGTACTGATCAAGTTTATTGAAAATGATATAGTGATAAGGATATCTAAGATTGAAAATATTTCCTTCCCTAATATATATATAGTTATTTTTATGTTGAGTGAAATTAATCAAAATTTTCACGACCCGTCCCCCGGGGCCCATGCTGTGACTACCCCAAGCCCGCCTTCCATAGGCCAGGGCTGGCGACTAGCACTGAAAGGCATATTCCCTAAAACAGAAAGGTGTTGACTTTAAAACCATACAAACACACAGTCCAAGAACACAACAAGAAGTAATTATGAAGTAAACTGCTGTAGTAAAAAGGAGTGGTGAAAGTAAAAGGGGAAGGAATACAAGCCCAACTGAATGTACGAGTATAACTGAAAAGTACTAATACAATTAAAAGGAACTGTACAACTGAAAGGAACAATACAACTGAAAAAGGGAAAAGCAGCTCTTGGATCAGCCACCACGGATCCTACCTGAAGGGTAGATACGACTCACGATCGGTAGTCCCTACGTCACGTCACACCAAACCATCCACCCCGAATCCTACCTGAAAGGTAGGTACAAATAATGATCAGTAGTCCCAGCGTAGTGTCACACAAAATGGTCCACCTTCAAGCACCATCCAGTCCTGGCTCCCTCAGCCTCAATCAATGCCGTACATCATCTACACAAGACACAACAAGGTGCAGGCGATGCCCGTGCATGGGTGAGTATAATGATACTCAGTAGGGACCTCAAGAACCCGTAGGTATTCTAAAGTTCCACAAAGAAAAAACCACAGAGAAAGACATCAAATATACTAGGTATATTCCCATACATATACCTATGTTATCAAGATACACTCATCTCATACATGAGGGAAGTATACCACAAAGGTAACACTACGAAGGTAGAAGTATCACACAAGTAACACCATGAAGATTGTTCCATGAAGGTAAAAGAATTAGTTCAAATAAAGCCTCTTCTCAAACCAGGTATTCAACTCAGAGAAACCATAATATGTTGCTGACGCACACAAGATAGCTATGAATGCTGATAGCCAGTCACCGATTCTCTAGGCCTTGGAACAAGTTACTTTCTCAGTTACAACAGCGAACACCTTGGCTTATGAAGAACTCCATCTCTATCGAATACAGTGGGCCTACCACATCACACAGGGGTGCTTCTCACTAACCATGAACTGATGAGGTACTCCACCCCATCGCGTATCATGGCTCTGCCGGGTCACACAGAGCCACTCCCCCACCGTGGCCTACTGAGGTACTCCTCCCTATCGTCTACCGTGACTGCTCCCCAACGTTTCCAGCTGAGTTACTCCTCTCCATCGCGTACCATGGCCTTCGAGTCACTTCGAGTCGAAAAATCAGCAGTTTTCAGGTCTCATCTAGTTGTAGGGTTTCGTATATAGCACCCTTGGGAGAATCTATCCCCAAGCCATCAGTCATATTTCAACCAGCATAAAGTCTCACAAATAAGTAACCCAATGATCCCTTAATTCACAATGGCTACAACACAAAAGAAGACGCGTCAACCTGATGCCTGGTCTGTGTGGTATTGGCATTTCAGTGTCAAGGGCCTGGTTAGATTCATGTGAGATCCAACCCAGCCATACTCCAAGTTTCTCTAAAACACTCATAGGGTAATTCAAAAGGACCGTCTCACTCCAATGATCCCAACATCGTAGACTGTACGTTAAACAAACATCTGGTTCTCGTGATAAGGCCCTTTAAGTGTTTCTGGGCCCGGTTGGGCCTGGGTCTGGTCTGACCCGGCCCAACCCAGTGCGGGCTGGCCTGCGGAGTAATCAGCCCGCTGGGCTGAGGTTTGGCCTGGATCGCAAAAAAGGGGTGGTCCATAAGGGCAGACCAACCCGTATAGGGAGGTCAAACAAAGGGGCGGCCCGACCCATGGTGGGGGGCGGTCCAACTGGTGTGGCATGGCCTGGCCTACTGGGCGGTGGCCCGCTGGGTGGCCTCTTACTAGGCAGGTGACCTAGACCACCGGGATCAGCTAGCTTTGCAGGTGCCCCGACCCACTGGCGACAACCCGTTGGAGGGCGGTCATGCCGTGAAGGGTGCAACATACGGTGCTTCAGCCGGGCGGCTCGGGGGAACTGCTCCCCCAAGATTCCAAATTGCCAATGGCCGTTCGACCTTTATTGTGGCAGCTCCACGTGGGCGCCTCCCGATCACCACGGAACCCACCGGAGGTGCGGGTTCCGCCTCCACTACTACGGTCTCCTTTTCACTGGAAGTGCGCGACGACATGCCGCCCTTCCCTTCTGCGACCGACCACCTACTCCATCTACCACAGCTGACAAGCTGTGACCCCTTTGCACACAGACAGCGTGCAACGGTGCACCACACCTCCTCCGTAGCCGGCCAGTGCCGACCACTCCGATGTCCGCCGTGACTTCATGCCACAACCTTCTCTAGTGACATGCGTTGGCATGTCGCCTCCTTCATCTCCGGTTGGTGTCTCTATGCCGATGGTCTTCCAAGAAAGGCGCAAGGGTAACAATGTTGCGGGGGGTTTGGACTGGGTTTGTTAGGCCCGCGGCCTTCGTGTTAGCTCTTGATCAAAGGGAGGATAAAATTGGTTTAACAATTTCTTGTATTAAACAACAAAAAAAAACCCCACAAGGATACCCCGTAACAACCTCCCACAAAACGAATGATTCTCAGATCAACTTATTAGTCAGTTGACCCACGTTCTTCATATAATTTTCTAGAACAGGGAAGAGGGAATCCTTTAATTAAACTTAAATGATTAAACCCCTACCTCGTAGCCCATTTTAGAGTGTCTGTGACATGAAGGGGGATCATGTTCTTCATTTCCGCAAGCAGTTCCCAACGACAGCACTCACACATCATCTTTGGTTCATGGTTTAGTGTCTCCCATCACCTCCCACTAGGATCGGCTCCATTCTCTAAGGTTTCGGCATGGCGGTGCTCCTTTAGCACTTTGTTGCTTGGAAAAGCTGTGTCGATACCCTTCCCAAAGCTCCATATATATAGGAGAGGGTGAGGGTAAGTGACGACATTGGAATTTAATGGGGCTCATCAATTAAGAAACTTTTTAATTCCCCAATGATGTCGTTACTTAGGGATTGCAGGTCAATCCATTTATTGGCTTAACACATCACTAGCCCCACCTTTTGATTTTCCATTGGAGGATATGAAATAAAATAATAAAGTTATTTTATTTCATTACTTTTAAAAATCCACAAAACGTAACTTCTTCTTGCGACCTACTGCGGTCAAAGTAAAGTCTCCATTAAGAGAATCTCGTTGCTGTGGATTCAATGGTGCCCTTAAAATTTTAATCCGAGCACCAGTTTAAAAATTAGAAAACGATGCTCTCACATTTATTGAACGTACTCAAAAAAATCTCAATAAATTATTAACATTCACCCTCAACCCGCGCCAGTTGAGGTTAGGATTTACATAAGGAGAACACACCCCAAAGAACTCAACGGAACCCTATGATTTTCAATCTGAGTTACCATTTAGAAGTTATGGATTTTAAAATAAAATAATGGTCACTTAATTATTTTATTTATAGCCAAAAAATAACTTTTACTGGTGGCCTGCACATACCAATGTTAGTATCTACCTAAAAAGAGCATACCCTCATGAGTTCAGGGGTGATCTCAATTTTGTAATCTGAGTCACTATTCATGAGTTATAAGTATTTTCAAAATAAAATAATTTTATTTAATTATTTTATTTACGGTTACGCTATTTTCAGGTTTTCTCACATGAGTCCCGTGTCGACTAAAATGAAGTCGCCTTTAGGGTAAACCAACCATCTTGAGCGCAATAGTGCCCTCATATTTCTGATCTAGGCAACAGTTTAAGATTTATTCCACTTTTTGCAGAAAACTGCTTACACGTGCTATTTAAAGTTTAACAAAACTTTGATGGATCATTCCGGGCACTCCGTGCCTCATAATCACGCACCATCAGATTTCACAATCTCTAAATAATTATATATAATTTAGAAAAATTATACGAAAATTTTGAGACATTACATTCTTCCCACCTTATGGCTTTACATCCCCGAAATCCAAAAACAAACAAAAAACAAACAAATGAGGGAACTGAGCATGAATTTGAGCCTCCCTCTCCCATGTTCTCTCCTGTAGGTTCTCATGTTACCAGAAAATGTGCACCAGAGGTGTCAACTACCTTTTAAGGACCCGGTCCTATCGATCCTAAAAATCCATTGGGAACTTCCTAAAAGTCACCCCATCATCAATGTTCAACTCGCCCTAGTTGACAATGTGCGATGGATCATGCACACATCTCCTCATCTACGACAAATGAAAAAAATTATGCACCTTGTACATCTTTGGGGAAAGAAATATATGGTATGCCACCTCACCCACTCTACTAAGAACCTAAAAATGTCTGATGAACCTCAGAGATAACTTGCCACCCTAGCCAAATCTCAAAAAAACCACTTATAGGAAGAGGTGGTCTGCCTCCTCCTGTTGGCATAAGAGTTCTACCGGCTCTGAGAAGTTTTCAGTTGATAATAAGTGAGGTATCGTGATACAAACCCTTCCTCTGCTTCCTTCAACTCTCGCCACTAGTACTAACGCCACAGGTCCTGGTACATATTTGTCACTCTAGGATGTATCGTTAAAGGGGACGTATGGATCTCCCTCAACACCTCCTCTCGAAGCATCAGTGGTACCATGGTGCATCCTCTGAAAACGATGACATGCTCCCCACCTTTAAAAAATATTTTTGGAGACTGTATTTAATATATCTGGCCACGTCGGGCCTCGCAGTCAATGACTAAAGCCGTGTCCCCCGAATTTGCTGAATAATTGGGGGAGTTACAGTCATAGACTGGAGGTAAGCTGCTCCATCATTATACACAAAGGATATCTACAGTGCAACTAGATGCTATGACACCTCACTCAATAGTTTTAGACCAGATCTCTTGCTGAGTGCATTTGTTACCATGTTCCCCTTCCCAATGGTACAAACTATCTCAAAGTCATAGTCCTGGAGGAACTCTATCAATCGTCGCTATCTCAAATTCTGGAAGCTCTACTGACACTTCTCCATCCACAAGAAAGGTTCCCCCTTCTTCATCAAAGTTGACATGGGTGCCTCTACCCTAGAAAATTCTGGTTCAAAAATCTGGTAGTACCCAACTAAAGCAGAAGCCCCTCTCCCTTCGAGGAGGTAACCCTGGAAACATCTTTTTAAAATATGTCCCCACACTCTGCCACTTCTATTGGGAATTGAAAACGAAGAACTCCTGCTACCATGAGCGTAAGGCTGGCCGACTTAAGAGTCATTGGCTGCACCCTCCTATGCATGAGTTCATCATGTACTGCCTTGGTTACCTTTTTCACCAACCAATGAAAACCTCATTCCAATGTTGTAGAAAAACCACAACCTTTTTGCCTAATAGAATCAATCTGAGTATGAAATGTGGATTTCCAATCCATACCCAAACTAACGTCGTAAGGCCTTGATGCTGCCACCAAGAGGTTCCAACTGAAACTCTCACCTCAAGGGTCTGATCACACTATCAACGTTAGTGTGATTATCTAATCTCCTCCTAAAGGTATCTACACATGTAAGGTTCAAGTCAAGGGTTTAACCGGAAACTCTAGGTCTTGAACATGATTCGTGGTAATAAGGAATGATTGGTACCTACCTATATTAATACGGTAGCTATTATTAGACATAGATCGTACCTTGAATCATTCTTGGAGTCCTTGGGTCAAACTCCTTGACCTCATGAAACTACTCCCTTCCCCTATCCTCCAGCTTCCTGAGCCTGGTGGGGACCACACAGGGGTGGTGGTTGTAACATGTCGAAATGTATACCACCTCATACCACTATCCTAGCTCCGCATCCACATATGATACACTGCAGATTAATCTATCCCTATTAATTCCTCTTTTAGAAACATTTTACACACCCAAGACTCTGAGACTGGAATTAGTTTCTTACTTTCCCACTGTTAAAATTCACTGGCTGTATCCACTCAACCAAAGAACTGTCAACCACAAATGTTTTCTATAGCACCCAAACATAAGTAAAAATGAATATAGGAATAGTTTTGGATTGGATGTCCCTAAAAACACTTCACTCAAGGGTTTGCGCCCCTGAAGCACTAACCATACTGTATTCATCGAGTACCTGGTATGGTCGATATGCCTCGATGAATACTCAGCTACCGACATGTCATCCTTCCGAAGATGTAGATGCTCTAGGGAACAATAATACCTTAGCTCTTTATGGAATGATACCCCCTTCTATGAGGAAGGTTCTCAAGCTTATCCACAGAAGAGTCACCTCTTCGTGAGATCAGGGTAATCCAAATCCTATCATCGTCCTACTGAGCCACGAAAAAGGATCTCTACCAGGACCACCATATGATTGAATGCTACCCTTGCTAGATGGAAACTCGGCCACCTCCTCAAGCCTGTCCTTAGACTCCTATGAGTCGGGCTCACCTAGGAACCTGAGGGGTATCTAATGCTGAAACACGTGTAAGGAATAAGCCTGTATGTGTCTTTTACTAGTACCGCCGTTTGTAACTACTGATCAACGGGTAGTGATATAACTGGAACACTACCCGAAGGTACCATATAGGTCAACTGTCCTTTTACTGAAGACTCATCACCATACAGACCGTCCTCATGGACACACACTGATAAAGAATAGTATCTAGGATCACCATCTAATCTGCTGGTGTCCCAACTAGGTGAAACACTCTCACCAAAGCCTCCAGCTAGTCTTCAACAACTTGGAGGTCTATCTCGCCTCGAAAACTTGAAGGCCTCTGTTGCTGGAACTTGTGCAACACACTCAGTCGGCATGAAACATCCACTAGTGCGGCTAGTGGTAACTGCTTCCCAACAGGTGGTGGTGCTGCTGGTACACCACCCGAAGGTGCCAACCCTGTAAGAGGGCCCTACACCAGAGCCTCATCCCTCAGTGGGACATCATTGTGTACTCTCTTAGGAATCTTGGATGGCTATTTATGTGGGAGCATCCTGATAAGGAACAAGTATGCCATGGTCCTTAAGTTATACCTGGTGAGCTTAATCAAATAAATAATTAGAAAAACTTTTCAAAAACACACACAATCGGTGTTTTCATGCATCGAGTCAGAAATCAAAATTTAGGGTTTTGGTGCATGGATAAGTTGGCCGCCAAACCAACACTGGATTCCCCAAACTGAAAACCACACTCATAACACTTAACACTATTTCCACACTAGAAATATTTGAGTCTAAGTTCTTCAGTAGAACCGACTCCTCTGATACCACTTTATCATGACCCGTCCCCCGGGGGCAACGCCGTGACTACCCCAAGCCTGCCATCCATAGGAAAAGTCCAGGCGACTAACACCGAAAGGCGTATTCCCTAAAACGGGAAGGCATTTCCTTTAAACCTGTATAAACACATGGCCGGAGAACACAACAAGATGCATCTGTGATGTAAATTGCTGTAGTAAAAAGGAGTGCTAAAAGTAAAAGGGGCCAGAATATAATCCCAACTGAAAGTACGAGTACAAATAAAAAGTTATAATACAATTGAAAGGAACAATACCACTAAAAAAGGGAAAATAAAATCTTGGATTGTCCACCATGGATCCTACCTGAAGGGTAGGCATAACTCACGATCGATAGTCCCTATGTCGCGTCACGCCAAACGGTCCACCCCAGATCCTACCAGAAGGGTATGTACAGCTCACTATCAGTATTCCCAGCACTGTGTCACACCAAATGGTCCACCACCGAGCACCGTTCAGTCCTAGCTTCCTGAGCCTCAATCAATGCCATATGTTGTCTTCACAAGACACAACAATGTGTGTGTGCAGCCAGTGCAGAGGTGAGTATAACGATACTCAGTAGGGACCCCGAGAACCCATAAGTCTCCTAAAATTACACAATAGAAAATCCACAGAGCAAGAAATCAAATATACTTAGGAATATTCCCATACATATACCTAATTTATCAAGATATACTCATCACATACATGAGGGAAGTATACCACAAAGGTAACACCAAAAAGGTAGAAGTACCACACAACTAACACCATGAAGATACTACCACGAAGGTAAAAGACTTAGTTCAAATAGGGCCTCAGCTAAAACCTGGTATACAACTTAGAGAAACATGATTATGATGCTGAACCACACAAGATAACTATGAATGCTGATATGCAGTCACAGATTTTCTAGGTCTAGAAGCAAGTAACATTCCCCATCACAACATCAAACACCTCGAATTATGGAGAACTCCTCCTATATCAAGCACAGTGGGCCTGCTGCGTCACACATAGGTGCTTCCCACAAACCAAGAACTGCTGAGGTACTCCTCTCCATCGTGTGCCGTGGGTCTGTCGGGTCACACAAAGCCGCTTCCCCGCCATGGCCTATTGAGGTACTCCTCCCCATCGTGTACCATGGCCGATACCCACCGTTCCCTGATGAGGTACTCTTCCCCATCACGTACCGTGGCCTATGAGTCACTCCGAGTCGAAAACTCAGTAGTCGTCATGTCTCAGCTAGTCATAGGGTTCTGTACGTAACCCGTTTTTGAAAACTGCTCCCCAAGCCATAAGATGTATTTCAACCAGCATTAATTATCACAAATATGTAACTTGATGATCCGTCATGTCATAAGGGCTCCAACACAATAGATGGTGCATCAACCGGATGCCTGATCTGTGTGTTATTGGTATTTCAGTGCCAAGGGCCTGGTTGGATTTGGGTGCGATCCGACCCGACCATACTACAAGTTTCTCCAAAACTCTCATGGAGTAATTTAAAAGGACCATCTTGCTCCATGGATTCCAATGCCGTAGAAGGTTTGTAAAATGGGCGTTCGGTTCTCAAGATAAGTCCCTTTAAGTGTTTTTGGGCCCGGTTGGGCCCAGGTTCGGTCTGACCTGGTTTGGGCTGGCCCGCGGCAGACTAGGCCCGCTGGGCCGAGGTCCTGCTTGTCCCGCAAAATGGGGTGTCCTAGCCTGTGTAGGGAGGGGCCCCCAAAGGAGTGGCCCAACCCTTGTTGGGGCCCGACCTGACCCAAAAAGGGGTGGCCCGGACCACGGTGGGGCGCTACGCGGCCGGTGGGGCGCGGCCCATCATGCAGGCGGTGGTCCATTGGGTAGGAGGCCCAGCCCACTGACGGTGGCTCACTGGGCCGGCAGCCCGGCCTGCTAGAGGAAGGTCCCGATACAAAGGTCGCAGCCTACGGTGCTTCTGCAAGGAGGCTTGGCGGAGCCGCTCCCCCAAGATTCTATACGGCCAAAGGCCGTTCGACCTTTAAAGTGGTGACGCCATGTGGGTGCCACTCGGTTTCTGCGGAACCTGTTTGAGGCACGAGTTCAACCTCCTCCACCACGGCTTCAGTCGTGGTTTCTTTCTCAACGGCGGCACACGATGATGCACCAGCCTTCCCTTCTGCGGCTGGCTGACGAGCCGACCACCTTCTCCGTCTGCTGCAGCTGACGAGCCGCAACCCCTTCTCACATCGGCAGCACACGATGGCGTGTTGCACCTCTTCTACATCCAGCCTATGCCGGCCGCTTGGATATCTGCCATAGCTCCATGTCATGGCCTCCTCTAGCGGCGTGCATTGGCGTGTCACCTCCTTTGTTTCTTGTTGCTCTCACTGTGCCAGCAGTCTTCCACAAAAGGTGAAAGCGTAACAAAGTTGTAGAGGGTTCGGGCCAAGTTCGTTAGGCCCGCGCCCTCCGCATTAGCTCGTTATCAAAGGGAGGATAAAATGGGTTTTACAATTTATTGTATTAAACAAAAAACAAAACCCCACAAGTATAGCCCATAACAACCTCCTGTGAAACGAATTATTCACGGATCAACCCGTTAGTCAGTTGACCCACGTTCTTCATATAATTTTCAGGAACAGGGAAGAGGGAATATTTCAAGGAAACGTAAATGAATAAATCTTCTACCTCGTAGCCCATTGGAGAGTGTCTTCGGATTGAAGGAAGATCGTGTTCTTTTTTACCACAACCTGTTCCCAGCGACAAAAATCGCACATCATCCTTCGGTTTTTGGTTTAGTGTCGCCCGTCACCTCCTGCTTGGATCCGCTCGGTCCTCTAAGGGTTCAGCCTTGCGACACTCTTTCAACACTTCGTTTCTTGGAGAAGCTTTGTCGATACCCTTCCCCAATCTCCATATATATAGGGGAGGGGGAGGGTAAGTAACGTCGTTGGCATTTAATGGGACTAATCAATTAGGAAGCTTCCTAATTACCCAATGACATCATTACATAGGTTTGGAAGGTCAGGATATTTATTGGCTTAACACATCACTGACCCCACCCTTTGATTGTCCGTTGGAGGATATGAAATAAAATAATAAATTTATTTTATTTAATTTCTTTTAAAAAGTCACAAAACATAACATCGTCTCCAGACCTATTGCGGTCAAAGTAAATTCTCCCTTAAGAAAATCCTGATGCTACGGATTCAACGATGCCCTTATATTTTTAATTTGATAACCAGTTCAAAATTTGGAAATTCCACTCACACATTTATTGAACGTACCTGAAAAAATTTAAATAAATTATTAATGTTCATCCTCGACTGTGCTGGTCGATGTTAGGATCTGCCTAAGTAGAACATGCCTCAACGAACTAAACATTACTCTCATATTTTTAATCCAAGTTACCGTTTAGAAGTTATGGATTTTACAATAAAATAATTTTCACTGAATTATTTTATTTATGGAAAAAACAGAGTTTCACTGGTGGCCTGTGCCGGCCAATGTTAGTTTCTGCCTAAAGAGAGGATACTCTCATGAGTTCAGCGATGGTCTCATATTTTTAATCTGAGTCACCGTTTGTGAGTTATAAGAATTTGAAAAATAAAATAAATTTTATTAGTTATTTTATTTACGATTATTCCCTTTTTAGGTTTTCTCACAGGAGACTCACGCCGACTAAACTTAAGTCACACCTAGGGTAAAACCACAATCCTGAGCACAATGGTGCCCTTATTTTTCAGATCCAGGGAACTGTTTAAGAGTTATTAAAATTTTTCATGAAAACTGCTTACGCATGCTATTTAAAGTTTAACAAAACATCGACGGATCATTCCGGGAACTCCGAGACTCAGAATCACACGCCATCAAATTTCAATGTCTCGAAATAATTCCATATAATCAAAAAAGATTATATAGAAATTTCAGGACATTACATAAATTTTAGTAGATATATGTTGTGATATATTCTTAACTATTTTCAGAGAGATGCAAGGATATCTTTCTATACATATGGAATGCTTGTTGATCTATTTTGTATAAAAATATTCTGATTCATAACATCCAAACTAGTTTTATATGTCATCATAGAAACATTATATATACCAGAACATTGGTGAAATTTGGTTTTTTTCTTGAAAAAAATAAGACATATGGGTACTGAAGATGAAAATTAATTTGGTGATCATTCTCTAGTGGAGCACAGAAGCCAGAAGGCTGCTTGTTCAGTGAGGTTTTATATTGAAGATGTTAGAGGATCTAAAGTAGATTGAGTAGCAGAATCAAATATAAGCCTACAAGTTTTTATACCCAACATTCTAATAAACACATTGAGAAGATTAAGAGAAAATATGAGTGACCTAGAAACTATAGAGATATTTCTCAACTCCAAATACATTTTAAAAAATGATCTAGCAAGGACAATGGAATAGCTCTTGTACTAAGAGCACAAAGACGAGAAGATCCTATAGATGGGGATAAAACTATAAAGGTTGGAAAGGTAGGATAACCTATTTTTATAGAAATATATAAGGAAGAAGTTGTTACTTTTGTTCAAGAAGTAAATAAAGAAACAAGTATTATAGTTTCTGTAAAGATAACAGTTGAAGTTTAAGATAGGAAGGTGGGTCTTGTAATTGTGTAGGTGAATCATAAAGAGGAGTAGGTAAATAAAGAAGCATATAATGATGAGCATGTTAACACCTTATTAGATGACTCAAGTGAGTTGATTGGAGATTAGATAGTTTATATTATTTAAGAGTCCATTTAAAAGACTATTGGTGAGGCTGGTAAGTAGGATGAATTCCTTGGAGATTTTTCATATTCATATGGTGAAAGAATAGAAATGTAGTCCTTTCCTTTATAAGAGGTTGTTGAACCCTCAAGGATACCAAAAAAGGTATGTTATGATTATATTGATTATCACATTAAGGGTTTAATTTTTAAATTCAATTAGAATAAGGAAGATAATGGTCAATTTCAAGGATATATAAAATGTTCTAGAAAATATTGTGAAGATCTAAGGAGCTCATTTGTTTTATGTACAATGTTAGAACCACTCCAGTATCAACTAGAAAGTGTGGAAGAAAAATCAAAATTTTAAAGTGTTTTTTATGCTTTTAAAAGGGAGATGGATGATCAGATTGGATATATCTGAGCATAATCAGTTTCTAGATCATATTTTTGGAGATTTGAGGAAGTTTTTGGGAAGTAAATTTGAATATGTCAGATCTAGTTCAAGACAAGAAAGGGATTATGATTCCAGTTAAACAACTTCTCTATATTTTAAAAGGATATTTGAATCTCTTACTAATTTATTTTATATTCTAATTAATAGGATTCAAATATTATAATGTGGTATCATTTCGCTTCACATTATTTTAGACAATAAGAATGATCTTATTGCGATGTTCATATCTATAGAGATTGGTGTCATAATTTTATCCAATAGGCATAGTGGAATTATGGAAAGTTATGTAAAATAAATATAATGTGTTCGTGATTTTCTAAAATTAATTTTTTTTGAAGACCTGAATTTGAGTCAGGAATCAAATCTATTAATGAAGTAGTGGGTGGGGTTATGGAATTTTTTTTTGAGATATTGATTGAATTGCTAAAGTATTTTCACTATAATTTCCATGATTCTCTAACTTTAGAATCTTTTTTAGATGAAAAAACGAAATATTCCTTCTAACCATATCCCTTAGACTGACCAAATATTGTAAGCTAAAAACTCTTTGTAATTAAATATTCTTAATACAAAGAAGGACTTTTGTTGATTTTTTGTTATATGCTCTCTATTTTTTTTGTTTACTATCATTTCAAGTTTAATCATATTCAATTTTTATAATGCATTGATATTCATCTTAATATAATATTTACTAACATTTTTGTGAAACATTAACAGTGTTATATAATATTTTTATAATTTATTTTTTATATCATAAAAGGGGAAGAAATTTGGATAATCACAACTTTTATATGTCTATGATATGCTATACTATGTTGTTTTAAAAACACTTATTTATTTTAATCTGTTTACAATTTAAGGGGAGAAAGAAGAAGACTAGATAGAAAAACATTACTTTAAATTAATTTTTTATTGATTCTATGAGAAATATGGATAGATAAAATATATTTTTCATTTAATCTATGTTTATTTGATTAAAAATGTGGCCTTTTTTATGTTTAAATTTATATAATTTTATGGATTTTTGATCATAAAAAGGGTAGATTGTTGGGAATATGTTGATCCAAACATTTCAGTAATTTATAAGGGATTTTGATACTAGAAACCAACCAAATCCTTGTTAATAGGAATTATCTTCAATTAGTTTTTAGGATAATGTTTATTGGAATAATAATTTTATTATATAATACCTATAGTTTTAATTTGGATAAACATTTATTTTATTTAGTATTTTGGGAATTTTGAAGAAGGTGGGAATCACTGCTAATAACCCTACATTTTATGTGAATGTTAGGATCATGGACCCTAATTTTTTAAGGATATATAATTTATGAAACTTACATTTGGTCTAAAAATTAGGATTGAGAACCATAATTTTGTGAAGGACCCTATATTTGTGTACTTAACATATAGTTCATCAACCCAACTTTTGAAATCAACTGTATATTTTAGAACATATGTTTAAATTTTATCCCTCTACAATGAAACCTCATATTTGAGTTAGTCATTTTTTAGATTTAAATTGTGGATCATTTTCTGTTATTTCTGTTTTAGTATCATCAGAGTAAATATCTCTTTGAATATTTTTAAGAAATATTGAAGGCCCTTATTCAACAGATTAAATCATTCCTATTTCTAAGGGAAATAATGATTTCTTTGAGAATTTAACGTAAAATTTTAAAACTTGTTGTGTGTTTTAAATGATAATGTTTTATTAGGTGATATTTCACGATCTTTTTGACCTAAATTAAATCAAGATTATTTTTAAATACCAAGAGTGACAACATCTTGAAATCAATCTATATCTAGTTCTTTGAAGGAATACACATTAGAGATAATGATGTTTTGATCTAATGCTTTTTTATCATCTTGTTTCTCCTGTATCTATTTTCAATATTTTTGGTGTAGTTTTTCAAAGTGATTATAAAGAATACACTTTGGATATATATTTTTAGCATCTACCAAGTAATCTCACTACTGCTCATTAATAGTTGTTCTTGATACTTCTGTGTGTTTTCAAAATATTTTTTTTTCATAAGGAAAGATCAAGGTTTTTTCTAAAGGAATAAAAATTGAATATATTACAATTACCTTTTAAGAACTCTTCATTTTTTGGTTTTTGATGAAACTATGTGACAAATATATTTTAACAATAATTATATTATCTAATTTTCATGTAGTATCAGCTTCTCATACTCGGTCATAGTGAAGTATTATCTTATCATTTTAAGATGTCTTTTTCTGGGTTCCCTATAAAATATCCTAAATATTTGTAATTTTTCAACTATCTACACATAGTTGTAGAGAAAACAAATCAATTCCATACTCACAAGAATTATCATAAATAGAAATAATAAACAAAGATTATAAAGCCATAATCAATGAAAAGTGTATTCAAATAAATATTTAACACATACATTCCTATATCTATAAACATATTATTATAAATATAAAGAATAAAAGGACAATAAAGAAAGAATAATGGAAGTAGAAAAATGAAAACTGAGAAAAAATTTCAAACAACTTCTATATGAAGAAATAAGTCCAAAAAAGATTTGAATGAATTCAAGAAGAAGAATTCCATAATTACATTGTTGATGAAATAATAAATGTAAAGTTGTAAAAGAGGACTGCGGGATTTATGTTCTCTGGAAAATCAGCCATTGTTCACAGGGAAGGATCATCAGAGGATTCACTATATTAGAAAAGTATTACAAGAAATGTAAAGAAAAATAGTGGCACATAAGGACTAGAGAATCTATCTATAAGAAAAATTATCACACAAATAAGAGCTCTTAATTGACTTGAGATTAATGGGACATCATATATGAGCACCTTGGATAGACTCTTTTACACTCACACCAATGAAATAGAAACTAACATGTTCCAGGAAAAATAGACACATGAACAACGAAATACCAATGATATACATGACACACAGAACATATTTAAATAAACACATGGAAGATTTTAGAAAAATTGGAAGAGGAAATATTAATAGGATTGAGACCCATACTAATGATCAGTCTCATATATGTCGATGGAAAATATAATTTCAAGGCAATAAACCATAAATTTTTAGTTCTTTATGTAAAATCCTCCAAGATCACCTGTAATGTCCATGTTTTTTACCATCCAATTTTAAAATCAACTTCCAATATCACAAAACATACACTAGGGAATGGGTTTATAGAATCTACAGTGTATAATGATGAAATTTACAAACTATAACATTCCGCCCCTTGATTAGTTTCACCTCTGGTGAGAAAAGAACAAAGTTACTAGAGCTCTTCCTTCTTTGTCAAGATAGATTTTTGAAATAGGGGGTCCTATACCTGGTATAATAGAACATACTAAAAGTTTTTCCTCTATTGAATCAATAAGTATAATTAATATAATGATTGAGGCATAAAGGATTTTGTCACATAAGACACACATATTAATGAGATCAAATGGGTTGATATTGAGCTGTTTAGGGTTGAAACAACTAGGGAAACATGGAATCTAAAGTGAAGTTAGTAAGGTTGTGAGAATACACAACCTTAATCCACTCATAGAGAAAACATTATTCAAATAATTATACATTCCTAGGATCAAATCCCTATCAGTAGCTTATGTTAAGCCTCAGGGTCATCAAGGGAAAAACATTCTAAACAGGTATATGCCAAAATGTATCCCAAGTGATAATCAATATAAATTCCCAAAAGGGAATAAAAAACACTCCAAAATAAAATTCACATGAACATTTAATATGAAACCATACAATATAATATCCAACTTAAAAATTAAATCCATAACCTTATATATTAGATAGAATAACATATTCCAATTTTCATTGGTTCTTATTACCATATACTCCCACCCCTTATTTATCAAATATAAATAAATAAATATGCAAGAATGAAATTATAATTAAACAAAAATATAAAAAATCTAAAATATAAATTTATATAATAATAATTATAATTATAAAATATGGTCTTAGTACTATATTAATAATTCACATCCATATTAGTCTTAAATTACTATGAGTTTGGTATGGAGTTGAAAAAGTCCTCTATGAGTTATTTAGATAAGTGAAGAACATCCAAAATCAAGAGCTATGCTAAAATTGTAGTAAAATTAATTAGCATATAATACTTCTTATCCAATGTATTTGGATTCCAACCATATATGCATTACTAATATTGGTATATGATAGGTATATTTGATCATGGGGGAAGATATCTCTAGATTCTAGGGAGATTATGCCTTTGTGACATAAGGAATGGAGGAACTAGGTTCTATAGAATTCAACGGAACACTTAGTGGTACCACTCGAGCTAGAAGAGCTATGAGATTGATTATTGATGGAAGTATTTTATATAAATTTTATTTTTTCACCAAAACATATTTTTGAATGAAATTATTCCTTCTTAAAGGGGAATATATGTTTTTTATGATCATATGTGTAATGAAGTGTATACATGAAAATAAAGAGAATTGGGGGGGGGAGTCGTTTTATCTCACTAAGAAGTTTTTTTTTTCATTTTTGGGAAGATATTTATATTTTAATTTATATTCATGAAACAATTTTAGATATATAATACTTTCATTTTAGTAATTATTTCCATATTAAAGAGTTTAAAACTCTTTATTAAATGGATTGATTGACCAAAACATTTGAATTAATACTGCAATTGATGCATGTAATTCTCTTATCCTAGCATAAAGAGTACCATGCCTGCAGCATGAGGATATGTATGTGTGTGATTGATTTAAAATCTAAATCCATATAAGTGGGAAAAATATAATTTAACACCATCTATAAATTTATAATGATATTTGATATGCAGAATAATTATAGACATTGAGATATAGGTTTACTAGCCCACGACAAGTAAATAAGTGTCTTCATACAAGTAGATTTTGGGGTCACTATCTTGACATCAATAAATATACTTATTGAAAATATAATCACTAAAAGAATTAGTTTTCAATAACATATTAGTTGCAACACCCTGAGATTTTAAAAGAACACTATTTTTGATAGCAAACACAGAAAGAAACACCGAGCTTAATCAACCCCCAAATATTATTATTTAATGATTAAATTTTTAACCAAGATGTTAAATTGGCAGGTATAAATAATTTTAACTGAATTATAAAATATATACTCAATATATAATCATTTATTAATTCATAGTAAATATGTACTCTAGTCATGTCATTTTATGCTTTAGAAATAATTTTTCTTCAAAAAATATTTGTATTATTTTTTGGGAGAAAATATTATAATTATATTCTAGAAATTTAATAAATTATATTTAATGAAGAAAATACAATTTTATAAATAATTATATCAAAATTATATTAGGGTGAATTTTAGAAATTTTCGAAAAATATTTTTTTTCCAGTGAATAGTGATTGTTCTGAATTTTATTAAAAAATGTATTTTTGTTTCAACCATCTAAAAAGTTACATTTTATTTTAAAATGTTTTCAATGTAAAATTACATATATTATATTATGAATAATACAAATAGGTTTATTGGTATCAATTTAACGTGGGTAAATTGGAATAAAAACATTTTATACTTAAATGATGTATCTTCACCATTTTAATTTATTTTTAAATATTTTTGAATAAATAATTAACTTAAATTTTTAAAAAATTCTGATGTAATAATTATTTAATAAATGTAAAATAAAATAAATTATATTAAAATAATTAATAGTTTTATAATTTGAAAGCATTAATGTAATCCATTAATTTTATAAATGTAAATAAAACATTTTAGAGTATTGAATTCATTGGATTAAAATTATTTTGTTTTCATGATGTTGTTAAAGTTATACAGAAGGAATAGTTCTAAAATTAACAGTATTTATATTTTATGAATTTAATATTTTATTAAATGAAGTAAAATTAATAAAAATATTTTATTAGGATAAATTAAAATTATAAGATTAATTATATCTACGATGGTCCATTTATGGGTCATTTGAAATTTTATAGTGACACTATTGTGTCACGAACCAACCCAGGTCAACCATGAACCAGTCACCCGAGTCAGCCCGCGACAAGGCTTTAGAGGCATTCCTGATCTTCCTAGGCTAGTGACAAGCACCAGGGCATCGACAAGGATGATGCGAATGATTTCACCCAATAAAAATAAGTAAAAGAAAAGAAAATATTAAAGAGAAGTGTGGAATAAATAAACCAAACACACAACTAAAAAAGAACCGAAAAAGAGAAAACTAACCAAATATGATGTACGAACTAACTCTATGTGAACCCATGGGTAACTCCCTGACTCAACGATCAAGCGTCTCCCAATGTGAGAAAAACCAAGCTGGAGCCTGCACAAACACTAAAAATAGAAAAGAACTATAGGAGTGAGTATTAAAACTCAGTAGGCTAGCCCAATATCTATTCAAAATACACTGCCTTTAAAAATAAGAAACAACAATTCTATGTTTGAAATAAAATATATTAAATAATTCATTTCTACATTTTTACTTAAAAACAAAGTACAAATCATTGCCCTTAATCATTTGAATAAAACTAGAATTTAGCTTTAATTGTTGCCATGCTATTTCAAGGGGAAAGTAATGATTTCATTAAAAAAACATAAAATAAGAGTTTGAAACAAATTTTCTTTTGAAAATTTTTTCAAAGGAGTTAAGAAAAAAATTCACTTTTCATGAAAAACACCACACAAGTGTACCAAGGCATATATAATAAGGTCAATGTAAACAGGTATGCAAGTTTCTCAACAAAAGTTCAATAGCTAAAAATCACTAGACATAGGCGAACTCAGGATATCGATAATAATTCAGATGAGGCTAATACCTATGACCCCATCTAGAGTAGCATGCCACATACAATGTAATCTAGCACTCCAAAACGCTTGCCCATCCCTTCTTAGGCAGGCATAGGGAAAATACCATAACAATAAACCCAAACATATCCGCCTACTATAGGCCACTGGTCAGTACCAAAACCTACCAGTGTAGTACTCATCTCAGACAATTCTCTCAATATGACAGGTTCATATGTCGCAAGTATGAAAGGAGGCGATCTAACAGATACCACCAGGCATCAAATAATAAACCATAATTATAATAATAATTCACAACAAGACTCACCCTGAGTCTTCCAGAGGATGACTCTCATGAATTAAAGTCAAGAGATACCAAGGGTTCCTACCCGAGGGACTCGTATAATGGAACTCTGAGATTCCATATCGAGGACATCCCATCCATCCCATGTCGACGAGGTACAAGGAACAACCACAAGGGTTTTATGACAAACACTTTACATCATATATTTCCAAGTTGCCAAACGGGCCCTTAACAACTAATTACAAAACCCACTTTTAACAAAGGTAAAATTTCCACATTTCCAAAGGAGGTGTAAACACATCATTTATCATATCCAAACATTGATAAAACTCTTTTTAATATAGTTATATTACTCACCCAAGACCCGACCATTTTTAATAAAATTATAAAACATGCAAAAATATAATACGTATTTTTGTAAAATCCAAAGCACTTGGGAAAAAATAGAAAAAACTGAAAACATTATTATACACACTACTAATCCATTTGTAAACCCCAATAATTTATTTTACATCACACTTTACTCCTAAAATCCAGACGTGAATTTTTATATAAAAAAAGATACAAGGAATGAAATATTTACCAAAACAATTTCTATTCAATTCAAAACAAAGTATAGACACTAATTGCATGACTTAATTATATATAAATTGTTAAACTATGTTTTAACAATACAGACCATCTGTGTGAAACACCCAGTATTCACAACTCGACCAAACATACCGCACGTTAAAATCAATTTTTAAAATAATACACACACTAGAAACACTCTCTTTTATAATTTGAACTACCAAAATAATTTAATAAATGTTTTATAAATTTATAAAACACCGACCAGATGAACAACGAGGTTTTATATCAAAACACACCAGTTTTTACACAAAAATACTTCTTTAAAATTAAATACCCAATAAGACCATATCAAACAAGACTTATAACATTTACAATACACTAAGAAACTAACCATAAGGTTGTACAAAAATATTTAACAGATATATACGAAGTGTGAAAAGCATATAATTAGAGTTTCTTAATTTAAAAATGGAAAGGGTAAAGGAATTCCTACCTCAGATACATGGAGCGATGATTATTCTCACTCGAAATCACCTCGCATAGGTTTTAAAACATCAATTCTATCAAGAAAAACAATCAATTGACAAAAACCCATAATAGAAGGAAGATAAAAACAAGAATAAAGTTGTAGGTACAATGTTATACCGATAGGGAGAAAATGCATCAGTGGAGGGCGACGCTGGGGAGGTGCATGCTGGTTGGGAGAGGGTGAGGCACCAGAATAAGGGGTCGCAACCAGATGGAGGTCCAATAGGACTATGCAGGCCGAAAAGTAGGGAGGATTGTGTGCTGGATGTGCACTGGGAAAGGGGGAGGGTTTCGGCCTGAAGTGTGTCGGATGATAGTTGTGACACTGGTGGAGAGCCACCCAGAGTATGGAGCTGCAAGGATGAGGCAGGACGGGGGGAAGTGACGGGAAGGCAAGGGATGACGATGGATGGCCTTAGGAGAAGGAACCAAGTGCACTAGGGAAGCAGAATCGGGGGGGGGGGGGGGTGGGGGTTGACATCAGAAGGGAAGGAGGAGGCTGTGTGTGCCAGAGCTGCATTGAGGGAGGTGGATGCGCTGGGCTACTGGCTTGATAACGCACAATAAAGGGAGGTGGGGAGTGTTGTCGGCTTGGTGGATGAGCAGGGAAGCCTGGGTAGAGTGCAGAAGGCAGGAGGAGCACCAGATCAGGTGGGGAGAGAACTCTGGGGGGGGGGGGGTAGCCTTGGTTGTGCTTCACACACATAGAGAGAAGGGGGAGAGGAGATTTGAGAGGGGGGGGGGGGTGGTGGTGAAAACCCTAAAAAAGATAAAACAAATTTAAAAAAAGAAAAACTAAATATAAATATCAACATAATAATAATAATAATAAAAATAATAATGATAATAATAATCATAATAAGAATAATAATCATAATAAAATCATAATAATAATATTCATAATAATAATAATATTAATACAACAATAAAATAATTCTTATCAATTTTTTTAATTAACAACAACTTTAATTGTAATATTTAGAATAACAATAATAATAATAACAATAATAACATGATGATAAAATCAAAAATAATAAAAGTTTTTATTTCATTTCAATAATAATAAAATTAGCAATTTTAGTTTTCATCTAAAATAAAAATATTAAAATTATTAATAACCATAATAATCTTAAATGACATAATAAATTACCATTTATTTAATCACTTTCATTCTTCAAAGATGAAAAGGCCACGTAGTTTCCTTGGCAAAGCCGCATGACATCGTGCTCCGCCCGTGCATCCAACAACGTCGAACCAAAAATGCGCAATTTTAACATAGACTCAGAAATTTCGTTCGGGACTCACCCCGGACCCCATCAAAAATATTTAAAGGTAGAAAAATAATTAAATAAATTTATACACACAGGTCGAGGTATGAAAATTCACCCACCATAACGCTTTCCATCCCCGGAAAGCCACAACACCATCCAACTGATAGATCAACACCTAAGGATTCCACACAAACACGATCCAAACTCTTAAGACAAATACATTCCATCTACCACTAATGAGACTGAATGCTATTGCCTGAAATAAATCACCAGAAGAGGGGAGGCCTGAACGAACTCCCCACCATAAGAACTCATCTATAATATGATAATGACTTAAGATAAAACCCAAAGAGTTGGTGGGTGTCCCCACTATAAACAACCAACCTACAAGAAACCAAATGGAAAACCAACTTAGACCGATACCGAGCCTTTCCCTAGCTAAAGGGACTAAATTAAGAACACTTAAACCACTTAATCCTATCCAAAAGGGATAAGAGCCAAACCAAAAACTCCACACGAACCGAAAACCCTCACCCATTGGGCAGGAAGGGAGGACCTAAGGAATGAATCAATGAAACCACGATGGAATACAACTCACGACTCATCACTTCAGGATGAACACAAACCAAAGGTGCAACTCATTCACATGGGTGGTCCACTCTAGGACACTAATCGAAAATTTACATCTAAAAGTGTACAATTACATGTATTTTGTGAGGGTATGTCCATCATGATCTTTACCAACATAGGAAATATAAAATGATGTAGAAACCACAAAAGAAACACTAAAACTGTCTCACCAAAATGATAGATGCACAACCTTAACCAAACTCCTCAAAATTCCCCTAGGGTTCCTGACTACGTGCCAGATTACTCCGAGGTCTTTTTGGATAGAGTTATGACGGATGAAGCATCTCCTGCCTCGCAGTCTAGTTTTGAAAATCCAAATAAGAAACATACATATTTTGATCTAACAGATGAAAGGAAATTATTTTGAAATGAAAACCACACTGGCATTGAAAACCAGAGTTCATGAAAAGGCCCACGACATTCAAATACATTTCAAAACCCAAAACACCTTCAGTGCACTGCAATGATAAGATATACCTTACAATTGGAAGGAAACATACATAAGAAACTGTAAACAAATTCCAACAGAACATCACACTAGATAACTTTCCCCGTGAAACATTCTAGCGACGCCCCGATAGAATCACTCCAAGTGACCCAGGCATCCACAATCCTGGAAGGGTTTCAGAGTAATTGTACATGATGAATTTTCTGACCCGACTTGCCACACTGATAACACATGAAGATCTATCTCTATGAAGAGGTTGATGAATGATCCCAAGGCCTTTTTATTCAATGAACTTCTCCATAAACATTAAACCTCTTCCTCGTATCCTTGCTAGAATCTTCACTACTACTGCTTGGGATTGAAGGAGGGAGGACTACTTCAATCACTCCCACCATCATGGATTCTACCTGAACATATTGTCAAACCACACTGAAAAAATAAGTTAGGTTGGACTCAAACACCTTCGTCTGTAGATCGGGACGAAGGCCCGCCTTGAAATCCTGAGCCTTCATGGGGTCATATATGAAATACCCAAAATCATAAGGAACTAGCTCCAAATAGCACTAGAAATATTCCAACATGGATTTGTGGCTCTTTTACAAATATCACATCTCCATCCCCTTTATCACCCATTATTTCTCTGAGAAAATTTGATTAATGAACAAAGCCTTGAAAAACTCCCAAGTAAGATCTTGACGGGGCATGTTCAGAGACACTCACTTCCACCACATCCACATTAAACCTTCAAGCATGATGGTTGAAAACATAACCTTCAATGACTCGACAAACTCAATGAGGTTAAAGTCCCATTCAATTTTCCTCATCCATCCTCCTCTATGGAAGGGTATGCTTGGACATAAAAGAGAGGTGGATCTAGCTTCCAAAACTCAAGCATAAAATCCTTAGGTTGATCAACCACACTATGATCACACATCAAAGCTTCAAGGGGGAAATCACTGGACAAGAAAAGTCAAGAACCCAATCAGGTCCAACTCAAAAAATAAATCCTCAAAATCAAAAACTACATAGGCAACAAGATCTAAACACAAGAAAACTGTCTATCACAACATTAAAACATTCCTTTTTGAAAATATCTTTAATTTAAAACAAGTTTGGTGGGTTAAACCATCACCTTTGGCATTATTTAGAGTCTCACTCACATGTATTTTTTCATGTCACCCCGAGAATCCATCCAATATACCAGATATTTGTTCATATTCCAACATTCCAATATGCATGTGAGCACCCATAAGAACACCAATGCCAAAACAAAACAAAATATTCTTCCAAAAACAAATCATCCATCCCATTTATTATAAAAAAATCCAAAAATTAAACATTCCATTTCAAACAACCATTTTTCAGAACCAAATTTTTCTGATTTAAAAAACATTCAGAAGTCATAGGATACCCAAAATATCTCAAACAGGGAACTAGTGTTGGTGGGTGACTTGACAATATGTTTGGTGTCCATATTCCAAACACATGACCGACACATAGAGCCTTTTAGGACCATACCCTGATATCCACATAGCTTTCCAGGCCATGCGGTCTCGCGAGGACTATTATCCCAAATCCCTTTTTCATATCCCCATCACAAAAAATTCTATAAAAACCCACAAAACTAATTAAACCGAACTTCCCATGGACACTTGAGGATCAGAATGAGAAGAGTTTTCGATGATCTTCCCACACCTACCCCTCAAGTCATGAAAATCCAACTCCTTCTACCTTGCCATGCAAAATAATAAAGGGAGTTCTAAAAAAGAGAGGTCCGCTAAGAGCTGACCTCCTCTGATACAATTTTGTCATGAACCGAACTGGTTCGACCTTGAACTAGTCACCTGAGTCGGACCACGGCAAGGCCCGAGAGGCATTCTCAATCCTACCGGGCTAGCAACAAGCGCGAAGGCATCGACATAGATGATGGGAACGATTTCTCCCAATATAAATAAATAAAATAAGAGGAAGTAATAAAGAGCATCAAAAAATGAATAAACTAAACACACAAATAAAAAAGAACAGATGAAGATAAAACTAACCACACTTGACATCTGGACTAACTCCATGTGACCCCACATATCACTCCCTGACTCAACGATCAAGAATCACCCATGGTGAGCACACCCAAGCTGGATCCTACACAAACACTAAAAATAGAAAATAACTTTAGGAATGAGTATTAAAACTCAGTAGGCTAGCTTGATATCTATTCTTAATACACTACCTTTGAAAATAAGAAACATCAATTCTAAGTTTGAACTAAAATATATTAAAGTATGAATTCCTACAATTTTACTTAAAAAAATTACAAACCGTTTCCCTTAATCATTTGAAAAAAAAACAGAATGTAACCTTAAGTGTTGCCATGCTATTTCAAGGGGAAAGTAATGATTTCATTAAAAAACCAGTAAAAAAGAGTTTGAAAGACATTTTATTTTGAAAAAACGTTTCATAGGAGTTAGGAAACCAAAATGTCACTTTTCATGAAAAACACCACACAAGGGTACCAAGGAAAATATAGCAAGGGTAATGTAAATAGGTATGCAAGTATTGCAACAATAGTTATATAGATAAAAATCACTAGACATAGGTGAACCCAAGAGATTGAGAATAATCTAGACGACACTAATACCTTCAACTCCATCTATAGTAGCATTCCACATAAGATGAAATCTAATGCTCCAAAATGCTTGACCATCCTTTCTGAGGTAGGCCAATGGAAAATCCCATAGCAATAAACCCAAGAATATCCACCTTTTATGGGCCACAAGTCAGTACCAAAACCAACCAGTACAGTATTCTTCTCATACAATTCTCTCAATATGCCAGGTTCATATGTCGCAAGTATAAAATGAGGTGAGAAAAGAAATGCCACCAAGAATCAAATAACAACCCATATTTATAACAATAATTCACATCAAGACTCACCCCGAGTCTCCCTGAGAACGAATATGATTCCTTAAAGTCAAGAGATACCAAGGGTTATTAATAGATGGACCCTTATAGAAAAACCTAAGGATTCCATACTGAGGACATGACAACCAACCCATGTTAACGAGGCACAATGAACATCCATGGGGGTTTTATGACAAACACTTTACATAATCTATTTCATAGTAGCCAAAAGGGACCTTAAAAACAATTTAAAAAACCCACTTTTATCAAAGGTACAATTTCCACATTTTAAAAGGAGATGTAAACACATCATTTATCACATACAAACATTGATAAAACTATTTTTAATATAGTTATATTACACCCTCAAGACCCAACCAGTTTGAATTAAATTCCAAAACATTCTAACACACAATACACACTTTTGTAAAATCCAAACCACTTGCGAAACCATAGAAAGAACTGAAAACATTGTTCTACAATCTGATGATCCATTTGTAAACCCCGACAAGTTATTTTACATCACACATTACTCCTAAAATCCAAATGGGCATTTTTATATAAAAAACAAAAGGCATGAAATATTTACCAAAACAATTTCTATGGAATACAAAACAAAGTATAGACACCAATTGCATGCCATAATCTTATATAAATTGTTAAAAAATGTTTTAACTTTACAGACAATCTGCGTAAAATAACCAATGTTCACAACCCGACAAAACATACCAAATGTTAAAATCAATTTTTTAAAATAATATGCACCCCAGAAATACATTATTTTATAATTTACACTATTGAAATAATTTAATAAATGTTTGAGCAATTTATAAAACACCAAAAAGAGGAATAACAAAGTTCTACATCAAAAAACACCCAATTTTATACAAAAATACTACTTTAAAATTAACTGCACAATTAGACCATACCAAACAAGACTTAAAACATCGACCGCATACCAAGTAACTAACCAGAAGGTTGAACAAAAATATTTAACATATATATATGAAGTAAGATAGACATAGAATTAGAGTCTATTAAATTAAAAATGTCAAGTACAATGCAATTCCTAACTCGGATACATGGTACGATGATAACGCCCACTCAAAATCTCCCCAAGTGGGTTCTAAAACATCAATTCTATCAAGAAAAACCATCAATAGATGAAAAAACCTAGTAGAACTTAGATAAAAAAATAATAAAGTAGGAGGTAGAAAGTTTTATCGATGGGGAGAAAATGTATCAGTGGAGGGAGACGTCGGGGAGGTGCGTGCTGGTCAAGAGAGGGTGAGGTGTAAGAAGAAGGGGTCTCGACCGGAGTGTGGTCCGGTCGGGCTGTGCACAATGAACATTAGGGAGGAGTGTACACTGACTGTTCACTAAGAAAGGGGAAGGGTTGCGGCTGGGAGTAGGACGATTGAGCGCTATGGAATCGGTGGAGAACCGACCAGAGGAGGGAGCAGCTAGGATGAGGCATGACTAGGGGTAACAATGGTAAGGCGGTGGTGGATGGTAGCTGGACTCAATAGAAGGCGCCAGGTGTAATGGGAGAAGATGGATTGGGGGGTGGCGAGGGGGGGTGGGTGGGTGGGTGGGTGGGTTGATGCTGGAAGGGAAGAAGGAGGTTGCACACGCCGGAGCTGCATTGAGGGAGGGGGATGCTCTGGGTTGCTAGCCTGTTCACGCACAAAAAATGGAATTAGAGAGTGTCGTCGGCTGGGTGGCTGAGTAGGGAAGGCTAGGTGGAGCTCGTAGGGTAGGAAGAGAACCAGAGTGGGTAGGGAGAGCACCCTAGGGGGGTGGCCTTTCTATCACCTCACACACACATAGGGAAGGGGGGATAAAAGATTGGAGGGGGGGGGGTATCAGGGGCACCGAATACCCTAAAAAAGGTAAAACAAATCTAAAAAAAGAAAAACTAATTTTAAATATCAAAAAAATAATAATAAATAACAACAACAACAACAACAATAATAATCATAATAAGAATAATAATCATAATAATAATATTCATAACAAAAATAATATTAATACAATAATAAAATAATTCATAACAATTTTTTTAATTAACATTAATTTTAATTTTAATATTTATAATAAAAAATAAAAATAAAAATAATAACATGGTGATAAAATTAAAAATATTCAATTTATTTATTTAATTTCAAAAATAATAAAATTAACAATTTTAGTTTTTATCTAAAATAAAAATATTAAAATTCTTAATAACCATAAAAATATTAAATAACATAATAAATTAATATTTATTTATTCAATTTAATTATTCTAAGATGAAAATTCCACATAGTTTCCAGGGTGAAGCCGCACGTCATCACGCTTCTCCTGTGTGCCTAACGACTTCGAACAAATAAAACACACATTTTAACATAGACTCCGAAATTGCGTTCGAGGCTCACCCCAGACCCCCAAAAAAATATTTAAAGGCAAAAAAAAATTAAATAAATTTATACACATGAGTTAGGGTGTGACAATTTAACCTTATAAGGTTGAACATTTTAATAGTATGATAATTTTCAAAAGGGTTAATGAGGGGTTAAAGCTAAAAGATAAAGGTGAAAAAATATCTGAAACATTAAAAAATTTTATGTTATGATATGATTTAGAGTCAAAATCATATTATATTATCACATGATCATTTTTAATCCATTTTAATATAAAAATTAATTTATATTAATTTAATATTTTAAGAAGTTCCAAAAGTGCCCCTCACTTCAATTATAAAAGGGAACCTCTTCACTTACTTCTTTACACTAATTTGAGACGTCTAACTTGGCCAAACCATGAAAATTAATCTTCTAAACATACTTATCTACGTTATTTATGTTATTTAACTTCATAAATTTCAACCCTAGGTCCTATAAGAATATATCTAATGGTATTCCATCAAAGAAGAGGTAATCGCTTTTACTGAATCTTTAATTTTTATTTCTTATTTTACTTACTCTTTATGTATTTTACCTATACTAAAATAATAAAACTATTATCACAAATATACTCTTATGTTATTATGGTTATGGAAAAACCATATTACATCTTTTTTCATCGTATCAAAACTGAAAACATCACTTGTGCGTACGTGTGACTTAGTGCCTCTACGTTGCGGTGAAATTCATTTTTCATCAACACATTAATTGGATGGTTTTAAAGATATAAATAATAAATATATATGATATTAATAGAATAAATATTATTCTAAAAAGACTAATTATAATTCACCCTTCTTTATTTCTATCCATTAAAAAGTGAGAACAGTGTCCATGCATATGCACGACCAACCGTCTCCATGAATTTCTAATTAATTTTTCTATATATATATATTTATGTATGAATATAAATATTTATATATTTAATATATATGATATTTATTTTATTAATAATATTCTTTAGATTTTATAACCATTATAAACATATAATTGCAACAATCAAATCAAAACATACAAGAATATTGAAGCAGTTGTCACCTGAAACAATGATTTAATAAATATTTGTTAATAAAAAGGGTGATAAAAGATTATAATTAAATCATAAATGGTATTAAATATATTATTATTGTTTGTTAATATTTTTTAATGATTATATATTTATTATATAGTATCTTCGAACACATATGATGGATGTCATACTAGAGGTAAGGGTTTCTCATCTCACTTTTAATTTTGTGAGATATATTCCATATTCACTACTTATTTTTTGGTGTTTATACTTCCTCTTTGATATATTATATCATGAATATATTTTTATTTATATTATTAAATGTTTCATTTTACATTATTTCGTTCATTGGTATTATGATTCAAAATATCCTTAAGTGTCAATGATTTAATTCACAATCTTAACATTACTTGAGGTTGTTTATATTTTAATTTGGGAATATTTTATTTCATATATATATTTTGATCAAAATATTTTAAAAAATATTTTTAATATCTTACATTTATTTATTAAATATATTATTACCCATGATTTACCTGTTTACAAATTTTTTTTAATGGAATCTTCTTTATCTTTTTCTGAACGAGGCACTTTTTGGATTTTAACAAGTGTAAAAAGATTATTTTTTTAGCATATATGGAATGAAAATAATTTAACACTATCAAGATGAATCAATTGTTGGATACTTAATTTATTAATTTAAAATATCATTTTGAAGTAATTTTTTTTATTTTTATGTGAAAAGTTTTTAGATTTTTAGATTTTTATTTTTTAAGTGAAAATGTCAAGTATGTTTTGAATGATCTCCTTATATAACTTATATTTAACAAAGTAAAAAACACTTAGTATAATTATAATACTATGGGAATATGTTTCAATGATACCAAAATTATTATTTTTATTAATGGTTTATTATATGTTTGATTGGGGTGCATAATATTTATACAATTCCTCATATTAATATGGATAGTTTATGAATATTTATTTGATTGGGAAAATTATTAACATTTCATGTGATAGTTTAATTGCTAATGTTTATTTTAAATATTTTTCACCCCTTTAATATGAGGAATCCATTGGAAATTGTATTTGATTTGTGGTACCACTATAACCCCTTGATGCATATATTGGTCTCATGAGACAAAGTATCATTCATTTTGGCTGAGGCCTTACCCATTTATGTAGATTTCTAGAAATAAGGCCTTAATGGTAAAAATATATTTCTTGGATGAGGTATCGATGGTATGTTATAGATGTATGAAGTTATGCATTCCATCTTTATGAAATCAATTATTGATGTCTATGTGATTATTTGATTAGTTAAAATATCCATGGATAAGTTTTGAGCACATGTGATTATTTATATGGATTATTTGATCATACATTATTCATGTAATATTATTATTAAGTTCTTATCTTAATGATATGTATTTAAATTATTTACCTTTCCTTATTACTTATTATTATTTATTCATGAGAGCTTTTGATGTACTCATACTCTTACTAAGCATCTGATCTCACTCCATTCTTATATTTTATTTTCCCCTGAATATCAAAAATTATTTTTACTAATAGGTAGGGGTATTTTAAGGTGAATAATTGAATTATTAATTTTTCTTATTTTAGCCTTTTAAAAAGTAATATTAATTTCAATTATGTATCTAGTTTACTAAAACTACTGAACAATTTAGTCCTTTGGGATGTAATTTCATATAACTAGTTGCAATGTAATAAAGTAAACACAAAATCTGGGATACTATGAACGACATATTTAAATTTATTTGAAACTTTGGGAACTATATTTAGTAGAATATAGACTAGGCAACATAACCCTATGATTAGTTTTTGGATAACATCTTAATGTTTTGGTAATGAATATATCACGTGGTTTCCCACTATGATTATTGTTTCTCAAACTATTATCTTTGGTTTTAATTAGTTACTGGAACTAGAAGTATCCATTCTAATGTTGAATGTAATGTACAATGTGGTGATTAGGAGAAACCAAATAGGATGATGACTGAAGTGAATGATGATGTTATTTTTTCTAATAAATTAGTGCGATATATGATTAACTACTTGCCCCTTCCCCAAATATAATACTCAATAAACTAGAGAATGATAGATTTTTTAGAGAGCTCGTGTAATGGGGACCATGGAGGAAATAATGGTAAATTTATGTAATGCAATAATGCATAAAGATACACCCTAGGGAATGCATCAAAGATAGGGGGAGATGTTTTCTGTTTGAAAATTGAAGTCCAAGATTAATGAATTCAAAAGTATTTTACTACCTTATGTGTGTGGAACACATGAATTATTTGAGTCAATTCCCTAATCCAATATTCAAATTATAGACCAAGGAAGTACTTATGCCATGTTAATAGTTAAAGTGGTAGTATTGAAGTTTTTTTATATTAGTATTTTACAAATTATATTGTATATGTGTTATATTAATGATATTATGGTTTTAAAAAATCATGAAACATAAAAGGATTGATCAGTAGTGTTTTTTCTTTATGAATCATTAATATTATATTGATTGGTGCGGGTGACCTAGAAATGTGATTAAAAACAACTCATGATTAAGGGCATGATAACCCTTAATCATGAACCAAATGTTTAGTTGATGTAAAGTTGTTATTGATTAAATAAATGGGATAGTACTAATGACATTGGAAATGGTTAATGATTTCATTAAAAAGTAATTCATAATGGTGTTTATTCCATTTTTGGATTTATATTCAATAATATGACATTTTATTTAAGGAATAAGAAGGTAATTGTTTCTTTGAATCATTTATGATTTTCTTAAGGTTTTATGGTGACTTTAGTTATTTCCATGTTTTAGGAAAATATGTGATCAAATAAATGATATGTGAAATTAAGATATAAATTATGGGGAATTAAGGATAAGTTTATTTTTTGAAATATAGTGACCTTATTCCAAAAATTTTATAATTTTGAATTTGGATAGATATATTTTGGAGCCTTATGAATCACTACTTATGGAATGGATTAAGTTAATCTTTAGATAATTTTGTTTGTGGTTAAAGTATGATTTATCATACTAGATAAAATCTCCCAACAATTTTGGTTTTGGAAAATATTTATTATTGAAGGAGTGTGTAATGGATCTTTTGATTCATTAAAATCGCTTCTAGCATGAAAACAAAATCATCTTGGTTATCTAATTCCCGGAATAAGAGATGATGTGAAAATAGACCGAAGCACAACCAAAGGATGATATTATGCTCAAAATAGGGAAATAATCAAGTAATTTTATTTTCTTATGTTCTTTATATATATAGTAAAATAATCCCTGAATTTTGCGGAAAAATTACCTTGAATAAAAATGCCATATGTTTACATTTCTTATTGATAAATCAATGGGATTTCCGATCATTATAGATTTATGGGGGTTTAATGGTTTAATTTATCACGAACATGTTCTCTATCACTATATTTTAATTCTTGGACATTAGTTTCTATTTTATATCGATATTTTCACTATTCATAAATGTATTTCAATTTGGAAACCTAGTTTTTGTGGTGACCATCCTATTTCCCTTTCCCTATTTAAGAGGAATTTTTTTAACCCATTTTATGATGTGGGTTTTTCAAAAAGGTATTTTAAAATGAAATAAAACATTATTACCAATTATAAGTTCATTTTTTTTATTCAAGTTATTAAAGGGGGAGGATGTAACACCCTGATATATTAAAAGAACATTATGTTTAATAGCATATATAACACACAACACTGTGCTTAAACGAACCCCAAAATATTATTATTTAAACATAACCATTATAAACTAGATGTTAAATTAGTGGGTACAAATATTATTAGCTAAATTATAAAATATATAATCAGTACAAAACCATTGATTAAATATTTGGGAAAAATTACTCAATTTTCTTTAATGTCATCTTATACTTCAGAAATATGTTTTCTTCAAAAATTATTTTTATTGATTTTTTCGAGAAAATGTTATAATTAATTTCTAAAACTTTTAAAAATTGTATTTATTAAAAATAATACCTTTTTAAAAAATAATCATATCAAAATTTAATTTGGGTGAATTCTTGGGTTTTTTTTTCTGAAAAGATTGATTATCTAGCGAATAATGAAAATATTAAATTTTATTAATAAATGTATTTTTGTTTCAACCAATTGAATAATTAAATTTTATTTTAAAATGATTTCAATGTAAAATTAGTTCAATTATATTATTAAAAATCTAAATGTATTCATTTTATTCAATTTTATTGATTAATTTGGTATGAAAACATTTTATACTTAAAATGCATTTTCCTCAAAAAAGTGCTTTTCGTTTTGTTTTCCTTTTTATTCTTAATTTAACTTATTAAAATAGGTAAAATTAGATCTTGAAAAAATGGATTAAATATTTGAAATTAGTGGTACAAATTTACTAAAAATGTCCCTTTTAGATTGGGTCATTTTGAATAAAAACCATAGGAAATTGTTTTGCCATAGAAAAGGACATACCAGGTAATTAAGGTTAAAAATAAAATTATAAGAACTACAAAATTTCCCTAACACATGTATAATTTTTTTCTATGATTAAATTCATATATAATCAACCATTATTATGTTATATGACATTTTATAGCCATTTTTATGATATTATGGTGTTTATAATATTTTATGTAATGAAATGTAAAACATGTCAAATTATTTTTTTAATAACTATAATATTTTTAACTTTGAGATAAATAATAGATATGTTCAGTTATAAATATTAATTTGAAATATAAATTATTTATCTGAATCAAGGTAATTTATTTTTATATTTTGGTTAATAAATAATTACACTAAATGCTTACATAATGCTGACATAATTATTATTTAATTAAAAAAAATAAAAAATAAAAATAAAAATAATTAAAGTAGTATAATTTTAATGAATTAATTTTACCCATGAATTTTGTAGATAAAAAATTTATAGATGTTTAGATTAATTTTATTCTAATTATTTGTTTCTTGATGTTTTTTGAAGTCAATCTAAATGAGCAGTTCTAAAATTGACATTATTAATATTTCATCAAAATAGTATATTATTAAATTATTTAAAATTAATAAAAATATTAGATTCAATAAAATTAATAGTATATGGTAAAATACCTTTATAATGGTCCATTTATGGATCATTATTAATTTTATAGTAATATTATTGACCCTTAGAGGGTAGAAGAATTTTAGAGTATGGTAATTGTCAAAAGGGTTATTGAGCAGTTAAAACTAAAAGATAAGTGTATAAATATATCAAAAACCAGTCCAAAATTTAATGTATGAGAGGATTTGTTCTCAAAGTAATATGATATAATAATATTATCAATTTTAATACATTTTTTAAACAAAATTAATTTATATTAAATTAATATTTTAAGAAATTCTAAAAGTGTCCCTCAACTCAATTATAAAAGAGAACCTCCTCCATTACTTCATTATACTATTTTGAGCCATATATCTAAAAAAACGAATATTACTTCTATAAAAATAATTATCCGAGTTCTTTAGGTTTTTACCTTCCAAAAAATAAACCCTAAGTCACTTAAGAAGAGATATAAAGGGAGTCCAGTAAAGAAGAGGTAATCATCTTTATCTAATCTTTATTGTTTATTTATTTTTCTACTCCCTCTCCATTTACTGTACCCATACTATAATAATAACTACAAAATAATTTATACAATTAGTTGTTTTTATGATTATTGTAAAAACATATTTCATCTATTTTATATCCCATGAAAACAAAAAAAATTCCCTCAAGCGTACTATGACTTACCGTTTCCAAATAACGGTGTAATTTGTTTTTAATTACACCATTACTTGGATGGTTATAAATATGAAACCAATGATTACATATTATATTTATTTAATAAATATGACTCTAAAAATTATAATTCCAATTCATATTTCTTTCTTTCAATTTATTGAAAAGTTAAAATGTGTTCATGCGTACACACAACCTTGCGTTTCCATGAATGGTGTTATTCATTTATATATATATATATATATATATATATTTTTGGATGAATATAAATATCTATATATTAAATATATATGATATTTCCACCATGAATAATATTCTTGAGATTATTTAACCCTAATAAACATTTAAGTACTGGAACTACCGTATCAATACATATATGAAAAATTAAGTAATTATCACGCAAAACAATGATTTAATAAAAAATTGTTAATAAAAAAGTGATAAAAAATTATAAGTAATTATAAATGGTATTATATACATATATGAGTGTGTTTATAGAATATATTTATAATAAATCTATATTTATTATATGGGAGGTAAAAAAACGACGAAAGTCAGACCTGAGTTAGGGGTTTCTCGTTTCACATTTACAGCCATGAGACATATGTCATATTCACCACTTGTTTCTTTTTCACAGTTCCTATAATTCTAAATTTATATATTATAGCTTGTATATCATCATATTTATGGTATTTAATGTTTCATTTGTTGTTATTTCTTTCATGAGTCTTATGACTCAAAAGATACCCATGTGGTAAGGGTTTAATTCACAATCTCATCATTATTTGAAGTTGTTTATATTTCCATTAGAGAAATATTTTATTTAATATCAATATTTGGATCAAAATATTGTAAATAATATTTTTAATATCCTACAACATATTATTAAACATATTCTTACCCATGTTTTACCTTTTTACAAAATAGTTTTTACAAAATCTTTTATTGTTTTCTAAATGATGTACGTTTTGACTTTTAATGAAAGTGAAAAGTGAATATATTTTTAACTTATACAAAATGAAATTATTTTTCCACCATCATTATTATTCCATGATTTTAATCTTCCTTTACAATTTTAAATGTTTCTTTTCAAATAAAATTATTTCTTTATTTTTTGTGGGGAAAATGGGGAAATCATGACATCCCATGAATATAATTCCTCCCCTGTCATAATTTGTGGATTCAAATTCCTAGGATAACCTCATCATACTCCCTCTGGTGGAATTTTATGAAATTATCAACATGAATTGGATTTCATTATATATAGACAACATAAATTGCGGTGAGAGGAAAATCACTCTCTATATTAATAATCGACCCCCAATTCTGTACAAGTGCAAGGAGGAAGATGAATCTTCTTTAGCCCCATCATCTCAAGCATGGAAATTACTACCCTATGAGAATGTGTGTCTGGATTAGATGTTGAGTCTAAGGAAACAACCATCCTTGAAGTCATGCCTATTGTGAGATAATTTACAGAAGTGTTTCCTAATGAATTTTCTTCTCTTCCTCCAAGAAGAGATATTGAAGTCTCAATTGACCTTATACCTGGGGTGTTTCCAATATCCAAGAATCCATATAGAATGGATATTGTGGATGTTGAGGATATGAAGAAAAAAATTACAAGATAATCTGGATAAAGGGTTTATATTCCCACATGCTTCACCATGTGGTGCACCAGTCCTATTTTTCAAGAAGATGGATGGGTCGGTATTCCTTTGCATTGATTATCATGAGCTCAACAAAATCACGATAAAGAACAAGTATCCTCTTCCCTGAATTGATGACTTCTTAGAACAGCTATGTGAAGAACAATACTTCTCTATGGTGGATCTTCGGTCAGGATATTATCAAGTAAGGGTGAAGAAGGAGGATATACCCAAGAATTGTTTTCATAAAAGGTACGTGAACTATGAATTCATAGTAATGCCTTTAGGACTCACCAATTCTATAGAAATATTCATGTAATTGATGAATAGAGTCTTTAGAGATTACTTTGACAAAGTTTTGGTAGTATTTATAGAAGATATTGTTATTTACTCCAAAACCAAGGAGGATAATGAGGAGCATCTAAGAACTGTTCTAGAGACCTTGCGAAAGGAGAATCTCTTTGAAAAGTACAACAAGTGTGAGTTCTAGTTGAAGGAGTTATCATTTTTTGGGACAAATCATCACAAGAAATAGTATATCTGTGGATCCCTCCAATATAGCTGCAATTGAGGGATTTCCGAGGCCAATATCGGTTACAGATATCTGTAACTTCCTTGAGTTAGCTGGATATTATCACTGATTTGTGAGAAATTTATCACGATTGTCATACCCTCTTTCCAAGATAACTGAGAAGGGAGTCAAGTTTTCTTAGAGTTATGAATGCGAAGAGAGCTTCAAGGAGTTTTAAAGGAGTCTTATCACTGTTCTCATGCTCACATTACCCATGAGCAGCACACTTTTTATGGTATTTAGTGATGATTTGAAGAAGGGAATGGGTTGTGTTTTGATACAGAATGAAAGAGTCAATGCCTATACATCAAGGCAATTGAATGTTCCTGAGAAAAACTATCCAGCACATGATATGATGTTGGCTGTAGTGATCTTCAATTTAAAAATTTGGCGGCATTACCTCTTTGGGGAGAAGTGTGAAATATATACGGACCACAAAATCCTCATGTATATATTCAGACAAAATGAGTTGAACATGTGCCAACGAAGATGGTTAGAGATGATCAAAGATTATGAATTCTCAATCCATTACAACCTTGGTAAAGAAAACTATGTGGTTGATGCTCTAAGTAGAAAGGATCTTGCATCTTTATTAATGATGAGAATTGAAAAGGATCCAATATTCTTAGATTTATAGAGGATAGACGTGGGAATAATTAAGGGAGGAACATCATCAATCATTTCTCAAATTATTTCTCAATGATCCCTCATGGAGAAAATAAAGGATGCTCAATGAAAGGATGTGGAAATTCTGAAAATGGTGGAAGCTATCAGAAATGGGAAATCCTCAGAGTTTGTGGTTGAAAAGGATGGAATTATGATATCTAGGTCACGATTATACATACCATCTAATCCAGAGATAAGGAAAGAGCTTCTGAATGACGCACATAGGTCAACCTTCTCTATTCTCCCAGGGAGCTCAAAGATGTATTGAGATCTCTGATAAAACTTTTGGTGGGACAATATAAAAAGTAAGATTGCTAAATATACATTAAAGTTCCTGGTACATCATCAAGTGAAGGCTGAGAGGAGAAATTATAAGGGGATGATTGAACCACTACCCATACCAACATGGAAGTGGGATAACATTACCATAGACTTTTTCACTAAACTTCCGAGGACATCCAAAAGAAAAAATTATATACGGGACAATGTGGATCATATAACAAAGACAACTCACTTTATTGGCATTCAAGAGGACTTCTCATTGGATCAAATTACACGGATTTACATCAAGGAATTGGTAAGGATTCATGGAGTACCACTATCTGTTGTATCCGGTCATGATCCGAGATTCACCTTGAAGTTCTGGAAAAGTCCCCAACATGCTCCATGCACTGAACTGAACTTCATTACGACTTATCATCATCAAACTAATTCCCAATCGGAGAGAACTATTCATACAGTGTAAGATATGTTAAGATCATGTTCTATGGACTTCATAGGAGGATGGGACCAACATATCCCACTAGTTTAATTCTCTTACAATAACAGTTTCCACTAGAACATCCGAATGACACCATATAGAGCCCTGTATGGGAAAATGTGCATAACACTAGCATGTTGGGATGAAGTTGGGGAGCGAAAACTCCTAGGTCCAGAGATGGTCGAAGAAATGATGGAGAAGGTTAAGACCATCCAACAGTACATTAAAGCTGCGGAGAGTTGAAAAAATATCTATGTTGACAATAATTGAAGAGACCTAGATTTTGATGTTAGAGATATGGTATTCCTCTGCATATCACCATGGAATAGAGTTATGAGATTTAGGAAGAAGGGAAAGCTTAGTCCAAGGTATATTGACCCTTTTGAGATCCTTGTTCGCATTGGAATAGTGGCCTATCGACTAGCACTCCCACCAAACCTATCTTAGGTACATGACGTATTCTATGTATCACTCTTGAAGAAGTACATACTTGACCCATCATGTGTACTGAATCCAGAGGTGGTACTATTGAAGAATGAACTCTCCTATGAATAGAATCCAGTGAGGATCTTAGATTGTAGGGAAAAGTTCTATAAAATAAGACCATGCCCCTCATTAAGGGGTTGTGGAGAAATGGAAAGTTTGAAGAGGAAATGTGGGAATTGAAGGAAGTGATGAAACAAAGTTACCCACATCTATTTAGTGTGGGAAAAGGAAATGTTGAGGGAGAAATTTCTTAAGGGGGTAAGATTGTAACAACCCAATTTTTTTTTAATAAAAATTCCTCTTGATCTAATTAAATATAATCACTTCCATGGTTTTATATTTTTGGATTTTTAAATACCGTTATGAATTGTGACCATTTCTAATATAGTTTTTGAATATTGATCACATGATTAGTATAAATATAGGGCTTTAGCAAATCCAATTTACCCCGACAAAGGAAGTGATGACCTCATCGAGTAGAATTTCTCTATAAAAATCCCATTTGTGAGAGCTCAGAAAGGAGGAGGCGTGTTTGGTATTTTCTCTTGACTAAGCCCAAGATGAGCTTCAATAAGTTAAGATAGAACAGAACCACCTAAGGGAGAAGTCGAAGTTGATAGATATTACCACCCAATTGATTTTATCTGAGCCACCCTAAGAGTCCCTCACCATCGCACACCTTACCCTTCCGTCCGATGTGAGTGTTATAAGGGATTATGTAACAAGACAATATCACTATTATTATGTGCATTATTTTTGTATATAATAAAGAATACACATTCATTTTATTATTGTTAGGTTGTAAATAGTTTTTAAATCACAAATTGTATTTTTAGTTAATATTCAATTATGAAATCTATTTTGATGAATTAATGGAATTTTGAATTAAATAATAATTTCATAATATATTATTATGAAATTAATTTTTAGTAAATATAAATGACTATATATTTTTTGGGAATAAAATTGTAATATTTATTAAGGTTTGAAAGGCGTTTTTGTCAAAACCAATGAATTTTTGATAAATGTCAGTTTTAATATTAAAAGTAAAAATTCACATTTTTAGAAAATTATTTATGTAAAATGAATATTATTTTTAGAATCAGTATGTCAAAATTATTTAATGGTGAATTTTTCATAATTTTCTAAGACAATTGCTTTTTGGGTAAAAATTAAATACTGTTTAAATATATAATGTGTTTTATGAAATCATAATGACCCAATAGTGATGTAATAAAATAATTTAAACATTATGTTCGGCCAATATATATTTTAACATTATAATAATTTAACTTTAGTTTTGTTTGAATTATTCAACAAAGTCTTAGTAGAACCTACGAGACTTATAAAATATTTTATCTTTTTAAATTGTTTTTCTTGAGAGTGTGACTCACCTCCACATAAGAAATACTATTATTTTAAAAATTTAGGCCATTGTCCTTATAAAATATTGGTTTAAACTACCCTTTGGAAATAATCTTGGGCAAAAACAATGGTCTTGTTTGTGGTTTGGATTAGTTTAAGGTGTGGTGACCCCAACATAAATAATAAATAATTACCTCTCCTTTCCTATATAAACCCACCCAAGCCCCCACTTCCTATTTACTCAAAGCCTTTGTAGTTCATCCAATATATTCCCTACTCTCTCTATAATCTTCCCAACGTTCCCCAATCTCTAAATAATCCTCTCTCAAGGCCCTCCTAAGCCCTTGGGACCACACTTCCATGTAAGGGATTTCTTCATTTCTCATTTTTTTTCTAAATTTCATTATGTTGTTATGCCCTTTTATTTTCAATTAAAAAGGTTGGGATATGATTTTGGACCTCCCCCATACTTAAATATTAATTTTTTAATGATGAGATACACATTTTCTCTCTCATAAATGCCACTCATGTACTCCTGTTACCATGCCGAAATTCTATAAAGGATTTCTCTCTCCTCATTCACATTCAAGCAATTATTTTGTTTTATGAATCAAAATTCCATTACATATGTTGGTACATGTATCTATATGACCCCATTACTGTCCATTTAATGTACATATTATGAGACACCTCTTTCTATCTGATCAACCATTTTTATTAATTCTTATGTCACGTCGTTATACTGCTGAAATTGCACCGTGATTTTCTAAGCCGAAGTCATTATGTAGTTAATACCATGACCATATATCTATCCAGGGTATTCACATTTATTCACATTTACTTATTTATTATATAGTTTCATGTATTAATTCAACATTCGTTTATCTTGGAATAAATTATAATGTTTAATGAATCCATGTTTTATGATCCATGTGGCACAGTTATGCATGTAATGAAATGATTAAGAAGGGTGCACCCTGATAGTGCTCCAATGCATTGGGTAAAGAGTAGTATCATGATAAATCAAGTGAAATGAGAGTTTTATCATTCTAATTCATGTGCAATGAGTTTTTACTCATGATACATGTGCAATGAGCCTTGGCTCATGCTAATACCATGTTAATTGTTGTTTCCACATGTCTGTGTTGTAAAAATCATGCTTTACCATACCTTTATATTCATGTTTCTTTTATGATCCAATGATATGAATACTTCCAAACATGTATTTTATTATTCCTGTTATGAATTTTTTACTCACTTACTGGGATTTATAAATCACCCTTTTCTTATGCATGTCCTCAGGTTATCCAATGAAATGAAAAGTACGAAGGAATGTAGTAGTCAAGTAAATGATATTTTCAATTAAATGTTTCATTTTATATTTTAAGTTTTTATATTATGTTCCTGAGCCCCAAAGACACTATACCTCTAAATATTTCATGTTGTATAAAGTGAAGAATTTATGTAATAAATCTTGTTTAAGAGTTTAATAAAGAGCATGGTTGTCATAGTTGGTACTGAGGATAGGTTTAGTTATCTTTTGGATTAGCATTAGAAAACCACAGTGAAATCCATAGGGATAAGACTATGTATAATAAGAACATCCATAAATTTTTGTGAGTATTGAGTAAGTGGTTTATTAAGAAAATACATCCCTGTCTGGATACGAGCTGGTAGAGGCAGCTCTGGCACATATGTACCTAGGAGTGAAAACTCTGACAAAGAGTTTCAGGATTGACCTAAGGTATCGTGGTACCTGACAACGTGCTTTGATGCACTCTTGGTTATGACACTCCTGGAGGATATGTTTTGGTAAATTCACAAGCTTAGTATGAACCATTATTAAAGAAATTAAAAAAAATGTCCCTAAGAATATATGTTAGAAAGTAGATCATGGATAACATAGATTGAAGCCTATATATTCATAAATTAAGGAAATAAATTTAATTTATAAGGTATCCCATTTTTTCAATGGATTCCATTTTATGTGTCCAACAGTTTAGAATTAATCACCCTAAGTATATTTTAAATAAAGTAGAACCAAAATCAAAAAGTGAAAGGTAGGGTTATTACACATAGTTCTGTGCATTATTTTATATCTCAAAAGTTTAGTAGAACAATCCCAACACGACCAGAAATCATGGAAGTAAAGATATCGTTGAGTACGAAAAATGGAGAAATCATTTTATCCCATGAATATAACTTCTCCCCTATCATAATTGGCATATTGAACTTCCCAAAAAACCTCGTCATACACCCTCTAGTGGAATTTTATGCAATTCTTGGAATGAATTGGCTTTCTTTATATAAACCCAACATAAATTGCCGTGAGAAGGGAAATCACTGTCCATATTAAGAGTCAACCCCCAATTATATACAAGTGCAAGGAGGAAGATGAATCTTATTTAGCACCATCATCTAAAGTATGGATATTATTGCCTTATGAGCATGCGTATCTGGCTCAGATTATTGAGTCTAAGGAAGAAGCCATCCTTGAAGTCATACCTATTGTGTGGGAATTTGCCGAAGTGTTTCCCGATAAATTGCCTGGTCTTCCTCCTAGAATAGATGTTGAATTTTCAATTGACAATATACCTAGGGTATTTCCAATATCCAAGATTCCATATAGAATGGATTTTATGGAGCTTGAGTATTTGGACAAACAACTACAGGAGAATATGGATAAAGGGTTTATATTCACAAGTGCTTCACCAGGGGGAACCAATCCTCTTCATCAAGAAAAAGGATAGGTCAATGCACCTTTTTTATTGATTATTGTGAGCTCAACAAAATCACGATAAAAGAACAAGTATCCCCTTCCCCGAATTGATTACTTGTTTGATCAACTACGTGAAGCACAATACTTCTTTAATGTGGATCTGCAGTCAGGATATTACCAAGTAAGGGTGAAGAAGGAGTATATCCCCAAGAATGATTTTCTTACAAGGTATGGGCACTATAAATTCATAGTAATGCCTTTCAGACTCACCAAAGATCCATAAATATTCATGGACTTGTTTAATAGAGTCTTTAGACATTACCTTGACAAATTTGTGATAGTCTTTATAGAAAATATTCTTATATACTCCAAAACCAAGTAGGATCTTCAGAAGCATCTAAGAACTATACTAGAGACCTTGTAAAAGGAGAAGCTCTATGTAAAGTGTAGAAAATGTGAGTTCTATTTGATAGAGGTATCATTCTTGGTCCATATCATCATAAGAAATGATATATTTTTGGATCCCTCTAAAAAAATTACAATTCAAGGATGCCTGAGGCCAACATCAACAATAGATATCCATAGCTTCATTTGGATAACTGGATATTATCACTGATTTGTGGGAAATTACTCATGATTGTCAAACCCTCTTACCAGGCTAACTCAGAAGGGAGTTAAGTTTTCTTGGATTTCTGAATGTGAAGAGAGATTCAAGGAGTTGAAATGAAGGCTTATCACTACACCCGTGCTCACATTTCTCATGAGTGGAGAAAGTTTTGTTGTATTTAGTGATGCTTTGAAGAAGGGCCTGAGTTGTGTGTTGATGTAGAATAATGAATTCATTGCCTATGCTTCAAGGTAATTGAAAGTTAATGAGAAAAACTATCGAACACATGATCTTGAGTTGGCTGTAGTGATCTCAACTTTAAAAATTTTGCACCATTAACTCTTTGGGGAGAAGTGTAAAATATATATATACCACAAAAGCCTCATGTATATATTCACATAGAAAGAGTTGAACATGCTCCAAAGAAGATGGTTAGAGCTGATCAAAGACGATGACTACTCAATCCATTACCACCATGGGAAAGCGAACAAGGTGGTTGATACTGTAATTAGAAAGGAGGTTACATTTTTATTAATGATGATAATTGAAAATGATTCAATATCATTATATTTCCATAGGATGGATATGAGAATCATTAAGGGAGGAAAATCATAAATCCTTTCTCGAATGATTACTCAACCATCCCTCATTGTGAAAGTAAAGGATGCTCAAAGAAAGGATGTGGAAATTATGAAAATTATGGAAGCTATCAGAAATGGGAAATCCAAAATGTTCATGGTTGAAAATGATGTAATTGCAAGATTTGGGTCACGATTATATATACCATCAACTATAGAGATAAAGAAGGAGCTTCTAAATGACGCACATAGCTCAACCTTCTCTATTCACCCAGGGAGCACAAAGATGCCTGAGGATCTCTAAGAAAAATTTTGGTGGGTCAATGTGAATATGGAGATTGCTGAATATACATCAAAGTGCCTAGTATGTCATAAAGTGAAGGCTGATAGGAAAATGTCTAAGGGGATGATTCAACCACTACCCATACCGACATGGAAATGGGAGAACATTACCATGGACTTTTTCACTGGACTTCCAAGGAAATCCATAGGAAACAATGCTATACGAGTCATTATGGATCATCTTATGAAGAAATAACACTTTATCAAGATTTGAGAGGACTTCTCATTGTATCAACCTGTATGGATTTACATTAATGGTGTGATAAGACTGCATGGAGTACCACTATCTATTGTATCCGATCATGATATGATATTCAACTTGAAGTTCTGGAAAAGTCTCCAACATACTCTAAGCACTGAACTGAACTTCATTACGACCTATCATCCTCAAAATGATTTCCAATCTGAGAAAACTATTTAGTTACTAGAATATATGTTAATATCGTGTTATATGGACTTCAATGAAATATGGGACCAATATCTCCCACTGGTTGAATTATTTTCGTTGAGGGTGTGACTCACATCCACATAAGAAACCCTATTATATCAAGAAGTTTGTCCATTGGCCTTATAAAATATTTTTTTCCACTTACCATTGGAAAAAACCATGGGAAAAAACCATGGTCTGGTTTATAGTTTGGATTAGTTTAATATGTGGTGACCGAAACCTAAATAATAAAGAATTCTCTCTCCTTTCCTATATAAACCCACCCAAGATCCCACTTCCTATTCATAAAAATCCTTTAGAGTTCGTCCAAGCCCTACCCTACTCTCTCTTGAATCATTCCGAGGAGTCTCAAGCACTCAAGAAGCCTTGCTCAATCCCCTCCCAGGCCTTTGGGATCACATTTCCAAGTAAGAGATTTCTTCCTTTCTCATTTTAATCCAAATTTAATTATGTTGTTATGCCCTTTTATTTTCAATTAAAAATGTTTGGTTATGATTTAAAACCTCCCCAATATTACCCTATTATTTTTTTAATTTTTAGATACCCCTTTTACCTCTCATTAATTCTTCCCAGGTACAACTGTTACCATGCCGAAATTCTATAAAGAATTTCTCTCTCCTCATTTACATTCAAGAAATTATTTTGTATTGTGAATCCAAATTCCATTACTTATGTTGGTAGATGTATCTATATGACCCCCTTAATTTCCATTTCATGTACATATTATGAGACAACCCTTTCTCTCTAATCAAATATTTTTATGAATTCTTGTGTCAAAACATTATACTTCCGAAATTACACTGTGATTTTTCAAGCCAATGTCATTTTGTAGTGAATACCATGCCCATTTTTGTATCAAGGGTATTATCCTCTATACACATTTACTTATTGATTATAGAGTTTCATGTATAAATTCAACATTACTTTATCATGGAATAAATGATGTTTTTTAATGAATCCATGTTTTATGATTTATGTGGAACACTTATGCATGTAATGAAATGATTAATAAGGGTGCACCCTGATAGCACTCCAATTCATTCGGTAAAGATTAGTATCATTATATGTCAAGTGAAATGAGGGTTTAATCATGCTAATTCAAGTGCAGTGAGTGTGTACTCAGGAACCATGTTCAATTATCCTTGGATTCTGCTAATACCATGTTAAGTGTTGTTGCCACATTTCCATTTTGTGAAAATAAAGCTTTATCATGCCTTTATGTTCATGTTTCTTTTATGATCTGTTGATATGTGTAATTCCTAACATGTATTTTATTCTTCATGTTATGCCTTGTTTACTCCCTTACTGAGATTTATAGCTCACCCTTTTCTTATGCATGTCCTTAGGTTATCCCATGCAATGCTAAGTACGAGGGAATTTAGTGGTCATGTAAAGGAAGTTTTCAATAAGATGTTGCATTTTATTTTCTAAGTTGTTATGTAATGTTCTCAATCCCCAAAGAAACTGGTCCTATTGATCTTCCATGTTGTATCAAGTTAAGATTTTATGTAATAAACTATGTTTAAGTGGGTAATAAAGAGTAGGGTTGTTATAATGTACGTGCTCTTTCTTATCACTTGAAATATTGGAGGTTAACTAGATAATCACCTACAACTATTGAATGGATCACTTAGATATATACATAACAATGAGAGGTGGTGTGTGTGTGGGGGGGGGGTGAATTAGTGTTAGGAATTTTTTTTAAAAATTATACATTTTTTTCCATTAACCACTTAGATCCATTAGAATCTTGAATCTTCTATTCTATTTTTTATTATCGTATGCAAGTATATAAATGAAAGTAAAACATGGGACATAATATTTTTACCAGGTACACTACACAATAAGAGTAGTCAATCCTTACCGCATTTGGTGATGAACACTACATGGGTTCTTCAATATAATATGATGTCAAGAACAATGGTGTCATTTGAAAACAATCATTATCCAAATTTTAGTTTTCTACACTTTAGGTGGGAAGATATAAACCATATAGAATCATTACATTGGTGATGAACTTTTCCAACTTATAGCTCCTCTATAGTTCTTTCTACTACCTCTCTAGGTAGTCTTCACCTTCATTATTAAGGTAAATTTTAGCACCATGAATGTATTACACCAATTGAGACTTCTTATACACTTCATAGTGCGATTTTTCTCCACTTTCTTCTTCTTTTCTTTGTTACTCGTACAATAGTGGAAAATAAAATTTCCTTTTTCATCCTTCATCCAAAAATTTTCTATTCAATATATTCAACATATCTTAAATATATGATGATGATTCATCTTGTGATAACTTATATGATTCTTTTTATTCACCCAATTCATCCAATACCAAAGGTTAAAAACTTTTTCTATTATCACATCAAATCTTTCTTCTTCTTTCACCTGTATCTAGAACCTGTCCACATGTTCATGTTCAATATGTTTGTATGATAATGTTCATCCTGTAATGAGATTATCATTGAGAGTTAATATGATGTCCCTTATTTAATTATTTATTAACTGATTTAGTTATTTCAGGTTATTTAGCACTATCTAGTAGTCTTCTCTCAAAACATAATCCCAATTGAAAATTTCCCTCTACTTCGTGGTCAACACTTTTTTTATACTTTTAAATTATATAAAAATTCCACTTCTCCATATGTGATAAGTTTTTTGATACATGTATGATTTCTTCACACCATTTATGTAGGTCAAATTTCAGGAGAAATAATTAGAACTCAAATATATTTTTTATGACTAAAACAAACAATAATTTCAAACTTCCCACTCATTTAGATCTCTCAGGAACACTTCTCAATCCTCTTTCATCCTCTACTAGAATCAAGATGCTAACTTTGAGATTATTAAATTGTTTAAAGTCCAAATCAACATCACTAAAATTATTAATAACTTAAAAAACTCTTTATATAGTTCTTAGAACATTATGGATGGTATGAATTTATAACATGTCTTCCATTTGGTGAAACTTCATCCATTGTTTCTTTAAAACTTTGAAGAAAATCTTGAAATATTTTTCAATATTATTCCTATGAAAAACTAAATGCCTGAAAAATATTTCATCTGATAAAATATTTATTCTAAAATATCTATTTGATCTTCCCTTTAAAATTTTATTATATATAATTTCATAGAGATCTTCCTCCATTTTATGGATTCTCAGATGTTTTTAGTTTTCCTCTATCCGACGAACCCTCATAGATCTTTTTTGATTCTTCTATCCAATGGATTCATATAAATATATTAGATGAATTTGAAATACACAGACCAATAACTTTTTAACACCTTTATTTCAAATTACATCTCATAGAGAAATATATCTGATGAAAATTTTAGAAAAAATTAGCAACCTCATTCTGATCATCATCCAAAAAACTTTCAGTCTAATGAGTATCACTTAGAAATCACTAATTGATGAATTCATTTGGAAAATTATATTTGACTCCTTAACTCAAAATTTTCTATCTGATGGAACTTTTTAGAAACAACAGTTCGAAGAAACTCACTCAAAAACCCTTATTCGATGATTTTATATAAAAACTATTATCCAATACAATAGATCAGAAGCCTCTAAAATCTATTTTGAATGATATTTTTATATTTTGTATAGTTTTCTTGGGAAACATATTTCAGATCATTTAGAAACATTTATCACTAAACTTCTCAACCATTCTTCTTTTTAATCTGTTGCTTTGGAAAATTATTCTTTTTTTGATGATTAAAAAACCCCATATCCAATCATTAAACAGTATCTTAATTAAATTATTTCTTATATTTACACAAAATGTTAATTTTCTTAGGAAAAAAATGTTTTATCATTTGATAAGATATATTTGGAAGAGTTAGTTAGTTGAATAACCTAGTTTTTATTAAAAACTTCCTGATTTATATCTTCAGCTATAACCACATAGTTATTTTCCTCATTCATACATTTCACTTTTTTAACTTTTCATTTCAATCATTGTACAAGTCCTTCTGATGGATTTTTTGTGTATCTTATTTGAATATAATGTTAATAGCATTGAATAAAAACCATAATAAATAGTGATTCCTGATTAATAAATAAAACATTACTAAGAATAAATAGATAAAGTTTGTCTAATCATCATATGTCTCATGAAACCATAAATTTAATAAGCTAAAAATTTATTACCCCCATTATCTGATTGATTGAATCCATCCAACCAATTGACATTACCCTTATGCAGTATTTAAGAACATGGTATGAGCCTTGTGAAAAATGTGTATTAGGTGTGTTACCATTAAATGATATACGAGTTTACCCTTATCTGAGTTGGTCAATAGAGATATTACCCTTACAAAAGATCCTTTTTTCATTTACAAAATGATTTACTATCCTTACTCTAGTTCCTTTTATGAATTATGTTTTTTATGATGATCTAAGAATGATCTTTATGTTACTTGGAAAACATCATCCATTTTCCTTGGTCCTTTGGACACCATCAGATCATATTAATATGATCAACTCTATCCAATGGTTCTACATGAAAACCTTCATCTGAACAGATTTATCTAACCATATTTGTGTGATTGACCCAGTCTGATCACCTCTGTCTGCAGACCACTTTTCGATTGTATTCACTATATTCATCCATTCAGAATCACAATGTTTATAAAGAAAATTATTTAAGAAACATTTTCCATTGTTCTTATAAGTCATCTTAATTAAACTTCTACAATGTTGATAACAAATGTGCTTCTCTATAAAACATAGCACATGTTGTAGGGATTAAGAACATCTCACCAATCATCATAAGTTAAACTCAAATTCTTGAAAATAACTTTCACAATATAAAAATACATAGGGCACTTTACATCTTCTACATCCATTTATTCAAGCTACATAAACATCATTACCTGGATTTGGATACATTAGATATATAAAATTCAATTTAATCTTTCTAATTTATTTATAAACATTGAAAAATACTATCTCCTATTGAAAAAAATAAAACTCATACAAAAAGTGACATCCTCAATATCTACCTTTTTATTTGTTGACGATGCCTTAAAAGTACATTCAAAATGAATTGGAAAATATATGAATTTTTCTCTCTGTTTCTCCAAAACATTTATCCCCCCATTACTGGTGTTTTAATAATACTCTGATTTCTATTGTCCCCCCACTTATTGAAAATAAATTAAAATTTCATTTTAAATGTGCATTTGTACATTCTACAGAAATTACCCATCCATAATTTCACTCTATGTCTATGTGATCTATTATCAGAACATAAAAAAGATGATTTTATTTAAAGAGATAAGGCTTTCCTTATCAATCGATCATGATACCTCATTAAATGATAACTCATAAGTTTGTCTCCAAGGTTTATCAAATTTTATTCTGGGATAAATATAAAAATTTGATATATGAACAATATGAAAGATAAATCAATCTAAAACTCCTTTAATCACCTTAGGAAAAATATTAAACGAATTTGGGTGTGATAAATAGGATAAAAAACTGTGGAGAACTTCTGTCTATCAAATTTTCTTATATGAATGATGAATTTAATTTTTACCCCTTTGAATCAAATTTTTTATTTTTGTAATAAAAGATGTGAGATTATGAAATTCTTACTATTACAATGACATGTTGTACAAAAAATTTCAATAATAATATGATTTGTACTAGATAATCATAAATGTAGTAACTTCAAATATGTCCCATTTAAGAAAACATTTTTATGAACTTCAAAATAATGAAACTCTTCGATAGATATTCTTTTGGAACTTCATGTTGATAAAGTATCAAATTGGATCTTTCTTATGTGGTTATAAATACTTTTGAAAACTACCAAATCTTCACCAAGGATGGTGCCTTCATAAACGTTTTAGTTAACCAACATAAAAAACATTCCAAGATGGATTTTATTTTAACTTTTCTAACCATAGTTCAATGCCTTTACTAATACTCAAGTTATCCACCTTGAGTACCTAACTCACCTTAGATTCCTTATTTTGAATGAAAAAATACAAAAAAAAGTGTAATAGAATATAGTAGATCCTTTTTTCTTCTTAATGTGAAAAATAAGGTTGAGATGTTTTTTAAACCAATTTCGTCCACTCTTCATTATTACACTTCAGTATATAATTTCATGTTGTTATTATGTGGATTTTATAACTTATTTAATTTCATTATGTGTAAAAATTTATTCTTCAGGGGATTTTGAATCATTTGTATAACATGGTGAAACTTTAATCTTCTTAAATAATTATTCTTGTGTACAAATTATTATAGAATAATTTTAAGACTTTGACAAGCCATGTTTCACTATACACAAAAAACATCTTCTACTTTCTTTGGTACTTTTTTGTCACTATCCATTTATTATGCTTCTTATATTTTTATCATTCACTCCAAATCTTCAGGCCAATTTACTAATATATCATTTGGAATATTAAAAGCAATTTTTTATTTCCCACATGATTTTTTAAAAGTACCATTATTCTTATTAATTATTTTGGATCTTATAATTTTTTTATCTTCTTGGATTTGGAATCCAAAGTCTTATCGTTTTTCTTACATGATATTTTCTTAGAAAAAATTTTGTTTCAATATCCTTCTATTTAATTCCAAAGGATTATTTTTCATTATTTGCTAACTTATGTGTAATTATTCTTATAACATATTTTAGATAAATTTAGTGATGATCATATATTATTCTTGTAACCATAATATTTTCTAATATCACTGATATTTTCAAACTCTCTAAATCTTTTATAAGTTTTTCTACTTTTATTATAATGTGGATCATTCTTCTTCATCTCAGGATTAATATCTCTTGACATTAGAATCTTTTATGCTATTTTACTTTGAGTATTTTACCAAAAATATAATTCAAAATTTTCAAAACTATTGTAGCACCAACATTTACCAACATACCTCGATTTTCCAATATAATTTGTATGATTTTTTCGGTCTTCTTTATTACATGTTGGATTTTTCTGAGGAACCAAATTTTACATTCAATTTCGTGTCCACTATAGTGATGGTGCTAGGACTATTATCACCTTTATTTATCCATACTTATACATGTTTTTTCTAACTAGTAATATTTAGGGAAATAAAATTATAAACATTATTACAAGATAGCATGAATAAAAAATTTTTCTTCAAAACTACTTGAGATAAATCATCATACAAAGTCATGATATTTTTATGACATGTTGGATGTATTTGAACCTTATAATCCTCTAATGATAATTGGGTAGAAGCGATAAATAACTCATTCTTTTTTGAAGTCTCAATATAATTATTATCAGGATTGGTTAATTTAACATCCAATTCTAGACTTCAAATATTGAGGGTGTTTTGATATTCAATTATAATTACCTTATCTTCAAAGGATTTATCCATTATTAAAAATTTATCTTCATAATTTCTAAATTTATTTATAACAATGTGTCACATTTCTTAAATTTATTAGATTTAACTTCTAACTGGGAATCCTAGACCTCAATTGTATTTTTATATTTTCCTCAAGTTTATGGATGTTTTGTAAAATAGTTATATTGAATAAATATTTCTATTCATATTACTTGAGAAAAATACTTTTAAAATTTGGCTAAATCATTTCCATATCCACTTTACTTAGTTCTAAGGGCTTAACCTATTTTTAGGGATTTACAAATTATACAAAATTTCTTTGGAAATCTTTCTATGTATATTCTGAATCTTCTTCTAGCTAGGTGATATCTTCATGCATACTATGAATGACTCCACAAACAATGAAAAATTTTTATCTAGGAATAAAATGTAAAATATCTATTAATAAATAAACAAATATATATTGAGATGTTTTATATTTATCAGCAATAACACTTATTCTAGGATATTTTTCTTGAGGATAGTTTGTAAAATAATTTCACATACCTGATGATTACACAAGGCATAAAATTTTCTTCCTTATTTATGGAAACTTTAGGCACTTTAATTAACTTTCCAAATATGATATATCATCATTATTATCATGGAAAGTTGAAAAAATACCTCATATTATATAAACAAGAGGGATAACTTTATTATATTATTTTTATTTATTTATCCTCTCTATTATGGTCTTGGTAGATATATGAATCTTCATAGAGATAACTGAAAATTCAACAAAAATGATCATTTTTAATAGAGGAAAGAAACTCAAATATTTAAAAGATATTATCTACTACATAAGGAATATAATAGAGGTGAACTTATATCTAATACCAATTGACAATATAACTTCAAGATATACTATACATTGATGGGTGGGGGTGAATTAGTGTTGTTTTCTTTAACAAATTATAACTTTTTATCTCTTTACTTATCAGAAATATCAGAATATTGATTCTCCTATTCCATTTTTCAAATTGTCTATAAGTACATAAAATCAAAAAAAAAGGAACATGATATTTTTTCTGGGTTAACTAATCAATAAGAGTATCTAGTATTTTTCATGAATGGTGATGAATAGTATATAGATTATCAACTATAATATTATGTAATCTAAAATGGTGTGTCAATAAAAAAATCCTTACCCAATGTGTGGTTCCCTACACTTTAGAAGTGGGGATAAAAACCATCTTGAATCCCAATACAACTGATGACATTATGTAGTTTTTAGAATCTTATTGGTTCATTATACTACCTTAGAAGACTTTATTCCCCTTCTTTCTTAAGTTAAATTGTAACAACAATAAATTAATCAACCTATTGAGACTTATAAGGGATGTTACAATGATGCATTTTCTTTATTTTCTGTTTATTCACTTTGGTACTTAGACAAAACTGTTCAAGAATCTTTTTTTATTATAACTTATTATATATATTTTCCATATAATAAATTTATCTTATATTGTATGTTTAATGCTAATTCATATGGTGGAAGTTCTTTTGATCATCGTTTTCATCCTATTTTTCTAATACTAAATCATAAAATATATATCTTGTGTCTGGATAAATCTTTCTTCATCTCCATCCTTCATCCAAAACTTATCCTTTTGATCATGTATGATATATCCATCTAATATTGTTCACATGGTAATGATATACGATGTGATAGTTCAACCAATCTATATTATTTGTTTCTTTATCTGATTATTTAGTTGTATCTAGTTCTTTATCTCCGTTTGGTACCACCTGTTCCATCTGATTATCTTCTCTAAAAAATTCACCCCAAATGGGAATTTATATCACACTTTGTAGATGAAACTTTATTACAAATTTTTTATTCTTCAATAATTCTATTCCTTTATATGTGAACAATTTCTTTCTATACATATGGTTCCATTATCTTCTTTATATAAGTGAGTTTCTGTGGGAAAGAGCGAGAAATTAAATATATTATCCCGACCTAGCTCAAACATGAATTTTTAACTCCCTGATCAATTTGATATTGTTGGAATTCTTTCTCATAATCTTTAAATATCATCTAGAATCACTAAATTCTCTTTATGATTATTTAGATTTTTAATTTCTATATCAATGTCACCACAATTGTTGATAACATTGCCAAAAAATCATAAGTTTTTTCGAACATTTTATCTAATAAAACTTCATAACATGTATTCCATTTGGTGGAGAACTATATGGTGTTACTTTGAAACATTTTATGAACATATTGAAATCTTTAGAAGGGTTATTTCCTTGATCGGTGAAATTCCTTAGAATATTTCCATCTGATAACTTTTTGGTTTTGAAGAATCTTTGAAATATTTTATTTAAAAGTATATTCACCATACTTTTATAGGGATCTTCCTCTATCCGATGTTCTCAAAAATGTTTATTTTTTTCCTAAATTTGGTGAACCCTTGAGTATACATACTACTTATTCTATCTAATTAATTCATTGAAATCAATCAGATGCCTTTGTAACACTTATCCGAAGTTATTTGTAATACCTTTTTTAGGACATTGGTCAAAGAAGCATATCTAATGCAACAATTTGGAAACCTAAACAACCTCTAAATGATAGTATTTAATAGAAACAATAGTTAAATGAGAATAAATCATAAAACTATATATAATGAATTTATATTAAATCTTTTAAATAACACCTTAGCTCATAATTTTATGTCTAATACCACTGCTCAGAAACATCATTCCGATGAACGTCACTCTAAAACCATTGTTTGATGAGAACATACTGAATCTTCTATCTAATATAATCATTTTGAAGCCTCAATATTATATGTTTCATGATCATCATATTTTTTTATAACATTATTGGGAAAAAAATTCTGATCATTTAGAAACCTTTATTAGATAACTTCTCAACCATTATTCTATATAGTCACATGATTCAGAAACTTCTTCTTTGTTTTGGGATTATGAAACCCCTTCTTCAATAATTAAATAATATATTCATATTATGATCATAAAAAACTTTCTATAACTATAAAATATATCAGGAAACCTATGCTCTATCATTCAAGAACTTGTCTTTGGAATAGTTTGTCAGATGACTTACCGAGTGTGTATGAAAGACATCATACTTCCTTTTTCTAGCTACAACATCATAAAAATTTCTTCATACATTCATTTAATATTCTTAACATCTCATTTCAATAATTTTACAAGTCCATACATTTTAATTTTTATAGATCTTCTACCGTCATAACTTCAAAAAATTTGAATCATGTATCTATAGGGCATTGTTATGTTTTTTCAATGTAGAACAATTTACTTAGAATCTAATGATAATGTTTTTTCTATTATCATTTGGATAATTGAACCATAAATTTAAATAGAAAAAAATTTATTCCTCCCATAATATGATTTTTCAATTCCATTCATCCCATTGACATTACCCATAAGTAAGCTTCAAGAAATTGAGGCGGACCTAACACAACATGGGTATTGGGTGTTTTACAGTTACAAAAGCTATTGGTTTAATATTTAATGAGAAGGGTTATAGAGATATTACCAATATAAATGGTCCATTATACCTTTATATAACAATTCACTATCCTTACAAAGGTTCATTTTAAGCATCAAAGTTTCATTATGATGTTTTGTTTATGACCTGAACTATTATAAATAAAATCCCCTCTTTATTTAATTAAACGTCTTATTATGTAATTTGGTTATAGAAAACACTTGAAATTATTTTGTTTTATTATATTCTATTAGATTTAAAAGACCATTAAGTATCATTAACATTGATAATATATTCATTGAACAATGATCACATTATTAGTATAAATATAGACTTTTAACAAATCTGATTGACATATATAAAGGAAGTGGCGAACTCAACCGGTAGGATCATACACTATGAAGCCCATTTATTAAAGATAAAAAGGGAGATAAAATCATTGGAATTTGACCTTAACCAATCCAAATTCGAGATCCAACAACTTAAGCATGAGAAAAATCAATTACGGGATAAGTTCAAGATCATTGAGATCACGACCCAAACCATATAGGCAAAACCACCGCATGAAAGTATCACGATCACAAACCATACTCTTATGGAATTTTATGGTTTATTAAAGGGATATGTATCATGAACCTCACAATTTCAGTATATACATTATTTTTTGTATAATCAGCAATTAATTTTCTTTCTATTTTAGTTAATTTATAAATCATTATTATTTTGATAAAATAAAACATAAATACTATTTTTGGGTAATATTGAAAATCAAAAAAGGAATTAATTTTGATGAATTAATTTATTTTTGAAATAAATAGAATTTTAATTAAATAATATTAATAAATATTTTTTTTAAATATAAATGATCATATAATTTTTATGAATTCAAATGTAATATTTATTAGGGTTCAAAAACTGTTATTGTCAAATAACCTAGTATTTATAAAAAATGTCAATTACTATTTTGAAAGTAAAAACTATAATATTTAAATAATTATTTATATAAAATGAATATTATTTTTGAATCATAATGTCTAGATTATATGATGGAGAATTTTTTATAATTTTTTGAGACATTCAAATTTTCGAGGAAAAATTAAATACAGTATAAATATACTTTGTGTATTATGACATCATAATGACTGAAATGTGATATATTAAATACTTTAAATGTTATAAATGACCAAATATATCTTTTAACTTTAAAATATTATTATTTAATGTTTATTTTATTAATTTTATAAATCCCTTCTGAATCCTTCAAAACCATTAATATATTTTAAAATTTTTAAACCATTTCTTTAAGAGTATGACTCACCTCCACATAAGAAAGGTTATTATTTTATTAATTTCATCCCTTGACATTATAAAATAATTACATCCACTCCCATTTGGAATAACCCATGGTCTAAAAATGTGGGGTGGTTTGTGGTTTGAGTTATTTTATTATGTAGAGTCCAAAACGTAAATAATAAAGAAATCCAACACATTTCATATATAAACCCACCTGACCTCCCATTTATCATCAATCAAACTTCTTGGATCACCTCCATACTATTACCTACACTTTATATAGTCATAAAAAGTTTCCCAATGCTCTAATTATTCCCCTCTTAAGCATTTTGAACCACACACTAAAGTAAGGCATCCAATTCTTCTCTCCTTTATTTAAGTTTCTTTGTTATCTTATTCCTTTAGTTTTAAATTACTATTATTAGGATATGTTTTCACATGCCCCTTTTACTATTCAATTTATTTTAAAATTATGAGAGACCCATTTCTCTCTCATCATACCATTTTATGAATTTTTAAATGATGTTGTTATGCTGTCGAAAGTTCTGCATAATTTTCCTTAACTGAACAATTATATAGTGAAAACCATATCATTTTATTATCAAGGGAATTCACCATTATACACATATAAAACATGTAATTGGGACATACATGTATAAATTATACACTCCTTGATCATGGAATAAAATAAGATGACGAATTAATCCATGTTTCATGATATATGTGGCACACATAAGCATGATAATCAAATGAAAGTGAGGGGTGTTCTCTGAATTATATAGTAATCCAATGAATTTGGTAATGTTTAGTATTATGAGAAGTAATGTTCAAATAGAGAGGAAACCTTAGTCATTTATGTGACTTTTTCCAGTATTTTTTCTTAGTTATTTATCCTTGAGAAATGTTTATGTTTCAGTGTTTTAAGTTATTTCCACATTCCCCATGTTATGATTATCATGCTTTATCATGATTCATTGTTCATGTTTATGATTCCTACTTTTTTTCACATTTTTATTCTTATTGTATAACATGTATCATATTATTCCAGGTTTATTCCCATCCCGGTCTTTATAACTCACCACATTCTTATGTATATCCTCAGGTTATCCTGTGTAGTTTTGAAATCCATGGAATTTTTGAAGCATGTTAAAGAAGTTTTCAATAACATTATTGTATACCATGTTTAGGATGTTGTAATATGTACAAAATTCTAAAATACAATATAATTATTGATCTTTTAGGCTGTATTATGTTTAATATTATGTAATAAATCATGAATTAATGTGTAATAAAGAACATGGTTGTTATAATTGGTATCAAAGGTAGAGTTTAGTTATTTTTGGGATTATGATTAGAAAACTCTTGGAAAAATCTTAGGTATAAGACTATTTATAAGAAAACATACCTAAATTTTTATAAGTATAGAGTAATTGGTTTATAAAGAAAATGTATCCCTGTTTGGATACTACAAGTGGACGTGGTTCTGGAATAAATGTACCCATGGGTAACAATTTTGACAAGGTGGGCCAAGAGTAATTCAGTGTAACCTGGTATATGACAATGATCCTTAACGCACACCTGGTATGCTTTGGTTAATTCATAATCTCATTATGAACCATTATTTTGGGAATACAAAATGCCGATAAGAATATATGTTAGGAAATAGATCATGGGAAACATATATAAAATATTAGAAATTCCTAAGTTAAGAAAATAAATGTTATTTATATGTTATACCTTTATTTTTATTATATTCCCTTTTATGTGTTTAATGGTAAAAAAACAATCATCCCTAATTATCCCTTCATTCTAGAAAATTTACAAAAATAGTAGGAATCATGTAAATGATCAATGCAACAAGGAATGTAATGACTTCCCTAATAAGATGCCCACCTTGATGGGAGTAAGAATCATGAACTTTATGATGATACTCAGTTAGTTGAATTGGGTTCTGAAAAGAAACCTAGATTAGTAGGAGCGTCCAAATCCCCCATAAAGAGAAAAATCTCTGATTGAAATATTTATGTTATAAATGCCTTCAACATTCAATGGAATCATCTGACCGGTTAATGATGGAACAATAGACCAGATCTAATGAGATGATCTTCTTTATCCTTCAATGTTACGAACAAGAGAAGGTTCTACTAGCTGTTTATCTTATAGGAGGAGAAGCTAATCAGTGATGGGAAGTGATCAAAAATACAAAGCCTCAAGAAGATATCAAAGTGATAGCATGGAATGAATTCCTTGTAATGTTTTTAAATAAATATTTTTCCCACACTCTCCATATTAAAATCGAAAGGGATTTCATTTCCCTCAAGAATAAAGATGATGAATCTATCAAGGTGTATGAGGAAAACACCACAAGACTCTCATGGTATGCATTTGTATTTTTTGTTACACCTGATGCATGGTTTACCACTTCAATAGTGAGATAAAACATAGTCTATGAAAATCCCTAGTGGTATGAGAATTTTATAGCTGTGAAGAAATTATCTGTTGTACCCACAAAGATGAAATGGATATTGGAGAATAGCAAGGGTATCATGGGGATAAGTATATTAAAATGGATTTTAATTCTGGTGATTTGATGGAGAAATTTAATGGTGCAAAGAAATTTCAACATCCCACATGTCAGAGGTGAAAAAAGCACCCTATAAATTGACTAAGGGGGGCGAGGAAATGATTTAGTTGAGGGAAGAAAGGAGACCCAGAAAGGGATTTTCAATAAAAAACACACTAATGCAATATAGGAATGGAATTCTATGGTCAACCCTCAACACATTGTTCATTTCTTCAACTATAAGTAACTAGGGATCTTTTTAAACCAAACAAATATACCAAGGGTTTTTAGAGACATCTAGAAACCTTCAATGCAGTAAGGGTGAGATTTTTCAATCACAACCACTAAGGTGAATCCTGATAATTATGTGGTGATAGGTACGATAGTTATTCATTCAAATATAGAAAAAAAACTTCTTGATTCAAGTTCTATGCATTCCTTCATATCAAAATATTTTAGTAGAAGTATTCAAACACCACCAAAAAACTTATAAGTGGAGTTATAAGTGAAAATGTTAAATGAGGAAATTATTGCATCTTGTGAATATAATTCCTTCCCTTTCAAAATTTTAAAGATGAACATTCAATTAAAACTTTTCATGCTATGTTGCTTAAATTTTATGCAATTCTGGTCATGGATTGGCTTTCCCAATATAGAGTAAACAAAATTTTTTGTAATAAGGAAATCACTCTCTATATTTGGAATTGAACCCTGATTCTGTATAATTTCAAGGAGGAGGATGAATATTCTTGAGCAAAAAATTTTAAAGAATGGATATTATTACCATGTGAGAAAGCATATATTTATCAAATGATTTATTATATGGGAGGTACCAACCTATAAGACATGCCTATTATGAGGAAATATGCTGATGTCTTTCCTGAGTAATTTCCTGGTATTCCACCTAACCAAGAGGTTATATTTTTAATCGAGCTTATACCTAGAGAAATAACAATATACAAGAATCTATATAGAATGGATGTTGTTGAACTTTAGGAGCATAAGAAAAAACTAAAAGATAATCTAGATAACGTCTTCATACACCCAAGTTCTTCACCATGGGGTGCACCATTCCTCTTCTTCAAAAATAAGGATGGGTCAATACACCTTTAAATAGATTATAATTAGATAAACAAGATCAAAATAAAGAATGAGTATCCTCTTCCAAAGATTTATTACATGTTTTATTATCTATGTGGTGAACAATATGTCTCCAAGGTGGATCTTTGGTGGGATATTCCCATGTTAGGGTGAAGAAGTAGGATATCCCCAAGATTGATTTCCATACCAGGTATAAGAACTATGAGTTCATAGTAATGCCTTTCGGGCTCACTAATTCTCCAGAAATCTTCATGGGCTTGATTAATAGAATCTTTAGGGATTATGTCAACAAATTTTTGGTAGTATTTATAGATGATATTATAATATTATTGAAAAGAAAGGAGAAACATGAGGAACATCTGAGCACTTTGTTGAAGACCTTGTGAAAGGAGAAGGTTTGGGAAAAGTACATAAATGTGAGTTATTATGTAAGGAAGTACCATTATTGGGACATGTCCTGACATGAAATAGGATATATATCGGCCCTTAAAAAACATAAGCAATTAAATTATAGATGAGGCCGATATCTATGACCGATATCCATATTCTCCTTGAAATAGTTGGTTACTATCGTCGATGTTTGAGAAATTTATCACGATTGTCAAAACCTCTTACCAAGATAACATTGAAGGGATCTATATTTTCTTTGAATTATGAATGTGAAGATATATTAAAAGAGATGAAAAAGAGGATTATCATTTCCCCTGTTGTCCCACTACCCACAAGTAGAGACCCTTTTGTAGTATTCATTGATGTTTCAGAGAAGGTATTGGGTTATGTGTTAATGAAAAATTATAATGTTATGAACCATGATTTAATGAAGTTGGAATTTAATAAATATAAGTACCAAATTATTGATATGAAGTTTGATGATTTTATCTTCACTTTTAAAATAGGGAAATATTATCTCTTTGGGGATAAGTGTGAAATATATTCAAATCACAATAGCCTCAAGTATATATTCACATAGAAAGAGCTGAATATACACCAACAAAGATGGTTAGAGCTGATCAAGGACTATGAATGTTCAATTCACAACCATCCACGCAATGATAATAAAGTGGAATATGTTCTATGTAGCAAGGATCCATCAATTTTATCATTGATGGGAATTGAGAAGGATTCGATCTTCCTTGAAATGGAAAGGGTGGAAATGGGGATCCTAAAGAAAGAAACATAATCAATTCTTTAACATATGATTTCTCAACCATAACTTTTGGAAAAGTTATAGGATTATAAAAGGTATGATATGGGAATTAAGAAGAAAGATGAAAATATAAGAAAAGGTAAATACTCAAAGTTTAGTGTTAATGAACAAGGAGTTGTGATATTTGGGTCATGATTATGTGTACCATCAAATATTGAGTTAAAGAATGAACTAATAGATGATGCACATAGTTCAAATTTATACATTCACCCAAGAAGCACAAAGATGTATCGAGGTCTCCAATATCAATATCTGTGGGACAATATGAGTAAGGAGATCACTGAATATACATCAAAGTGACTAGTATGTCAGCATATGAATACTAAAAGGTAGAAGTGTAAGGGTATGATGCAACCATTACCTATACCAGCATGGAAATGAGAAAACATCACCTTTGGAATTTTCACCAGACTTCCGAAGACATCTAGGGAAAATAATACTATATGGGTTGTTTTGGATCGTATCATAAATATAGATCACATTGTTGTGATTTGAGAGGATTTCTTACTGAACCAACTTGTATGAATATACATCAGAGAGGGGGAAAGAATACATAGAATACCATTATTGATTGTATCTGATAAAGATCCGAGATTCTCCTTGAAGTTATGGAAAAGTAATCAATATGATCTAAACATTAAGCTGAACTATCATCCTTAAACTGATGGCTAATCTGAGAAAACTATTCAAACAGTGGAAGACATGTTGAGATCATGTTCTATAGACTTTAAAGAAGGATGGGGCCAATATCTACCTCTTTTTAAGTTCCCAAACAAAAAAAAATTTCCATTCAAGTGCCCAAATGGATTAATATGAACCCCTTTATGGGAAAATGTGAAGAACACATGAATTTTGGGATGATGTTTTGGAAAGAAAACTACAGGGTCCTGAAATGGTTGAGGAAATAGTGGAAAAGGTTAAAACTATTTGGTAGAACATAAAGGCAGATCCAAGTTGATAGAAGAGCCATACTTACAATCATCGATGAGACCTAGAGTTTGGTGCTGGAGACATAGTATTCCTACTCATATCTCCATGAAAAAAATTAATGAGATTTGAGAATAAGGGAAAGATTAGTCCAAGAAACATTTCCGCCTTGATATCCTAGATCACATCAGAGCGGTGGACTACCGACTTGAACTCCAACCTAACCTATTTCATGTACATGATGCATTACATATATCCCTCTTGAGTATGTACAAACCAATCCCCTCACATATACTCAATCCATAGGTGTAACATTGGAGAATGATCTATCATACGATGAGATGCCGATGGTGATATTTGATTGTGGAGACAATGTTATACAAAATAAGACAATGAACCTGGTCAAATTATTGTGGAGAAACCACTAGTTTTAATAAGATACAAGGGAATTGGAGGAAGTTCATCATATCTGGGCTATGAACGTCAAAATAAAAATAATGGTGGATTCTTGAATGAGAAATCTAATGTGGGATTCCTCTTGACTTCACCATCTCAAGATGAAGGATCTGATGATGTGTGTAGCAGAAGGATGAATATGGAAATGTTCAAGGCTCAGAGAAAGCCCCACAAACTATGAAACCTTTCCGAGGTCATAAAATTGATTGAAGGTGTTTCACAGTATGGGGTTGGAACATGGAATGAAATAAAGAGGATACTATTTTCATCTACACATCACACATCTGTTGATCTAAAGAAAAAATTGAGAAATTGTTTAAATGTCATTTGTATGAAGTTAACTAAGAAACATGTTGAGCATGGATGAAATCAAGCATCACATAAAATTCCACAAGCTATGTTAGGGTATGTCAGGGAGCTGGTGCTGATTCATCCATACCCAAGGGACTAAAAACCGAAGGCCTTATGCAGTGATCCTATTTTTTCTCCCATCCATGTCTCTTAAACTGCAAATATGGTACCCATATAACATGCTTTAAGAGTTTAGCTCATTCTATAATCAATAGGAATGTGATTTTTGTTTAACCTAGTCTGGTATTACAGTATTTGATAGGATAAGTTATCATATTTTATGGTTAATTGGATTAAATATTATTGTTTTTGTACAAACCCTATGCTAATGCTGAAAATGACCACAAAGTATCGTTACAACTAATAATATAACTATTGATTAGTGATCACATGATTAGTATAGATATAGTGTTTTCACAAAATCTGATTGACACAGACAAAGTAAGTGATCGACTCAACCAGTAATATAATACCCTATGAAGCCCATTTATCAAATATTCTAAGGGAGATAATATCACTAGGATTTTTCCTTTACCAATCCCAAGCTAACAACAAACAACTTAAGAATTATTGAAATTGTTTATGGGAGAATTTCAATATCATAGAGATCACATCCCAAACCAGGTACGCTGAACCATCCCATGAAAGTCTCATAGTCACACACCTTAATCTTAGAGAGTTTACTAGTGTATTAAAGGATTATGTATCAAGACATTATAAATATGAGTATATACATTATTATTTATATACTATTAAATATATTTTCATCCTAATATGGTTACTTTATTAAGGTTTTTTATTCTGATATATTAAAACACAAATAATATTTTTGGGTAATATTTAACTTCAATTAAGGAATCTATTTTGAGGAATTAATTGATTTTCAAAATAAAATATATTTTAGTAAAATATTATTATTAAATAAATTTTGTTAAAAATAAATTATCATATAATTTTTAGGAATCAAATGTAATTTTTATAAGAGTTCAAAAACCATTATTGTCAAAAAACCCATCATTTCTCAATAAATGTTGATTACTGTATTAAAAGTAAAAAATATCATATTTAAAAAATTATTTATGTAAATGGAATATTATTTTTAGAATAATAATTTTAAAATTATACAGTGGTGAATTTTTCATAATTTTCTGAGACAATAAAATTTTTGGTTAAAAATTAAATACCGTATAAATAAGCATTATATATCAAGACATCATAATAACCCAAAAGTGATGTAATAAATACTATAAAGGCGTCACATGATATAATAAATGCTTTACCTTTAAAATAATATGATTTTTCTTTATTTAATTATTTTATAAATCCATTATGAATCCTTCAAAACCGATAATATATTTTATGGTTTTAAATCAATTTCTATAAAATTATGACCCACATCCACAAAAGAAAGTGTATTATTTTTTTTAATCCTTTATATATATAAAATAATTAAAACCACTATAATTTTTATAAAACCACTGTTGAAAAACATGGGATAGTTTGTGGTTTTTGTTATTTTATTATGTAGAGTCCAAAACCTAAATAATAATGAAATATCCGTTATTTTTTATATAAACCCACCCAAGCTCCCATTTATATTCTCTAAAACTCATTTTAGCACATACATACTCTAACATACTCTCTATAGAGTCCTCAAAATGTTCCTTAAATCTATCAAGACTCCCCTCCTTTTCATTTTGAGTCATACACCCAAGTTAGGGATCCATTCATTCTCTCCCTTATTCAATTTTATTTATTATATTTTTCCATAAATTTAAAATACATATTATTTGGATATTTTTTCCATGTTTTTTTTCTGCATATTTTATTTTCAAATGATTATATACCACTTTATCTCTCATTATCCAATTGTATGAATTTTTAAGTGATGTTGTTATGCTGCCAAAATAATTGTATAGTGAATACCATAACCATTTCCTATCATTGGTATTAACCTTTATACACTTATAAATATTTTACTTGGGACTTACATGTATTCATTACACACTCCTTCATCAGGGAATACAATATTATGATGAATTAATCCATGTTATATGATCTATATGGCACACTTTATCATGTGAATGAAATGAAAGTGATAGGTTCACCCAGAATTATATATGTAACACCCTAGGTAAATAAAGAATATTACATTTTTATATTTATCCATATTTTCTTTTGAATAAAATATTAATATTACTTTAAAGGTGATGCTATGCTCGATGGCGTACCCAATACGCAACAATGAGTTTCTTGGGAATCTTACATTGCACTCTAATAATAAAATAATATTATTTTAAATGATAGTTAACGCCTAGTTGTTGTGATGGAGGGAATGAGTAGAACTAACTAAAAAATGATTATATATGTTTGTCAAATATTTTTAATTTTTACAATAAATGATAGAGGATTAAAAATGAGAATGAATCCAATTTTAAGCGTAAACATTCTAATATTCTTTAAAAGGTTGATTAACCGCCTTTTGAAGGCGAACCACTTTTAAATCAACTTTTTGAAAATTTTATGTGTTATATTTGAAAAAATAAATTCTTCTTTAGAATCGGGACATCAAAATTTACTTTCTGTAAATTTTTGGTATTTTTTCGAAAAAGTTCAATTTTTAATGAATAATGAAAAATGTTGTATTTTAATTCAAAACCGCTTTTAATATAATTTATTTATATGATTATATAATCTTTTGAATTTTTTTAAAAGTGAAATTAGAATATATTTTTACCATTTAATCCAACAGTGGTCGTTGGAATTAATTTCACTTTGAAATCGCACTTAAACTAGTGTCAATCTTTTGATACATTTTGTTTCATAAAAACACACTATATGTTTTGACAACGGGAATTAATTATTAAAATAATTAATGCAACTTATATGTTTTGAATTTTTTAAAATAGAAATCATTTTTGAATCCAGAATATCAAATATATCTTAGGGTGAACTTTTGGTAATTTTCTGAAAAACTTCAATTTTTGATGAATAGTGAAACCACTAAGTGGTACTTATAAAAACTGATTTTCCGTTTAAATGAAAATTTTCCATCTTTGTATTTTGAATTTAAAAAATCCAACAAACATGGTTGTCATTAAGAAGTAAAATGTTGTTCAATGGGATTAAAATAATTTTTTTGGTGAATAGTAAATTATTAAGTTTTTAATCGCGATTAGAGGTAATTAGTGTAGTTTAAGGTAAGAATAATGTTTTAACAAACTGAAATGACCTAGACACATGTCCTACACTCATTGGATGTGTCATGGACGACCCATACAATCCATGGGTCAACTTGGGGACCCCATGGAGCCACTTTGGTTGGAAGATGACATAAATACCTTTTTATTTAATGTTAAAGTAAAAATGACACAAACATGAGATGTTTTACTAAAACATTTGTTACATGGGGTTATACAAGTCAGATTTTTTACTATAAATAGTAATTGGAAAGATAAAAAGATTTCATACATCATAGTATTTTTTTATAATTTTTAGACATTAAATAAAGTAATTATTTATGACATCATGATGATGTAGGGATGACCTCTTTATTTAACGATTTAAATAAAATGGAAAGATAATGTAAAATATAAGACCTAAAAATGTCCAAAACCTAATGTATGGTTGTATTTATAACCCTTATCACCTTATCCTCGAAACAAATCAATGTGGGACCATTAAAATTCGAAACGCATTCTAAAATAAAGTAACATTTCTTTACTCTCCAAAAGTGCCCCTCCCCTCCTCTTATAAAAGGCCCCCACATCTACCTCCTTACCCACAATTCCAAAGCCTTTGGCTCTCCCAAACCCTACCCATTGTGTCTCTCCACATCCCTCTCTAAATTTTTGAAGCCTCACTTTGGGCAGAAGTATTCCCAGGGAAGCCTTTGAGCTCAAACCAAAGGGAGTTACCCGATTTTAAGGCAATGTCTTCACTTGCGTCCTTTTGTTTTATTTTGATTCTCCAACCCCATAAACCCTTTTTATTCATCTATTTTGTAAAACCTCCAGTATATTCAATATACTAGGATGTTGTTATAAGAATTATTCGAGCTAAACTTACACACACCTTCATCTAATGGTTAAAGAATATACAGTTTATGTGGATGGCGAATTTCTGCCTCACAAAACGATGATTGTTCAACACTCATATAACACCTTCAAAGGTGGCCATTAAGATTTCACTATGTTTATATATGATATATAATATTTTTATGTTTTACTTAAGCTTCTGTATTTTTCATTTGTGGCATAATTTTATGGCTTCCATTATGGGTATACGCGATATCTTCATTTTAGGAAGTGCGGACTACCGCCCCCTCAAAGTGATTTGATTCGTTAATGCCATATGTGGGATGTATAAAGTATGTATTTAAAGCGATTATATATGATTTTATACTGGAATTATAATATACCTTTATATCATTATTGTTTTCTTTACATTAAAGTATGAGATAGAAATGAAAGTAGCGTTCATGCGTACGTACAGCTTACCGTCTCCATGAACGGTGCATTTCATTTCTTATCCTCAAATGTAATGTACTATTATAAGTAAATATAATGGATATATATGATTTATGATAAATTTAAAGGATTCATATACTTCTGGAATTAAAAATATACACATCTCTAATTTAGTTTTAATTCGATTAATATGACATAGAAATGAAAGTAGCGTTCAAGCGTACGTACGACTTACCGTCTCCATGAACGATGCATTTCATTTCTTACCTCTAAACGATTATGTAATATTATAAATACATGTATATTCTGGATATATATGATATATATGATATCCAAATCAGGAATGCCATTCTGGATATAAAGAACCTTTGACCACACGAACAACATGTAATTGTAAGAAGTCCACTTTTGACTTAAGAACCAAATATTGACAAAACAAACATTATTAACTTAAATGATTACATAATGTTTATAACATGTAAATAATTGATATAAAAGGAATAATTAACTTGAAAAGGTTATTAAGCAAGTATAAATTAACTCAAGTTTTTTATTCAGGACGTTAAAGAACGATCGAGTCAAGTCGGACCCAAGGTAAGTTATCCTACTCCTCTCTTTCTTTTTAAGTACACTCTTTTATGTCATTCCATTTAAGCTCATATTTCTTGTGATTGGGATGTTACTTTATATTAATCTTAATGTAATTTTTATGTTCATATGATGAGATACCCTATTCTCTCTCATCAATCCATTTTGGAAGTTTTGAGTGGCGCCGTTAGGCTGCTGAATTTTCGTAAGGGATCCTACTCCTCTCTTTCTTTTTATGTACACTCTTTTATGTAATTCCTTCTAATCTCATCTTTATTGTGATTGGGATGTTATTTTATATTACTATTACTTTAATTTTTATGTTCATATGATGAGATACCCTATTCTCTCTCATCAATCCATTTTGGATGTTTTGAGTGGCGCCGTTAGGCTGCCGAATTTTCGTAAGAGATCCAACATCTCTCTTTCATTTTAAGTACTCTCCTTTATGTCACTTCTTTTAAGTTTCTCTTTGTTATGTTGGGGTATGTTATTTTGTATACCACTTTATGTAAACATTATGTTTATATGATGAGAGACCCTATTTCCTCTCATCAATCCATTTTGGATGTTTTAAGTGGCATCGTTAGGATGCCGAGTTTTAGTAAGGGATTTTTCACCTCACTTTTATTCCCGTGAGATTTATGCTACATTTGCCACAATTTCCTTTGAGTGGTGTATGTACTACACATTATTATACACTTTGTGTAGTATAATTTCATTTATGGGTATTCACATCTTTATTGTATGACCATTCTTCCATGGGGTGTACGTTTCGAAAGTTACCCAACTCAATAAGGGGACCTTTCACCCTCCTTTTTTTAAAAGACTTATTTTGTTATGACTTTTAATTCACATACTATTATGTTGGGATATGTTCTTATATATCATTATTTGTGTAAATTTTATTTCCAAGTGATGAGATCCCCTTTATCTCTCTCATCAACCATTTTTGTAAAATTTTATGTGACGCTGATAGGCTGTCGAGTTTTACCAAGGGAACTTCTTAACCCAATTTCGATTTCTTTGGGTTCAACATGTAGTTATTGAATATTTCGTCCTTTGAGTATGTGTGAATAACATTTGATTGTTTTACACTTAATATCCACTTATATTGGGTGTATTTATATTTGTCACACATAATTATGAGATTGATTTATCCTTAATTTAAGGATACCTTCTTTATAATGGATTTCATCTCATTTTACATTTCTTTTGAGACTTCATTGTTGTTATGAACCAATTCACTCATATATGGTGTGTATACTGTCCTTTGACATATTATATCATAAATCCCTTTATTCTTATGATATTAAAAAGTTCGGATTAAATATTAGTCCGCTATTATTTGTATTCAAGAGTCTCTCATTTTGTTAAAAACTATTTAACAAACATATCATTTTAAATGTTTTAATGATTTGTTATTCTAAATATCTATCTTTAATGTTCATTTTTTCGAAATGGTTTTCATTATTTATTTATATTGACATTAATGTTTTAACATTTTAATTCCATTAAAAGCTTCAAAGTGGTATGGGGCAATTTGATTCAAAAATCTCTTTTAAATGGTTTTTGAAAATGGAGTGATTAATTCAATATCTGGGAATTACGTATTGTGATTACAAATGAAATGTTGTTATTGAAATGTTTATATTTTCAATATTTTATGTGTAATGATGGTACTTGGACATTTTGCGAGTCGTTACGTGATAAACAATATGACGGGTGGTGCCGTGAATACCTGGATTGGTGGTTACGTTATAACCTCTAATGCATTGGGTATGGAAGTTGGCCGTATGGCTATTCCATTAAGTATGTATGGAAGTTGGACGAATGGATATTCCATTAAGTGATATGTGTGGAATTTGACCTTATGGTTATTCCACTTAAGTATGTTTATGTCCCATGTTACATTTATATGTTATGTGATCTTTATATGGGTTTTTTGGTAATCTTTTGGTTACAGAAGGGTAAGTAATGAACTTTTATTCAGTGAAGAGTTTTTACTACATGGAAAATGTGAAAAGTATTACTCTGATAAAGTATACATGGTTTACTTGTTGTTTTAAAAAACTATCAGTTTTCATTCTTTGTGTATCCCTTACTTTTCTTTTTATGCTCATCCATTGTTTTTGAAATGTTTTTCACAGGACATAACGTGGAATAGGGTCAAGGATGGGATCAAGGGAAAGTCATGCAACCTAAAACATGGAACTAGACATGTTTCTTTTTAAGAGTGTTTATTTTATGGGAACTTAGTAAAAGTTTCTACTTTTTAATCTTTTGATATGTAATAGTTATGTCCTAATTATCTAAAACTCTAAACCTGAAAAGATCCTCATTGTGAATTATTCATTTAATTCAATATTAGGTAAGGTTTAAGGTCGGGGCCTTATAGTTGGTATCAAAGGTCGGTTTAGATAACTTTAGAGGTTAGGGTCTCTTCTAAGCATAAGTGACATTACCATAATGTTTAAGATTTCAGAACGAGTCCTAGTTTTAGATAAAGTGAATAAGTAAGTATATCTTAGTGGATATCTTCCTCATTAGTACATGATGGTTTTGTTGATATACTCACACTGACATTTCTATTTTTAGTGAATGGATGGATCTAGCAGGCACCAAAGTGACAATAGGCTTGAAGGAAACTGTGGTGGTTCTCTTATTAAGAGACTGGATGAAATGGGGTATTCAATGAGGAAACTCATGGTTGTTCTAAACCAACTATCAAGGAGTCATGATAATCCACTTGAACCTTGGTATGTTCTGTAATGCATCATGTACGAGATGACCAATCGATGTGGAAGTTCAGGTAATAATTATAAAGGTAACCATTAGGGTTTATATGATCCTTACTTTTGAGGTAATTATGGGTTATTATATGTTATGATGGAAAATGAAAGGCATGAGATTAAATTGAGGTTAAATTATGTTATGGTTATTTTTAATAATTTTATCTCTTTTTGGGAATGAGTTGAGAATTATATAGTTTTGGAAAAAGGATAACACGCAGACCATGTGACAACCCGTCGCGTCAGACAAAGCTGCAGGAATCGAACCCACAACCAAAGTGCAATGGGTATTTATCACCTACCACTGGACTACGTGATGTCCTTGGGTAGTATGACTTATTATTTTTAGTTAGGTGACTTTATGAATTAAGAGTATGTTGATTTTGGGTTTTTATGAAAATGATTAACTTATCTTGGAGGATATGTGATTAGGTTAATTACTTTTCAATGCGAGACTTTAGGAGCAACTGATGTATTTTTGGAGATAAATGTTACGACTTAACTTGGAAGACTATGCGACTAAATCCTTCAAATATTTGGGATTCAATCTTAGTTTGGTTTACTTTGAAGAATTTTATGGAAAAATTGTTTATCGAATAGTCCTTGTTGAACTTTGGGTTTTGTTAGGCAAATTTTGGAGATTAAGAATATATTTTCTTTTTATAAAGGGTTATCCTTTTCTGGATTATCTGATCTTGTACTAACCTTTTTGGTTTTGGTTTTGGTTAGAGTCTAAAGACATGGGAAGTATATAGTTTTCTTTTGTGGATTAGGTGATTCTCTAGAAATTGATTATAGTACTCTTAATGCAAACAAGTCTTCCTAAATACTCATCTTTTGGAGAAAATATGAGTTTGATTAAGAAATATAGTAAAAGTTGGAAGTCTACATGACAAGTAAGTATGTTTCATTATGATTTAGTTAGGCTCAAAAATAAATTCCTCAATGAAGAGTAACTTAAAACAAAAATCTTGTCTGTTAAATTTTCCTACTGGGGAATCGAATACCGTTTAACCCATCACAAGTTTGTGATTTTGTTGTGGTTAACTTTCTCCTAAACATGTTTTCTATCACTCTCCATCAGAACATGACCCTATGTTTTCTCCTCCATGTCCATGTTTTCCTACACAGAATCCTAGTATGGGTTAACTCGGGTGACCTCTGTACTTATCGTTCTTTATTTTAAAGTGATTGTTTTACCGATGCTTATTCTGATGTGGGACTTTCAAGGATATTTCCAAGACCAATTTTAAAATTGTGAGGACGCAATTCTCAAAAGGGGAGAAGGATGTAACACCCCAGGTAAATAAAGAATATGACATTTTTATATTTATCCATATTTTTTTTGAATAAAACATTAATATTACTTTAAGGGTGATGCTATGCTCGATGGCATACCCAATACGCAATAACGAGTTTTTTGGGAATCTTACGTTGCACTCTAATAATAAAATAATATTATTTTAAATGATAGTTAACACCTAGTTGTTGTGGTGGCGGGAATGAGTAGAACTAACTAAAAAATGATTATATATGTTTGTCAAATATTTTTACTTTTTACAATAAATGTTAGAGGATTAAAAATGCGAATGAATCCAATTTTAAGCGTAAACATTCTAATATTCTTTAAAAGGTCGATTAACCGCCTTTGGGAGGAGAACCTATTTTAAATCCACTTTTTGACAATTTTAGGTGTTATATTTGAAAATATAAATTCTTCTTTAGAACCAGGACATCAAAATTTACTTTTTGTAAATTTTTGGTATTTTTCTGAAAAAGTCCAATTTTTAATGAATAATGAAAAATGTTGTATTTTAATTCAAAAAATCTTTTAATATAATTTATTTATATGATTATATTATCTTTTGAATTGGTTTTAAAGTAAAATTAGAATATATTGTTACCATTTAATCAAATAGTGGTCGTTTGAATTAATTTCACTTTGAAATCGCACTTAAACTAGTGTCAATCTTTTGATACATTTTGTTTCATAAAAACACGCTATATGTTTTGACAGTGGGAATTAATTATTAAATTAATTAATGCAACTTATATTTTTTGAATTTTTTAAAATAGACATCATTTTTGAATCCGGAATGTCAAATATAGCTTAGGGTGAACTTTTGGTAATTTTCTGAAAAACTTCAATTTTTGATGAATAGTGAAACCACTAAGTGGTACTTATAAAAACTGATTTTCTGTTTAAATGAAATTTTTCCATCTTTGTATTTTGAATTTCAAAAATCTGACATACATGGTTGTCATTAAGAAGTAAAATGTGGTTCAATGGGATTAAAATAATTTTTTGGTGAATAGTAACTTATTAAGTTTTTAATCGCGATTAGAGGTAATTAGTGTAGTTTAAGGTAAGAATAATGTTTTAACAAAATGAAATGACCTAGACACATGTCCAACACTCATTGGATGTGTCATGGCCGACCAAGACAATCCATGGGTAAACTTGGGGACCCGAGCCACTTTGGATGGAAAATGACATAAATACCTTTTTATTTAATGTTAAAGTAAAAATGACACAAACATGAAATGTTTTACTAAAAAATTTTTTACATGGGGTTACACAAGTCATATGTTTTACTATAAATAGTCATTGGAAATATAAAATGATTTCCTACATCATAGTATTTTTTTTATAATTTTTAGACATTAAATAAAGTAAATTATTTATTACATCATGATGATGTCGTGATGACCTCATTATTTAACGATTTAAATAAAATGGAAAGATAATGTAAAATCTAAGACCTACACATGTCCAAAACCTATTGGATGGGTGGATTTAGAACCCTTATCACCTTATCCTCGAAACACATCAATGTGGGACCATTAAAATCCGAAACGAATTCTAAAATAAAGTAACATTTCTTTACTTTCCAAGAGTGCCCCTCCCCTCCTCTTATAAAAGGCCCACCTCTACCTCCTCACCCACACTTCCAAAGCCTTTGGCTCGGCCAACCCCTGCTCATTTTGTCTCTCCACATCCCTATCTAACTATTTGAAGCCTCACCTTGTGAAGAAGTCTTCCCAAATAAGCCTTTGAGCTCAAACCAAAGGGAGTTACCCGATTTTAAGGAAATGTCTTCACTTGCGTCCTTTTGTTTTATTTTGATTCTCCAACCCCCTAAACTCTTTTTATTCAAATATTTTGTAAAAAATACAGTATCTTAAATATACTAGGATGTCGTTATAATAAGGATTCGAGCTACAATTACACACACCTTCATCTAATGGTTAAAGAACATACAGTTTCTGTGGATGGCGAATTTCTACCTCACGAAACGATGATTGTTCAACACCTATATAACACCTTCAAAGGTGGCCATTAAGATATCACTATTTTTATATATGATATATAATATTTTTATGTTTTACTTATGCTTATGTATTATTCATTTGTGGTATACCTTTATGGCTTCCATTATGGGCATACACGATATCTTCATTTTAGGAAGTGCGGACTACCGCCCCCTCAAAGTGATTTGATTCGTTAATGACATATGTGGGATGTATAAAGGATTGATTTAAAGTTATTATATATGATTTTATACTGGAATTATAATATACCTTTATATCATTATTGTTTTCTTTCCATTAAAGTATGAGATAGAAATGAAAGTAGCATTCATGCGTACGTACAGCTTACCGTCTCCATGAACGGTGTATTTCATTTCTTATCCCCAAATGTAATGTACTATTATAAGTACATATAATGGATATATATGATGTATGATACATCTAATGTATGAATATAATTCTGTAATTAAAAATATACACATCTCTCATTTAGTTTTAATTCAATTAATATGACATAGAAATGAAAGTAGCGTTCATGCGTACGTACGGCTTACCGTCTCCATGAACGGTGCCTTTCATTTGTTACCTCTAAATGATTATGTAATATTATAAATACATGTATATGCTGGATATATATGATATATATGATATCCAAATCATGAATTTTATTCTGGATATAAAGAAATTTTGACCACACGAACAACATGTAATTGTAAGAAGTCCACTTTTGACTTAAGAACCAAATATCAACAAAACAAACATTATTAACTTAAATGATTACATAATGTTTATAACATGTCAATAATTGATATAAAAGGAATAATGAACTTGAAAAAGGTTCTTAAGCAAGTATAAATTAACTCATGTTTATTATTCAGGACGTTAAAGAACGATCGAGTCAAGTCGGACTCTAGGTAAGTTATCCTACTCCTCTCTTTCTTTTTAAGTACACTCTTTTATGTCATTCCATTTAAGCTCATCTTTCTTGTGATTGGGATGTTACTTTATATTAATCTTACTGTAATTTTTATGTTTATATTATGAGAGACCCTATTCTCTCTCATCAATCCATTTTGGATGTTTTGAGTGGCGCCGTGAGGCTGTCGAATTTTCGTAAGGGATCCTACTCCTCTCTTTCTTTTTTAGTACACTCTTTTATGTCATTCCTTATAAGCTCATCTTTATTGTGATTGGGATGTTCTTTTATATTACTATTACTATAATTTTTATGTTCATATGATGAGAGACCCTATTCTCTCTCATCAATCCATTTTGGAAGTTTTGAGTGGCGTCGTTAGGCTGCCGAATTTTCGTAAGAGATCCATCCTCTCTCTTTCTTTTTAAGTACTCTCCTTTATGTCACTTCTTTTAAGCTCCTCTTTGTTATGTTGGGGGATGTTATTTAGTATTACCCTTTCTGTAAACTTTATTTTTATATGATTAGAGACCCTATTTCCTCTCATCAATCAATTTTGGATGTTTTAAGTGGAGCCGTTAGGCTTCCGAGTTTTCGTAAGGGATTTTTAACCTCACTTTTATTCCCGTGTAATTTATGGTACATTTGCCACAATTTCCATTGAGTGGTGTATGTACTGCCCATTATTATAAACTTTGTGTAGTATAATTTCATTTATGGGTATTCACATCTTCATTTTATGACCCTTCTTCCATGGGGTGTATGTTTCGAAAGTTACCCAACTCGGTAAGGGGACCTTTCACCCTTCTTTTTTTAAAAGACTTCTTTTGTTATGTATTTTAATTCACATACTATTATGTTGGTATATGTTCTTCTATATCCTTATTTATGTAAATTTTATTTCCAAGTGATGAGATCCCCTTTATCTCTCTCATCAACCCTTTTTGTAAAATTTTATGTGATGTCGATAGGCTGTCGAGTTTTACCAAGGGAACTTCTTAACCCAATTTCGATTTCTTTGGGTTCAACATGTAGTTATTGAATATGTCATGATTTGAATATGTGTGAATAACCTTTGATTGTTTTACACTTAATATCCACTTATATTGGGTGTATTTATATTTGTCACACATAATTATCAGATTGATTTATCCTTAATTTAAGGATACCTTCTTTATAATAGATTTCATCTCATTTTACATTTCTTTTGAGACTTCATTGTTGTTATGCACCAATTCACTCTTATATGGTGTGTATAATGTCCTTTTATATATTATATCATGAATCCCTTTATTCTCATGATATTAAAAAGTTCGTATTAAATGACAGTCAGCTATTATTTGTATTCAAGAGTCTCTAATTTTGTAAAAAACTATTTAACAAACATATCGTTTTAAATGTTTTAATGATTTATTATTCTAAATATTTATCTTTAATGTCCATGTTTTCGAAATGGTTTTCAGTATTTATTTATATGGACATTAATGTTTTAAAATTATAATTCCATTAAAAGCTTCAAAGTGGTATGGGACACTTTGATTCAAAAATCTCTTTTAAATGGTTTTTGAAAATGGATTGATTAATTCAATATTTGGGAATTACTTATTGTAATTGAAAATGAATTGTTGTTATTGAAATGTTTATATTTTCAATATTTTATGTGTAATGATGGTACTTGGACATTTTACGGGTGGTTACGTGATAAACCACATGACAGGTGGTGCTGTGAATACCAGGACGGGTGGTTACGTTATAACCTCCAATGCAATGGGTATGGAAGTCGGCTGTATGGCTATTCCATTATGTATGTATGGAAGTTGGCCGAATGGCTATTCCATTAAGTTATATTTGTGGAAGTCGACCTTATGGTTATTCCACTTATGTATGTTTATGTCCCAAGTTACCTTTATATGTTATGTGATCTTTATATGGGTTTTATGGTAATATTTTGGTTACAGAAGGGTATGTAATGAACTTTTATTCAGTGAATAGTTTTTACTACTTAGAAAAGGTGAAAAGTATTACTTTGATAAAGTATACATGGTTTACTTGTTGTTTTGAAAAACTAACCGTTTTCATTCTTGGTGTATCCCTTACTGATATTTTTATGCTCATCCCAAGTTTTTGAAATGTTTTTCACAGGACTTAACGTGGAATAGGGTCATGGTTGGGATCAAGGGAAAGTCATGCAACCTAAAACCTGGAACTGGACATGTTTCTTTTTAAGAGTTTTTATTTTATGGAAACTTAGTAAAAGTTTCTACTTTGTAATCTTTTGAGATGTAATAGTTATGTCCTAATTCTCTAAAACTCTAAACCTGAAAAGATACTCAATGTGAATTATTCATTTAATTCAATATTAAGTAAGGTTTAAGGTCGGGGCCTTATAATATAGACCTCCAATGAATTTGGTAATGTTTAGTCTCACGAGATGTCATGTTAGAACATAGAGTAAACCTGACTTTTCATGATACTTTTACCACCGTTATGTCTTGGTGTTTTATCCTTGACTCATGTTTATAATGAAATGTATTATGTTGTTTCCACATTTCCCATGTTTTAAGTTTCATACTATATCATGTATCATTATTCATGTTTATTATTCTTACTATTTCTATTCCCCATTTACTATATAATATGTATCTTCTTATTCCATATTTATTCCCTTAGTTAGATTTATATCTCAACCCATTCTAATGTATGTCCTCGGGTTATCTGATGTAGTATTAAAAGCCTTGTAACTTTAGAAGAACCTTAAAGAATTTTTCAATATTGTTATTATATCCCTTGTTCACTATGTTATTCTACATAACTAATTCCAATATATAAAATACTTATCGTTAATTTTTTTGTATTATGTGTAATATTATGTAATAAATCATGAATTAATTTGAAATAAATAATATGGTTGTTATAGTATAGTCATGGCCTTTATATAACTTGGATACATTCATCCATTTGACTTAGTCCATTGGACTCTTTATGATCATATTAGTATTATTGACTCTCTGTGATGGAAATATATAGAAACATTCATCTAATACTCTTTATCTGATCATTTTTTTCAATCAACTTCGTTTGATAACCTTATTCCACTTGCCTCTATCCGATCATATGCACTATCTACATTCATTCAGATTCACAAACTTCATAAGGAAACACCTTAGTAAACATTTCCTAGTCCACTTAGAAAACATCCATAATTTTTAAACAAATGATATTCTCTATAAAACATAGTACATGGTTTATACATTAAAAATATCTCTCCAATATTCATAAGTTAAACTCAAAGTCATTAAAAGAACATTCATAAGATAATAAGACATGAATACTTCCTTCTTTTACATTCATTTATAAAAGGTACATGAACTTGGGAACATGAAAGGTTGGGGTAGTAAGTGAGGGATGGGGTCAGCAACCTTGCAGGACCAGAACATGAAAGGGTTGGGCATGAAGTGAGGGATGTTCACCTGGTTGTCTCACAAGCTTTGTAGATGGATACAATAATTTCAAATAATGAAACATATGTGAGATTAGTTTTATGTGAGGACCAAAATACTGGTGAGGATTCCCAGTATCTGGAAAGGGAGGACACCTCAATACAGTTCCAATTTATGGGTCACGGATTTTAAAAGGTAGGAGTCTCAGACAAGTCCAAGTAGGGAATGCAGACTAAAATCTCATATGCTGAGAAGGTTAAATCATGGGGATCAATTTTGAATTCTCAAAACCAGTTTGCTGTGTTAGTAGAGGAAGATAATGACCGCCAGGATAATGAGGAACTGGGAAGGGCAAAGGTCATCCATGGAGAGGTCCCCTTTGTGGATGTGGAAGCTTCTCAAGAGGAAAAGGACAAGGATATGGAATCCGTTGTGTCCACGGACATGGCCGTTGTAGAGGACTATCTAAGATCCACTCCGAGGAAGGGAAAGAACATTACCATGGACCCTGATGACTTCATTATGAAAACTCAGAGGGCACGACACAAGAAGGATTACTCCTCCCTACCTAGTCCTCATGTTACGAGATCAGCATGCAAGAGTAAGATTCCCCCAAAGGCTCATACAAGTGCAGGATACGAGCCTGCTATACCTGGAATAGGGGCCATGTGGTAGCAGCATGAGTTAGGCTCGAATGAAGAATTTTAGAAACAGATATACTCGGTGCTGGAACACATGGATCTCATTTTACACTCGGATGAAGAAATGGCAGAGGAAAATATAGAAACTATGGCATCAAAGAAGTTGGGAAAATCGATTCGTGTGAACATCACAAAGGAGGAATCAGAGTGGATTGATAAGCAGGTCTATATTCTTCTTATAGGCCTCAAAAAGGGAATGTTTATTAAGGAGGAATTCAGACAATCTTTGGATAACATGGTGAATCAGTATGAATACTTCTTGAAGAACTATCCGTACACTCATGTAAATTCTATTCCCTGGATACTATTTAGGGAGATTGGTTCTAATCAACTCAAGTTGTTATTTAACAAATAAATTGTTTCTTTTTGTGTTGAAACTGGTAATTTGTGAGAGTTCTCACTTTCCCCTTCAAAGTGTTTGGAAAATAATGAAACATTACATTCTAAGGAATGTCATGCCTTTAAAGTTTGTGTGATAAGGACTAAAGTCATTCCTTTTATGATCATGTAGGTTAATTATTTTATGGATTTTAATTTCATTCAACTAGTACATTTTTTGTTTATTTTATGGTCATCTAGTAAATACAATTTTATCTTGTTTTTTATGGTCATATTGTAACACCCCAGCTAAATAAAGAATATTACATCTTTATATTTATCCATATTTGTGAATAAAATATTAATGTTACTTTAAAGGGGATTCTATGCTCAATGGCGTACCCAATACGCAACAACGAGTTTCTTGGGAATCTTACGTTGCACTCTAATAATAAAATAATATTATTTTAAATGGTAGTTAACACCTAGCCGTTGTAAGGGCGGGAATAAACAGAACTATCTACAAAATGATTATATATGTTTTTCAAATATTTTTACTCTTTACAATAAATGTTAGAGGATTAAAAATGCAAATGAATTCAGTTTTTAAGTGTAAACATTCTAATATTCTTTAAAAGGTCGATTAACTGCCTTTTGATGGTGAACCCCTTTTAAATCCACTTTTGACAATTTTATAAGCTCTATTTTTTAAAAATAAACATATTATTTATTATTGGGACATTGAAATTTACCTTGGGTTAATTTTTGGTATTTTTCTAACAATGTTCATTTTTCAATGAATAGTGAAAAATACTGCATTTTACATCAAAACTACTTTTTTATGTAATTTAATTATATGGTTATATTATATTTTTAATTTGATTTAAAGTGTAATTAGAATATATTTTTACCATTTAATTCAATTATGGTCATTGGGATTAATTTCACTTTGGAATTAGGCATAAACAAGTGCCAATCTTTTAATAAATATTGTTTCTAAAAAACCCGCTATTTGTTTTGACAACGGGAAGTTTTTTAAAAGTAATTATTGTAATTTATGTGTTTGGAATTTGGTAAAATGGATTACATATTTGGAATCATAAGGTCTAAATTATTTAATTAAGACTCTTTTATTTTTGGAAATTATGAATAATAACGACGATAATTATCTTTAATTATATTGATTAATGAGTAATCAGGTAGTTAAAGATAATAAAATAATATCATAATAATAAAAAATGACCACAAAATGTGTCCTAGGTCTACTGGTTGTCTCATGGCAGACCATGGGATGCCTTGTGCCAAACTGTGGGGCCCCATGGAATCACTTTTGTGAGAAAGTGAATTTTTATCTTTTTATTTTTAAAGAATGTTAAATGTAACAAAGAATGTATCACCTAAGTAAAATATTTTTAATTTTGTAAAAAAAAAATGATATTTTGGACTATAAATATTCATTATAAATCTAAATATATTTCCTACATCATGATATTTTTTTATAATTTTTAGACATTAAATTTATTAAATTATTTATGACATCATGATGATGCAGCGATTACCTCATTAATAAAGGATTTAAATAAAATGGAAAGATAATGTAAAATATAAGACCTAAACATGTCCAAAACCTATTGGATGGGTGTATTTAGAACCCTTATAACCTTATCCTCGAAAAAAATCAATGTGGGACCATTAAAATCCGAAACTCATTTGAAAATAAAGTTACATTTTATACCTTTCCAAGAGTACCCCTCCTCTCCTCTTATAAAAGGCCCCCACCTCTACCTCCTTACCCACACTTCCAAAGCCTTTGGCTCAGCCAACCCCTGCCCATTTTGTCTCTCCACATCCCTCTCTAACTCCTTGAATCCTCACTTTGGGCAGAATCCTTTCCATGGAATCCGTTGAGCTCAAATGAAAGGAAGTTACCCGATTTTAAGGAATATAAAGAAACGAACAAGACAAGTTGGACTTGAGGTAAGGGATCCTACTACACTCTTTCTTTTTAAGTACACTATTTTATGTCCTTACATTTAAAGCTCATCTTTCTTGTTATTGGGATGTTCTTTTATATTAATATTACTGTAATATTTATGTCCATGTGATGAGAGACCCTATTCTCTCTCATGAATCCATTTTGGATGTTTTGAGTGGCGCCGTTAGGCTGTCGAATTTTCGTAAGAGATATAACCTCTCTCTTTCTTTTTAAGTACTCTCCTTTATGTCACTTATTTTAAGCTCGTCTTTGTTATGTTGGGGGATTTTCTTTTATATTCCTCTTTCTATAAACATTATGTTAATATGATGAGATACCCTATTTGATCTCATCAATCCATTTTTCTAAGTTTTATGTGGCGCCGTTAGGCTGTTGAGTTTTCACAAGGGATTTTCCATCTCACTTTTATTCCCATGAGATTTATGATACATTTGCCACAATTTCCTTTGAGTGGTGTATGTACTTCCCATTATTTTACACATTGTGTAATATACTTTCTTGTATGATTATTTACATCAGTGTTGTGTTTTCCTTCTTTCATGAGGTGTATGTTTCGAAAGATACCCATATCGGTAAGGGAACCGTTCACCCTTATCTTTTTAAAAGACTTCTTTTTTTGGGTATTTTAATTTACATAATGTTATGTTGGTATATGTTCTCATATATCCTTATTGATGTAAATTTTATGTCCAAGTGATGAGATACCCTTTTTTATCTCTCATCAACTCATTTTTATGTGACACCGTTAGGCTGTCAAGGGAACATTTAACCCAATTTCGATTTCTTTGGGTTCAAAATGTAGTTATTGAATATGTCATATTTTTAATATGTGTGAATGAACTTTGATTATTTTACACTTAATATTCACTTATATTTGGTGTATTTGTTTCTCACACATAATTATGTAATTGAGTTATCCTTAAACCAAGGATACCATCTTTGTAAGGGACTTTGTCTCAATCTCCTTTAATTGAGGCATACTCTGTTTTATACACAACCTTCTTTTATACAGTGTATAAACACCTTTGACTTTTACATTTATTCAAAAGGAATATTTTTTATACGAAGTGTTTACTAAACAAAAAAAGGGAATGTTTTTGTCGTACGTATGCGGCGACAACGACTTCTCCGCCGTCGTGACCATTATTTGAGTTTCGTCTTCCTCTATAAGCCATACCTTATTTTTAAAAGAAAAATTAAAACCATGTTTTACTTTTCTTTTATTTTGGTATTGAAAATGGTTTTCATAATGTTTTTATTAAATTGATGTGTTCTATTGATTTCTTGCGACTGAAATGTGGAAATGTTATGTTTCCTTTATGCATGTTTTATGTGATACTATTATGTTATGGTTCTTGGGCATTATTATGAAGACGAGTGGTTCCGTGATAAACTAAGGGCGGGTGAGCCCGATATAGCTCTCCAATGCATTGGGTAACGCGAAGGAATGAAACGTTAAGGTTTCATTGAAGAGATTTAGAGAATATACTGTGGTGGGTATTCCAAACATAACCAAGAGGGTTACTCCCTACGTAAGAATGTTATGAATGCCTCAAGTTACCTTTTATGTCTTATGATTTCTATGATTTATTCATGATTTGATGAGGTATGTTAAAGTGCCTATGTTTTATGGGTAAAGTATGATTTCATTCTTATGTATATATGAACTCATGTTTCCTTTCCATATTTTTATAACCCTTACTGAGATTTTTATGCCTATCCCAAGTTTTTGAAATGTTTTTCACAGGTCAAGGGAAAGGTACATGATGTGATGATAGTGTCAAGGATGTGTCAAGAAAGAATCCATGTTTTATTTTAAATATGTTTCCATTGATGGGAAGAATTAATACTGTCTTTTATGTAACCACTTTGTTTAAATGTGGAATGTAATGCAAGTTTCATGATCTAATTCTCTAAAACTCTAAACCTGAAAATATCCTCAATGTGTAATCTTGTAATAACTCAAGATTAAGTAAGGTTTAAGGCTGGGGCCTTATAGTTGGTATCAAAGGTCAGTTTAGATAACTTTAGAGGTTAGGGTATTCTTTAAGCATAAGTGACATTACCATAATGGTTAGGAATTCAGAAAGAGTCATAGTTTTAGATAAAGTGAATGAGTAAGTATATCTTCCTCATTAGTACATGATGGTTTTGTTGATATACTCACACTGACCTTTTTGGTTTTAGTAAATGGCTGGATCTAGCAGGCACAAAAGTAACAAGGGATGTGAAGGAAATTGTGACAGTTTTTTGAGCAAGCAACTGAATGATATGGGAGCTGCAATGATAACTCTTGTGATTATCCTGAACCAACTATCTGGAGTCATGATTGACCACCTAAACCTTGGTTATTTCTCTAAGCCATCATATATGCGAGAAAAAAATCCCTACGGAAGTACAGTTAATAATCATAAAGGTAAGTGTGTTCAAAAACCTATGTGTCAAAGATGTGGAATGAAACACCTAGGAAAATGTTTCAAAGGGACATAAATATGCTATAGATGTGGAAATGAAGGTCATAAAGCAAGAAACAACCATGGAAAAAGGAATCATCCAGTTGACTCGAGGAAAGGGAAAGAAGTTCTTTCTGAGGGATCAATTGAATGTTTTAAATGTGCTGTGCATGGTCATTATGAAAACACATGTCCTATGAAGAAGTTTCGTGAATTGGATCACCAAGATCGTACAAATGTTCGTTTACCAATACCGAATTCCATTCCGATTGAGGATGAAGAAACTGACAATGACCAATCAAAGGTATGTATTATTTCATAACTATTGTTTTCCTATTTTGGGACTCTTAGGATATGATTCATGATTTTGTTTGTAGGAAAGAAGTATTTCAGAATAAGTTGGAAAGGAATGGTTAATGGATCATGAAGAATGTTGAATGAGTAAGAAGTCAACATATAAGGGATTCAAGAGTTATGGTGAAATTCATAAGAGTGTTAAGTCTCTTTTGATGATGGGGTTACATTAGAAGACTTTTTATAGTATGTGTAACCATGATGTTTAATATATGAAAAATTTATTCAAGGAATAGTTATCTATTCTTTTGTGGACATACATATAATGAACCATTTGGGTTTATATGATCCTTACTTTTGAGGTAATTATGGGTTACTATATATTATGATGGAAGTGAAAGGCATGAGATAAATTTGAGGTTAAAATATTTTATGTTTATTTTTGAAGATTTTATCTCGTTTTGGGAAATGTTTTGAAAATTATATAGTTTTAGAAAAAGGACAACACGCAGACCGTGTGACAACCCGTCGCGTCGGACAAAGCTGCGGGAATTGAACCCACAACCAAAGTGCAACTGGTATTTATCTCCTACCACTGGACTACGTGAAGTCCCTGGTTAGTTTAACTAATTCTTTTTAGTTAGATGATTTTATGAAATAAGAGTAATTTGATTTTGTGTTATCTATGGAAATATATTAACCTATCATGGAGGATATGTTAGTAGGTTAATTAATTTTCAATATGAGACTTTAAGAGAAACTGATGTTGTTTGGAGATAAATGTTACTATTTAACTTGGAAGACTATGTGACTAAAACCTTCAAATATTTGGGTTTCAATCTTAGTTTGGATTACTTTGAAGGATTTTATGGACAATTTGTTTATCAAATGGTCCTCGTTGAACTTTGGGTTTGTTGGAAAAATTTTGGAGATTAAGAATAGATTTTATTTTTATAAAGGGTTATCCTTTTCTAGATTTTATAATCTTGTACTAACATTTTTGGTTTTGGTTTTGGTTAAAGTCGAAAAAATGGGAAGTATATAGTTCTCTTTGTTGGATTAGGTGATTCCCTAGAAGTTGATTATAGTACTCTTAATGTGAACAAGTCTTCCTAAATACTCGTCTTTTGGAGAAAATATGAGTTTGTGTAAGGAATCTAATAAAAGTTGAAAGTCAACATGATAAGTGATTATGTTTCTTTATGAATAAATTCCTCAATAAAAAGTAACATAAAACAAAAATGTTTCCTATTAACTTTTCCTATTGGGGAATCGAATACCGTTTAACCCATCACAAGTTTGTGATTTTCTTGTGGTTATCTTTCTCCTAAACATGATTTCTATCACTCTCCATCAGAACAAGACCCTTTTTTCCCCCATGTCCATATTTTCATACTTGGAATCCTAGTATGGGTTAACTCGGGTGACCTTTGTACTTATCTTTCTTTATTTTTAAAGTGATTGATTTACCGACACTTGTTCCGATGTGGGACTTTCAAGGATGTTTCCAAGCCCAATTTTAAAATTGCAAGGATGCAATTCCCAAAAGGGGGGAAGGATGTAACACCCCAGCTAAATAAAGAATATGACATATTTATATTTATACATATTTGTGAATAAAATATTAATATTACTTTAAAGGGGATGCTATGCTCAATGGTGTACCCAATACGCAACAACGAGTTTCTTGGGAATCTTACGATGCACTCTAATAATAAAATAATATTATTTTAAATGGTAGTTAACACCTAGCCGTTGTAATGGAGGGAATGAACATAACTATCTACAAAATGATTATATATGTTTGTCAAATATTTTTACTCTTTACAATAAATGTTGGAGGATTAAAAAATGCAAATGAATCTAGTTTTTAAGCGTAAACATTCTAATATTCTTTAAAAGGTCGATTAACTGCCTTTTGATGGTGAACCCCTTTTAAATCCACTTTTTGAAAATTTTATAAGCTCTATTTTTTCAAAATAAACATATTATTTATTATTGGGACATTGAAATTTACCTTGGGTTAATTTTTGGTATTTTTCTGACAATGTTAATTTTTCAATGAATAGTGAAAAATACTGCATTTTACATCAAAAATGATTTTTCATATAATTTAATTATATGGTTATATTATATTTTTAATTTGTTTTAAAGTGTAATTAGAATATATTTTTACCATTTAATTCAATTATGGTCATTGGGATTAATTTCACTTTGGAATTAGGCATAAACAAGTGCCAAACTTTTCATAAATATTGTTTCTAAAAAACCCGCTATTTGTTCTGACAACAGTAAGTTTTTTTAAAATTAATTATTGCAATTTATGTGTTTGGAATTTGGTAAAATGGATTAAATATTTGGAATCATAAGGTTCAAATTATGTAATTAAGACTCTTTTTTTGGACATTTTGAATAGTAACGACGGTAATTATCTTTAATTATCCGGATTAATGAGTAATCAGGTAGTTAAAGATAATAAAATAATATCATAATAATAAAAAATGACCAAAAAATGTGTCCTAGGGCTACTGGTTGTCTCATGGCCGACCATGGGATGCCTTGTGCCAATCTTGGGGGCACCATGGAATCACTTTTGTGAGAAAGTGCCTTTTTATCTTTTTATTTTCAAAGAATGTTAAATGTAACAAAGAATGTATCACCTAAGTAAAATATTTTTAATTTTGTCTACAAAAATGATATTTTGGACAATAAATATTCATTAGAAATATAAAATGATTTCCTACATCATGATTTATTTTTTTTATAATTTTTAGACATTAAATTTATTAAATTATTTATGACATCATGATGATGTAGCGATTACCTCATTAATAAAGGATTTAAATAAAATGGAAAGATAATGCAAAATCTAAGACCTACACATGTCCAAAACCTATTGGATGGGTGTATTTCGAACCCTTATCACCTTATCCTCGAAACACATCAATGTGAGACCATTAAAATCCGAAACGCATTTGAAAATAAATTTACATTTTATACCATTCCAAGAGTGCCCTCCTCTCCTCTTATAAAAGGCCCCCACCTCTACCTCCTTACCCACACTTCCAAAGCCTTTTGCTCAGCCAAACCCTACCCATTTTGTCTCTCCAAATCCCTCTGTAACTCCTTGAAGCCTCACTTTGGGCAGAATCCTTTCCAAGAAATCCTTTGAGCTCAAATCAAAGGAAGTTACCCGATTTTAAGGAATATAAAGAAATGAACAAGACAAGTTGGACTTGAGGTAAGGGATCATACTCCACTCTTTCTTTTTAAGTACACTATTTTATGTCATTCCATTTAAAGCTCATATTTCTTGTTATTAGGATGTTCTTTTATATTAATCTTACTGTAATTTATATGTCCATGTGATGAGAGACACTATTCTCTCTCATCAATCCATTTTGGAAGTTTTGAGTGGCGCCGTTAGGCTGCCAAATTTTCGTAAGAGATCTAACCTCTCTCTTTCTTTTTAAGTACTCTCCTTTATGTCACTTCTTTTAAGATCCTCTTTGTTATGTTGGGGGATTTTATTTTATATTCCTCTTTCTATAAACATTATGTTAATATGATGAGATACCCTATTTGATCTCATCAATCCATTTTTGTAAGTTTTATGTGGCGCCGTTAGGCTGCCGAGTTTTCGTAAGGGATTTTTCATCTCACTTTTATTCCCATGAGATTTATGCTACATTTCCCACAATTGCTTTTTAGTGGTGTATTTACTGCCCATTATTTTACTCATTGTGTAATATACTTTCTTTTATGAGTATTTATATCAATGTTGTGTTGTCCTTCTTTTACGAGGTGTATGTTTCGAAAGATAACCATGTCGGTAAGGGAACCTTTCACCCTCCTCTTTTTAAAAGACTTATTTTGTTGGGTCTTTTAATTTACATATTTTTATGTTGGGATATGTTCTCATATATCATTATTGATGTAAATTTTATGTCCAAGTGATGAGATACCCTTTTTTTATCTCTCATCAACTCATTTCGATGTGACGTCGTTAGGCTGTCAAGGGAACTTCTTAACCAAATTTCGATTTCTTTGGGTTCAACATGTAGTTATTGAATATGTCATCCTTTGAATATGTGTGAATGACCTTTGATTATTTTCCACTTAATTTACACTTATATTTGGTGTATTCATTTGTCACACATAATTATGTAATTGACTTATCCTTAAACCAAGGATACCGTCTTTGTAAGGGACTTCGTCTCAATCTCCTTTCATTGAGGCATATTCTATTTTATACACAACCTTCTTTTATACGGTGTATAAAACCCTTTTACTTTTACATTTATTCAAAATGAATATTTTTTATACGAAGTGTTTACTAAACGACAAAAGGGAATGTTTTTGTCGTACGTATGCGGCGACAACGACTTCTCCGCCGTCGTGACCATTAATTGAGTTTCATCTTCCTCTACAAGCCATACCTTCTTTTTAAACGAAAAATAAGTACCTTATTTTACTTTTCTTTTATTTTGGTATTGAAAATGGTTTTCATAATGTTTCTATTATATCGATGTGTTGTATTGATATCTTGTGATTGAAATGTGGAAATGTTATGTTTCCTTTATGCATGTTTTATGTGATACAATTATGTTATGGTTCTTGGGAATTATTATGAAGACGGGTGGTTCTGTGATAAACTAAGGGTGGGTAAGCCCGATATAGATCTCCAATGCATTGGGTAATGCAAAGGAGTGAAACATTAAGGTTTCTCTGAAGAGATTTATGGAATATACTATGGTGGGTATTCCAAACGTAACCAAGAGGGTTACCCCCTACGTAAGAATGTTATGAATGCCTCAAGTTACCTTTTATGTCTTATGATTTCTATGATTTATTCATGATTTGATGAGGTATGTTAAAGTGCCTATGTTTTATGGGTAAAGTATGAATTTATTATTATGTATATATGAAATCATGTTTCCTTTCTATATTTTTATAACCGTTACTGATCTTTTTATGCTCATCCCAAGTTTTTGAAATGTTTTTCACAGGTCAAGGGAAAGGTACATGATGTGATGATAGTGTCAAGGATGTGTCAAGAAAGAATCCATGTTTTATTTTAAATATGTTTCCATTGATGGGAAGAATTAATACTGTCTTTTATGTAACCACTTTGTTTAAATGTGGAATGCAATGCAAGTTTTATGATCTAATTCTCTAAAACTCTAAACCTGAAAAGATCATCATTGTGTAATATTGTAATAACTCAATATTAAGTATGGTTTAAGGTTGGGTCCTTATATATATGACTAAGACCACTTGGTTAAAGGTACATATAAATGGTTTTGTGTGGGGCTTATGAATGGGTGAAATTTTATGATTTCTCTTGATAGTTGGGTTTAATGAAGGTAGAGAAAATATTATATCAAAAAAGGACACCCATTTCAAATACCATTCTTTTTTACTAGTAAATTGATAAGGGGAAGGATGACCAATATTTTTTGGGGTGGGAACTCATGGGAGTAAAGTTGATCTTACATTAAAGAGGAAAGAAATTCAGTATACGTGCCTAAATTTTTTGAATTTTTAAAAAGTGGGTAAATTATATGAATCCCACATAACATTATTGAGATTTATACAAAGATGTTCTAGTGGGAAATAAAAATGATGTTGAAATGGGATATTGGTAACCAAATATTTGATATGATCACATATGATGAGTGGGGGTTACATAAAATCTAACAAGGATATTAGTATTAGTAGATGAACTTGGAAGAGGTAGGTGGTCCTTTTTGGTGTGACTTAGAATATTATTTAGTGTACAGATGATGAATGAGGGTACGTGAAATATAATGGAGAGTTTTCAACCCTTCAATAAATGGTTATACTCAAATGTGCAATGGTTTTTCTATATTATTTGGATTTTAGGGAAAACACTCATGGGTAACCCTTCATGTTCAATATATATACTTCTATTCCTTGTGTATGATAAAAACAAAACACGTAATTTATGGTTTTATCATTTATAATATATTGGATGTAGTGTGTTGAAGTTATGGTCAATAATTTTCATACAAGAGAAATTAGATAATTATATTTTTTGAATATTTCCCCCATTACTTATATTGTTAGAAAGTATGATAATAATTGCTTCAAATTACACTTGATTGGGACTGAATATAAGTTCCATGTTGTAACTGACTTGAAGAACTTGGTCTGAATCTTTTTTTGGGAAGTTATGAACTTTTGGGATTGGGGGGGGGGGGTATTTATAGACAAATGTTATGTGCTTGTGGAGGTTTTGGATATGGGGGTTGTAAATTCACACATGAATTCATGTTTCAAGATCTAAATGAAATTACCTATTTCACATAAAGGATTACATAGGGGCCCAATTTTTTGGAACCCCATGTTACAGGCCCAAAAATAGTCTTACACTAGCTACCATCCATGACGAATGATGCCTTCCCTATTGCAGTAAACATATTGGGAAGAGGTGGAAGTGACCCTTGGGTGGAAATGATATTATCCTTAAATATTTATAGAAAATGTTTCTAAGTGTTAGATGTAAATAATTCATGAATATTATAAGAAACAAATATAGTGAGTCAATAATAGAATTGTAACAATAACACATTGTCTTGTTTTTTCTCTTTAAATTCATCCAAATAATGATAAACCATGAAAAATACTCTATATCTCAGTAGATTCACCTTTCATTACCAATAAGTTAAATTCTTTTAAATAATGAGTGAGGGAAATTATTTATTGAATGAGTTCTTGATAAAATCAAAAAATTATTGAAAAAATGGTGAAAATCAAAAAAGAAAAGAAAATAATAAATGTGAAACACGCTGATTCACCCCTCTTAGGCTCTTTCTGGTCTCAATAGTACTATACTTTGGTCATACTAGTTCTTATGATGATGTAATACTATCTTGTGTAGTCCTAAATGATGGATCCAAAAATAGGGTCACCGAAGGCATGTGAATCCCTTGATTATGATATCATTCCTTCCAAAGAGAATTTTATAATTTCAAAATCAACATCCTCTTTATAAATTCTACTAAAAGACACTTTTCCAGATATGTGGGACTAGTGGGATTCATTAAGGCTTTTTCATGTCTTCTAGGTACCTTGGAATATTCTTGAAGTTGGGATTTACAAACTAATGATAAGATATATTAAGGTATTGGAAGGAACTATATTTTCTATTGATAATACCAAGATATCAATGTACATTCTAGAGTTAGATAATTTGATATGTTATACTAGTGATGATGTGAAGGTTAACAGATTATTTTTCATACTACTCTAAATAAGATAACTTAAGAAAATGAGAGGTTAATAAGATGAGGAATCTAAATAAGGTGAATTAACCCATGATAAACAGGAGAAGGAAGATGAATTTTAGGAGGACGAGCACATTTAAAAATCCCTAATAACACTTTTCAATGAGTTAATGTATCTCTTAAGCTTCTTTCCGACATTTATAACCATTTGTTTAGAAATTAATTTCCAACTATTTTAGAGGTTGGTAAGAATACCATTATGAAAATAGTACTTGGATAATATGTTAGTATATTCTCTCTTATCTATTAAACTAGACCTACAGACTATTTGTTAGGATAACTCTTTTTGGGATTGTTTCCTATCCCTTCACCATCAACACAAGAAGTTCAATTTATAAATGGTAATTTTGATCCCTAGAAGAAATACAATAATCATATACCCTATATAAGTTCCACGTTTTCAGATGATTCTAATTTTTTGTGTACTTTAATATTCTCATTAGAACCAATAATAAAATATTTCAATGTATATTTGGTTATATTGTTGGGTAAATCATCCACTATTGGAATAATAAACCTTTTAAGTGATCATAAAGAGAAACCCCACTCTGAGGCTGGGGAAGCACGTGGGAGGGTTTAATTATGTGAGATTCCCTTTATCCTATCACTGGGAAGCTCAGTATCTTTGATGGTAAAGTTGGAAAAATTTCATATTATAGGATCCAAGTATGATAAGGGTGTTAGAGTCACGAGGCCAATATAATAACCCACTCTCCAAGGCCTCCGATTTTGTCATAAATAACATTAGTACGATATGTTCATAATATTATATGTACTCTTAAATATAAACCTGATTAATTAATATGAAATTGGGCTGGAAATAATTATAGGAGAATTTTATCAAATAAGAAGATAAAACACGATTAATGTTAAATGTATGAATATATAAGCCCTTATTCCTATATTTATTCCTCATTTAGATTTCAGCAAGCCTCTATTTACATAGTTTTAACGTGCTAGTGTTGATGATGTTTAACAAGATTAAATTTTTTTATTAATTAAAATATCAAATAAACCAGAAACTTATATGAAATTGTAAAGAAAAGACACACAGTAACTCCCATCTGATGAGGTGGGATCAACAATGATTTTGAGTCGTCAAGAGATGGATGAAGTCACTCCAACATCATAAGATTTTATAGTCTTAGGTGATGAAGTACATACTGTATATTGACTTGATGATGATAGAGGTCCTCAATATCACTTTTTATTTTATGTTTTCTATTCCTAGTGATAATAACAGCCATGAATGTTTTCTAATAACTGATGTATTTTACAATCCTCCTTAGTGAACCTCTCATGTTGTGATATTAGTTGACATTGGATGTGATATATATACTGAGAGGAATCCATAATTTATTGATCTAATCATAATTTATGAACAATTAATAATCATAAATGATGAATATAAATAAAAATTATTTTTTGAAAAATGGGAAGTGAAGAATTGATCCTGGAAAAAATATATACACCTTACTCACCAAAAAATCCATAGAGGATATAAATGATAATGGGATTCTCTTTATATGTATCCTCATAGATCATAGAATAAGTGGAATTGATTATCGGCGGATCCATAAAATAATTTAATAGATCTTGATTATTCAAGAACAATGTATATCATAGGATGATGAACATTATGAAACAAAATATGCAATAAAATAAATAGATTTTCTTGATTAATTTACACAAATACTAAACTAGTAGGTTTAAGATAAATCACAAATTAAAACATGTATTACTAAGAAGAATAAAAAGATAGAGTGTCTTCAATTATATTTTGTGGGGGTAGATAATCCACATGAATAGGTGATTATTAATATAGAAAATATACTAGGAAATTATCTAAAGATAATTGTAGAGGAGGAAGAAAAATATACATAAAAATAATTAAAATTTTCTATACTATATAATAAATAGGCCCAAGTTATTTATTTTCATTAAAAAATATTAATTTAATGGATTATATAGATCATATATTATCTTTGTAACAATATCTTTTATGTTACACACCTTAAAACATTTCTTATTGAGAATTAAAATTATAAACATACCAATTTATTTTTTTCCTTTTAATAACAACACATTCCAATTCATTATGTTAGTGTGTAAGGATAATGTTATATTTTCGGATGAAATGTTATATTATCCATTTAATTTCTTTTTATGATGTAGTAATTCATGATATAACTTATAAATACACTTTTAAGGACTGTAAATATCCATAAAAAGTGACCAATAATATGAGTAAACTCACTTGAACATGAGGAATATTTTTTGGAAATTATAACCCCGTACACTTAAGCAAATGGAAATAGTGAATATAAGGTTGATTATAATTTTGATATGTGAAATTAGATGGGTATTGTAGGGTCATTTTCACATACACCATCAATATGAGATGAGGATAGTTTTTAAGATAATGGATAATTATTTAGTCCAATCTCAAATGTGCACACTTTGATGTACATTGTCATGTTATATGCTCTTATTACCTCTATGTAAACCATGGTTAATTTTTTTGGAGATAAACTCTTTTTAAATAGGATAAAAATATTTTTTTCTTTTCATAACACAGAAATAAATTCATATGGGGGACCATAAAATTATTATATTATTTCCTATATCTAGAGATATGGAGAGAATATATGTTTTTTTTTGGTATATATACTAGCCCCCCTGAAATTTTTATTATTTTTATATTATATAAATTAACTTTTTCCCAATACTTGGAATGGGTTTTTTCTTAAGAGGATATGGATCATTATTTTCTCAAGACACCCTTTTTCAGTATTTGACCAAATAAGTTTTATTTCAATTTTATATTTTAAGTACTCGTGTTTTAGTAAAATTTTTTATTTTTAGTTTATATTCTACATTCTCATACTAAATTATGTTTTATGTTTTTGGTCATATAAAGTTGACCATGTATTGTTTAATGTTTAAGGTTATATAACTTTGAATAAAAGGCGTTAATAGTTTAAGGTCATATATCATTGGAAAGGGGTATTAAAATTTTATGTTTGTATAGATTTGACCAAGAAGTATTATCAATTTATAGTCATTGGTCTTGGACCCTAATGAGAAATTTCTTACCCACCCAGTATTATTAGTATTAGCTTGACCTGAATGCAGAGTTAAAAGCTAATATGAGAAATATTGATAGGTTAGTGCTCTAAATTTTTATTATATATATATATATACATATTGAGTCTTGAAAAATTATTATTTGGGTTAAATGTTAATCTCATAGACTCTATGAATTTGTTTATGCTCTAGATTTTGACTAATCCATGAATTCATATGACATAAATAGTAAAGTATTGGATTTTTATATGGATTTGATTTGAGTGTTTTCAAGATAAATATTTTTACACCTATTTTTAATTTTAAAGCCATTAATTTTAGACCCTAATTGATTGATTTAATTTTAAGGTCATACATGTTTGACTAAATAATTGATATGGGTTTAAGGTGATATAAAATTTCACTGATGTGTGGTTTTTTATCTTGAAATAGGTGAAATTCTGTGAATGGTAAATTAAGCATCAATATATAAATACATGATAAGAAGGAATTTAAAGGAATTTTAAAGTGATATTACTTATACAATATTGGGGATTTTAGTTTAAAGTTATAAATATTGGATCTTAAGTATGTTTTTCTTTGTACGAAATAATAAACAAGTGATAAACAATAAATTAAGGGCTAATTAAAACACCATTTTCTTTATCATAATGTCTAAATAGTATAATTTTTAGGTTTTAAAGCATTAAATATTGTAAAAATCACAGTTTTGGTCTTTGAGAATGAATCCAATTATCTCAATAAATTTACTTTCATTGAAATCAAACTTTTGGTGTGGAAGATGTTCACTCATCCATCATGGTCAATCATAATTCGACATGAATAAATAACTACTCACCAATATGAATGAATATAATTTTTAGTATAGGGTCTATTGAATTGGTGAAGATAACTATAAAAATATGAATTATGAAAGGTTTTGATAGTTATATATGAGGGTTTTTGGTATTTAATGCTTTTTTATTTTTTTTACTTTGTATGCTGAATGAATTCATGAGAGTGTAAAATTTTATATTCCATAAATAAATAAATATTGGATTGTGTAAACAATATCTATAAAATATAAAGTGAATATGATGATATGATAAAAGAAAGGTTAATAAAAAAACTAACCATATTAACATTATGGGACTATTATCATAAAATTAGACATGTATACTGAGGATGACTACTGTCCATGATTGAATTAGGGAATATAACTTATTTTTTTCAATATTTTATGAAATTTATTATTTTTTTCTCAAGAAAAATATATTCACTGAAATTGGTATATGTGGCCCTTGTATGGGGTGAATTTTATATAACTATACCAACAAGTGTATTTAGATCAAATATTCTCAATTTTAATAGCCATAGAAAGTTTCTTTTAATTTATATATCCAATATATAAAGTATGTTGTATAGAAGGGATGCTTTTAAATATATTTAAAACATTATAGTTTTTCCATTAAAATAATATTAACATTAAGTTATGGGAATGGGTTATTATCTAAATATAGGAAAATTTTCACCTATCAATCGTTAAAATGTATGATAGTTTTCTATAAATTTTACATCATCACTCATATCGAATTCTCCGTGATGGTGACATTTTTGGAGTCAATTTTTATTTTTTGTCTTCTGAGATGGGGGGGGGGGTGTTTTTATTGCTTAGGTGAAAATATTAATTAAAGGATTTATTTTACAAATTTTATAATTATTTGGATGATTTTATCATTGGTTTTATAAGCTTATTATATCCTAAATATTTTTTAAAACACTCTATTAAATTAATATCCACATCACATGAAGATTTCAATCTGAATTCCCAATTACTTTGGCCTTAATCCATGAATTAATAGGGGTCATAATCATTTTAAATTATTATTAATGTAAGGTTCATTACTCTATGAAGCCATGTGTGTTTTTGGTTCCAATAATAAATGGAATCTATATGTCAAATATAAAATTTCATTAATCCATAACATTTCTTATTTGACATATAATATATTATTTCAAATAATGTTAAATGAATAAAATATTTCAATCACTTAATATCCCCAAATTATGACTCACCCCAATGAGATATTTAATAATCCATTTGGTTGGTTAATAATATGGAATATGATGTTTAAGGTGATTAGTTAAAAATAGATGAAACATATTGGGACAAGATAAGAGTTGTTCGCTGAACACACACAAAAATGTTTGGGAGAAGTTAAATACCCACTTGGATTGAATGATAAATTAAAAGATGGAATTATTTTTTATAGAATTGGATTTATTTTAATACATAAAAAAATATATATAATTTATATTAGGGAATTTTTTTTATGGCATAAAACATTCATTACAAGAAATTGTATTTAAAATAACTTACACGATTACAGTTGAAATCCAATGCAAACATACATGAAACAAAATGTCGTGGGGAGGTATATATTATTAAATTAAAAGTGTAGAAATTCCATCCCTGGATTTGGAAAGGCTATGGTCTTGAAAATTCTCCTACTTCATAATTTTTGAAGTTCCAACCTCTTGTAATCAGAAGAGGGGAGTGTATTTATAACCCAAGGTGGTGAACTTTTTTCATTCAAAAAGATCTGCTCATGTTGGCTCGATCATTTCACCAAGAATAAATAAAAATATTGAGAAACCATATTATTAAATGGTTTATATATTGATGATTAGAGTTCAAACTCTAATTTTTTTATTGATTGAATTTTTTAGCCAAAGTTAGGATGTTTTTTAAACCATGTACTACAGTACAGTTTTATCCAGAGTTTTTCAATAGCTACAATGTGAATGGTTTTTAGGCCTAGAATACACCATAAAATCCAAGATATTTATTCTAAAAATATGGAAAACTATTTCTTTAATTTCTATCCAAAAAATTAATTCTCCATTGTACATATACATTGGTAGAAAAGACAATAATTTGGGATCTTTACAATTCGTGGACAAAATTGTGGGTTGGCATTTGATGCATAAGTTGGGACACTTATTGGTTGATTTGGGAAGTGATTTTTTTTGAGATGTAATGGAATTTACCTATAATATTTGAGTTTTATAAACTAATTTGGGCTTCTTTTATGAGCCAATAAAATATTACATTACAACTACTCTAATATTTTGGCAGATTCCCCAGGTCTTCTAGTGTGGTTAATAAGGCCATTCAAATGTATGAATTGGAAAAATATATAGTTGAATGATTTGTTTGAATTTTAATAGCAAACAATAAAAAGGAATAATCACATAATATGGATTAGTATTTATAAATATATGATCAATGTATTTAAATGTAGTACAATTGAATAAATTCTAACAACGCACTTTATATATGATTCTGATCAAAGCATGAAAATTGAATAGAAATTAATCCTTTTTATTGACAATTAAATGATGGGTGTAATTTAAAATATTTAATTAATATGTTATATCAACTCTACCACACTTAATATTGTTCATTTCTGCAAGAACACAAAAAAATAACACAACAAAATCATTTTTAGCCACTAACAGATATTAATTGTTTTCCCGCCAATCAGGGGAGGAAAATACTAGTTCAACCATTCATAAGAAATTAAAACAATTATTTTTCTATAATATTGTTTCAATATAATTAATTTTTCATATTAAAAATTTTAATAGGAAAATATGGGAACTCGAAACATGCTCCTCTCAAGATATTGTAAATTCAACCATGAAATTTCCTTCATTGAAAAACTAAAAGTAAAAATCATAGAGTTTTAATAACTCTTAGCATACATTATCTATTCCAAAGTTCATAATAAAAAAAAGTTACATTTTAGTGGTCTTTAAATGGATATAGTACATTAGGAATATAATGTTCAAAATACTGGAAAAGGCCGATAGAACACTAACGTGGAAAAATCAACGCAAATTTTTTAAAATAAAACTTATAATGTAATGGGATCACATATTTACAAGGGAAAAATGTGTAAAGGATGAAAAAAAGAGAAAGAAAATTTTAAAAGGATGAAAAAATTAAATATTTAAAAAACACACAACTTTTGCAATGGCACAATAAAAGATGATGCAAATGTTATTTTTTTTCTTCATAAGTTGAACATGGAAAAAATCTCCCAATCATATTTGCATCATTGTTTAATCTTATCCAGACACAAATTTTAATAGTGATAACAATATTAGAGGCCAAGGAAGTGTGATTTTTGAACTTCCCATTCCCAAACCATTGTTGTGATGAAGTTTTTTTTCAATTTTTTTTTCAATTTTTTTGAACCATTTTTAATATAATTTATTGAAAATAACATAAACTTATATACAAAATAAAACCTCTCTAAATGGAAGCATCTCCCCCACCTTTAAAAGGATAATTTCTTTCAAGAATATTATAACACATTCAAAATCATGGAAAGTACGCCCAAAATGGAATCCATTCCCTGACTCCTAAAGTTCAATACATTATATAATGAAAGTACATGGAGATGTTTAGTGGGACATGATTTTTGGATTTTAATTTGAATATCAATAAAACAATTTTTATAAGATTGAAGGGGATATGAAAATGTGGTTCAATGTAAGTGTAATGGGAGGCTATTTGGATATTTTTATTCTATTGCGATTCAGAAAACACCTCTACCATATTAATTCACACAAAAGTTGGAAATTAAACTCAATGTTCCAAAAGCTCAAGGATTAAAATAGAGGGTTAAAAACAAAAATATTAAAATATAGTCACTGGTGAAATCAGAAAGAAATTTTAAATTTTTTCTTATGGTAGGGGAAGGATCGTTTTCCAATAAAAAATTTTTAATTACAAATTTATTTCTTCTAACAAACATTTTTCATTCCATGTTTATAATGAAAATACATAATTTTGGAGATGAAAATAATTATTTTTACTTCTTAAATTGTTGGGAAAAAATTTCAAAATTTAATGGTGAGTAATTTTGTCAAATTTTTATTTGTTTTGTTTTTTTTCTTTTGGTTTTTGTTTTTTTTGGAAAAAACATCTTTGAGAAAGAGAGAAAAAAATGAAATGATTGATGAATAAAGTGGAATAAAATTTGAGATAAATAGTGAGAATAAGATATGAATAATAATAAAGAGATGTAAATAGAGAAAGAAGGAGACTGATTGACTAAGAGAAGGAGAAGGTGAGGGATAGAGAGTTAAAGGCAAATAAGTGACCCTAGTTTTGACTAGGTGGGGGGCTGTCTCCATCCAATGGTGGGTCAAATTTTACGGTTGGGGATTGAGTGAAAGTTGATATAGTTCTTAGGGTGGGTGTCCCCTCATAATGATGCTTTAACTAAGGTCCATTAACCATCAATGTAATTTTGAAATATAGGTCTTGGACATACACTACACAAAATAGGTAAACATTAGTTACAATAAAAGGACCTTCCCCAAAAGAATTAAGCATACATAGTTTAAGTTAAAATTGATAATTGAAGAGTATAAACTTTTAACCTTCATGGAATACATTTCATAGGATTTTTTTTCATGGTGTATCTTGGATTTTTATAGTTATAGATTGGTATTCTTAATAACTATTTTGGAGATCCTACAATTCATTCAATTGAGAAAATATCTCTCCACGAGAATATTTATAATCAAAATTACATGTTTACACATCCCAAAATGTCATTTGTTGGATTTAAACTGGTAAATGACATGTTGTGACAAAAATTAGCCTAAATCGAGACATCCTAATGGGAATATTATTTACAGTTCAATATGCCCAGAGTACTTATCTAAGTATTTACAACCAATATTTTCTTGTCGGATTAACAATTATCTCAAGATATATTTTCACTAATCTATTAGAATGTTTATCCAATGATTTTTTGGGGGTTAATATGATGTTGATGTTTTTTGTAAAACCCCATTCTTTTTTAGAATATTTTCCATGGTTCAATTTAAAATATGGGTTAAAAATTCACTTACCAAGGCACATGGAGTTTTAAATCGATTGAAAGTATGTGTTTTGAGGATCTCACTAAAAGTATGTGCCTCATCCTTCCTAGTAGGGTTTGCCTTGACCCATCTAGAAATACATTCAACTGCAAGAAAAATATATGAGAATATATTGGAAGGGGGAATGGCCCCATGAAATCAATTCTGTAGAAATTGAATATATAATATAATATTATGGGATTTTTGGTAATTTCATTTATTTTAGATATTGTGCTAAACTATTGGAAGGTGAGACATGATTGAAATATCTCACATGAGACCTTAGGGAGTGGAGTGTGGAGGAATCTAGAATCTAGAAAATTTTAGGAGGACCTTTTTGGACCAAAGTGGACACCATCGGGAATTGAGTGGAATAATTATAATATGGAGTAATTTTTATCTTCATCAAAATATATTGTAATCACCATGTTAACATCAATTTTTCAAATTATATTAACTTCCCAAAAATATAATTTTGAATCCGTGTTTAGCTTTTCTTTTTTTCCTTTTGAATTGTTTTAGGGAAAACATTAGAAACCATGTAATTTCAAATTTTATAACACCATGGAAATTTTTGGAGTGAGATATGAGAGGTGTTAAGTGGGAAATTCAAGATCAATGACTTCATAATTAGAAGAATTAGAAATTTCACTCATGTGATCAGCCATATGTTTGTATTTTCAATTTTCCATATTTGATCTCAAGGTCAAATCTAGGAGAATTATGATCCATGTTATTATTCTTAATTCAAAATTAATTTTATTAATTAATAAATTTAATAATGATTGATCTATAATGGTGGTGATTTTGGAACCTAAGATACATGACCTAAATTTATCCAAAGAAAAAACACATCTAGAAGTTATTTTTCATTGATTGTGTAATAATATTGTGTTTCATTAAGTGTTTTTAGGTATAATATATGACATTATGCATGATTTCTATTTGTTGACCAAGAATATCCCTAATTGACCTATCAGAAGAATCACACATCAGTTTAAAGGGTAATGAAAAATCTGGTATTTGGATTATCAAGGAATTTGTAAGAACATATTTGAGTTCAATGTATTATATCTTAAAAAATATATATAAGTGTAATCTAACATCATTATAGAGTCGCTGAGTGTGTGGGAGGTAAATCCTACAAAATTTCTAAATAAATAACTGATAGAAACTGAAATGAATGAGGAATAAAAGGATAACTCAAAATGATGTGGGTTCTATAAGTGGTTGGATAACCTTGATTTTAGCTAGATCGACAATAATACCCACGTGATAAACAATGTGTCATAGACATTATGTGAAATTTTTCAAAATTTGACAGAAGTTTATATTTGACACACTTTTATTGGACCAATGTGATTGAATGAAAGATGGATTCTAATGAATCGAAATAAATGGTAAAGAAAACTAGGAATAAATTCATTTAATGTTTATGAATTAATAAAGATACTCCTTATACACCTCTCTAATGCTGCTAGTGAACTGTAAATTCAAACTAGTATTCTTTTATATACATATGATATAAAGGGGAATGCAATTATTGTATTTTATTGGTTCTGAGGTGTGATTGGGATTTTTAAGTAGCTAATGAATTCATAAATAAATAAGTAATATGACTTTATATCTAATATTTTTTAGTATTTTATCAAATAAAGGATGTGGGTTGTGATTATTTACTATTTGAACTTTAAATTTTCAATAATCGATACAGACATGCCATTTTTTTAACTAGAGTTGTGACCACCTCTCCATGTTCATTTGTTACAACATTAATCCTATAATTCTTAGGATACACATGAATTGAAATAACCCATTCACTATAAGAAATTTGGTCGATAATATTAACATAAATAATCTTGGTAATTTATTCTCTAATTACCTCAAGTATGAGTTTATTGAGTCCTATTTGAGGTTATTTGATTGGTATGAATTATTATTCTAGATGGATGTGATTTAAGAAAATGGTATGGTTGATGCCTGGTATGTTATACAAAGTTTAATCTAAGGTAATATTTTTTTCCTCTAACACTAAGAGAAGTTTACACTCTTCAGTTTCAGTAATTAAAATAAATATAATGATAGTATAAGAGTGATTATCAAAAACCAATGCGTAATATAGGTAGGAAGTAAGGGGTTTAATATTAATTTCATCCTTCACTTGTGGGTCCCAAGTCATAGGAATCGATGAAAAGATTCCACTTGTTTTTGATTAATTTTCCTCATTACTATCCAAGGTAGAGTAGTATATATTAGAGGTGAGATGGGATTCCCAATAGTGTTCAAGATCCTTTTGATTCATGGTGCCTATTTATGAAAGATAAAAATCATGTTCTTTATTTATGACTTGTTTAATCATGGTGAACATTTCAAAAACTCCCATATCATTTTTACATGAATAACATGGAGGAAAAAATCCAGCCGACTCGCATAATTTCTCTCAAAAGTATGGATATAGAAGATAGAGTGATCCTCTAATGGGAATTTCATGGATGGAAAAATATTGAACTTTACTTGTTTATTACTAAATTATATAGATAATATTACTATATATACATCAATATTTATTCTAGATTACATAAGGAATGGTTTAAATAGAATCAAGGGAGATTGAGAATAAGATTTATCACCTTCCATGTCAAGGACATAGATTTTTGATTGGATGATTATATCTTTTACCTGAACAAGGAAATCCTTGATTATTCCCTCATGACAGGAAATGCTTCGTTTGGATAACTAAATAAAAACAATCATCAGGTACAAGAGACCAAAAACTAGGATGGATAATATGGAATTGGTCCTAAAATATATCAAGGATCCAAGGTCTATGAGTGAATTATAAAAGTTGGAACTCCCTATTTGTTATGGAACCATTAAGGTACATTTATCTTTCCACATCGTGGGAATTAAATTTTGGGTTAAATTATTTTCAATTGTCTAAGGTTGTCTCTTATGGGTGAATTAATCTTTAAGAAACATTTCATACTTAGAGATTTATTTGATTGAATATTTGATGGGGCATATTTAATTCAGCATATGTAAACATATCAATAATTTTAGAATCAATCTAAAAGGGATTATTTGGATTATATTTGGCTTTAAGAAATGTAATTGGGTTTTTAATAGGAATTAAAAGAGGTAAGGGAGTGGTTTAAGATTAGTTTTCTAGATTTTAGTTATTTTCTTTTTTTCTATCTCTAAATTTAAAGAGAATTTAGATGATTCACTACGATTCATCAGAATTTTCTTTCATATTAATGTGAAATTTCAATTAAATTACCCTTGGGGATGGAAAATTATTGATCTAGGAGTTAGAGAGAATTGGATTGTTGTTGCAGACATAATTGTGATGTGAGTTGAAAAATTTTGTTTTCAATGTTGTTTAGGGTATAATGGGTGAAGAAGGAAATATATTAAAAAAAACATTCCCAAAGATTCTGAAAAGAAGAGGAACATCCCATGTTGGTATTTCCTTGATTTGGGTTCTTGGGAAAGTTCTCTTATTAAGTTAGGAATTGGGAAGGATCATTAGGATAGTGTAAGCCTGAATGAGAAGGGGGGGGGGGCTTCTCCTTTGAGTTTGATGAACAAAATTATAATGTTGTTTCAATTTACTCCCTCCATGACTATATTGAAACTGTTCTTGATTTTTTTAGTTAATTTATGTGGTTGGGGCATGTGATTTCCATATTTCAAGCCTGTATGGTCTTTCCAGCTGAGGTTATATTTTTTGAAAGAACGAATCATAGTGGGGTTGGTTGGGTTTTCTAACTAAGTGAACTGGTTGTTGAGGGTTGTTGTTACAATGAGTAAACAAAACATACATTGGACCATATGAATCTAATAGTTCATCTTGTTGTTGTGGGAATGTGTCAGTTGGATGATTTGGTGAGCTGTAGATTCCATAGTTTTTTATAGATCTTGGTAGCTAAGATTTTGGAGAAGATGATGTTGGGGATTTGGAATCCATAATCAGTTTTCATAGAAAACATGTAAGTTCACTCATATACTCATCCTCTTTTTAGGCTCTATGGATGGATTCATATGGAATATTTTTAAGTGATAATGTGCTTATGTAATGAATTTCTACATGTTTGTAGCCATGTTTCATATGAGATCACATGCAGCTGGAGGTGTTTTGTTAACTAGACCACCACCACTTGTGGAATCAATGAGAATTCACTCCATATCCAGCAACCCCTCATAGAAGTATTGGATCAAGACATACTTAGGTATTTTGTGGTGTACTAAAATTGCCAAAATCTTTTGGAACCTTTCCCAGTACTCATGGAATGATTCATTGGGTAATTGACGGATACCACTAATGAAATTTTTGATAGAAGTAGTTAGAGAAGTGGTAGTGAATTTCTCTCTAAAGAGTCAATTAATGTATTTAATTGTGTTTATGGAACTAGGAAAAAGGCAGTAGAGCCATGTCTTGGAGGAGTTATATATTGATAAAGGAAATGCTCAAAGACTGATTTGTTCTTCAGAAACCCCTTTATGATTCATGGTAGATCACACACCTTGGATCACTTTAAGATGAAGATGTGGATCCTCACTGGCTTGCCTATGGAAATGAGTTATAATATGAATAAAACATGATATGAGTTTAAAATATATCTTAATGTTTAGATATTTTATGCCAAGGGGTTGGTAATTCATATTCAGGACAGTGAGTTCTCTTAGTGTTTGTTTCCTAGGATGGGCCATATCCAAATCAACTAGATGTGCAATGTTTTGATTATCCCCAATGTTCTTCCAAATTTGGTGAAGAGTTCACTTGATTGTAGTGTGAAAATAATCTGATGTATTTCTTGGGATGCTATGGGGTATTTCGATAAATTTTGAAGGGATGATACTATTGAGGTTTTCATTGTGTTTTTTTTCATTTTTTTCATTTTTTTGGTTTTTTACAAATATAATGAACAACTTAATACGAGTTGAAAAAATGTGAAAAACAGTTCCATTTAAAGTATACTCTTTTTTCACCTATCAATTGTTCAATCTTCCACTTCTTTACAATAGTGTGTACAGAGATATTCAAGGAAAATCCTCGATAATGGTTTTATTTTTGGGGTAAATTGTTTTATTGTATTTTGAGTAGAGAGTTTTTTGAAATGTTTAGGTGAAATTAGTAATTGAGGAATTTAATTTAAGATTTTAATAATTATTGGGTTGATTTTATCATTTGTTTTCTAATATTATGGTATCCTTTAGCTTTGAAAAACATTGTATAAAATTAATATCCGTTTCACAAGATGATTTAGATTAGAATTCCCAACAGTTTTGGCATTAATCTAAGACTTAAAAATGCCTTTTCTTATTTTCAATTTTTATTAGTGTATGATTCAATAATCCATAAACCCATGTTTATTTTTAGATCTAATAATCCATGGAATCAAAATGTAAAAAAAATTCATTAATCAATAACATTTCTTATTTGATAAACACAATAGAAATTCAAAGAATGTTAAATAAGAGAAAGATATCAATCACTTAACACCCCAAAACCAAAATGAGATATTTAATCATCCATTTTTGTGGTTAATAATATGGTTTATTATGTTTTGAGTTATGTGTGAAAAATATAAAATAAATAACAGGACAAGGTAAATTTAGTTCATCGAACACACATATGAAAGGTGAAGAGAATTAAAATACTCTACCTGGATTGAATTAGAAAGTGAAATAGGTAAGAAGTTCTACCAAAATTGAATTTATTTTAAGAAATAAATAAAAGGAAGCATATTTTATATTAGGAAATCATTTTATATTATGGGAAACATTAATTACATGAAATTTAAATGAATACAAATTACATGAACACAATTAAAAAGAAACATAGATGGACATGAAATGAAATATAGAAGAGAGGTTTCGACTATTGAAATAAGAGTTCTTCAAGTCATTCTATCCCCTTTTCAAATTTATTGTCATTACAACTATCCTCCTTATGTTATAAATTACAAACTGTTTACAAAGAGAATAGTGGAGTGTATTTAAATCCCATAGGTGGAGAACTGTTTACATTGCAAAACTAACCCTCAATTTGTGTTAAATATTTGGCCATGATGAAATAAAAATATCAAGAACTCCTATTATTATAAGGTGTAGATATTGATGTTGAGAGTTATACCTCCAAATTTGGAGTCTATTGGACTTTTGTAGACAATTTTATTACTGTTTTTCTAAACTGTGTGATGTTGTCCAGATTTATCCATACAATTTCAAAGGCCCCAATGTGAATGGGTATTAGACATGGAATATGCCCCCATGTAAAAAAAATCATTTTAAATTGTTGTGAGCCTATATATTTAATTTCTCAACCAATAATTATATCTATATTATAATTTTATATTTGTATAAAATTCAAGGATTATTGGTTATTTTCAATTCCTAGATATAATTGTAGGTTGGATATTCATACATCAATTGGAGCACATATTGGTTTATTTTGAACATAAAATTTTTATCCATGATTTAATTTAATTCAATTTAACTTATAGTGTGTTATCAATGTATTTTGGGTTTTTATTTATCCAATTAAATAGCTCATCACAACTGGGCATGTTTCATTTTATGATTTCTTATATATTCTTGTCTAGTAAATATGGTCCTTTAAATTTCATAATTATCAAAAAATATAGTGTAATTAGTTTTTGTAATTTAAATTAGGAAGAATAAAAAAATAAATATCACACAATTTAGAGCATTTTGTATAAAGATATGATCAAAATATTAAACTATAGTGTACTTGAATGAATTTTAAGAATTCTCTTTTTTATATGTTTATGATCAAAACATGAACATTGAACGATAATTAATCATTTTTCAATGAGAAATAAGTATTGAGAGTAATGAAAAATACTGATTCAAGGTTCAATATCAGTATCTAGAAGGATATTCTATATGGTTTGTATAAGTGATTTGTGCATTACTATGTAAACCATGGAAACCACCATTAATCTGGATATAGTTTTTGAAAATAATAACCATGCTTGGGTTTGGGTATAATTACTAAAATAAAAAATAAATTAGTGAGAGACCAAACCTACCATGGTGATTAATATATCAGTTTTTATGGTAAGAAAATAATATGGAGTAGATAGGTACCATTGGGAGTAGATAAAAGGATAAAACCCTTCATCAATTAAAGAAAAAGTAAACTCCAAGATATAAAGGGGAATAATGTGTGGTAGTTTACTACCAAGAATATGTATAATTACCTAGGAATTTACTACGTATCATATGGTTATAGAAATCAAGAAACATGAAGTTATAGAAAAAGCAATTGTGGGGGATCCGGTTAAAGATACCCTATATATTTCGAGGTATAAAAATACCAATGAAACTGATGTGAGAAAAAAAGATTTATTGGAAATACCCCAACCATACCAGCCTAAAGTTGGTAGTTAATTTATAACATCATTACTATGTAAAAGTGATATAATCCCAAATGATCTAATAGTTATGTAATCTTTAAAAAATTAAACAATATTTGAATCTCACTTTTCATCTAAAAATTTAAAATATAACATAGTATTTTATTTAATAATTCCATCATACCCTTTAGAATATATCTCTATATTAATCATAATACACTTCCTGACATCCTAGGAAAAGTAAACATAAGAAATATATAATCTTAGAAGCTTTGTAAGGTTATGAACACAATAGAAGATATCCTGAATACTTAAGGCATAATAAATATGGAAATAAAGATAATTGAAAACAATTTCCATTTAACAAATAACTGGATAAAAACTAATAAAATTGAATGAATAAATCAAGAAAAAACAATTCTATTCAAATAATCACATGATCTCAAAATATAAGGGATGGTAGAGGCATATTACATGGAATTAATTCAGGGGCTATAATATGCCTCTACCATACCTTATATTTCCAATGCATCCCACATATGAAATGGGTGAAACACAATAAAAATAAACAATCATACTGAAGAACTAGCATGCATAATGCTAATAATTTCCCTCATCATGAAATGCAATCATAAAACATTCATATTAATTATAGTGACCTGACCCCATAAAGCTCAGAGATACTATCTACTACTATTACATTTGAATGATTACATGGAATTAGTTTCATAAGGAAAGATAAGTGCAGTTGTCTGGTTAACTATATACATACATATGTATTGTTTTACAAAAAAATACACTAATTTTAATATTTTTTGAGGATAATATTATTCTTTCAAGAGTATCATTGTATTTCATTCATTGTATGATTCCTGGATTCATGGGGAAATGAAACAAATAAAGGTGATATAAAATTTTCAGTAAGGGTAAATTATACTAGATGATATTATGAATCAATGAGAATAATATTTAGGGCAAGGTAAATAACTAAACACATATACCACGTAATCAACAAATTGAGTTCGAAGTGAATAAAAAATACAGTAAGGAAATAACTAGAAATGCATTCTATTCAAATAACTATATAAGTAATGGTAATAAACTCAAATTCATTCCATTTAACCAATGAATAGAGAATTAAATGTGTCTATAGATATGTCAATGAAAAATATCAATGATTAATAATAACTAAAACTAAATGAGGAAGATTCTTAATTATTGGAGACCATGTTTCCTAAGAACATGGAACCATTAACATGAAGACCTTTTAAAATATGGGTTAGCATATTAGGTAAAAACAGTTTTAATTTGTGAAACTAATATGTCTCATGAGACTATTGATGTATAGAGGGATATCAGTAACTGGGCCCCACATGTGTCATACATGTATAAAGAAATATTCATATATAATAATAAAAATAAATAAAATGCCTTATTAAATATCTTTATTGAAAAATAAATACATATTTATAAATATTTCACCAAATAATAAAACAACATTCAAGGTGAACACCATTTGTAAAATTGTATATAGTTTATGAAATAATCATATCCATAAAAAATGATATCCATACTTAGTATAAATTCAATGTCAAATGATCATAGGAAATTATATATTTAAAGTGGAATAAAAAGAATCAAGAAAGTGAATGTGAATACTATTCTTGGTAAAATACATCATAGTCCTTCTAGAGGAAGAATAAGGTTGAAATCAATACAATATATCACAAGTGGAGTATAAATAATAGATCGTTTTCATTGAAAAATATAAATACTATAAAATATACCTTAAAAATATTCTTGAGGAAAATAATATTTTTATTATGAAATTCATTTTGAATATATTTTTATGTTAAATTCACTTTTAAAAAAATTATTTAAAAATCAACCTATTAAAATTCAAAGGTATCTTAGAAGAAATGATGGTGGGTAAATCCAGACATTCCGTACGAGTTAAAAAGAACATTTCTTTCGTATGGTAAAAGGTTTGAAACATTCCTTGTTTGAAAAGGGACAAAAAATATTCCATAGAAAAGAAAGGTAAATGAAAAAAAGGAAAATAAATTTCTTTACTAAATCATTTTAAAAAGGTTAAAAACCTTTTTGAAAACGTTTTAATAAAACATGGATTTTAGAAGAAAATATGTTCTTTAATTAAATGGAGAAATGAAGTTGGGTATTTTTAAAAACAATTCTAAAACATTTTTAGTACCAAAGAGTGAAAAATCATACTAATACTTGAAAAATTTCATGAATAAACAAAGGATAATATAATTGAAGGGTTTATTAGACTAAGATCAAATAATTTCTTTGGATGGAAATTCTAGTGTAAACAATCCTAAACAAAACGAGATTGTAAAGTAAACCCTTGAAAAGATTATATTGTTGGAGTGAGAGTCAATTAATGAGTAGATTATGTGTATCAAATATAAATCCACATATTAATGTGGAAGTGTATCAATAGATATTAAATTCCATTATAAACATAATCATAAAATATTAACCATAATATGGAATTAATATAAACCAAAAAAAGGAATTCGGTTATGAATTTTCATTTCAACTTGGATAAATTTTATCTCAAATACCCCTATAAGAAATAATTCTAATTAAAACTCAAAATATCACAAATAATGAATGAATCATGATATTATATGAAAACATGTATATATATACACCATATATAATAAATTGGATTCACATAAATAAAGTAATTTTTTTCAAGATAAAGTTAACAATCACCAAATGAAGTGATATTTCAAAGATAATCATTAAAAACATTCTTTAGAAGAATACTCATTAAATATTCCAAAGTTTCCAATAGCACTTTGAAACATTTTAATCATAATATCCATGAAGGAATAATATTAAATGAAACTTATAATATCATGAGAATAAATAGATTCCAGATATAACATGTCAAATGGTAGTATATACGTCATATAAAGAAACTAGGTGCATACCAACGAATAAGTCTCAATAGAATGGAAATTGATACCAAATCCCTTACGATGTGTTTCCTTTTTTGGAGAATGTTTAAATTCTTGGATAATAGTTTTAAACATGTCACTAAATAATAACATGACCTTAACCATATTTATAATATCATATATTATCTTCTTTTATAATATAATTACCCGTTTGTTAATAATCTTTAATTATTTTCACAATTTCGGATGTTAATTACCTAGTTTGTCAGGTATGTTTTAACTTGTTATGTATTGTTATTTTTAATTATATCATGGTTTCATAATATAAATAATTTGATAAAAATTATTAACTACCATATATATTCAGTATATATATTTTTATAATAGTCTTTAATTTTTTGGAGATAGGAAACGAATTTCACCATTAATGGAGATAGTAGGTCGTACGTACGCATGATTGTTACTTAATTTCTTTGTCATATTAAAAAAATGATAAAATATATATGTATATTATAATTAAATTATCATATATATATTTCATATATGTTACATAGTTTTATTGAAACCACACTTTATACATTCAATGTATAGTGTGAATGAATCACATCGCTTTGAGGGGGCAGAAGCCCAAACTTCCACAGACGATGTTATTGGATTACCAAAAAATGAATTGCATAAAAGTATGTGTTATAAAACAATTACAGAAGTATAAATAAATTATATATATCATATTTAACATATATAAAAATATTTTTCATCATAATACCCAACCATGAAAAGGAGGAACAAAAAAATGAGTGTCACTGTTTTGTGAGGCGGTAGTTCATCATACACATAAACGGTAAGTTAATTAACAATCAGATGAAAATGTGTATAAATGTAGGTTAAAATCATTATATAAAATCATCTTAGTACATTGAGAATTTTTTTTATTATATAAAATTTGAATAATTAAAACTGAAAGAGTTGGGAAAGAAATAAAACTAAAGTTCACGAGGAGGGATGTTACCTCTTAATCGGGTAACTCCTTTTGGTTTTCTTTAAAGGGATTATATGGATACATTTATGCCTAGGTTTAGGTTTATAAGATGTGTGGATGGATTTTTAAGAGATATTTGGGTGGATATTGGTTGAGTTAGTGTGTCTTGAGAGGTGTGATGAAGTGGGAGGCTTGAGTGCCGTTTTATAATGGAGATGGATGGGCACTCTTGTAAATTTTGAAAAAGGGAATTCCACTAATGTTTTACCATTTATAGTGGCTCTAATAATGGATAAGATTAAATAATATGTATTATGGGGTCTAATTATGTCTATAAAGTGGATTTTGGATAAGTTTATAGATCATTTTGGCCCTTAAGTTTATGGTTTTGTCCTTTGTTAAGCTAAATTTTCTCTTAATCGTTGTAATTAATTTTAATTACATTTTCTAGTATTTTTGGGAAAAAAATAAGTTAAAATTTTTATATATTATAATTTATTCTTATTCAAAATTTTAAATCCATTTTTTCAAATTCAAATTAAATAAGTGGTTGAAATTAATTTAAATTTAATCCCAATGAAGGGATGACAATTCTGGGTTTTAAAGTAAAAACGTTCAAAAGATTGATACATTTTTATATTAATTTACAAAGTTAAATTGATTAAAATGACCTATATTGGGTTACTTTATAAAACATTGATCTTATTAAACATTAAAACCAATAAAAAATATAATTTAATCATATAAATAAATTAGACGAAAAAGCAGTTATGAATTAGAATTCATGATATTTCACTATTCATTAAAAAAAATGAAATTTCACAGAAAATTACTAAAAATTCACCCTAAATTTATTCTTATGTTTCAATATCAATTTTAAAGTTTGTTTTGAGATTTAAAATCAATAAATGTTCCATGAATTGGATTTAAAATAGGTTCACCATTAAAAGGTGGTAAAACTACTTTTTTAGAAAAATATCATTTTTAAGCATAAAACAAGATTTATTCTTATATTATGCATATAAAATATATTAGATTAATATAAATAATATTATATTTAATATAATATATACATTACATTAATATTACTAATTATTTTTAATTAGTTTAATTTATTAGGATAAACCACCTTTGTGAGAATATGAATATTTTTCTATAAAAACATTCCCATTATATTCAATTGGTTCTTATATTCATTTTTAAATTATTTTATAAACAATAAATTCATTTTATATTTTTTTTAAGTATAGATTTTAATAAGTTAGTTAATCCTATTCATAAATTTTAATTTAACAGTAGAGTTATATCTTATTATATTAGATAATAATATTTTAATAATATATTATTATGTAGTAAAACTTGATTTTCTGTGTAATGTAATCTTTTGAACAAAGTCATTATTTCGTGTGATATAAGATAACTTAATGTTGTTTTCATTTCAAGCTATTGAATATGTTAAATTTATTTTAAATATTAAATATATTATAACGTCTCAGGATATTATATTCCCTTACGCACTTGGTGTGGCGTGTCATACATGCTGTTGAATGCAATGTTCTTACATTAGATTCTTAGAGCATTACATTATCCGAACCTAAATTAAATTGAATTTTTAAAATTTAAAATTTATCTTGGTGATATATTGATTTTTATTTCCAATATTTTAAATCCCACATCATGTAAATGGTTCATAAAATATCCTCTGAAAAATAGATAATGAGAATTAAAAAGGTCACATAGAATAACATTTAAATATGTCTTTAGTTAGGAGAACATTAGTGGAAAGTGGAGATGCATACATGGAGGGGAATCTTAAATATTTATTGGTAGTGATTGGGGTAATCAATAACAAACAAGTGAATGATGAATGTAATATTGAGGGCATCAAATCCATAAATATGAGATGATATAGAAGACAATCCGTTCAAAAAAGGTATTAGGAAACCTTTTTTTAATATCAATTTCTTCATGTTGATAAATCTCTATACTATCTAAGAATATAAGAAAATTTAATTACATGATATAATTTAATTTTATATTAACAATTCCATATTTTGGTTGTTCTTTATTCAAATTATAGTTCATACCTTACACCAAGAAATGGGTATCCAAAAGTTAAATTTAATACATGAAGCACAAAAATAAACATTTAAGATATCATAAGGTCTATAAAAGAGTGAAAATTCTTTACGTTTGTCTCTAAATATTATCCAGATCCAATATGGTTAAGACTTTAATTTATAAAATAGAAAGTTATACTACTAGTTAATCATTAATATTTACTCGTGAAAATGTTTAACTAAAAACAATGACATATTAATGAGGACATCATATAGGCTAGTTGTAAGCCTGAAACCCTTGTCATCCTTGGTCATTGAATCAAGCCATACGACCATACTTGATTTGATGGGTTGTCACCCTATATACTGGTTTTTCTTTTATAAAAACTTATTGGTATAATTTACAAAATAAATATGATGAACATCCTGGAAATAAGTTTATTCACTAAATAGACATTTAACTAAGTTTCCCAATACAATCTCAATACATAAATACATAATCATTTTTTACACATAGGTCCTTCCGTGGTCTAAGGTTTATCTTATTAAATTTACTTTCTTTATCTATTAAAATCCTCAATAGTGGTTTGTAAAGAAGATTTGAATTATCCTATGAATACCCATCAGGTGGGTTAAACTAGGTGAATAGTACGTCCCATTGTCATATACCAGGATACACCAAGTTAGGCCTCATGCACCTTTCAGAGTTGATACTCCTAGGTAAATTTGTGCCAAAACCATGTCTATATATAGTATCCAAACAAGAATTTATTTCTAGAAATATCCCATAATCTGTACTTTTCCCAAACTCTATGATGTTATTCTATACTAATCCATAAATTATACCTTAGAATTATGTTTTCTATTCGTTTTTTTCCAAAATCGTGTTCCCAAGGGTTCTACCAAACTTTCTTTGATATGAACTATAGAGAACTAACCTCATAAATCCCAGAGTTAGTGTCTATTACTACTACATTTACATGATTACAAGGAATCAAATCCTGAATAACTGAAGAGTTTAGTGGTCTGGTTAAACTTGATAGATACATAATTCTTATTTTATAAAAGTATGAACTGATAGAAACATACTTTTTTGGGAAAACATTATTCCATCTAGCATATCATTTCATATCTTTTTTAGTACACTTCTTGGATTCCTATGGAAAGGAAAAAAATAAGGGTGATCTCAAATTCTTAGTAAAGGTAAAGTATAGTGGAAGAAATAATTAATCAATGAGAATAATAATTATGGCATGGTAAAAAACTAAACACACATATCATGTAAAAAAAATAAGAAATAATTGTGTAAAAAATATGGCAAGTTATTAACTAGAATCAGATGGCATTCAAATAAATAGATAAGGTAAAATAAATATGTCGAGGTAAGAAACTAAAACACATTCCATTTAACCGATCAACTGAGAATGAAATTTATACAAATATATGTCGATGAAAAATATCAGGGATGAATAATAACTTAAAATAAATGAGATAAATTCTTAATTATTGGATTCCATGTTTCCTAGGTATATGAAACCATTTCCATTAAGACCTTTCACAAGACAATTTAGTATATCAGGTAGAAACCCATCTAATTTGCAGAACAAATTCTTCGTCTCAGACTACTAATACATCTAAAGGATATCTATATCCATGAACCACCTGTGTCTTACCTATCCAAATCAATATTTATATTGAATAATCAAAATAAATAATATTACTTATCAAATATTTGTAATGAATAGAAGATACAAGTTTTTTAATATTTCCCCAAAAAATCAAATAAATTTCAAAGTGAACACCATATAAAAATATATTATAGTTCAGAAAATAATCATATCAATGAAAAATGATTTTAATACTTAGGGTAAAATCAATTTCAAATGATAATAGAAAATATATTATTTCAAGGGGGATAAAAGGAATCAGAGAAGTGAATGTGAATACTATCGTTGCCTAAATAAATCATAGATCATAAAGAGGAAGAATAAGGATGTTACCAATTCAAATTATCCAAATTGGAGTAGAAATAAAAGGTTATTTCATTTAAGAAAATAAATTCTATAAAATATATCTTAAAATAAATCTTGAGGAAAATATCCTTTTTATTTTGAAAAACATTTGGAAAATATTTTTCATTGAAAATCATTATTTTTAAAAAATTATTTAAAAATTAACCTTTTAAACTTGAAAAGGAATCTTAGAAGAAATTAAGGTTGTTAAATACTGACATGACATATATGTTAAAAATAATATTCATTTTTATGATAAAAGGTTAGAAAAATGCCTTGTGTGAAAAGAGGTAGGAATATTTCTTTGAAAAAATGGTCAAAAGAAAAAATGGGTAAAAATATCTTTCTTAAATAACATCAAAAATGATAAAAACCTTTTTGAAAATATTTTAATAAATCATGGTTTTTAGAAGAAAATATTTTCTCTAACAAAAGAGATAAATGAAGTCATATTTTCTTTAAAATTGTTTCTAAAATACTTTGAGTCCAAAAGTGTGAAAAAATGGTTATAATACTTAAAAAAGGCAATGAATAACCACATGAGAATAAAAAAAGAGTTTATTAGACAATGATGAAATAATTTACTCTTATGTAAATTCAAGTTTAAATAATCTTGAACAAAAAGATATTGTAAAGTAGGTCCTTGAAATGATTATAATTTTGGTGTCGGAATCAGTAAATGAGTAGATTATGCATATTGGATTTAAATCCACATATAAAAGTTGAAACAATTCAATAGATAGTCAATGTCATTATACACGTAATCATAGAATATTAATAATAATGAGGAAGTAATATAACCCAATGAAAAGGAATTTGGTAATTAGATTTCCTTTCTACTTGGGTATCTTTTAATTCAAATCCCCTTATAAGAAATAATTAAAATTAAAATTGAAAATATAATAATGAATGAATGAATCGTGATATTATGTGAAAAATTGGTAGTTTATACACCATATATAATAAATTAGGTGCACAAAAATAATGTTATTATTCTCAAGATAAATCTAACAATCACAAAAGGAAGTGATATTGAAAAGATAATCAATGAAAGTTTCCTCAAGGAGAATAATATTTAAACATTCCAATGTGTTCCATACCACTTTGAAACATTTGAATATTAATCTACATGAAGGAATGAAATTAACTGAAACTTAAAATATCAGGATAACAAAGATATTAATGATATAACATGAAAAGGGTATTATATACACCATATATGAAAACTAGGTTTCTAAAAACAAAAAGACTCAATTGAATTTAAATTGAGACGAAATCCCATACCCTGTGTTTCCTTTTTTGGTGAAACTTTTTTAACATCATATATAATGGTTTTAAATAATTTCACTAACTAATATTGGAACCATAATTACATTTATAATATCATATATTATCTTCTTAAAATATCTTATTAATCATTTTTTAACAATATTTCATTATTTTAGAAAGGTTTTGGAATAATGGGTTGGTGTGTGATCATTTTCTTGGATGTGACCCTATAGAAGTGGTGTGTGCCATTGGGGCACTAGTATATGGTTACCCTATGAAAAATTGGTAAATTAGAAAGAAACTAATCATTAGTATAGAACTGTTACATGGGAATTCAGGTGTGGATATATGGAATTACGACTACAAAACTAGGGTTATCTTATTCTAGGGATTTAACAGTGCTAGTTAAGAACACTGTTAAAAATCCCCTTTTCTAATGCCAAAAAACGAACTGTTAAATGGTGAACTTTATCAAAAACAATTACAACTAATAATAAAGGCCCACCCTTTATTATCGCTTTTAAAAAAGTGTTTTTTAATATTGTATTTCAATAGTGCTTATAAAAAACAAAGTTTGGGGGGTCTTTATCAACATTTTTTAGAAGCGCTGATAAAGAACCCCATTTATCAGTGATTTTTTATTAGCACTGATAAATGTATACTTCAAAAAAATTATATTTCATTAAGAATAATATAATAATATATTTATATATTTATATTGGTACAAATATGATATATATTATTTAAAATATGTTTTAGATAATGTAAATAGGGATTTACACTTAAAATATAAGATATTTTGTGAAAATGGTATATAAAATAATTAAAAAAATATTTTTAATAAATAGTTTTCTTATTATTTCTGAGTAATAGCCATTTAATATGAATTTAAAGATAAAAAAATAAAAAAACAAATAAAATATCTAAAAAAAGTTGAAATAAAACTCAAACTTCAAAAAGCCATAACTTTTGATCCGGATGTCCGTTTGAGCTGTACCACATATCAAATTGAACCCTGCAATAAAGTATATTCACTTAATGACATAGGTAAACCTCTAACAAATTTTTTGTAGACAAAAATGCCTAAATGTTCTCTAAAACTGAGTTTTTAGTCGGGGTATCCTGATTTTTTAACATTTGATGGATTTTCATCCTCATTTAAGGTGGTTTTAAGACATTTTTTTGGTAGAGATTAAATTTGTTCACAGGTATTACATACATATTGATATTGTGATTATAAAAGTTTATAATTTTTCACAATTTCATCTAATTTATAATTTAATATATTCATGTTTTCTTATACTTACTTATAACAAATCACTCATATAAATACATATATCAACATATTTATGTAAAAAAGTATATTTTAATATATATAAATAAAAAATATTCTAATAATGGTTTTTAAAAAAATATAACCATTTTTTACATGATATATACACATACATTTGTGTGTATTAATAAAGAGTTATCTATTTATATTATACTCTAGTATATATAAATTAGTATAATGTATAACATATTTAAGTAAATATAAGTATATATATATCCCACACACACAAACCTATATTTTATAAATGTATTTCAAAATAATATTATAAATATATGTAAATATATATATATATATATACATATAAATAAATAGGAATATCATTAAAGAGACAGAAAATTAACATGGTTTAGTTGTAAAGGCATTCAATCCTCGAAGGAGAGGTGCAGGGTTTGAATCCAGGTGGGCGCACATAAGGATAAAAATTAAAAAAGTGCTGATAAAAGGTGGTGGGGTGAAAAATGCTGAGAAAGAGGGATGAAGTGCAGTTAAAGGTGGCATGGAAACACTAATAATGGGGGTCAGGATCATAGGTTTCTGAAAAGAAATATAATTTTACCCCCTTTAACAGCGCTGCCTTTATTAGTGAAAAAATGGTGCTGATAAAAGTTTTGTTATTTTTACCACTCTTAGATTCTGAACACTTTTTTAGTGTTGATAAAGGCATATTCTAGCACTGTTAAAAGCCTATTTTTAGTAGTGAATTGAATGGGTATGCTAAAATTGAATTTGAGAAATGGTTTTAAAGGAATGTTTGGTTTCTTTCCCTGAATGTTATTTGGGTTAGAAAACTATTTCGGTTGGAAATTTACTGGATTTGATATAAACTAATGAAATTAATTTAAATGGTTTTATATTTATAGTTCTATATAAATATGATAACATGTTCTATCATAGTGACGTGAGTTGGGAAGTAATTTTGAAGAAACCTACTGAGTCTCATTACTCAACTCCTACATTGACACTTTACTGCTTTGTTAGATATTGTTTATCATAACACATGTGAATGAAATATATTATATTTATTTAGTGATGATTCATGATAATTTTCATTGATTGTGGTGTTGGAATTTGGAGCATGTTGGGAGTTTCTATGTTGATGTCTTTGAAGTCTTTGAGCTTTGTGGTTTAGTCATATGCTTTGGTTCTCTGATATTGGTTATGGTGTAGTTTGGATTTTTTTATTTTGGAATTTCATTGTGTTTTATTATATTGTTATCATGCATCATATAGTTTTTTTGGTTATGGTATACTTGGCTATGGTTGTTTTTTTCAAGGGAAAATCATCCCACAACTGTATTTAAGTCATTGGTATTTATTACTAGCTTTTAGTGTCATGGTAATGTCTCATAAGAACTAATATAATTTATTCCTTGACTCAAACCAAAAATGAGGTTTGTAATGTTTCAATATATATAAATTTTTTTTCATTCCTTTTCACTCACACAAAGATGATAACATCATTAATGTATGTGTGGACTGCCACCTTCACGAAGTGACATGACTTCTTTTCATCACCACACCACATGAATTATATGTGTATGTATATAATTTGATATTAATATCATTAATATCATTATGTAAATGTAAAATATTAGTTAACACATTTCTGTAATGATCAGTGAAAAATGAAAACATTACTCATATGTTCGAATGGCCTACCACACCCATTATTATATTGTACTTAATTTTTCATAAAAATCATTCAATATTGGTCTAAATATTAAATTTGTTAAAAAAAATATGATAATTATTTAATTATTATAATTATTTAGAAGATAGAACATTATAACACATTCAAGAACTAAAACATTCATTAAAAATATATATGAGAAAACAAGGAAATTTACACCCAAAATAATAAAAACAATGAATAATTATTAGTTAATTCTTAATAATATATTATAAAAGGATCACATATGATATCTAAAATATTATAATGGTTTCATATTAAGTTAATAACATTTTTGAAACCACTATATATGAGGTTATAACATGTTCAAAACAAAGGAATCATAAGGAAATAGATTTCATCTCAATTTCATTTCCTTGATGAATTTTGTAATGTCACACACCAAGCCTATTTTTTATAAAGTATATACTATTCCTTTAACATTTAATATCATGAATACTTTATTATTAATTTTATATTAATATTCAATTTTAATTATTTCATCTAAGTGGGTTTGAATTAAAACTTACCTAGTGGTAACGAATTTTATAACTCAATTTCTTTTCATTAGGTTATATTACTTCTTCGCCATCACTGATATACGATTATTTTTTATTTATTTATAGATATTACACATAATTTATTAAGATAATTATCTTTACTTATACATCATGATTATCTTAAGGGTTTATTTCACAATATCATTTTCATTGAGATTGTTGTTCTTAAATTCCAGTTGAAAGAAATAATTTTATAATTATTTAATAAATCCTTTTATTTTCTTATAATATTACAATTAATGTTATTTTTAAAATAATAGTACCATTTTACACTCTCAAAATTCATGTTATATTTAAAATAATAGTACCATTTTCCACTCTTTGGTACATAAAATTATTGGGATTTTTAAAGAAAATCATACTTCCTTTCTCCCTTCAATGGGAAACTTTTTTTCTTCCAAAAACATGTTTTATAATTTTTTTTTTGTTTTTGACCAATTTATAAAAGAAGTTTTCATACATTTTTACTTTTTAAATTTTTTTCAAATGAATTTTATGTCATTTCATAAAAATTCCATTTTTGGCTTTTATCTAAACTGTTAATGAAATCTTGTTGTTATTTTATTAACAAGGAACCTTCCTAAACTTTTCACATTCAAAAAGGAATTTTATTTCATTAATTTTATAGCATATATAGAATTATCCTCCCTAATTACCATAATTTATTAGATGTTGTATTCTTTATGTCTATGAATCTCTTTTTAAGGAAAATATTTTTCAATTTAATTTTTCAAAGAAAAATATTGTCCAAATTTTTTTTTTCAAAATGAAATGGATATTTTCATCAAGAATGTTTTCAACTATATTTTTATGTATTTTTATTCATCAATATCAAAAATCCATTATTATTATTTGAATTGGTATATGTTATATTGGTACCACCCTCATTATTATTCTAGATGATTTATGATTATTTTGACTAATGAGTGTATTAACATTCACTTCCTGATCCACTTCTATAGTCCATAATTTTCCATTGAAATATTTACTTCCATATGACCCTAAGAACTTAAATTTCCACTAAATATCCAAATTATTTATCATAGATATGTTGATTAACTAAACTTTATCTCATATATATATGTATGGTGTCTTAATTTTTATATTATTTGATTGACTTGGGAAAAAATAATAATTCCATATCCATTACTCTGTATGTATATTGGATGTTAAGAAATTTTGATCCATGAATTAAATTTATTATTTGATATATGAGGAGTGATTTTGACATGAAGTGATAGGTGGGGCTCAAACTTATTTTCCCCCTCAATGCATCGATAGAGCACATGAGACTAATCCTTTAAGATATCATAAAATAGGGTTTTACCAGTAATTTAAACAATATTTTGAATGGTCTTTAAGTTAGTGATATCATGTGCCTAAGACTTGACATCCATTAATTAAGAAATGATTTCATTAATATTTTAGTAATTATTATCCAAGAGAATTTCACTATGATATTATCTCTATATGCATTTCATTTTTATCTAATTGATTAAATAGAATGTCTACTCAGTTATTTACATTTATATATTGATTATAACTTGTCTATTTATTGTAATGGCATGTGAACTTAGTTATTTATCTTACCATGTTGATTATTCCTTATACAATTATTTAAATGAAATGTTTTTCTAGTTATTTATTTTTATATATTGATTTTTATCCATGATATTTTATTATTGATATTAATTTTGGATACACTTATTTCTTAGTTTATTTATTTTATGGCATGTATATTTAGTTATTACATTTCTATATTGATTATGCTTATTGATTCATGAATTCTTATGTTATAATTTACCCTTATTGGGAATTTGAACTCATATTTTATTTTTTTTACATTCTCTAGGATTCCATGAAGTGTACTAATAAAGATATACAATGATATTCTAGAGTAAATAATGATATTCTCAAAAAATGTAGAATTTTTTAGTATTCAAATGTAATACATGGCTCAAGTATGTATCTAGTTTTCCAAGACTATTAAAATATTATGTCATTTGAGATCTTATCCATTGTATCTTCTTCCAATGTAATGATATTAAGAACTAGATCTAGGCTACTGTGGTCGAGATTTCTACATCTTCAATCCTCATTTTGGTTAGAACTCTAAGATCAATCATGCTATCTTCATCCAATTTAATATTTTCTTTTCCTGGATGGTAGTGTATTGAAACATAATAATTCTTAAGTGGTTCAAGTCATTATAATTGAATTATATTGAGTTATTTATATGAGAATATTTATTTCAAACTCTTATAATATATGTATATCTCACATATTTCACCAATTTGATAATATCTACATATATTTATAGAAAATATTACGATTTCAAAATCAAGATAATGAGTGGGGATGTTCTATTAATTAATATTTAAATATCTTGATGCATGGGAATAACATTATCTTTCTTTATAAGGAAACAAACATATAATTTCTTTGATACATCATTATAGAACAAAAACCCATCATTTCCTTATACTAGAGTCAAGATCAGTTCATTCCCAAATATCTTCTTTAATCCTTCCTATCATTCTTCACATTATTTTTTTCAAATGAATTTAACTAATTTACAAGAAATATTTTGAAAATGAGTTATAATATCGAGAGAAGTTAAAAAAATCACTGATAGTAACCTATTAAACAAACAAAACTACACACTTAAGTTATGTTTATTAGTGTAGGTCATTTTTGGACTACCTTTGTCTTCACACGACCAACTGAGATTTTATACACGGAAAAAATATGGCTAAAAAATATATTTTTTTGTATCTTAAATTCACAATTTCTAAATTTTCTAAATATATTATTTCTTCTAATAGTCTAAAGAATTATTTTCATGTTATTTTCATACTCTATATAACTCTAACATACCCAAATATATCATCAATAAATACAATAAAAATTTTATAATAATATTCATTGAATAATATATTCATTAGATCAATAAAATTATATGGTACATTAGTAAATAAAAACGTAATTACTATAAACACATAATGTACTTACCTTGTATGAAATACCTATTTCAAAATATCTTCTTTTTCTCGTAATTTATGATACCCAGAATGAAGTTCAATCTTTAAAAAATTTTAAGTTCCATAAAGTTGATGAAAGAAGTCATCAAATAAAGTTTACGGTTACAAATTCTTTTTCGTAAGATCACTAATTTATCTAAAATTAATGTGTGGCCTCAAAGATTTATCTTTCTTCTTAATGAAAAGAACACGGTATCCTTAAGTTGAAAAACTAAGGCATATAAATACATTAACACACAATTAATCTTTTTTTTGTTTCATTAACTACACAAATTCCATAGTTACTTTTTTATATGGAGTGCTTTATATAGGCCTTGCATCAAAGATTACATCAAAGGAAAACTCAACTTTATGATCTGATGGATGTCTAGGTAATTCCTTAGAAAATACATAAATGTATTACCTTAATTTAGGAACTTAATTAATTTGACGATTACAATTTCCATCAGTATATTGTGTCTGATCTTACTCCCCCATAATAATACTTAGAAGATCTATTGGGTGTGGATCTAGAAAATACATATATGATTAATACTCTTAGGTAAATACAAGGAATTCTACATCTTCATCATGTATCATAACTTCATTTTATTTGCAATAAATTTATTAACCTATTTGGAATGCTAATGTATACCCAAGATTATATCAAAATCAACCATATACACAATTATAATGATAGTAAATAGAAAATATTTGTGTTTCATAATACGATTTGACTGACAAATCCTTATTGTGGTGATACATCCACTGAGATTATTAACTGATAAATACCTTCTTAAGGTGTTAGGGAAATATGTAATATTCCTAGAAAACATGAAATATACAAAATAGTAAAGATATCTAGAATCAAATAAAGATTTATCTAAATTTTATTCATTAAAAAAAGTTCATACCGCCTCATCCTTATGAAATTAAACCTCACCTATTATGATCAAATAAGATTGGAATTTCTCACTTTACATTTTATAGGGAAAATTCTCTTGATTCTTAAGAGAATAATTTTCATAGTGCCTCATATCCTTACAATCAATGCATTAAAAATTGTTTTTTGATTTCTTTCCCTTTCTATCAGGACAATGGTTGCCTTTATCTTTATTAATGATGAAAAATCTCATTCCCAATAAACATGTTACATGGTGTTTGTTTCCAAATTTGTTACTAGTTGGAAATCACACCCTCTTCCTATTCCCTTTTTTCATGTTCCATTTTTAGAGTGTTCATCTACCCTTTTCTTATCTTTTTTTCTTCAAATTCATAAGTCATGGAGAATTATTTCTCTATATTGATAGCACATTATTCTAGGTCGTTTTATGATGAGATGTTTTGGGAGACTATTTAACTTGAAGGATTGGATTTATCCCATCAATAAAATGGTCAATCATACTCTTTGAATTATGTACATAGTACAAAACACAATTTTCTATCCTTTTGATGTTTTTTCATTCTTAGTAAAATTTTCCTATTTATTTTGTATTAGTCTCTAGAATTACCTCTCCATATTTGCTCATTTTTCATTTGGAAAATATTGTTCCATTATAATTTCCTTAAAATCCTTCTATTCCATGATCTCTATTTACCCATCATACTTCATGTTTTTAATGAATGACCGAAATTGATCAACATATTCAAATAAAGAATAAAATACCCTAAAAAAACTCTCCATTTCATTACTTCCCAAATCAATAATTTTTTTCTCTAAGTAACTTACACATTGATCAGCTACAAAACGAATTTGTAGTCCCAATAATTGATGGAGGTTTTTGTTACAGGATGCAGTATAACATTTTTACAACACATTGTGTGTCCTTATGCTGAATTATAAAATAAAGGTTATTGGTCAAAACCTTAGACATCTACCCCAATATCGTTAGAATTTTGTCATCTCTAGCTACAACTGCAGCTTTAGATTCACTATCTTTCCCAGGAAGGGAAATTCCTACATGGATTTCATGCATAGAATTTATTTCCATTCCTTCAACTAGGTTCCATTTCATAGAAATAGAATACACTATATTAGATCATAACATTATAAACCATATTGTAAAATTTCAAAACTCATGAAACACTTAATATAAATTGAAAAAATGCTTTCATAGATAATCTCATAATCATTTGCATGGTTTCTTTCTGAATATTATCAAATAATAAAAATAGTTTGAAATCCTACATACTGTTTTGAAAATAAATTGTTACTTTAGACATCATATCTCCGAAGATCTTCAAACTCGATGTGTATTAAAAGAAAAATCAGGTGCCTGAGAATAATGGATGAGATATACTCAACCATTTCATTTCAAGGTTATTAGACCTAGAAACATATATGATATAATGTCACGACCCGTCCTCGGGCCCGTGCCGTGACTACCCCAAGCCCGCCTTCCATAGGCCAGGGGCTGGCGACTAGCACCAAGGCGTAAAGTCCCAGTAAACAGGGAAGGCATTGCCTTTATAAGTAACAACCACACAGAGTCAGCAAGCGGAAAGTAAAGTGCAGAAAGTAAAAGGGGCCGGAAATACAAGCCCAACTGTAAAGTACAACTGGAAAAGTAAAGTACAGCAACTGAAGAAAAGACGGCGGCCTCGTGTCGTCCACTGGCAATCCCACCTGAAGGGTGGGTACAGATAGCCTCCAGGCTCCTCGGGTCCCACGTCCGCTCCGAGCACGTCCCGCCCAGTGGTCCACCTCCAGGTACCGTCCTGCTCCACGCCCAACCGCGATCAGCGCTGTCCGTCGTCTGCAACCAACACCACGAAGTGCGGGCATAGCCCGTGCAGGGGTGAGTACAACTACTCAGTAAGGACCCCGAGACCCCCGAAGGTCTCCCGAAATCCACAAAGGATATAGCACAAAAGAAAGATGCAATCACGAAGTAACATCTGACTCGACTTAGGTATATGCCCATACATATACCTAAGTCCCCAATTCCAGCTCTGCTCACGAGCTCAAGAACAACTCAATCCACGAAGGAAAGCAAGACTCAAATCCACAAGGAGAGTAAATAGTAAATCCACAAAGGATAGTTCAACACAATCCACATAGGAGAGTAACATAAGATTCAGCTCAACCAGGTATACTTTTTCAGATGACGTCAAAGACGATCACTGATCCGTCTCAGTCGTCGGACCCACGAAGGATCGATAGGTACTAACCCCCGCAAAAAGACCCACGTAGGATCGGGCTCACACAGAACCTGTAGGCAGTGGCTCACACAGAACCGGTAGTAAGGACCCACGGAGGATCGGGCTCACACAGAACCTGAAGCACTGATCCACGTGGGATCGCTGAGTGCAGTAGCCGACGCAGTCCACTGAGGATCTCTGCACAGTCGTCGCCGCAGTCCACGAAGGATCTCTGCTCTGCCGTCGTCGCAGTCCACGGAGGATCTCTGCTCTGCCGTCGTCGCAGTCCACGGAGGATCTCTGCTCTGCCGTCGTCGCAGTCCACGGAGGATCTCTGCTCTGTCGTCGAGGTCACAGCCAGCGCTAGGGTTCCCGCACGTAGCGAGCTCGTTTAGGAGGGTCCGCTCCACGAGCCGAGGGGCTGATACATCAACTGACACGTAGTCCGAAGTTGATGTATCCAAAAGTTCCGTATCGACAACAGGATCTCAACGCGACAGACGGCGCGTCAATCGGACGCCCGGTCTGAGAGTTATTGGCATTTTCGTCCCAGGGGCCCGGTTGGTTTTTAGGGCAAAACCAACCCGACCGTACTCCGCCTGTATCCGATCCTCGGGCGGAGTATGCCAAAAGTTCCGTCTCACTTAGAGGAAACTACCACAGCTGACGGTACGTCGTTCGGACGTCCGTAGCTCAAGTTATGAGCGTTTCCGCTCCGAGGGCTCGGTTGGTTTCGTGTACGAACCAACCCGGCCGAACCCAAAGTCTTCCGAAACCTTGAGTATAATATACCGAAACGACCGTCTCGATCCAAGGATCGCGTAGCCGCTGACGGTTCGTCAATCGGAGGTCCCAGGCCCAAGATATGGGCGAAAGACCGAAGAGGGCCCGAAACGGGGGTACTGGGCCCGGGGCGACCCGGCCCGAACCCCCCTGGGGTCGGCCGAACCGGGTCGGCCCGAACCGGGTCGGCCCGACCCGGTCCGAACCGGCTCGGCCGGGTCCGGTCCGGCCTGGGCGCGGCCCGGCCGACCGGACCGGCTCGGCTTCGGCCGAGCGGCCGAAGCGCTGCCGCCGCGGGTCAAACCCGCGGCTTTGGAGAAAACGCGGCCCGCGCGGGCCGCGTGCTGGAAGGCCGGACCGCGGACGCGGTCCGGCGGCTCGCCGCCGCCGCGGCTCGGCCGCGGCGGACTCCTCCGGCGGCGCGCCGGGCGCCGCCGCCCCCGGTCGCCGGCGCCGCCGCGCCGGCGACCCGCGCCGCCGCCTCCTTCCGCGGGCCGCCGGAGATGCTCCGGTGGCCCGATTTGCCTCCCGTCTGCGCCGTTGTTCCTCCCGGGATGCGTCCTTCACTGCGGAATCAACATATGGCCCTTGCGTCGCGCTTTTGCCGTCGCTCGCCAAATCCGCACACAAAGGAAGATCGACGGAGGGTTGCCGGGTCTTGTTCGTTAGACCCGCACCCTCCGCGTTAGTCATAAATCACGGGAGGAATAATCAACAACAATTTTTAAATAAATTAAAAATTGTTTCGATCGGGTTCTTTATTTAAAAAGAATAAACACGGGATTTTAAAAAGAATTCCAACATCCCTTACCTTGTCGTTGCCGAACGGGGGATCGTCGCGGGATTTGCTCGTCGCGGAAGATGGAGATCGCCGCGTCGTCGCGGAATCGCTCGTCGCGTCGCCAATCTCCGGATCAAGATCAACGGATTTAATTAGTTTAAATCCGTTGATATTGAAATTAAAAAGGGAGAAGAAAAGATCTGATTCTCACCTTTGTTGCCGAACGAGGGTCGGCCGCGGAAGAAGAGGCGTCGCCGAAGAACGTCGCGGGTAGATCTCGTCGACGTCGCGGATCTTGGTGTGCGTCGTCGAATTCCGGTCGCCGGCGTTCTTCGCGTTCTTCGCGTTCTTCGCGTTCTTCGCGTTCTTCGCGTTCTTCGCGTTCTTCGCGGAGAGGGTGGAGGAACGAAGATTCTCTCAAATCCTTTCCAAGGATTTTTATGTTGGTCTTATTTTATAAACATGCCAACACGAAACCGGTTAAGAAACGATCCATCAATTCGTTGAATTAATTCAACGAAAGAAACGACCCATTTAATTCACGAAGAAACAGTCCATTTAATTCACGAAATAAACCGCCCAATTAAATGGTCTGTTAAGAATTAAAGAAAACGCGTCGGTTGACTTTTCAGTTACTTTGACGGGTTTTCGCGGGTGCGTTACTTAGCGAAAGAAACGGCGGGGCTCGTGCGGGTCCCACCGCACAAATATCCTACCAAAGGGGGTAGGATATTTCTGGATAGCATCCTATCCAGTTCAACTCAGTTCAAGCCGTCTTTAAGTGACTTCAAGAGGCTTCCAAGCAGCTTAAGTGATTTAAAATAAAGTTGTCGCACAAACTTTATTTTATTTCTGACTTAAAGCCGTAAAATTTAAAAACCACGTCTGAGCAAACGCAACTCCGGAAGAGGCGTTTCTAAGCAAATACCGGCGCTGCGATTTCATCGGTGCCCTCAGAATTCGATTCCGGGCACCGGTTCAAAAGATAGAAAAACCCGCTCGTCTGTTCACTGAACGTACCCGAGCCAAACTTCGGAAATTGATTCCGGGCACACCGGGCCTCGGAATCAGGTGCCGTCTGAAGCTGCGCTCTTGTAAAATTCCAAAGAAAATTAAGAAAAAAAATTTCCTTGAAATTTGCGGGTCTTTACATTACTCCCACCTCAGGGCTTTACGTCCCCGTAAAGATACATCAAAACTAGGGGAACAAATGGGGGTACTGAGCACGCATCTGAGCCTCCCGCTCCCAAGTGCTCTCCTGGAGGTTCCCGTGCTGCCATCTGACGCGCACAAGAGGAATCGACCGCCCACGTAGGACCCGCTCCTGTCGATCCTCGATCTCCACTGGAACCTCCGCAAAAGTCGCCCCATCGTCCACGTCCAGCTCCCCAAAGTCGATGATGTGCGTCGGGTCGTGCACGTATCTCCTCAGCTGAGACACGTGGAAGACGTCGTGCACCCGGTGCAACTGAGGTGGTAGAGCCAGGCGATAAGCCACCTCTCCTATCCTGCTGAGGACCTGGAAAGGCCCGATGAAGCGGGGAGACAGCTTGCCGCCTCGGCCAAATCTCCGTAAACCACGTCGAGGTGAGACACGCAAAAAGACGTGGTCGCCATCCTCGAACTCTAGTGGCCTCCGCCTCCTGTCAGCATATGACTTCTGCCGGCTCTGAGCTGTCCTCATCCTCTCCTGGATGATTTGGACCTTCTCTGTCGTGGCTCGGACCATCTCTGGTCCCACGAGTGCTGACTCCCCAGGGTCTGTCCAGCACAACGGTGATCTGCAGGGCCTGCCGTACAACGCCTCGTATGGTGCCATCCCGATGGTGGAGTGGTAGCTGTTGTTGTACGCGAACTCCACCAAGGGTAGGTGGTCCTCCCAGCTGCGACCAAAGTCGAGAACACATGCACGGAGCATGTCCTCGAGTGTCTGTATGGTCCTCTCCGTCTGTCCATCCGTCTGAGGGTGGAAGGCTGTGCTCAGATGGAGCCACGTCCCGAACGCCTCCTGCAACCCCTTCCAAAGCCTGGAAGTGAAACGAGCATCTCGATCGGAGACGATAGACGATGGCACACCGTGAAGCCGTACGATCTCCTGGACGTAAAGACGTCCCAAGCTCTCTACTGAGCCCTGCTCTCTGATGGGTAAGAAGTGTGCCGACTTGGTGAGTCGGTCGACAATCACCCAAATGGAGTCGTGACCTCTGGAAGTGCGTGGAAGTCCAGTCACGAAGTCCATAGATATGCTATCCCACTTCCACTCCGGGACCTCCAAGGGCTGTACCAAGCCTGCTGGTACCTGATGCTCAGCCTTCACCTGCTGGCAGGTGAGGCATCGTGAAACGAACTCTGCCACAGCTTTCTTCATGCCCGGCCACCAGTGCTGTCGTCTGAGATCCTGGTACATCTTCGCCACTCCGGGATGTACCGCCAAGGGAGAAGTGTGAAACTCTCTCAGCACCTCCTCTCGTAAAGCGACTGGTACGAAGGTACGTCCTCTGAAAAGGATGTCGTGCTCTGCTCCAAGGGAGAAACCATCAGGCGCCTGACCTGAGGATATCAGTGCACGCCGGGTCTCACAGTCAGCGTCCCCACGCTGAGCCTCTCTGACCCGCTGTAGAAGTGGAGGAGAGACTGTGAGAGACTGAAGAAAGGCTGTTCCGTCTCTATCCACGAAGGATATCTGCAAGGAGGCTAGCTGCTCCGTCGCCTCCTCAAGCAGCTGAATGCCCGTCCTCCTGCTGAGGGCATCGGCTACCACGTTCCCCTTCCCAGGAGTATAGACTATCTCAAAGTCATAGTCCTGGAGGAACTCAAGCCATCTCCGCTGTCTCAGGTTCAGGTCCTTCTGAGAGAAGATATACCTAAGACTCTGGTGGTCAGAAAAGACTGTGAAGCGCTCGCCCATCAGATAGTGCCGCCAAGTCTTCAGAGCGAAGACCACTGCTGCTAACTCCAGGTCATGAGTGGCGTAGTTCTGCTCATGCGGCCTCAACTGACGTGATCCGTAGGCGATCACGGCCCGCTCCTGCATCAGGACGCACCCGAGTCCAGTCCCTGATGCGTCGCAGTAAACTACGTACCCAACTCCCTCCTCAGGCAACCTCAAGATAGGTGCGCTGGTCAATCTCTGTCTCAGCTCCTGGAAGCTCTGCTGACATCTGTCTGACCACACGAAGGGTTTCCCCTTCTTCGTCAAGGCTGAGAGTGGTGCTGCAACTCTGGAGAAGTCTGGCACGAATCTCCGATAGTATCCCGCTAGGCCCAAGAAGCTCCGCACCTCTGTCACGCTCTTGGGTGGCTCCCAAGCTAGCACTGCCTCGATCTTCGCGGGATCCACTGCAACTCCCGCCTCAGAAATGACGTGCCCCAAGAAATGGACCTCACGTAACCAGAAATGGCATTTTGAGAGCTTTCCATAAAGCTGGTGCTCTCGGAGTGTGTCTAGCACAACTCGCAGGTGGTAGGCATGCTCCTCCTCAGTCGTCGAGTATACCAAAATGTCGTCAATGAAGACAACGACAAATCGGTCGAGGTATGGCTGGAAGATCCTGTTCATGAGGCTCATGAACACCGCTGGAGCATTGGTTACGCCGAACGGCATAACCAAGAACTCATAATGGCCATACCGACACCTGAAGGCCGTCTTCTGCACGTCCTCGTCTCGAACTCTGAGCTGATGATAGCCTGACCGGAGGTCTATCTTCGAGAACCACCGCGCTCCCTTGAGCTGATCGAAGAGGTCATCAATCCGTGGCAGCGGATACTTGTTCCTCACTGTCACCTGGTTCAGGCGACGATAGTCGACACAAAGTCGCAAGCTCCCGTCCGCCTTCTTGGCGAACAAAATCGGGGAAGCCCAGGGTGAAACACTGGGTCGGATAAACCCCTTACTCTGCAAGTCCTCCAACTGTACCCGCAGCTCTCGAAGCTCGGCGGGGGCCATCCGATATGCTGGAGTAGATATCGGGGCTGTCCCGGGGTACAAGTCGATGTAAAAGTCTACCTCTCTATGAGGAGGTAGCCCTGGAACGTCGTCGGGAAAGACGTCCACGTACTGGTCCACCACTGCAGGAAAAGCCGGACTCCGCACGTCCACTGCTCCTAGGATGAGGCTAGCCAACTGATGTGAGATGGGCTGCACTCTCCTCCGCGGAAGTCCATCCTGTGCTGCAAAGGTTCCCTTCTCGCCGGTGAAGGTAAACCTGCTCCCGTCGGTACGAACACATCGTACCTTGCGCCTAAAACAGTCGATCTGGGCATGAACCGTGGATAGCCAATCCATGCCCAAGATGACGTCGTAAGGCCTCGACGCCGCTACAAGGAGATCCCAGCCGAAGCTCTCGCCTCCTAGAGTAAGCTCACACTGCCGGCACCAGTGCGTAATCGTCGAGTCTGCTCCCGTAGGAGTCTCTAGCCGTAAGGATCGAGCCAACGGCTCAGTCGGAATCTCCGAGCTCCGAACAAGGGCAGAGGCTATGAAAGAGTGACTCGCTCCTGTGTCTATAAGTACTGCAGCAAGGGTGGAATAGACACAGATCGTACCTCGAATCATCTCTGGCAAGTCGGGGTCGTAGGCCTCCACTGCCTGGAGCTGGGCCTGTCCCTGCCCTCCAGCTCCCTGTGGTCGAGGTGGCCCTCCTGGTGGTGGTGGGGGTAGAGCCTGAAAGCGTCGCCCACCACCCGCTGCTCGGCCAGCTCCTCGGCCTCGTCCGCCTCCTCCCTGCGGACCGCCACGGTCGACCCTCTGCCTCTGCCTGGGTGGCCCCTCCACCGTCTGCTGCTCCTCTGATCGGCGAGTCGGGCAGTCACGAGCCATGTGACCCTGCCCGCCGCAAGAGTAGCACAACCTGCCTCTCGAAAGGCTGGCACTCCGCTGTGTGCCCCGCACCGCTGAGCCGGTGTCCTGAGGCCGTCTGCGAGGGGGTCTGGTCTGCCTGGACCCGTGAGTCATCCGTCGGCTGCCTGCTGCCGAAGACTCAGCTACCTGCCGCCCTGCGCTAGGTCTCGCCGCTGAAGAAGGCTCTGCCAGGAAGCTCTCGATCAGGAGGGCTCGCTCCAGCACTCCCGCCTGGGTCGGAATGCTGAGGGAGATCAGCGACGCCCGAATCTCCTGTCGCAAGCCCTGCTCGAAGGTCCGGGCCCGGAAGAAGGGGTCCCGTACCATGTCGGTCGAGTAGCGAGATAGGTCCGTGAACCTCGCCGCGTACTGAGCGACCGTCATGCTGCCCTGGCGCAGCTGGAGAAGCTCCTGGATGCGCACCGCTCGGAGGGTGGCCGGGACGAACTCAGAGCGGAAGAGGCTCTCGAAGTCCGTCCAGAGCAGGGATGCCTCATCGTGAACCTGGAGCATCAGGCTCCACCATCGTCCTGCCGCCGCCTGCAGGAGGCTCGCTGCGAGGATCACCATGAGATCCGCTGGTGTCCTCACTAGCCTGAAGATCCGTACCACCGCCTCTAGCCAGTCCTCGGCGGCCTGGGGGTCCGCCTCACCGCGAAACCTAGGCGGTCGCTGGCTCTGAAACTCATGCAGTGCCCTGAGGCGACGTGCATCGTCGGCGTCTGGTACTGGAAGCATCGGTGGCTCGGCGGGTAAGGCTACCGCCGGTGCCACTGCTGGCAAAGGGCCCTGCACCGAGGCCTCGTCGCTCGGTGGGCTGCCGTCGCGCCCTACACTCGGAACCCTAGCTGGCAGTCGTCGCGGGGCCATCCTGAAAAGGAGAACAAGAGCACCACAGTCAGAACAGTATACCTGGTGAGCTGGCACAAGTAATCACAAGGAAAACTTGAGACTTTCATAAAGCAGATCAGTATACCCGGTGAGCTGACATAAGTAATCACAAAGAAAACTTGAAACACACACGCAATCAATGTTTTCATGCATTAAGTCGGAAATCAGGAGTCAGGGTCCTGGTGTACGGATACGTCGGCCGCCGCACCAACACTGGGCTCCCTGAACTGATAACCACACTCAATACACTAAACACTATTGCTTCACATAGAAAGAAAGGACGATCAGAGTCTGCGGTAGAACCGACCGCCTCTGATACCAATTTGTCACGACCCGTCCTCGGGCCCGTGCCGTGACTACCCCAAGCCCGCCTTCCATAGGCCAGGGGCTGGCGACTAGCACCAAGGCGTAAAGTCCCAGTAAACAGGGAAGGCATTGCCTTTATAAGTAACAACCACACAGAGTCAGCAAGCGGAAAGTAAAGTGCAGAAAGTAAAAGGGGCCGGAAATACAAGCCCAACTGTAAAGTACAACTGGAAAAGTAAAGTACAGCAACTGAAGAAAAGACGGCGGCCTCGTGTCGTCCACTGGCAATCCCACCTGAAGGGTGGGTACAGATAGCCTCCAGGCTCCTCGGGTCCCACGTCCGCTCCGAGCACGTCCCGCCCAGTGGTCCACCTCCAGGTACCGTCCTGCTCCACGCCCAACCGCGATCAGCGCTGTCCGTCGTCTGCAACCAACACCACGAAGTGCGGGCATAGCCCGTGCAGGGGTGAGTACAACTACTCAGTAAGGACCCCGAGACCCCCGAAGGTCTCCCGAAATCCACAAAGGATATAGCACAAAAGAAAGATGCAATCACGAAGTAACATCTGACTCGACTTAGGTATATGCCCATACATATACCTAAGTCCCCAATTCCAGCTCTGCTCACGAGCTCAAGAACAACTCAATCCACGAAGGAAAGCAAGACTCAAATCCACAAGGAGAGTAAATAGTAAATCCACAAAGGATAGTTCAACACAATCCACATAGGAGAGTAACATAAGATTCAGCTCAACCAGGTATACTTTTTCAGATGACGTCAAAGACGATCACTGATCCGTCTCAGTCGTCGGACCCACGAAGGATCGATAGGTACTAACCCCCGCAAAAAGACCCACGTAGGATCGGGCTCACACAGAACCTGTAGGCAGTGGCTCACACAGAACCGGTAGTAAGGACCCACGGAGGATCGGGCTCACACAGAACCTGAAGCACTGATCCACGTGGGATCGCTGAGTGCAGTAGCCGACGCAGTCCACTGAGGATCTCTGCACAGTCGTCGCCGCAGTCCACGAAGGATCTCTGCTCTGCCGTCGTCGCAGTCCACGGAGGATCTCTGCTCTGCCGTCGTCGCAGTCCACGGAGGATCTCTGCTCTGCCGTCGTCGCAGTCCACGGAGGATCTCTGCTCTGTCGTCGAGGTCACAGCCAGCGCTAGGGTTCCCGCACGTAGCGAGCTCGTTTAGGAGGGTCCGCTCCACGAGCCGAGGGGCTGATACATCAACTGACACGTAGTCCGAAGTTGATGTATCCAAAAGTTCCGTATCGACAACAGGATCTCAACGCGACAGACGGCGCGTCAATCGGACGCCCGGTCTGAGAGTTATTGGCATTTTCGTCCCAGGGGCCCGGTTGGTTTTTAGGGCAAAACCAACCCGACCGTACTCCGCCTGTATCCGATCCTCGGGCGGAGTATGCCAAAAGTTCCGTCTCACTTAGAGGAAACTACCACAGCTGACGGTACGTCGTTCGGACGTCCGTAGCTCAAGTTATGAGCGTTTCCGCTCCGAGGGCTCGGTTGGTTTCGTGTACGAACCAACCCGGCCGAACCCAAAGTCTTCCGAAACCTTGAGTATAATATACCGAAACGACCGTCTCGATCCAAGGATCGCGTAGCCGCTGACGGTTCGTCAATCGGAGGTCCCAGGCCCAAGATATGGGCGAAAGACCGAAGAGGGCCCGAAACGGGGGTACTGGGCCCGGGGCGACCCGGCCCGAACCCCCCTGGGGTCGGCCGAACCGGGTCGGCCCGAACCGGGTCGGCCCGACCCGGTCCGAACCGGCTCGGCCGGGTCCGGTCCGGCCTGGGCGCGGCCCGGCCGACCGGACCGGCTCGGCTTCGGCCGAGCGGCCGAAGCGCTGCCGCCGCGGGTCAAACCCGCGGCTTTGGAGAAAACGCGGCCCGCGCGGGCCGCGTGCTGGAAGGCCGGACCGCGGACGCGGTCCGGCGGCTCGCCGCCGCCGCGGCTCGGCCGCGGCGGACTCCTCCGGCGGCGCGCCGGGCGCCGCCGCCCCCGGTCACCGGCGCCGCCGCGCCGGCGACCCGCGCCGCCGCCTCCTTCCGCGGGCCGCCGGAGATGCTCCGGTGGCCCGATTTGCCTCCCGTCTGCGCCGTTGTTCCTCCCGGGATGCGTCCTTCACTGCGGAATCAACATATGGCCCTTGCGTCGCGCTTTTGCCGTCGCTCGCCAAATCCGCACACAAAGGAAGATCGACGGAGGGTTGCCGGGTCTTGTTCGTTAGACCCGCACCCTCCGCGTTAGTCATAAATCACGGGAGGAATAATCAACAACAATTTTTAAATAAATTAAAAATTGTTTCGATCGGGTTCTTTATTTAAAAAGAATAAACACGGGATTTTAAAAAGAATTCCAACATCCCTTACCTTGTCGTTGCCGAACGGGGGATCGTCGCGGGATTTGCTCGTCGCGGAAGATGGAGATCGCCGCGTCGTCGCGGAATCGCTCGTCGCGTCGCCAATCTCCGGATCAAGATCAACGGATTTAATTAGTTTAAATCCGTTGATATTGAAATTAAAAAGGGAGAAGAAAAGATCTGATTCTCACCTTTGTTGCCGAACGAGGGTCGGCCGCGGAAGAAGAGGCGTCGCCGAAGAACGTCGCGGGTAGATCTCGTCGACGTCGCGGATCTTGGTGTGCGTCGTCGAATTCCGGTCGCCGGCGTTCTTCGCGTTCTTCGCGTTCTTCGCGTTCTTCGCGTTCTTCGCGTTCTTCGCGTTCTTCGCGGAGAGGGTGGAGGAACGAAGATTCTCTCAAATCCTTTCCAAGGATTTTTATGTTGGTCTTATTTTATAAACATGCCAACACGAAACCGGTTAAGAAACGATCCATCAATTCGTTGAATTAATTCAACGAAAGAAACGACCCATTTAATTCACGAAGAAACAGTCCATTTAATTCACGAAATAAACCGCCCAATTAAATGGTCTGTTAAGAATTAAAGAAAACGCGTCGGTTGACTTTTCAGTTACTTTGACGGGTTTTCGCGGGTGCGTTACTTAGCGAAAGAAACGGCGGGGCTCGTGCGGGTCCCACCGCACAAATATCCTACCAAAGGGGGTAGGATATTTCTGGATAGCATCCTATCCAGTTCAACTCAGTTCAAGCCGTCTTTAAGTGACTTCAAGAGGCTTCCAAGCAGCTTAAGTGATTTAAAATAAAGTTGTCGCACAAACTTTATTTTATTTCTGACTTAAAGCCGTAAAATTTAAAAACCACGTCTGAGCAAACGCAACTCCGGAAGAGGCGTTTCTAAGCAAATACCGGCGCTGCGATTTCATCGGTGCCCTCAGAATTCGATTCCGGGCACCGGTTCAAAAGATAGAAAAACCCGCTCGTCCGTTCACTGAACGTACCCGAGCCAAACTTCGGAAATTGATTCCGGGCACACCGGGCCTCGGAATCAGGTGCCGTCTGAAGCTGCGCTCTTGTAAAATTCCAAAGAAAATTAAGAAAAAAAATTTCCTTGAAATTTGCGGGTCTTTACATATAACCACATCCACATTTAGTATCTAGAAAGGATGTATTTATTGGAATACCAAAAGATCTATATATTACCTAAACTTTTGGATATTTTTGTATACATAGAATTATCCTCAAAGTCAATCATAGGGTTATATTACTTAATATATGTTTTTGTAAATATTATTCCCAAGGTGTATACTAAAATTATTATGATAACATTTTAAAGAACCTGAAACTATTAGAATAGATCTAGTGGTTACATTATTACATTACTATGGGATACAAGTGATATTATCCCAAAGGATCAAAAATTTTACTGATGTTGTAAAAATCGATAGATAATTAAATCTCACATTACATCAAAAAATAAAAAATAAAAAAAATATTTTCATTGGGAATTCCATTATTCCCTATAGAATATCTCTGTATATTAATCATAATACACTTAATTTCATCTTAGGTAAATGAATCAAAATAATAGTGATATCAAATTCTCATAAAAAGTTAAGTACTTGTTAAAACAATAATAAATCAATAAGAATAATCAATATGGAAAGGTAAATAACCAAAAACACATTCCTTGAAAATTTATCAATAAGTAATAATCAATATGGAATGGTAAATAACTTAAACACATGAAATTTAATCAATAAAATGAGAATGAATTGAATCCACAGATATTATCAAAGAAATAATCTCACGGATAAAAATAATAAATGAAATGAAGGTAATGCTAAATTATCGGGTGTCATGTTTCCAATGCACGCAATACATTTACAATCTAGTTATATCCTTAGAAAATTTAAAAATAATAGGTAAAAACCCATCTGATTCATTTCAAGACCTTTCACTTGACACTGCTACCAAAATATTTCATCTAGACTCTTTACAACTTATTAGAAACAATATAGAAAGGAATATAAAAGAAACAAATTCCATTTAATAAATAAACTGAAAATTAAATGCATCCATATATAATGTCATAGAAAAAATCTCATGGATTATAAAAATTACTGAAATGGAGGCAATGCTTAATTATTGGACACCATGTTTCCGAGGCACATGATACCTTTACTGTCAATATCTATCATGAAGAAAATTTAAAACATAATGGGTAAAACCCATCTGATTCACTTCAAGTCATTTAACAAGAAACTTCTATCAATATTTATTATCTATAAATTTTAAAAATGCTTCCTAACAAACTTAAAGGGTTTTTCGCCAATTGATTTTGTCTTACGAGACTACCGATTCATCAAGGGAATTATTTACAATGGTCCCAAACCCATTTTTCACATTTCTAGATAATTAATAACATATAAAACAATCGATTAAATTGATAAAAAAATGACTTATCATTTTATATTTTTATTTATTAAAATATATAGATTTATCAATATTTCCCAAAATTAATAAAATAATTATAAAATTAAACACTATTTGAAAAAGTGGTATATGGTTTATGAAATTATAATATCCATTGAAAGAGAATATGGATATTTTATAAAAATGTAATGTACAATAAAAATGATCATAAGGAAGATATTGTTTCAAAAGATAGTTAACAATCACAAAAAAAAGTGATATTACAAAGATAAATTTTACCACTTGGTAATTATCAATTGAATACCCCTTGGAATATACAGTTCAAATTGAAATATAAAATAAAATAAATTATGAGTGAATCATGATATTAAACTAAGAGGGGGTATTATATAAACCATATTAAATTTAACTTCGACATAATAACAAATAAATCTCAATGGCATGTCAATTGTTACCAAATCCATTACTAATTGGTAACATTTTAATTATAATCCCAACAGAATAATTAAATTGAAGAAAAAAACTAAATAAAATGAATATAATTTTATTCATGATATAAAATACAATAGAGACTATATATAAAATACATAAAAAAATAAATGGTGAAAATTTTGTGTTCCTTATGCAAGAAAAAGTGACACAAGAATCCCTTGCCTTGCATTTTCATTTGGGTGAATATCCTTAAATGATCAATATATTGATTTAAAGTGTGTTATTAATTTACAACAGAACCATAATCAAAATTTTAATATAATATATTATTTTATTATTATAAAATATTACCCATTTTTTAATAATATTTCATTATTTTCATTGTTTTGGGTGTTAATTGACTAGTTTCTCAAGTATGTTTTAACTGGTTATTTTTGTTCCTATTACTTCGATCATAATTTAATCATCTAGAGAATGTAAGACATGATTTAAATATTATTTATATTCAGTATATATGTATTTATATTGATCCATAATGTTTGGATATAAGAAATTAAATACACAGTTCATGGAGATGGTAGCCCGTGCGTTTGCATGAACACTGTTTCAATTTTATTTTCATATTAATATAATAATACAATTATATATATGTATATTATAATTAAAGTCTCATATTTATTTCATATATTTCAAATATTTTTATTAAAACCATTCTTTATACATTATAGGTATAGTATTAATGAATCATATCACTTTGAGGAGGCGTTAGTCCACACATCCACAAATGATATTATCGTATTGTCACAAAAAGGAAAGTTTAAATGTATGTGTTATAAAATAATTAAAAAAGAATAGAGAAATTATAAATTTCATATATATGACATATAAACTAAAATACATCATTGTTTTTAGCCTTTATATCCCTTATGAACAAATGAAAACTGTTTGCGAGGGGTGTGAATAGGTGGGATGGGTGAGTACCTTTTTATAGTGGTGGAGTGGAATTCTTGTAAATTTTTGATAGAGGGTATTCCACCCTTAATTTTCCTTGTAAAGTGGATCCAATAATGAACCAAATTCTGGAAAATGGAGGATATGGTCAAAATATATCCATCCAAGAGGTTTTGGATATGTGTCTAGGTAATTTTGGCCACTACGTTGAAGGTTTCATCCACTGTTAATCATGTTTTTCTCTTAATAGATGTAAATAATTTTAATTACATTTACTAATATTTTTGGTAAAAAAATATGTTGAACATAATATAAATTATAAAATATTTTTATTCCAAATGTTAAATATTTTTTTTCTAAATTCCATTCACATATGACTCAGAAATTGATTTAATATTAACCCTACATATGGGAGGACAAACCCGGTTTTTAATGTGAAAATGTTAAATTTTTTGAATTGTTTTTATATACAATTTCAATTTAAAATTGATTCAAATGACCTAATTTTTATTAATATATATATATATAATTTATCTAATTTTACTTTAAAACAAATTTTGATAATAATTTAACCTTATAAATTATTTAAATGAAAAAGCAGTTTTCAATTAAAATTCATTATATTTTACTATTCTTCAAAAAATGAAACTTCTCATAAAAATAGAAAAATCATCATAAGTAAAATTTTTACCTTATATTTTCAAAAATTAATTTTATTTAGTTATATAAAATTAGAAAAGTGAAAAATTTCTTTTTTATAATAGGTGAATCATTAAAAGGTGACAAAATAACCTTTATCAAAATATAGCTTTCTACGCGTAATATTGGGTTTGTTATTTTCATATTCCCATAAAATCTATTGGATGAATTTAAAAAATATTTTATTGAATATATAATATATACATTTTATTTATATCATTCATTAATAGTAATTAATTTTATTTATTTTTATAATACACCTTTGTGAGCATAAAAACATTGTCCTTATATTAAATTGTTTTTATATTCATTTATAATTTATTGGTAACCAATTAATTCATTTTATATTTTATAAATAATATATTTTCATAATTTAGTTTATCATATTCATAACCACTAATTAAACTATTTTATATTATTATATTAAATAATAATATTTTAATAATATAATATTACTTAGTAAAACTTGGTCTTGCATATAACATAACCCATCAAATAAACTCATTTTTGTGTGTGACACAAGATAACTTAGTATTGTAGGAATTTAATTCTATAGAATTGATAAAATTTATTTAAAATAGTAACTTTTTCATAAAATCTCTAGAGATTATTTTCCTTTCTATGTTTGGTGTTTCATGTCATACACACTATCAAATAAAATTTACTCCTTTAGAATTTCTGGGGCGTTACAAGGGTTAAGCTCTTATAATAAGTAAGGGTATACATACAACTGAATCTATAATTAATATATAAGTTATAATCATTATGTAAGTGTAAATAACTGAAAACACATTCCATTTAATCAGTAAAATTTGAATAATGAATAATATGGTAGGAATAAATAAGGATCAAATTATGTCTTGTAAATAATAACCAGATTTGGGAACTTATCCCTGGATATAATAAAAAATGAAATAATTACATGGAATTAAAAAATTAATCTCATAATTGTGGTATGAATAATTCTATACAACATAAACTAACCAACATGGCCTTATATCATGATATCATAAAACAAACAGTTAAGGACTTGATTAAATACCCAAACCAGTTGGCCTTATGAGACCCACCGATGCATCAACAGGTAATAGAATATATATCTAGTAAATCATAACATTCTACAATGAATTTTTATATAAATAAATATACATTAAATAGATCATTGGAGGATTTCTTGAGGAAAAAACAATTTTCATTTTGAAATAAATATTTCCAAATTAGTAATGGAAAAAATTTAATTGGAGTGAAATTTTAAAATTTTTAAAGGGAGATTCAACACATTGGGTGGCCCTGGTGGTGATAAATTCATTTCATTCCATATAAATATAAAAACTTTCATTTTATGCTTTTATAAAATGTAAAATAATACCTCATTCAGAAATCAATAAAAATATTCCCTTTAACCTATTATTTATAAATAAAAACTGGGTAAAAATGTATTTGATAAATCATTGAATAATATTAGAAATATTTTATATATTTTTTAATGAAAATATGGATATGGAAGAATATGATTCCTAACTAAGTAGAAAATAAAAACTAGTTTTCTTTTAAAATAGGGTTCATTATCGTGAGCACTTAAAGAGTTGAAAATGAAAAAAATACATTTAATTTATATAAATAAAAATAGAAGAATAAAATATATTGGGTTTAATATATAAATATCAAATAATTACCCTAGAAAAGACATTAACATAAACAACCATGAATAATGATGAGATTGTGAAATAAAAAATTACTTCAGGTCTGACTCCATTAATTTATGTAAGATCCTCCTATATAATAAATAAAAATTTATTATACATTTATTCTAGAATCATAATCATATATATCATACAATATATTATTTATATATAAAATTTTATCATTCGTTTATTAATTATTATTTATTTAAACCACTATTTCAGGTAATAACTATTTCATTTTTCATGTATGTTTTTGTTCAGTAGTTTTTCCTTGTACTCTGATCATGGTTACATAATCTATATAATGATAATAATTATATAAATAGAATATATATATATCAGTTTATATATTTATAGAAATCCATAAAATTTTGATACGGAAAAATGAATTTTCGCATTCTTGGAGATTGTAGGACGTACGTATGCATGAATTTTATTTTCATTTCTTGACAGATGGAAAAAATAATGATATATAATATTTTTTTATTACTGACTCATTATTATATCATATATATCATATATATTTGTTAAATCAATATTTTTTAACAACTATGAAAAAATAAAAATAAAAAAAACCACATCGCCTTGTGGAGGCAGTAGTCCACATGTACGCACAAGCGATGCTATATTTTTTCAAGGTATTGATCATAATATCAAACCACATGGGTACAATAATGGAGAACATGTTACATTGGTTCGGGAGGTGACCAAAATCCGTACACACAATCCATGTTTTGAATTACCATTTGTTGGAAGAGGAGATGGTTATTGGTTATGAAATTAGTATAATAATATATGCGTATATTTGAGATAATTTTTTATTATATTAGAATTATTAATACATAATTTAGTGTGGTAAAATAATAAACAAAAGGAAAGAGTTTGGAGAAGACAATTACCTTAAATTATAAAAACATCCTATAGATATCTTATTAAGGACCTTATGGTTGATATTTTGGAAAGGAAAAATGCACTATAACATTAATAAAGATGTTTTGGAGAGATTGTTTCTCAGTTTTTTTGAGATAATTGATTCAATAGGTGTTAAGGAGTGTGGGGAGGAGGTTCCTTTTTAAAATTGATGTGAGTGGTAGAATCTTAATTGTTCAAAGTTTTACAATAATTTCAAGTCCCTTTTCTAAAAAATGGATCTAAAATGGACCACTAACAACCCTTATATGATATAATGTCTAAATATGGCCATAAAATAGAAATTAGATAAACTTTTAGTTCATTTTAATTCTTATCATTTTAGTTTAACCCCCAATAATCATATTTTATCCTTGACCACCACAAACAATTTTTACTATTTGAACTATTTATTATGAATAAAAATTAAGTTTATCATAATAAAAATTATTAATTAATTTTATTATAAATAAGTAATCCATTTTATAAAATTAAGTTATTTTAATTGGAAGAATTTAATTTAAAGTTAAACCGTTAATGGTAATAAAAAAAAATTTATCCAATGATTTTTTTCATAGGTATATAATGTTATTATATAAAATTTAGTAATAATATAAATTTAAATGACCGAAATTGGATTAATAATAGTATAATTTAACTAATTTTAATTATAAAACTATTTTAAAAAATCATCACTTTATAAATTCATTAAATGAATAAATACTTAAAAAAACAGAAGTTTTTTTACAATTCGTAAAAAATAATTTTTTTTAGAATCTTATATAAAACTAAATCAAATATATTTTTTAAATGTTAATATAAATAAATCAAGTTAATTTTAAAAAAAAATTTCTTAAATATTCTAAGAGTAACATTAAAATAAACATGCTAAAATCGATGAAAGAACTTTTATAAAAAAATATAGAGTTTAAGCAAAAAATGGATTTATTCTCATCCAATGCCTAGAAAAAATATTAAATGAATGAGAAAATATATTATTGAATATATAATATGTAAATTTCATTAAAATAATTTACCAATAGTTATGAATTTAATTTATTAATATATAAACACATTTTGCATATAAAAATTATTTATTTTAAAAAAAATCATGTCTTCTACTTTCAAATATTTTTATTTTTATTTATAATCAATTTAAAACCAATTAATTTATTTTAAACATCATTAAACCATATAATTTTTATAAATTATTTATTATAATTTGTACATACCAATTTAATGTCTAGGTTATAAATGTGTACTATATTACTGTTCATTTATACTCAGGGTTTCATGTATCACAAGCTATGAAATAGATTTATTTAAAAAGGAATATATAATGAAATCTCATGGTGTTATAATTATGATGGTCCTCCATGAGAATTTAGCTCTATAAAAAGTAGTTTTTCAAGTTTCATAATTTACCATCATAATGAAAGAGTGTCATGTTTTATAGTTTATGGATCTTTTTCCAAGGACCATTCCAGGAAGTTTAACCCCATATGAGAGGGATGATATTTCATGTAGTTTAAAGTTATTCTAATAAGAAAGATATGAATTATTTTTTAAAAGTTATATATAAAGAACCTTATAAAGAATATTTTATGGATGTGTGGTAATGACCTTGTATTTTACACTTCAAGGTAGTGTGTTAAGAACCTTATACCTTATAGTTTAATCTAATATACCTAGGATCTAATGTCATGATATTTATGGTCACATGAAAATGATCTTGTACTATACAATTCAATGTAATGTAGTAAGAACCATATAATATAAAATTTAATATTATATTGTATGAATATTGTACCATATAGTTTTAGGTTTTTTTAAGGATCTTATACTATTTATTTTAAGGGGGTTTAATAAGGAACTTTTATCATTCAGTTTATTTTCATGTGAAAATTACCTCATGCCATGTAATTTATAGTAATATGATAACGATTATGTGAAAAAACATGAATTTATGTGAATTACTTCTTAAACAATTTCACATTAATAGGATTAATGACATTCTATCTATATATTGTGGTAAGGATATATGCTATATTAGAGAAAACCTAGTGTATGACATTGGATTCATCTATTTAGATTCCAAATTTTAAAGGATTCTACCATTGTACTATTAGTCTCTTTAATGTTAGAACTAATTATCCTTGAAAGGGTATTTGATATAAAATCTCTTATTAAATATTTGGTCCCTTCAGTTTTGATAGATCTTGAGGTTATGAAAGTTCTATAAAAACATTTAATTGAAACTCTCTAACTCATTCAATTGAATTTATGACCATTATCCTTTATTATTTTAGTCATAAATATATGTTGTAGGAGAGGGTATTAGAACCTCAATGGGAAGAAAAAATTCAATCTTATACACATGAGAGTAAGAGGATTCCCTTATAGTGGTGAATATAATAGCATGATAAGCCCGTAGTGTAGTCAAGATCTTATTAGGCGACATCCTTTTATTACTTAACACAATATTCTATTGGATTTTTAATAGGGGTTTGTTGAATGCATCATTAGTGAAGTACATGTAGTGGGACTCTTAGAAAATTTAATTTGTAATACCTGGAATATAGCATAATTTCTGACCAGAGTCATATATTAAGCAGTTAGTCCTAGAGAGTCACTATTCATGAAATTATTATATTATTTTATATGTTTTTTATTAATTTTCAAATTAGGTGAGAAATGTGGTGGATGAATACAAGAAAGAAATAAAATTATAATTTAGACACAATGCAATGCGATAAATGAGACAACATAGGATTCAAACTTAGTGATGCATTATTTTTTCAATGATTTTATCACTATATCCTACTCTCAATGTTCTTATAACAAGCTATATTGAGCGTCACTATATAAATTGTATTAATGGAAATCACACAGCGAATATATCTAATTTAATATAATCACCACTCTCTTAAATGTGACACCATAATGAATCCATCCACTATTTTGAATACTCATCCAATCATACATTAGGGATATTAACATTGGTGGGGAATATGATTTTTAAAAAGTGAAGGAAATGGGAGAAAGAGATGCTTAATAAAAAATCCTTACCTCATCCCTTCAATCACCCAAATACGTAGATTATAATATATAATATCATTCTAGGTGAAAAAGCTCTAGAATTATAAATTTTCAACTAGTTTTTGATCCACGAGTTAGTCCCTCATTATTGATGAGAGACTGAGAATCAGAGTTATTAAAATAAAATGAAAAGGGAAGGGTGTAAATATATTAATTGATGAACCAAATATTTTTTATTAGAAAATGTAGAAATTGTAGACATACCTATACTAATCAAGTTGAGTTCAATGTTCATAGACTCAAATAGTTCACAAAATATTGATGATAAAAATATTTATAAGAAATTATGGTTTTCTCAATTTTACTACATTAATTTCAATGTCACTAGCTGTGAGATAATTCTTCCTTAGTTTAGTTATACATTCCCTACTCAGAGTGAAATTGTCCTTAGCTAGGTAAATTGAATCTTTTATCATTCTCAAAATTCCTCTAGTGATCACTATCTCGTTCTTTATCTAGATGGGTGAGCCATGGACCTCTTGGAAGTGTTATTTAATATTTTTTCAAACAACTGAAGTGATTTTTTATTTCATTTTATGTTTTTCTAGTTTTGTAAATTCCAATTTTTAATCCCAATAGAAACTATTTTGGTAAAGTATGAAAGTCACTCACTCTGAGGAAAAATTCATATGATGTGGGGAAATTATAACACAAGTTAAAATTCACACAATATGAACATAAAGTCTTAAAAACTATATAAAATCTTATGGAATCTTTAAAACTGTACATGGAATGACCTGAAAATTCATTCATAGTGATGATAGTTAAATGAGATTATTCAAATTAATATGAGATGACTAATGTCAGACACTCTACCTAGGATCCATGCAATGTGTTTTGAAGACACAGAAACTTATACATCATGAATTATTTTCCAAATTTCGTACTTGTAACACATTACAAGAGAGATTTTTTTCAGGAATTTTCCAATTAATTAATATTTGATTTAAAATAATGAAATCCCAAATTAAAAGACATTAAATATTTTTATACCCAAAAAATAAAAAATCAATGTATGACATCCCATTTAATTCCAATATTAATAACATAAGTAAAAAATAACGATTTAATCTATTTAACAATTCAATTATAGATTTGGGAAAGTATAAAAAATGAGATGATTTCCCAGGTTTTATACTAATTGTGGGAATAATTATCAATAAATAATTGAAAGAAATATGAAAATATTAACTCTCATCACCCCCGCACATATACTACTGAAATTTTTGAAAATAAAATAAATTCAACCTAATAAAAATATTATAATTTATAATTATAAATACAAAAACCATGAAAGGAGTAAATAAAATATTCCTTTATTATTTAAAAATAGTATTCATCCTCGAAGAGTCAATCCAGTTCCCCACTTCATGTAAATTTTATTTCTAGTTTCAAGAGTAATGACATTTTATATATTAATGTAATTTAAATTTATAATAAGGAGAACACTCATTAATACATTTTTTTAAGTTTTATATGAAAATGTTCTAATTTCCACTTTATTGACACAAACAACTGACATTATTATTATCCAATTTCCCTCTTCATTAGTTGGTTTAAATATTCTCATCCCCTAAATATATTTATTTTTACAAATTGGGAACTTATTAAATTTTACCATGCCAATTTTGTGAAAATGAATTATTATATTCACAAATAGATTTAATTATTCACTCACCCAGTGCCTAACTATCATAGAACTTCAAGTGTGACTGCATGTTCCCATTTTAATCTAGTTTTAAAGGGACTTATACTAATTTATTTTTTATTTGATACATATGGTGTTATTTTTAACAAAATAGAAGTTACCTAATTTTTTATTAAGATTTATAGTTTCCTCATGTAAATATTTTGATTCCACTTAAATCTTTTCAATCACAATACTTTTCGAAAGTTAAAAGAATATATTTTGATGAATAGAAAAGTATAACCTACTCCATAATTCTTTAAATTGATTTTTTTAGAACTAGTCGATCCCTAAAAAATAGCATTGGATTATTCATTAGGAAATATAACATTAAAATATCAATTTTTTAACCTAAAAGAGTCTAACAATAAATATTTAAAATATGAATAATATTATGAATTTATTTAAAATATTCTTAAATAGATCTTAAATTGATTCTAAAAATATATTACATTAATATTAAATTGGTTGAAAACCACACTCGCACTTACTCAACACTCCCTATTTATACTGGAAAAAATTAAAAGAATAGTGAATAAATTATTACAAAATGATAGAGGAAACTTGGTAATTTATTTTAGTAGGTTTTAGTTAAGTTCCCACTTATGTGATTTTTAGAAATATTAACCTTCTATGGTATTTTAAACTTTTAAAACATTATAAAAATTTATTTTTAATGAGAAATGTTATGGGGAAGTAGTAAAAAGTTGGAAACATAATAAAAACATGGTTTAACCCCAAATTGAGATCAAGGTTTTGACTACCCCTAGTGATTAGTTTAAGTTATTAACCACAATATAATGGTGTTATAGTTTTCTTGAAAGAAACATACTATAGGTCATTTTTTCCTATGTCCATGAGTGGCCATTTGTCTTAGATAACAACATGAAACAAAGAAAATATTTCCATATGTAGAATTAGGATATGAAAGAAAAAAATTAATGGGGGAAGAGAAGGAATGTGGACTACCTATAATTAAGATTATATGATTCTCCATGGATCTCTATTGAAATAATGGGAACTCGATTGGATTATTCAAGACTTTGTGCGACCTAGGGAAAGGAGACCTTATGTCACCAAGAAATTTCATCCTGGTACAAGAGTCTCGCCCCAAGAATTTAATATGTAGAATCATGGAAGGGAGGATAGTTCCTTAAAAAGACAGTTCAAGGGATAGATATAAGACTCATCACATATTTAATAATGACATGTTATTTTTTTAATTGTATGATACAATTTATCAATATCTACAATAATATTACAATGGAATAAAGAAAATAGAGTGGGAAGTGAACGAATCATGGAAAGATCAATGTATTAATTTATAAAAAAAATATTTTTTAGAAAATGTAATTACATCTAAGATAATATTAGTTTCCAAATAAAATATCTGCTGATGGATTATCTAAGAGTTTCTATCATGGATGGAAGAATAAAAAAGGCCTTATTTGAAGGAATTATCAACAGAAGAATGAGGCACATTTGTAACTAGATGAACCAATTATTATCATTTAGTGTAAGAATAATGATGGTAAATATTTTTTTCATATGTATAACCATTCATATACTTCCATTCATCAAGGTGCAAAAGCATACCATCATCCAAATTCATAAAATCATAACTAAATTCAAACTGGATGCTAAGATGGGCACTAAATGGCATTGGGATTTGTAGGAAATAATGGTGAAACTAATCTTAGTGGGGGATAATAACTTTAGAAGTGTGTCAGAATCTATACAGGGAATGAAAGCATGGTTTTCTTGGGATATCAATGAAGTTAACTCATTATAGTCACGCTTGATGATCAGAAGGTACGAGGAGGATTAGAGAGGGTTTCCTGAATAAACTATAAGAACATCTACACTTTCACTCTATATGATTGAATAGATGAAGATTTATAATCATAAGGTGCAGTGGGATGTGGTACATTGTAAAATTATCTTTTCGAAGGATAATTGGGTTGGTGATACTCATTTCATCCTGGAGTGCCCAGTTCCATATTTCCTTTTTAAGAGGCTAATCATTATACCAACCTTAGTAAGTCAATAGTTAGAAAAGAGTAATAAATAATTCATGGGGACATTACTATAGAATAAAAACCCGAACAATGTTTCTTATCGAAGTCGATTTCTAGAGGCTTCAGTAGTTTGTATTACCATATGATGATCCATGAAAGAAATGATCGGGATGACTTGGATAACATGATTTATTGAATTCATATACTATTGAAAAACAATTCTATAGTCTAAAATTTGTAGAACATATCCATACCCATGGATTAAAACATGAAAAATAATGGTATTTTCCTCACATTGTGTTATCTGTGTTGTGAGTATACTTATTTGGAATCATTTTTTTATATTTTCATTAAAAAATAATAGGCTTCTAGAATATGGGAGTTCATTAGCTTGTGCCTAGGATCTTATTGAGTGTGGATTCAATGGTTGATTTTATCATGAAATAGTTTTAAGGGGAATCACATCATTGTAATGTGGTCAAAATACATGGAACGGTTTTCATCGTGGTGTGTTATGTTATCTGGGAGTCTAGGATCAAGGCAAGAGAAGGTAGAAGTTTCTCCCAACTCTTTATCTAGGTTCATGTGAGGTCACTTATGGTAGATCTTTTATTTTTTATACATGAAATGGTGTTTTATATTTATCTAAGGGTGGTTCTTTCATGGATGATGAATAATCCAAAAATAGAAAGTAGAGACTACCATGGGATATGGTTTAAATGGAACCCTCTTTATAACTGAACAAACTAGGTGAACCAAACAATACACCCGAGTCGACCATCACATGGTGTGGTAAAAAAAATATAACAAAAAAAAGTCTTGAATATAAAAAAGACATAAAACCAAAGTAAAACACTAGAAAAGGGTTAAAATAAAAACTATACAATCCATGAAAAAATAGTCTAAACCAAAAGTATGACAAAAACCATTTAACCAATATTCACTTCCAAACCACTCAACCATGAAGTTAATGGAAAAATAGAAGCCGACATTCTATAAGATGTCCTTCCCTTAACCTGTATCATACAATAAAACATCTACAACCTCCTAAAGTAATAAGCAGTGTGTCAGCAGAAATCCTAGTTGGATAACATCATAGGGTCTATAGAAGGTCCAATATCAAGAATGTAATAGTTATAGTATATAAAAAATAGTTTTACTAAGCATTTTCATAAATCCAAAATCTTCTTGTAAATCATTTTCCCTTTGTTTTTTCATAAAACCATTTCATATTATAAAGCCAAAAATATCCTATGTAGAATTTTAAAAACATGAAATAATATCTATGAATTGAAAGGTAAGTATGTAAACACATTTCTATGAAATACCATAATGAAATTCCATGTGATACAACCTTATATAAATGTTTTTGAGCAATAATCCTTGATAAAAACCATTATATGATAAAAAACATAAATGAAAATGAAAACTATCATTTGAGATATAGCCAATGAGAAAATATTAACCAGACATAAAAGTTTCTAAACCAGTCCAAAAATTGGATCTAACTGAAATATAGTCCTTCCACAATCTATCGATATCAAACAAACATCCACTACTGGTTCCACACACACTAAGGACGCCTATGTATATTTCTGAAAAAATCCAAGGCTCCCAATGTTTGAATTTTGTCAAAATAAATTTAAAATCCAAGGTCACCATTTATAAATATTTTTTAAAATCCAATCCAATCCACTTTGGTTTTTAAAATACCCATTTAAAAATCAAAACAAATCCATTTTTAATTAAATCCACTTAAAATACATTTATCATTCTAGGAAATTATTTGACATCACAAATCACTTCAATTAAATTACCAAACCAAATGAAATTATATAGAATAATAAGAAATTCATTAAACTGAACCATTGTATAGAAACAATTTCCTCAAAATGGCATAAATATGGCCACATTTAACAAAAGTGACTGGAAACTAAAATATTAACCTTCAAAAGATGAATCACATAAAGATACTTTGATAGAAAATGCTATCTGATTGCAAATACAAGAAAGAAATGCAGCCAATGCTGTGTCCCTAACTAAAATAATAAAGAACCAGAAGGAATTATTTTGTAGATTGGTCCACCATAACAACAATAATGATTGATCATTGAATTAGTGATCTGAAGGGAGTGGAGGCATCCAAATGATCCATGGGTGAGCCTTGGGTTGAGAGAGGGAGGATTCACATTTGAATGAAATGATAATCATATATTTCCCAAAATTAAAAAATAGATATAATTATAAATAGAATAATCCCAATACATGATTTGAATTCCAAGAACACTGAAAAGACCAAAAAACACATCTTATTTTTTTTAAAACCCATTTTTTACAGGATGTGAACTCCAAATACACAGTGTGTATACTTAATTCCCCAAACCAAATTCACAACATTCTCCCAATGAACATTACAGGGAGTGAAATCCTTTTACATAATGTTTAATCACCCACAAGACATCATGAATTCATATTCTATACAAAATACACAAACCACATTTGGAAATCTACAATTGTTTGGAGAAACTCTTATGGGATTTGAAACATTTATACTCAAACACCATATATTTAAATAGACATACATCATAAAAAATTATTTTATTTTCCCTAGAAAAGGATCTATATTCCTGCGAAGCCTTCTAATGCACCCAAACAAGTAAAATTAAAAATCACAATCATTGGAGTACAAGAAAAGTTCAATGGGGTGTTACAATATCCCCAAGATAAACAATTTTTACCCATATAATTCCCTCAGATTTTTGGACTAACCAAATTTAAAGGCCACCGATGTCTCATCAAAAATTCCCTATCCTATGTATCATGGTTATCCCATCCACATTTCTATTGTACCAAGACCATAGGGATTTTTTAAATGTTTCACCTTATATCGGAGATCCATAATATGAAATGGATCATCAACCATAGTGGTGTCGATTTAAAGATCAAAATACTCCCCTCTAATCACATGGGAAGGATTCGGTATGTACCTACTCATCTTGGAAACAAAAAAAATGTTATGGTTAGAAGTAAAACACAATACAAATTCCAACCAATATGCCACCTTTCCTAGTCATCCAATGATCTCAAAGTATCCCACAAACATCAGTATTAAATTACCCAAAATACCCAATTGATGATGTTCCATGTGCTGTTAAACTCTAAGAAAAACCTAATCACCAACCTCAAACATCAACGTAAAATGATAAAGGTATGCATAATAATATTGATCACTCTGTGCCATGATCTATCTCATCTATATTAACTGAACCATCTTTATCATCTTTTAAAAAAGACATGGCCTTACCAAGGACTATCCTCTCGACTCTTCTTAGAATAAGGGACATCTACAAGGTAGACTATACAGAGAATCTAATCGAACCATCTTAATTTAGGGTTGATAACAATTTTATTCATAAAATTAAACTATAGGGATTTTTTTCCCATGATCCACCAAAATCATGTACACAAGCCCCTAGTATATCATCATGAACCAGGATAATATTCTCTGTCAGTTCATCCATCTGAAAAAGATAAGCCATTATTAATTCCATCTATGAAACCATATCCTGCTATAAACCTTTCCAAACCCTATATTTGAACATTGATTTACTATTTGATACAACTGTATAGGTAACCCCATAAAGTCTCATTATCTCTCGTACATACAATTCCCCAAGATGATTCACCTTTATCGTTTCCTTTGATTTTGAAAAAATGTACTGATTTTAGGATTATGTCAATGATCACCAAAATATTATCTTTCCCACATATATTCCATGTAAAAAAATGACGGAATCAATGAAAATATGATCCCACTTCCATACCATATGGGTAAGGCCTAAACAAATAGTAGGGCTTTGGTGATCTCCCTTAATTTTTTCACAAGAAAGACACCATGATAAAATAATCTCCAATAAAACTTCTCATCCTTATAGACCAATACTGATGTATCAAGTCATGATAAATCTTGATATCCCCAAGGTGTATAGACCAACAATACTAGTACCCCCTATTGATCAAATTCTTCCTCTTAAATATCATAACAACCAACCTTTTTTGAAAACACAAATTACCACTAAGAGATTATGAAATGTCATCTAAGGTCTCCCCACCATGAATAATTTTACTTAATAATTGAGACATGGTGTATATCACCGTCTCAAGAAAAAATCCTGAATAAAAATATGATTTAGCTTTCATCAAAGAAAATAACTCTTATCCACCAACCTCATCCATTCCCAAGGTCCTCTTAGTAAACAACCTCATTAGTGAGCACTCCTCAACTGATCCTTCATGTATTGTGTTGTTGATTTTTTTTTCTTCATGGTATTTCCAACCTCATTTAATTTCCCAAGGTTATATGGAATAAAAAAATTAAAATATGGAAGGTACTCCACCCAATATCTCCATCACATGTTCAGATCCCTTTGAGCAAAACCATATTTCAGGCTCTCATGATCAAAATAAAGAGTAAACCACTCCACAAAGAGGTAGTGTCACCAAAATGTGAGTGTATACATAACCACTTCCAACTCAAGATCATGGGTAGGGTAGTTCTTATAATGAGTGTGTATCTTGTGTGAGCTATATGACACCACTTATTTCCCCTAGATCAAGAAACATCCCATTCCCTTTTCAGAAGAATCACAGAAAACAACATTACCTGAACTCAGTTCAAGATGAATCAAAACTAGTGTTGAAATCATCCCCACCTTTATCTACTCCAAATATCTCTGACAATTTTCATTCTATTAAAAATGTAAACCCATACAGGTTGAATAATTAATTATAGATGTGAGCATAGTGAAATCCCGAACAATCTACCTATAGTAACCTGGAAATCCCAATTTTTATTATCTCAAACACATATCTTGGTTACTCCCAATACATAAAAACCTATACCTTTTTAAGATCCACAGAGATTCCCATCTCAGATTTAACATGGCTTATAAATTTCACTTCATGGATGAACAACTCACATTTGTAAAGCATACCATATAGATTATATTCTTTAAAGGTTTTTTAATAGTGGAATAAAATGGTCCATATGCTACTCCTATGACTTGGGGTATACCAATGTATCATCCACACACATAACAATGATAGATCCTAAGCACTAATGAATGTTCTAATTCATCAAATCTATAAAAATTATAGGAGTTTTAGTTAAACATAATTCTATAACTAGAAATTACAAATTCTTATACCATATCTTAAATATAGACTTAGGTATATCCTCTTGTTGAACCCATATAAAATATTTTAGGAATGAATCAGACAGACAGTGATGTGTGGGTCCTAATTATATATATCCCCTCAATGCATCAACATGTATAATGAGAAAAAATAGTTAGCTAGCATTAAATGGGTTTCTAGTATATGACTTTCCATATATTAAACCATATTGGTTTACGGTCATGAGGGTGTATATAAAATGATGCATGCGATCATAAAACACTATAATAAGCATTTAATTTATTGAGAATTCTGTTATTATTATTCATGAGTTTTTTCCTTGATATTATTCATTATGAATTTTGTGCTCAAGTTATTGATTAAATGTCATTTTTTTGCGCTGACTTAATGTGAAATATTAATTAGTCTTTATTTAGTCATGAAAACTTCTGATATACATAACCCCCACTGAGAATTTGAGAAAACCCTTATTTTGTGTCATTTCACCATGATATAAAGAATGATTCCTTTAATATGCTAACAGTTTCATAAAATTTACTTTCAATTTGTTTTAATTTACATTTTAAAATGTAATGAAATAGTAAATTATATATCTAGTTTATTATGAATACTAAAATAGTAGGTCCTTTGGGATGAAATCACTTGCATCTTATACTAATATAATAAAGAAACCATTGGCTCCAGGCTACTAGGGTTAAGGTATTCATAGTTGGTATCAATGTAAGTTTAGTAAAAACCTTATGAATTAGATTTTGGAAGACATTGATTTGGAAAAATATCTATATAAATGACTTTTAGGATAATTATAAGTATAGAATAAGATACTAAAATTTTCAAAAACATGAGATTATGTGTCTCTCTTATAAATATATCCATGTATCGACACATCAAGTTATAATTATTTTAGAACATGTGCATATAGGTATAATTAACATAAAAAGAGTTATTGGAGTATATCTCTGCCCTCATTTTGGTGCATGGTGAGTGTGACCTTACTATTCACCAAGTTTTACACTCATGGGTAACATGATTTTGATAGTCCACATTTTATTTATGAATAATTATGCTGAATGAGAGATTAAAACCTATGGAAACATATGAAATGGGATAAAAATAAAGGGTATTAGGTTAATAAATCTAAGTTTGATCATAAGTTTAAAGGTATAGGTACCCAATTTAAGGTTTTTTTTCTAATCATAGTTTAGGATGATTAAGGGTATTTTGGAAAAACATAATGGGAATACAACCCTTTGGGTTAGTATAAGTTTTTTAGTAAGGATTATTTGATGAATAATTACTTTATATATTGTGTAATTTTATTTAAGGTTATTGATAAAATTTATGTTTAGTATGATCATCAATGTTAAAGTGATAATATTAAATTAAGATTATTTTATTTTGTTTAAAAAATAATGGATATAGAAAACCTTAGTGGTTAAAAATTTATTTTACGATTAATTTTTATTTTAGGATATTCATCATGTTATTAGGAATGTGATTCGAGTTATATAAATATAGTTTTAGTAAAAAGGATATCTTGTCACATCCGGAAAGACCACAAGGCTTGAAACCACAAATGATCAGTGGTAAGTATGAAATGCCTACCACTAGCCTATGTGATGTACCTATCACTGTGACTTTGTTTTTACTTAAATGGTTGGAATGATAAATATTATGGTTATTTTGATTAAAATATTACAATATCAAATATTGTTTAATTTTATGTGATTAATTATATTTTGGGATATGTTTTTTTGTCATAGGTATATATAAACATTTCGTTTTGCGTAAATGATTATTGGGAATAATCCAATCAAATGTTTGGGGATTTTAGTTAATGGGTATGAGATCTTGTTTGAGGTGAAAACATTATTTATTTTTTATAATATTGAGGTAAATTTTTATGTATGGTTATTTATATATGAAAAAATATATGTGGAACCTTTGGAGTAAATTTTGAAGTTAGATGAATTATTTCATCATATGAAGGTTTATACATTTTTCTATTATCTTCAATTTGGTAACCATTTTAGTTTTGGTTAATATATAAATAGAGGTAGAATTGATTATTAATATTTTATGAATTTCATGATATATAAAAAGTTAATTTTAATTCTTCAGTTATAAAAAAATCATTCTTGATATTTATATGTTAGAGCAAGAGATAAAGCAGAAATTGATTGAAAAAAAAGGTTGAAATTATGATTTTGAAATAGAAATATATAAAGTAAGTATATTTAATTATGTTCTCAGTCTAGATGGTAAAACAATTTCTAAAATATAGTAAGAAGATCTTGAAATAAATATTATGATATTACAAACATTTCCAGTGAGTTTATGGTCTTTTCACCCATTACGGAATTATGACTTCGTGGTTGTTAATTTCATCAAAAACATGTTATATATCAATATATATTTTTACTATAGATTTATTTTTTTCCTCCATGTCCATATTTTCACCTCCCACTAATTTTACCATATTTGGAAGTATAATTTCTTGCTATTCTAGATTACCTTTACATTTCTGACTCCCCATTTTAAGATGATGTTTTATTAACACTTTTAGAATCCGGGTTTTCCACATCTAAAATTTGAAATGTCAATACATTTATTTACATGAACAAGATCAAATTTCGAGGATAAAATTTATTGATGGTTTTGTGAATATAACACCTCGTGATTTTAAAATAATATCATTATGTTCAATAGTGTTTACGAGACACAACACCGAGCCTAAAAGAACTATAATATTCTATTTAAATGTTGTCATTATAACCTAGATGTTAAAATTGGAGCTCAGAATAGGATTTTTTTAAAATAATGTATATATATTTTGGATGACTAAAATATATTGCCAAATAACAACTCATTTCTTATTAAATTATTTACATAACTCAAAAATATATTTTTCATCAAAAATGTGTTTAGTGAATGAAAATGTAAACACTTTATTGAAATTTTATAAATTAAATTATATTATATTATATTCATTTTTTAAATCAGCATATCAAAATTTACATAGCATGAAAATTAATGATTTTTTTGAAAAGACTAATTTTTCATTGAATAGCGAACAATACTTCTTTTTGTAAAACTCCAATTTATTTTCAATAAACTATGTAATTAAATAGAAAAATTGTTATTTAATTTTATTTAAAATTAATATAATTATAATTTAATTAGATTTATATAAATAATTTCATTTGAATGAACTTTATATCATATTTTTTTATTAGAATATTTTATGGATTAAAATATCATTTTTTTAAAACTATTTTATGTCCATAATGTTTCTTGATATTAATTAACTGAAATTACCCATAATTAGTAAGGATTTAAATAAAACATATAAATTATATATCTATATATATTAATTTAAATTAATATAATGAATAATACTGGTTATATTGTAAATGTAAATGATCTTTTCATTACATTTTCATAAAAAATCCACTTTTCATCATACTTTGTAGGGTACTTCTAAAATGAATTTATACCCCTTATTGATATTGAATTGGGTGAAATTGATTCAATTTTTTTAATCAGTATAATTTATGTTATTTAATAATTTGATCTTATTTTTTATCATAACTCACAATAAAAATAAAAAAAGTAATTATAGTGGTTAAGATTAAACCTTGAGTTTACACGTTAAATGTGCTTTTGTTAATATTAATTTTTCTCAGACATGGTTTTTTTTTGATAAATTGGTTTATATATATATAATATGTGGGTCCAAAATATATAATAAGTTTTATTTTATTTATTAAGATTATAGGATAAATTTTCAAGGTAAAAACTATTTACCAGGGCGAAAAATAAAATGGTAAAAGTGAGAAACCTTATATGTAAAGAGAATAACATGTTTAATAAATATTTATTTTTTAGTTTTGGAGGAGTATATTGACCATATATTCCATTAAATTTATTATTTATAAGTTTTAGGCACTTTTTTAGAGTTAATTCCTATTTTTGAATAGTTTTGGTGATTTAAAAAATATCACTCCTTCCCACTTATAATAGGAAGCCTCATATCATATTTTCATAATGCTAATAAATATTTTTGGTTGAGAATATACCAAACCAAATATCTTAATTAATTCTCCTCCCATGTTCTAGGGGAATTTTTATATTATGAAACCTTTCAAGGAAGGATTTTTTTTGTAAACCTAAAGAGTTTGCTCAAAGTAAAGGTATCATTTTTAACCGATTGTATTTGTTTAGTTTATTCTTTAAAATTATTTAAATATTATTCAACCATAATGATGTAATATCTCAAATATATCCCATATATTGAGATGTTTTTATGTTAATCAAATACCCTTTATATTTCTTCTATTCCATAAAATGGGAAAAAAATGTCATTCGTGTGTATAATGGACTAAAACCTCCCGAACTGATGTAATTTGTTTCCAATAACCACCACTCATAGATGGTTTTATTTATGGAATATGTATATATACATATAATATTCATGAGAAATTTGTCATTTCGGAAAGATAATATATTGTTTAATTTCTTACCATTTCATTCATTCAAAAATGACAATTTTATTCATGTGTACATGTCAATTTCGACCACCACAAAGCGATGTGATTTATTTTTCATAACCACATCACATGAATTACATGTATAAGAAAAAATATAATTTTTTGGTTATATTTTACATTTTTTGAATTTCAAATAATAATTATGTTATTCCTATAATGATTTTTGAATAATGGAATGTTACTTATGCATACATATGGCCCACAAACTCCTTGATTGTAATGTAGTTCATTTTTTATAATTATATTTTATAGTCAGTTTTAAAATATAATTGATGTATAAAAATTAAAATAAATTCATTAATATTATTATACATATGATGGAACAATTACCATTTTTACCATTATCAATGTACCAAAGTCATTTTAGGCATATAAACTAAATATCATCAAAACATCGAACACAAACTAAATTTGTTAGGTAATTAAATATAACATTGTGTTATATAAAATAAAAAAATAGTAAAAAATATAAATGTTCCTAATAATGTAAAAAATAACATAATTTTATTATTTTGAAAATAAAAAACATATGTGATGAGTTGGATCTGATGTAAGGGATTCCTTCTCAATTTTCGTTCATTGAGATATATTTTATTATTATATAGTAATATATTTTCTATGGTGTATATTCTACCCCTTTTACATCTTATATCAAGAATAATTAATTATTTATGCTATTTATGTTATAATATATTTTACTTCATCTAGGGGGATTTGATTTGAAGGTTACCATGATGTAAGTGGTTTCATAACTCAATTTATTTTCATTAATTTATATTACATCTTCATTTTAATTGATATTCTAAGATTATGTATATAATGAATTTAGATTATTATATGATTTTTTTAAATTATTTAATTTTTATTTACATTTGATACAAATAATATAATCATTGATTAATTATCACTTCCACGATATGATCTTTGTAAGATATTTCATCTCAATTTCTGGTCCATTGATAATTTTTTTGTATGATGAACGTATTTATTTATATTATGTGTATATACTACACCTTTTATATTTAACTTATTAATATATTTATATTCATGGTATTTAGTGTTTTATTTTCGGTTATTTATTTCATTGGGTTTATGATTCAAAAGTTACCAAATTTGTAAGGGTTTATTTCACAATATCTTCATTATTCATGAATTTTCATATTTAATCCTACGTTGAGAAAATTATTAAATATTTCTATCTAAAACCAAATATATTATATTATGACATTGTTATTCATAAAAAATAAATGTTTTCCTTTTATTTTCCTCTTTAATTTACATAATAGATTGAATAAAATATTTTTAAAGGAAAATCGACTTTGTTTTCTACTCAATCGGGAATATTTTTTTATTTCAATATTTTATTTAAAATTTTTAACGAATATTTATAATATTATAAAATTATTTACTAAAAACATTTTATATATGTTTTATTTTATACAAAATGGTTTAAACGGACTCTTCCTATTATTTATGCAATAATGTACTTTTTAACATGTTACTGAAAATATGAAAGGAATATTTAGATTTACAAACTTTACATGAACACAATTTTACTTTAATCATAAATTCTTATTGATTTTAATATTACATTACAATTTTAAAAATTTATTTTCACCGAATTTGTTTCTTAATATTATAGAAATATTTGAAATTGACTTTGATAGATAAAAGTTCATTTTTATCAATAATGTTTTAATGACTTATTTCGAGAATTTTTATTCATCAATGCAAAAACCCTTTATTTTAATTATAAACAGTGGGGTATATGTGGAAATGATACTATATTTATTCTTTATCTGGATCCATTATGATCAATTTGATCATGGATTATATTGACATTTACTTCTTGATTAATTTTGTAGTCATTAACTTTCTTTGGAAACATTAACTTTATTATGAACATTATACATAAAATATATCTGAAATATACATATTAATTTTATAATGGATAAGATTATTTACTAAATCATAATTTTTTTACAAATGGTGTTCTACTCTAAGAGTTATTTGATTGAATGGATAAAATTTTCATAAGTATGGATTATTTTTTCAATATGGGTATTTATTGATAATGCACATTGTTTAAAAATCTATCTAACCATTAAATAAATGAGTAATGCATTTGAAATTAAGTGATTAGTGGGGAATTATTATAGATGGAACCTTAATGGATTGATAGGTCTCATGAGAAAAATATGTAAGCTAAAATTAAATGGGTTTATTATGTATCCCTACCCATCGATTAAACAATCATAAAATAAGTTCTTAACACTCAAGATATCTTGATGTCTAAGATCATGAAGTCTAATATTTTTCATCAACTTGATTAAAAATTTAGTTATTAATATCAATGATCATTTTTCATTGATATTATCCATTTAATAATTTTCTACTCTAGTTTTGGATTAAATGACACGCCTTTTCATTTATTTACCTTACCATATTGATTATGAATTATTTAATCATGATAGATTCTATTGTATGTAACAATTATTGAGAAAGTGATATCACCTTTATTTTATTTCCTTTCTATAGGGTATGAATAAGGAATCCTTTAATGAGTTCAAGGATGTAGAATATTTACTTTCACTATATTGTAATTTATGTTTTCACATATAATGAGAGACTCAAGTATGCATATATATTTACAAGAATACTAAACCATCTGGTCTCTTAGGATAAAATATCTTGTATATTATAATAATTTAATAAATTAACCACTGAATCTAGTCTACTAGGGTTATGGTATTCATAAATAATTGTGTGAAATATGAAAACATGCCTTAATGAAAAAAAATTATGGCAAAAACCCCTTATGAATATCACAATATTTATTGTAAAAATCTGTCATGAATTATTTCCTGAGAATTTTTTTAAATCCATAGAATTAAAATTATAAATAATATTTCCTAAAATATTGTGATAAAATGATTCAATATATGAGTATGTGGTTCAATATTAATCGTTTTGTCACAAATAAAGGAAATTGAGTAAAAAAACCCTTACCTTATTTATTAGCTTTCAAAAAATTGTTTTAAATTACTATATAATAAATATAACCATATTAATAACTCATTTTATAGACTTATTCATATCTATAAACCTTTTTATCCTTTTTATAATAATTTTTATGCATTATTGACTTCCGTTTTTGCTTATTTAAATTATCAAATATTCTATTTCCAATTGCTGCACACATGTTCGGTAACTGAAATGTGGAACACCATTATTTGATATAATTTTCATCATTCTCAAGTTATAAAATGTATTGGAATAATTTTTCTAATTGATTTATTCATCCAAATTTTCATTTTATGGGTTCTGGGTCATGGCTTGAGAGAATGAGGTGCCAAGCTTTTTTAGGGCAATCTACTGATAGTAATGGATTATTTCATAATGAAGTTAAATTTATATTTCCTTTTATAAGAACAATATTGATGATATATATAAATTCTTTATATCATATACACTCATAAAATAAGTTTTCAGACTATCTATGTAAGGAGGTGATGAATAATAGAATATGTTTCTCATAGAGATGTTAACCTACATGTATGCATATACAATGTTTTAATTTCCAATATAATTGAAGAAATAATGAAATTGATATATCATTTAAGAATATTAATAATATTATAAATGCATTTTTCAACCATCCATGAATTTCAATGAAGGAAAATGAAACACATCACTTCCTAGAGGTGGTAGTATATACGTACGATGGAAGGATGTTTTCATTTTTTAAAGGAAAAGAAAAAAGGTGGAAAAATTTTATTCCATAAAAATAAAAATATATTAGAAAAAAATTATAATGTAATAAAATTATAATGGGTAAGATAGGTTTTAAGTGAAATATAGATAAGGTTAAAAATTATAGAGAGAGATTAGTACTTATATTGATAATTCGAAATTTCTCTTTGAGTACCTTTTGAAAATAATAGACTTCGGAAAAAATCTTATGGCAAGAAGCCTAGATATGTGGAAGAGTATTAAATGGGGAGTGTAATGGGAAGTGATTCAAGGAAACTTCTAATTATGAAAGTGGTTTTAACGGGCGGTGGTGGCCACTTTTATAAGTAAAGGGAATGGTAATTTTTTAAATATAACATATTAATATATAAAAGGAATAGATTTCTCGCATGGAATATAGAATAAAAACTTGATAATAAAAGGGATGAGATCAATTTTGTTCGATACAAATCTCTAAAACTCATTAAAACAATTTTTAACATTTTTTATCTCTTTAACACATGGTTAAATTCTTTTTTCCTAAATTTACTTTTACTATGGTAATTTTATTTTTTACCTAAAAAAAAATATTTATGAATAAAATGAAAATAATAATATTAAATACTCATGGAATTTTTAATTTAGTTACATAAAAAAATTTATCAAATAAAAATAATATTTTTTAGATATATTAATTTTAATATTACTACACTTTATGTGTAAAAACTTATTTTTTAGTAAAGTTTATTTTTATGCAAACAAATTATGGTTAGAATGATATTATCAATGTATCTGATTTATATAATAGAAATTATTTTATTATTTAATAAGGATGTTTTATATGGATTTAAAAGTAATCCAAAAATGAATTTTATCTTTGGAAAACTTAGTTAAAGGAAATGAACTAAAATAGGTATTATTAAAATAAATATTATTTAAGTTTCAAAAAGCTAAACATGAGTTTCATAAATTTAATGTACAATTTTAAAATGAGTTATTTTACTCCTTAAATAAAATTTTAACTAAATTTTAATTATAATTTTTAAATTTATACTTATTTTATTATAGTGTCATAAAATATACTGTATAGGTGTAACTGTTTGTTTCAGTATTCATAAAAAACCAACAATTTCAAAAAAAATAATAGATGTTCTTCATAAGCTAAAATTGACATACTAAATCCTATTGTGATGTTCATTTTTTCAAATTAAAAGTATAAAATTAAATAATTTAATTTTTTAATAGATATATAAAATATAATGAGAAACTATTTTTGTTATAAAAATTATTTTTTAGATATTAATTATTATTATTATTATTTCATATAAATTAAAAATTAAATTATTGTTAATCTATTTTTTATATCAACAATATATTTTATAATCATTACACTATAACACATTTATTTTTTAAAAATAAAAATATATAACACCAAAATGATTTAAAAAAATATATTCTCAATAATAATGTAATATTATTTTTTATTTAGCTATACTAATTGAGTATGTTAGTGAATTTGCCTTAAAATTACCATTTATTTATCTTTAAACCTAAATTAAAAAATTAAATTACATGTAGTTATATTGGATTACTTGATGATTATGTTATAATAGACATATAATATTGCAAGGTTTATTTTGGTTTGGTGTTTCTTGTGAAACAAGATATAGAACCGAACAGGTTTTAAAGGGAAATAATATTTTAAAATATTTGGGTTTTACATTATTCATCCACCAAAATAAATTATTTCTTAATAAATTTCAATCATCACTCAATAATAATTTTTTTTAATGTTATTGGAATGATAAAAATAATGCGAGATAAAATTTCAAAAGATGTACCTACCTTAATATCATATTTTAAAATAGGAAACAAATCATTTCTCTGCATCATGTTGATTAATTAATTCATTTTTCCTCAATTTTATTTTGAATAACCTAATTTTACACACACAAAAAAACTTTTATATCCTGGGAGATATTCCCTTTGGTTCTTTTTCACACATTTTTGACACATAAAAAATTGAATCTTCTTCCCTTTGTGGATTCTATCGTATGAAATTTTAAAATACATCATCTTTATCCTCATTGTTGTGTCTAGGAATTTGTTGAAGTTCATGTTTTTAATTGTAATTCAATATTGTTGGTTAGTCATAATCAAAATATTTTTAACTCCAGATCATATACCATTTTATTTCTCAATGGTACAATCACTTCATAATCCATTGCACCCACTGTTAAACTAGTTCCCTCATAATGGTTAAAAGGTGCATGTGAATAATCCAAATAATTTCCATTTGAAGTGTCAAACAAGGTGTACAGTTAAGCCTTCTTATTGTGAAATAGGTTAAGATTGAGTTGAATCCCAAATATACTTTTCCTTATTATTACCCTAATGTGTATTTGGGATAGAGCCTATATCAACTTGTCTATATCTAGATAGGTATTTCATCTTTAGGAAGTCACATACTCTATAATTTACTAAAATTTTATGGTGTTTTCGTATATTTAGGATTATCCCTATATTTTATCTCAAATATTATCTTTTCATAATCTCTAATAATAAAAAAGATCATTCTTATAGTATCCTAAAACCTAAATTCATGGAATCTGATACACCTAGAACTAAATAGACTTATAATTGTAAAAACATAATGGATTTAGTTGTGGGTAATGTTGATACCAAATGAGGAAGTGACTAATTGACTTATAAAAATGAAATTTTTGTTTAACCAAGAAAGTGATAGTTGGATCATTAGTATAAGGAACGTTGGAAAAAAAGATTTTTGAAAGTGACCCTTATTAAAAAATTTAATTCCACTAAAATGTACTATGTCTTCACTTAGGGTTATATAAATTTTTCTTAAATGAATTGGGGGTGTGTATTTGAGTCAGAGAAGAAGCATACTATTTTATGATGACTAAGACATTGATTTTCTTCATTCCTAGTATTTATGTTTCTAATTAGTTAGAATAATATTTTTTGATCAGTTAAATTGAATATAATATCTTTGAGTGAAATAGTTTACGTGTAGGGAGTGATCATATCTAACTTTTTCATATTTTTTCTATATTTTCATTGATAATTAACCCCATAATTAGTATTAAATCCAAGAAATTATCTCTATTTTTTTGTACTATTATAAATCTAGAATAAAATTTTTATATGACGTAAATCTTGATTTTACTTTATTTATTCATTTTATAATTAAGTGGGAATCCATACATTGATAGTTTCATTATTGGGAATAGCCTATTTTAAAATATAATAATTATAATTTTCATTATTTTAAATCAATTCTAAAATAACCAGACAATTCCTAAAATGAATATGTGTTTCAATGTGTTGTAGGTATGAAATTTGGAAAATTGGTCCTCATGTATAACTTTCCCTAGATTCATAAGGCTTTTTACGGGTCCTGATTAGAGATTAGGACTTCATTTATATCATATTAATTTGAATCAACCCATTTTATCTTTCATACCATTGTATGATTTCTTTGTGTGAGATGTATATGATTTTAAAGATCCCATAAGACTTTTCTGAGTTCCATATGAATTTCTGCTAGACCTGTATGAATCTGACCACACCAGTCATTAATGTTTTACTAAATTAATTACCTATAATGTTTTATAATTCCCTATATTTTTTTACAATTTTCTAAAATCACATGACTTCTATAATGTTTCAAAAATTTCTTCCACAATGATTAAAAAATAAAAATTCTAATTTTGAAAGCATGACCTTAAATAAGAAAAATCATTTCTATTGTATAGAAAAATAAAGAATAATTCTACCAATAGATCCATGTTCAACCATCTATATTAATAAGATGGCAGTGATACTGTGAGGAATATCATGAAAGTTGGATTATTTATGTTGCCTAGTTGAAGCCATATGCACCCTTGAGCTAGACTTGGGGAATCGATCCGAAGAGGAAGGAACCCATAGGTGGTGACATTGAAATTAAAGGTGGTGGATGGATAATACATTAATTAAATATAAATATTTTTATCCTAACTATTTTTAAAATTACTCAAGTCTATGTCCTTCTGCCTATGATTTTCTGGCATATGAATTTCTTTAATTTTTTTATTTTCTAGTAAAACTATATTTTTTCACATGTTTATGTGTTATATCCTTTCCATTTTCTTTTGATTTTCATAATTTTGATTCTAATGCTATCATATATGATGGGAGGCTAACCCAATGACAACCCAATGGAATAAAATCCATTATTCTATAGCTCATTCACTTGGGTTGATATTATCTTTTTTAATCTATAGATTCATATAATTAATGGGATGAGGCGATAAATGTACATTGATACTCTCTTTATAGAAATAACAAACTAAAAACCTTTATTAATGACTTGGGTAAATGAAAATTAATAAAGTGTGAGATTATATGGTCAGTTAGGGTAAGGAAGGTGGTATCAATATAACATGAGAAATAGGGTATGAGAATATGAGCTAATCATTTAAAAACCATACCCTGTATACCATATATAATAATACAAAATCATAGAATAAAGATTAGATTTTAATAATACATGACTAATAAAGGTAATAAATGAAAATAATCCATGATATCATAACAATCAAGGAACATAATCCTTGAGATCTTAAAATAGACATAATTTTGTGAAATAACATAATCTTATAACATTGTAAACATGTATCAAAAGAGACAAGTTCACTCATTATGTAAAAGAAATTAGATCCGATCCATGCATAAATTTATATACATGAAACCAGGTCAACACCATGAATTATGGAAATGAAAAAAAGTCCACACATAAACTTATATACATGAATCCAAGTACATTCCTAATCTAATAGACATGCAACAAAATCTAGACATAAACTTATTTAACTGATGAGATATCCCTATTTACCTGATGTGTTAGAGGGGGATATAGGTTACACCCATCAAACAATCCATAAATATATTTTAAAATAGATCATTCAACATTCATAATATCATAACCCATTAAAATAAATGGGTTTCAAAAATATTTCATCTTAACATAACCCATATAGAGGAAATTGGATTCATAAAACATTCATCATTTCATCATAACATAAATCATGGAAGAGGAATAGGTTTCATAAACATATATTAATCATTAATATATACCATATAGATTAATCATAATTATGGTATCATTAGGTCATATATTGAGGATGTCTTACGCGACATTAAAGGATATCATCTTAGATGAAAATGATTTTGAAAGATCATTAAAAACATTTCTTGAGAAAAATATACTTTTCATTTTGAAATCAATTATTTAAAGTCTAAAAATTTACCAATTATTAAAAAAATAATTTTATTTGAAAATAAACATGTAAAATTAAAAAGTAATATATAAATCATATAGTATTAATGATGGAAGAAAAATTTGTTCATTCCATACATATCAAAAAAACATTCCTTTCATATTTGCAGTAAAAATTCAAAAGATCCTCATTATAAAAAAAAAGAATGTTTATTTTTAACAATTGTGTGAAAAGTAAAACATGGGTAAATATTAATTTAAACAATATCTTGAGAACAATAAAAAAAATTCTTGAGAACAAGTTTAGAAAACATATTCATGGATGAAAAATGATTTTTGATTAAAGAGAGAAATAAAGATGATTTTCCTTAATAACAGTATTTCAGACTCTTTTGAACATATAGAGTGGGTAATGAAATGAAAACATATATATTTATGAAATAAATAAAGGATATAAAAATTTAGGAGTTTCTTGAGATATATATCACAACATGTCACCATCAGAAACTTAATCATAAAAAATCCCAAAAAAAAATTAGATTGTAAAATAAAACCTTTACCGCATTGGTATATTTTGAATCATAAGACCCATAAAATAAATGAAATTATATGGATATTTATATCCTATTATTTCCTGATAAAAATAATAAAATAAATTCATCGGTATTATATGAACCACACAAAAGAAACATGTGGTGAATATGGCATATATCCTACATAAATAAAAGTGAGAAAAAACATTTACCTAATGTCTGGAATTTTATCATACACATTTCATTATCATCTATAATAAATATAGGTTAATTATAAATCTTTTATATAACCATAATCATATATATCATACCATATATTATTTACTTATAACCATTTATTACACTTTTATTAACAATTCCTTGTTAAAATCACGTTTTGGGTAATAACTACTTTGTTTTTTTATATGCTTTGGTATAGTAGATTGTTTCCTTTTAAATTAATCATGGTTCCATCATATAAAACTTTTTTACCATGATATTAATATCATATATATTCATAATATACATATTTCTAGCCATCCAAAAAAGTTAGAGATAGAAAATGTATTACATCGTTAATGGATATGGTAGGTCGTACATACACATGAACTATATTTCCATTTTATCTTTAGCTGGAATGAAATAGAATTTAATATTAACAATAAGTTATTGAATAATTTTTATTTCATATATATCATTTATATCAATTAATTCCATCTTCATTTCTATCTATTTAAAAAAATGAAAAATTTCACCCCGCTTCAGGGAGGCTGTAGCCCATCGTACACACGGACAATGTAATTTCATTACAAGGGATTTAAAGGTAAGAAGTTATTAGTGATATTATAATGACATAAGTATCATAATTTCAAAAATATCCTATATAAACATTAAATAAATCATTATTTTAATCTTATAGAGTTGGTTATGTAAAATGACTTTCATCGGTTTGTAAAGCGGTCGTCAGCCGCACACATGATTCAAGATTTAATTTGACATTTGATGGAAGAGGAAATGGATATAGGTTATTACATTAACAAAAAAAATAAAATATACGTGACATATTGCAGTTATTATATCATGATTGTTGAAGAATATTTTAACGATTTGGGATAAGAAATTAAAAACAAATCCAAGGTTAATAAATTTACATCTTCTTTAGAGAACCATTTTAGGTTTATACCAAAATAATTCTTTGGAGTGTTTCATAATTAAAATTAGGCCTATAATATATATTTATTGAATTAATGAATTTATTTGGGTTGGGATCTTAAAAAAAACAAAAGGATTTGGAACTGTAAATAGGGGAGAAGAGTTGGTGGCCTTCTATAAGTAGGGGAGATGACACACATAGACGTTTTGAAAATAAAATGTTATAAACAATTATTACACATTGAACAAGGATAAAAATGGATCATTATAAAAAATGAGATGATATAAGGTCTATATATGGCCATAAAATAGAATTTGGATAAATTTTTATTTCATTTTAACCATTATCTTTTTAATTTAACCCCAAGGTAAACCCATTGTAACCGTAACCATGGTAATTATTTTTTTCTATTTTCACTATTGATTATGAAAAAAATAAGTTGAAATTATTATATAATAAAAATTATTATTATTTAAAACATATAACCCATTTTTATACATTCGGATCATAGAAGTGGCAGAATGTAATTTAAAATTAAACCATATATTGCAATGCAAAAATAGTTTTACAAAGAAAAAAATTCTAAAAATTTAAAATGTTTTAAAATAGAATTCTAATATAAAATGATTTAGATTAACCTAAATTGAATTATTAAAAATATAATTGGACTAAATTTAGTATTTAAACCATCTTATAATAAAATGGATCTTGTAAACGATTTAATAAAAGGGATTTTCTTTAATAAAAATAAGTATTTTTTTATTTTTTATCCAAAAAATAACCTTTTTAGAAACTTCTCAAAGATTAAATAAAAAATAATTTAAAAATCTAGATTTAACAAATGTCTTTTATTTCATGAATTAACATTTCTAAAAGAAAAAATATTTACTTTTAAAATTTCTAAAAAAATAAATAAAATCATTTTGTTGAGAAAAAGTTATTTTCAAAGCATATAAAAGATTTACTAAAAATAAGTATTTTTATCAATATGTATTCTTATATAAAACTATTATAATTAATTCTAATTTTTTGTTTATTCCTACTCATACCACCTAGCTTGAAGGATAGGTTAAAATAGTCATTTTTAAATAATAATATAAATAACATATTGTGGTTCTTTAAATATTGGTGTTAATTATAATGGATGCTATCAAAAAAATAAAATTTATTTGAAAAAATATATTTCATAAACTTTTGGGGTGTTACTCACATCGTAAAAAAGGATATTATTTTCCATAAATATATGAGACCTAATTTATATTATCCCGAGATACATAGTGATGCCCAGATCTCTTATCATAAACTAGATAAAATCTCTTACTAACATCATCAACCATCCCATAATTTAATTTGAAATATATTGGATTGTTTTGAAACATGAAAAATTTAAATATCTGTAAAATAATTCCTTCTATTACCATAATTCATATTTTATATATATTAATTTCCACAAACTGTCTATAGTTATTTAAAATGAAGGTATTTGATCTAAAGGACCCCCTTCATCATGAGGATAGAAAGTGAACCCTACATAAGGCTCACCTATAACCATCTAGGGGAATATATTTATTTTTGGTGAAATATTGTCTGATCTTATAAAACTGTGAAAACAATATAGTTGATCCCATTATTCAATCATGGAAAGTAGTCATCTTTGGTATACCTGTCTAATGGTATGATAAATGTCAAATAATTTAAATATGGTTAGCGGTTGTATAATAATATATTTTAATATCATCATATTTAGTTAACATATTTGTAGATATGGTTTTCATCATCTAATATTTCCATGCTTTAGAAATACAATATTTTAACTGCTCTCATGGTTTCATTCAACTTACACGGTACCAAAATAAACCAGTATTTAATCCCAAATTCCCTCATATCTAAGTATTCCAACATTTCCTTATTCATGTCAAGATATTTTTTTTCACCATGTGAACAACCCCTCCATTAGAAAAATATTAAATCACATCAGTTCATGGTCATTTATTTATATCTTATTATTACAGACCATATGATGTCACATAACATTTTTAACACCAACGGTCTAAGATCAATGACTCTAATCATAGAGTAATATCTAATTACATTCTCTCAGACTTAGAGTTAATATTTTTGTACATTATTAATGTTTTAATATCATAAAGTTCAACCATTTATCCTTTATGATACAGAAAATGGTGTCTCAATTATCCCTTGTTTTACTATTCCCATCATGTGTGTTTCTTCATACTAAAAAACATAATTTAGATCTATTATTTATAAATATAAAATAAAAGAATAATTATGTTGTACTCAATATTAATTTAAACTATATAAACACTCTAACCCATAAAGAATTATTTTGTTAATGTTTTTTTCCATTCCCGATAGGTCCCAAATTTATTGGTAATCTACCTCACATTTGTGAAATTCTTAATCACTATAAACAAAGAGCTATAATTTAGTAAAATAGGTATGAACTTAAAATTAATGTATATAATTTTGTTTTTAAATTCATGTTAAACTAAAAAAGTGTTATAGAACATATTTGGTTGAAACCCCTTGAATGGAGTCATGAGAAAATGTTAAGAATTCACTCACTAAGTATTTTTTTAATAGATTAGGAAAATGATAAAGAATAAATTGAAAAAAGGAATATGAACATGAGACCAAAATTTAAACTCAATCTTAATTGATCCCTGATTTCTTAGTATATATATATATATAATGGAAAAATTATAGCACCATCCTATAAATATTTTTCACATTTGTATTGAACTGTTCATTCATGTTAGGCTATTACTAGTCACATTGGGTGGTTAAAAATGATCTCATTAGAGTTTTATTTCAATGACCATAAATATATAATACCTCTTGGTCCAATATATATATATATACATAAAATTTTAGATCCCTTATACATATATGTATGTCCTTAAACTATTAACATATCTTGGTCAAATTTACATGACCTTAAACTTTTATCACTCCTTGGTCAATGTTGCATGAAAAAAAATTTCAAAACAAAAAATCAAAACAGTTAGAATATAAACAGAATGATTCTATTTATTCCAAAATGCATTACCTTAAACATGAAAAGAGATATAAAAATTGTTAGGTCAATGTCCATAAAATGGTATCCAGAGAAAACATTGAGCCTTCACTTATTAAGAAAAAATCATTTAAAGGATTTGGAAAAGGCTATGATATGAAAAAGAAAAGGGCACCCAACTTAGAAGGAAAATATCTAGACCCTAAAAAAGTAAACATATGTAATCTATATCTATAGTTATTAGAAAAAATAAAATAGATTTTATGGTCTCTTATATTAATTTGACTTGGCATTCAAAAAGGACACAAGAATGTTTTTCTAATGTTCTTGGGTATCTCGTAAAAAAATCAACATTTCAATTTAAACCCAATTTATGATATCAATTTCTAAGATTCTAGGAACTATTTCATACCCAAATAAACTGACCATGTATTGTGATGATTTAACATACAACCGTATATATGAATTTTATCTAACCATCCTAGTATTCATGATATAGAATGGATTCTTTCCAATTCTTTCTCTAAAAAATTTATCATTGGTTTAGAGTGAAGAAAAAAAATAAAAATCCACTATCCATCCAACTGTTCACATTTATTAGGGGACTATGATTGAATCCCTTATCTAACCAGAAAAACTAAGCTCATGGTGATGTTTTATGTTCACTTAACCATCCACTACCCACATGAGTTCACATATCTGAATTATGAAAAAAAATCATTTTTTACCCATGGATCAAGTAAAGTAGGTCATAATTTTCAAAAGAAAAATCAATTTTTATTAATTTAAAGTGAGTTTGGTCACTTTATGGGTTAGAATATATTAATCCATATAATCTATCTTGGTGAATTTACATATTAGATCATTAATCACTACATTATTAAAATAAATTTATTGGATAATATAACATTTCATCTCGAAATATAAGATTTTTCAAGACCCATGTATGTAATGAATAGGTAGTGTAATTGTGAGAAGAAAAAAAAGGAAAAGGGACATCTATAATTGTAAGTATCTTCTAAAAAAATTTGAAGTAACATGAATTAAATGACTACATTACAAAGAAAATATTCAGTCTATAGATTCCTTTAAATTAATTTTAGTTTAATCCCAAGCATCAAAATTTACCTTTAGATCATTTATTCTTGATGTTTTTATTCAATTTTGACACGTTTTGATCCAACTCTCCAATAAATTTTAGATTTATTCCATGGATTTACTATATCATAAAAATCAATTCTGTAAGTTACTTATTAACCCCCACTAAACATAATTTAAGATAATCACTCTTAGTTATATTTTTATAAATCTGAGTTTGAATTTGATACTCATCCTCAACTGACTTGTTTACCGATTGTGTAAATTTATCTATAAATTCTATAGGTTTTCTTCAAGTTTGACAATATAATATTCATCTTCCAAGTATACCCTTTTTATATATATTGAAAATTTATTATGGATTTTTAGATCCCATCATAATAAAATCCACCAATACTAGGTTCTATGGGGATCTACTAGAAGAGAATCTCATTATCACCCATCTTATCTAGTGAATTTATAATGATTAATGTGTGTAGAGTTTTCCAGCTATATTCCTGACTATTCAGTTTTTAATAAATAATTATAGATTGAAGACTTCATTTCCATTATATACAAGTTCATAAATTAATGTTATACAAAAAACAAAGTGATTTAACTCAGTACATATATCCTATCTAAGGTATAATCCTAGAACTACATGATTGATTCACTCTAGGGGAGAATAAGGTACTTTAGTAACAAAATAAATTATATTACCTTTAGTATCATTGGGTATATAATCCTTAAAATACAAAGTGATATTGAGAACCTATACCACTTTTAAGTTATTATATAAGATATATTTCACCACATGTGACCACAAGATTTCCTGAGGTAGGTTTACATTCCACTATATCTTGGGGGGTCAAATTATATATTGATCCTACATCATCAGATATAAGTGTTGGTGTATTTCCTTTTAGATTCTATACAAATTTTAGGGGTACCTAGTTTTTTAATCATTAGTATAAGGGAATCTTGTTATACATTAATAATACCATCATGTTAAAATTTTGTAAAAGAGATATTACTCATAGCGAAATGAGTAATGGGTCCAAGAAGTAGGGTTTTCATATTAATAAATTAACTATTAATCATGATTTATCTTCTTGTTTGATAACATAAAAAATAATAATTTCAATACCTTTATAAAAAAATTACTGGTTTGGTATTTAAAAGAAAATATGATCTTATAAACCTACCATGTAGAAATTCATTCTGATTAGCATGGAGCTCTTTGATAGTGGGGTATTTTATTGGCCTATGTACTTTAAAATTATCCTTATTTTTAGAGATTATAATACGAAAGTTAAAACAATACACAATTATTGATACTGAGATTCCCAGGGAAAATATATAGGGAACCTAATTCAACCCTGTCATGTGCTCCTCCTGCTTCTCTGGTGGGAGCCTCTTCATGTCCAGTCAAAACGTTTTTTTTCAAATAGTGGATGATTAACCCCCAAATCTGACCAATTTTACATTAAAATATATCAGTATATGTTCATATAAGAAACCTTGATAAAATTAACTACCTCACTCACCCAAAAAGGTGGTCCCAAGATGGATTATAGGCCTCTTTTCATTCTTCCAAGGATCAATATCACTAGTTCGAAACTAGACTTTTGGAGTTGATGGTGATGATATATGAAATTATCAAAATAGGTTATTCTCATAAGTGGTATCTAGGTGTAGTTTAGTTCAAAAGATATCATGAACTAGTGAATTATCTAGTGGCTATTTACATAATGGTATGCCTACCAACCTTTATAAGGATAGAAAATCAATTGATCCACCAATGGTTAGACATGTTGAAAAATATTAAGAGAGACATTAACTCATTAGAAAGATTTATTTGGTATCAGGAAATATCATCCTCATCCTAGAATTCTATTTCCTCATAATCATATTCACTAGAAGCCTCACCTACTTTAGAGTATTTCTCTTCTTTGACCCTCTGAGCCTTAGTTTCCCTCATTTAGAATAGTAAAAAAACTCAGTTGGTAACTTCCCCATCATATTCTGGAAAACAAATTGAATTTTTTAACTCAAGAATATATATTTATATTTGGTACTATCTATTAAAAATATAATTCATTTCAAGGCCCAGATGACTCAAATTATTAATAAGGCCATCCCAGTATCTGGAAGATTCTATGGTTCTTAGGGGTCATCACTTTAGATTAATGAATCTTACTAGAAACATGATTATCTTGAAGTGGTTTTGACAAGATTGTATAAGACGTATGAGGGGTTCTAATTCACTAATTTTTTGAAGGATTGATATTATAATTTTGATCCACTTAGATATTTTATGACTCGACTTGTGGCTCCACCCCTATGGAACATACAAGAGTTTATTAGATTATAATAGGAACTTGCACTACTAGAAAATGGGACTTTGGATCCCCCCTGACTTGTGTAACCGTCATTGGAAGTCACTATTAGTACCTAATAGAAACCACCAATGGTGGTCTCTAAGGTTAAAAAAACATCATCCCCCCACCCCCTCACACTTGAACCTCCCACATCCCCCTTGCACCACCAGAACCGTACCCCGTAACACCGACCGCCGCCACCATCGTTCCCGTCCTACCTTGCCACACCACTGGCATCGTCTGTCTCACCCTCCCTCCCCCACTCTCATAGTCGAACCCCCCTCGCGCCAAAACCCTACCCGCAGCGCCTATTCTCCCTCGCTGCACCGCCACCACCCATCATCGGTCACCGTCGACACCGCACCACCAACACCGCGTGACCACCTCCGGCTCCTCCTCCTCCCCCTCGCAGTCAAGCCCCCCTCACACCCGAACCCTACCCGCACCTTCTGTTCTCCCTCACTGCAATTCCACCACCGACGCCACGCGACCGCCTCTGGATCCCTGCCATCTCCCTTCCCCTCCCTCACCACACCGCCTCCTCCTCTAGATCCCCACCACCACTGCCGCCTATCCACTATTTCACTGCCCCACCTCAGACTCCGGCCCCCCACTAATACCCCTCCTCTCTCTCACAACACTACCTCTGTCTCCCCTACCATCCAGATTTTTAGTGCTATCAGGTATGCCCTAACTTCTGTTTAGGAGTTTGTATTTTGGGAATTTTATAGCACAAAGTATGCATACATAAAGATTATATGAATATTGAGTGTGAATAAAAATTTGGGAAATTGAAGTTCATGTGTATATGAGCTTGTGTGCATGAAGAATTATGATACAATGTGTGTTAACAGTGTTTGTATAAGAAGACATCACACTTTACTTGAGGTTGGAAGTTACATACAATGTACAGTCCATGTATATATTGACTAGATTATTATTAAGTTGTGTTGCTATTTTATTTATATCATTCTTGAGTCTGTGTATGTTTCCCATGAGAAAATGTTTGAGGCTTGACCACATTTGTGTAATTGTTTGTTATAAAGATATCATTATGGACAAGAGTTTGATTAATCTTCCATATCGAATGTCTAGAGAATATTATGAAGGCATTATGTAGTTCATTGAGTTCACTGGAGGATTTAAAAGTTACTATATTAGTTGTGTTTATAGAAAATGTGGAAATAGATACCAATTCACATAAGATATTGTGAGGGAGAACCTATTATTGAACAGATTTCTGAAAAAGTATAAGAGTTGAAATCATCACGGGGGAAAATATATTTGTTGTCAAAATACAGATGTAGTTCATATGGATGTTGATGTGAGGATGAATGATCCAATGCATGAAATTATTACTAAAATGGTACGCGGGTTGGCTCCTCAAGGCATTGACATCCAAAATTTTGAGGTTGGTGAGATAAATATGCACTCTGGTGTAGATCATGATTCAAGCTGGTTTTATGAAGTACTTGATGATGTGAAAATGGAATTATATCCTAGATGTACTACTTACAATAAATTTTCATTTATCGTAGAGTTTTTCATTTGAAGACTTGAATCAGTGGTAAGACACATCGTTTGACATGTTTTTGGTGTTATTGAAAAAGGTTCTTCATGTCGATGCTAATATTCCTAAGTCGTATTACCATGCCTTTAAGTTGAAAAAGAACTTAGGTTTTACATATGAGACCATATATTCATGTGAAAACAATTGTGTGTTGTTTAGAAAGGAAACTTCCCATTTGGATATTTGTACAGTCTGTGGCACTTCTAGGTGAAAAGAGAACATGAGAAATAAGATACATCAAAGTTAGACTGTGAAACAGAGAAAACCAATTGCCGTGAAGAAAATGCATTAATTTCCCCTAAAGCCGATGTTGAAAAAACAATTTATGTCATCTAAGGTTTCTAATTTAATGAGATGGCATGTGGAAAGGAATCAGGAAAGTGATATGTTAACCCACCCGGAAGACTCTCGTGCATGGTAGGATCTCGATAAGAGACACCCTAAATTTGCTAAAGATGTTTGTAATGTCTTATTAGGATTGGCAGTATATTGTTTCGATCCATTCAAGTCTATGGTTGGTGCAACTCATATCATATGGCCCGTGGTGTTGGTTCTGTATAATCTTCCTCTGTGGCTTTGTATGAAGCAACAATTTATATTACTTTCCAATCTTATTGATAGACCTAGAAGTCCAGGAGATAAGATTGATGTTTACCTTCAGCCATTGATTGATGAGTTGAATGAATTTTGGGGTGATTTTTTGGTGACTTATGACTATGAAACGAATGAAATGTTCAAATTGCAGGCAACTTTATTGTGTAAAATCAATGATTTCCTGGCTTATAAAAATTTATAAGGCTGAAGTATGAATGGGGAATTTTCATGCCCTTGTTTCAATAAAATTAAAAAATCTGTATGGCTTAAACATTCCAAAAAATGGGCTTACATGGGTCATAGACGTTTTCTCCCCCCTCACCAGAGGTTCAGAAAGGACAAAGTGTCATTTGATGGTTCTAGGGAGTTCAACCTAGCACCAAAGATCATTACAGGAGTCAAAATGTTATTGCAAATTGTGGAAGAAAACATCTGCACACTATATGAATTTTGGGATTTAGTGGGTCATCCATTATGTAATATTCATGGTGCAGGTAGACAACATAGTCACAATTGGGAAAAAAATATTTTTCACAATCTCCCCTTTTAGAAAACTAACATGCTATGACACAATATGGATGTCATGAACATTGAAAAAATTGTATGTGATAATATATTGTTGATCATTTTAGGTGTCTCTGGAAAATAAAGGACCATGTTAATGCATATCATGATTTGGAAGATATGGGTTTAAGGAAACAATTGCATTTATAGTTAGCTGAGGGAAACAAGGAATATATTCCTAATGCATAGTATACGATGACTATAAAATAGAAAGAGTGGTTTATTTTCATTTTGAAGATGCTCATGGTGCTTGATGGTTACTGTTCTAATATTTCAAAGTGTTTGAATTTGATGAGAAAGACATTAGAAGGGTTGAAAAGTCATGACAATCATATACTACTTCAGAATTTGATTCCTATTACAAATTTTTATTGTTCATCCCCCAATGTTGTTCAAACGTTTATAGAGATGAGTAATTTTTTAGACAACTTTGTTTAAGAAATCAACTAATGAGTGATTTAAAATTTTTGTAGGACCGAATTGTACATACGCCTTTTCACTTTGAGAAACTATTTCCCCCCTCAATTTTCGATGTTATGGTTCACATGATAGTGTGATTAATTGATGAAGTAATGGATGTTGGTCCTATGCAATTCTGGTAGATGAATCCTATTGAGAGATATCTGAATATATTGAAACGATTTTTATAGAATAGAGCTTGTTCGGATGAATCATTAGCCAATGGTTATTTAATGGATGAGTATAATAATTTTTGTGCAGAATATATTATGGATGTTGAATCAAAATTAGACATGCCCTCTTAGATTCCCGATGGTCCAGTTGGAGAAGGAACCACATTTGATATGGACAACATTGTGTGGATACAACTGCATCGATACATCTTGTTCAATACTCCATCAGTTGCACCAGTAATGCAGTAAGCATCTTATCAATTTTATTATTCAACTTTTACATGTTTTGTTTGCATAAGTTTTTCATTTAAACATTGAGATTGTTTGTTTACAGGAAACACATCAATGAGCTAAAAGATGAGATGTATCATGTAACTGATTATCAAATTCAACAATCTCATTATGCATCATTTCATGATTGGTTCAAGGATCTTGTACGTATAAATTGATTTTCATTGCGAGTGAAGTTATTCATAATTTATTTCTATAGAAATCATTATTGAATTCTGTGAATTATTTAAGTTCATAAGCTGAGGGAGTTAGGTGACCAAACACTAACTGAAAAATTTATTCAACTAGCCGAGGGTCCATCTATAACAACTCGTCATTATAAATCAGTAGATGATAATGGATTTTGATTTCACATTAAATATGTTGACATCAAACGAGAAACACAAAACAATGGCATCAGTTTTCCATTCATTGATTCTAGTTATTACTATTGTAAATTGATAGATATTATTGATGTTTTATATACACACGGGTCAAAGTACATATTGTTAAAGCATAATTGGGTTGATCTAGTGTGTGGAAGTAAAGTCAACAAATATCAGTTTATAATGGTGAATTTTAACTATATGTTATACATAAATGAACGAGTTGATAACAAACCTTTCATTTTGAAATCACATCTGGAACAAGTATTTTTCATTACATTGCCTTCGGATCCTAGTTGGAAAGTTTTTGTGAAAATGTCTCAGTGAGTAGGGTTTCTATTTGAACAAGATAAACCTGAGACTGATCCTTTTGTTGCAAAAAAGCTTGATCAACATACCATAGTTAAATTTAAAGAAGATATTTATTGTGTCAAATCGGTCGTTGAAGGAGAAATGGTCAATTTGTAGGTTTAATAAAAGGTGTATAATTGTTTTCCCGCCAAACCCCGAACAACCCCCACCCACCCCAACCACAGACAGCCCCCACCCCATATGACCCTCACCCCCAAACATACCCTCCTCACCCTCGGACATCCCCCCACCCCAGACAACCCCCACCCCACACAGCCAACCAACCCCCGGACAGCCCCCCTCACCCCTAGAGAGCCGCCCACCCAGACAGTCCCCACTCCAGATTTCCCCCAACCTTAGAGATCCCCCTCACCCTGGAGAGCCCCCCACCCCAGTACAACCCCCTCACTCCAGAACTCCCCCACCACCTGGACAACCCCCCCCCCCCCCCTTAGGACAACCCCCCTTCATCCCGGATAGCCTCCTCTCACCCCTGACCCCACCAGACTTCCCCCCCATGACCCCAGACAACCCCCCCACCCCAGACAACACCCTCACCCTAGACAGCCCCCACCCCACCTCGGAAAACCCCCCTCACCCCCGAAAACCCCCTCATACACTCCCCCTCACCCTCGGACAACCCCCACACACACTTTTCAAGTGTGCCAAACACCTAAAAACATATAGTCATTCATGCCATGAAAATTGTGCATCTGAATGATGTTCCATCTCCTTGTATACCTCATGAAAAATAATTAGGGTGTTCTCATGTGATTTAAAGTCCTTCTGATGTCGTTCGGTATGCATTTGACCGTTAAACAAATGTTTTGGCCATTTACGACACACAGATTGCATTTTTAGTCTCCGAAGTCACATGAAACCTTAGATGGACATACCGTTTGCCCGAAAATTTAACATTTCACCCACCCTCTATTGTTGTCCGATTTCATGGAAGTTCAAGGTTGTTCGGCCGGTTTTTAACCCCCCATGCATGCTTTTCAAGCATGCCAAACACCTAAAAAACACATATTTATCCGCGCATGCAAACCATGAATCCGAATGATGTGACGTCTCCTCTTACACATCAGATATAATAAAATTGTGTTCTCGTGGGATTTCAAGTGATTCCGATCCCATTCAGTCTGCATTTGACCGTTAAATGCATGTTTTGGCCATTTAAGACACACATAGTGCGTTTTCGGTCACCGTAGCCACACGACACATTTGACGGACCTTCTATTTTCTCGAACATTTTACAATTCACCCACTCTTGGTTTTCATCCGATTTCATGGCATTCTAAGGACGTTCGACCATTTTTGACCACCCCACACATGCTTTTCAAGCACTCCAAACACCTAAAAAACACATATTCAGCCGTACCGCACAAACCACCCGTCTGAATGAAGTGAAGTCTTCTCATACCCCTCACGAATAATAATTAGGGTGTTATCATGTGATTCCAAGTCATGATGATGTCGTTTAGTATGCATTTCACCGTTAAATGCATGTTTGTCCCATTTACGACACGCGAAGTGCGTTTGCGGTCATCGCGGTCACCCGACAGCTCTGATTGATGTTCCATCTACCGGGCCATTTCACAATTCACCCACCATTTATATTCGTCTGATTTCATGGAATTCTGAGGATGTTCATCCGATTCTTACCACCCAACGCATGCTTTTACAGTGCGCTAAACACCTAAAAATCACAAATTTAGCAGTGTCACGTGAACCACGCATCCAAATGATGAGTCATCTCCTTGTAAACTTGAAGAATAATAATTAGGGTTTTCTTATGTGATTCCAAGTCTTTACGATGTTGTTCAGTATGAAGTTGATCGTTAAATGCATTTTTTGGCCATTTACATCACGTGAAGTGCGTTTTCAGTCACCGTGGTCACACGACGTGTCCTATTGATGTGACGTATACTCGACCATTTTACAATTCACCCACCCGTTGTTATCTCCTGATTTAATGTCATTCCGTGGTCATTTGGAAGGTTTTAACCAGCCCACACATGCTTATAAAGTGAACCAAACACCTAAAAAACACATATTCAGCCGTGCGTATAGCATCCCGCCTTTTTATAACATAACTTTTCATTACATTTTACAAAACCGTGGATCTTTAAGGTTCAGTGTCTTGGAAACCAAGAACATAAAACAAGAAAACATAAAATGTTCTTCTTAAACACTTGAAAGGTGTCTCCTTATGTTCATCCTAGGTTCATTACTACATCTCATAACCTGGGGACATACATAAAAATAAAGGGTTTGTAGAAGGCCCAATAAGGGAAACAAGGGGAAACATTTAACATGTGAACTTGAGATACATCAATAAAGTCATGATAAATAGCTTTAAGGAATGAGAAAGAGATCATGAGACCTATCATAATAGAAAGAACATGATTCATAACTTTAATATGTGGTTACAACAATTAACTTAGAAAATCATGATCATATTACCAGGGTCCACCCCTAAGGTGTCATTTGAAATTACCAAGGTTATTCACCAAGGTATCATTAAAATTGTAATCTCTAGTGGTTACATCATTACCCAATGCATTGAAGATCTATCAGGGAGCACCATTAAATTTGTCATTATCATAATGTGAGACACATATATCATCATCAAATATTTCATAAATAACCCATATAGCATAAAAGAAATGGGTTTCCTTTCATAATCATAAAATTTTAAAAAATTCTTTTAAGACATGCTATTTATGTCACTTTAAACTCACGGAAAAAGGAAAGCGGGTCTCATGTATGTAAATTCCAGAATTTAAAATAAAAAATCTTGATATATATATGTGAATAACCCTGTAGAAGAATGTTCTTTGAGTATTCACTTAATGAAATAAAATAATTTGAGATAAAGAGAGACATTTTGGGACGAAACTTCTGCAGCATAACTGCTACAGGGTTTTAGAAAACATTGAAAAGAGAGGGTACATGAGTCACCCACTAATAAATGATCCCAAAAAATAGTAGAGGGACAAAATATAATGGATATAAGAAAATGGTAATGAAATTTTAAAGACATACCATATGAAATGAAAAACATGTAAGGAAGCCAAAAATAAGATTTCTCTTATGAAAATTCGGCAGCCTAACAGCATCACTTAAATATTCAAGAAATGAATTAACGAGATAAAATAGGGTCTCTCATCATATGTAAATAAAATAGAAGTATGATATACCTAGAGATCATACCCCAACATAATAAAAAGGAAATTTGAAGACTTGACATTAAAGTAGAACTTTGAAAAATGAGAAGGGTGAAAGAATCCCTTAAAAATTCGGCAGCCTAACAGCGCCACTTAAACATTCATAAAATGAAATGATGAGAGAAAATGGGGGTATATCAGAATATGAACATGAAAGGGAAATTAGGATAAATATAAAATAATATCCCCAACATAAGAACATGGATCATAAAAGAAATGACATAAAAGAGAGTATGTGGAAAGAAAGAGAGAGGTATGATCCCTTACCTTGAAGAGTAACTTCAAAATCTTGATGTTTGGGACCTTGAGAGGATTGAGGGAACCTTGGGAGGACTCCTTGGGAGGTAAGGAGCCCAGAACATCGTTGAGGAGAATTTTGGAATCGAAAGGATGAGATAATGGCTTGGTATTTATAGGGGAGGTGAGGGGACAAGGCATTAATGGCCAAGGGACACCTCATTGGTGGTATTGGCAAAACCATGGGCTTTCCCGTGGTATTTGCCCATGGTATTGGCCACTTGGGACACCTCATACCTTATCTTACTATTCATAATTCGACCATATTGATTACATACTTAATACATCATTTAATGATGTCATTAAACCCCCGAAACTTAAAAACTGTATTTTCACTATTCACCGAAAATTCATCTTTTTCAGAAAAATCCCAAAATTTCAACTTAACCAAATATCGAAGATCTTATTTAAATAATGAACTCCATTTTAAAAATATAATTTTCTATATATATTTAATTTAATTTTTAAATAAATACACTATTCACTGAAAATTCATTTTTTCAGAAAAATCCCCAAAAATTACCTTAACAAAATATCGATGCTCTGAATTCAATAATAAACTCCATTTTATAAAAATAATTTTCTAAATAATTTTAATTTAATTTTTAATTAAAAAACACTATTCACCCAACAAAACTGATACTTGACTAATAATTTCTAAAACTGTTATTTACCTATTTTATTAAATCACATTACTTAATCAAGGTGCCTAGATTATATTAATACTTTCTTTAAGTGAGATTACTAATCCATTTGGTTACATTACTAATCCTAAGCGTAAAATCACTATGCATAATTTACGATTCATCAAAAATCAAGTTGATCTTATTAGACTCTATATTTCTTACTGAACATAATTGTATAAGACCATTTTTTGAAAATCATTACACATAATTAATTATTTAAGGTTTACATAAATATTTCCAAATATCGTTTTTCTAGAATTCATAAAAAAATGCATACTATATTTATCCGGACATTTGAAAATTCCCAAACTTCATCATAAAATGAAATCACAATTCTTATTTAAATTGAAGGATTACACAAGGTAGTTACAGTCTCCTAACATATCCCCTTATAACCCCAGCATAGGACCTAAGTGTAAGGTGTGCTAAGGTGAGAGAATGTGAGGGTGGCTCAGCCAACATCACACGAGTAGTAATTTCTATCAGTTTGAATGTCTCATGAAGGATATTTTGTTCTAGCTTCACACGATGAAGTTTTGATTCGGTTTGGTCCAGAGCAAAGCCCAGTGGTGATACCTCCTTCGCAAGTTCTATTAGATGGGATTTTATTGGCCCACGACTACTGGATGAGGCCATCAAATCTTCTTTCTATATTAATTAACCAAGATCACTTGTATTTAGAGACAATAATCACAACATTTAGTTTCCAAAGGTCATACTGACTAACAGTCATATAATAGTCAAAACCCAACAGTCTCATTTTAATTATACTCATTTTATTAAATGAAAAAGTTTTGTTGATTATGAAATAAAATAACACACAAAATTAGGAAACAAGATTTATTCAAAATTTTGGGTCGTTACAGTGCCACACAAACCGTGAGTCCGAAGGACAGTCTTTCTCCTCTTACAGCTTAGGAATAATAATTAGGGTGTTTTCGTGTGATTTCAAGTCGTTATGATGTCGTTCAATATGCATTTGACTGTTAAACACATGTTTTGGCCATTTACGACATGCATAGTGCATTTTCGGTCCCCATGGTCACACAACATCATCGATTGATGTGTTGTCTACCTGAACGTCTCACAATTCACCCACCATTTGTTTTCGTCCAATTTCATGGCATTTCGAGGTCTTTTGGTCGGTTTTGACAACCCCACACATGCTTTTCAAGCATTCTAAACACCTAAAAAACACATATTCATCTGTACCGCACAAACCACACGTCCGAATGATGTGTTGTCTCCTCATACACCTCATAAATAATAATTATGGTGTTTTATTTTGATTTCAAGTCATACCTATGTAATTCAGCATGCATTTGACCATTAAATGCATGTTTTGGCCATTTATGACATGCAGAGTCCATCTCCTGTCACCGAGGATACACGACACCTCCGATTGATGTGTCGTCTACTCGACCATTTTGAAATTCACAGACCCATATTTTTCGTCTGATTTCATGGAATTCTGAGGTCGTTTGTCTAGGTTTGACAACCCCACGCATGCTTTTCATGCGCGCCAAACACCTAAAAAACACATATTCAGCCATGTCGCACAAACCGTGCATCTGAAGGATGTGTCGTCTCCTCGTAAACCTCACAAATAATAATTAGTGTTTTTCTTGTGATTTCAAGTCATGCTGATGTCGATCGATATGCATTTTACTGTTAAACGCATGTTTTGGCCATTTATGACATGATGAGTGCATTTTCGATCACCAATGTCTCACGAAACCTCCAACTGATGTTCCGTATGACCGACCATTTCACAATTCACCCACCCTTTATTGTCGTCCGATTTCATGGCATTCTGAGGTCGTTCGGCCGGTTTTGACCACCCCATACACGTTTTTCAAGCACACCAAACTCCTAAAAAACAAATATTCAGCTGTGCCGTGAAAACCACGCATTCAAATGATGTGTTGTATCCATTAAACGTTACAAATAATTATTAGGGTGTTTTAGTGTGATTTAAAGTCATGCTGATGTCGTTCGGTATGCATTTGACCATTAAACGCATGTTTTGGCCTTTTACGACACGCAGAGTGCATTTTCGGTCGCTACAGTCAGAAAAAACCTCCGATTGACGTTCTGTCTACTCGACCATTTCAAAATTCACCCACCCTTTGTATTCATCCGATTTCATGTCATTTCGAGCTCGTTAGACTGGTTTTGACCACCCCATGCACGCTTTTCAAGCGCACCAACACCTAAAAACACATATTTAACCCTGCCACGCAAACCACACGTATGAAGGATGTGTCGTCTCCTCTTAAATCTCATGAATAATAATTACGGTGTTCTCATGTGATTTCAAGTCATTCTGATGTCGTTCGGTTTGCATTAGACTTTTAAACACATGTTTTCACCATTTACGACACACAAAGTGCATTTTCTGTCACCGCGGCCACACAACACCTCCGATTGACGTTCCATCTACCCAATAATTTTACAATTCACGCACCCTTTGTTGATGTATGATTTCATGGAATTTGGAGGCCATTCGGCTTGTTTTTCCCACCCCACACACGCTTTTCAAATGCACCAAACACCTAAAAAACACATATTCAGTTGTGCTGCGCAAACCACCTGTCCCAATGATGTGTCGTCTCCTTGTACACCTCACAGATAATAATTATTATATTCTAGTGTGATTTCAAGTCATTCTGATATCGTTCGGTATGCATTTGACTGTTAAAAGTATGTTTTGGCCATTTACGACACGCGAAGTGCATTTTTGGTCACTACAGTCACACGACACCTCTAATTGATGTGTCGTCTGCCTAAACGTTTCACAATTAACCCTCCCTCTATTGTTGTCTGATTTAATGGAATTATGAGGACATTCTTCCAGTTTTGACAACCCCACACACGCTTTTCAAGCACCCCAAAATGCCTAAAATACACATATTCATCTGTACCGCGCAAACCACACGTTTGAAGGATGTTCCGTTTCCTCATAAAACTCACGAATAATAATTTGGGTGTTCTCGTGTGGTTTAAAGTCAGGAAGATGTCATTCGGTATGCATTTGACTGATAAATACATGTTTTTTCCTTTTACGACATATGGAGTACGTTTTCAGTCACCGTGGTCACCCGACACATCCGATTTACGTGTCGCCTACCTGACCATTTTACAACTCACACACACATTGTTTTTATCTGATTTCATGGCATTCCAAGGTCGTTCGGATGGTTTTGACCACCCCACGCATGCTTTTCAAGATTGAAAAACACCTAAAAAACACATATTCAGTTGTGCCGCACAAACTGCATGTCCGAATGATGTTCTTTCTACTCGTACACCTCAACAATAATAATTAGTGTGTTAATGTGTGATTTCATTTCATGATGATGTTGTTTTGTTTTCATTTAACCGTTAAACACAATTTTTGGCCATTTCCAACATGTGGAGTGCATTTTTATTCACCGTGGTCACCTGTTACCTCCAATTGATGTGCCATCTACCATACTATTTTAAAATTCACCCACCCTTTATTATCGTCTGATTTCATGGAATTCTGAGGTCGTTTGGCCAGTATTGATCACCCCATGTATGATTTTTAAGCATGCCAAACACATAAAAAACACATATTCAGCCATGCCGTGAAAACCGCACAATCAAATGAAGTTCCATATCCTTTTAACACTCAAAAATAACTGTTAGGGTTTTCTCGTGCGATTTCAAGTCATTCTGATGTCGTTCGGTATGCATTTGACCATTCAAAACTTGTTTTGGCCATTTACGACATGCAGAGTGCGTTTTTGATCACTACGTTCACACGACACGTCCGATTGATATTTCATCTACCTAACAGTTTCAAAATTCACCCACACTTTGTTTTCATCCAATTTCATGGCATTCTGAGGTCGTTAGGCCAGTTTTGGCCATTCCACGCATGATTTTCAAGCACACCAAACACCATAAAAACACATATTCAGCCGTTCCAGGCAAACCGCACATCCAAAAGACATTCCTTCTCCTATTAAACCTCAAGAATAATTATTTGGGTGTTTTTGTGTGATTTCAAGTCATGTTGATGTCGTTCGGTATGCATTTTACCATTAAATGCATGTTTTGGCCATTTACGACACACGAAGGGCCTTTTCCATCACCATGGTCACACGAAACCTCTGATTGAAGTGTTGTCTACCCAAACATTTTACTATTCACACACCCTTTGTTGTCTTCCGATTACATGTTATTCTGAGGCCGTTCAGCCAGTTTTGACCACCCCAAGCATGCTTTTCAAGCACTCTGAACACCTAAAAAACACATATTTAGTCATATTGCACAAACTGTGTGTCCGAATGACGTTCTGTCTCCTCGTAAAACTCAGGAATTATAATTAGGGTTTTCTCGTGTGATTTAAAGTCATTCAGATGTCGTTTAGTTTGCATTTGATCGTTAAACACATGTTTTGGCCATTTACGACATGCAAAGTGCATTTTTGGTCACTACGTTCACACGACACCACCGATTGATGTTCCATCAACTTGATCATTTCACAATTCACATACCATTTGTTGTCGTCTTATTTCATGGAATTCCGAGGTCGTTCGGCAAGTTCTGACCACCCCACACATGCTTTTCAAGCACGTCGGACACCTAAAAAAGACATATTTTGTCGTACCGTGAAAACAGCGTGTCTGAATGACGTGTCGTCTCCACAAACACCTCAAAAATAATAATTAGGGTGTTCTTTTGTTATTTCAAGTCATTCTGATGTCGTATAGTGTGCATTTGACCGTTAAACTCATGTTTTGGCCATTTACGACAGGCGGAGTGCATTTACAGTCCCCGCAGTCACACGACACCTCTGATTAACATGTTGTCTGCTCGAACCATTCAAAATCCACCCATCCTTTTTTTGTCCGATTTCATGGCATTCTGAGGTCATTCAGTTAGTTCTGACCTCCCCAAGTACGCCTTTCAAACTCGCCAAACACCTAAAAAACACATATTCAGCGGTGCCGCCCAAACCGAACGTTCGAAGGATGTGCCATCAACTCTTACACCTCACGAATAATAATTTAGGGTTTTCTCATGTGATTTAAAGTCATGAAGATGTAATTCGGTATGAATTTGATTGTTAAACAGATATTTTGGCTCTTTACGATACGTTGAGTGCGTTTTTGGTCACTGCGGTCACACGACACCTTCGATTGATTTTCCGTCTGAGTGACCATTTTAAAATTCACCCACCCTTTGTTTCTGTTAGGTTTCATGGTATTCTGAGGGCGTTCAGCCTGTTTTGACCACCCCACACATGCTTTTCAAGTGTAGAAAACACATAAAAAACACATATTCATCCATTCCACGCAAACCATGCATCTGAATGACACACTATCTCCTCATACACCTCAAAAATAAAAATTAGGCTGTTATCGTGAAATTTGAAGTCATTCTGATGTCGTTCGTTATGAATTTGACAGTTAAACGCACGTTTTGGCCATTTACGACACGTGAAGTGCATTTTCGGTCACTACGGTCACATGAAACCTCCGATTGATGTGTTGCCTTCCCGACCATTTTAAAATTCACCCACCTTTTTTTGTTGTTCGATTTCATGGCATTCCAAGGTCGTTCGACTGGTTTTGACCACCCCACGAACACTTTTCAAGCGCACCAAACACCTAAAAAACACATATTCAGTCGTGTCATACAAACCATGCATCCAAATGAAGTTTTTTCTCCTCTTAAAACTCAAGAATAATAATTAGGGTGTTCTTGTGTTATTTTTAAGTCCTTATGATGTCGTTCGGTATTCATTTGACCGTTAACCACATGTTTTGGCCATTTACGACACGTGGAGTGCGTTTTCATTCACTACGGTCTGACGACACCTCCAATTTTCGTACTGTCTAGTAAACCATTTCAAAATTCACCAAAACTTTGTTGTTGTCCCATTTTATGGCATTCTGAGGTTGTTCAGCCAGTTTTGACCACCCCACACATAATTTTCAAGCACGTCAAACACCTAAAAAACACATATTCAATCGTGATGTGCAAACTGCATGCCCGAATAACATTCCATCTCATCGTACACCTCAAGAATAATAATTAGGATGTTCTCGTCTGATTTAAAGGCATTTTTATGTCGTTCGATATGCATTTGGATATTAAATACATGTTTTGTCCATTTACAACATGCATAGTTCATTTTTGGTCACCGCTGTCACACGACACCTCTGATTGATGTTCCGTCTACCCAACCATTTCAAAATTAAACTAAACATTGTTTTCATCTAATTTCATGGAATTCTGAGGTCGTTCAGTCAGCTTTGACCACCCCACACATGCTTTTAAAGCACGTTAAACACCTAAAAACACATATTTAGTCGTTCCATGCAAACCGCGCGTCCGAAGGACATGCTACATACCTGTACACATCTCAAATAATAATTATGGTGTTCTCATGTGATTTCAAGTCATAACGATGTTTTTCATTTTTCATTTGACCATTAAACACATGTTTTGGTCATTTACGACATGCGAAGTACATTTTTGGTCACCACGGTAACACGTCACTTCTGATTGACGTGACGTGTATGCAAAAATTTCACAATTCAGTCACCCTTTGTTGTTTTCGTATTTCATGTCATTCCGAGGTCATTAAGCTGGTTTCGACCAACCCATGCACACTTTTCAAGCATGTCAAACACCTAAAAAACACATATTTAGCCACGTCTTACAAATGAGGAATTTGAATGACGAGTCGTCTCCTCGTAAAGCTCAAAAATAAAAATTAGGGTGTTCTCATGTGATTTCAAGTCATTCTGATGTCGTTCGGTATGTATTTGACTATTAAATTCATGTTTTGGCCCTTTCAACATGCAGAGTGCGTTTTCGGTCACTATGGTCACACAAAACCTCTTATTAACGTTCCTTCTGCCCAAACATTTCACAATTTACCCACCCTTTGTTGTCGTCTGAATTCATGGAATTATGAGGTCTTTTGGTCAGTTTTGACCACCCCATGCATGGTTTTCAAGCATGCTAATGACCTAAAAAACACTTATTCAGTCGTGCCGCGCAAACCGCACATCTGAATGATGTGTTTTCTCCTCCTGGGGGAGGGAGTGTTAGGGGGATGGTGGGGATGTCTGGGGGATGGGGGCTGTCCGTGGGTGAGGGGGGTGTCCGGGGGTGAGGGCGCTATCCAGGGCGGGGGGGGGGGGGGGATGTTCGAGGGGTGGGGGAGGTCTAGGGGGTGTGGGGGGGATATCCGGAGTGAGGGGGGGGGGGGGATGTTCAGGGGGTTGATAACGCAGTATTGCCCTAATGGCATATTAATGTAACGTCATAATGGCCAAATGGCCAAATGGCATATTAGCCTATTGACCTAATGGACAATTGACCAAATTCCCTGATGCTCTAACAAACCAATTTGATATATATATATATATAATAACCTAATAAATATGTCCAATTTTCATTTTTTTGTTTAGTTGTTTCTTTTGTATCTTATTGTTGGTTTTTTGATACAGAAGATTGGAATGGATTAGAGCTGCTTGGATTTTTGTTTGTGAAGAAGTATGTCCGTCATTTATTGTTTTTGAGGAACCTAATGTTTATACTGTTTTGAATTTTTTTCTTTGTCATTTTAGATGTGTTTCTTCTATTCAGCAAGAGTTTTTTTTTGTTTTCTGGAAATGTAATGTATAAATTATTTTTTGTTAATTTTTTTTTCTAGGTTTACTGCCTCCATTGGCGGTCGCTATTGGGCAATACCAACAGCGACCGCCATTGGCGTTCGCTTTAGGCCAACCCAACATCGATCGCCAAGTGGTCACGGTGGACCGAATTTCCGGTCACTCATAGAGACCACCAATGGTAGTCGCTATAGCCCTATAGCAATAGACCAAATGCAACCTCCATTGGCGGTCTCTATAAGACCATTTTCTTATAGTGTTGGTTGACTGAATCTTGATACTGTTAGGTCTCAAGGCTACTTGAGAGGTGGTGGGAGTGGATTGGGGTGTCTCCTAGTTAAAGATTTCATTTGTACATGCTCACCCATTTTTGGATCTTATTCTTATGATATCAAGAACTCATGAGGTCCATAATTTTCTTTTCTCATCATTTCATCTAATATCAATTACAGATAAAAAAAATTTAAGCACATAAAACATAGATGTTTTTTCATTACATATTTTCACCTGGAAACAACTGAGTATTATACATATGTCAATGTGTTGATGTACCAAATCCGCTCTCAACTCACTTTTTTGGTTGATATTATATTTCAGAATGGTTTACTCTGGACACATAGGCATATTTTCTTTAAAAATTTATGGGATACACTCACTTCCTCCCTAGGGTCCCTCCCACTTATTCCCACTCTCTGCACTACATTAAGGAAGGCCTCATTAGTTTATAGGTGTGATTTTTTCTTCATAGTTTATGGACATGGATGTCTCTTCTATATTAGTGTAATGTACCTATTAAACTTGTATCTTCAATTCCATAATAGATGTGATGTTTATCTCTACTCCATTACACTCCTCTACTTATGTTGAATGATATCATCTACTTATAGAGAGTTAAAAATTTATATTTTAAATGACCACATCAATGATAGAATATAGATGATAGTTAATGGGCATATAAGTTATCCTTTGATAAAATATGTCTTCAAGGAAAAAATATAATCAACGGTGCCTTATCTATTATATCCTTCTTATTCTTATAAAATCCAAATCTCTAATCACAATCTATAAACTGTTCTTCCTCAAATTGAACCATATCTAAAAAATGATATATCATTTACATGAACCTTATTCTAATCACCTTGATATAAAATTATAATCCATCTCCTCTCAACCCTCTTGATATGTTTTTTAAAATGATATAATTTTTTTTATTCCATACAATGACTTGTAAATAAATTTATAAGGAATACTTCAATACCAGGCCCTTAATTTGATGGTTTATATAAACACTCACTTTTATAAGCTACATGATTCCTCCGTGTTATACCACACATTTATTATGGTCAATATTATTCCTCTAAGTTGATTATTTCACCCAATAATCACTTATAATCTTCTGTATTTGAATTATAAATACATCCTATTATTTTTTCTAATCCAGGCTCAACACGACATATATTACACTTGAAATACCCACTTCAAGATCCCCCATAGCTAGCTGCTTCAAAAAACATGACATCAGATATACCGATTTCCTTATTTTTATGTCATATCAATATTCAAATCAAAACCATATCATGACCATTTATATCTTTACTCAGTCCAGATCATGACATAGTTGGCTTCCAGGTGAAATGCCTTATGAAATAACTTTATCTATGATTGAATCAACATTTCAAATGAAAATCTAGAAACTTGATACCCAAAATGTAATTTCATATAGGATAGACTCTCCGCATCTTCCTTTTTTAATTACTCATATGAGAACACCATGGTGAATTTGAAAATGGACCTAAACTAGTATATTGTTTCTCTTAATCTTACATACAATCATTCTTGGATTCAAAAATGTCTGTTATGGTCCTCCCTGATTCTTATAGAAACTCATAAATATCAATAAATAATTTTTAGTGATCATTTCTAAGTCGAAAATCCTACTTTAGATTAAAATATAGTACCGCGATCTCCATGGATTCTTGCCCATTGACTACCGTATCATTCTTGTTAGCCAAACTAGGTTAAATACCATAAGAGGGGGTGTGAATCAGGGTAGGGAATATTAATACTACTTCCCCTTCAGATATTGTTTCATTGTTAAACAAAACACTCATCTCCCCCTATCTACTAGAAATTTATGAATAGAAATGAAATCATAAAGGAGACAAAATAATTTCACTTGGTTCACCCTCACCGGGCTATGTTCAAGGAGTATAAAACAACAACGTGCCAATGTACCAAATCAACTAAGGCTCATTACCAATATAATTATTTTGATAGATCCCTTATATGCCTAGAATCACTACATTTAAATTGTTTAGAGTGGACTCACTACCCCTCCTAGTTTAAAACAAAACACAATTTGAAATCACATCACTCACTCAACTAATGTATGCTAATTTCTCCTTCAGGGCTCATCTATTTGAGATCATGAATAAATATTTTTTACACCTAATTTTGTTCATGATTATATTCTACATTCATCAACTTGATAACTACCTATTTTCCACATAATTACTGGACAAATCCTTTTGGTTTACTCAACTTTTTCTTTCACACAACATTTTAATGTCTTTCTTGAAACTTTATTACCTTTCACACAACATTTATGTTTAGTCATAAAACTCCCAACTTACACAAAATTTCTTTGTTTTTTGTGGAAAATTACATTTCTTGTAACTCTTACACTTTGAGCATACATTCATTGCATGTGAAAACAATAGTCGATTTCTATACACAACAAATATTTTAGCTGTTTCATTTAACATCACTCTTCGCATGAAACTTCTATGATTTTCATTCAAAAAATATTTAATTTAGATCCTTAATTTTCTATAAGTTTTGAGCTCCTAAAATGAGGTGGGTAGCCACATTTTACAGTGTATCTAACCCTACATGCATAAGCCTTTGATGTTTTCCATTATGTGTGGAAGAAATCCATTTTTTCATGTAACTCCTATCTTATGGGAAAGTTCCTTTGAGTAATAAAATTTATGTTTTGTTGTTGTATTTGTTTTGTAAGCTTCGTACACACATACTTCTCTACACAACACCAATGTCATGAAAAAAAATATTTTACCCAATTTTAGTTCTTACTTAAACATTTTCTTTAGCCATATTTGGATGTGGTGATCTCAAATCGTGACTTGCATGCAACTTAGTGAATCACGATCACCGTTATGAAAAACATTGTACTTATATGTATCCTTTTTTACCACCTATATACCATCCATTCCTTCATCTTGGATATTTTTCAAATTACCTTGTCAATAATATCTATGAAAATCTATAAAATACAATGGAAATATACTTTTTCAATAAATAAAATCAACCCAAAAATACTACAATGTTACATTGATTAATTTTTCCCAACAGCCCCACATTCTCCAGCTCATCATGATTGAATTGCATCATCCAAATGGCAATACGCTATAAAAAATGGCTTCCATTATGGTCATTTTAACTGATCATATTATTAAATCCACTACATAATAATACTTTTTCAAAATAGGAACCTCATCATTTGTGACTACCTATTATTGCACTCCTAGAATCGACTAAGAAAAATAACTTTCCTTATATATCATCTTTAAAAAAATAGATGTTACCCGGATATGAAAATGTATAATTATAGTATCAAAAAACAAATATTATGTCATCTATACAATAAGGGCCTTTTAGGTTTGGAGTTTTATAGTGTTATGAAACATCATTAACTATTAATTCCCATTCATTTTTTATTCAATGTTCCTTATTCCCATTATATTAAGAAATATTTTTTCTATAAAAATAATTAATCATCACCCAAATATTTATCCACATAGGATACCCTTCTAGACATATCATATTTAATTTTTTTTTAACTAAGGGAGATGAATGCAAAAGAATGATTTTATCTAAAGCTCATAAAGGGAAAGCATACATCAATAGATATCATAGAATAAAAAGGAATTAATAATTTGGTTAGAATAAATCATAATAACATAATTCCATATAACTAATCATACCTGCCTGATCTATATCCAAGAATAGAAACATAAATAACTATGTGGTTAACAAGAACTGATCTCATATTTAAAGAATTCATAATGTTAGAATTTATAAATATTACCATAAAAAACTGATTCCAATACTTCATAAATATATCTTTAAGGACCTTTCCAAGATATCATAAATAATTGGGTAGACAAACACTGAATACCCATTAACATTTGTCTCACGAGACTTAATGATGCACGAAGGATCTATAAATTCTATTTCTCACCTATATCTAATTAAATCTAATGTATTAATAATTTTAAGTAAGTAAATAATAATATAATACATAACCAATTTTACTTATTAGTATATTAAAATCTATATTGAAATAATAAACATATGAGATTTAAATAGTTTCCCTAGTAAATAAATAGAATTAATGAATCATAAAAACTCCATAAAAATAAGGTGTATGGAATTTAAAATCCATATCCAAAGTTTAAAATAAGTACACTGAAGGAATTATATATAGATCCATAAAACCTTGCAATTAAGAACACTTCAAATTATATCACGAAAGAAGTGATCATGTGTTTTATTGTTTGATATCATGACTTTAATCCCCCAAAATAAGGTATTATGAGAGTATTTAGGAGGTAATCCAAGATAAATAACTAAAAATAAGATAAAATCATTTTAACATAAAGTGGAAAATGGAAGTAAAATAATAAAAGTGTATATATAAATAATTTAATAATATAGATAAAGGAGTAAGTTAAGAGTCACTTTGAAAATAAATTTATGAAAAAGTAACATAAATTTTTTATTATTGAAAAACCCATTTGAATGTAATCTAAATAATAAAGCCTTAAAAATGATATGATGTTTTTAAATAGAAAATATGGGGTGGCAGATAAAAATATGAATGTGAAGGGGAAATCCTTTTTAATATTTTAAAACATCTTTTTGAAACAAACAATGCAAAAAAGTATAGTAACAATTCATTTGGAAAAGATGTATAGAGAAGTTTTAAGACCACTCGAGATAAAAAAATGAGTGTTTCTAGTTAATAATTTCAGACATTTTAAATAAGGAAAAATATTGACATGGAAGAAAAGGTTCCATTAGAATGGATGTGAATTATTCTAAAAGATATTATATTTTAAGGTGAATGAAGTCCACCAAAGAAAAATATTTTTTTTCTGAAGAAATAGTTTCCATTGATGAAAAAGGGAAATAAAATTTATAATATAGAAATGGTGGAGTAAAACAAACTTAAAGGATTATCTCTGAAGAATATGGTTTATGATCCAATGAAAATAAATTAGGTCGTCCAAAAACCATCAAAACTTTGTTAAATTTTGTGTCAAGAGAACATGATGGTGTGATCATGATATAGAATTATAGATCTAATAAAATAAATATTTAAAAATGAAAAAAGAATTTTACATGGTATCAAGTAAAATAAAATAAAGAAAATTTATCCCATATTTGAATGTATGTCTCATGAAGTGAAAAATGAGACAAATAACCCTTATAATTACCAAAATATTTGATGCATAAATTCTTAAAAATGAGTTAATGAGAAAAAAAATAAAATCCGTAGAAATTATATTGGAAGTAAAATTTTATTCAATCATGTGCAAAAATAAATTTTCCTATAAGTATGAGTATAAATAATAATCATTATAACTCAATGAAAGGGAATTCTATTTTGAAAAACCATTTCATTAATTCCTAGATTCCTTAAAATCACCTTAACATCATCTATAATAAAAATTACAATCTCAATAACTAATCATAAAATCATATTAATATTTATAACCATTTTTTTACTTTTTTATTATAAATTGTTTTTGGAAACATGGCCATTATATGAATAAACTGAAGTATGGTTTGTGTTTGTTGTCAGTCGTCAGTGGAAGTTTAGAATGTGTGCCAGCAAAGTGATCATACAGAACAAGCATATAACAGTATTGAAGGTGGCATCGTTTTCCAGTGTTTGCCAAATTTCTGGACCTCAAAATTGACAAATGAAGAAATGTGTTTTTGAAAAAGGGACTTTCGCGCCCATGACATATAGGGTTGTGAACTTGTGAGCCATATGTCTTTCATGATCAGATCATCAAAATATGGCAAAGGAAGTAGGGCCGCCCACGTTTTAGGTTTGGTCGCCCAAGTGACTAGCGCGGTAGAGACTAGGGTGGCTGGACTTGTGCACTGAGATGAAACTTACGTTCCATCACGCAGGGTGTCCAGAATGCCTATAAATAGAGAACCACCACTCCTCTTTTTCAAAGAAGTTCAGACTTAGAGAAAATCAGAGCTCCCGTTGAGCTGGTGTTTGTGTCGCGCAACTGGTGGTGGGTCACACTAGTAGAAGTTGCACGAGAGTTGTTTGTTGCGTGTCCAAGGCCGTTTTCGCAAGAAAGGATATGAGTTGCCCAATTTTGGAGTTGTTGAAGGAGGTGTCACATAGGTGGTTTGGTGAAACTTGCATTCCAGGATTTGAAGAATCATGATAGTTGATAGTTGCATGCCAAAATCGGTTTGGGCGTAAAAGGGTTTGAGTCGCGCAAGTTTGAAGTTGAAGAAGTGAGTGTCATGCAAGTGGGAGAGGTGAACTTGCGTGACATCTTGAAACTTGAGCACCAGCTTGGAGAAGCGTGCCAGGTGTGGTAAAGCATGTCGGTCTTTTTGGGGCTGCACGAAATATGGAAGTTTTCCCGATACCTTTGTTGAAAAGTGAGATTTGTCTACAGGTGGAAGTTGGACTTCAACATAGAATCTACATAAAACATAGGTTGTATTCATTAGAGATGATGAAGAGACCTTTAAATCTATAAACTGAGTGGGAATTTGCAAAAGGTAGTGAGCCAGAGAGAGTCAATGGGAGTGACCCAAGGGATGCAGTAGGCTATCCATGAACAGTTGTAAAGGCAGTGAGCCTGGGAAAGAATGACTGTTCCCCAACCTTTGTAATCTACAACGAGTGAAGAATAGTGAAATTTTGTACGACCGACAACTTGTCGGTGTATTCTCCTTGGACGTAGCCTATAGTGGTGAACCAATTAAAAAGTGTTGTGTTATCTCTTTTCATGTGAATGTTTTATTTATTGTCATATCCATCATACAGTTTAAACTAGTTTCTACCAACGTGGGAACAAGATCTGTCAGTTTAAAGGAAATAGTTGACACCCTAATTCAACCCTACCCTCTCAGGGTGTCCCGAGGTCCTTCAAGTGGTATCAGAGGAAGGTTACTAGTGTTTGATCTGTTTTATACCACCATGGAAAATTCGGCCACTGTTAGGGGAGTTCCCCTCTTTGATGGATGTAATTTTTAAATTTGTAAGAACAGAATGAGATCTCATTTAAGATCCCTTGGAATGGATGTTTTTTTTCCACTATGCAAGGTATATATGTTACTGATCCAACATGGCTGGCTATGACTGATGCCAATAAAAAAAATTCTTGATGCAGATGATAAAGCACATAATGCTCTCACCGCAGTACTTTCTGATCAGATCTATCTAAAAGTGAGGAGTTTCACCACATCAAAGTCCATGTGTTATAAACATGAAAATATTTATGAAGGAGATATAAAAGTTAAAGAGTCGAAACTACAAGTCCTGCACAATAGGTTAGATGATATGAAGATTCATCCGGATGGGAATGCAGATTCCTTCTTCAATTGAATTACTAAAGTGGTTGGAAAAATTCAGGGTCTAGGTGAAGAAATAAAATACGTAGATATTGTGAAGATAATATTAAGAATACTTTTACCTTTTTACAATGCAAAGGTTTCAGCTCTTCAAGAAAAAGATCTTTCCAAACCTTCTCTGGATGATCTATTGAGCATCCTGGTGGCATATGAAATGAGGGTCAAACCAAAAGATACTAAAACTCAAGTGAGCAAGGAAATGGCATTCAAATCCATTGAGAAACTGAAAATATAAAAATATATTAGTGGTAAAGATGTTGAGGAAAAAGAAATTCTTTCTCTCATTGTAAAGAAGTTCTAGAAGGGAAAATGTAAATTCAAAGGGAAGTTACCTATAACTTTCTTTCATTGTGGAAAAGTTTGTCACATTGCCTCTCAGGTTCAAGAAAGATCGATGATGAGAATAGAGATTCTTAAAACATTTAGAATCCTCAGAAATGTTTTTTCATAAGTGGATACTTAAAATCAAGAAAGAAAGTCCCAAAGAAGAGTTTTGTCTTTGAAGAGGAAGAAGATGATAATGAAATCTGTGACAAAGAAGAAACAGAATTTAAAACTGGAAACCATGCATCTATGATGGCCACTGTTGACAAATCAGAAGATACTCGTTGAGAAAATCAGTTTAAAACTACTGCATATCCCAAGTTGCAACTTAAGGATTATGTTAGTAAGATTAGGATTAAATGTAAGAGTTTCAATAAGTGGAAATCAATTGTATAAGAATCAACTAAATATGTTAATCAACTTGATGTTGAAATTGAATGACTGGAAGAATTGGTGAAAGTACAATCTAAAATACGTGAACGTAATGATGATGTATTGGATTTGACGCTGAGAATTTTAGTGTAGGCAAAGGTCATCAATGACCTCACCTCCAGATTAGAGGAAAAGTCCAAGAATGATGAGTGTCTTGAGGAGGAAGTTGTTACTATTAGGAGTAAACTTGGAAAAGATCCAGTTTCAAAATAATCAAGGAAGAAAATACAGTTTGGAGGGTTCTCAGATACTGAGCTGTTGGAGAGAGTATAACTTGGCTCTCATGGAGTTGAAAATATTTTAAATGATCAAAGACCTGTCTATATGGGAAATAGTGGAATTGGTTGTGAGGAAGATCCATCATATGCTTCAAATAAAGGTAGCCAACATAAAGGCAAACTGATAGTGGGTGATGTGTAAAATTCATCTGAAGTGTTGAAACAAAAACCCCCAATTCAATCTGAAAGAAGAAAATAATATTATCCTCGAGTCTCCCTATAAAATGTGCCCTCAAACTATTTCCCCACCGAAGAAAGAATGAGGATAAACAGAAGTCAGAAGACATTTCCTCTCATAAAGTGTCAGTTTTGTGTATATTTAGGCCATATCATGCCTTATTGTGAAGATGCAAGAATCTATATGAATGTTGAAGATATGAGAGTTTAATTAAGGAGAAAAAATTCATATCCTAATTCTTTTAGAAGAAACAATTTCTATGGATGTTGTTTTTTGTTGTTCTAACTTTAGTCATAAGGCTGTTAATTGTAGTCAAATATGGGACATGGACACCTCATACTTGAGTTTGAGACAACTCAAATCTTGTCAACAAGATAGTGTTTCTCTTTCAAACAGGGTTTCTCCTCTTGAAGACGACTTCGACTATGAAGAACCAATGTACACACATGAGACTATTGAAAGTCCATCAATGCTCTATACCCAATCCAATCTCTCATGGAATGAGAGAAAGAAAATTAAGAAATCCAACCTTGCTGAGGTGTCCCTCAAAGCTACAAAATGTAACAGTACCTGGATTCTGGATAGCGGTTGTTCATCTCATATGACAGGTAATGCTGGCCTATTAACAGATATCAAAATAAAGTTTGATGGTATAGTGCGATTTGGTAATGATGGAGCTTTAAAAATCAAAGGCAATGAAAGTACTGAATTAGCTAATGGAGAGCTAAAGATGACTGAAGTTCTTCATATAGATGGCCTATGTTATAATCTACTTAGTGCGAGTCAACTCTGTGACTCGGGACTTATAGTTACTTTTAATCAGAAAGGCTGCACTATCAAGGGAAAGATAGGAATTTCACTTATGAAGGGATGCAGAAAAGAAGGCAACTTGTATCAGGTTGATAGTAATGAAAATGTCTGTTAAATGACTGTTGAAGAAGAAAACAATTTGTGGCATCAGAGACTGGGAAATATAAATCAACAAGACATAGAGAAAGTATCAAAATTAAGGATTGTCATGGAAATTCCCAACCTAAAGCATGAGTGTGAAAAGTCTTGTGATTCTTGCATTTGTGGGAAGCTGGTCTGTAGTTCCCATCAGGCAAAGAAGAAAAGGGCATCTCATCTTCTTGATCTAATTCATACAGAGGTATGCGGGATGATAAATGTTGTCGGAACTCATGGAGAAAGGTACTTTGTATTTTTCATAGATGATTACAGTAGAATGGCATGTGTAATGGTCATTCACCAGAAACAACAATTGCTTGAATACATGAAAACATATCAGCGAATTACCGAGAATGATACTAGATGAAAAATCAAAGTGTTGTGATCTGACAATAGAGTGGAGCCCACATCCATTGAATTTAAAAATTACCTCAAGAAGAATGGGATACAACATGAAGCAGTTGTTGTAATAATTCCACAAAAAAATGGAGTTGTTTAATGTAGGAATCGATAGGTGAACAACATGGTATGAACTATGCTGATTAAGAGTCGTATTCCATGACATTACTGGAAAGAGGATGTTCAAGCTGCAGTATATTTTAAAAATAGAACAGGAATTTATATGGGTGAGATGAAGAGACCATATGAATTTTTTCATGGAAGGAAACCCTCTTTGAAATCAATTGTATAAGAATCAACTAAATATGTTGATCAACTTAATGCTGAAATTGAATGACTGGAAGAATTGGTGAAAGTACAATCTTAAATACCTGAAAGCAATGATGATGTAGGGGATTTGACGCTGAGAATTTTAGTGCAGGCAAAGGTCATCAATGACCTCACCTCCAGATTAGAGGAAAAGTCCAAGAATGCTGAGTGTCTTGAGGAGGAAGTTGTTACTATTAGGAGTAAACATAGAAAAGATTCAGTTTCAAAAGAATCAAGGAAGAAAACACAGTTTGGAAGGTTCTCAGATACTGAGCTGTTGGAGAGAGAAAAACATGGCTCTAATGGAGTTGAAAATATTTAAAATGATCAAAGACCTACCTATATGGGAAATAGTGGAATTGGTTGTGAGGGAGAGCCATCATATGCTGCAAATAAAGGTAGCCAACATAAAGGCAAACTGAAAGTGGGTGATGTGGAAAAGTCATCTGAAGTGCTGAAATAGAAACCCCCAATTCAATCTAAAAGAAGAAAAAAAGATTATCCTATAGTCTCATTGAAAAAGGTTCCCTCAAACTATTACCCCACCGAAGAAAGAACGAGGATAAACAGAAGTGAGAAGACATTTCCTCTCATAAAGTGTTAGTTTTGTGGATATTTAGGTGATATCATGTCTTATTGTGAAGATGTAAGAAGTTATATGAATGGTGAAGATATGAGAGTTCAATCAAGGAGAAAAAAATTCATATCCTAATTCTTTTAGAAGAAACAATTTCTAAGGATATTGTTTTTTTTGTTCTAACTTTGGTCATAAGGCTGTTAATTGTAGGCAAACATGGGACATGTACACTTCATACTTGAGTTAGAGACAAGTCAAATCTTGTCAACAAGAGAGTGTTGCTCTTTCAAATAGGTTTTCTCCTCTCAAAGAAGACTTCGACTATGAAGAACCAATGTACACACATGAGACAATTGAAAGGCCATCAATTCTCTATGCTCAATCCAATCTCCCATGGAAATAGAGGAAGAAAATTGAGAAATCCAACATTGCTGAGGTGGCCCTCAAAGCTACAAAAAGAAACAGTACCTAGATTCTGGATAGCGGTTTTTCATCTCATATGACAGGTAATGCTAGCCTATTAATAGATATCAAAAGAAAGGTTGATGGTATAGTGCGATTTGGTAATGATGGAGATCTAAAAATCAAAGGCAGTGAAAGTATTGAATTAGGTAATGGAGAGCTAAAGAAGACTGAAGTTATTTATGTAGATGGCCTACGTCATAATCTACTCAGCGTGAGTCAACTCTATGACTCAGGACATGTAGTTACTTTTAATCAGAAAGGTTTCACTATCAAGGGAAAGATAGGAAATTCACTTATGAAGGGATGCAGAACAGAAGGCAACTTGTATCAAGTTGATAGTAAAGAAAATGTTTGTTAAATGACTATTGAAGAAGAAAACAATTTGTGGCATCAGAGACTGGGAAAAATCAATCAACAAGACATAGAGAAAGTATCAAAAATAAGTATTGTCATGGAAGTTCCCAACCTGAAGAGTGTGTGTGAAAAGTCTTGTGATGCTTGCATTCTTGGGAAGCTACTCTGCAATTCCTATCAGGAAAAGAAGAAAAGGGCATCTCATCTTCTTGGTCTAATTCATACAGATGTATGCGGGTTGATAGATGTTGTCGGAAGTCATAGAGAAAGGTACATTGTATTTTTCATAGATGATTATAGTATAATGACATGTGTAATGGTCATTCACTGGAAACAACAAGTGATTGACTACATGAAAACATATCAGAGAATTACCGAGAATGATACTAGACGAATAATCAAAGTGTTGCGATATGACAATGGAGTGGAGCACACATCCATTGAATTTAAAAATTACCTCGAGAAGCATGGGGTACAACATAAAGTAGCTATTGTAATAATTCAACAACAAAATGGAGTCGTTGAACGTAGGAATCGATAGGTGAACAACATGGAATGAACTATGCTAATCGAGAGTCGTATTCCACGACATTACTGGAAAGAGGCTGTTCAAGATGCAATATATTTTCAAAATAGAACAGTACTCTATATGGGTGAGACGAAGACACCATATGAATATTGGCATGGAACGAAACCCTCTTTGAAATACTTTCGTGTTTTTGGAAGTAAATGCTTTGTTAGGAACAATGAAGGAAATCAAGGGAAGTATGGTGACAATGCATATGAAGGAATATTCCTTGGATACTCAATGAACAGCAAAGTCTACAAGTGATTCGACAAGTAATTAGGAAGGATTGTGGAAAGAAGTGATATTAAGATAATCGAAGAGAAAACCAAAAATGCTACAAGGACTTCATATGCTGATGTGATAGAAAGTGAAGAAGAAAGTTAACATGGAGAAAATAAAAATACAGAAATAGAAGAAGTTGTACAAAACACTCAGCAGTCACACCATGTTGTTGAATCAGATGAAGAATCTGAAGAAGAAACTGTGGATGGAGAGAATGCAACTGAACTGCACAAGAGAGATCATAGAGCTGATATTGATCCATCTAACATAATTCGGGAAAGGAGTGCACCCACTCAAAAAAGGAGGATGACGAATAACACTCAATCTATATTTCAATCATTTGTGGATCCATCCTCATTTGAAGAAGCTAAAAAGGATGAATCATGGGTGAAAGCCATGAATAAAGAGTTAGATTAGACTGACAATAATCAGACATGGGATCTTGTCCAGAGACCCGAAGGTCACAATGCGATTGGTACAAAATGGATCTTCAAGAACAAGTTTTATGAGCATTGAAGTTTTATTAGAAACAAGGCACGACTGGTATGTAAAGGATACTCCCAGATTGAAGGCATTGATGTTGAAGAAACCTTTTATCCAGTGGCTATACTAGAGTCAATCAGGCTTTTCTTTACCATGACACTCCAAAAGAGGATATAAAGTATATCAAATGGAAGTCAAGACAACATTCTTGAATGGTGTACTCAAAGAAGAAGTCTATATTGAACAACCAGTGGGTTTTGTTCTTGGTACTGATGAAACATAGATCTACAAACTGAAGAAAGATCTATATGGTTGGAAGCAGGAACCACGACCATGGTATTCTCAACGGTCCTCATATCTCAAGAAGATGGAATTCAAAAGAGGAGTAGACCAAAATATATATGTGAATAATTCTCCAAAATATCAGTTCATAGTTATAGTCTACGTTGATGACATTATATTTTGTGGTAGTAGGAAAAAATCAGTGGATGAATTTTCCGATCACAAGAAATCAGAATTTGAAATGTCTATGATTGGGGAGCTCACTTATTTCATGGGACTGCAGGTGATTCAAAGGCAGGATTACACTTTCATTTCTCAAGAAAAGTATGCAAGAGAGCTGATGATGAAGTTTAATATGCAAGACTCCAACCAATATCAACTCCGATTTCAGTTGGAACCAAACATGGAATGCATGAGGATGGGGCATCTATATAACCCACTATGTATAGGAGGATAATTGGGAGCCTACTGTACCTGACTGCGACACTTCCAGATATTGTCTTTGCAACCTATCTAGCGGCACACTTTTAGAGTAATCCAAAGGAAGAACATATGAAAGCAGTAAAAATAATCATGAGGTATATTCAAGGTACTCAAAATTGTGGATTATACTTTTATTCAGGTAGAGACAATGAATTATTAGCATTTTATTATGTTGACTAGGCTGGTAATGTAGTGGACATAAAGTCCACTAGTGGTGGAGCATTCTATATTGGGAATAAATGTGATGGCTGGTTGAGCAAGAAACAAGAAACTACTTCTCTTAGTACTGCTGAAGCTGAGTATATCTCTGCCACAAAGGCATGCACTCAACTAGTATGGATGAAGCAACAACTAACAAATATTGGTGATGAGGTGAAGTAACCAATGGTAATTTACTGTGATAACAAGAGAGCAATTGATCTTATGAATAATCCTATTCAATATTATCGTACCAAACATATTGAAATCAGGTATCACTTTATCAAAGAAAAATTTGATCAAGGTGTGATTATAATGGATCATGTGGGAACTGATGAACAAGTGGGTGATATCCTGACCATGACACTGTCAGCGGCTGTGTTTGAAAAGCATCGGTTGAACCTCGGTGTTCAGCCACCACCCAGGGCATAATGAGGTTACACAATACCCCTCTCCCTAGTTATGTTAATTGTTTTTAATTTGTTTATGGATGTGATTCCAGTTTGTGGGGGAGATACTATCCAGGAGAAGTGTGGTTTGAGGTGAACAATGAATAATTACCATTATTTGGGTTTACTGTCAATGGGGGAGAAGGGAATAAATTCAGGCATGTAATGCTTTTATGCCAGTATAAGAGAATTTCTTGGGCGTCATTGAGAATTCCAAAACATGGTAACCCAATTCAAGCTTCCTCTCTTGTTTTCTACACCGAGCATTGCTCATGTAGACTTAGAGTGTTGTCTATATTGATTCTTGAGTTTTTTGTTTTCTTATGGATGGTTCTTTATTGAATTTATTTACTGATTGCCAGCAAACCCAAATCAGGAGATTTTTGGAACGATGGTCATTCTATGCATGAACTGGAGTATGGTTTGTTTTTTTGTCAATCCTCAGTGGATGTTCAGAATGTGTTCCAGCAAAGTGATCATACAGAACAAGTAGATAACAGTATTGAATGTGGCATCGTTTTCTAGTGTTTGCCAAATTTCTGGATCTCAAAATTGAAAAATGAAGAAAAGTGTTTTTGACAAAGTCATTGCGTGATGATGACATAGAGGGTTGGAAACTTGCATGCCATATGTATTTCATGATAAGATCATTAAAATATGGAAAAGGATGTATGGGAACCCATGTTTTGGGTTTGGTCGCGCAGGTGACTTGCAGGATAGAGACTAGGGAGGATGGACTTGCGCGCCGAGAGGAAACTTGTGCACCGTCGCGCATGGTGTCTATAATGCCTATAAATAGAGGACCAACCCTCCTCTTTTTCAACAAATTTCAGACATAGAGAAAATCAGAGCTCCCATTTCGCATGTTTTTGTGTCGCGCAAGTGGTGGTGGGTCACCAAGTAGAAGTTTTGTGAAAGTTGTTTGCTGTGCGTCCGATGTGGTTTGGGATAGAAAGGGTGTGAGTCTCCCATGTTTGGAGTTGGTGAAGGAGGTGTCTCTCAGGTGGTTTGGTGACACTTGGCACTAGAATTTGAAGAACCATGACAGTTGATAGTTTTACGCCAAAATCGGTTTGGGCATAAAAGGGTGTGAGTCGCGCAAGTTTAAAGTTGAAGAAGTGAGTGTCACACAAGTGGGAGAGGTGAACTTGCATTCCATATTGAAACTAGTGTGTTGTCTTGGAGAAGTGTTCCAGGTGTGATTAAAGCACACCAGTCTTTTGGGGGCTTCACAAAAGCTGGAAGTTTTCCCGATACCTTTGGTGAAAAGTGAGATTTTTCTACAGGTGGATGTCGGACTTCAACAGAGCATCTACATACAACACATGATGTTTTCATTAGCAATGATGAAGAGAACTTCACGCCTATGAACTGAGTGGGACTTTACCAAATTTATTGAGCCAGGGGGAGTCAACGGGAGTGACCCACGGGACGCATTAGGCTATCCCTGAACAGTTGTAATGGCAGTGATCCTAGGACAGAGTGACTGTTCCCAAACCTCTGTATTCCACAATGAGTGAAGAATAGTGTAATTTGGTTTAACCGACAACCGATCGACGTATTCTCTTTAGACATATCCCTTAGTGTTGAACCAAGTAAAACGTTTTGTGTCATCCCTTTTCATGTGAATGTTTTATTTATTATCGTATCCATCATAAAAGTTAAACTAGTTTCTATCAACGTGGGAACAAGATCTATTAGTTTAAAAGAAAAAGTTGACACCCTGATTCACAACTCCCCTCTCAGGGTGTCTCGGTATCCTTCTAATTTATTATAAATCATTTAGTTAATTTTTTCTTATTTCTATTGTTTAATGTTATAATTTTGATTCTTTCACACATATTCTGTAATAGTGATGTCAAAACACATTATTTGGTAGTAATTTTAATATTAATAGATTATAAAACATAATTAATTGATTTTTTAGCAATATTTTTACATCCTAATGTTTATTTTTTGGGAGATATGATAATGGTTTGAGAGAGCGATATCCATGTTAATCTTGTTTAGGGTAATCAATCAATAAGGAAAATATATTTTATAATGAAAAAAAATTTATATTTAATTATATAATTACCATTTTAATGATATATATTAAACCAAGATATCAAACATATAAATAAAATATATTTTAAAACCATCCATATAAAGTTATTATGAGAAACAAAACACATTTTTAATGGAGGTAAATGTCTGCACGTATGTGTGAATGATGTTTTCATTTACCGTAGAAAAAAGGAAGCTATAAATTTATTTATATTTTAATATTATTTGTAATATTATAAATAAAATATTATTTCATTAAATATTTATTTTTAACCAGTTGTTTATGATGGTGAATGAAAAAATAAGTCGATTTTCATTGTGGTGGTTCACACGTATGCATGAATGATTCTTTTTTTCAAATGGAAACCAAAAAGGTTGGATAATTTTTTTTACAAAAAAATTATTATATAAATATTACTATTTTATTCCTGATGTAGTGGTTAAGATGGGTTTTTAAGAGAAATAAAAATAACTAAAATTATTAAAGAGATATTAGTACTTATTGTGAGAATTTGAACTTTCTCTTGATGTAATTATTGGAAATTGAGGAACTAGGTAAAAATATATGAAAAAAGGCTTAATAATGTGAAAGGTAATTATAAGGTAAGTGAAATATTAAATATGAAAGGGAAATTTTAGTTTTTAGAGGTGGTTTGAAATTGTGGGGGAAAGCCTCTTTTATAAGTTTTTGGAATAGAAATTTTCTATGTCAACTTCTTAATATAAAAGAAAAACGTGTTTCACATGGAATGAAAAATTCTAAGTAGAAAATAACGTAGTGGAGATAATTTTTGTTCAAAAAAACATCAAAAACTCAATTGAAGATGTTTTTTTAACATGTTTTAGATATATTACTCTTTCTTAAATAATTTTTACCTTAATTTACATTTATCTTGGTGACTACATTTTAAACCGAAAAACTAATTTTTATGAATTAAAATGAGAAGTAACTTAATGACTAATTTAGGAATTTTTATTTCAGTTATGGAAAATATTTTATAAAATAATTTTTTAGATTTATAGAGATTAATTTTAATATTATCAAACATTAATTATACGAATTTGTTTTTAGAAAAAAGTATACCTTAAACATAAATTTTTTATTTAGAATGAAATTATAAATATTATTGATTTTCATGAAATTAATTTTTTTATTATTGAAAAAATAATATTTATCTGGATTTAAAATTAATCCATGTATTAATTTAGCCTTTTTGATACTTATTTGAAAGAATTAGACTAAAATCATTTTTATTAAAATAAATATTTCTTAAGTTTCAAAATGTTAGCCATGGGTTTTTTAAATTCAACTTAGAATTTTTTTGAAAGGAATAATTTTACTCCTTATATAAATTTTTTGAGAATTTTATTTATATTTTTTAAAGTTATACTTAGTTTATGATATTTTTATAATGGGCACGGTGTAGGTATAAACCTTATTTTTTACTATTCACAAAAAAAATAATGATTTCAGAAAAACATCTTGAAAATTATTCAAAAGAAATAATTGAAATGATTAATGTATAATTACAACTCCATAGAGGTATGATATAATTATATTTTGGTTTGATTCCCATAATTATCATTAAATAAATGTTCACTAGGTTTATGATGGGTCTTTGGGATGTTTCGGGGGTTCGGGATATGAAATGAAGAAAAATAGGGCCAACATGTGCAACACACATAGTTAAGTAAACTGTGTGGCCATCCTAGGAAAACAGTGAAATTCTAGACAGTGCAATTATGCACAGTTCAATTTTTTATTTAAACTATGTGGAGGTCCCCATGTAGCTATGTGACCCAACCTACCTTAGACACTAGCTTCTTAACATTTTTCTCATGATTTAGAAAATCACGTGGGTTAACAGTTCACCCCATTAAAAGTATTAAATTTATTGTTTGTTTTCATTTATGTATTTAAATACCCACTTGATTTCTATATCTTTTATTCCCCTCTCAATAATAATGATAAACCAAATTGACCTATGTTTTACAAGGGAAGTTCTCCTTCGATTCTTGGCCATTTAGGGCATCGTTGGTTGCATATCAAAGATCCGGGAGTGTGGAATCTCTCTCATATCTCTCATTTCAGGATTAGGTTCCGTGTCTTGGTTTATCTTCTTCCAAATAACTAAAACCCTATTTTTCTAGTGGAATCTAGGCCAGGGATTCAAAGAGTGATTGAATCTAGATTTAAGTCTACAATTAAGAGTGAATTCATCTTTAGATCTGATGTTGGTGGTCTATAAGATATATCACATAGTTTTGTTATTGAATTGTGCATGCATGTTGAGATATTGCATCCCTCTTGTTGTGAATTTGTTAATTTGATATTGATTCGGTAAAATGGTTTGTTAATTAATGATTTAGACCCCTCAGGGTCCCTATGGAATTCATTAAGGATGATTATAAATATTTAGGGTCATCCATTGGGTATGGAGAAGCCCCCAATTCTATTAATTGGTAATGTTAAGTATAGAGTTGTTGTGATATAACATAGAGCCCATGTAAAAATGTTGAATATTTCTAGTTGAGTTGAAAATGGGATATTGTTAGTTGTTCCTTGTTTTTTATAATATCATAAGGGGTTGTTTTGAATGGCTTGAAAAAACGTTTATTGAGTTATTTTAGATTATGTCAAATAATTTATGGATTATGTAAAATACCTAAAATGATTAGTGCATATGAATTGATGAACATGTTTAATTGGAAATGGATTGTTAATTGAAGAATATTTAAATGGGTTTTCATATGGGAATTTAGGATTATGGTTATTGGGTAAATACATGGTAATTGTGGAATATACCTAATTGGTTGAATGAAATAATTTGGTTGAAATATGTGTCTTATGAATTGTAATTGAAATGTATAAGTGGGTAAGTGACTGGGAATTGATAAATGTGCTAAGTGGGATAATGTATGGAAATTGATGAATACTGGATAATGTATGAAGATTGTTGAATATATTTAATAGGTCAATGAATGAAAATATAAAATGGGATAAATGAGTGATGTAATTGGTAAATGTGATAAGGGGTTATGACATGTTATTAATTTTCAATGTTGATTGTTATGGATTAATATTTACATTTTTGTTTGTTTATTATTGATTTTGATATTATATACATGGTAAATGGATGAATAATCACGGGCACATGGATTGGTAGTGTGGGGGTATTGAGATGAGGTTCTATACACTTGGGTCGAGTTTGATTGAGGCTCCCTACTCCACCCCAAAATGCATAGGTTAGGGAAGGGGATGGAGGATCTATTCCCATAACAGTTTCATTCCACCCAAACTGAGGCTTCGAGGTGAGTATAGTGTGTCGATGTAATGTGTTTACCCCTAGTATGATAGGAAATTGAATTATTCCTATATTAATAGAGATTGATTGCCTTATACATATGTGTAAATGATGTATATACCTAACCCATGATACCCTTGATGAAAATGCATTATGTAATGAAGATGGAATAAATGATGAACATGATAAAAATGGTTAAAGTAGGGATTATTAACTAATTACATCCATGTTTCCCAAGTTTTGTGTCATTTATTTACTACTTCCATGCACTATGTTTTTAGATTGGATATTTTGTAGACACTATTGGTGGTGGCCAACTGATTTGTACTCACACCCTGCTCGGACCTGTATTTGGTACCTCAATAGATCTTATGGTTATAGGTATGGACAGGCGCAAATGCCCTTTGCGAGGGAGTTGAGTTGGGCTCAGGACATGCTTGATTGATGATCTGTACCTGGAGTCAGGACCCATTTAGTAGTTTCACTATTGTTTTTTGTTTTGGTTTTGTTCAATTTGAAATTGCTTAGCATGACATGACATATTTTACTATTTCTAATGGATTGTACCTGGTTTGGGAAGTGATTGGTCAAGTATGTTAATTGATTATTCCATATTGTTTCTACTATTTATATTGTTATCTGATGTGGCTTACTCTTGTAATGAGGGTATAGACACCCCATGTGGCTTATTAGACCCTTACATCTAGTAGGAAACCTCCAGCATGCTGGGAGTTGCGTTTGAGTCCATGTGATGACTTGGATTGGGGAATCAGTTCATGGATCCCACATTGGGGACGTTGCAAAGTGGTTTTATAGGTTGGCTATTTTATGTGGTCTTATTATTTGGTATAGTAGACATGACAGTAGGATGTGCCTAGTCTTGGCAATGAGCTCATGCATTAAAGCAGCTGGCTCATGTATGATGAAAGACCCTAGGACCGATGTGGGAATTATAGTTATTGATATGTGTTGTTACAGTTGAATGACGTTTTACCATTGGGTGATTCATATGTTGTGTGATGTGACTATTTTAGGATATTTTTCTTATGTCCTGAATGGTATGAGGTTTGGCATTCATGCATAATTTTAGTAAACTAAGGATATATGAGACATACATCCTGATAGTCACACATTGGATTAGTGTGTGGGGGTATATATATTTGAGTTAATTTTCCTTACAACAGATTTTGATGAAAATAGTGTCTTATAAATAGGATGAAATTGGTTAAATAAAATGAAAAGATAATTAATGAATAAATAATTTTTTAATGAAAGGTGTAAATGAGTTAAAATGAATATTGTAACATGTTTTGAAGTTCAAAATGTTCCTAAGATAAAAGGTTCGTGTTGTAAAATAGAAAATATTTTTAAGAGGTGTTTTGGGAAAAACTTATGATTAAGTAATTTAGCTTACCCCATGTCGACCATGACCCACATAATGTATACTAAAGGTTAGTGTTCCATGTGTGATGATGAATGATGGGATAGTGTATAGAGAGTGTTTTGTTTAAGGATAATAGTGTAATATATTTTACATATTTGGTTTAATCCTATCGACCATTCTTCAAAGTGTTTTTCAAGGAGAATGTTTTGAATTATGGTCTTGAATTAGGTATGGACTTTCTAAATGTTGGGTGAATGGAGAGTTTAAAATGTGAATGTTTGAGTTAAAAAAATGAAAACATCAATTATAAAAGTATTAGTAATGATGGATCTTTTGGGAGAATTGGGTAGTAGGTATTCCTTAGGATTTCAATTTGACCCTTGTAAGGGTGGTCTGGTATAATGAGATTTGCCTAGTTTGAGAACTTGAATTTGGGTTATGAGGCTTTTCTCTCCATGATATGGCATATTATATGTGCTTAGGTAACCATTGGTAGATTTGTGGCCTTTGGGTCGTGAGTCATCATTCAGTAATGCGAGTGTGGAAAATATCATTGGGCATAACCATATGAAGTGAAACTTGCACCTAAAGGATTTTGACTGTGTTTTAGTGAACCAATGATTAGGGACCTTGCGAGGATGATACAGATCCCAAATAGGGTCTTGTAGTAGCGATGTATGTGTATGATTACCTTTGGTGTGGAACCTATAATAAATGGTCATTTGGTGGGCTATGCATAGTGCGCATCAGAATGGGGGTTAGAGTTCCATTTGAGAAACTTTAATTATTCATAACTTATTTTATATGTTTTGGAGAGAGGATTAATGTATTTTTCTTTTTGTGACTACATTTTAGGGTGTTGGAATCATTTGGCCTTCATAGTGACCTATGAGAGAGATCAAAAGGGGTTTCATGTGATTTTGGATGTTTTTCTCCCAAGGTGGGTGTTTTGGACTTGACAATGAGACCCTTATAGTGTTTCATAGAGCAGGTTTGGACTAGAGAACTAAGTGAGAAAGTTTATGGTTTGGTGATGCAACTCGAGTTGTGTTTATGTGTTTATAGTTTTTTAAAAATCAAGGGTGAACTCATGGAATGATATCCGATTATGCAGGTGCCATGGAATATGAATCATGAGAGATGCTTCAGAGGTGGAATAAATGCATGCGAGTACCATCGGGTTTTCGTAAATGGTATGGTGTTTCCCTAGTTCATTCAGAAGGAAACCTGAGTGATTTTAGTAGGTTGTGAGGTTAGTTTTTATGGTTTGTATCAGGAGGATTTCTGCATCGTCTATTTGGATGATATCTAATGGAATCCACAATGTTGCTTTCAAGTGGAATAGAAAAGGGAAAATGAAGCAAGTTTAGATGATTCTTTTTGTAGGTGACACCCAAGTTTAGGTTGGTCACATGGTTGAACATTTTTGTACAAGTGTTTTTATGGTTGGGTGAGATTTTTAAGATACCTTGGGGTCGTTGGGGCTGATGGGCCAAGAGGCATGGTCATGTGAATAAGCTGGTTTTTTATAGGATTTGGTGATGCATGGATTTCAAAAACTAAAGTTTATTTAAGTGGTTTGTCATAGGAAGATGAGTGACCTTGAGGGATCTAATGTAGTCTATATGTGGGCATGCATTGGAAATATGTGATTCCGATCAGGACTGGAAAACATGTTACTCAGGATAAGTGCATGTCATTCTATGTGAAACATAGAAGAGAATCATGGAATTGAGGGTGACCATTGGTGTTTATTGGTGTGGTAGAATGTAAAAATTTTATTTTATCCATTAGGGTCATACTGGGAGAACTTGAGTGGTCTGGTTCAGTAGTGCTAAATGAAAAACTTGGTTCATCTTTTATTGGAAAATTTTCATGAAACGATGGTGAGTCTTGGATGTTAATCACGCTTGAGTAGTGGTGGGTAAGTGCTTATGAGAGGTGTGCAATAGGGATACCTTGAATACTTGGTTGGTCATGGTGTCCCATATAGGGAGGTAAAATCAGTTAGTGATAATGGTTTGGATTTACACCAAGAGACTTGAAGAGGTTTCTATTGAATGAGATAAATCATGGAGTTTAATATCTTGGGGATGTATATGGGGATCCATATAGTGGGATGTACACCATCAATATTTTACGGAGGTATCCTCGGGATGGACCTAGTGCCGACAAACACTGTAAGTGTCATTCTCGGAAAATTAGAACAAGTATCGTGTGAGATTTGTTTTCTTGGTGTAGGATAAGCTAGAAAACCATGCATATGTTTTTGGGTTGGGATTTTGATCAATATTGAACCTTGGTGGATAAATTTTTCATGGAAAGTGATGTTAACAACCCTCTTAATGCGGGGAGTGATAATTTGGTCCTATATGTGGGGAAGAGAATGTTCAGTTGATGTAGTGGCACCAGGATGACAATGACTAACCTGCAAGGTGTATATTGGGATCCTTTATAGAGGTCCAAATGGGCCCTGATTATAGTGGTTGATTGGGCTAAGAGGGTGATTTAATATTAAGGAAATTCTAAATGCAAATTCGAGATGAGTGCGTTAAATCTATTGAAGGTGTGGTAAGATATGACAACAGTTGTAGAAAGAGAGGTTTGGTCATATAATCCAATAAAAATTTGTAGTAGACTTAGGTAAGTTTCCTTGGGTGGAATTGTAATGTATTTAATTTTGGAGGCACCTTGTGCATGTGATGTAGTGTCATGCCAACATTGGAACAATGTTTTCTAGGATGAGTCAGCCAGAAAAAACTTGACTCGGCTAAGAATGGGGGGAAGATGTGAAGATTTGTAAATCACCATCAGTGGATGTTTTGGAGTGAGGCGTTTGTTTTAAATTTAAAAATGTGTATGAGTGAGAAACTATCCTTCTTTAGATAGTTTACGAATGGTTGGAGTTCTTTTGTTGGCAATGTTTATGGGGCAGTGGAGCTCTCTGATGGTTAGAGGGCAATGATGTCGTGATGGAAAAATTTCACCGAATGTTAGGGAATGACCTCGATTGGTGAATTAGAATCCAACCATTAGATTTAAGTCACTAAGAACCTTGATTAGGTGAAAAGGGGAAGTGTTACAAAAAATGGAAGATAATAGAGGGATGTATAATAGACAAGTGGTTGGTTGATGATGTGGCAGAGTTTCAAGTTGGAGTGACTCAAGTGACCAATATTCGGGTGAGTTGGCCCTAATGGTGAGCATTGGCATGGGGATTAATCAGTTGAGTGCCATGAGAGTTTTGGTTTCATCTTGTATGAACATTTATGTAATGTGATCATCGAGAAAAGAGTGGTGGATTGATGTATATTGGGAAATGTGTTTAGAAATACCATGTGTGTTCCTTTAGGTGATATTGAGTTTTGGTCACGGTTAGCGTTTTGGAAATAGAGTAAAACGATGCCTTGTGATTTGGGTCCTGAGTTGTGAAGTGGATTATACAGACGGGGTGAATAGTTATTCTTCCATGATGGTATGTTGTTGTGTGTGAAGTTACATTATGTTTTTAATGAGTAAGTTTTTTTAGGATTCTCTATTGTGTTTAAATAGTTGATATATCGTTGAAGTGGACGTGTCCTTGAGGAGTGTCTGGTTTGTATTATGGAATATAGTGAGAATGTATTGTAGGGAAAGAATGTTCCATTGTTTCAACTTATTTGGAAACATGGTAATATTCAGGAAGAAATTTGGGATAGGGAGTTGAATTTTTAGGCTTATTAGCCTAATCGTATTACCTTAGAAGCTCAGGGATACTTGGGGAGAGCGGCTTGAAGACGAGCCATTTTAAGGTGTGGAGGTTGTATGATCCTTGATTTATAGAGGTATTTTCTATTGAAATTTTGGTTTGAGTCCCTTATTTGTCATTATCTGAATGTTCACCAAGTTTATGAGGGGTCTTGGGGATGTTCTAGGGGTCTGCGACACGAAAATAAGTTAAACTGTGCCAACATAAGAAAGGAACACGATTAAGTAAATAGGACGACCTTCCCTAAAAACCCATGAAACATTGGATATTGGAATTACGAATGGGTGTAACATGGTTAGTCAAACCGTGTGGAGATCCCTAAGTAGCTATGCGACCCAACCTCCCTTAGACAATGGCTTGCACATGGTTAGCACATGGTTTGGGAAACCGTGTGGGTAAACCATACACCCCTTTAAATGTTTAAAATAAAAGATTTTACAGTTTCAATATTTTTAGATCCCAACCTGATTTATCCATCATTTATTACCCTCTCAACTCTATATATAAACCAAATAAACCCATGATTACAAAGGGTGGTTCTCCTTTAATCCATGGCCATTTGGGGCATCGTTTATTGCGAATAAAAGATCTGGGTGAGTCTAATCCCTCACTTATGTAACTTTTTTGGATTATGGCTTGTATCTTGGGTTATATTCTTATGAATCCATACAACAATATTTTTCTGTTAGAATCTTGGTTGGGGAGTCAAAGGGCGATTGAATCCAGATCTAATTCAACGATTAATAGTGTGTTCCCCTTCGATATTGAGGCAGGTGGTCTATAAGTTATATCCCATAGTTTTGTTATAGATTTGTGTATGTGTGTGGAGATATTTCATCCATCTTGCTATGAATTTTTTAATTTTCATTAGATTTGGTAAAATGGTTGGATAATTATTGATTTAGACCCCTCACGGTCCCCACATGACGTGTTGAGGATGATTAGAACAATTTTGGGTCACCTGTGGGGTGTGCTAACACTCCCAAATATAATAATTACTAAATTTATGTGTAGATGTGATATAATGTAAACCAATATAAACATGTTGAATATGTATAATTGAGTTAAAAATGTGATATTGATAATTGTGAATATTCTTTTATAATGTCTTAAGGGGTCATTTGGTGTGGCTTGAAAATGGTTTAATTGGGTTAATTGAGATTGTTTCAAATAGTTTATGGATTATGTTAAATTCCTAAAAGTATTAGTGCATATGAAATGATAAACTTGTTAAATTGGAAATGGCTTTTGAATTTAGGAAAATGTAAATGGTTCTTCGTAAGGGAATTGAGAATTATATTGAATGTGTAAATACATGGAAATAATGGAATATTCCTAATAGGTTGAATGAAATAAAGTCGTTGAGATCTGTGACTTAGGAATTGTACATGAAATGAATTAGTGGGTAAATGATTGGGAATTGACAAATTTTGGATATGGGATAATATATGGTAAGTGATAAATATTGGATATTGAGTGGAGAGAATTGAATATACTTAAAAGGTTAAGACATGAAAATGATAATTATGATAAATGGGTGATGCAATTAGTAAATGTGAAAAAGGGTTATGACATGATATTAATTTTACATATTGATTATTATAGAGTAAGATTTCAATTTTTCCTGGTTTATATATTTTTTGATATGGAAGACGTAGGAAATGGATGAATAAGTGTGTACATAAGGCTTGGAAGTGTGAGGTATTGACATGAGATTCTATGCCCATGGGTCAAGTTGGACCGAGTCACCAAACTCCAACACAAAATGCTTATGTTATAAAGGGGATGTAGGATCTATTCCCCTAATAGTGTCATTCCACCCAGATAGAGGCTTCATGGTGAGGATAGCGTGTTGATGTGATGTGTTTATCCCTTATGAGATAGGGACTTGAATTATTCCCTTATTCATAGTGATTTATTTCCTCATACCCATGTGTAAATGATGTATAAGCCGGGCCTATGAAACTTATTCTGAAAATGGATTATGTAATGAAGATAGAATAAATGATAAAAATGATAAAAATGGTTAAAGTAGATATTATTAACTAATGGAATCTGAGTTGTCCTTGTTTTATTCTCATTTATTTATTTCTTGAATGTAATATTTATTTAGATTAGATATTTTGTAGACACTATTGGTGGTGGCCTACTGAGTAATACTAACACCCTACTCGGGCTTCTGTTGGGTACCCACAAGATCTCATGGTTATAGGCTGGGACAAGGGTAAAGGACCTATACTTGGGAGTTTTGTTGGACTTAGGATATGTATGATTGAGGATAGAGACTTATAACCAAGAACTATTTGGGAGTTCTTCCATCATATTTACTTTGGGTTTTCTTTAATTTGTCACTACTTAACAAGACATGGAATATTTTACCATTTTCAATAGTTTGTAAAATGTTTTGAAAGTGATTAGTCACATATGTTTATAGATTATTTCATATTTTTTCTACTATTTATATTGTTATCTGTTGTGTTTTACTCTTGTAAAGAGGGTATAGTCTCCCTACATAGATTATTATACCCTTGACACTAGTTGGCAACCTCTGGCGTAAGAGGATTCATTCTCGAGGTCATGTAAAAACTCGGACCAGGGCATCGGTTAGTGGTTATCGAGTAAGGGAAATTATAATTAATCCCAAAATGATGTTCATTTTTTATATTTAAAATTATAATATTTTGAAATGTAACATTTAATTGAAATATAAAATATAATAGAAAACTTTTTTTAAAAGGATTTTTTTTTTGAAATTAACTATTATTATTATTATTTAGTATCAACTAATTACTATATTTTTAATCATGAATTATTCCTAATAGTAGTATAGTTTATCATCATTTGATCATAATATATTTAGTTTCTTTGAGTAAAAATATATAACACATAAAATTTAATTTTCATGATAATAAAATTATTTTTATAAAATGATCTTATTAGTTATTTAGATATACTAATTGAAATTACCAATGAGTTGTTATTAAAATGTATGATTCTCTTTCTTTCTAAATAGATTCTAAATGTGGTTACTTGTATTTATACCAGGTTACTCAAAAACTATCTAGTAATATTCATATAATGTTTTCGGTTTTTTTTGGTTTGGTGTTGTTTATAAAGAAAACTATTAAACACGTTATGTTTTGAAGTGAAATATATAATTTAAAATAACATGTTATCACATCAACAATATTTAATGATAATAAAATGAACTTTTAAAATTTATTTCTTCTAAAAAAACAATTTTATTAACTTCAAATTATTATATATTTATTTATAACTAATTGATTATCCAGGTATGGATGATTTTTCTTTTTTTTACATGTCTAAACATTAATTTTAAATAAATTTATCACTCAAATTAATAAAAATATATTATTTAAAAAAAATTAAAAATTATGTTTTTATACAAAATATTTCAATGGAATAAATAATTATTTTATTGGTATTATTTAATATTATTTAATCATTCTATGTATGTTATTAATTTATTTTACTAATCATTACAATATTTTTATCAAAATTTGTTATTTATATCCTTTTATGGAAAGTATAAAATTTATAAAAAATAGGTAATTCTTTGAAAAGAGTTCTCTATAATTAGTTTTATTTTCTTATGTAAAATAGAACCCTTTTAGTTTTATAAAATAATTTATTTTATCATTTATGACTCAATTAACGATATTATAATGATTTTTATTATGTATTTGAAAAAATAATTATTCATTTTAACATAGTGATATGTATATGACATGATATCATTCATAGTATTTTTATTTAAAGAAAATTACATTATAAAATATCAGAGCATTACATTCTCCCACCTCGATAAATTACATCCATGAAATTTCATTTCTTTCATACAAAAATGAATGAATCTTGAAATAGTTATAATCTTATATATATATACATATAATACCTCGGTATATATAAATTTTAGGTTACAATTAGGAAACTTAATATTTATTAATTGAATATTTTTAAAATCATATGTGTACCATTATAAGACTCATACTTGTGAATGAATATCCAAAATCATAACTTGATTACAAATAAAATTTTCCATATAAGACTCAACTGAACTTTCCTCCTCTTTGAGAAGTTTTATGAATTCATTATACAAAAAAAGATAATATGGGAAAAAATACTTGATTTTTTTATATTATTAGTGTAGTTTAATCATTTGGTTGTGTTTAAACTATTTTTTCCCTATTTTTATCATCTTATATTTTAAATAATGAACAAATAAGATGAATTTTTTATGCCCAAAACATGAAAATTAACTTTTAATGGATCATGAGATCTCTAAAATGTCGTTTTATTTATTGTATATAGGATTTTGTGACACGTTATTTATTTTGTTCTTAGATAATTACTAAAAACCAAAATAGTTACTATGAGTAAAAATTAAAATCAAATAAATAATACTAATTTATTATATAATAAAGATAATTTAAAATCTAAAACCGTAATATAAAAATTATAAAACAATGATCATTCAAGAAATAAAAATATCCCAAAAATCTTTAAAATTTTGCTGGATAAATTCGAGAGCCCACAATTAGAAAACGTTATAACATATTTTTCAAATATTATCTTAACATTGTATTTATCCTAAAAAATAATCAAATTTATCACTTAAAATATTTTAAACCCAAAATATTTTAATCATTTCCCAATATCACATAAAATCTTGAACATAAAACTACATGATTCCACAAATTATTTTGACTACTATCCGTCAAATAATATCATCCACTTATAAACTAACCAAGATATACCATAATTCCAAAAATGGAAAACATCTTCTTGAATCAATTTCTATTCAAATTACTATTCAATACTAATTATTACATATGTGATATAAAATATTTTCTAACCATTTCCCCAAATAACCACAATTACCAAGACTTATATTCATATACTAACCAAAATGGTTATTGATACCCTTAAATTGTCCCAAAAATAGAATTCTTCACGAATAACGACCTAACTAAATCTTATAGCACAACCAAGTTATATATCTACCTTAATCAAGTTTTCTTTGTATAAGACCATAAAATTTCTCCCAAAATATCTTTAGTCACTTTAAAATTGGGTTAAATATGACCTCAAAAGGTTTACTATACCTTTTATCTTATGATTGACTTTAAACTTATTAACCAATGATGATATCCAGAGCATTTTTAGTAATCCTTATTTAATAACATCCTAAACATTAATATTATATAAACACTAATATAATACCAACTGAGATGCCCTATAACCATACACACAAATACAGTTATAAAAATATATTCTTTTCATACTTACATTGATACCAATTAAAGAGACCCAAATTTAACTATCCATAACTACAACATGAAAAGAAAAAATTGACTAACATATGCACCCAAGACATTTTTAGTCATATAGATTTAATTAATTATGAAGAACATTAGTTAATAGAAACCATATATTTATCACAAAATAAATCTTTTTCCCATTATACCCAAATTTTCATATTCCATAATAAGTCATCAACATCACCCACAAAGTTATCCATACATAATACTTTTTTTGTAAATACCATTCATATTACTATTCTTCATAACATAGAGAAATGGAAACATAAAAAGGGTCAGCTCAAAAATCATTAATGGTTAGGTTACATCAGGTACCATCATAGAATAATTTAGGGAAAAAGAAATACTATATGATGAATTAATTAATAAATATTTTATATAATAAAAACCAGAGTGAAAAATATATCCATGGATAATACCAATATAGAAAAAATTTATCATCACATTGATGATAATAAATTTTCTATTCATGAAAGAATGTATAATTCCCACCATATTTACCTTACATTGAGACCTCATCGAGTACAATTTCTATAAATGGAAAAAAGTCACCAAATACAAAAAATAATAAATTAAATATGAAAACTTATTTTCCTCATGAAACATTACTTAAATTAATCAAGGGGATATATAATTTGAAGAACCAAACATCACTAAATATGTCTAATGAATTCCTCTTATATTGAATCTATAATACATTATATAATTATTATTCTTTATTAATGAATAAATATATATATTTGATCAATTACAATGAATTTAAATATTACTCAACCAATAGAATAACTTTATTAGTAATCTTCTTTCAACTAACCCAATTTAAAAAAATGGGTATATTGTTATGAAAATATTGAAATATTTTAAATGGTACTAAATATATCTACAAAATAAAAGAATATGTACATGATTGAGAAATAAAATTTAAAAATAATGGTGGAGGGTGATAGAGAAAACTACTCGATGGAGTAAATAAACTAAGCATAAACCTTATGTGCATAATAAGGTATAAGACATAAATAAAATTAAGATTAAATGAGACAATAAAATAAAATAAAAATAAGTTTTTTTAGTGAAGAAAAATTATTTGTATGATAGATTGGTTAAACTAAGAATAATCCTAGAGAGAATTTTCCCAAAAATGTTTGTAACATTATGTTGAAAATAAAGTTAAAACTCACTTCAAAAACTACTTTTATACGACATTAAAGAGGATTTTGAAAAATTATTTGCAAATAAAATACAATAATGGAATCTTGAAAATAAACTATAATTAAATATGATAATTTGGAGAGGAAGATAAAAATGATACATAACTTAAATTAATTCCATTTTTAGAACTTATAATAACAAATATTATTTTATTTTTATACTAAAAGGAAATTTTCATAAAATAATGGGAATAGTTGTTATTTTGGATACAATAAATAATTTCAATGGGATATGAATAACTACTAATGGTCATAAAATTAAAAAAAATTATTAATGTGGAATACATTAAACATAGATACCTTTCCCAGTTTTGGAAAAAAATGACTTCTACGAAAAATATTGAAAACAATTCATTTAAAAAATTAAATGTATTGGTAAAATTTATCATAAATTTATCTTATGAACAAACTGATTTATCTAAAATAAAATTAAAAAATATATAATATGAATATAAGAGAAAAATATTTCTGGCCCAAACGGAGAAACAAGGTCATCTTTTCTTATAAACATTCTTTTAGTTGATTTGAGTTCGCAAATGGGTGAAAATAGAATGAATATTTTAAAATACCAAATATAGTCCAAGTATAAGAAAATATATGGTTTTTTTGATGATGATAACATATAATTCCCTTAATTTAAATTGAAACATAAACAATCCTAATAAAAATAGAGATTGAAAAATAAACCCCTACCACCTAGGTCACATTAAAATAAAAATTCACTGAAACTTAGAACACAATATAGTTATATAAAAACCTTGAAATATATTAAAAATATTTAAAAACAAATTTAGTTGGTAATATGTAACCTATATAAAATAAATCATGGGCCACAATATAAAACATGTATTTAGAAATTGAAATTGAGATAAAGAACCACTACCTTGGACTTCTACATATTAAGATTTTTTCGAATCAAATTTATAATAAAAATAAATTTATGATAAAATTATATCATACCCGTATTTATATTTATATTTATATATAATATTATTTTATTAATTTACATTAATTATTTATTAATAATTTTTTGTTAAAATAGATATTTTTTTGTTAAATTGTTTTTTCATTTTTCACGCATGTTTCAATTAAATGGTTTTAGTAATTTATCCTTTGTATTGATTCGATCATCTCTAAAATATTAATTAAGGTTTATCATATGTTTTTGATATATTTATTGAGTTACATGGAAACATTTTAGAGCTTATAGTGATGGTTCCTATGGAATGTTTAAAAATATCATTTTCAGAAATGTCAACTTCATAAAAAGAATTGATTTTATTAACCAATATACACACATATATATTACCATTGAAAAAGTATTAAACCATCTAAAAGTAATAATTATTAAATTATATTTTCAATATTTAATATCAATTAATCATTCATGGTATAAACATTACAACATATTTTATGTATGTGGTAAAACTAACCTAATTAAGAGCCTGTTATAACAACTGAATGGGTAAGAACATGATAGTATGGGTAAAAGTTTCATAAATTCCTATTACATTTCTAAACTTGTTGATTATTTTTATTATTGGAAATATCATTGGCCCATATCTCTTTTCGGATAGTAGGACTAGGGTTGTATGCCTTCTAATTTCACCTAGGATACATGTTGAAGTCAATATCTCGAAGCCGCTTATCGAGTTATTTTGGGTTATTGTAGTTGAAGAGTTCCATTATAAGAAGAGAATAATTTTTGAATCATTGTGTGGTTTTTCTACCCTATGAAAGAGATTGGAGAATTAAATGGAGGTTTTCTAGAGTGGGAAGCTGTTGCAGATGGAGTTAGGCCTGAGCAATAAGCAGATGATCTGGGTTCCAGGAGAGATTTTAGTTGTTGGTGGTTGTCCTCTGGTGGTAGAATATAGTGTAACAATTGGATGTTGTGAGTTTTTATACTGATCAACCCTATAACCAAGATTTTGGGATGCTGCATTTCTAGGAGGATGTCAGTGGGTGTCCAAGCATGCCGAGGACACACCGAAATATCCAAATATTTCTAAAATTTTTAGTATGTTGAAACATGATCTAAGGGTGGGGAGTTATACAGGTGATGTGGAAATTTATTGTGATATCGAGGCTTTAGTTGATTGAAATTAATCATATTGTGTTTTTATTTAGGGTGATGTAGAGGAAATAGGTGAAGGAATTTCTGGATATTCTATTTTTATTGCCAGTGTTAAAGTTTAATTTTAGGTTGAGGGAGTTCCCAGGACTTCTGTTGATGGTTCTTATATGGAGGTAGTCTGGTCAGGGGAAGGTCCCACAGTAGAAGGACAAGCCCAGGCCCCTAAAGATCTATTCAGATCAATCCCTCGAAGGAATGTTTTTGATATAGATCTCGATAACTATTTTGATGGATGGACTAATGATGATCTGGTGTAGGAAGTTCAAAACAATCAGAGCAGACACTCTATGAATGAGTAGAAGGCCTCGAGTAATGAAACCAAAGATTGGTACAAGCAGGAAATCAGTAAAGAGCTCAAATATTACTCATATTTTCCACTTCCCATGGAGGCATGTTTGGAGAATAAATTAAATGCTAGGAAGATGGATAGGGATGATCTTAACAAACCGTTAGAATTACTTATGAGTTATGATAATGAAACAGATGAACATATTTTTCTTTTAATGCTACTAAAGAAGAAGTTGCTAGAGTGATGAGGACATCATTAAGAATGAATCTCAATGGGGAACAATATAACTATATTGATAAGAAGGACTTGATTTTAGTATGGGTCTTCAAAAATTGGAAGATTAGCCTTGGGGAGTACATTCAAACATGGGAGAAGATGGAATTTAGACATGAAGATCTCTTAATGGATGAACTAGACACTCGGATATGAAATATCACCTAGAAATTATTTAGGGATATTGAATATGGTCTCCTTAAATTTTCTTTTAATGGTATGTTTATTTACATTTTTGTATGATCCCATGGTTTTCTCTTTTTTCATAAAAAGTGTTCAAATAATAAAAATATAATTTTCATTCAATGGAGTAAGAACATGATATTTCATAATGCTAATATTATTTTTAAATATTTTTAAATATTTATTTTTTATTAAATTGATAAACTATTTTTAGAAAGATATATATGATATAGGTAAATGATAGATAACTGTAAGAAGTTATTACTTACAAAGTGTCTTAGTTTTTTCATTCTATTCCGTTAAATTTTATAATGACAGTTGGTTATTTATATTATGAATAGAAAGGAAAAATTATCTTTAAAAACCTTAATAATGGTATAAATTTCATATTTATTAAATAAATATTATTGAAACCATGTCCATGTATGGTGGTGGTGAAAAATGAAATATATCATTCATTGAGACAATATTATACACGTTACATGGTGACATTGGAATATTTTTAATGGATTTATGGGTGGTGCATAATGATTAATCGATCTACATAATCTCATTTTAGTTTATTAGTGATAATTTTTTCATTATATTATAATTTTTTCAGGATATTTTGGGGAATATTGAGAAGAAACAATATTGAATGAACTCTATTAAAACAATTTCCTCTTACATGGATATCCCCCTTTGAATCCTTCCTAATCTTTATTAGTTCTTTCTTTTAGGAATATAAAAACCTCTAGGATGTGAAAATTATATTTTTACAGGTATTTTTATAGGTATTGGTATAGATAATATGCTGAATGTGTGTGGATAAGTAATGTGGTGAATATCACTTTTTATAAATGAGAGTGGTGACAATATTCTAAATAAGAATAAATTTAAAATGAAATAAATTTCATTCTCAAATAGATTTCAAAATAAATTGTCATATTTTTTTGTTAAGTTGATTTTGTTGAAAAATTAACCCAACCAATAAAATTAATACATGCTATTATTTAATATATATCTATTAGTTTTACCCACTCTTTAATCCTTTTAACCTTCACCATGATGAAAATAATTACCATTGTTACTTTTAACTATGAATGAAAATGAAATGGATATTATTAAAAAATTATAATATTATTACACATAATTTGAAAACTTTTTTACATGATTAAAATTTGAAAGGTGGTAAGTATTAATTTTAATCTTGGTGTACAGAACATTTGGAAACCATTTTTAGTAAAAATGAATATTTAAGAATAAAAAATTGTTTCGTTATTAATTTCCATGTAACAAAAATTAGATATTTTATTTTATTGAATTTATTATAAATAAATTTTATTATAATCATTCATACAATGTGATAAATTAAAATACAGTACCTATATAAATTTTTTTTTTCTGATAAATATATTTTTACCTTCAAATGTTTTTTTCTTTGTTTCTAACCAATTGTTAATCAATTTATAATTTTTTTAAAATTTTTAATGAATAAACTCTAAATTTAAAAAAATTCAACCTAGTTTTTAATATAAATTTAACTTTAAAATAAAAAACATCAAAAAATTTTATTTTCAAAGAAAACATTTTTGTTTAGAACCAAAGTATTATATTATCATTATTTATAGTTAATTAATCAATAAATAGATATTATTAATTTATTTTACTAATCATTAATTTATTTTTAACATTGAATTTAATTGATTTAATTTACCCAAAAGTATTAAATATTTCAAAAATACAAAACTCATCAAAACAATTTATCATAAATTAATGGTATTTTTCTAATTAAAATAGAACCCAATTTTTTTTTTCAAAATTATGTATTTGAAAAATTATTTTTTAATTTAACTATATTTTAATATATTCCATTATGTATTATACTAATGAATTAAAAAAAATTTGGTCAGTGTTGTGTATATAACAATATATAACTCATAATAGTTTTATTTAAATAATAATACATACTTAAATCTCAAGGTGTCAACCTCTAGAGCACACTAATCACTCATAATTTAAATGGTGGAAGGTGGTTTTGTAAAAAACCAACTCGATCCATCAGATCTGTGACAGACAACCCCAAGACGTCATATGTTCCACATCACATGCAAGAGGATTCCGACTAGTAGAGAAGTTCAAAAGTTCGTATGTGGGGAGACTATAACGTCAGTATCATATCCTTGCATCTATAATATAAATAAAATATATCAACTCAGAGTAAAAAAGGTATAAGTATAATAATATTAATGTAATACATGTCATATAATAAATAAATAGTATACCAATGTAGCAATATATACTAGAGTAAAAGTGAAAGAAAATTCAATAAATTAATAAAATTATATGAGAATACTATAAAATCTATCTCATACCCACAACTTTTTCCGTACCTGACAAACCAACCATCAACCATGGGCCCCTTTCCAATTCTTGGATCAATATACATGAAATATACATGTGAATTGAAATTGATGTTTAGGGTATGAGTGATAAAATTGTGTATGAAACCCCTAATGCATCCTAAAAAAATATTCTCATGTATAAAATGTGTATATCAGAAATTTTTTTTTGTAAGAAATAATAAAAAACATCTACCAAGAACCCATGTGCTGTCCAATCCATCCCAATACCAAGTTGTAATTTCTTCTTCTCAATTATTGATGGAATATAAAGTTATTGTTAGTAAACAAGAACTTTACACAGGGCTAGTAAAACATTTTACCTAGCATCAGGTGAAATTTCTACTTGGTATCCACTAAAAATCAAATTATTCATGTTCATGGCATCCACTATGAATTGAGTGATCATGCTACTAGAAATCCATGAGGACTCGAGTAAACATAATACTTGGAATCTATTATTCAACGATTGGATCACATGTAATCTAAAAGGAATTATCAAATCACTTCCCTATGATCATGTCTATATCCTCTGTCATTGCAAGTCACACGTACAATTTCATGATGATCCACCTATTGTGAAAACCATGAACAATACCTCCAAAGGAATGATAACACATATATGAAGGTAAATAATAAAAAGAATGTATAACTTATCATTATTAGAAAATAGTTGGAACATATAATACATGTGATCAACATCAAACAAGATGAAACAAGATTCAAGAATACTCATATAAATGAGTATCATAAATTTGTATCACGGGCCTTACACACACCCACATGCAATCAAAATCAACCATGATCATAGTATTATGGTAAAATAATAATCTTACCAATGAAACTTGTGATAAAAAAGACCCAAATTATGAGCAACTCCATACCTCTAGTTTTTTGATGAAGAACTCTATCCTTCATGTAAGGATAAAAGACCGAACCATATCTCACACTCTTATAGATTGATATGAAACATCAAGAGTGACTAATTAATTTTTTTTATTTTCTATAAAAATTCATAGAATGTAGAATCAAGATGATTATTCATTAATAAGGGTTATTATAGAATCATATACATTAATGAGTCCTCTAGAACAACCTATTTCGAGCTATGTTCAAGGAGAGGTTAAAATTCACTCGATCCTTTTTTGATCTAAGAACAAATCAAGAATTCCTCATTGATTGTAGAATTAAACCTCAAATATTGAAGATTTAAATTTATCCATTACCAATGAATAAATTTAATTTGATTTAAGATAAGATTCAAGTATAATAGAGCATCAAAATGATCGATCTATAATGACTCACCCAAAAACAGACACCGTTCATGAGATTTTATCTATGGTCAAAGGAGTTTTCATTAACATGTCGATACCTCCAAAATATTCCAAATAATCACCAATAGACTAGGGATCTATCATTAATCTTCCATAAATAAAAGTCCTCGAAAGTTGATCAATAAAATCTTACTAGTAAAACAACTTTATTAGTTGGTAGATGTGTGATTTATCAAGGAATGTCATCAACTTTATAAACCTTCCATAGATATATGAATGGAGGAATTAAAAAAAACTTCAACCTCATAAAATTCATAGATCCTTATTAGATATATGCTAATATCTGAAGAAGGAAGAAGCATCATAATTAGATAAAAGTAAAACTCATTGTTCCTGAATCCCTAGATCAATCAAATATTTAAGGGGGAAATTAAGAAAAATGAGAGCGTTTATATTAAAGGATATAGGTCTAAAATTAATAATCTGTGAATTTAAATCATATTTGGGTGTTAAATATTATAAAAATGAGTGGCATTAAAATAACATTCGGTGTTCTAATTTCACCCTCAAACTGGGCGCACCGGTAAGCCACTACGCCCAGCAGAACCTCCTTGGTTTTTCTGGAATTACTAGCTATATGGGGGCACCCTACTGATGATCCAGTGGGGTCTATAGTTCCCTTAAAACTTATGTAAACTATACTTTATGGTTATTGGAATTCACTATATGGTCTGCGTCATTTTTCAACCACTAAATATCCATGTCCCATCTTAACACTCAATCCCTTGATTTTTCAGACCTTTATTTATGAAAAAAACAACTGTAAATCCCAAATGAAAGATTAAATATAATAGAAATGATAAATTTATAAATCAATAAATCTCTTACATGTAAATAAAATGAGTGTGTAATAATTATATCCCTATAATAACTTATCATCTTTGATGTGTACCTTCAATGGTTATACTCTAATAGATTGTTCTATTGAGGCTGAATGTCAGCCTCTAATTAAAATATATCTTCTTGGATTGATATATGATACCATAATGTCTTGACTAGTGGTACTTTCTTATCTTTAATTACTTCTACACTGTAATTTATAATTCACACTAGACATTCAATATAATATTCATTTGGATCTATCCTCAAAGTTGGTGACATACATAGGAATGGGAATGCACCTATAGAACTCAGATATATTAAACACATAATGTATACCTCTATAGAATGAAGTAATATCTAGATGGTATTCCATTATACTAAAACACCGGATGATCCTAAAGGGTCCAAAATGATGCATCAATAGGTTCCCTTCCTTCATCAAACATTGATGACCTAATCAAGGAGTCACTCATAGAAAAACTAAGTATCCTAAAATAAACTCAAACAATCACCTCCTATAGTTGAAAGCCACTTAAATCTATTTTAAGATGCGATTATCCTTAAAAAAATAAGTTATATTATCTATAATATATTATTGAACATTCTAGGTCCCACAACTATTTACTCACTAACCTCATGCCAGCAAATATGTGAACGACTTGACCTATCATAGAGGGCCTCATAAAGTTTCATCACAAATGAATACTGGTAAATTTTTTTATCAAAATAAACCAAGACTATTTGATCATACCAAGCACCATCGAAATCTATAACATAAGATAAAATAAAATAATTTAAAATGGGAATTATCTACTCCGATTATTCATTTGTCTAGAGATTCTATGTTTCAATCAATATCATCTAAGTAGCGAAGGACTTATATAACACCTACCAAAACTATAACATAAAATTTTGTTTTTTATTAGATTGGATACTCAGGGTAACTAAATGAAAAAAATATTATCTCATGAACCTACTATTTTTCATCCCATCGACTGAGTGAGTCTCACAGATTGGTAAGAATTATGAAAATTATGTTAACCGATTAAAAATCATTGAAATAGTGTCACAAATCCTTGGGGTCCTTGTTAAACCAATAAAAAATTCTTTTGTGAATTCCTCCCACATCCACATGGCACTAGAGTTTTATGGAGTATTCCACCAGGACATTGGTTCTCATCTTTTATCCTCTGGCTTGTATGGCATAGAGAAAAAAATCTAGTAATATCTCTATATATCCTTGGAAACCATAACTATCACCTGATGTCATGGTATATCTTTTTATATCTAGAGTTTACTTCCCACTTGGAGTTATGTAATTCTATCATTATCTATTTTCTGATTGAATAAGGTATTATAACTCTCCCATGCACAAGGATCACATCGTCACTATCCAACAACCATCCAGACATTGGGTCACCATTAGCGAACTCTTCCCACATCATAATACACCTAGGGTATGAATCTTATCCCATATTTACCATGTATACTAAAAAATATATTATCCATAATGGGGAAAATTTCATTGATCCCTAGACCTTGGAATAATCCGTCCTATAATCATATTTTAAGCTCATTAGGTGTAAATTTTCCTCTGAATTCCATTCAACATACTCTGGTCCTACATACATCCTAATTTTAAGAGAATATGAAACGATGTTGTCTTTACCTAATGCATAATACATCTCAATGTTAAAAACATATTGGCACTCTAAATAGATCCTCTACCTCATGTTTAAGCCTTATTGTATGAAGATTTAGGGAAGGATCTTCTATTATTTGTAGATAAAAAACCTCTCTCCAAATAGAAAATTTTACCAAAACTTCAAATAATTAACCAAGTATATCATCTATAATTCATGGGTTGGATAGTTCCACTCATGGTGTCACATATTTTATGACCCATAATATACTACCCACTCCCTTTGCAATAATACTACTCACAAACCAATTCCTAAAGCATAGTATTACACAACATAACCAATATCTGGATGAGGATGTATCGACATTGGAGGTATATTAAACCTCCTCTTTATTTCAATAAAACCATTCTAAGAAAAGTCAAACCATTTGAACTTTACTCCTTTCATTTCCAGTGTGCTCATGGTGCTGATAATCAAGATAATTCCTAGATAAAACATTGATAACATCCTATAAATCTAAAAGATCATAATCTTGAACATGTTATGAGAATGTTTCTAGGACATAATTTCACAAACATTATTTTGGTCCACCTATATACCTATCTTATTTAAAACATGCCCAAAAAGGTTTTCCTCTTATATCCCAAAGAAACACAATGATAGGTTGGCATAAAGTCAATGTTTTCCAAGTGTACTTAATTGTATCTCAAGATGGATGACATTTGTATTTGGGTTCTATGAGTAGATATGGATGTCATTAATGAACACCAAGAAGAGAAATTCATGTAATGGGTGGGAGATATATTTTATGAGACCCATGGAATCCTTTTAAACATTCGATAGTCTAATCTAAACCACCTGCAACTCATATATCCCATACTTATTCTGAAATTCAATCTTTGAGATGTCCCCCTCTATAACCCACAATTGGTGATAGACAAATTGAATATCAATCATAGAGAAAATATATTCCCCAATAACTATTCAAAGAGTTAATAGATATTTGTAATATGATTTCTATTCTTTAACATCACCCAATTCATCTTCCAGTAATCTATATATAGTTGATGACTACCATATTTTTTATAGGAGAACAAAATCGTTTTAACCCATGACGAAGTACTAGGCCTAATAATTCATTTTTTCTCCAAGTCCCCATGTTTTACATTTATCTCCCTTAGCTCAGCCATATACATGTGAGAAAAGGGGTATTGAAATTGGTTGCACACCCGAAATGAGAACTATATCGAAATAAAATCGTATATCAGGAGAAAGTCCTATGAAGTATTTTAAGAGTACATACTAATAGTGATCCACAACTTGAGTAAAATACTAGGGAAACTATTGACCCTGAAAAAATATATAATCTAATAATTTTCATCACGATCGTCCAGAGATGGATCAAGTATAGACCAATTCTACTTAAACCTATTTCCCACTCACCTTTCATCATGAAGATATCTTCGTTAGATGAAGTAAATGATACCCATATCTAATAACAACCATTTTTTCTTTGTAACTGGTCATCTAGGCTATTCTAAGAATCACATCAAATCCCATTATCTCTAGAATCATGAATTACTATATTTTTCCATAATTGGCTATGACTATAGGAAACTCTAGTAATTGATGAAGATGGTATAACTTGATGCCTAATGGTGTGTCGAAGAAAATTAACTCATAACACAACTTGACTAGTATGTCAATTATGAAGAAATAATGGAATGTAAAACATTGAGGAAAAATAATCTAGTAGAGAATTTGGAGGTGATCAAGATCATACCTATAATTTTAGATTATACTTCAACACCATGTTTTATAGTATGATCAACTATATATACTCAACCTGCCTCTACCCCATGAACTTACCCCAAATATGCATGACCAGTATGAGTCATTTTCATCTATGTCTACTGCTGAGGACCCCAACCAGATCCATGTTTTACTAAATGTGACTGATTTAATTATATAAGGAATCAAAACCCCATGTCCCTATAGAAAAACATCCATTTGTGTCCCACATCCCACACTATTGAAATTTGATCCATGGTTTTTTGGAAACACTATGATAATTATTGGAATTTTGACAGTTGATATACCGTGGTAATACTTGGGAAACTGAATAAGGTGAACTATACTCCACCTTCTTAGCAACACCCTATTATGAATTATCATTAATCATCTTCCTATTACTATAATTTACACATAGAGTAGTAGTAAGAGGTCCAATCTATTGAGTACTGAAATGTGGAAGAAGACAAGCTACTCGATCCTCCTTAATACCCTTGATTATAGTTAAGACCTTTCATATAACCTCCAAACATATTTATAGTTAATAGGTCTATACCTTCCACCTGATGTCGAGGAAAGTACTAATCTTGAACTTCTGGAAATTCTAGGATTTTTTTCATCCAAGAGAGGATCAAAGAGAAATTTCTTAGTGAAAATAGAAGAGTATGTGCATATAGTAATGGAACCTACTATAGCTCTATGAACTGATGAGTTCGATCAAAATTCATCTAATTAGTAAATAATTCCTAGAATAATAGGTTCTTTAAAGGCCTCTTATATGAGACCGTCACATCAAATAGAACATCCCATCATTCCCTGCCACCACATGGTGGTTCCCTATAGCATGAACACATCCATATTCACTTTTGTATCCTCAGGTTTCTCAATGAGGTATAAAAATACTAAATTATATTTGTTTAGTCTTTATGAACTTGTGGTCCCTCATTTCCCTAAAAGGCTAGAGGATACGAGAGTTGGAAGTCTCTGGCATAGTCGACAATGGGACTATGTTCCCCTCTTCACTGGGAATAGAGAAGGAGATATAATCCATCAAGGGTTGTACGACTTTTAGAACCACAAGAAAATGAATGGGAGAATTTAATACTATATCCTTCTACAGAATAGGCAGTGAAATTGGGGAATAATCTCTTATAAGAGTATCTCGACCAACATCAGTATGTGGTCCCATCCATCTCCTTTGGGGGGACATCTTCTGAATATTGAATCAAACACATAGAAACCCGAAGTTTTTAGTAGAGATCCTAATAGTATTTAGGATCAGAAAAATTATCTCTTTTGAGTCCACCCAAAACCCAAGGTATGTTTATACAAGAACTAACCACAGTATCCACCCAAAAACATTAGTCACAATCATATATGTATAAAAACATAATATCTTTGTCAAATTTAACTGATTAAATACAAAAGATGATTCACAATAATATTAAAAATATATACACCCATAAAATAGAGAATCCATTTTTATCTTGAACAAATAACATACATAAGGTAATTAAATTATAGAACTTTAATGAATACCTCAACATGTATACATGTGGAATGTTATCCTATGTGACTAATAATGTGGAATGAACACACTCAAATCCCATAAAATAGTAAGAACAATCCTGAAAATGGTAAATCAAAGCTCCATTACACATGATATGTCCAAGCATAAGGAAACTCACTTACCCGACTACTACATAACCCCTCTCATTTCTACTTTGTCCTAGATTGGTAAAAAAGAAATAGAAAATAAAAATATTGATTTACACCATTATATAACACCTTCACCCAAACCACTGGGTTCGATCTGGAGTGTCACAAGTCCTCATGTGTTCCCACCTTATGCTATAGGCAACCAACTAGTAGTTAGGGTATTAAGTCTTTTAGTTGGGTGACTATACCTATAGCATCATATCCTTTAACCAATAATATAAATAAAATAGAATAACATAAATAAAACATGTAAGAAGAGTCATAATAACAATGACATTCATTCCATATACCAAACAAATAGGCTCCAAATATCATAATCCAAACTAGTGTAAAAGTGTTGGAAGGTAGGTAATTCAATTAAACAACATGGGAATCCTCCAATATTTATCATTGAACTTCCAAAAAATCCATTCTCTATAACTCATCCATCTAAAATGGGCCCCTTTCCCTTTCCTAGATACCTATACCTGAAATATGTACATGTATTGAACGGATCACACTGGTTATGAGTAATAAAACCTTATAGAACACCACTAATGCATCCTTAACAAATTTTCTCATGTATAATAGGTGTATTCTATGATAAAAATAAATGTTAAATAAAGCATAAAAAATATATATCGAGCACTAATATGACAAAAAACACACCAAGAGAATCAGTTTTACCTACTTCAACTCCTTAGTAGAAGAAATATAAATATTTATGTAGCAATAAATATCTATCCAAAAGGCATAAAAACATACTACCCAACAAAAATTGAACTTACTCCTTGGCATACACTAGGAATCAAGTTATTCATGTTATCGATATCCACTAACAATCAAATGATCATTCTACTCATAATCTACTAGGCCCGAATTAACATGCCACTTGAAATCCACTAGGAATTGATTGAATCCCATGGAATCTATGGGGAATCAGTGTATTCCTACCCCATTATCAGTTCCATCTCTTCCACCATTTCAGGTAATGTGAACTCCCCTACTAAGGGATAACCATGTCCTGATAGTTCACATGATAAATTAAAAAAAAAATACCTGTAAAGGTTTTATAAAACAAATATAAATGAAAAATACAAAGAAATAATAACATATCATCATCAGAAAACTATATAAATATATAATACATGTGATAAATATCAAACATAAACAAATAATATACAATCATGATCATTGCATTGAGAAAAATATATGGTTCTCCCAAGATACACATACACCAACATGAGATCAAAATCATGAATGTACACATCAAAATATACTAAGACAAAAATTATACCATGAAAACCTGTATATACAAGATCACAAAATGGTAAGTAACTTCATACCTTAGGGACGATGACTAAGAACACAAAGGTTTTTCAATGGATCGATGAATGAACCACATTATACACTCACATAGAATGATCTCACATATCAAAGATAATTTGATTGGATTTTATTCTGTTAATAAATAGATTAATAATGGATAATAAAGAAGATTCTACATCAAGTAGTATGGTTATTGAATCACATACCTTAATTATTTTACCAATGGAAAAAATTATGAGGTATGTCAAAAGCGAGGTCATAAATTCATAAGATCCATTGTCAATCAATTATTAGATCCTAAATTCCTCGTAAATTATAGATAAGAGCCTCATGTTTAGATCGATACATTGCCATTATATCATTGGAAAAGAGATTAGGTGAGAAGCATAGATAAGAGAGTCTTAATATGGCCGATATTTGATGACTCACCTAGAAACATTAAACTTTCTTGAAAATTCTATATCTAGTCAAGGGGGTTGTCGTTGAGACGTCGATATCTCTACAAATCTACCAAAGAATCACTAATATATTAAATATATATCATAGATACACTTTAAATAAGAGGTATAAAAATATGATTCATAAACACATACCAATAAAACATACAAATTTGATGGTAGATCTTGATTTTCTCAAATAATGACATTCACTCATTGGATCCACCATTATTCTATGATGTGAGGAATAAAACGTAATTGGATCCTCATTCAATACATATATCAATAATAGATCCATGATCATATTACAAGAAGGAATAAGGATCCTGTGTATATCTATGTAATACTCATTATTATTCTGTCACCAAATTAAAAACATATGGAAGAGGCAAGTGGAGAAGAATTGGAAAGTCTAGATACAATGAGGGAGGTCAAAAATTCAGAACAGATCCATTTGATTAATATTTGGAAAATAAAGAGGTAAAAATGATTGTAATTAAAATTTCATTGGGTGTGTTAATTTCACCCTCATATTGGTCCCACTGGTTAGCCAATGGGCTTCAACCGTGAGCTAGTGGGCCTTGTAATACCCTGATTATCTATAATTTTTTTTGGAATAAATTAAATTTATTTTATATCTTTCATTGTATGCTAAACCAAGTTAATATTTTTTTATATGAAAAAAAAATTTAAGTGTGATCTAAATGAAATACTAAGATTATATTATTGTATACACAACACTACATTTTCTTTTGTAACACATAATAACGAGTTCCTTCGATAGCTTGGGTTACAAGAAAGACCGAGTTTTACCAAATTGCATCATATTATTAATATTATTTTTTATATCATATTTATATACTATCCATTTGAATGGAAGTTATCAAAATGGTTAAATAAATTATGAAAATATATTTGACACATGTTTATATAATTCTTTGGTGAAAAAATATTTTATGAGAATAAGTGTATTTTATTTCAAAAAAATTAACCAAACCACATTTTGTAAATATATTATTGAAATATACATATAAATATATATATATATATATTATATTCAATGAAATATTTAAAATTTCTCTTATATGTAATATAGATAATATACAATAACAAATCCAATTGCACGTTATGAAAACTTTATTTTTCTAAAAATCAGTTTTCTCACTTTTTTATGGCGCACATAAGTTTTTTTTTTCAAATATTAGAAAATAAATTTTATAAAATAAATATTATTTTTAAAATTAGAATATAAAAATTATCTTATGGTGATGTTTTTGTATTTTTTAAAAAATTTCATTTTTGGATAAATAGTAAAAAAACATTATTTTATTTGACAACTTCCTTTTCATGTAAACAATTTATAATAATAAAATATATATTTTAATTAGTTTTAAATTATAATTAGTTCAAATATATATATATATATATCCAATATAGTTCATTGTAATGAATTTCATATTGAAATTGAATATAAAATGATTATAATCTTTTGATGATTTACGCTTTAAAAACCTGTATTCTCCACACATTTGCAGGATTAATTTTAAATTAATTTCTTCATATTTTATGATTTAAATTAAAAAAATGGATTAAATATTTGGAATCATAATAATTTTGAATTTATATTAAGGCCAAATTAATTTTTAACAATGTTATTTGTGAAATAAGTTAAAAATAATTATAATGATTATGGTAAATAAAAGATTACTTAGTGTTTAAACGTAGAATATAAGGTGTAAAAATGACCCAAAACATGTCCAGAACTCATTTTATGACCATATATTGAGTGTATAAATTATTTATTTGTGGTTTTATTATTATTGGTTACATATTAATTAATATAACATGGGTAAAATTTTCTCTTCCAAAAAATTACATGTGTGGTACTCCCCTCCCTTATAAAAGGCCACCATATCTTCCCCTCTCTTCACACATTAAAAAATTATTAGTTCATCCAAGAACATCATAAATCACTTTTATACATCCCTAATATCTTAACATATGTCATAAATTTGGTATAAATCCATCCATGGAAGGCATTATGTGAAAACTAAAAGGACGTACCCAATGAAGTGGTAACGTTCATCGACGAACGTTTTATGTTTTTATTTATTCCACTAATGCCTTTATTTATTTTATATGATTATTATATAATAAAATAATAATATTAAATATACATTGATTTTTTTATGTTAATGGTGTTACCTAAAAAATAGTTAAAATTTCATCAAATGGGTCATGAAATCATTGTTCCTGTGTAAAACAGACTACCGCCTTATGAACCAATGGTGTTTTTCCATTATCACCATGAAAGGTAGGGAATAATGATGGAGATACTATTTATATATTATATTTACGATTTTAATAATTTTATTTTGATTCTTTAATTGTTATATTTTAAATTCCTGTATGATTTGCATTTTGTGGTAATACGATAATGACCTTCATCGGTACGATGGACTACCTCCACACTAAGCGATATCATTCGTTCATGTTTTACCTTGAATGTATTAACGAAGGATTTAATAAAAATATTTGATAAATATAAAATAAAAATTATTCTTGGGTGATAATATCTCATATAATTTTCTTTCTTTCAATCTGAAAAGTAAAATAGAACAATATTTATGTGTACGTACGAGTTAATATCTCCATGGCAATGTATTTTATTTCCAATATAAATAATTTATAGTTTATTATATATTAATACTAATAAATATAAACTGAATATATATGATATTTTATCATTTTTATCATAATTTAGATTAACAAATCTTGATTAAAGTAAGTTAACCTAAAATATAACAAATCAAAACATATCTGAAAAACAAAGAGGTTATTACCCGGATCATAACTTTAACATGAAATTGTTAATTAAATAGTACTAAAAGGACATAAAATAAATAAATCTTATGATAAAAATGAATATGGTTCTTTATTTTATATAAAATAAAATGATATTTAGTATATAGGAGTGTTAAATGAGTATAATATAATTCAAGACTTTATTTAAGGGATTTCTGTCTCACTTTTATTTTCTGTGAGACACAAGACATGTTTTCCACTAATTTATTATATGTGATGTTTTTTATTCCAATAGATTTATTTTATAATTATTATATTGAGAATTATTGGTATTTAAATATATATTTTTAGGATCTCACATTTATTGGGTTTAAATTTAAAACGTTACTAAAGTAGTAAGGAAATTATGTCTCAATTTCCCTTCTTTGAGACAGGTGTAATATTCTACACCTATACTATTTTATGAAGTGTATATAATTATCTTTAACATGTTATATCATGATTCTCTTTATTTTAATTATATTTTATGCTTCATGTTATGTTATTATTTAATGGGGATTATGATTCAATGTTAACAAAGATGTAAAAGTTTATTGGTAAAATATCATTGTTTATCAGGATTAATTATGATTATTCTTCCACTAAAGAAATATCCCAACAATTATCAGAAATTTTCTCATAATCCAGTTATTCATGATATATTTATGTAATGGTACCATTTTCCTCTCTTTGGTACTTTAGATAAATAATAATTTTTTTGAATAAAAGTTGACTTTATTTTTCCCTTTGGTTGGAAATCTATTTTCTTTCAAAACCATATTATCTAAAAATATTATCAAAAGTTTTTTAAACTATTTAAAATGATTTATTATCAATATATATACCCATTTTTTCTTTTTCTAAAATTTTTTCCAAAAAATATTGTTTTATCAAGGATTTTTTTAACTTTTAAGAGTGAAAAATGACTGTTCTTTTAACATGTACAACATGTAAGGATTTACCCGCCATCATTACTGTAATTTATTTAAAAATCAATTTGAATATTTTAAAGGTCATTTATTTTAAATAAAATGTATTCCCTAATATTTTTTTTTCTTAAACTAGCTTACTAAGAAAAAGGTTTTAAAAAAGTTTTTATGTTTTAAAAATAGTTTTCAAAGAAATAAGGTTATTTTACTCAAAAAATGTTTTCAATGATATTTAAAAACTATTTTCTATATAAGATGAAATACTTTTGTATAGTTTATTCATTACTAGGGATATAATCCCGGGAAACTTTTATTATTCTTATTTTAATGATTTACATTTAAAAAGAAAAGTTTTTTATGAAACCCATTTCTCTTCATTGGGTTATACCATAATAAAATTATTATGAAACCTACTTCTTTTCATGGGTTATGATATAATAAAATGATTTTAAAACCTATCTATTCTATATAATTAATTATATTATGACATGTTTATGATACCCATTTCATTAATTGGGGTATGATGTGATGAATGTTTATGATCTTATGGCACACATATGTATATTTTAATTAAGTGACGAGTGAGACCAATATCTCCCTTACATTTTTTGGTAAATGATAAATGTTATATGTGCTATAATAGTACATGGGTGGTCTTACCAAGCCCACACTAAGAGGGTAAATAAGAGTTAATTCCAAGCCCATAATAAGAGGGTACACAAGAGATCATCTTAATCCCAAAACAAGAGTGTACACATGTGGTCATCCCAATCCTGAAGAAGGTACATAGGTTATTAACCCAATACTAAATGTTATGAACTTTTAGTTTGATATCCTTAACATAATATTTTCTATTCTAATGTGCAAGCTAAAAAAATACATGTCTTATTCCATTATTATACTCACATGGATCATGTTCTATGATTATCTTGTGACTCATGTCTTATGAACTTCTAATATTTATTCCACGATTCAAGATTATTATATTTGATATGAAGGGTATTCTTTTAAAAAGTTATTCTCATGTTCTCATACCCTTATACTCATGTTATGCTTACAAATATTACATTTTTACCCTTACTGGGCATCTGAGATCAACCTTACTTTTTTTCCACATGTTATGAATAAAATATTTATATAGGAGTACTAAAGGGGAATATTTTTGTTGGGGATGTTAAATATTTTTCTTGAAATTAGTTGATTTTTCTACCAGTTTCTAAAGGAAATAAACTATTATAGTACTCAGCCATGTGTTTGTATAATGTAATGAATATTAATATAAAAGATGTAATATTGATGTTAGTTATGACTTGGTCCCTATATTTGGTATCAAAGGAAATGAATAATAATCCTTTGAAAACTAGGATGAGTAAACCTTAGTGATATATCTTAGGATATTTCTTAGTATATGTTTATGGATGTCTCTTAGGATAAGTCTTAGGATGAGTTAAAGTATAAGAAAATGTATTGAAATTTTGTTAAAGGATATAGCGATTGGTTTCCTAGGAACACATACTTTTCTAGATACTATAAGTGGATGTGGATCTGGTAAAAATGTGCAAAGGGGTAACAATATGAAAACACCATATTGAGCTATACTCGACCAGGAAATAGTGAAAAACAATGGGACTTGATGCACATATTGTTTGACACTCCCGAAGGATATGATTTTGATATTTAAAAAATATATACCAATGATCATGAAAGATTTAAATAGAAGATGACTATTTATAACATAGGTTAAACCAAATGTGTCATAGATTAAATAATAATTTGTATTTATTTAGATTTAATATAAGTTTTTTTTCATGATTATATGGTCTTCCCCAATGATTAGTAATTTTAACAATCTAGTCTATATTTTTTTTCAATGGATGGAATCCAAGGATACCATGTTAATACTGAATTCAAACAACAATGTAATGATTTACCTTCTAAGAAACCAAAAAATATAGGAGATGGAATTAAAAATCAGGAAAGTATGGTGAAACAAATTTCATAAGATATGAATTATATCGAACTAAAAAATGAGAAACAGATGAAATAACATTGTTTTGGGTCATTTATAAAGAAATTCACACCTTCTTTTAGTGGATTTAATGATCCATTAGTTTATAATAAATGGTTCAGTGAAATTAAAAATATATTTTCCATTATTTATTGTTAAAATCATGAAAAATTCATTTTGAATGTTTATCAATTGGATGGTCAGGTAGATCAGTGGTGTGATCTTACTAAGAACATGACAGAATAAAAATAAATTGAATATATGGAATGAGAGAAGTTTATATGGATATTTTTTAGTATATAATTCCCTCATAATCTACAAAAAAATATAGAGAAGGAATTCATAGAACTAAAAAAAGGATGAAGAATATATTGGTACCTATAAAGAAAATTTTATAATACTGATAAGGTATGACTCCTGGTTAATCATTAGCCCTGCAAGAAAAATCAATTGATTCTTTGGTGGCCTAAAACCAAATCATCAAAAGGCCCAGTCTAAAAGATACTTTAGTATCTATAAAGAAGTAATTAAATATGATTTTAAGCTAGAAATTTAAATATGATATTCCACCAATTAAACTAGTTTTTACAGGAAAATTAATATTGTTTCTCTTGAAAACTCATATGATGGAAATAAATTCTAGGTTACCCTATGCCAGAAATGTGGGAAGAAGCACTCAGGTGAATTCCTGAATGAGAAAAGAGGGAGTTACAAGTGCGTAAAGTAATTTAATTGAGGGGATGAATGATAATGTTATGGGAATAATTTAGATAATGATATAAATAATTATAAATATTCCCAAAATACACCTCCCACACTTTAGTGTTTCAATTTCAAGAAATTTATGAATTATGATAACAAGTACCCCAAACCAAGGACTAATGTGGATGGTAAGGCAAAGAAACATATGAGGATAAAGGAAAATGGGAAGTATTATTATTTTATAATTGATGAAGTGAACAATGATAATTATGAATACATATCCTTCTATCCATTTTTGAGAATTTTAGGGTATATATTATATGAACAATCCCTATGAAAATACTATTGTTCATCCTTTAGGGAAATTTTTTGTGATTATATACTTGGATAATGAAATCACATATTCTATCAATACAATGATGAACCAATGATCCAAATGAAAATTATTTTATATAAGATAGATATTATATAAAGAATAAAGAATCATGTTCGTATTTAATATGGTTTTATGTTTATTCAGGTTATTACCATGTTTGAAGAGAATACATGATAATGGTATTAAAATGTTTAGTACTTGGAAATAAAGAGAAAATTTATGATATTTCTGGGATTATATTAAGTATATTTTGAGAAATTTAGTAAGCTTTTTTTTAAATTTTAATGATATAAGGATTGTATTATTAAACAATTATGAAAATGTTTGTGTTGAAATTTTTGTTATATTTTATAGATTATTGTATTACTTCCCAATATAAAGATTTATAATTATTGAATAACCACTTATAACCATTTTTTGATGATAAAAAAATATAAACATAATTAATTATTATTTCATTTATATATTTATAATCCATTTGTTTTTTATACACAACAAATTCACATTTATTTATTAGAGACAGAGATGAAGTGAAAAGTTATCAACTGCAACTGAGGGATGAGATTGTTCTTATGAAATGGAATGAAATCATATAAGTTTAAATTCTTGTGGAATATCATAAAATTTAAGAAAATGGTTGTGACATAATTTTTTTTGGTTATCATCATTTTGATGATATCAAAGGCCCTTTTCAAGCCTATTTGGTTTACATCTTTGTGATTGTTAACTTTATACTAACCATGTTCCCTATCAATCTTCATTAGTTTTTTTTATTTTTCTCTTTTATATACACACTTTCACTTTCCATCTATGATATCATATGTGGAAACCTAGCTATGAGTTACTCTGACTAAGTGTTATATTTCCAAAATTCTTTTTTAAAGTATGTTTGGTTATTCATTTTTACAATGTGGGTTTCTATGAAAGAAAATTTCAATTATTAACCCTTTAATGACCTGAATTATTTTTTTGGGAAAAATCCATATTAATTGGTGTAGAATGTAACACCCTCTGTTTTTATGAATTAATTTTTTTTCTTCAGATAAATTTAATTTCATTGATGGATTGCATTGCACGCGACACCAATATAATATTTATTCGTACACAACTTCAAGTTAATATTATGCTGTACACAAAATGTAAATTTTGTTACGGTACAAAAACACTAATTTGGTTTGTTTTAAACACAATATTGAGATACTTTTACAGTTTTTATTACACACAAGACTGAGTTTTATAAAATTTCAATATACTTTTTATATTATTATTTAATATGATATTTATCAACTATCTATTGGAATGGATGGTATGAAAAGGATAAAATAAATCAAGAAAATATTTTTTACCCATTTTTATATAATTCATTGATTACTAATTATTTAGAAATGAAAATTAAACCATTTTTAAGATAAAAAGGAGATATTTATTTTTCGAAAAAAACTATTTTCTACACACAAGTGTGTTTTGTTTAAAAAAATTATCAAATAACTTCTGTTTAGTTCTTTAAATTAATATTATATATTATATATTCACTAAAATTTTTAACATTAATCTTTTTTTCTAGACAAGAGATAATAATAAATTTGATTGCAAGCTTAAAAATGTATTTTTCTAAAAGTAGTTTTGCCAATTTTTTATGGCACACTTATTTTAAACTTAATTTTATTTTACAATTTTATCAAATATATTTGACAAAATAAATATCATTTTTTCAAAATTAATTTTTAAAATTAAATTTGGGTTAATTGTTTTTTTAGTTTTTGGAAAATATTTATTTTTTTGATAAATAGTGAAAAATAATAAATTTTAATTGAAAACTAGATTTCATTTTAATAATTTATAGTGTTAAAATATATATTTAATTGTATTTAAATTTATATTAGTTCCATTATAAATTTATTAATATAATTTAGGTCATTGGAATCAATATTATATTGAAATAGAATATAAAAACATTGTAAAATTGGGTTCTTTTTCACATTAAAACTATATTTTCTAAACACGTCTGCTACATTTCATTCAAATTTATTTCTACAACTTTTTTGATTTGAATTTTGAAAAGTTTATTTCATATTTGGAATCATAATAATTTATAATTTATAATAATTTGAACTTATTATTTTTCCAAAGTTATTTGTGGAATCTATTAAAATTAACTACAAAGATTAATGTAAATAGAATATTACTTAGTTGTTAAACATAGAATATAAGGAACAAAATGATCCAAAATTTGTCCAAAACGCATTGAATGTCCATAATTCTACCATATATCTTATATTATAGATATATTTCCATTATTTAAGCCACATGATATGGAAAAGCATAGGTGGAGTTCTATCATTCTAATATTAATGTGCATCCACTCACCTCCCTTATAAATGACCACCCTATCTTACCCTATATTCACACATTAAATATAATTATATCAGTGAATACCTACCAAAATAAATTCTCCCCATTCCTATTATCATTATAGAATCATTATTTTTTGGCATAAATCCAACCAAGGAATTCCAATGTTGAAAACCAAAAGGATATACCCGATGAATAGGTAACGTTCATCAACGAATGTTTTTGATTTATTTTTTCCTCTAACCCTCTCACTTATTTTTATACCATGATTAAATAAAAAATAATTATATTAAATGTTCTTATATGTTTATATATTAAGTATATAACATAAAAACAAACACACTTCTATCAAATGGGTTAAAGAAATCATCATCCGTGTGTACGACAGACTACCGCCTTGCGAATCAATGTCGTTCATTTTTCCATTACCACATTTCAAGGTCGGTTATAAAAATGAAAATTATATTTATATACTATATTTATAATTTTAATATTTTATTTTTATTCTTTAATTTTAATGTCACAAATTCCTTAATTGTTTTCATTTTTTGGGAATATGAAAACATTGTATGTGTGCACTATGGACTACTACCTCGTAAAGCGATGCGATTTGTTCACGCTTTAATTGGAATATATTAATAATTGGTTGAATGATAATATGTGGTAAAAATTCCATAAAAATTATTCTTTAATTATAATATCTCATATTATTTTATTTTTTTAATCGAAAATAAAAAATGAAACAACGTCCATGCATACATACAACATACCATCTCCATAAATAGTGCATTTCATTTCAAATTTCTATATTTTATTGATTGTTATAAATTAATATTTAGTGAATATATATGATATTTATATCAAATTTATTATTATGGATATTATGAAATAATAAGTAAATTAATATAATAAAAATGATAAAAAACCAAAACATATTCTAAAAACAAAACAGTTATTACCTAAAACATTTCTTTAACATGACATTTTTAATAAATGGGTAATACAATGTCATAAGAAAATCATAAATGTTTTTGGTGTGTTTAATTTCCATTGATATGTTTTATTATTCTTATAATGAGAGTTATGGTTTTATACATATCCATTTTAGGATCTCTCTTTTATAGTTTTTACAGTTAAAATGTTACCAAGCGGTAACAGAATTTTCTATCAATTTTTTTCTTTGAGAAACATGTTATGTTATTCTCCAATACTATTTTACATGGTGTATATACTTCCACTTTGAAATGTTATATAATAAATATCATTATTTTCATAATATTTTATGCCTCACGGGGTGTTATTATTTAAATGTTATTGTGATTCAGTGTTAACAATGTGGTAAGAGTTTATTTTTTTGAATCTCATTGTTTTTCAGGACTGTTTATGATTATGATTCTATTGATGAAACCTATTGAGAATTATCTTGAATTATATAATCCTCTAGTTATTAATGATATTTCTTATAATGGTCCCATTTTCCACTCCTTGGTACTAATTAATTTTTTTTAATAAAATCCAAATTTATTTCACTCTATGGATAAAAATTATATTTCATTAAAAAAAATTTCAAAAAATATTGTGTAAATATTTTTAAACTTTTAAAAATATTTTATTAATGGAATTTCTATGATTTTTTATAAATAATATTTTCCAAAGGGATATTCTTGTTGTTTTCTAGTCAAGGCACATTTTTAAACTTTTCACTGTATGAAAGTAATGTTTGTTTAATATGTGAAACATGTATGAATTTACCAAATGTCTTGAAAATAATTTCACTGTTGATTCCTTTTCATTATTAAAAAGTTTTTCTTAAAGCATTTTTTTCATAATATTCTGTAAATTTATTTTTTTTAATGTTCTTTTCAATGAAAAACATTAAAAAAATGTTTTACATTTTAAAAAATATTTTCAAAGAAAGGGATAACTTCCATTAAAACGGTTTTAAATGATATTTCAGAATTAGTTTACATCTATGATTACATAATTAGATATATGCAATGATTTAGTTGGAATATGATCCAAAGAAACAATTATTATTCTTAATTGAACGAATTATGATTAAGTTTACATTTTTTATATGAAACTCATTCCTCTTTCAAGGGTTATACTGAGATAAAAATCTTATGAAACCCACTTATTTTTACTGTTTATTCTACGATAAATTAATTATTAAACCTATATCTTTCCCACGAGTTATGATATGATGACATATTTATGATACCCATTTAATTTCTCGGATTCTGATATAATGAATGTTAATGATCTTGAGGAACACATATTTTTGATTTCATTATGTGATAGGTGAGTCCTATATCTCCCTCTAGTGAATTTTGTTTTGATAAATGTTCTATGAGATCAAACGGTACACATGTGGTCATCCCAATTCCAAAAAATAGGGATCATGGGAGGTAATTGCAAGAACTAAAAAAAAGGGTACACATGAGTTCATCCTAATCCTAAAACAAGAGAGGACATGGGAGGCCATCCTAATCCAAAATCAGTTACATAGATGATTAGCCCATGCCAAACATGTTATGAATGTCTTAGTAGATAACCCCGATATAATATTTTTTATGTTTATGTGTACAATAGAAATTATTTATCTTATTACATTGTAATACTCTCACAACTCATGTTTTATAAATATATTAGGATTTATGTACTATGAACTACCAATATTATTCAATGATTCAAGATTATAATATTTGATATGAAGGATATGCTTTTAAAATGTTACTCTCAGGTTTTCATAACCTCATGCTAATGTTATGCTTATTTATCTCCATTGTTTAAACTTACTGAGCATTAGAGATCACCCTTTCATTTGTTTCCTTTCCCCAGTTATGAAGAAAGTTTTTAAGTTGGACTACTAAAGTAAAAGATCATTATGATATATTTTAATCACCATTCAAAAAATTAGAGGAATGTGTTCCATGTTTCAGAAGGTACTAAACTATTATCATCCTTGAGCATATGAATGTATAATGTAATGGATATTCACCTAAAAATTTGTAATATCCATGTATGAGAATCTTGGGTTACTATAGGACTAGTAGAAGCACTTGGGTTATGCCAACACCACTGGAGAGCTAGTGTCACGTGACAAGGGATGTGGAGGGGTGTGAATTTCCTTACCGACAGACAAAAACTCCGTCGGCTAGTCAATGGTTGTTTTCAGCGACTAACTAACTAAGTACCCTCTCTATACTCTAGACCTCAATTCTCGAGTCCTTTATTGATGAAAACAAACCCCTTTAACTCCCATATCAGATACAATCAAAAGATAAACTTTTAATTTATTAACTCGAAATGTCTCATACTTCAAAGTAGAGAAAATATGTTATAGGTTGGATAAATTGTATATAATCTAGACATTGAGTTGTAATAAAATTTACTTTTATAAAAAATAATGATAATTAACACTTAGTTCTTTGTTAGATCAATAACATCGAATCTAAAAATTTTCCTATTTTATTATATATTTCATTTATATTTAATTTTCGTAAATTTTTTTCTTTTTAAAAAACATTTCTTTTTTTGAACTCATAACAAAATAAAAAGTCAAATGAAAATATTATGTTACTTAACCTAGCAATTGGAAACTGTCATGTCAACTCTATTCGAGATAAATCCCATGGTCTAACTCTAAGAAAACTTTAGAGAATTAAATATAATATTTTATTCAGTCTATAAGATATGTCCTATATGTAATCCATCTAGAAGTGCATAAAGATATTTGATGCCCTTACTATTCACAGGCAGAGATATTTTGGTCTATTGGATTTTTTATAGTTTATTGACATATTATATTATCATTAATGGGGAGATTGGTTGAGTGGATCCTCCTTAGTTTATTTATGTGTATCAGGATCATCACTATTAGAGATATGGTTATACTACATCATCAATATTTTTGGAGTACACTGGATCATAACTATTCAATTTGTGGTTTTATTGTCTCATCACCAGTATGTTTGGAGGTTCACTAACTCATCAGGAGAAAATATTGAGGCATGTTATCCTATTAGTGATATATTTAGGGTTTAATATCAAAACTAGTAAAGATATGTGTTTAAAAGATCACTTACTATAAATTTAGAGTTCAATAGCTCATGACTATCTGATTGGTCTATTAACTCTCCCCAAACAAAGGCTAGGGTTTACTAGCACATCACTAATAATGATATAGGCCTATTAAATCATCACAAATATATTTAAATATTATTATATCATTATCAATAGTTATATGTATTACTAGATCATATCTATAAAGTTGGAAGATCCTAGTAATGTCACTAGGATATTGGTTAATTGGGTCATCCCCAAAAGAAGCATAGGTTTACTTACTCATCACCTGTAGATAGGTTTATTTTCTCATAAAAAAATGAATATATATATTTTTCAATGGTATATTTTTTATTAGACACTAATAAATAAAGGAAACATTGATATTTCATTATATCTAAGAGGGATTAATAGGTGAACTAGAGTTTAATGTCTCTTTAGGGGGTTTATGATTTTATTGTAGTTTAATTATATATTGAAAGGCATAAATGTTGGGATAAATTTCTATGTTATTCGATAAGGCATAATGTACTAGAGTATGTGGGATGTGAAGTGATTTTGTGATTGTTCCTATGAGAGGTGATTTCTTAATATCTCAATGAAGGGAACCAAAACCCATGTAATTATAGATCATAGTTTAATTCTATCCTAAAATTCATGTCATACCTTTTTAAGTTATGTGAAAAGGACCAAATACTTACCTATTAAAGTCATATATCCATGACCTTTTTTTTAATTTTAATATCATGAAATAAAAATCTTTTTTTATTTCAATTTATGCTATATGACTAGAACAACTAGGTGAAAAGTACATATTAATGTTTTTTATGGAATTCCCATGTGAAATCCTTTATTAGTTACTCCTAATAAGTGAGTCTGGTGAATTCGTCAAGGGTATTACACTATAAATATATCCAATTTTTAATCACCTCAAATCCATTTGAAAATAGATACGTAGAAGGATGAATAGTACCATGGGAGGTGAGAACCAATGGAATAAAATTTGGGCTTATACTAAAGAGGTATCCAACTCAGTTTACTTACCTTAAGTATTCAGAGTTAAACAAAGATGTTAAAATAAATAAACCCCATGTAACATGACAAGGAATTGTATAGAAATGTTTTAGTGGGAATTTGAGATAAATTTTAAAGGGGTTGTTGATTATTGACCATATATGAGTGTCACATTACATGAGTGGGAGTAATGAGATATTCAAGCAGGGTATTAAGGATCATATATGAACATGGTGTCAATAAATGGCCTTTCTTAGGGTGATCTAAAGTATTCATTTATCAATATATGATATAAGAGGCTATAAGATATCTAATGTATGTATTTCTTAAACAAAAGGAAATACATGAATTTACGAGGATATCACTATATTGTTCAAAATTTTGGGTATACTCAAAAAGAGAGATATATTTTGCAATATATATGAATGTGGTGATCATTTATAACAAACACATTGTGTGTAAGATATATTTTTCTCAAGTATTGGTGCTTGGGTTTAGTAAAAAAATTTATTCTCTGGAATATCCATGATAGGGGGGCCATATAATTATATATTTTGATTATATACTTCAATACTTAGATCATTTTATGGCTCAAGAAAAAATAATTCGAATTAAACCGAAGGGGGGATTGAGTATAAGTTCCCTATTAGAACCCATTTATGAAACTTGGTGCCAATGTTATTTTTTAGGTAGGTAGATGATATCAGTTTTGAGGTTATTCTAAAGGAGGAGTGTGGATGTCCTTGAATGAAAATTATGAGTCACACTCATTCAATGTGTTTTACACTTGGTTGAGTGAAAAAAAAAATCAAACTATAATGCCCCATATGTAATAAAAATATTAATAGATAATTTTTAGTATATATATCCCTAAGAACTCAAAGATATCAAAAGTCCCATAGTCACGAACCAATCTAGGTCATCCCTGAACCAGTCACCCGAGCCGGTCTGCGACATGACCCGAGATGCGTTCCCAATCCTCCCGGGATGGCGACAAGAACCAGGGAATCAAAAGAGGTTGTGGTAATGATTTCACCCAATATAAATAAATAAAGTAGCAGAAATAATAAAGAGAAACACAGAATAAATAAACCAAACAAAATGAATAATCAGAAAAGAAGAAAAATAAAGCTAACCGAACTCGACGTCCAAACTAACTCCATGTGACCCCGTGGGTCACACTCCGACTCAATGATCAAGTATCACCCAAGGCGAGCACACTCAAGCTGTATCCTGCACAAACACTAAAAAAAGAAAAGAACTATAGGCATGAGTATTAAACCTCAATAGGCTAGCCCGATATCTATTCCCAATGCACTACCTTTAAAACAAAAGAAACATCATTTCAAGTTTGAACTACAATTTATAAAAGTATATTCTTTAAATATTTTACTTAAAATCAAACTATGAACCATTTCCCTTTACCATTTACAAATTGGGGTTCATTTCACTAATATCAATGGTTTTTTAGAAATGGAAAGTGATGTTTATATTTTCAAATTTGTACAAAGAGGATTAAACACTTCCATTTGAAATTATTTTCCAGAACCCTAGTCAAAACCAATTTATCACTTTCCAAGGAAAAAATATATAAAAATGAACAAAAGTAAGTACAAAATTAGGGAAATGTATAAATACATACATGTACCAAATCATCATTGCAAGTAACTGAAAAGTCAAAAGACATGGTTTAACCTAGGAGATCAAGAATAATCCAGAATACACCAATATATGAGATATCATCCTCCTTGACATGTCACACATGATGAAATCAATACACTCAATACGCTTGACCATCCTTTCTCAGGCAGGCTGATAAAATATTACATAGTAAAAAACCCAAAATATCCGCCTACTATGAGCCACTGGTCAATACCATAACCTACCAGTGCGATACACATTCTTATAATATTCTCTCAATATGCCAGATTACCATGTCTCAAGTATTTGGAAAGGGGATGAACCAACTAATTCCAACCGAGCATCCAATCACACACACACACACACATATATATATATTACAATGCACAACATGAATCACCCTGATTCACTCCATGAGACAACCTCTTTCCTTTAAACCATTAAAGCACCCGGGAGTCTCTAAGCGTGGGCTCCCAACCAATCAGTCACAACCAATGCAGGAGAGTGATCCTAGGAGGTTTTTCATCGAAACAATTACATCATTTTATATAATGTTCCAAACGGGCATTAAACAACTTTCACAATCACCACATAAAAAACTACAACTTCTTTATAAGACCAAAACCAGTTTGGAACCCTTTAAAGAGCCCAAGAATACAACTTCACAAGCTACCAATATTTTTATAAAACCAAACCCAAACATTTTTTTTATTATTCCAAAAAACCGTAAGATACAACCAGACAATTTATCAAGAGAACCAAAACACTTGTTTTCCGCCTCAGAAGAAATAATTTATTTTTAAACTGTACCTACACATGATATTCCGTGAATTGTGTTTAAAATTCAAATGGACATTCAGTCACTACTGTGTGTTAGTTCTTCAAAATAATATTTCAAGTGTTGTTTATAAAATAAACAACACTTTTTTATATCGGGTAATTATTTAAAAGTTAATTCTCTAATAATATTTCACATTTATTAAAATTAATAAAATATTTAATTGAAAAAAAAATTAACGTGTGCAATCATAAAAAAAGACACCATTTTCAAACCACAAGAATTGAATTATAAATTTTCATAATAAATTAATTAATCGTAAGTTGAATAATAAAATCTAGCACATATATATATAGGCCGTAAAAAGAAGAAAATAAAGTAACTTAAATTTTAAAATTAGTGCAATGGGAACCTACCTCGAATACTGAAGCACGACGATGACACAAACTCAGAACTGGTGCAAGATCTCCTTTTTACCTCAACCACGTGCTATAAAATCTAAAACCAACCCAACATGAAAAAACATAACAATTATTAATAAATACCCCTAGAAATTAGGGAGACAAAACAAGAGTAAAAATAGAAATAGAAATGGGGTATACCGACGGAAGTGGAGCACTGACCGAAGGAGGACCGCACAGCTGCTAGCCAGAGTTGATGTAAGGGGAGAAATAGGAGGGAGAGTGGCTGGGAGGTAGCAACCGAGTAGTAGGGTTGCGCGCTGGCTACATGATGGTAAGGGGGGACAAGGTAGCACATTGGGAGAAACCGAAAGGTGCTGTACGAGGGAGGAGGGGGCATGTCTGGGGGGGGGGTGTTGTGACTGGTTGGAAAAAGAGTTACCGGTAAGGGAGTTGGTTGGAGGAGAACTGCATGGACGGGGGCAGGACGCCCTGTTTCTGCTGCTGTGTCGTGCCAATCCGAGGGGGCGCGTGCCGGGTAGTCGGGGAACCCGAGGTTTGATGCTGGCTGGGTGAGGCCGACGAAGGGTTTCTAGAGTGGGTGTGACTGGGTGGAATGTGCAGGGCAGGACCATAGGAGTCGCACATCGCACATGGAAGGGGTGTGCAGAGAAAGCCGAATGCTAGGGGGTGTTAGCTTCTTGGAGTAGGAGGAGGGGTGTGGTCGGCTCAGAGTCATGGGTTGCAAGAAAGCTGAGGGGGCTGGCCAGAAGGCCGGTGATGAGGCGTGGCGCGGTGTGAGATGGGGGGAGGGGGGACCTTGCACAGAGGGGGTGCGCGCTAGCTGCGTGTTGAGCAGAGGGGTGGGGGTGGGTCGGTCCTATTGTGCGAGCTACTGCAATTGGGAGGAGGATTAGAGGGAGGCCGAGTGGGCTGGTTGGGTGCAGCCGCGGACAGAGAGGGAGCCGGTGGGCTACTGTGCGGGGGTTAGGAGACGGCGCCGGGATGTGTCTCTGAGCAGGACGAGGTGCACTGGACTGCTGCGCTAAAGGAGGGCCTCATGCAGTGGGGTAAGGAGGGCCGAAGATGGGATTCTTCAAATGGTAAGGGGAGAGGAGGTGGTCAGGTAGATAGTATAGGGGGAAGAGAGGGAGAGTCCAAAACCCTAAAAAAAGATAAAGCACATCTAAAAAAACTAATTAAAATTAATAATAATAATAATAATAATAATAATAATAAAAGTAACAATAGTAATAATAGTAATAAGAATAATAATATCATGATCGTAAAATTAAAAATAATAAAAGTATTTATTTCATTTTAATGATAATGAAATCGTTAAAAACAATAAAAATATTAAATTACAACAATTGAGGTGTGTTTTAAATATAAAAACTTTCTATTTCAATATTTTAAAGAAAATGAGATATGAAATTGTCAAGGCGAGGTCGTGTGGCTTCCAAATTCCCACTCTGCCCATATGCCTGACGACGTTGACACCAAAGAGCACAATTTTTAACATAACTCAAAGAAAAAAATCATTCGGGTATCACCTGAATCCCCGAGAAAAAAAATTATTTAAGGCAGAAAATAATAAAATAAATCTATACACACATGTCAGGGTGTGACACCCATTGTATTTTCAAGTTATGTACATCATAAAACAAATCTATATCAATAATAATGTCTTTTATTACCATCTTCATAAGTTTCTTATAGTGCTCATTATACTTTTATAATGCATGAGGTAGATCCAGGGCATGCAAAAAATAATTAGAGATCCATAAAGCCTAGTAAAACAATAAAAAGAATAAAAATGGGATGTGAGATCATGAGAATAAATAATCAAAGAATAGAATAATACTATATGGTTTATAAACCATAATATATAAAGATGGAATAATATTCTTATATCCTAAGAGCATAAAAAAATGAGAATCATAAAATTCAGTACAAACATAATGACATTATTCATAAATGAAATTTAGAAATCATTGCTCAAACAACATAATATTTGCATAAATATCACTATAGAATGATCATTCCTATATTTTTTAAAATGATAACCGCATCATGATCACTAATAATATTATGGCCAAAGATAATTGCATCATTCTGAGTCACAAGGATCTGAGGAGATAAAATGAATTTTCTAATCGATTGGGGGCTATATAATTCATGGACCACCATTTATCACAATAAATTATTCACATGAATACCACTTATAAAAGAAACATATATATAGCATAAACTAAAAATAAACACATAATAAAGAAATATGTAACATAATATGTCTGTAAATATATAACTATTGAGGTATCATATAGGATCCCCTGAAAATAAGGGATTATGGAATCTTTTATATTCATTATCAACACGTTGAAACATTGGATATGAAATTATGTTTCAAAGTGAAGGAACAATCACAGTAAAATGTGATTAAGAAGTTAAGAAATCAAAATACATTATTAAAATTTTATGAAAAAGATAAAATAATCTTTAAAAGGGATATGAGAATACATTTTTCTGAAAACTTGAAATAAACCAACGTATAATTTTTTTTAAAAAGAGGGTTTTAGAAGTTGGAGATATAAATTAGTCTTTACAATATTATATAATTATAATATTATTTAGGGGTAGAGAGAAATAAAATAAAAAGTATTCCCTTATAAGATTCATAAGGGCTGGTTTAATGAAAAAATAACAAGGGAAAAAATGGCAGGTATTTCCATAGAAAAAGAAGAAATATTTAGAGTAAAGGACATAAGGTGGGACTATTAGAAAGGTAGAAAGAGGAATATTGAGAAATATAAAGAGTGATAGAGAACATATATTCAAAAACTATAAATAATAGGTTAAATAATGGGAAATGAAGTTACATAATAAATTTATACCCAATAAATCATAGATCATAAATCATGGCATAAGGTATTGATTAACAAAACTTGTGAAATATCTCGAAATTGAGGAATACAATTGGATTGTGACATATCCTAAAATGAATGAAAATTATGAAAAGTGTAATAAAATGAAGACAAAATTGAATATATGACACACAAAAGGAGAATAATAAAACGTTATGAGAAAACTCATTGTGCTAATTATAATGTGAAAAAACACAATATTTCAACACTTGAAAATTTGAGCAAAATCATTATTAGAATTCCAATGTAAACTAAATCATTATGTATTTGAATTATATCTCATAATATATCAACATAAAATAAATATTTTAAGTATTATATAGGTCCTCATCCATCATCACCCTTATATATGATTTCCATATAAATAAAAAATTAAGAATTTAAAAAATAATCACAACTTGATATACCTAAGGAGAACAAATAAGTATATAAATATATTAAATAAAATTATAGTTTAATAACCTTGAATTAATATAATAATGTATATGGTAATTAAACTATATTGATAAAGGGTATATAGTTAAGTCAACAGTTTCCCAATTAATCAATATATAGATATCAAGGTGACTCCCCTGCAATAAAACAATTCCAAAATAGTGCATTCACATATGGAAGGTATTAGAATTAAAATAAAGGCTATACATAGGAGATTATTCGTAAATACAAATATAGTGATGTATCATTTCTATATTAAATATTTAGAGATCATCATTTAAAAAACTATAGAAAAAGTATTGAGGGGTAGATCATAAATACATTTATAAAAATAGTATAATTTTACTTCAAAAAGAATGGTGTAAATATACATTTTACATGAAAACCCTTTAAAATAAAACTCATAAAATAATTGAAAAATAATTTCATTTTTCATAACATGAGAATAATATTTCAAAATAGGGGGAAATATGTTCTTGTGAATTTTTAAAAAATGTAAGTGTCCATTATTTTGTGTATAATGAATGTATAAGAGGAAAAGAATATTTTTTATTTTGAAAAGTCATTTTTAAGAAGTTTGGTAAGAAAAAATTTGAGATATATTAAAACATAATTTTTTATGAACTATCCAATAATGGTATACATATTAATTCATAAGGGTCATATTGAGACACCTTGGACTAGATTATACAAAATCTAACCATGAAACAAAATTCTTTTTATATTTTTAAATGCCTTTTCTTAAAACCCACATGGTAAATAGTAAAATAATATTTTATTTTAAAATATTATTTATAGAAGTACGAGGATAACATGAATTAGTCCAAATTTCAGTTCTGAAAAAGAGATGAAAATATTATTCTCAATAAAAATATGGATATGGATAATTCACATCAATTTGAATGAATTAGGGTTATTGTTTCCAAAGTTGAGGTATCTCATAAAAGGAGATCTGAATTTCATAATTTAGTAAAAAATTTATAACTTAAGGAGAAATAATTTGAGATAAAAAATCTATTAAAACATGTGTATTATTTAAATAGAAATCCATTGAAAGATATGATTTTAAATGTAACATTAAATAGCATTAGTAATTGTAGGATTAATATAAATAATATTAATGCTGAGGTTGATAGAAAACCATAAAGAAAAAATATGTCTAATAAGAAAGATGTCTCAAGAAATTAAATATGAGAAAAAACCTTTATAAGTATATAATCCTTGAGGTAAAAATAATTTGATAATGAGATTACAAGGAAGAAATATTAAACCCTAGAAATAAATGAGTAAATGAAATATAAATTATTTAGTAGGGATACTAAGTCAATATTGAAGCAATAGAATTTAATAATAATGTTTGTAACTCAATAAAAAAATTGGGCTAGAAAATACATATACAACGGTCCTAATTCACCCTACGAATGAGTCTAACATCCTAAATAGTAACATTAATTATTTTATAAACCTTATTATAAACCATATTCATCTACATTACATTTACTTTGGAATATTTTTTATCATATAGTATTTATTTATTATATACTTTTCTTTTCTTATGTTGGTTATTTGAGGTGGTACAATAAAATTTCTAGGTAAATTTTATGGTATGTTGACCATCGTTAAAGGTGATGTAGAATAAATTCATAATATCATTAATTTTAGGGAATTATATATTTAATTAGTTTATTATCACTAAATGTATATGGTTATATTTGTTTTTTAAATGAACTCTTATTAGGAAAGGTACTCTTATATGTTAATTTGAGGTCGTTAAGTTAATTATGACCATTTATTGTTAATGAAAAGTATAAAATGTCTAATACTATATTTATATAATATGAATATGTCCATAAACATACATTTTTTACCTTAATTTTTTTAATGTCATCCATGTTAGAGTTTTATTGCGCAGTTCCTATTGGCAACTAATACCAGCAAACGAGAACACACTATATGAGATGGGTGAGTATAGTTAAGGAAGTGTAAAATATAATTATTATAGAATAATAATGATATATTTTATATATATTATGTTTTATAATCATATATTATGTTATTAGAAAAATTATTTTAAATAAAGATGAAAACCCAAAAAAATTACTTCATAAAGGCGGTATTACATACAATTCATAGTTAAAGTTTCCATTTTCCAATGAAAAAGATTAAAATAAATGAGGATTATAATTTATATCTTTATAATAATAATTATATATATATATATATTTCAAATTTTCTTTCAATTCAAACCATATAACCATTAAATATTGGTGGGGTGAAAAATATAAGATGTCACTTCGTGGAGAAAGTAGTCCGTAAAAATGCGTGATCGATGTTATTTTGTTTTTATAAATAAGTGGGAAGGAATAAATAATGATAAAGCCATTAATAAAATTAAATTTTTTTATTATAATTATACTTATGTCATTATATGACTATGGTTAGGATTATTTGTGAATGTAAATATTAAGAAAAAAAAGATAAGGATAACGTAATACTCACTTTGGGACCGTGAACATTCACTTGAACATTTCCTTGGAAATTATCAGATTAACCTGACATATGATGGATATGGACACTATATAATTCTATGGAATAATTTGAGATTAAAAGTTTTCATGTTTTGAAATAATGTTTTTTTATGTATAATTTTTAGGATGTGGAATTGATTCTCTTTTATAAGTGAAGAAAAACACACTTTTTTGAATGACCTTAACTTATCAATGATATCATTTCACTATTCAAAGGAAAATAATTGAATAATCTAATAATAATGGAGTTTCTTATGTTCTTTGATGGATAAATAATCAACTAATAACTTATAAACACGTTTTAAATCATTTACTGATATATTGGTTTAACATTTAATTTTTTTTAGTTTTTATCTGTGTTACTAGTTTTTACCCAAGTAACTTATGTTTTATATAAAAATATAAAATAACGCCTCATACCATTTTTTTAATGAATAAAAATTTAATATTAATTTTTTCTAATTTAGATTCTAATTAATATAAAATTAACTATTAAATTAACACATTATATTTATAAATTTTTTTATAGAAAAATGTTTTTTCATCTATTGTGTGTTGTTAATAATATTTACATGATTAAAAATTAAATGTGTGTTTATAAAATTTTATATTTGTTTACAAATATTATTATAACAATTATTTAATATATATTAAATTAATTTATTTGATAAAAATTAAATAATATTAATAAAATGAATCCTTGAAAATAATATAATCGTGATTATCATTGTAATTTACTTGAATCTTAGTATTCTTATTTTTATAACTAAAAATTAAATTAAAATTATTAAATAATATGAAAAATTTTATCTAAAATATGAAATAAGTTTTTCAGATTAAATTCCTACAAGTGATAAAAACTATTTTTTTATAATCGAACATAAATTGTTTTTCAAGTGAAATATTTCATATATTTACAAAACAATAAAGAAGGGTTTTATAAATTCAACATAATTTTTTTAAAATTATTATTTTTAATTATAAACATTTTTTAAAAATAAAATTGGTTTTAAAAACATTTACATCTTTCTTTTTTCATAAAAGTGCTATTTTATAGGAAAATTTGAATTTGTTACTATTCACAAAAGAATTAATTATTTTAGAAAAGGTCAAAAATTTACAATATGGTAATATTGACATGGTAAAAAATAAATATTAATTAATTTTACTAAATTAATATTATAAAATTATAAAATTTTTCTTTTAAAGTTTACCTATAAATAAAAAAATATTTTTATAGAAAAATGTACATTATTTTATTATGTTAAAATGATTAATGTACTGAATACATATGACAAATAACTTATTGCATTAATAAAATTTGGATTATATCATCACAATTCTTAGTTTCATATCCCCTCAATATATTCATGTAGGATCGATTCATATGGTATTCTCTAGTGGGATTCGAGTTTGGTGATTTCACTATCATATTTCTCAAGGAAATTTCTGAGAGTTCTGTTTTTTCATGCATATGGTTTATCTCACAACATTATTGATCAAGTGAGGCTTTATATTGGTGTAGAGAAAATACTAAAAAAGACACCTCCATCCCAATCTTGTATAATCGAACTTCATAAGGGACACTTTTGCTACCTGATTCCATTTCATTACTTTTTTTCTACATAGATTTTATTAGATGGATATTTCCTTTTTTATACACTAAAGTAATAATAGTATTATAATGGTAAAATTATATATTATGATATCATAGTTTCATTTTAGTATGGTGTTTCATAAATAAAAATGTAGAAAAATAATATTTATTTAAAGAAAATATATTTTTAAATTTTGGGTCTTTATAGTCTACCCCATAAAATTAATTTCTCCCCCATAATATTACTTTTTACTCACTAATAAAATTTGGTAAGGGTATTTTTGACATATTTTTCATTATGAAGAATTTTTCTTTAAAATACCATACTCACTTTGGATATATTAATTTAATTATCTTTAGTCAAACAATATTAATCTTTAATGAAATCATATACTCTAGTTTGTATATACTCTAATAATACATTCTAAAAAGTATTCAATTCCAAAAACCATCTAAATATCTTAGAAATTAAACTAAAGTGAAGAAATATATATTATTCCACAAATTTACATGATATTTAAAACTAAAATATTTTTAAACTCTAGGTCCTATAATCATAGAATAAATAATATATAGCACAATCCCAAAAGTGTGACGAACTTCAATAAACTATCATGAAAAAATTATCAATACCAAGGTTAACAATACTTGCTAGATTTATTTATTTCAAAATTTATCAAAACTGTATTATCTCAGTGTCCAAAATATATTAATCCTAAGAGTTATGGATCCATCAGTCACATACTCTTTCATATTTATCCCCATAAAAATAACATTTTTATAGAATCACTTTTATCATTTATTGATACCATTAAATATTTTTTTCTAAACTATTAATAAAAAATAGAAGTAAAATCCATATATGTTTCACATAATCCCCATTAATTTTAGAATATAGTGGGATATCATCAATAAAAATCATTCATTAATGAAAATAACAAATATTTTCAATTTTAATTTATACTAATATTTTATCCTCACTACCATTGTTAAAACTAGGAACCTCAAATTTTCCATTATAATAGACATAAAATAAAATTCTCAACCATTTATGTATGCTATCTTATTTGATATAAGACATTATTGTTTATAGATATATAAATTTCTTCGATTTATTTCTATGATTAAATTTCCTCTAAAAACTTAATCCATCTTTTTTATGATTATATAAAAAATATTAATATGAAAACACCAATTTTGAGATGTCTTCTCCAATGAAACATTAATTTTTAACGTATGATAATTTAGGATCAATATACGAATCTATTTATTAAATACTTGGTTATCCATGATCATTTTTTTATTAGGTTCTCTATACTAATTATTTAAAATAAAAATAAAATATTTTATATTTGAAACAAAATTAACCAAAGCATATCCCCTAATAATATCAAACCATGGGTGCAGTTAGGCATATTTTTGACACACTAGGTAAAAATTGATTTAAAAGTGAATAATCTATTTTCTTGGTTATTAACCTTAGGTATACCTATTTCAGAGCCAATATCCACTCATAGTATCTATATTGAGATGATATTTCTAGAAAACCCACATAATATCTACTTTAACAAAATTTCACGCTGTCATTCTGTACTTTGACTTATCTGTTAGACTTATCCCTAGGTATTTAATATAATATCCTATATCCATATACTTAAAATATTTAATTTTAACTCTACTAATCTAAAGCGTAATTTATACCTCTATAGCAATAATAAAATATACTTTATTTCCCCTCAATGACATTTACATCATCAACTGATATCATTCTAATCTATGAAGTAATCTAAACTCTTCTCTAATACCAACTGCAAAACCCCAAGAACATTTCCATATCAATTAAATTATAGTAAAAAAAATATTTAATTAAAATATCTTCCTATTATCATTTATTTTTAGGGTTTTAGAGAATTAGGGGAAAACATTAACTAAAGAAACTCACATATATTTCATCAAACCAAATCCTTTTCTATAATATAAGCGCATGATTAATCCATAACAAGTACTCAACATTTCCAAAACATTCTCCACACAAGATACTCTTATATAAAAATAACTTGGGGACATGTAAACATAATAAGGGGGAGATCAAATTCTTAGTTTAGGTAAATATAAGTGATTATAATCAAATATCATATGTGAGAATAAGATGAGAAGAAGGGTATATTCCTGATATATATAAATTTTATACTAAAAAAGTAATTTATCATAAATCTTGGAATAAGACATGTAATAACCTAAAAGTGAAGAATATCATAGAAAAGAGGTATGAACATGGATTGTAACATAGTTTAAAAATAAATGAACCATACAATGGTGTAATAACATGAAAAACAGCCTAAAGAAATGGTATAACCATAATAATATGGATTTTTTTGAGAATCTCATTATTCCTATGAATATCTGAACCAGCTCATTTCTTCCATGCATGAAATTGAGAGAATCCTCAGTATGACCATAATTGTATGAAAAAACACATTATGTCCGCACCTGATTATCTCAGGAGATATCAACTTAACCCTATACAATTAATGGTGATATAAGACTCCATCCATCATCATACTTATATAAATAAGCCACGTAATATCAATGATCATAATATTATAGAGAATTTATGGAATATAATGGGTTTTATATCCTTTTAAAATGGAATCACATAATATACGATTTCATATTTCTATCAATAATTATAACTTTATAAACCTTTAAGAAATAAAATATTATCCAAATATATTCTGTAACATTCTAGTAAAATACCCTTGAATCAATATAGTATATCCTATTTTATTTATACCATACAGGTAAAGGGAATATGGTTGATTTAATAGTTCCTCTAATTAATCGATGCATAGATATCTAGGTGAACACCAATAAATCAAAGGAATAAAAATTATGGTATTCATAGATTAAATTCCTAGAAACAAATTATGGTTATACAATGAATATGATTAGGAAAGACCAAGGAAGTGATGGTGAATTTTTCTAATAAATATTTAACATTTCTAAATTATGAAAAAATAGTTAAAGAATCGACAGGTAAATAAATAATACTCTTTAAATACTCGTAGAACATCAGTTTGAAAATAACAGTGAAAATGATCATTTTATAGGAAAAAACATTTATGTAAAACTCATTGAATAAATTGAAAATAATTTAATTTCTAAAATACTATGAATTTTTTTAAAATAAATATAAATAAATTATTGTGAAAATGTTTTAAAAAGATATTTCATTTCTTATTTGTATAAATAAATTATATTTGACAAAGTAACAAATTTAGTTTGAAAAGTCATTTTCAAAAAGGTTAGAATAATTTTTTTAATAATTTAAAGAATTATTTTTTAATAAATCACTAATAATGGATTTTCTAAAAAAAACAAAATGGATTTATAGAGAATCCATATGTGGAATATAAGAAATATATCCTTAATATGTTATATATTTTAATATTTTGATACAATAGGGAATAAAACTAACATCATAAATAAGAAAACAAATTTTTTATTTGAAGATAGGTGATAATAATTATGAGGATCACATCCATTATTCGATATTTGAGTTCCTAAAAAAGAATAAAATGTTGGTGAGAAGGAAACTATTTAGATGGAGATGAAGGATCCATTGGAAAGAATGAGAATTTTTCTTAAAAACAATAAAATTTTATTTGAGATGGTATGTCATTAAAGTTGATGATACCATAGAAACTAATTAAATTACCCTGATAAAAATATAAATTTTAATTAGAAAATGGTAATGGAAGGAAATAAGGTGCTAAGAATATCATAACCCAAAAGAGAATTTATGACTCAAGGAGAACAGATATGCGTTCATAAATTTGTTATGTCTTGAGTATCATTAATTGAAAAACCCATTGAAGAATAGGATTTCAAATGAAACCTAAATACCATGAAATATAAGTGTTTCACTAAAAAAAATATTAATGTTTATGTGGATACCCCATTCTAATGAATCACTATGTATAATAGGAAATATGTCCCAAGAATTTATATATGTAGAAATAAATCCTTTCATGAAACATAATACTTGTGTCAAGAATAATTTGATAATGAGGTTATAAGGAATAATTTTAGTAACCCATAAAGGATGGAGAAAATAAAATAAATAATAATAATTAGGTATGAAAAAATCAAGCTTTGAACAATGGAATTTCATAATAAACTTTCTAACTCAATTAAATAAAATTCAGTTAGAAAAAACCATTTTATTTGTCCTGATTCATTATGTGCATGCACCTAAAATACATAAGAATAAGATTATGTTTATTAAGTACTATCCTAGGTCCCTTATTCACCTACGTTTCATTTACTAAGGACCCTTTATTATTATATTCTATTTATTTATTCTATTATTTTTTATTATATTTGTTATTTGAGGTGGTTTAGTCAAATTCTATGTAACTATTTTGGTATTTTGACCATGGATAAAGGTGATTTATAATAACATAAAAATACCCATAATTATAGGGGATTAGTTTCTTTATTATTTTATTATCATAAAAGTTATATACTTATATAGGGTTTTATAAAATAAACTCAAACTTGTAAAAGTAATCTAATTTGTTCATTTTAGGTGGTAATGTTTACTATGATCATTTATTTAACTTATAGAATGTAAAATATTATATTTATATAATATTTATAGTATCATAAAAAATATTTTTTTACCTGAAATACATTTTTAAAATTCACCCATATTAATGTTTTATAGTGTAGTTCGTGTAGGTTGTTAAAATGACCCAAACATAAACTTTTTATAACTTGACGAGTGAGTATAGTTTTGTTTATAATAATATTATTATATAATAATAATGAATTTATTTATATTTTTTAACTTGGTGAATCAAATTATATATGGTTTGGATAAAGAATTAAAATCAAAATGAAAAATGGTAAATGTTATATGGTGGAGGCGGTAGTCCACATAATGCATGATTAATGTTATTATTTCCCAAAAAAATAAAATTAATGTAGATTATAATTAGTCACATTATTATTATAATCATATTTTATAAGTAACATGTTTTCTACAATTCTATAAATATAACTGGTGAATATAGGTAGTGTGAAAAACAAAAGTTGTTTCTTTGTGAAGGTGGTAGTCTACACAAACATGTGATCAATGTTATTTTCTTTTTTATATCTAGATTAAAGGTAATAATTTTTCATTTTTCATTTATATATTAACTATATAGTATAATAATGATACATAGTTCATTATATTATTGTTGTTAGGATATTTTTTGAATGGAAATATTTAGAATAAAATGTTAAGGATTATATAATTCCCAATATAGGACCCTAAACATTCTCTCAAATTTCCCCTTTGAAATGAAGGGATTGAGATAAATTATGTTGAACAAGTTATTATAGGAAATTAAAATTGGGAATGGTTTTAAGTAAATTTTGAATGGGATGTGTATCTTTGAGAGGGTGGAATTGATTCTCATTTATTAGTGAAGAAAATCAAGTTTATACAAATACCCTTTAATTTTAAATGATATCATCACTTTATTCAATGTTAAATGACTAAAAAAGTTCTAAATAATGGAGTGTGTGGTGATATTGTGTCGATAAATCCTCGACCAAGAATTTACAAGCATCATAAATCATGCTCAAAGTTATTTAATCTTTTTATTATTACTTTTACCTTTTTTACTATTGGCACAAGTCATTATTCCAGTAACTTATATTTTACTAGAAAATATCAAATGACTCCTTTTACCAAATTTAGGTGTACCATACCAAAATTTCAGTTCTATTTAATCTTATTCAAATTCTAAATAAGTGAAAATTAAAATAAAAATGAAAACATTATATATATACATATATTAGAAAACTATTTTTATAGAAAATGGTGTTTTAACCATTATGTTTTCAATATATATTTATATATATATATATATATTAAATTATAAATCTAATATTACATTTAATAACATTATATAATTTATCTTAAAACACATTCAATGGCATAAAAATGTTATTTTAACCATTATGTGTTCGTGATCTTATTTAGAGTTAATTAACAATTAAATGTTTTTTACTATAATTATACAAGTGTTTTAACAATATATTAGAGTCATTATTTAATATATATTAATTAAATCTATTTGATAAAAATTATACAACACTAATAAAATAAATCTTTGAAAACCCCAGTTTCACCATTATCACTGTAATTAATTTAAATCTTTATAATCTTATTTTTATAGCTAAAAATGAAAATGAAAATATTTTTTAATATGAATATTTTAATCTCAAATATGAAATCCATTTTTTAAGATTAAAATTTTAAAAATGATTAAAATTTATTTTTAATCCAAGTGGTTAGAAATAGATTTTAGAGAAAAATTTTAATTAGTTTTTCAAAAATGTTAAAGATGGGTTTAACAAATTCATAATAGTATTTTTAAATGTTTTTTAATTTATAAATATTTTTTTAAAAAAAAATTAAAAAACATTTATATCATTTTAATTTCATAAAAGTGACAATTTTTAGCGAAATAAGTATATTTACTATTCACCCAAAAATAATTTTTTTAGAAAAATATCAAAAAACCACCATACAGATATATTGAAATGATTAGTTTTAAAATGAAGTACATTTAAATAAACTAAAATTTATATATTTAAAAATTTATATTTTTTATACGAAATATAAAAAAATTATTGAAAATTGATCTTTATTTTTCTTTAAAATGTGAAAATGTGGAATATGTAAAATACATGTTATAAATTAGTTATTAAATCAGTAATTACCTAATTTTATAATTATAATTTCTAGTTACACATCCCCTCAAGTTATCTACATTATATTTAATTATATAGTATTCTCTGGTGTCTGTTGGTTGTGGTTTTTCTACTAGCATAGTTATCATAGTAATTTTCACAAGAATAAATTTAGCTTCTATACAATTTCCCTCATAATGTAATTGTTTGAGTCTGGAAAAGTTTGGTCTAGAGAAAACCCAAGTGAAGCTTCATTTTACCCAAGCTCGGATAAATGATCCTCATAAGGGTGACTTCCTTTACCAAATTGAATTTATTTTATTTTGGATCATAGATTTCATAATATGGTAACTTTCATTTATAACCAATAATTTAACAACTATATTATAATGGTCAAATTTTATTTTAACATATCACGATTTCATTTTAGTTTTTTATTTCCATTAAAACAATATATTAACATAAAATTTATTTACGTAAAATAAATAGTGAGAATTTAGTTCATTATATTTTTCACATTTACATTATCTCTTATAATACATTTTTTTTCATTTTTTTCATTTATAAAATTTAAATTATCCTTGTCAAGTGTTTAGATGTTGTTTGGTTCAGGTATCTAAATATTGGTTCCATATAGTCGTAATGATGAGTGGTCATTATTAAATGGTTCTATTAGATCCAAAAATTTCTGATGATATAATTCATATAATTCCATAAGTTATGGAGTTTAGTAGTCTAGTAGATAGTTACAATGCGTGGAATATTCATTCGTAAACATGACATTGATGGATAAAAGAAACAAACATCATTGACACTAAATGTCATCATTTCCATACCTATTTTATCATTAATGAATCATTTAAATGACTTTATTTTATTATTATGTTATGTTATGTCATGAAATCAAATTTTAATTACATCTTAAAAATAAATAATTTAATAATAAAATATCATTTTTCACTTAGGAAGAATAAAATATTTTGAGTGAAACAATTTTTTTTAGAGATTTTTAAAAAGAAGGGGTAAACCAGTTGATCTAAGATTTTTAGAAAACATTAAATTATATTTAAATATATATTTTAATGTTACATTAATTTAGTACTTCATGTTATATAATGGGTAAGTGTAAAATTGAAATGGAAACATGGGTTTGGAAACACCTAAATCACACCTTGAGTCGCAGGCATAGGATAAGGTAAATTCCTTTGGACTTATGACCATACCAATGGACTATGAATGTGGATAAATGGTTTTAAAGGGGTATTTGGGAATATCTATGGTAAGTTAATGGGATTTGAAAGTGGGGAGAAAAGAAATGAGGATGTGTGTTTACATATGCAAGTTGAGGGTTTTTTAATAAAGTAGTGATTATTTTATTTTTTAGGTCAAAGTCTATAAATAGTAATGATTTCCATGAATTTTATTAGTTTATTATTTAACAATGTAGGTTTATTTGAAATTAAAATCCATCCAAAGATGAATGAAATATTGGAAATAATTTGTTAAAGGTAAACCATAAAGAATAGTGTTTTATTAGAGTAGGAATCCTAACCTAGGATTTAAAATTATGAATTTTGGTTTCTAAAATAATTTTATTAATTTAAAATGAATTATTTCTCTCCTTAAATACATTTTAAGTCAATAAATATATGTTTTATAAATTTTAATGTCATTTTTATTTCATAATGATTTCATAAAATATACTATATTAATAAAAAAAAATATTTTTTATATTCACTAGAAAAGTATCTTTTCTCGAAAAATTAAAAAAAATAACACTAAGATTATTTAGAGGTGGTGATTCTAAAAGTCAATTCCATTAGAATAAATTCTATTAATAAATATTATAAATTTAATATTTTAATAAAAAAATATAATATATAGGAAAAATTATTTTTAATAAATATAATGTTTTCATATGAGTGATCTCATTATTATTTGTTATTATATATATTATTATATGATTCTTAATTAGTTATTACATATATTTTCTTGAAACTAAATTCCAAAAATAGGTAATTAATTTTTATCATAAAAATTAACATTTAACTAAATAATTTTTAAAACACGTTATTAAAATTTAAAATTTTTTTATTTCAAGTTATTTGAATTGAGAAATCATTTAATAAGGCTATGTTATTTTTAATTAATTAGTTTTTCATATAAACCATATATATTTAATAAAATTAATCTTCAAATGATGTGAAATTTTTTATTTGAATAATGATTTATGAAAACTAATTAGTTTGTTGAATAATACATATTGTTTTTATAATTTTATATCATTGGCCATATTACATTAATAGTAACATCTTTATCCAAATATAACACACATTATTTTACAATAAAACACTATATGAATAAGAAAATTAAGTTTTTATATGAATATCATAATTACTTTATATAATTTTTATAAATTTAAAAATTATTAGTTAATGTTTCAAAAACAAGTATTTAGAGTAACCAAATGTCTCCTTGATATCAATTATTTGAAAAATAAATTTATATAAAATTATAAATGAAGTTCAAAAATATGTTTTTTGTATAAAAATGTAATTTAACCATTTTAGGTTGTACACGTAGAATTTCATAAGTCATATAACTAAGAAAATATTTATCCTTATTAGTTAATAATTATATTACAATGTCTAAATTACTGTTAAAAATAATAATAAAATAAATCTAATAAATGAAGTTTTAAAATAGAACTCTGTGTTTAAAATGAATTAAACAATATTTTCTAAAAAAATTAAACACTTATTATTCATTAAAATTAATTACAACTTATTATTTAAAAATTTTGAATAATAATTATATCATTTATAAAGATGAATTAACATTCATAGTTTGTACAAGTTTGTTTTATCTAATGATTATAGTCATGCTTGTATAACCAATGGTTATATCCTAAACATAGTAACCATATACCATAATATAATAATGTTAAAATAATTTGTTAGCATATTACTTGTAACATCATTTGTATATGTATATAGTTCAACATTAATTATGAAATACTCATTATATTTTTATTTCTTGATCAATAAAATTCACCTATAATGAATTTCAATATTAAAAAAAGGTGAAACACAACTATTAATTTTATGTATAAATGTTAAATAATGAAAAAATATAAACTTATAAACCAAAAATATATAATGTAAGATTCTTCTACCTATAATTAAATTATTCCAATGAAAATATTTCCACATTATTTAGATATGAGGATTTTTATTCAAACATTAAAAATGAATATTACCAGGATCTCTAATTCTTTTTAGACACTTAATATTCCTTGGTTCATTAATATGAGTTCAACCATTAATAAAATGATTCATAGAAATTTTCAGTTCCTTTTCTTCCTTTTTACATATCCATTTTTTAAAATCCGATCAAAACATGAGAGAAATAACAAAAAAATGAGAGTCTAATAAAATGTTTTAAAACATTTTTCCAAACCACCTTTCTATAAGAACTTTTCATATGGTTTGACTTGAGTGGTTTGAGAAATTATTGGCCACTATAATATCCAAAAAAAATTATCCTACAAAACAATGATATAATCTACTCAAAGATCTCCTTCCTTCATAGGTGAATACTGAACATGAAGTCCTTTCTCTATTTTTTATATTATAAAAACATGATAAAGACTAATATGTTATTATAAAAATTGAGAAAGACATCAGATTTGTGTTTTAAGAATATGATTGAAAGAATTTTATAATATATCATGATATCATAGTATGATATTATATTGATATTTGATATAGAGTTAATTTTATGTACGTTGAATGTTGGAAAATGTTTTGAAATCAGGTGATCTAGATTTTTCAACGATTAACATAATCATATCCTATCGTAAATATAGGAGGGGTGTGTTGGATGTCGACCCATGTAACAACCAAGTCCCGATTACCTGAACCGTACCAAGATCACATCACCACAACACATTATGAATAACTCACAGTCACTAGAGTCTAGCATAAAATTTAGAGGGACACAAAAACACTAGTAGGAGGTGGTTCTCCACATAGAAAACATGAACAATTGAAATAAATTGGTGGTAAAAATTTCATCATGGCCCTTGGGGCCATTTAATATATGAACCGAAACATAGTAACCTACTATTGAGGGAATAACTATAGGAAAAAGTGGTTTCTGCGATAGACCATTTGTCATTAGCTTGTTGCCCATTACAAATAGTCATTACCTCATTAATATTTGCGACATGACAGAATTAACATCGCAAATAATCCTAAATAAATACTTATTTGTGGTGGGAACCATTCATCTCAAAAATACATTTTGTGCCTCTACACGCCCAAATGCAGAAAACGTTATTTATGATGGGTATTTACTATCTTCATAAGTACCTTTTGTCATTATTAATTTTTGTGATGAGAATTTATAACATGTCGAAAATAATATGTTCGTAGAAGTGTATTTGTGAAGGGATCCATCACAAATAACTTTTTAATTTTCACTATGCGTATATAGAGTTGGTACTATTTGTGACTGGTCATATCTCAAATGATGCTATTTGTGACGGGCATCCCATCACTACTAATCTAACACACACACACAGACTAATATATATATATATATGCCCCTAGTTTTTAGTCATTCATTTATCATCAATGTTCTCTTATGCTCTTATTCTCTCATATCCTTCTCTTCATTCCATTATCTAAAAGTATAAATTTTTACCTTGATGCAAATTTTCATATTTTCATCTAATAAGAGCATTAATTTCGATGTATTTATTTAATATTTAATATTTTTCATTTATTTATTATTTTAAATTAGAAACATTTAGTTTTAATTAAAATTAATTCATTTAAATTTGTTGTAATTAGGTATAATTATTATTAAGTAGTCACGAAAAGTAGTTATTTTTTATAATTGAAAAATAAATTGTATTAATTAACAGAATTCAGTAATAGTTTATACATCTTAGTAATATGTAAAAAAAGTAATAATAATTAGTCATAATTAAAAGTAATTAATAATTAGTACTAATTAACACTAATTTTTAATAATTAATTCTAAATATTAATTATTTAAAAATAATTATGAAAGTTCAGTGATAATCAGTACAAATTAGCAGTAATAAGTTAAAAAACCACCAATTCATAGATGTTAATAGTAATTCTAAGAAATTAATTGCAATTCATATAAATTATTGGAAATTATTATAAAATATAGATAATAAGTAGAAAATAGTGGTAATTTATTAAAATTTCTAGAATTGAGCAATAATTATTAAAATTTAGCAAAAATGAATGGAAATTATTAAAAATTAGTGGAAATGAGTGTTAATTAGTTATAATTAGCACAAGTGAGCAGTAATTAGTATAAATTAGCTTAAATGAGTGGTAATTAGTAAACATTACCGGTAATGAGCAGTAATTAGTAAAAATTACTGATAATGAGCAGCAATTACTAAAAATTATCTTTAATAAGCAGTAATTATTAAAAATTACCAATAATGAGGAGTAATTAGTAAAAATTATCATTAATAAGAAATTTTTATTAAAAATTACCGGTAATGAGCAGTAATTATTAAAAAATAACATTAATTAGATCAATTCTAAAAAATTAGAGGAAATGAGGAGGAATTATTAAAAATTAATGGAAATGAACGGTAATTAGTAAAAATCCCCAATAATGAGTGATGATTAGTAAAAGATAATGTTAACAAGAAATAATTAGTTAAAATTACCTTTAATGAGAGGTGATTAATAATCATTATTGGTAATAAGAACTAATTAGCAAAAATTACTTATAATGAGCAGAAATTTAAAAAAATTAGGAGTAATGAGTGTTAATTGTTAAATATTAGTGGAAAATAGGGGGAATTATTTAAAATTTGTAAAAATGAGCATTAATTACTTAAAATTAGGAAAAATGAGAATTAATTAGTTAAAATTTGTGAAAATGAGTGGTATTTAGTAAACATTAATAGTACTGAGAGGTAATTAGTAAACATTATATGTAATGAGTGGAAATTAGAAAAAAATCCATTAATTAGTAAAAATGATTAATAACGAGAAATAATTAGAAAAAATAAGCGCTAATGAGTGGTAATTGGTAAAAATTAGCTATAATGAGTGAAAATTATTAATAATTAGCATAAATTATCCTAAATTATTAAAAATTAGCTCTATTGAGCATTAATTGCATATAATAACAGAAAATAAGTTTTAAATAGTTTAATTTTTAAAAAATGGTCTATAATTAATAAAAATCACAAGTAATGAGCAGTAATTAGTAAAAATTACCAGCAGTGAGTAGTAATTAGTAAAAATTATATTTAATATGCTATAATTATTATACATTACTTCTAATGAGTTGTGATTTTTTAAAAATAAAGGAAATGACCAGTAATCATTAAAAATTAGAAAAAATGGGTAAGAAATATTTAAAATAATTGAAAATGAGCATTAATTACTTAATTGCTTTTAAAAAAATGAGCGTTAATTAGTTAAATTTGCGAAAACGAGTGTTATTTAGTAAAAAATAGCTTTAATTAGTAAAAGTTACTTCTAACGACTGGAAATTAGTAAAAATCTTATATAATGAGTGGTAGTTAGTAAAACTTATTAGTAATGGGTGGTAATTAGTAATAAAAAGAGATAATGAGTGAGAATTAATAAAAATTATCGAAGAAGAGATGGAATAATTAAATATTAGTGAAAATGAGATTTAATTACAAAAAATCAGTATAAATGAGTTTATTAGCTGAAATTAGTGGAAATGACTCGTAAATAGAAAAACTTACTAGAAAAGAGTGATAATTTTTAAAAGTTACCAATAATTAGTGATAATTAGTAGAAATAATATCTAATTTCCTTAAATACTATAAAATACTTATGAGGAGGGGTAATTAGTAAAAATTATAGATAATGAATGATAATTAGAAAAAATTACCATTAATAAATGATAATTAGTAAAACATAGTGGAAATTAATGGTAATTAGTAAAAATTACCAATAAGGAGTGGTAACGATTACAAATCATCTGTAATGAGTGATAATAAGTAAAAAATGACCATTAATTAATAGAAATTAATAAAAATATTGATTATAAGTGGTAATCAGTAATAATTACTCTTAATTATTGGTAATTAGTAAAAATTACCATTAATTAGCAGTAATTAGTAAAAAAATATCCATAATGAGTGGTAATTATTAAAAATTGGAAAAAAGAGAAGTAATTAATCAAAAATTTGAGGAAATGAGCATTATTTAGTTAAAATTATCCTAAATGAGTGTTAATTAGTAAAAATTATTAGAAATGAGTTGTAATTAATAAAAAATAACATAATAATTTGTAGTTCATAAAAAATATTGGGAATTAGCGGGAATTAGTAAAAAATATTGTGAATGAATGGTAATTGGTAAAAATAACAAAAATGTGGTGTATTTAGTAAAAAATAATGTCAATGAGAGGTATTGAGTAAAAAATATTAACAATGAGTGATAATTAGTAAACAATACTAGTAATAAATGATATTTATTAAAAAATACTAGTAGAGAGTAGTATTTCATAACAAAATAACACAATTAACCACAATTAACAATAATTAACAACAATTAATGACACTTAGTAATAAAAGGATGACCAATGGGTGTGAGAGAAGCATAAAGCAGAGGGGATAAAGGGGAAGACGTTGTGAGAGTATTATAGTTCAAAAATTCTTTATCTCTATGGTCAAATCCATCACCTCATCTCATGGATTCCCTTGAGGAAATAATGGAGTAAATCGAATGTAGGTGAAAAAAATGTTAATAAAGTACATTGCCCTTTTGTTTAGACCATTTGGAGGAGAAAAAGTCATGGGTAAACTTGCAGTTTTACCCATGATTACTATTGCTCCAAATGATCTAAATATAGGGGTACTATAATTATTTCACTCGGTCATCACCTTTACCACTCCACTCTATACATCCCTCATGCCAATATGATGAAATAATATTTCCCTTATTGATAATTAATGGTAATTATAAAATTTGACAATATTTATATGTATTCTTAATTTTTTTTATTATGTAATTTTTTGGATATTTTTGTCCTTATATTAGATTAATCATAAGAAATATTTTTATTTTCTATTCCTAGAAAAATATGGAAGAATAAAGTAGAAAACAGTCTTCATTACTGAATCATTATTGGTTAAATAATCACGTGAATCCAAAAAGTTCTAGTATAAATCATGTATACATTGAGAGTGTTTATTTTTTCATTATTTACATTATCTAAACTAGAATTTGATTCAGGAAAAAAATTAAGTGTCTATGAAAGAAATGTTATATGAGGCTATTTTATAATTTTGAAAATGTTGGTGGCCATATTTTCTAATTTAGTTTTTATAAAGATTATGGTTTTTGTATCAACATGATGAACAAAATTACAAAGATTATATGAACAAATTGGTTCCAAATCCACCACAATTTCAATCATTGTTATATGAGGTTTTTGGCTCATGTTTTCCCTAAATAGAAACATATAATGCTATTTATTTAAATCTTAAGTTAGAAACATCTCAATTTTATGAGTCATTTATTTTTTAAACATTAATTATATGATGGTCACTATATAAATAAATTTAAAGCCGTTATAAAATTTATGGCTATTAAATAAAATAATAGAATGTCAAATAACTGGTATGATTTGATATTATCTTTGGTTAAATCACTCATACCTGAATGGAATGGGTTACCTTCTAATTTATATCAGATAAATTGGTTGGTTCTTAATTTAGGTCTTGTTTATCCCAATATTCATGATTACTCAAATGATTTCTTCTTATGTTACGGTGAAAATGAGTCATTTGTTATTTTTACTACATGTGGACAACTAAGGCACATGGTGGATCAACATGGGATGTCTAAATTAGTTCCCCTTAAAAATTTTGTGGTAATTCCCTCTTACACCTAGATTAAAATATTTATTTATGTCTCAGAACACATAGTAATTGGTTTCATAAAAAAAAATCCAGTAGGTCAATAGTTATAATTGTGATGTTGATTAATGGATACATTTTTACATTTTAAATCAATATTTTCATTTAGAATCTTGTAACATGTGATTGGGTATTTATTTTTCTTTTTTGTTTCTGTCGATTGGGTTTGAATGTTAGCCCATATTCTTATTGTTATGTCTTTATAACTATATAAAAATGACCTATTTGGATGTTTATGGATGATCTATATATCATTATAAATTTATTAATTCCAAGAAATATAAAAAATAATAAAAATATAAATTTGAAGGGATTGATTGAGGAGTTAAATTTATTCTAGAGTAATGGTGTATTTATATATGATGTCGTTTTTAAACAAACTTTCCTAATGAAAGATGCATTAATGTGGATAATTAGCGACTTCATAGTATATGAAATGTTATCTATTTGGAGTACTCATGGTCAAAAATCATGTCCATATTGTATGAGTGGAAGAAAATCATTTAAACTCGTTAATAGGAAAAACATTTGTTTTGAATATCATCACAGATTTATTCCGATTAATCATCATTTTTGAAGGAACAAAAATAATTTTAGAAATGGAACAATTGAAAATACGGATCTCCCATAATGAATGGTAAAGTAATTTATTTATTTTTTAACATATGAATTCAATTTATTTTCTGTTATATTGTTAATTATTTTTTAATTTTTCATGTATCACAAAATGTCAATAAAATTGATAATATATTGTGTGTATTGAGTAAAACACCATCCAAAATGGTTAAATACTATAATTCATATGTGGTTAATTGTTTTTGATTTCATACTTATGCATATGGTGAATAAAATAATAATAAATAGTTGTGTTTTCTTGAGAGGATCTTATAATAGAGAAATTAAATTTGACTTTTATGTAATTATGGATGAAATAGTGAACTATTTTATCCAAGAAAAAAATTATGTAATAATGTTTAAAGGTTATTTTGTTTGATACTTCTAAAGGATTTCATGTTCAATTGTATCATGGAATCATCAAAATTTTATATAAAATCCTTCATGTAGAAAAAAACCATTTTTATTAGCTCATTTAGAAGATGAAAATTATTATTCAAAATTTTGTGTTTCTTCAAGATAGTTATTTGACTGTGGGATCATTATAAAATTAAAATCTCATGAAAAAATGATTATGAAAATTTAATTTGGTTTTATTTCTGTTAATGGAATAGAAATTTTTGAAGATATCGATCCAAAAAAATCTTTTCAATGAAAAGCGATGAATATCGATGATGACACCACATAGTTATGGGAAGATTCTGTTAATGATATTGATGATGAAACAAATGAATTTGAATTAATATGATCTGATAATGAATAAAACCCTAGGTAAATTATAATACAGTGGAGGAAGATGAAGATATTGACACATCTGTATACAAATATGAGGATAAAGATGAAGAATGACACAATTACATGTCGGTTTTAGACATAATGATTATATATTATTTATCTTCAATTATTCTCTAAAAAAATTCTTTCCATATTTAGACGTCTGATGAGAATTTTGATGAGATGTTCCATACCCTTTTGGAAGCTATACATCTGAGTAATGAGATGCATTGTATATCATCCGACCCTCCTGCTTCATGAAGTGCATCAACTTGTAGTGGTAATTTATTTGTGAGATTGATGATTCTTGACTGCATTCTTGAGCAATATCCACATCGTGAATTTTATGCGTTCAAGTAGAGGTATGTTTAGTTATGTAATTTTTTTAATTTTAATTATCATTAATTTATGTTAATTAATTTATGTACTAATTGTTTTATTATTATTTTTTTAGTTTTCAAAAAGGTTTCCACATATAGTTGTTAAACAAGGGAGTGATATTCTACAAAATTATTTTTCCAGAGTATGGGAGACGTGGGATCATATTCCCATTGATTTTAGGTAGAAATTTTTTGATCATTTGATGGTATGTAAATACATATTAGTTATTTTTATTTTTATTTTTTATTAACTTACTATTTTTAATTATTTATAGGTTATATGGTACACCATAAATTATAGCATGAGGACTTCCATATAGGGGGACTAGGAGGGCTACATGTGTGAATTTTGTCACCAGGTTTTTCACAATATCATGAAAATTGTAACAACCCAAGATTTCATTGTGTGTTATTTCTTCAAAATAATTCAATAACTTGCACTACACGCAACACCGAGTTAATGCGCACCATGACATACCAAACTAGCCGTTATGAATAGTAATACCTACTTTTTGAAATTTTATAAATTCCTTCTCTCAAAATGGACTTCATTTCTCGATTTGGAATATCAAAATTAGCCTAGGGTGAAATTTTGATACTTTTCGGGTAACTTTAATATTTTGATGAATAGTGAAAATTACTAAATTTTAATTAAAAACAACTTTTTTAATCATAATAATTAATAGTAATAAATTATGAATTTGAGTGGTTTTAAAGTATAACTAGAATATATTTTTACCATTTTGTCCAATGGTGTTCATTAGAATTAATTTCTCTTTGAAATTGAACCTAAACAATTGTCAATCTTTGGATATATATTATTTCTTAAAAACACGCTATTTATTGTGACAGCGGAAATTAATTATAAAATTAATTAATTAAACTTATATGTTTGGAATTTTGTAAAATAAACATCATTTTTGAATTCGGAATATCAATTATAGCTTAGGGTGAAATTTTTTCATTGTTCTGAAAAACATCAATTTTTGATGAATAGTGAAACTACTAAGTGGTAGTTAAAAAAACTGAATTTTTCATAAAACTTAATATTACCACTTCTGTGAATGGAATTTTGAAAATCCGAGAGACACTGTTAATATCATGAAGTAAAATGTGGTTCAATGAGATGATAATAATTTTTGGTGAATAGTACCTTTTTTTTATTTACCACGGTTAAAAGTAAATAGGGTAATTAAGGGTAGAAATGATATTAATATTACCCTAACACATGTCCTAATTCTAATGGACAAGTGTATCTCGACCAAAAACAACTTTAGAAATAAAATATTATCATTTAGGTCCACTTGGATTAGACTAGGACATTTATTATTATTTAATTAAAAGAAGAGTTAAAATAGTTAAAATCAATGTTTATTTACTAAAACATTTTTAATATAGTGTTATACATAAGATAAATTCGATTGTAAATATTAATTAGAAATATAATAAGATTCCCTACATAATTATATTTTATTTATAATTTTTAGACATTAAATAATTTAATTTATTTGTGACACAATGATGATGCAGTAATTACCATAATAGTGAAAAATTAAAATAATTGATATTATAAATACCCAAATAAATATAATATGAGACTTTTAATGAATTACACTAATTTTATAGGATAATATGACATCTTAGGATTTATTTAATTGACTTTTTCCAAAGTAATAATTCTGTTATGAGTTTCACAAAAATCAACTATTGAATAGTGTCAAAATTGACATAAAAGAGTTTTTAAAACAAATATTATATTATTAATTGATATTAAATTCCTAAAAATATAAAGTTCGGCCAAGAGACTTATATCATGATAGGTGTATCATTAATGGACCACTTGGGGGTCGCTTGGATTTATATAGTATGTTTATTAACTATATGATATAAAAATACAAAGAGACATGGTAAATGTCAAACTAATTAACTAAGAGTTAAAACTAAAATATAAGGTTAATATAGTAACCCAAACCTGTTTAAATTATATTTTTTGAATGTTTTTCGACCTATCCCCACCTTAAAATTTTAATAATCAACTTTGGAGCCATTAGAAACCGAATATGAATTTATTATAAATTAATATTTCTAGCTTTTCCAAAGGTGCCCCTCACCCCTCTTATAAAAGGGCACTCCCCCTTCTCATTACTCCACACCTTCAAAGCCTTTTGGTTCAGACAAACTCTTCCCGAATACTCTCTCAACTTACCTCACTAAAACCTAGAGGCCTTAGTTTGATCAAAAAGCCAACCTAAGGGGCCCTTTTGATCAAATCAAAAGGAAGAACCCGAAGAGGAGGTAATGTTTTCACTAGCCTTTTTCAAATTCTTTTCTTCTTCCACTTCTTATTTCTTTGTTATTACCATTCTAAAATAATAACTCCAGTATATTATATATACTGTGATGTTATTATAAATATTGTACAACCATATTCAGTATTCTATCCACCCGTTGAATAACATGTCACCATACGTGCGTACGTACGGCTTACCGTCTCCACGTCATTGTGTAATTTTTATTCAATATATTATTATTTGGATGGGTATAATAATGATGTGTAACTCATATAAATAATAAATATAACATGATAATGATTCTTTATATATGATATACTATCCAATTATATATTACTTTAATATCAAAAGAATGATATTGTCGCTCGTGTGTACGTATGGACTACCGTCTCCACGAACGCGATGAGATTTATTCTCCATCATATCCATTGAAGTATAATTATCATTTGATGATTTAAAAATAATGTTTAAGGAATTGATATCATTATGAATATGAAAAAGATACAACCTAACCATTACAAAAATGGCTTACGTAACAAATCATATAAAAGAAAACGAGTAAATTAACACCCGAAACGACGATAATACTACGATATTATTAACAATGAAATGTTAAAAGATCATATATGATATCATATTAATAAATATGATTCTTGTATAATTTAATAATTATTATTTCACAATTATACAGGAGGTTAACCTACCCTCAACCAAGGAAAAGTACAAGGTAAGGGTTTATTTCACAATCTCTTCATTATCCGAGGTTGTTTATACGCAATTATCTACAGGGATCTCTTTATCATCCACATCCATGTTTCTACTAGATGTATTTCAAAACATTTTTACTATTTACAAAGAATATGGGTTAAATTCATTTATACCCTTATGTTTTTTTAAAGGAATCTTTCTGTTGTTTTCCAAAGAAGGCACTTTTTACCTTTCGACAAATTTAAGGTAAGACTGTTTCTTTTAACTTAAACGGCAGGTGTGTCTATTTACCGCCATTAAAAAATCGTCAAAGCTTCCCTTACAAGCTTATAATAATATTTTCAAAGTAAATGTTTTATTTTATAATTATGTGACTTTTAAATGATTTCAAAATGAATATTTTAAGAATTTTTGAAAGGTACTCTTTATCAAGATCATAATTTTAAATATTATAAAGATTTATCTTTATAAATATTTTTAAATTAATGTCAATGTTTTCAAAATGATTTTAAGGATTTATTATATGTACATGAAGGTTTTGAAATGATAGTTCTTTTCAAAAGTTTCAAAGTCGTATGGGGCACTATGATTCAAAAATCTCTTTTATATTACCGCATTTATAAATGTGTGACTTTTTAATGATTTCGAGAAAAGATATATTTCTCTCAAATAGTTTTGATTTCATCTATGTAAACATCCTTTGATAGATTTTAAGCTTATTTGAAGTTTATTTATTATGATACAAAACTTCTATATTATATTTAAGGTTTTGTGATATGTTTGACTGTGGATGTGCTATTTTTATACTATTCATGGTTTATGGTGAAAATATTGACATTTTGTATGCTAGTTTTAATACGAATGTTTATGTTATGTTTAAACCTTTTCATATGGGAATGCATTGGACTTAATATGTGACGGGTGGAGCCCGCTATAGCTCCTCGATGCATCGGTAGGTCTCATGATACAAACTAGTGTCTTGACACAAGGCATTGGAAAAATCTTATTTGTAGTCTTGGCATGAGGCCTTGGCTATGTGGTTATGATAGTCGGGCATTATGCATTCCATCATTATGAAAGTGGTTATTGATATTTCATGTGATTATTCGATTAGAAGAATATCCATGTGAATAATTAAATGGAATTATTTCTCTTTACTTTTTCCATACTATGTTGAAGTTCAAGTTTAAAAGGCTTTTGTTTTATTTATACATTGCCTTAAATTTTTATTGTTATTTATGAAAGTTTCCGCTTTATTGTTATCCTTACTGGGAATTTGAGATCACCCCTTTTCTATGTTTTATTTTTCCCAGGATGTGAAGTAGTAATTTATGAACGACCTGCAGGGATAGTATGCGGGGATATGAGTGTGGAATATGGAGACAATATATTGTTGTAGCTTTTCACTTATTGATATAATGTAAAACTTTACGAATATATCTAGTGTTTCCAAGGCTTCTAAACCAATCGGTCTTTAGAGATTTGATCTTTCTCGTGATCATTCCAATGTTATGTAATAATGCACCGACTCTGGGTAACTGGGGTCGGGGCATTCCAAAAAGAGCATTAAATAAATCTGGAGTCACCATTTTTGATCAATATTACTACACCCACCAACCCGATTTAATATTCTCTCAGGATTGGGTTGGATTTAGTAGCATGATATTACATAGTTTCATGTTTATTAGAGGATGTATGTTGAACCTATCACTTATGAAATTTCTAGTGGTTAGAAGTTTATGCTTTTTTTCAGTACAATTTTTTTGATTTTTAAAATTAATTGAAATTATTATTTTAACTATTTTAATTTCAAATTTAATTTCAAGGAGTCATATGAGGTTGTTACTTCTCTTACACAGGATATGTGTTTTTTAGAGACTGAGGGTTAGGACACCAGTGTAGTAGGATTTGATGACGCAACATGGATGCATGCGACTCCGAATGTGTTTGAGAACAGAAACGTTGTTGGTATTAGTTATCAATTGAAACCTATCAGTTATTATGCTATTGTAGTATTTTTTTTCCAGGATGAGGGGATCTCATAGAGAGTCATCGTTATCAGTTAAAGAGTATGGGAAGAAGCTATGAGCTAAGGATGAGGTCATAGAGACCCTTTATAAAGAGCATGTAGAGTTTCATCAACAACATGTGAAAAAATATATGGAGCATCATTGAGCACATGAGTATCAACAACAAAAGATGATAAAGTATATGTGATGCTTGACATTTGGTATAGGGATAGAGTACCCCCACCTCCTCCTACATATTCCCTCTCCCTCCTCAATGATATGTATATTTTTAACACATATTTTATGACAAACATTTGAAGGAATATAATTTTTAAAATATTATTATAAATTAATTTATTTAAAATTTTATTTATTTAATTATATTTATATTGTTGGGATGTTTTTTATTTCATATATATTTGAATTTTTTTATTTTTAATTTTAAAATTTTATTGAGTTATTTTTGTTTTCTTAAATTTTATTTAATATTTTAGTATTTTTTGTTTTTTATTTTTTTTATATTATTTGCAACATGATTGATCCCCCATCGTAAATAATGTTGTGTGAAGGGGCATGAGTCACATCAAAAATTCTATCTTAGAATTACCCATTAAAAAGTTGTTGCGACAAAAGGGTTCCTCATCAGAAAAAATGTATGATGGCCCATCGTAAAAAATAGTATTTGAGACAAAATTCTGAACTATGAGATATTTTTGATTGTCTCTCACCACAAGTGTCTATTTTTTATGGGTTCTCCTCACAAATGACCCAGAAAAAATTTCTCATTTTCTAGTTGTTCTAATTCATCAAATAATACATGTTCTATAATATACAATAACTATATAAGTTACACATACATGTTGAACCTATCCTAAAAAGGCACATATTGTCTAAAAATTGAGTGAAATAAACCATAAATAAAAATATATAGATAAAAAAACAAAACATAGACTTATGGTCCAAAAGAAGAGGTTAAATGAGTGGGGAGAACTTGAAATCAACAATTGACAACCCATATGCATTTGATCCAAACATTCATAAATAAATTCGAAAGGATCAAACCATGCCCCAACCGTTAGGAGTATCAAAATACTATGTTACCTAAATCTAAAAAATGTTACAAACATACCACTAAAAAGAGGTACCTGAAGTAAAATACATAGAGGTTCATCTCTAATGATGTGTCCATGTTTGGTGTGAGCATATACATACTTAGTTTGGCACCACTGACATGTCTCAAGTAAAAATTGAATAGTAACATGTATGCATGAACACAACTACTCATTTTTAAATGTTCCTCATAAAATGGTATTAGCAATATAAAAATTAACATAACAATGTAGAAAAAATGAGATAATGGATCAATTTATTATTATGCCTTACTAGGTTACTCTATATATTAGGATGGTCCCTATATGACAAAATTTCCTTTGGATTAATCGAGGGTATGAGATGAAATAGTAGAAACCCCCATCATGTATGGAAGAAAACTGATAGTGTGTAGTAGAGTAAATATAGCCAAGATAACCTTCACAACAGTGAAAATGGGAAGGGAAATCATAGAGTCATAGAAAAACTCATCATGTTCAACCCTATATGATAATGGATAGTAAAATTTCTTAAATAGTTTATATCTGACAATAATATATATTCATATAAACCTTATATAATTATCAAAATAGAAAACATAACAATCACTATCTTAATAGAAAATATAGAAACATTTCTTTTCAAAACAACAATTGTTATATAATAATGGCATGATTTCATATTGAATATATTCATGACGTAAATATGTTCATTCCTCGAATTCCATATCATTAATTTCAAATAATTATCCTATATCAATGTGAATCATATCTCAAGGAACTAAATATAATAAAATATTCACAAATACCCACCATAAAATTTGGAATAATTGAAATTCTATATTTTGTTAACTTCTTTCCAAGGATGCCCTATATATAATAATGAATTCACAAGTGTGTTTCAAGATTTCAATTCTAAAGGTTTCCATATATGCACACGGTGCTGCTTATTTTGGTAGTCTTATGTATTCATTCTGGATCTCTGTTGATAAGGACTTAATCATCCCTGAACCTTCTCTGATAACTCCATTTCATGTATCTATTTTATGATTTTATCCATATATTGGTGTATTTTTTATTACTTTTTTATTTCACTAGTTGGGTTCTACTTTTCATTGGTTGCTTATAATATTTTATATTGATCCCTTTTTCATAACCCCAATCTGGTCTAGTTTAATGGCATGCATAGAAATTTTGGTTGTGTTTCTTTCTTCAGTAATGGTGTATCAGATTTTGGATTTTATGTTTTATTTGTGTCCCATATAAAATTAAACTATGGTTTGGCATGGTGGGAATTTTCTTGATGGGTAGGGAATGTTATTCAGAGTACACAATATAAATTGGAATATCATAATCATCACTTACAATCCCAAAATTGTTCCTTGTATCTACTCTCAACTATATCCCTAGAATGTGCTTCTCTTCCATTCATAGACCACATGTTGTTTTTTTCCTTAAATGTTATCTTTTTATGGTGTTTCTTATTATGATGTTTCAATCACCTATATACCCTTATCTTATTTACAACATTTTAGTTTATGGAATCCATTAGTTATTTACATTCTCCTATGATGGTTGGGGATGGTGATCCTTTCATCTTCCCATTGGATACATCCAGTTCAGCATCAACTGTGGCGTGGTTGTACTGATGTATAGTAATGAGAAGGATACTGCATGATGTTGATTTTATAATGGATGGGTTAGGAGATGTGTGTGCCTACAATATCATGGATGGGGCCTACATCAGGGCTGTTTCATGCCTAGTGTGTGGTGGGTTGACATGCTAAAGGTGGGTTGGGTTCGTGGGCTTATGTTATCATTTTTTGATCTGACTTCTTTCGAGTCCACATTCAATTTAATAATTTCTCCTTAAAATGTTTTGTTTAATAAATTTTCAAAGTAATATTGATTAAAAAAATCTCACAAGTTTACATGGGGTAAATGAACCAAGTATTCAATTATGACATTGGTCATAACCCATGCCTACTCTAGATATCCCTAAATGAGGATAAACTATATAATAATAGCTCAATTGATGTGTTGATTCAAAGTAATGTTCAATCCCAAATAAGACGTCAATATTTTATATCACATTTATGAACAATTATATTTATCTAAGGACACCCTAGATATAAATTAAGGTTTTATAACTCATTTTTTAACACCATGAAAGTGGGACATTCTTCAGATAAATGTTTTTGACATTTATAATAACATTGAATTTAAATTTTTTTAAATCAGGAAGACTATATTTTCATAAAATTAAAACCAAAATTTCATTAAAATAGAAATTATTCTTTGTTTTAAATAAATAATTGGGTTTTTAAGGATAATAAATAGGATGGGGGATTTTAATATATTTGTAAAAATCTTTTTAATTTAAGGAAAATTAAATCATGTAAATATTGTTTGAATAAATCAGGTTTTGATTGGGTGAAATTATATTTTAAGGTTCTAAAAATACATAGTAATTGGGACATTCCTTTCAACAAGACTGGCCTAAATATCACTTCTTCATTGATGAAACTATTTAATATGGTTATGTTTTATCATTGAATTAGAGGACATGGAGAAGTAATTGACCACCTTAGGAAGATGTGGTAAGTGTATACAAAGGTATTCCTAAATATAACATTATTGAGCTATTTATGTTTCTACTGGATGGTTATATCCAAAAACTAGAATCTATGATGTTATGATGGGATCAAATCCATTTTTGTAATTCTAACCATAAAAAATATAAAAAAATTGAATGACATGGGATTATTTGATAGGAAACATGAAAATAGATAGATAAAATAAGGATGGTTTTTATGTACCTGATGCTATGAATATAAATGGTAGTTGTTTCCCTGATGGAATGTTATCAGTGTCTTAAATTGTATTGCCCTAAAGAGTATATTACCAATAAGGGGTCGATCCACAGTGAAAAATAGTTATCTTTGACATGTTTATCTAGTTTTCAATTTATTTTGTGAAGTGTATGGAATTAGGAGTTCATTTTTAATGTTTTGATGAAAAAGTGAGTGGATTTTAATTTCATAGAAATGTACCTGAAGGATAAATAAAAACATGGGAATTTGGTTTTAATGCAAATTTGGAGGAAACTATGTCGTGGCTGTGGATTTTAAGAATTTGTTACTAAATCATTTTGATTATGAAGTTTTTTAGTTCATGATAACCCAACACTTTCGATTTAAACTGTGAAAAGATTTCCTTGGTCTGGTAAACTATGTAGGAACTGAGGAGACTGACTCATTAGTCCAGTAGTTAGTGTTTCTCCATTCTTTATTATATTAGTTCATTTTTGAGCGAGTTAATACTTCCAATGATCATGAAGGTATTAATCGTTATTTTTATTTTGAATCCCTGAAAATGATTCCATTGGTTTGGCTAAAAATTTTCAGTGATAAAAAGAAATGAATGAAGAAAAATAATAAGGGTTAACCAAATCAAAAACAATCATAAAAACTAGTCCAAATTACAAATCTTTCATCACCCACTACCCCAACACACTAGGTGTTTTAGTTATCCATATAAGAAAATATGATAATAGAACCCTCGATACCTGATGTGGTCATTGTAGAATCTTCAAGGAGAGATGATTTCTTTGGTAGAATGGTGGAATAGCAGAGTATTGGAATGATGATAACAAGACAACAGAAAATATTTCCTTCGGATCTTCACGAATCACTCTCAAACCGGAGGCCAAAGCCTCTATTTATAGAAAACAAAATTACACAACGTGTATCTAAAGTATATGTCGTTTAGTTTCGTCAACGAGCTTTTGAGATCTTTTTCTCCACTGCGGGGTTACATAAGAAGCCATCTTTGACGTGGAAAAAAATTATGCCTAGTAAGTGGAGGTACACGACATGTAACGCCTCCATACACGGTGTTTACTCTCATTCATCATCCACTAAATACTTCTAGAAGGGAATTCATGGCATTTATATGATGTACATGACATGTAAAGGCCAGCCGACCACATGGGCGTGCTGACTTCTTCTCATCCACCAATAACTTCTAGAAGAGGATAAATGACATGTATATTATGTACATGGCATGTACACTCTTATCATAACTTGGAAATGTACTTTTCTTGGCCAATCCATGTTGAGGTTTTGGTACACATCATGTTTCTGAAATTACACGACGTGTATTTTGGAAATTTTGATCAATTTTTCCCGGATTTGGGTCTTTATCTTCGAAATAACTGAAAAGCATTTTAATTTCTGAATATTAGCTTTTTCTTTCTAAAAGAACTTATATCCAGTGAAAAAATGTTTTAAAAACTCGATAAAATGTACGTAAATATATTCACAATTCAGGCACATCAAACTCCCCCAAACTTAGTCTTTTTCTTGTCCTCAAGAAAAATCTAAACATCTAATTGATAGTATCCATATTCAAAAAGGGAAACGTTAAACTTTAATTATACTTATAAATATATAGGCATAACAAAGGACTTTAAAATTACACAAAAACATATTTCAATTTTATATTATTTTCTAATCATGCCTCCTTTATAGTTTAATTATAAAACATTCATTCTCTTTTATGCACATCGTTCAAAATTTCACAATTACACATTCCACTTAATGATTTACCTTAACAGAAAATAATACTCTCATCACTCAAGATCATTTTATCAGAGTTGTGCTCAATATTATGTTATGCACTCTATCCATAGGCTTGTAAGTGTTCTCATTCTTTAATTTATAAATTTTAAATCACAAATATCATGAGGACTTTCACCAAGGTTCAAATGTTTCTGAGGCAAAGGGTTTCTAGGTAATAATACAAAAAATAATCTCAAAGGCTTGAAAATAGAGGATAAATTCTTAAACAACAATTCACGATATTCAAATATTAGAGCTCAATGTAAAATTATCCTCAACAAGTGCTTTCAAATGCTCTCATCATAACCATTTCCTTAGTTAGGTAGGGTTTACAAACCAACATGTGAGTATAAGGTCTCTTTTTATGCATCATTTTCATAAACAAAGGGGACCACTAAGAAATTCCACAAATAAGGGTTTAGAACCCTTTATGTCCCAAATGAACAACAGGCTCTTTCCCATACTTAATTTCCTGATGATTTAAAAAAATGTGCTATGTACTTCAAATTCCCTATTTTAAGCTCAACTGAATAATCTTGCAAAATTATAAAAGAATTAGGGTAGGAAGGGAAAGTAGTCTTGTAATAGGGCTTCTTATCAAGGATGTCCAGGGTTTCTAGGGGCATTCATAAAGAATAGATGTAGGATACGTCTCAAGATAAATGGTTTCGAAACAATCAAATTCCCCAATCATTTTAATATAACTCAAAATTTATTCATGTCTCGAAAATAATATTTTCAAATTCTAGTAGTCATGTATATCTCAAGAATCTCTAAAGAAACTGGGTATAAGATATTATATGTCAAAAAGGTTTAGAATACCTATCCGGAATGAGGAAAAAGATAAAGGGTCAATCAGGTCAAGGAATGAATAAAAATTAATAGTCTAATAAATGTAGATAGCCAAGAATTTAAGTTGGGAAATCAACCATATTAGCAATCATTTTAATTTTTTTTTAAAATTTTAAAATAAGCATGCAGCATATAAAATTTTAAGAAATGCATAAATTATTTACAATTATAATTAAATAAAAATTTCCATAGTTTACAAATATTTTATATATTAATGATGTCTCCATGAATAGTTTAAGGGGAAAAGAGCAGTGTAGGTAGAGAAGCTCTCGCACACTGAATAGGGCACATGGTCCTCCAATTGCCAAAAAATTTCTTAGAAGGTAATGTGGTGACATAATAGTATACTAGGACATGGTTATGTATTGGAAGAAGTAGAAATAGAAAAAAAATAAAAGAAACAAAATCTGAAAAACAATACTTCCAGCGTGTCTAGATGAAGAATGGTGGGAAGTGGTGGAGAATTACAACTCATAGCTTGTCGGAGTACCTGTGACGGCTGTGGAGAGATAAAACTGGAAGAATAAACAATAGAAAACATGCACAAGATATCTCAAAAATATATATATAATTGGAGGGAGAGTGACCAAAAACCAGTTAGGGGGTCACCCCAGAAGAGGGATCATCCTGTAAAGAAGTAGCTGGTAAAGAAGGATCAATAGCCGTGGAAGCTGCAGGCTTGAAAGCTATAGCCGGAAAAAAAGCTATAGTAGTTGGAGGCAGAATGCCCTTGTCTTGTGGTAGGGATGCCGGTGATGGGGCATCTGTGATGGAGAGATCTACAAGATGAGGGGGGCCAGGACTTCTAGTGAAGATTAGGATGGATTCCATGGCCACGACAATCCCAGAAGGCCATATGGGGGAAGCCGAAGGAGTCGAAGGAGAAGGAGCCTCTAGTGTAATTTGAATCCCTTAATGTTGTAGTAGTAGCTCCACCATCCTCTCAATGTGGTCCAGGTGTTGAGTTGAGGTAGTATAATGCGGAAGGAGACCATCCCACTGATTGTACAGACAATCCAAATGGTGGTTGACCGCGGCGAGGCGGATGGGGATGGGGAGGTTAGTTGAAGGTATGAAAGGGTAATGGGTAGGGGGAGGTTGAGGAGGGTGAATAAGAAATGAATAAGTTAAGGTTGAGGAAGCTGTAATGGGTGGTGAAGTAGGGGCATGCACATCGATGGGGGAAATAGTGTTGGTAGGGGGCGGGGTGGGGCCTGGTAAGGACATAAGTGCCCCTGCTTTCAGACCAATCCCATGTGAATAAGCATGAGAAAGTCCATCCACTGGGGGGATCCAAATCAGTCCTGAGGAAGGGAAGGATAAAAACGACAAGGTGGTGGGAAAGGCAGGTGGCATAAAACCAACAGTTCAAGTTTCCCTGACGGCCGATAAACATGGCATGGAAGTTGGAGGCTGCACGGTAGGGGAGGTCCGGGTAGTTATGTCGGATGACATAGGTGAGGAACTCCATGTTTAAACTAGTAACAACCCCCATATCCTTGTGGCATGGAAAATTGATGGTGCTAAAGCATTGGTGGGATAAATGAAGGGTAGGGTCAGTGATGAGGGTGCTCTTTTGGGATGTGGGGGTGTAGCGATGGTCAGAAGAAGCAATATCCCGCCACTTGGAAATGTGCTCAGAATGCTCGGGGGGGGGGGGTTATGGTGGAGACATGGTTTGGGGTGATGGGATAATGATAGAAACCGCACCCTCATCCAAACTCGGTCATAGTAAGTTAAAAAGGTCAACCGCCTAGCCAGAATCAAACCATATCGACTGCATCGCTAGGCGTCTCCCAGTACTCGGGCTCGTCAAACTCAAAGGAAGTTGAAAAATCCAAAAAATAAATCTCTAAAAATAGGAGTGATAAATTTTAAGATCATGTATAACAATTTGTCCCTGAGTAGATCTTACAACTCTCCCCAAATACCCAGCTTCTAAGGTATGCTGCTGTTGAGATAATGACTGATCAAAGAGATTGGGTAGAGAGAGAAGCACCAGAATCTGTCATGCGCCAGGTCTATAACTGGGACCACCGTGCAAGTAAAGGGAATACTCACAGAGACTGACCTAGGTGGTACAGTAGCAGAGGCTACCTCTGGTGGTGGGGAAACCATAGTAGACGAAGGGCTACTGAATGTAGCGGTTGATGAGGGATCAACTGCTACTGAAGTGGGCGCAAGAGTTGTGGTACTTATACCAACCTCTACCGAGGTGGTGAGTTGTGGCATGATGGCCAACAGATGGGCCTGGTACTCCGAGAAGTCCTGAGATGGTGTCACCACGGGACAAAGTCATTTCTAGAAAAAAGTGGGCCTCTCTGCCTCAGTATAAGAGGTGTGCCTCTTCCCACATGAAGGATCTCTATCAGCCATATCCTGAAAAAGACAAGAAAACAAAATAAAATAAAAAAAAGAAAAAGAAAAAAGAATTTTGAGAAAAAACAGAAAATTACAAGAACATGACATGTATATCTAGTGTAACCAGTGTATTGTGGAAGCATGTTAACATTCTGTGTTCTCTGGACAGACGCGCCAAGTGGTCATGGAACAGACTAGGGAATGATACATGGCATGTACCGAACATACACACCATGCACATGCAATGTGGTCCCGGTCATGTGTTTTTAAAGACACATCCGCCGTCCGAGTATAGAAAAAATGCAGTACACGCTGTGTGAAGGTACAACATGGCATGTGTAAGAATAGAGTTCATATTGTAGTGTTGAGTGATGGACATGGGCTGGCCTAGAGAAATGGTATACATGGCGTGTACCAAACATACACACCATGTACACAAACATGGTGCGTGTGGCCGTATGAATAAGGTACATGGGCATGATTCTGGATGGTACACGTTGTGTACCAAACATACAAACCGTGTAATTTCAAATTTTGAATTGTCTAGTTTTTGTTCGTGTACAAAATTACACTACGTGTGTTCCTGGTATGATTCCCATGTACTGCAGAAGCTGAACCAGTGACCGTTCTGATAAAAACCCTAAATTCTTAGAAAACAGGGAAATAAGGTGGGTCAAACCACATACCTAAAGTGGGGATCAATATGTAGAAGAAATATAGACCTAAAACCCAAAAAAAAATGGTGGATTGGAAATCATGCGGTTGGAGGGCGTGCTGGGGAAGAAAATAGGGAGAGAGTGGGGGTCACGTGACACAGACTCAAGTTGGGTGGGGCACAACCTTTATTTCCATAGTTCACGATGTGTACCAGGACAAACACACCATGTATCAATTTTTTCTGGAAAGAAATATATAATATAATTATTATTGTAAAATATATAATAATTAATATTCATTATTAAATATATATATATATATATATATATATTATCAAAAATAAATCTATACATATAATTTATTTATAAATACACGTTGTGTGTTCTAAAATGGGAAAAAGAGAAGTACAACCTTTGGTCTGGTGCTTGGGGAGATGTTCGAAACGACGATCGACCATTCCAAATGGAAGCCCTCAACCACTGGAGAAAAGGTTGTAATGCTGCTCATATTTATTACTGATATATTTTCAATGTATCAGGCCTATACTACACGAGTGAAAGAAAATGCACGGTGTGTGGTTTTTTATTAGATAAAAAGGGATAAAGTAGGGAGATTAGCTGAGTTCAAACCTGGGTCTTTTTGATCTAGGGCCGAGACTCTGCCAATTTTCCAACTTCACCCGCATGTATTATAGTATTATAAAAAATATTTAAATTATTATTTTAAAACATGGCACACATGATGTATATTGAAATTATTGTCATGTGTTATTAGTAAAATGAAAAATGATGGAAATGGACTGGTTGTCTGGATTCAAACCCATGCATTTTGGACACCGGTTTACGTCCCTAGCCAGCCAATCCATCCCCACCATGGGTTTTCTTTTATTTAACAATATTTATATATCATTTTGAAAAATACCACACACAATTTATAGGAAAACATGAGTATAAAAAGGAGGAGCCCTGTGTCGAAGGTAGGTTGGGTGGGATTTGAACTGGTGATGACTTGGATAACCTATAGTGACCTTACCATGGGCACCGACATCATCCCTGTTTATTACTTAGTTAATCTATATTTTTATAATATTTAGAATATAAATTAAAAGGAGTCAATACACGCCGTGTATATAGGTTTTAGATGGAATATATCTATTGGGTTGCCTCCCAGGAAGCGCCTTTGTTTTAGGTCACTGGCTCAACTGGCATACCTTTGATTACGTAAGATATTTGGTAGAGAGCTTTCCAACTGTGTCTTCTATGTGATGGTAAGTCTTGTGCCACTGTTAGTTCACCTCCAATGGTTGACCATACTCTCTAGAAATTTATGTCGCTCTATGATGGAATACTTGTATGACTCGAAATGGTCCCAACCATCATGACTTTAGCATTTGTAGAAATAATCAAAGATGAGAGTAAAAAAGGGGTACCTTATCACACATTTGGAATGATCTTTGTGAAATAATCTGGTCGTGGATTGCTCTCGTCTTCTCATTTTACAACATGGTGTTCTCATACGACTCTAATCGGATTTCATCAAGTTCCGACAGTTGAAACTTTCGCCTCTCTTGAGCTACCTTCAGATGAAAATTCAGGGCCTTGATGGAACCGAAAGCTTTGTGCTTCAACTCTATAGGCAGATGAAAGGACTTTCCACAGATGAGGAGGAATGGGGACATCCCCAATTATTTCTTGAAAGCGGTTCGATATTCCCACAAATCATCATCTAGCTTCTTGAACCAGTCTTACCTCGAAGTGTTGAAACTTTTCTCTAGAATCTTCTTGAGATAATGGTTGGAGAGCTCCACTTTTCCACTAAAATGGGATGATATGGCATCCCCATACAATTTTTCACTTCTTACTTCTACTTTACGGTTTTCATCATTGTGTTTTCTAAGTGCGTCCCTCTTTCGCTAACCAGTATGCGAGGTATGCCGAACCTGCTAAAAATGTATTTCTCTAAAAATACCATGACCAAAATGGCCATGTAGTGTGTTATAGAAGTGGATTCTACCAACAAGAAGACGTAGTCGATGCAGATGAGGATGCAAGTCTTTTCAAATGATTGGAGAAGTGGCCCCAAGAAATCTATGCCCCAGACATCAAAGATCTCAAACTCCAGGATGGGGTGTGGGGGAATCTTAGCTCTATGACCCACATTTCTTGTTCTTTTGAATCTACCTCAATGAGAAACAATGTTTCAAGAATCTCTATATATGGTGGGCCAGAAAAACCCAGACTGCAAGATATTTTCAATAGTATGGTCTGGACCACTATTTCCCCCAATTTGGAAGGCGTGACAAAATTCCAGGACTCCATGAACTTCAGTTTCCAGGATGCAATGTCAAATCACCCCATCCCAATAGAATTGGAATAGTAGAGGATCATGCCAGAAGTACCTCTTGACATCAGAGAGAAACCTCTTCCTCTACTGGAAGGAGAGGTCGAGGTTGATGGTACTTGTGAACAAAAAATTAGCAATATCAACATACAATGGTCTAAGTGATTTTTTGACTGAAAAGTGGTTATCATTAAGGAAATTATCCCTGATTACTCAATATTTTTTTTCTCCAAATGAGGTAGCTCTAGGTCAGAGAGATTATTGGAAACAATTTTCTCACTCACATTCTTGTATTGGATCTCCAGATCAAAATATTAGAGGATTACCCATTGGATCAGTCATGCCTTTGCATCCTTCTTGTTCAACATGTACGTGAGTGCTCCATGGCCAGTATAAAAAATAACTTTAGATAGCACTAAGTAAGAACAGATCCGGTCAAAAGGGAACTCCACTCCTAGAATATCCTTTTCTATGGTGGTGTAGTTCATCTGTGACTCGTTGAGCATTCTCCTGGAATAATAGATGGGTTGGAAAATTTGGTCAAGCCACTGGACCATAACTTCTCCCACTGCATAGTCACTGTCATCACACATCACATAAAATTTATTTTCCCAATTGGGAGAAATCATCCCTGGAGCTTCTACCAGGTGATTCTTATAGTGATCAAAATCTATGGGGCATGGTTCATCAAACTCATACATGACATCCCTGTTTAGAAGGTTGGTGAGAGGCTGATCTATCTTCAAGAAGTTGCAGACAAACTGCCTGTAGAAACCTGCATCCCCTAGGAAGCTACGGATCACTATGACAGAAGTCAGAAAAAAATTGTGAAATGAATTCTATCTTTTTTGGGTCCACCTCTATCCCCTTCACTGAGATTCTGTGGCCAAGGAAGATTCCACTCTACACCATCAAATGACACTTTTCCCAGTTCAAAACAAGGTTACTTTTCTCACATATTTTCAGAACCTGCTCCAGGTTCTGGAAGAAATTGGTGACATATTTTTAGTAAATGAAAAAAATCATCCATTAATACTTCCAGGATCTATTCTTCCATGCCATGGTAGATAGAAAAAATTCATCAATGGAAGGTGGTGGGAGAGTTGCACATGCCAAAGGACATCCTGCTCTAAGACAACGTACTATAAGGGCAAGTAAATGTGCCTTCTATTGATCCTCTAGAGCAATGGAAATCCGATTATTGACAGAATAACTATTGAGGTAGCTGTAAAAGTTTTTCCCCACTAGTCTCTCTAGAATCTGATCCATGAAGGGCAAGGGGAAATAATCATTCCTCATGGATTCATTCAGCTTTCTATAATCCACACAGACTCTTCATCCCATGACAGTGTGTATGGGGATGAGCTCTTTCTTATCATTCAATATCATAGTGATATCCCCTGTTTTGGGTACCACTTACTGGGGGCACACCCATAGACTATTCGAGATGGGGTATATTATGCCTACATCTAAAAAATTAATTACCAATTTATTCACAAATTTCTTTATTGAGGGGTTTAGGCGTCATTGTGGTGGCCTAGATTGGTTTGCTCTTTCTTCAAAAAGCACCTTGTGGGTGCAAATAGTAGGGCTGATGCCCTTCAAATATGCAATTTTCCACCCAATAGCATGCTTCTGCCGCTTCCGAACATGTAGAAGTGCATCCTCTTGCTCTTATGGCAGTGCTGCACTAAGCATGAAGAGAAATTTCATATGGTCTCCCAAATAATCATACTTTAGATAATATGGAAGAGGCTTAATTTATAGTGAATACGCCTTTAGAATCAAAGGTACAAGTGGTTTTACCTCTTATTTCTCTAGAATATCATGTATAACAACATTTTTCTATTAGTGGATGCCATGCACTTCTAGGAATTACAGGTCCTCTAGTGTTTCATGAACTGGAATGTCTTAAAAAACAATTTCATCTGAGGGGAACAAACATAGAAGATTGTCTCCTTTTCTACTCACGTGATCATCCACAGTGGTGACTACATAGCCAACCTCATGCTCTGATAATGATGCTTTCTTAAAGACTTTGAGTACATTGTAAGAGAATTTTTTATATCCTACTCTGTAAATAATCTCTTCCTTGTTTACTTCATTTAGTACCTTCCTGGTGGCTAGAAAAGGTTTTCCTAGAATGAGAGGCACCTCATGGTCTTCCTCCATGTCGAGGAAGATGAAACATATAGGGAGGATTGACCTGACCACCTTGACCAGCACGTACACTAATAGCCCCTTCATATTTTTAATGGATCAATCAGCAAGATGAAGGGCCACTTAGGTAGGCTTCAGGTCATTGAGCCCTAGCTTCTTAAAAAATTTAAGGGGCATGAGTTTGACACTGACCCCTAAGTTGTAGAGGGCCTTACCAAACTCACATGGTCCAATAGTGCTTGGTATTGTGAAGCTACTTGGATCCTGGAGCTTGGGAGAAATAAAATTTTGTATCACTTCTGAGAACTCCTTAGTCAATGAAATTTTACCTTGACCCTCCATCTTTATTTTATTAGAGTGAATCTTCTTCATGAATTTCACAAACATGGGCATCTGTGTCAGTGCCTTTTCAAATGGAATGTTTATGTGAAGCTTCTTGAACACTTCCATGAATTTTCCAAACTGGTTATCTAGCTTCCTATGCTTCATCTTCTTCGAGAAAGGTAACATAGGCTCGAAGGGTTTGAAAAACACCTTTCCTTTACCCTATAAAGCCTCTTTTGGTGGGCCTTTGGATGAGGAGGTGTTTCTAACTATACCTTATTCATCATAAGGGAGAGTAATTACACCTGGATATTCCGGTTCTTTATGTTTTAGGCCCTTAACACTTTGTAGTGTGATTGTATGGGGCTTGACCCACGAGTTCTTCTCATTGTTACATGATAGTGTACCAGGATGCCTTCCTGAGATTTGGTTTTCCATTTGACCAATTTGATTATCCAGGCATCGAATAGAAGCCTCATGATTCTGGAATCTGGTCTCAGCAGAAGATATAAACTTGTTCATGAGAACCTCTAACCTTGAGGTATTCTCATGCTGAGGTGGCTCGGTAGGTGGTGGAGGTGATGGCTGCCGCGGCTGATGCGAGTGAGGGTTTTATACCCTTTCAGCTGGTAAGAGTACTTATGGGGTTGTTATTGCCTCGAGTAATGGATATGATACTAGGGATTACCGTATCTGGGTGGTTGTTGAGGGGGTGGATTCTGCTGCTATTGGAACCATCCTGGGTTCTAGTAACCACGCCATGCCGGGTTTCGGTACTGCTGGGTCTAGTTCGGCCCTCTGTTTTGAGCAACATAGCTCACCTCGCTCATCAAAGGGTCAACTATAAGTCCAGGTAATTCTCCCATGATGTGGTTATCACCACATTCACTACACGCCGGATGGTTCCCCGCATGTACTTGGGATGCGCCCTTCAGATTTAGCAAGTCAATCTTTTTGGACACAACATCCAAATCGGTATCAAGCATAGTAGTAGCATCGATATTGTGCATACCTAGTTTCTGTGTGTACTTCTCAGAATGATACTGGAAGCGATTTGTAGACATGTATTTCAATAGTTCAAAAATCCCTTTGGGGGACTTCATCATAATTGTACCTCCAACAGCATCATCCACTACTGACTATGTGTTTGTTGTCAGTCCTCTGTAGAAGTTCTGAACCTACATCTAGAGTGGGAGTCTGTGGTGTGGTAATTTAAGTAGAATCTATTTGAAACACTCTCATAAATCCTAGAAGGACTTCAATTCATACGGCTGGAAGTTGTGTATTTCATTTCGCAAGGTCTCCATCTTCGAAGGTGGGAAATATTTGGATAGGAACACCTAGGCTAGCTCCTGTGACATGAGGATATATCACTGCAACCAACATTTTATCGATTCTTTCGCCTTATTATTTATAGATAAGGGGAAAAGGAAAAGACGAATGGAATACACAAACACCCTATTATAGAGGATCATTTTGCAGATCTCCAAAAAATTAGAGAGATGAGCAGTTGGGTTCTTTCTTGGTAGGCTAATGAACTATACTGTGTTTTGGATTAGCTGCACGATAGTAGGCTTGATCTCAAACTATTAGGCCTACACAGGTGGACAAACGATGCCCATTTCAGCTCCGTTAATAGACGGCATGCCATAATCTATGAGATTACGACGTGAAGGTGGCTGCTGAGGGAGTAGAGGCAGTATGTATTATTGTTCATGAGGGGAGAACTATAACCCCTTACCAGACTATAAAAATGGAATCTACTCCAGTTGGAACTGTTGGAGCTGCTGCGGGCCATATCCTGGAGTTTGTGGAGCTTGCTAGTTTTAGTTGTCATCCGAACCAAACAACTGTCCAACTTTTTAGATTGTTGATGGATCTCTTTCTTCATTTCGTGCCATGGGATTTTTTTGTTTGTGCTCTTCCATGAGTGCTCATCGTCGCCTCAAACGTGTCTGTTCAATCTCTCGGTCAATTGAGAAAACCACGATGACTTAGTGTTCTTGGAACGAGTGAGGTAGTCGATTATAAACCTATCAACCCACACAATACTAAATACACCAAGCATAAACGAGGAAGAAGAATGATAAATAGAAATGGGATTAGAAAAAATATTTTTGGGAATTTATAATTTTTAATTCCACTAAATTTGATACAAACTTGATTTAAATAAAAAAATTAACTCATGATTTTCTCGGAAATGGTGCCAAAATTTGGTAGTCATATCACCGAAGATATGTTATCGGTGCCCCAAATTGTATTACCCTAACAATTATAGTTCCAGTAAAGTGTCAATCCACAAGGAAAATAAGATATTTTTGTCTTGTTTATCTAGTTTTCACTTGATTCAATGAAGTGTTCTGAATTTGGAGTCATTTTTAATGTTTTTATGAAAAAGTGATTGGATTTTAATTTCATTGAAAATTCCTTGAAGGATAAAGAAAAACACGGGAATTTGGTTTTGTTTTAAATTTGGAGGAAACTGCATCATGACTGTGGATTTAAAGAAGTTCTTATTAAATCATTTTTATTATGAAGTTGTGTTGTTCATGAAAACCCAACACTCTGGGTTTTATTTGTGACAAGGTTTCCTTGGTTCGATAAACATTGTCTGGAACAGAGGAAAATGACTCGTTGGTCTAGTAGTCAGTGTTTCATAATTATTTATTAGATTAGTCAATTTGTGAGTTGGTGAATACTTCCAATGACCATGAAGGTATTCATCGTTATTTTTATTTTGAGTCTCTGAAATATTCTTCCCTTAGTCTGGCTCAAAAGTTTCTGTGATAGAAAGAAATTATTGAAGAAGAATAAGAAGGGTTAACTAGAAAAAACACAATCATAATAACTAATCCATATTACAACTCTTTCATCACCCAAACCCCAACACACTTGGTGTTTTTGTTATACGTAGAAGAAAAGATGATAATAGAACCCTTGATACCAGATGTGGTCATCACAGAAACATCGAGGGAGATGAGCTTTTTGGTAGAACAGTGGAATGGAGGAGTAGTGAAATGATGGTAGCATGATAAAAGAACCTCCTTCCTTCAGATCTTCACTAATCACTCTCAAATTGGATGCCAAGGCCTCTATTTATAGAAAAAAAAAAGTACACGGCGTTTATCGAAAGAACATTCCCTGTAGTCTCATCAACACACTTTTTCCATCTTTTCCTCCACCATTGGGTGGCCTAACACGCCGTCTTCGACATGGAACACGTCATTTCCTGGTTGGTAAGGGTACACGAAGTGTAGTGCCACCATACACTGCGTTTACTCTCATTCATCGACCGCCAACCGCTTCTTGAAGAGAATACACGATGTGTATATGATTTACATGACGTGTAAAGATCAGTCGGACACATGGGTGTATATACTTCTTCTTAGCCACAAACAACTTCTAGAAGAGGATACAAATTGTGTATATTATTTACATGGTCTGTACATGCTTCTGGTAACATGGGAATGTACTTGGACTGGCCAATCCGTGTCGGGGTTCTGGTACACGACATGTTTCTGAAAGTACACAACGTGTAGTTTGGAATTTTTGATCAAATTTCACCCGATTTGTGCCTTTATCATGGAAATACATGAAAAGAATTATAATTACCGAATTATAGCATTTTATCTCCAAAATAACTTGTATCCATTGAATAAATGTTTTGAAAACATGATTTACTGTACGAAAATGTACACACAGTTCACACACATCAATAAATCAATGAATTATTATTAAAAAACATGATAAAATAAAAAAGTGTAGTGATAATTGTTGATGAGGACACTTTTCAAAATTAATACCAAATAAAAACCCTTTCATCATAAGCTATTTATCATTAGTTTATGGAATTGGTTGAATACTATTATATAATATCTTATAAAATTCAAAAATATTCCTTCCACTTCATATAGGATAAATATCTTAAGAAAATATAAATTAATAATTTTAATATTGTTTATATATTTTTTTATTTACAAAGGAAATATTTTTGTAGGAATTATCATGATATGGACTGTAAATTCACTAAAGAGTATAGAAGCCCAATTTTAAAAATAAATGTGTTTTAACAACCAAACATTCACCAAAGCATGCTCCAATGGTTACCAACCCACCACTAATATCACTTAGTAAGAAATGACATAAATAAGAAATCATAAATAAATAAATATATATAGTATAAAAAATATCTACTAAAACCAATGGAAACCTAGTAAGAAAACATGTAAAATCCAACCATTACCAAGGTATCCTAAATCTCCAATTAAAATCACGAATTAAAAATATAATTATATCTTAAAAATTATAAAACCCCTAGGAAAAATACCACCCCATTTTATTCTTATCAATATTGATGAAAATGGTAGAAAAAATACATATTATTTATTCCTATAGGGTAGAGAAGAGGAACCCTATTACTAGAGGTGATTTTATCCTGTCTTTATGAAATTGAAAATAAAAACATACAACAATGGTTAAATTAAACAATTGATATAGAATAATTGGATAGAGAAAGTTTATAAGAGTTGACTTATCTATGTTTTGGTGTAATAAGGACCCCTTGGACCACCAATGTTTAAATAATGTTAAGGAAGGAGAAGTATAACCCTAGGAGAGTGGAGAGAGGGTCTCTTGGTTGGGAAAGAGGAGAATAGATAAAGGGAAACCCCATTTGGGTGTAAAAGTAATAGGTTATAATGAATAAAAGGTCCCTCCCAAAGTAATAAATCCATATTGGGTCTTCTAGGTTCCTGTTATAGAACCACCTATTACATGAAGGAACCCCCTGAGGCCTCTCTCTACTGTTCAACACTCAGGTACCCGATGACCCACCACTAGGTACCCAGTGTATTCTGTAGTAAAATATTGTAGGTGACATGTATTAACCATGGTAATATTAAGAAAAATCATTTTCATGTCTTATTAATCCTCATTTATTATATTTTATATAGTTACATTCATTATAATCATATAAGTTAATTTATCATTAAAAAATAAAAAAGAAATATTTTTAACCAAATTGGGTTTTCATTCTTTTTAGGGTTTAATTTAAAATATTAACGTCCAAATTTTATAATTTTAATTTTAAAAATGAACTTCATTTTTTATTTAGTTTGTAAAAATTATATCATGATGAATTTATTATAATTTTCAAAAAAAATAAATTCTTCAATGAATAGATAAAAATAATAATAATTATTAGAAACTGTCTTTTAATTTCAAGTATTTAGAATGTCCCATTTTATTTTAAATGGATTCAATGAAAACATTGTTCGATTATATTTCTTAGAGTACAATTATTTTCATTTAAATCTATATTATTATTTAATTTTTTTATAAAAACGTTTTTATACTCTAAAGCCATATTAAAAAAAAGCGTTTTCAATTCCATTTTAGAGATTTAATTTTAAATTAAATTCTGGCACATCTGAAAATTTAATTAAATAAAACTGATTAAATATTTGTAATAATAATAATTAATATTAGTTAATATGCTCAATTTAATTATTTTTCATGATTTAAAGTTAAAAACCATAAAAATTGTAATTATGGTTAAGGTTAATACATTTTTATTTGGGGGAGGGGGTAAACTAATGACATAAGAGTTAAAATGCCCTAAAAATCCAAATTCTATTGTATGAACATATTTCAATTCTATCTCATCTAATTGTAGAATATAATCCATTTTTGGCCATTTCGTTTGAGTAATACATTAACATATTTTAATATTTATTAAACTTTTGAGTGTCTCCTATCTACCACTTATAAAAGGACACCCCTCTCTTCTCCAATCATCAATTAAAAAGACTTTTTGTTTGGATAATTACTAAAAAAATACATTCATAAAATTCATTAACTTTTTCTAGAGTCCCTTTTTATCACAAAACCATTCTATCTGGGATTTAGGTAAAAACATAAAGATGTTTTTTGAAGAAGATATATATTTATTAACTAATATTTTTCATTTTATATAATCTTATATATCCTCCACATATTCAAAAAAAATGTAGAAATAATAACCCCAATATCTTATATTTACATAGATGTCTTTATGTTAATTTTTTAACTTATATCCATCTCATCTTCTACAAAATGGGAATATAAACATTTATTTGTGTGTATGGTGGACTACTGCCACACAAACATATGTAATTCATTTTCTATCACCATATATCATGAATGTTTATAATAATGGATTTAATATATATATATATATATATATATATATTATACTATGGAAATAATTAATATTGTTGAAATATAATATATCATCAATTTTATTACCATTCTATCTAATGAAATTTGATAATTTTGATCTTGCATACATGTGGATGACAACCTTCACAAACCAATGTGATTTTTTTTCATCCCCACATCACAGGACTGGTATATATAATTATATATAAATATATACTATGATATTTTTTTATATAATAATAAATATGGAAAGATAAAATGATACTAACCTTCTTTCCCTCATGCTCTTTGATAAATGAAAATGATACTCATGCGTACGTGTGGCTTACCATCTCAATGATTTTAATGTAATAGATTTTCCATTACCAAATTTTATTAATGGGATTAAATGTAAAATTGATATATCAAAATTATAATTATTCCATCATTATTATTATCTACATGATGGAATAATGACCAATTTAACCATAATTATAATACTGAATTCATTTTGGACATACGATCCAAATATCATTTAAACATATAAAATAGACTTAAATGATTATGTAATTGAATATAAAACAGAAATAAAAAAAAATAAAAAATAATAATAATGATGAAAATTATTATCAGAAAATAATATAGATATTCTAATTTTGTTATTTAAGAAGATAACGAGTGTTTGTGATGAGTCCGACTCCCAAAAAGAGACAATTTAAATTAAATCCTTGTATAAAATGTTTTCATAATGATTTTTTTCAAAATATATTTTCTTCCACATCTGTTGTATAAATATTAGTATTTTTGATATATTTATATTTATATAATTTAATTATAATTCACATTTTAGGTCTTTTTTCTTTTTATACAAATGTTTTTGAATGGAATGCTTCTTCAGATTTTATATGTAATATTTTTCCTTTCAGTACAAAATAGAAAATAGAATATTATATTTTAATGTATATGACATCAAGAAATTTTCACATCACCAATGACATTATTTTATATTAATATCTATTTACAATAATACATGTTTTCTTAAATAAAAAACAGTTCTTCCCTTTTTTATGTGTATTTTAGGTTTGAAAATTCATTTTTAAAAGGAAAGTGTATTTCGATATCCAAAAATATTTTGTATATTAATTGAAAAGAGTTTTTAATAGGTTTTTAGAAAAAAATATAAAATAATAAAATGTTTTATTTATGATATTGAAAATTTTAACCATATATTATTTTGGGTGATCCAGATATAGATAATACAATGGGTGAGCATGATAAAGCTTATATGATAGGTGATCACGATACAACATAAAACAAAATGTGAGGCTAATAAAGCTTATTCGAACGGTGAGCTATAGATAACTCTCTAATGCATTTGGTAATGTTATATCTATTCCTAAGAAGCAAGGAGTTATATAACCATGTTGGGTTCTCTTGTTTATCTAACTGGTATCCTATTATTTTTAAAATGGGTTATGAATATAATTTTTTAAATTTTTCCAGAAAGGGTTTCTATTTTTGTGCTATGGATTTAAAAATTTTATTTGAGGATAAACTTTGTTCCAATTATTTTGTTATAATTTTTCTCAAATACTCATAGAATATTGTGATAAAGGTAATAATTTTATAGGTTCTTATGTATTTTGTTGGACTAATGAATTTTATTATTTTACTTCCCTTAATGATATTTTTTTGAATCCCATTTTTCAAATTGTTTTTCATAGTATTTAAGGATTATTTAGAACAAATAAGAAGTCAAGTAGAATGGAATGAATATTTTTAATTTAAATAAAACATAATTCATTTTAATGTTGTTTATTGAGTAAAAAATGGATAGTGATTAAATGCATCGACTTTATAAAATATTGTTTTTATGTAACATTTATGATGTAATTTTATTAAACTATAAACATAAATGATATTCAGGATTGCATGAATGTGAATTATAGTGTAATGAAAATAGATTATATAATGTTTAAGGTTGAGTTCTTATAGTTGGTAATAGTGAAATGGATTATATAACATTGGAGTTTAGTACGATGTTAATATAATTCCCATGAGAGATTAAACATTATAGTTATTAGGATATAGAATATGAAGATTATCATGTGGCTTTATCTAATATACGTCTCATCAAAATGGTTTTCCATAGAGGATATACAGAAGATGAATTAGAAAGGTATTAAAAGGATATTTACCTTCCAAATCAGAATCCTTGAATGGATGGAATTGGAATAAATTTTTTTGTTGAAGTGGTGGATCAGATAAAAAAGGCTATAATTTTTGGTTGCACCATGTTAAAGAGAAACTATAATTAGTATAGCAGGACATGAATATAGTCGATAATTATAAGAAACAACACCTTCCACTTTTATGTAGAACTTCAGATCCAATGGTAACCGAATGATGGATCAATGATTTGGAAAATATATTCAATGTCATGGAATGTTCAAAGCCTATAAGGTTAACTCTTTTCAGTCATAATTTTGATGATGAAGTTGGTCGATGATGGTCATTGGTTAAAAATAAGAGACTGAGAGAAGATCTCAATGCCATGGAATTTAGTAAATTTAAGAATTGTTTCTTAGAAATGTATTTACCTATCACTGTTCGAATCAGGGTGGAGAAATAATTCGTGGAATTGAGGTACAAGGAAGATTAACTAAAAGATTAAAAATAGATTTTTACATTATTGGTTTGGTACATAGTGAATTTTTTTCAATAGAATGATAGTTAAATTAACAGATTTTACTTTGGATTGGAACCATTTTTACAAAGATCATTGGGCTCATGAGATTTTAAAAGTAGTGAGACATTTTTATTTGTAATGAGAATGTAGAGAAGGACATTTCTTCCACATAAGATCCTTGATATGAAAATACTAATAATAAGTGAAATTGGAAGGAAATAGAGGATAAATAAACAAAGAGATATAATTTTAATCTCCCATCATGTTTTATGTTAGGTAAAAAACATTTTTGGTGATGTTTTACTTAATCGGGGAAGTTTTATCAGTGTAGTGTATTTGGTTATTGGGATCATGTATACAATGAAATAAGTTTTGAATAATCTAAAAATGGTTATCTAATATTTAGTTAATAGTGAGATCTTTTAACCTCGATTAGTTGGGAAATTATGAGAATATGTGTTAAAAGTTAGTTACTTATTATTGAAATCACCAAGATTTCCTAAAAAAGGTGTGGATAATCATATTTTTCTAATACCGTTGATGTTGGTCCATCTAATGAGTTTCTGATAGGTAATTTACTTGTCTATTTAATTTTTAAAATTATTGGTTTTAATATGGATCTTCATATTCTATCATTTATGGTACATTTTCAAGTGAAATATGAATATCACTTGACGAAAAGAAGATAAAACTTTTTGTGAAATCTTTGAGTGGAATTATTAATGTTACACAAGTTTTTCAAAATATTCTTAATATTATAGAGGGATTTTATTTCATGAAAATATCATTCAACTACCCATAATAAGGTTTTATATTATTTTGGATATTAATTTAATTTTTGATTATAATTATAAGATATATTTCAAAGCTATGAAATATAAATTCAAGGATTTTATAACATTGATAACATATCAAGAAGTCAAGAAAATTTTTTGAGATGGAATTGAATGTAACGAAGATCATATTATAGAAAATGAATCTTTTTTTTATATTAATGATGTTTCTATAGTGAATTAATATATATATGCATTTGTTTATTCTTTTCCTCACGTTATACAGGATAAGGAGGATGAGTTTATTATGACTTGGTTCGTGATGATAACTTATTTTCAAATCCACTTTATCAAATGAATCAAGTATAAATTTTTGACTTAGAAAACTAGTTTCAATAGTTTCTATATAAAATATTAATTAATTTGATCACTTAACCATGGGGTTCCCCTATTTTATTTGTTAAAAATAAATATATTTTAATGATACTTTTCTTTGATTATAGTGACTTGAATAACATTACTATTAATAAAAAGTTCCCTTACCTAATATAAATGATTTGTTTAAAAACCTATAAATAGAATAATTTTTTTTGGAGATTTATCTCAGGCCATTATAAAATCAGTTGATGATAATGGAGTAATATATTCCAAATATTATTTTTTAGACTAGATATGGGCATAATGAGTTTTTGGTTAGGTCCTTTGGGTTGTCTAATTCACCATATATATTTATGTTTCTAATATATATTTCTATGACTATTCAAGTATTTTTTTGCTGTTTTTATTGATAATATATTATTATATTATACAATTAAAGAGGATCATGAAAGACACCAAATTATTATTTGGAAAACCTTAAAAGAAAACAAATTATATGTCAAATTGAGTAAGTGTCCATTTTTGTTGCAAAAAATTCTGTTTCCTTGGGAGTATTATTTCTAAAGATACTTTAACTATTTTCCCTAAAAAACTAATGTTTTTTATTAGTGTCAACATGCTATAAATTTTGTATAGATTTATAGTTTTCTCGTATTACTGGGTTACTGACATTAGTTTATTGAAACATTTATCAGTTATCTTGGCTATTAACTATGTCAACTCGAAAAATAGTCAAATTAATATGGATGACTGTAGAATTATTTTTTCCAAGAATGAAAAAGAATATTGGAGAATGCTCTGATTTTTGTTGTTCCTTATAGAAATTGTGAATTTTTTATCAAGAATGATTCTTTATTAAAAGGACTTGGTTGTGCTTTTAAGTATAATAAACGTGTAATTTATTATGATTCATATAAACTAAAAGTTCTTGTGTTAAATTTCGATACACGTTATTGGAAATTAGATATAGTGGGATTGGTTATTTTTTTCGAATCATTTTATATTGAGTAAGGATTTAAATATATAATAATAATAAATGTTTTAAGTATATATTAACTCAAAATATATTTGAACATGAGATAAAGAATATTCCTAAAACTAATTAAGAATAATAATTACATGATTCAATACAATCTTGGAATGTAAAAGAATGGTTTTTATGATTTTATTTGGAATGATAAAGCTACATTAACCATGATACATTTGAACCATATCCATGTGGTTAATGATTTGTTGAATTTTGGCCTAGATATTGTGTATGCTGGAACTACCTCTATTTTCATTAATATTTCCATTCAAAATTCTTGGTTGGAAATAATTATGCAAGTTCATAAAAAGTATAATATATTATATAAAAAGTATAATATGTTAGTAGGGGTAGGATTCAAGATTTAAATGATAACGAAGAAGGTATTATCAAATTTGGAAAGAGATTATGTGTGCCTTCGGATTTCCAATTAAAGATAGATTTTTTGAGTGATTCTTATTGTTCCCCATTTTCCATTCATCATGGAAGCACAAGTATATAAAAATACATTCATGAGTATTGCTAGTTAGATGGAATAATATGGTATATTGTTCACTATAAAATGATATTTTTGACTTGCCACTTGGTTAAACTAGATTTGAAATTATCGGAGGGATGCATCATCCTTTACAAACTATGGAGTAAAAAAGGTAAAATATATCCATGGATTTCATGTTGGGATTAATGAAGACATGTTCAGTTAATGATGTGATTTTTTATTATTATTCAATTAAAAAAATCTACGCATCTCCTTTCTATTAGATATATAATGACTTTAGATCAGATTTCTCGACTATATATAAAATGGAAAATTTGGTTACACTGAGTTTATCTCTCCATTGTGTATGATTGTGATCCCAAGATCACTTCTGATTTTTTGAAATGTCTTTATAATTCATTGGGAACTGAATTAAATTATAGTAAAACTTTTCATCTTCAATCTAATTGATATTTAGAGTGAACAATTCGCACCTTATAGATGCTTAATTCTTGTAAAATTTATTAAAAATGAATTTTGGATCAATATATTTCTTTATTTTCGTTTCTTTTATTAAAATAGTTTTCATTCCTGTATACAGATGAATTTGTTTTTGTGAAATTATATTGATAGAGTAGTCAAACTGAAGATTATAGGGCTAAAGTAGGTGAGAAGAAGTTATTGGAACTAGAGTTGGTTAAAGAAATAGTTGCAAAGGTGAAGATGATTTAGAAAAATATATTGATAAATTAGAGTAGGTAGAAAAGTTATGTGGATAACTTGAGAAAATATCATTCTTTCTAGGTTGGTGATGATGTTTCCATATTGTATCTCTATGGAAAAGTGTTATATGTTTTGGTAAAAAAAGAAATATGATTCTAAGTTTCATTAGACCATGTGGAATCCTAGTGAATGATGGATTTGTTTCTTATCGAGTGTCCTTGTCTATGAATTTTTATTAGGTTCATTACATTTTTCATGTTTCATTATAAATACAATATCTTCTAGATGAATGAAAGGGGTATATGAACTTCATTCTTTTGGAGGTGCTGAGTTAGACTCATAGGAGTCCACCCTTGGGAGAATTTATCCTTCACCTAGGATCCAATAATATTTCCAGTTCACCCGGTTCCTAACTATGTGTGTGAAATGAGGTGTGAACCACCTGTACTGATAGATTATTGTGTCGAACTATCGTATATCGGGTCGTCACCCTCTGGGAACATCTAGCATAAAAGCTAGAAATGGATCTTTCCAAGAAGGGGCTCTCTCAAGAGTGATCCCTTCATGAGGAGGGGGGTTTCCTGGTGTAGAGGGTTTGAAAATGCCACACATGGGGATTCCTTTTAAAAATGAAAAAATGTTCCGGTTTAATTTCATGTTTTGAGCTATGAAGTAATTCAGTTGAAAGAAAATATTTCTTATATGAAAAAATAAACATCCTTAACCACATATACAAATTGAATTGGAATAATTTATCATATAAAGTTAAGGTATTGTGAAATAACCATATAGGTTTATAAGCTATTGGGGAATCTGAAAATGCTATAAAGGGAAAATCTCCCCATTTTTTATATAATGATAAAATTTACAAGGGTGTAATATTAAATTGGGATGAATAACGTAACAACCATAATAATGTGTTGATAAATAATTTTCATTTGTTATTATTATTCATTAATTAGATTTTATTGATTTATATTCAATATAATAATATTAGTTAAATTTTCTGTCAAAAGGAAAAATCATTATTTCTAACCAAATTGGGGTTTCTTGCATTATATGGTTTTATTTAAAAAAATTAATTACAAATTTTAGATTGTTAATTTTTATAAATTAAATTCATTTTAAAATTCATATTTTCAAAATCATATTATGGTTATTTTTTTATAATGTTTGGAATAGTTTTATTTTTCAATAAATACTGAAAAGTAATGATTTTTATAAAAAAATATTTTTCGTTTGAAGAATTAAAAAATTTATATTTTGTTTTAAATGGATTTAAAGTAAAATTAGTACATTTATATTATTAATAATATAAATTTTTTCATTGTAGTTAATATTATACTTTAATTGTTTATAAATACATATTAAAAATTTAAAATGATTTTTTTTTGAAAAACAGTTTTTTCATCATGTTTTATAGATTTTATTTTAAATTAAATTATACCACTTATCTGAACTGATATTTATATAGTGGATTCCATAATTTTGAAAATAATAAATAATATTAGGTAATAAGTTCTTCTTAGCTTTTGGATATAATGAATAATAAAAACAGTAAAAGTCTATTTCCATGGTTACGGTTAAAACAGGTATACAGAGAGGGGGGATTAAAGAGATGAGGGTTAAAATGATATAAAAACATTTCAAAATTATATTGAATAGAAATATTTCTATCATATATCATCTAATATTTGGAAATGGTCTATTTTTTGTCTATTTTAATTGATTTACATCAATATATTTAAATTGTTTTAAAATTCCAAGTGTTTCCTCTCCCCATTTATAAAAGGACACCCCGTATCCCCCCAATCCACAATTAAAGAGCATTTTGTATATTAAATCATCTTAAAAAATAAATTCCTAAAATCCATACCCACTACCTAGTTTTAATGGGTTGATCATAAAACCATTTTAGGAAGGATTTAAGTGTAAAACTAAAGAGGTTTTTTGAAGAAATGTTGTAGTTCTTAACCGAGATTTTACATTTTAATGATTATCATACCACATTAAAATATTATTAAAGCATGGTGAAATAACAAAACTAGTATATTATATATACTAATATATTTTTAGGTTATTCTCATTTCCTTTTTCTATATACTATTTCAACAAATTGGAATCAAAACTTTTGTTCATGTGTACGGTGCGCTGTCACCTCATGGACCGATGTAATTCATTTTCCATCACTACCTCTCATAGCTAGTAATAATGATGGATTTAGTGTATATAAATTATATTAATAACATATTTATCAATTTTAAAGATAATATATCATCTATTTTATTACCTTTCCTTCCATATAACATTTTTAACATCGTTTGTGCAAACGTTTGGATTAACAACTCCATAGATTTCCTACAATTGTTATTACAGAAATATTCATTATATATCATCAAAACACCTGAAATGAACTTAAATGATTAATTTTAAAGGTTCTTATCCTTGTATCCCTTTAAATTTTATTTTTTGGGTGTTGGAGGTGCATAGAGTAGGCTCATGGAGGTGATATGGGCTTATAAGGGCGCCACATCGATTTTTATCCTCATTTCAGCATGGAGACTTGGGAGGTGTTGTAAGCCTAGTCACTACAACATGGTGGGACTGGATGGGACATAGGATCTTTGAGATGTAAAATTTTGATCCACACAAATTTTTGTAATGGACACACCATGGAGTAGAATTTTGGAATAGGCCAGTGGTGTTCTACGATGTGGAGGTATTGGCTACCACATAGATGTTTGTGGGTGTTCTACATTTTTCAAGGAAGATTACCCATTGATGTAGGATGTGACGTATCCTCCATTCAGGGAAACTTTATTCTTTAGTATAGTTAATTAACCTAAACTATTATCAATCTCCCCCTTTTATAATATGTATAGATTTAGTTGATATATGGTTCTCATATGTGATTTGACCAGGGATGCCAGAATGTTTTATTCTTACTTATGATGTAGTATTTCTTGTGTCCAGTTATTCTGTGCTAGGGTCAAGTGGGTTAGGATATGGTATTATAATTTTTATTTGACCTATAAATACCCCATTCACATCTAAACCAAAATTTTTCTCTCAATCCCTTGGCACCCAATATATATTTTTGATGGATTTTATGTATCCTTTGACTAGCTTTGATCCTTAGCTTCATGTATTTGATCGATGGTGATATGATGTGTTTTATTTCTCAGTTCTTAATTTTTTTTCTTCATTTCATATAGTTTAATACCATTATATATTACCATGTTATAGATTTTTATTTCAATTTTTTAATGCATTTTTATGACTTTTGGTATAGTGGTCACAATACATTCTCCGAGTGAATTTTTTTTTCATGGGATAGGTGACTTGAGAATAGAATTATTGTTCCACAATCATGTAAATAATTTAGACATCTTGAGGTACATGAATCAATGATTATACTTTATATATTTTAATTTGAATGTTAACCATAATTTATATTTTTGGGTGGCTGTGGAATTAACCATAAAAAAGGATAAACTACATTATGGGAAAAATGGTTTTGGTTTGAGATTAAATGTGTTATTTCACCATGATAGTGGTTTTCAAATTATTTTTAAAGATAGTATGATATCTATGATATTATTCCTTATAATTTTTTTTATTGGGATATAATGTTTATTATATTAAAATAGTAAATAAACTAAAGATAGTAATTGTTGGTTTTCTAAAGAACATAAAGAGGCATATTTAATGAATACTTAGTTTCTTGTAATTTTGTGGTAACCAAATTGAAGCAAGATGTAAGATTAATTTATGTTTTTCTTCAATGTGTTAATTGATTTGTATAATTAACATAAATATGGTAATTTTCATTGTTAATAATAATAAATAGACCTTTTAATGGAATTATTCATCACTAAAGTATATTGAATCTGGAAGTTATGCTTGACAAACTTTTTTATGAAATTATATAATTTAATAGATGATTCTTTTGGTTACCCATATATGTAACATATAATAATTGAATATGTTAAACTAATATAGAATAAAACTAGTTGTTTGATAATGATAAATGATTTGGTTTGAGTGATCCCATTTTCTTATGAATCTGGGATGCCTTGCATTAGGGGTTGAGTGATTCTATATGCATGTGAATGAGAATTGACTTGTTATAATGGCCTAGATTCCATATTGTAATTATTATTTATTTATGCCTATTTTTTCATGGGATTTGTGCCTTATGATGCAATGTGTTGTTATCATGGGATGTATGATGAGATATGGGTGGGGATTCTTAGATTTCTTACAGTAGTTGACGTCTTTGATTGTAGGATGCATGATCATATTAATGATGTTTTCAGGGATATAACTAGGTTTCATGAAATTTTTTATGTATTGTAATACCCATGGCTATTCTTAAAGTTGAAATTCTTTCTTCTGGATAATTTGTTTAACGGTCAGATTGTATGGTTGCTTTTTTATCTTCTTTTCATTAAACACTACTTGAGGTTGCTGTTAGGTCATGAGTTTTATTCTCTTTAAGGTAGATTATGATGATTACTCGAATACCTAGAAAATGTAATGGTAATATAAAAATAAATTTCTTAACCTTCTGGGGTTTCTATCCATTGGAATAAAAATGTTGTACTATTAAGAAAACATGGATTCAGTTAGGTTATACCTAAATGGAATTGAATTCACTCTGATGGTTAATAAAATATAATTCATAATATTTTTAATTAAAGTAAATTGAATTAATTAACATAAAATTTAGTATAAAAAGGGATGAATTAATTTATTTAATTTCTTGTCAAATCAATATGTGCTTACATGACATCTAGCTCTTAGCAGTATCAGTCGGGTGTCCTTGAGATGATATCTATTACTAAGTCTATGACTACATTAATTCCCATAGTGTGGATTTTTAAATATTATATCTTATATATTTTATGGTTTCATACTCTACCCCACTCATTTCAATTAGGAAACTAACACCCAGTGGACACTATGAGCGGTGTCACCAATATCTTAGTTGGCGAGGGATGGATGAATGAATACCCCCTCTGGCCCTTCTCTCTTCTCCTGGTATTATTATGTTCTCTTATTCATGGTTCTTGTTTATCCACATATATTTATCTAGTGGGATGTAATATATTGCGGTTATTTTACCCACATGCATATATATATATATATTATCCTACATATTATTATAGGTATGTCATGTGTGGGATGTGATGGTTCAAGGTACATAATAAGTTAATGGGATGTGATGGATTAGTTTACAGCACTTGACATATAATATAAGGAATATAGGATTTTGTGGATTATAGAAACAACTCATTTACCATATGGAGATGTGGATGAGATTATGAGATGTTTTGATGTTTGAGAATCATGTTGTGATACTTAAACCAGGTGTCTTCGGGTTAGATTATTTTATAAGGATATGGATCATGACATGAAACGTTGGGTTAGAGTAGTAAACTAGTGGGGAGGTAGTGGTGAGGAACCCTTGTTTTATCAATTTAATATACGATCTCTTGTATGTATTATATTTTGAGAGATATCTATAGTGATTTTGGGAACTAGGATACCTATTTAGGTGTTGAGACGACTCCTCTTGTTATTTTTTTTGGATTTAGTATGACTTATTTATCTTTTACATGAGATTATTAGTGAAGATCCTGGAGAGTATACCTATTATGCTAACCCTATATAGATATAAACTATTTTCTAGTCAATATGAGAAGGTTATAGATCGGGATGGATATTACTAACTCTTTGCAGTTTGTGAGTTTTTTGGGAATCATGGTCATTAATAAGTTTACCTTTTAATACTTCTAATTTTTATTTCTATTTGTTTTATATTTTTATAAAATTTCATGCATGTACTTAGGTTTTATTTACATATATCTAAGTAGGATATGATTGGTTTACCATCCTTTTCTCTCTTTCCATGTGTTCTTTTATAGAGTAATGTCTCTCATTCATATTTTTATATACCCATGGTTATTTTCACTTAACCATGGACTATTTGTGGCATTATTAATGTTGTCACTATCTCCCTTCTCTCATTACTTACCTATAAGGGGACTCTTTGGGGTGAGGGTTTTGACTGGGTGGTATTAAAGATTCGGGTTGAGGTATATAATAAATATTAGAGTTAGGAATAGGTTATGGATGCATATGTTAGTAGAGAAAAGCTATCATATAATATTAGTAAGTGATGTAAACAATGGATACCATATGAGAAACTTGTATTTAGGGACCCCTTCAATATGACTCATGTACCATTATGTTCAATTATCCAAATAACCTAAGTGATACTGGTTATGTGGTATAGACCTATAAAAAGATTATGAATTAATCTTATCTGTTCCTTTGTTTTAAATGAGTAAACATTCGGATTAGTTTAAATATTAAATAAAATAATGAAATAATTAATTAATGTAAAATACTCTATTTTCAAGGAATATGAGTCTCTAAACATTTGTTATTTTTAGTTATAACTCATTGTTGAAATCATCATTAGGTTTTAATAGAGTATGTTCACCGACATGTTCAAGTGGATTTCCATATAGTAAAGTTCAATGATGATGAATATTGTTGGCATACACTCTAGAGTATTAATTCATGGGTTTTTAGAAGTAAGAAAGCTTATTTTCTAACACAGTGACAAGAGACTGGTTGTTGGTGGTAGAGATACCTTTTAGTTTGATCCATGATTAGAAGAATAACTGGGTTTCATTGTTGGTGAATATGCTATGTGGGTCTATAATAATGTAGTAGATCATATTCTTGAAGAACTATATGGAGTTATATTTCTTATGGGAGATGCTTAGAGACCTATTCCAAGTAGATATTCTTACATTCACCATGAAGGTAGTTAGTCACCAGTAGCTTTTTACCCTTCGATAGGGGAGTTAAAACGTATGGTAGTTCGAGATCTATTTCAGGATCCCCATATGATATGCTTTAGACCAATTTCTAGATGAGTAGGGAAGGTTGAGGCATTTCAAGGATACCTTGTATGCAGAGATCCATATCCAGGTCACATCATTTATACTATATATGTATCTAGAGGTGCTAGTGAGATCATAGGGTTTCGAGAGGTTGTGGGAAAGATCCTGGTCATCATGAGAGAGGAGTCATTAAAATACCTCACAAATAATAATTTTTTAAGGTTCTTATTTTCCTTGATAGAGCATATTTTAAATATATATGTGTAGGTCTCATCCCTCATCTTCTCGTTTCTTTGGGGGTGGAGGACCTCATGACACTTACAAGGTAACAATTTATTTTTGTGGAGGATGAGGTTATCAGTGACAAGAGTTCCCAAAATTTTTATGTAGGATGCATGAACCAATTTTTTCAATTCAGTCCCCTCCAATGAGAGGGTTTTATCTGAGGCTGCAATAGTAGGATTCAGCTGTTTACGATCAGCAAAGGGGATACATTGTTGGTAGTGGATAGACATGAGATTCTCCTTATCAAAATAGAAAATATTGAGTTTGTTGAGGTGGTTATCATAAAGTTCAAATAGGTAGAATAGTTGGTATTTTCCAGCTTTGTGCTCTAGGATTTTCAATTATTATAGAGATAGACATTGTTCTAGGTACCATTTAATTTTTTTAATTATGGGTGTTCTTTATCGGATTCGAGAGCTACACACTCCTTCATATCACCTACACTAGTACATGCTTTGGTACTTAAGGTGGAGATACATCTGGTTACCTTCGCATTGACTTTTCTATTTGGAGTTTGAGCATATCTATATCTTTTACATAGAGACTTTGAGCCAATTTTGGGGTGACATCACTCTTGGGTGGACTTCCAATGCTTCTAAAAAAAGACCAATGATGTCATGCTTAGTATAGAAGGTTTATCTTCAGTTCATGATATTGTGAATTTATTTAGGAGGAATATTTTGTTATATAAAGATGATAGTCTCTATAATGTTTTTTGGTGAGCAAGATGATCGGATGGGTCAGACGCATGTTCCATACTTATCTTCCTTGATGGTCATGATGATGCTATGTTTTTCATATATTCAAAAGATGGTGTTTCCTATGGTTATAGAAGAATTTCCCAATGTCATTCCTAAAGAGGTAGTGATATTACCCCCTCAATGGGAGATTGAGTTTGGGATAGAGTTACAAAAAAGAACATATATGATCTTAATGTATCAATATTGGATAGTGCCTTATCATTTGTGAGATTTATTGGAACATATTGATGATCTAATGTAGTGGTGTTTTGTTCCACCAAGAATGCCAGCTTAGGGTGAAATTGTTTGTTTTTTCTGAATAATGATGATGGATGTTTTCAACTTTACGTGGATTATAATTTATAGAATTAGGTGAAAGTGAAGAACTAAAATCCTCTTTAACAGATTGATGATTTATTAGATCATCTAAAAGGATATTTTTGGTTGAAAAATAATGATCTACTGGTTGGAAATCATCAGATGTTAGTGGCACATGAGCCTTGGCCTATTTGGTGAGGACTCTTTAAGTGCATCTAGGTGACCCAGGATTAAATCCAAGAGAAGAAATATTTCTAGGGGTACTGTAGCAGTACTATAGCAGTAACTATAGAAGCATTGTAGTAGGTACTGTAGCGGAAACTGGAGTAGGTACTGTTTAGCATTGCAGCAGCCGAGTCTATTCCCTCGTTTGGGCCTTTGGGCCACCAATTTGGTCCCTGTGTCCTTTGAGGCCTTCGGGCCACCTAGGACTTCAGGTCAGTAAAGATTTCAGGACAACTCAAGGCCTTTAGGCCACCTTAAGTGCAGATGAAACCCAGATAACCTACAAGGAACAAGCTTCCGAAGGAGGATGAGAAAGGAGCTTTTAGCATAGACTAATCTAAATGGATTTCAATAATGAGAGGGTATGGCACCTTCCATCATGAAAATCATATGAATTCACGATAAATCCTAGTAGAACAACCATGCAGAGGTGTAGAGTTGATTTCATGATGAAAATGCTAGGGAGGAGCAGTTCCAAGTAGTTAGTCTAGGTTGTATGTAATGTCTGAAGACTAAGGGAAATGAATTCTTCAAAGGCCAACGATTCATGTAATACTTATGCCTATGGTCCGGGTAAGGGTTCCACCTCACCCATTAGAAGGTGGATTATCAAAATCAATAAAAAATGAAGGCCATCAGGTCATTAGAGGAGGATCAAATGCAGGTGAAAGTGGAGGATGTTCCGAAGACCTCTTTCTGATTTCATTACCAGAATTACAAGATTGTGGTAAAGTCATTATATTTGAGGAATGATCTAGCGGTGTTCACAATTTTTGTGAATGTAGTGTTTAGAGAGTTCCTGGATCGGTTCACAATGATTTTCATTGATAACATCCTTATGTAATCTGCATCAACGAAAGAGTATGCATAGAATATACACGCTATTTCTAGGGTTATTCACTGCTAAATTCTAAACAGGAAGACGTCTAAGTGTGAGTTTTTTGGTTGTGATGATCATTTTGTAGGGAATTTCATATCCCTGTACGGAGTAGCTAAAAAATCCTTTAATGATATAGGTAGGGTAGCCCCCAAGAATATTATATAGGTACAGAGTTTCCATGGTATTTTTGGATTTTATTAGAGGTTTGTATCTGATTTATCTCATGTTGTTACTACTCTAAAAGATATGAATACAAATTATCATTCATTTTTTTAAATTTATTTGTGTTATTATGCTTTTGATTACTTGAACGTTAAGTTATCCAGCACTCCATTCCTTTGTTTTCCATCAGAGAGTGTTTAGTTCAAGGTTTATTGTGGGGATTCATGTATTTTTTGGGATATATTGTGATGAAGTAGAGATCATTTTTTTGTTTTGGATCTCAGATATTATGTCCCGTGTTGTTTAATAATATCACCCATTATCTTTAGTTTTCAGTAGTTGTATTTTCCTTGAAGTTGTTGTGACATTGTCACATCAAGTAGTGATTTTTTTGATTTTACTAATTTTAAGAGCCCAAGGTATGCCCTCTCCTACCATGAAATGAACATTTCATTATGGTGGTGGATGTAATTATTGTAAGATTATGAATTTAATTTTCTTATACACTATGATATGGTAATTTATTAGCTAATGTACTGAGAATAATGTCATGTATGGTGATTCCTGGATAATGATAGAAGAGCTATTTGTGATGAATCTTGTTTTGGGAGAGGTTAGTGCATGTGGTTGTATTTTTCAAATGAATGTAAAATATTTTTTAGTATAGAAGGTGGAGAAGTCCCAACTAGGTTATTATGAGGTTATGTTCTTTGAAGACCTTGTTTTCTTTGGATAATACTTGATTCTAAGTGTTATTCCATGGGATACTTTTTATCCCTTGAGCAATTCATGAGGTTGTTCTCCATGACATACATGAATCATATAGGGAAACACATCATGGAGTTTAAAGTATTTATTGAGATATTAAAGGATAGATTTGGGGGACTAGGTTTAAGTATGTAGTTATATAGTTTCTGTCTGGAAATTTACTCATCCAGAAGGTGATGGTCTAGAATGGGCACCTCTTGTTTTCTCTAGCCATTGTATTTGACTTAGTGGAAGTGGTAGGTCACCCCGATGGACTCTGTTACCAATTTAATATGATGCTAAGTCCTCTTCGAGTCTATGTCGGGTATAATGGACCATTTGGTGAAACCAAACCACTTTATAGTGATTAAGGAGTCATGATAAAAGTATGTTTTGTTGAGGTACTTTTTGGAGTAGTTGGTTCGACTCTACGTGTTCCCTTAGACGATAATCTCTAATAGTGATCCATATTCAATCTTTTTGTTTTGGAGAAATATCCATCGTGATTTTGGATCTCAATTATTCCTTAGTAATACTTTTCATCCACAAGTGGATGGTTAAAAATAGAATAATGGACAGATTTTTGAGGAAATGTTGCAATATTGTGAACTAGTTTTTGTATGTTCTTGGATGAGTCACCTTCCATTGATTGAGTTTTCTTATAATAATATTCTTTAATACCCCATTTTTAAGGAACCATTTGAAAATTTGTATGACCAGAATTTTTATTCTATTACTTTCTAGGATTTATTCAAAGAGTAAAAAATTCTCAATATAGAACTAGGGTAGTGCACAACAGATATGATTTTCGTGATTCACATGAGGATGAAGGAAGTGTAGGATCATTGTATGTCTTATGGTGATCATAGGATAATACCTATGTATTTTGATGTTGTAGATCATGTGTTCCTAAATTTGATACCTTGAAATGGGTAGTGAAGGTTTGGTCATGTGAGTAAGCTTTCTACCAGGTTTGTTGGGACATTCAAGGTGTTAGATCATGTTGGATCTGTGCAACATTAGATAGAACATCCCTTATAGATGTGCCTGATTCATTATATCTTACAAGTGTGACATTGTAACACCCCGAGATTTTATGAAAAATATTCCTTTTAATTTCATTAATGTATTGTGTTATACGCTACACCAAAAGGAGCTTTCACAACACACATCTCTGACCTGGCTTGAATTACACACAATCGCGACCTTCCACGATAGCGTGTGTTGTACGCAACACCAAGTTTCGCTAAACAACGATATGCTATTAAGATATTATTAAAAATAGCCGTTATAAATAGTAATAACCACTTTTTTAAATTTTGTAAATTTTATTTTTCAAAATGGACTTCATTTTTAGATTCGTAATATCGAAATTAGCTTAGGGTGAAATTTTGGTAACTTTCGGATAACTTTCATATTTTGATGAATAGTGGAAATTACTAAATTTTAATTAAAAACAACTTTTTCAATTGAAATAATCAATAGTGATAAATTATTAATTTTCGTGGTTTTAAAGTATATTTAGAATATATTTTTACAATTTAATACAATGTTGGTCATTGGATGTAATTTCACATTTAAACCAGTTATAAACAAGTGTCCATCTTTTGATAGTTATTATCTCTTAAAAACACGTCTTTTGTTTTGACGACGGGAATTAATTTTTAAATTAATTAATGCAACTGATATGTTTTGAATTTGGTAAAATAGAAATCATTTTTGAGATCATAATATCAAATATATATTAGGCATAATTTTTGGTATTTTTCTGAAAACTTTCAATTTTTGATGAATAGTGAAACCACTAAGTGGTAGTTAAAAAACTGAATTTTTCATAAAACATAAATTTACCGCTTCTGTGAGTGGAATTTCGAAAATCCGAGAGACACGGATAATATCAAGGACTAAAATGTGGTTCAATGAGATGAAAATAATTTTTGGTGAAGAGTAACTTTTTATTTTTTTTACCACGGTTAAAAATAAATAGGGTAACTAAGGGTAAATATGATATTACTATTACCCTAACACATGTCCTATTTCTATTGGATAAGTGTAATTCGATCGAAAACAACCTTATGAATATAATATGACCATTTAGGTCCACTTGGATTAGATTATGACATTTAATATTATTTTATTTAATGAATAGTTAAAATAGTTAAAATCAATGTTTAATAACTAAAACATTTTTAATATGGGGTTATACATAAGATAAATTAGACTATAAATATTCATTAGAAAGCTAAAGAGATTTCCTACATAATGATATTTTATTTATAATTTTTAGACTTTAAATATATTAATTTATTTATGACACAACGATGATGCAATAATTACCCTTTTAAGGAAATGTTAACATAATTGATGTTATAAATGGTCAAATAAATGTAATTTGAGACTTTTTTTGAATTACACTAATTTTATAGGTCACTATGATATATTAGTGTTGATTTAATCAACTTGGTTTGAACATATAATTCTGTTATGACTTTCACAAAAATCATATATCAAATAGTGTCAAAATTGACACAAAATAGTTTTTTAAATCAAATATTATATTATTAATTGTTATTTTATTCTTAAAAATCTAAGTTTCTGCCAAATGACTTAGATAAGGATATATATATTAATAATAAACAATTTGGGGTTCGTTTGGCATGTCATAGTAAGTGTATTAACCATATAGTGAAAGAAAACAAAAAGACGTGGTAAAAGTTAAATTATTTAACTTAGAGTTAAATCTAATTGATAAGGTTAAAATAATACCCTAAACTTGTCTAAATTCTATTGGTTGATAGGATTTAGACCCATCCCCACTTTAGCTTCGAAATAAGACCCTTTGGAACCATTATAAACCGATTTTCACTTTAATATAAAATAATATTTTGAGATATTCCTATGGTGCCCCTCTCCTCCATTATAAAAGGGAACCTCCTCCCTCTCCTCCTCACACCAATTTGAGCACTCAAGCTCGGCCAAACCCTGCCATTTTCTCCTCTACACTTCCCTAGAATAATCCTAGAGGTCCTGGTGTTCTTCAAAGACCAATCTTAGTTCCCTAAGTGGAGGATTCAAAGAGGCGTTCCAAAGAAGAGGTAATATCCATTACCGATCTTTTCAATTTCTTTCTTCTTCAAATTCTTCTTCTTTAGTTGTTTCATGATAAAGTAATAACATCAGTATTACTTACATACTGATATGTTATTATAAATATTAAACAACCCTAATTCACCTTCTATCCATCCTACGGAAAAATGAAATCACCGCGCGTGCGTACGTACGGAATACCGTCTCCACGCCGTGGTGTAATCTATTTTCCACCATCACCTTACAAGGATGGGTATAATGGTGTAATGAGTAAATATTTATTATTATTATAAAGTAATATTTATACTGAAATAATATATATATACTCCAATACAATTCCACGATCATAGGAACGATATCATCACTTGTGCGTACGTACGGAATACCGTCTCCACGATGTGATGCGACTCGTTCTACATGATCATCATTACATAGTAATTATATAAATGAATTTAATGAATAAATATGATATATTTTACACTAATACCATTCTGTATATAAGGTATCTATAACCTTAAAAGAAGAATAAGAATTTATTCGGCAAAACACGCATAAGAACAAAAGGCAATAAAGACCCGAGTAACAAGTAACAATGAAATATTACTAACAAAAAGCTAAGAATATGACCATATATGATATCATATCAATATGTATGATTCTGGAATAAGTCAATAACATTATTTAAACAATTATATAGGAGCTTCGGACACGTACAAAGCAAATCGGACCTAAGGTAAGGGAAATATCACAATCTCATTTTTATCCGAGATTGTTTATTCGTAAGTATTTATTGGGGTATATTTTATCATCCACATCCATGTTCCCTCAATATGTAATATTGTTTCCATCCAATTACAATTGTTTAAATCCAATTTTACCCTTTGGTGAGTTTTTAGTAAAATATATGAAAGGAATCTTTTGACGTTTTTCGCACGAGGTACTTTTTGACTTTTCCGACAAAAGTACGAGAAGAATGTTTTTTTTAACTTATACGGAACGAACTGATTTTTACGGTTTTATAAAGCCTTATTTTCATGAATATTCCTACAAAATATTTCATGACTATTTTCAATAAAATCTCTTTCTTTTAAAATTGCATGACGTTTTGTGAAAATAAATTGATTTTGAAGAAGAAAGGATATTTTCCTCAAGAATTCATTTCAAGTGTTTTATCAAAATTATTTTCCATCTAAGATAACATAGGGTTCTGTTTCTATCCCTATTATTACATTGATTTGGTTATGTTGTGATGGAAATATTTTCATGAATTCCTTTATCTTATATGAATTGTTTTATGACGTCACGATGTTTAAGATTCCCATTTTTATTACATGGGTTATGCAATGATGTATGGTTTATGATTTTGTGGCACACATAAGAATGGTATCATTGTGAGATGGGTGGAACCTATATCTCCCTCCAATGCATTGGGTAAAGATTTTATATCTCATGAGATAGACATGGCTGGAATGGTAGGTTATACCGGTTCAGTGAAACAGGACTGAAACGAGGGTGACTCGATTCAGAAAGGGACATTGTCCACTAAGATAGTCTTGGAAATGAGTCTTGACTAACAAGAAATGATTCTCTATGATTATGTGTGTATGCCACAAAGTTTCATGTTTTAATTTATGATTATTGTGATTACATTTCACTGCCATGATTTATCCCATGTTATGAAATTTTGCTCTCTTTTGCAGGTTAAGATTTCCAAAATGTTATGTTCTTATGAATACGATGTGATTGATATTTCTTTTGTTTACCCTTACTTAGCATTTGAGCTCACCCTTTTATGTTTTCTTTTCCCCAGGATATAAAGAAAGGTTTTAGGTAAAAAAAGGAAGATCTTTATGGGAGATGTTGAAGATCATTCACCAGGATTAGAAGATTATATTCCGAGTTTCCAAAGACACTAAACTATTACGATCCTTGTGTGTGTGTTTTTGTTATGTACTAAGTATTCCGCAAAAGTAATGTAATGTCAATGTACGTCAAGCTTCGGGTCTCTACAGTTGGTATCGGAGGAAAGGTTTAGTCAACCTTTGGAAACTAGGATGTGAGAACGTTAGTGAGATCCCTATAGATATTTCTATGGTATGTCTAGGGATGTCCCTAAGGATAAGTATACGTATAGGATATAGTCTTAGAACTATAGTAACGATCATTGAATTAAACCTAAGATGTTAGATATTGATGTTACTCCCCGTTATTATGATTTTTGCCTCTAACACTATTCTTTTTGGGTTTTAGAAAATGGCTGGAAACAATATGATCCACGATAATGGAGGATATTATGGAAAATGGAATGATATTCTTCATGAGAAACCAAATGAAATGGGATTTGGAAGTCCAACCATTATTATTATGCCGAATCAGCAATCTCATAATATGATCAATAAACTCAAATTTGGTATGTTTCCTGACTCGGCTAATAATAGAAAGATGGAGTTTCATGATGATCATAGAGGAAAGAAAGTTTAATTTCCACTATGTAAATCATGTGGGAAGAGGCATCAAAGAGAATGTTTCAAAGGAACTGGAAGATGCTTTGGGTGTAGAAAAGAAGGACACAAAGCCAGTAAGTGCAAAGGAAAAGGTTCAGTTAACACCAGGGATGAGGATAATGGTATTGGTATGACATCAACAATGGTTAAATGTTTTAAATGTGGAATGTATGGGAATTATGCAAACCAATGACCTAAGTGAAAGTCTCATGAAGAGAATTAGTATGGTCGTATGTGTAGTATTTATGTTAATGATGATGAAGAGACTACAAATGATATGTGAGATGAAAGAGTTGTTGAAGCTCGGTCAATGGTTTAAGAATGTAGTGGAATGATTACATGTTTATCAAGTGTAATGTTGTATAAATAATCTCATGGTGCTATGGAATAAGGAGACATCTAAGGATTGTTACATTGTTGTATTTCCTTGAGTTTTGAAAGTTTGTGATTAATGCTACCAGTATCCATGAAAGGTTATTCAGATATTTTTGGAATGAAGATGATATGCGCATAATGAAGGGATAAGGAGAAAATTAAATGTTTGATAGTATTCATGAGCTCATGAATGATATAATGAGAAGGTCATATCATGGTTTGAGTATATAGAATTTTTGGATTTTGGTATGTGGTAAGATTTAACTTTTGACAGCATTCATGTTTTTAGTAAGGTTTAATAGGTATTCATTTTTTTTTTCAAGAGAATAAATGATTAAGGCCTTCAAATGATTGGAATGTGACCAACAAGACATATCTTATGATATATGGGGATCAACGATGGTATTAAATATCTGGTAATCATTTTCATTATATTATGAGAGTGGGCTGCAGTATTATGGATAAGCCTAAAGATTAGAATGGATTATGTTGGACATAAGATAGTATTATTGATGGGATGTTATAGTAAGATAGCTTTAGAAAAAGGACAACCTGCAGGACGGGTGACAACCCATCGCGTCGGACAAGGCTGTGAGAATCGAACCCACAACCGAAGTGAGACTGGCCTTTATCGCCTACCACTGGCCTACAGGAAGTCCCTGGTTAGTGGAAAATAGTTTTATTATATTAAGCAGTATGATATATGAAGTATAAGTTCATTTTAGGAACCATATATCATTAATCTCACTATAGATGGACTTATGTATTTTTTGATAACTTTTATAACCTTTTGAGACAGATGGAATGACCCATCATTCTATCACATGATCTACTAACACATCACGAATGACAAATTCAACTTCATTTCTTTAAGAGATGAAGTAGAAATTGTCCAAAGAACGACAAACCGTGAGACTATACCAAAATCATGAACGTATTTCTTCTAATTCCAATTTCATCAACTTTAGGGAAATGATCTTGAAAACCAAAAATGTTATCCTAGTGCTCTTATATCTGATTAATCAGATGGTACCTTAGATCGTCACAAATTTATGGATTTGTGATTGCTAGCTTTTCCATAGCCATGTTCTCTACCACTCTCCATCAGAACATGATGGTTAGATTTCTCTTCCATATCCATATTTTCACCTATGTGGAAACCCAGTGATTAGTTTATTTGGGTAACTGTTACGTTTCATACTTTTGTTTTTAAAGATTGGTTTTGGTATTCCTTTTTACAATGTGGGTTTCGATTAAAGAAACTTTCAAATAGTAAACCATTTATAACCCCGACGAATTTCGAGGGCGAAATTCATTTTAAGGGGGGTAGAATGTAACACCCCGAGATTTTATGAAAAATATTCCTTTTAATTTCATTAATGTCTTTTGTTATACGATACACCAAAAGGAGATTTCACAACACTTATCTCTGACCTTGCTTGAATTACACGCAATCGCGACCTTCCACGATAGCGTGTGTTGTACGCAACACCAAGTTTCACTAAACAACGATATGCTATTAAGATATTATTAAAACTAGCCGTTATAAATAGTAATAACCAATTTTTGAAATTTTTTAAATTTTATTTTTCAAAATGGACTTCATTTTTGGATTCGAAATATCGAAATTAGCTTAGGGTGAAATTTTGGTAATTTTCGGACAACTTTCATATTTTGATGAATAGTGGAAATTACTAAATTTTAATTAAAAACAACTTTTTCAATCGAAATAATTAATAGTGATAAATTATTAATTTTAGTGGTTTTAAAATATATTTAGAATATATTTTTACAATTTAATACAATGTTGGTCATTGGATGTAATTTCACATTTAATCCAGTTATAAACAAGTGTCTATCTTTTGATAGTTATTATCTCTTAAAAACACGCCTTTTGTTTTGACGACGGAAATTAATTTTTAAATTAATTAATGCAACTGATATGTTTTGAATTTGGTAAAATAGAAATCATTTTTGATTTCATAATATCAAATATAGCTTACGCCTAATTTTTGGTATTTTTCTGAAAACTTTCAATTTTTGATGAATAGTGAAACCACTAAGTGGTAGTTAAAAAACTGAATTTTTCATAAAACTTAATTTTACCGCTTCTGTGAGTGGAATTTCGAAAATCCGAGAGACACGGTTAATATCAAGGACTAAAATGTGGTTCAATGAGATGAAAATAATTTTTGGTGAATAGTAACTTTTTATTTTTTTTTACCACGGTTAAAAGTAAATAGGGTAACTAAGGGTAAATATGATATTACAATTACCCTAACACATGTCCTAATTCTATTGGATAAGTGTAATTCGACCTTAAACAACCTTATGAATATAATATGACCATTTAGGTCCACTTGGATTAGATTATGACATGTAATATTATTTTATTTAATGAATAGTTAAAATAGTTAAAATCAATGTTTAATAACTAAAACATTTTTAATATGGGGTTATATATAAGATAAATTGGACTATAAATATTAATTAGAAATCTAAAAAGATTTCCTACATAATGATAATTTATTTATAATTTTTAGACTTTAAATAAATTAATTTATTTATGACACAACGATGATGCAGTAATTACCCTTTTAAGGAAATGTTAACATAATTGATGTTATAAATGCTCAAATAAATGTAATTTGAGACTTTTTATGAATTACACTAATTTTATAGGTTACTATGATATATTAGTGTTGATTTAATCAACTTGGTTCGAACATATAATTCTGTTATGACTTTCACAAAAATCATATATCAAATAGTGTCAAAATTGACACAAAATAGTTTTTTAAATCAAATATTATATTATTAATTGTTATTTTATTCCTAAAAATCTAAGGTTCGGCCAAATGACTTAGATAAGGATATATATATTAATAATAAACAATTTGGGGTTCGTTTGGCATGTTATAGTAAGTGTATTAACCATATAGTGAAAGAAAACAAAAAGACATGGTAAAAGTTAAATTATTTATCTTAGAGTTAAATCTAATTGATAAGGTTAAAATAATACCCTAAACTTGTCTAAATTCTATTGTTTGATAGTATTTCTACCCATACCCACTTTAGCTTTGAAATAATACCCTTTGGAACCATTATAAACCGATTTTCACTTTAATATAAAATAATATTTTGATATTTCCCTAAGGTGCCCCTCTCCTCCCTTATAAAAGGGAACCTCCTCCCCCTCCTCCTCACACCAATTTGAGCACTCAAGCTCGGCCAACCCCTGAACTGTTCTCCTCTCCACTTCCCTAGAATAATCCTAGAGGTCCTGGTCTTCTTCAAAGACCAATCTTAGTTCCCTAAGTGGAGGATTCAAAGAGGCATTCCAAAGAAGAGGTAATATCCATTACCGATCTTTTCAATTTCTTTCTTCTTCAACTTCTTCTTATTTAGTTATTTCATGATAAAGTAATAACCTCAGTATTACTTACATACTGATATGTTATTATAAATATGAAACAACCCTAATTCACCTTCTATCCATCCTACGGAAAAATGAAATCACTGCGCGTGCGTACGTACGGAATACCGTCTCCACGCCGTGGTGTAATCTATTTTCCACCATCACCTTACAAGGATGGGTATAATGGTGTAATGAGTAACTATTTATGATTATTATAAATTAATATTGATACTGAAATAATATATATATACTCCAATACAATTCCACGATCATAGGAATGATATCATCACTCGTGCGTACGTACGGAATACCGTCTCCACGATGTGATGCGACTCGTTCTACATGATCATCATTACATAGTAATTATATAAATGAATTGAATGAATAAATATGATATATGTTACACTAATACCATTCTGTATATAAGGTATCTATAACCTTAAAAGAAGAATAAGAATTTATTCGGCAAAACATGCATAAGAACAAAAGGCAATAAAGACCCGAGTAACAAGTTACAATGAAATATTACTAACAAGAACCTAAGAATAATACCATATATGATATCATATCAATATGTATGATTCCGGAATAATTCAATAACATTATTTAAACCATTATACAGGAGCTTCAGACACGTACAACGCAAATCAGACCTAAGGTAAGGGAAATATCACAATCTCATTTTTATCCGAGATTGTTTATTCTTAAGTATTTATTGGGGTATATTTTATCATCCACATCCATTTTCCCTCAATATGTAATATTGTTTCCATCCAATTACAATTGTTTAAATCCAATTTGACCCTTAGGTGAGTTTTTAGTAAAATATATGAAAGGAATCTTCTGTCGTTTTTCGCACGAGGTACTTTTTGACTTTTCCGAAAAAAGTACGAGAAGAATGTTTTTTTAACTTATACGGAACGAACAGATTTTTACGGTTTTATAAAGCCTTATTTTCATGAAGCTTCCTCCAAAAGATTTCATGACTATTTTCAATAAAATCTCCTTCTTTTAAAATTGCATGACGTTTTGTGAAAAGAAATTGATTTTGAAGAAGAAAGGATATTTTCCTCAAGAATTCATTTCAAGTGTTTTATAAAAATTATTTTCCATCTAAGATAACATAGGGTTCTGTTTCTATCCCTATTATTACATTGATTTGGTTATGTTGTGATGGAAATATTTTCATGAATTCCTTTATCTTATATGAATTGTTTTATGACGTCACGATGTTTATGAATCCCATTTTTATTACATGGGTTATGCAATGATGTATGGTTTATGATTTTGTGGCACACATAAGAATGGTATCATTATGAGATGGGTGGGACCTATATCTCCCTCCAATGCATTGGGTAAAGATTTTATATCTCATGAGATAGACATGGCTAGAATGGTAGGTTATACCGGTTTAGTGAAACAGGACTGAAACGAGGGTTACTCGATTCATAAAGGGACTTTGTCCACTAAGATAGTCTTGGAAATGAGTCTTGACTAACAAGAAATGATTCTCTATGATTATGTGTGTATGCCACAAAGTTTCATGTTATAAGTTATAATTATTGTGATTACATTTCACTGCCATGATTTTTCCCATGTTATGAAATTATGCTCTCTTTTGCAGGTTAAGATTTCCAAAATGTTATGTTCTTATGAATACGATGTGATTGATATTTTTTTTGTTTACCCTTACGGAGCATTTGAGCTCACCCTTTTATGTTTTTTCCCCAGGATATAAAGAAAGGTTTTAGGTAAAAAAAAGGAAGATCTTTATGGGAGATGTTGAAGATCATTCCCCAGGATTAGAAGATTATATTCCGAGTTTCCAAAGACACTAAACTATTACGATCCTTGTGTGTGTGTTTTTGTTATGTACTATTTATTCCACAAAAGTAATGTAATGTCAATGTACGTCAGACTTCGGGTCTCTACAGACATCATGACCGATGTCTTTATGAAAATTCCGACACAATTGATTGTGGAATAATCAACATTTAAGATAATGTGAACTATAAAGAGTGCTATATAGATATCCAAGACAACCAAGAGAAGGTATTGTGTGATAATACTATTCCCTCAGTTCATGTCCTGTGGAGTCCTTGGAGTGGAGTACATGATAACAAGAGTCATAGATATGGGCATATTTTTCCAATATATTCAATTTTTTTCTATTCTCTTATACCAATACTAATTTTTTTGTTGAACCTATCTAGTTTATTTGATGGTATCCTCTTGATGTTTTATTGATGAAAATTGTATTCTTTTAGAGGTTTTTCCCCGATGATTGTTTTTAGGAGTTGGCTGTTTTTGTTTCACAATTTTCACTTATTTATTCTGATTGAGGTGTCTGATATTCTATGATAGTGTGATTTTTAATAGTTATATCATGAGGTGGTTATTTGAAAAATAATTTCCCCTTTATTTTCTCTATATTTTTTTATATTATTAAGGATGATAATTGTTTTAGAGGCACCTGATGTAAGTTCCTAGATCCTCGTATCTATTTATTTTTTGAGTTTTGGATATTGGAGGTGACCATAGGAGGTTCTAGGAGGATATACGGGCTCTTAAGTGTACCACTTAAATTTATTTCTTGGATGTGGTGTGGATCCTTAGGAAGCTTTGTCATAATATTCCTTGTGTCGTAGGAGTTTAGAGGTGGGAGGTTTCGAACCACTGCTATTTTTGTCATGGTTTCTTTATAGAGTGTGGTTGTGGTTTAGGATAGTGGGATTCTACAGTGTGGAGTTCATGGCTATGGAATAGGAGTTGAGGGCATTTTTTCTTTTCCAGGATGAACACTTCAAGCAGGTAGGGTAAGATACAATTTCCCTTTTTTTAAAATAGGCTCAGTAGTATAGTGGAATTTTCTATTCAATAGCCCCTCTCTCTTTTTTGTAGGTTTATCTACTTATAGGGCATTGTGGTTATTATATGTTATTTTATCTAGGAGGTTGTGGAGTGGTATTATACCTTTCTCTATAGTACACCCTATGATAGGAAATTCTATGTCATGGTCAATAGGTGTACATCAAGGTCTTCTAATTTTCAGTTAGCCTATTAATTCCTAAAGACCCTCAATACAAAATTTTCACTAATCTTTATTTTTTGAACCCTATGTTCCTATGAGATATTTTTGAAGGCCTTTCAACCCTCTTTCTGTTGGATTACATCCCTGGTTTTATATGTATGATCTATGGTGATCAGAGGTGAGTTATAGCTCATTTATATAGGTTTCTCAACAATTTGATCATTTTTACTCCCATGCTATATATCTCCGTCATTATAATAGAGTTTTTTTTATATTTTCTATTGAGGTTGTGGCATGAATTTCTTAGAGGGAAATCGATTTCATTACAAGAGAGGTGATCAGAGATCAAGATTGTTGTTCTATTCTCCCATGATGTACATATAATTCTTGAGGTAGAGAATCCATTACTTTAATTTATTATACAAAATCACAATTTGACTATGCTTTAACTATTTTTGTGGTGGATTAATTTACATTAACAAAGGAAAAACTAGATTAGTGAAATTATTTTTTATGGTCGGATATTGAATGCATTCTTGAAGTAGGATAATGGTTTGACACTTTTCTTCTAGATAGCATTCAAGATATGATATTATTGTTTATTACGTTTATTATGCTTTGGTTATCATGTTAAATTAATGAAAATAGTAGAGAACATAAATTCAATAATATTTGCTGGATAATAGACATAAATAGGCATGTATAATGAATCCTTTTATACTTGTAAATATCTTGTAATAAAATTGATTCATGATAAATGTTTAATTGATGTTATTATTACATAGGTAAATTGAATTGGATAAATAGAATTAACTTGGTAATACCTGCTATGAATAAAAAAGAGACTTATTAATGGAATTTATATTCCCTAAATATTATTGAAATTAAAAGTTATGAATGAAATAATTGTTTAAAGAACTTATTTCTTTTAATTGATGTTACTTTAGTTTACCCATAGTAGTGACATATGAAATTTGAATGGATTAATACATGATTGAATAGAATTGGTTATTTAATAAATATAAATGTTTGGAATTGAGTGAGACCATTTTCTTATGATGGAGGAATTTCATCTGGTTGGGGATCAATGAGTTTATTTTCATGAGAAGGCTAATTTCATGATTTTTTACTTTTTAGTGTCTCAGTTGACACTATGGGTTGTTTGTTTCCTTATATTTTACTATAGATATGAGCCTTATGATGTGATGTGACGTGATAATGGGATGTCTAATCAGATATTGGTAAGTAGCCCTATATTTATATCATTATTTGACACATATAAAAATAATATTCAGGATGATATGCATGAAGATTTTAGGTATGGATTCGAGTTTCTTCTAATAGATTGAATCATGTATTACTCATGGTGGTGCTAAAGCCATATTTCTTTATTATTGATAATCTATTTATTCGATGAATTCCAGAGTTAATTTTTAATATTTTTTTCTTTCCCCACTACTTGAGAAATATATATGTTCTTGGTTATACATCAATTTATGATATATTAGGAATGTTTCAAGATTACCTATAACCAAGGAATCTTAAAAGAAAAATAAATTTATTTACCCATGGGGTTGGTGCATACTGGAATGAAAATGTATTTAATTTTTAGAAATCATAGACTCCATTAGGTTATTCTTGGAGGGAATAAACATCAATCTGATAGTTAATGAAATGTAATTCATAATAATGTTTATTAACATTTGATAAATTAATTTACATAAACTAGAATAGAAAAATTAATTTAAAAAAAGTCTTCTTAAATTTTTGTTTTATAATAGGATATCTAGCTCTTAGTGGTCAAACCCAGGTGTCTATGAGATGATAAATGCAGTGGATTCTAAGACATTGTTAATGTACATAGTGTGGCTATGATCTATATTATATTCTATAGTTTTTATTATTTAATATTCTATACCACCCATGTTGGTAGAGAGACTGACACCATGTAGACTATAGGATGGTGTTTCGACAACATCTAGGTTTGTGAGGAATAGATGGATGCCAACCCCACTACCCCACGCTCTTCTCCTGGTTGTAGTATGTTATGGGATGCACACTGGTTATCTTTCCCCATATATGATTGTATAGGGATATAATAGCTTTTGGTTATGTCGGACACATGTATCTCGGTATATAGTATACTAAGGATTATTATATGTATTTAAAGTATGGGTTGTGATGTTTTAAATAACACACTATATATATGGGATATGATGAATTTAGGGACATTACCTGATGTATGATACATGAAATACAAGTTGTGGAGGATCTTAAAAACTATATAGTTTCTATATGCAAACATGGATGAGATGAGTAGATGATGGGATATAGAGGATATATGTTGTGATTCTTAGCCTCGGTATCCTTGGGATGGATTCTTTTGTAGATAGATGGCTCAAAACATATGATGTTGGGGTAGAGTGGAAAACTAGTGCTGAAGTGGTATCGTGGTGCCTTTATTTATCACAACAATAAATGATCACTTTTATGCCTTAATTAGTTAGAGACATGAATGGTGACATTGGGAAATTAGTATACCTATTAAAGTGAAGTGTCAGTTTCACTTTATGTTTCCTTATTTTTAGTATTCTTTCTTTATCTTTTTCACGGGAGGCTATGGGGAGGATCCTACTAAGTATACAAGTTATTATCACCCAAGGTATATATAATTTGTTTTTAGGTCAACTGAAGTAGTTTGGGGATTTATCTGAATATTAATAGCCCCTGATTGTTCATGAGCTATTTAGGATTTGGGGCCATTTCCTAGTTTACAATTTTTTAATTATACTTATTCTTTATTTTTGTTTTAGTATTTTATGGAATTTCATATATATACTTGGTTCTTCTTTACATACATACGATTTGGATATTATTGGGGTAGTTTTCTTATCTCCTTATCCTAATGTCCTCTTAGAGGGTAATTCCTCCCATTTGTATTTTTATATACCATCAGTTCATGTAGAAAAACCACGCCATATTAGAGGTGGGATTTGGGTAGTCACTATCTCCATTCTCTCTTTTCCAACTAAGGAGGGGTAACATTGGGGGGAAGGTGTCATGAAATTAAGTAATTGAGATGACATGAAAATAAATTGAATAAATGAAAAAGAACAGTTGGTCCCACAAGGAGAAGTAGAAGATTATTCAAGAAGGGGGTGAATTATCCTTTATTGAAATGAATTTAGATTTAGTGTTATATCCGAGTTATATAATATAATTAGTGTCATGGGAAAACAAAAAGATGTTTACATAGTGTTTTATAGTGTTTCAGATCTAAATGATCCAAGTCCACTATTCACCCCTCTCATGAATTCAAAATAATTCCACTTAAAAATAATGAAATATTATAATTATTTTTTCACACTTGGAGTTACAACCCAAATAAACAACTTTTTTACCACCTAATGGATTAAACCCAAACAAACCATCATTTTTCTACCAGGAGGCACAACCCAAAAAGTCTACCATTTTCCCACATGGAGACATATCATAATTCTTGAATTTGGTTTGGGAGTCATAACCCACAATAAAAAATTTTAATGGGTAATATATCCGATTATAATTATGATAAAATATTAAATATGAAGATGTAAATCCATTGAATCAAATTAATACTTCATTGTTTGAGCATCGATGCATCAAAAAAATCTCTAGCAGTAATGAATCAAATGATTTTGGTTCAACTAAGAGAAATAGTTGATTTCCAAAGAATCCAGAACATTATAGATTTATGAAAATACTCAAACCCATTCTTCATAATAAAATTTTTCTAACAACTCTCTATATATAGTGTTTCTTTATGTAGATAATATATAATATTTGAAGACCATTTTTAGCTTCATTTTTTCCAAAGAAATAGTTGGACATGTGAAACCAGTAAACTACTTCAGACTTTTCTATGCTTAATTCCAAAATGATCTTCCATGAATAAATGGAAAGATAATAATAATCTGTTTCTTTATCAATATTATTTAAAACAAACAACAACCCATATAGTTTATATTGTTAAAATAATGAACATGACAGAAAATATTGATAATTAATTTTATAGGAAACCTCCTTGATAATATTTGTTATTTGACACTTTAGATTTCATAGGATTTGAATATGAATATTTCAATGATCATAATTTTAGTGTAAATATCAATATTTGTAAATCTACGTATGATATAATTCTATTTATCATTGATAATGTAAAATATGTTATCAAGGATTAAAAATAATTAAAAATTAATTTTAGAAGAATTAAAATATTCATAATATTCATAATAAACATGCAGTATGTAAAATTTTGAAAAATATGAAAAACAAGGAATATTTATAGTTTAGAACATTCTATAGAACCGTAAGAATGTTTTCACTACATTTAAGTGAAGTAAACACATTATATAGGAGTAATAATCTTTTAACCTTGTGTGGATTAATACCCTTAAGTGAGTGTTAGAAAACCTCAGTTACCATTATGTGAGAATGATATTACTATTACATGTGTTTTGAAAGAGTGTTGTTTCCATTACGTAAGTAACATAAATACATTGGAAGCCTTATGATATAATGGATTACTCTTACAAGAGCCTAAGTTTATACTTACTTGGGATTTGAAAATATACCGCTACCCCTATATACGGTTGGATTATCCTTACATGAGCCTCTGGTTTCCATTACCAAGGTATTTAAAAAGTTTCTCAACCCTTACCCAAGTTTCTATAACCTTTACATGATATAGAAAGTAATCTGACATAGGTTCAGTTACCTATACATGACACATATATAACCATTACGTAGGTTTAGGCTTCCTTTACTCAAGATTTAAAAGACAGAAGTTACCCTTATGCGAGGTATAAGTAACTCTTACAAAACTAATGGAAAATAATTATTTAAATTGTGTGAATAATTGAAACTATCATTTACCCTTGTGAAACTAAAGAAAAGTATCACATAGCCTTAAACAATATATAGAAAAAATTTTTTACCTTTATGTGACTAATGAAATTTAGGGTTACATTTACATAACTCATAAAATATTACGGTTACCTTTACGAAAGTCAAAGACGGTTATGGTGACCATTACAAAACTAATATAAGATGGTACTTACCCTTACACAACAAATGGAAATTGAAGTTTTCCTTTATATAAGTCTTTAAAGATCACTTCTACCCTAATATAACCCATTTCAACCTATGTTTACCTATTTTTAACCCTATAAAACATCACTTAACCTTACATTACCTATCTAAACATAGTTTCAACATTACACATCATTGAAAAAAAAACTTAGAAAACATATTTAAGGGTCGAAATTGGATTTTAAGCCTAGTAACACAATATGAAAGTTATAAAAACATGTTATAATCAATTAAAACATGAAATATAAAAATTGAATAAATAAATAATAATATGATACAACCAAAGTAAGTAATTATTTAACAAACTAAATATAACACAATTAATATTAAAATTAATAAATTCGTTGAAATTATAATTAATTATAAGATTATTTTTTAAAAATTGTAAAACAATTTATAAAATTAATGCGATACAAGGATCCACTTAAAAATTTGATTATTTTTTATAATAAAAAAAAATTATAATTTCTAAAACTCTCTTTATTTTTTAAATTTCAATAATAAAAAGGTGAAACAGAATAATCACCCTATTGAAATGATAATTTTTCACTCTCTATTTATTTATATAATTATAAAACCCTTATCAAAATGAATATATACATTTTTAATTACTTTCCTAGACATGATTAGTTCAAAAAAATTGTTTATGAATCACTATAAATCCATCAATTTTTAAATACATTCCTCAAGAAACCACTTGACTTTGAGAATAATTTTAAACGATGATTGTAAAAAATAATGAAAAAACGTTTCATAAAATAATCTAATATGAAAACTAAGTGTTTAACTTATATGTAAACATAAAATATTATGTATGATAACACAAAAAACCATAAAATAAGATATATATATATATATATGTAAATTAAAAATAGTACACTAAGTAATAGATTCTATATTTTACAGATCTTAATATTTTTCATACAAATACACTCAACACGCTATAAATTAAACCCAAATAAATCTAAATGTCCATCATTCAACATAAAAACATGATTTTATAAAACATAGAAATTTCTAAGGGCTTATTAAACATAATAGAAAGGTGAATTTTTATAGAAATAAACTGCAGAATTATATTTATTTTCTAAAATGATCATTATGAAATTGAAATTTAACATCGTTGTTCTTTGTCCTAGATTATAATAAGGGACTTTTAAAAATAGAAATAAAAGAATTATTATAAAAATGAATAGAGTAATACTATGAAAATGACAACTAAAATGAATTTTTTTACTTAATAAAAAACTTTTGAGCATAATAATATGAACCACATATATATATATATAATGATTCTGTAGTTGAAATAGATTTTTTTTATTTTTAAATATGAAGAAATTGAAGATTTTCTAAGTAAATGACACATACCTGAATTGTTTTTTCTATATATATTTCATCCAAAAATATTGTAATTAGGATAGGTTTCCAAATAAATGTTAGTTTTAGTAGGGTAAAAAAATCCATGATTTAGAGATCCTTTAAGATATATAATAAACCTATAAACATATTTTATGTGACTTTCATTAGGATCACTGTGAAATATCAAACACATAAAAAGTAAAAATATTAAATTGTGAATGGATGTAGTTAATTACAACAAATATATGATCATTACTCTTTATTATTTAATATTAACAGATTTTCATGATTAATCTAAATGTAATTTTCAAGTAGTACTCATGGGATTATTTTCACATTTTTAATATTATAAACTAAACATATTAACTAAATATTTAGCATAATTGGATTAATTAATAAGAAATACCATAATTAATTTGAAATATTTGCAAACCAATGAATAATTTAAATTCCCCCATCATACTAATATCAAATTTACAATTCATCAATTCTAAAAATTAATTACTGTAATTTTCAAATGAATGTCCAAAAAAAATAATCAACTTAAAATTTCCTAGAAAAAATATCATTTCAAATTCTCTTAACAAAAAGTAAGATCAACCTTTCTCTTACCAATATTTATTTCCAAAATAAAACAAGTTAATATTTCATAAAAAACTAGAAGTTCTTACTCTAAACCATATAAGACCTTAGATAGGTTTAAAAAATGATAAATATTATTTTCATTTTTAAAACCATGGGAATGTATTACATATAATTATTAAAAAATATAACAATTTTAAAAAACAATTTGACATCCATTTGAAATAACATGAATCCCTGAACAGAATCACAATCTAATAATATTATAATTAATTATTATCTAGATATAGGTGTAGAAGATTATTCACAATCAATACATTCTTCTTTATATAATGCATATGCTAATAATCAAGATTTATTTTTAATTGTGTTTCTAAATTCTCCTGTTTTTTTCTAAAGATCCATTTTATTCTAATAATAACAGAATAACTAGGTGGAAAAACTAAGGTCCACACATTAATTATTAAAAAGTGATTTAACTAATATTTTTATATAAAATATAAAATTAGAATAATTTAAAGACTCTTCAATATTATTAAATACAGAATTTTAAATTAAATAATGGTAAAAAATGTAGATAACATATTTTCTAGTTTGAAAATATAATTACATTTCCAATAATGTTATACCAAGGATGATCTCTATGATTTTTCCAAGATTATTCTTCAATAGGTTCAAGTTGAAAAGAAACATTAAACCCCTAAATATATTCATCTCTATCTTGATGTTATTACTCTTTAAAATTATAATATATAGATTCATCCATAAGTTGATCAATATCATCATCTATTTTATTCATTGAATTTTCATCAAACATAACATGAATTGAATTTGTAACAACCGAGGTTTTTTATTTTAAAATATATATGAATTATTATTATTGGAATAAGATAACAATATTCCTTAATCATATTTTTTTTTATCAAATATACATAAAGCATCTTAAGTATTTAGAATGAAAATTATACACCCAAAGACTCTAAAATGTACAATTTTAGTTTTACTACCCTTATAATGCTTATATGAATTTTTTTAAACAAAGGTATTAAACAAATTCTTTTAGAAACCTAAAAATATGTATTAATAGTTTCTACCCCAAAATAGTTAGTCCTATAAACCTCATATAACATGGTAATAACCATTTTATAAAATTTTCTGTTTTTCTTTTCTAATACCCAATATTCTGTGGTGTTACAGGAGTATAGAAATTGTGAAAATACCATTTTCTTCAGAAATATAGAGAAATCATAGATTCTTGAATTAAATAGTGTGACCACTTATAATTGATTTCATTATGTGTCCTTTATCATTTTGAACTATTTTATAAAAATTTATAAAAATTTATAATGTTTTATATTTAGGTGTTTGAAAATAAACACATGTGTATTAAGTATAATAAAAAATAATCACAATATAATATCTCTTACCATATAAACTAATAGGTTTAATAGGACTAAAAAATTTAAATGTATAATACCATGATACCTTATATTGTTTACTTATTTATTTTTCTTTAAACTTATTTTCTATTGTTTTTCCTTCAAGCGTGATTCATATACAAATATTTTTACTCTTAAAGTTCTAGAAACTATAAAACTATTTTTTGGATAGCTTATGAATCAATATAAAATAATAAATTCCTAATATCATATTCCACAATGTTTCATCATATTTTATATTATTTAAAAATTTAGCATTTTAATGATTTAATTCATCAGTTTAATTAAATATTTTTTTCATTCATATTTACAAAGAACAAAAAACATTTATCGTTAAATAAAAATCAATTTTCATTTTAAAATTTAATAAAAATAACTTATTCACATAGTTATGAAATTATTTTAAAATTATGTTTCAAACCTTGAATATATTAAACATTATAAATAATATAGAATTTGAAATTCAAATATCACCAAAATCATTAACCTTTACTTTAGAATTATCAACAAAAGTAACATTACCTGTATTAAATTTATTAAATTATAGAAAGTTTGATATTTCACATGTTATACATCTTGATCATCAATGTTAAATGTACCATGAAACCAATTTTATAATCCCAAGACACGTTTCTTATAAAAATAGATTTATGAATGTTTTGGTAACCATGAAAATTGTGGTCTGAAGAGATTGGCATATGAATTCTTAGGAACCAAAATTGATTTCAATCATTTTTATAGGAAACTGTAAATATAAATATTTATAAATTAACATTTTATTATGATTAATAGATTTTGGAAATCTCAAGGAACACCCATTAACAAAATAATAAATAATTTGAAAACTAAAACATTTATTAGTAAATATACTTCCACTAGTTATTTTAACAATGAATGATTTATAAATTTGGGGTAAATCATTATCATAACAAATAATGGATCTCTTTTGATTGTTTAGTTGAAACTAATATTCTTATACAAGTTTTAACTTCCTTGAACAAAAATAGATTTAATTTATTTCATTCTTTCAATTTCATCATTGATATGTTCATTCTATTTATGAACTTTATCAAAATTAATTATTTTAGATTCATGGAATATTGAAATTAAATAAATTTCTCTCTCTAATATTTAATTTTTAGGGAGATAATATTTCATAATTTATTGAGAAATTTCAAGATTTAAATGTAAAAAATCTATATCATTATTAACATATTTCTTTATATTTTTATTTTCTTTAAGAACAAACTTATAATGACTCTAAAGTTTCTTATATAAAATATTTGAAATTACTAGAATGGTAATGTTAGATGGTATAGAGGAAGTGAATAAACCAAATTAAAAAATTAATAAAACATATTAATTATATTGCATAATTATGAAAGTTAATTAATAGGGGAATAAAATAATCAACTCAAAGATATTTTTATAGGAGTTCAGTCTAAGGTGGACCTAGTAAACTTTTATAACTATTTACTCTTTGAGAGATACATTATGAACTAATATAATTTTTTATGGGAAATAATATAATGATTATACAATCATTTATATAATGTGAAGGGAAAACCACACTGGCACTAAATTTTCTCTCGGGAGTCATAACACAATTACAACACTAACTTTTTACTAAGGGAGTCGCAACCTGAATGGTTGTGATTTTATAATCTAGGATTTATAACCCCTGAAATATTGATTGAATTGTATTTTTAAAATAGAATAAATATATAGTGATAGATCATTTGATAGAGGAGAAGTTGTGATATAGACAACAAAAAATATAATGAAATAGAAATAAGAAAAATAAAACACAGGTACTGGTTCGTGAGTATTGGATCATATCTTCTCTTCATGGTAGTAAAAGTTAAAGAAGATATAATTTAGAGTTTGAGATATCATTCATATAATGAATTAAAGATCTCATAGTACTTATATATTATACAATAATTTTAAATTTCACAACATTATTCTAGTTTAAAAATTGAGTGTCAAATATATTATTTATAAAATTTGATGTTTTTCAAGGCCGTCTTGCCTCCCTTTAATAAGAGAACAACAAATAATAAAAAAAACCATCCAAAAGTAAAGAAATTAAAAAAATATTAATAATGATAATAGTTATTGGAATATAAGAGAGACATTGGGAGAGATAAGTTATCATTACAATAATTACCTTGGATATAGAGAAATAGTTTCTAAAATAATCATCAAGATAGCTACTAAAAATTTTCAATATATTTAAAACAATCTTATGAATAATAGGTGAAACATAATATGAAATAAACTATTAAAATTAATTCAAACAATTCTAGGATTTACACAATAAAATTTTCTATCAATAAATACCTATGAAAATAATCTGTATAAATACATAAAATATAAAAACATACTTTTCATGCATTTGACACATTGAATTTATTTTAAAATATTTAAAATTTTTAAAGAATCAAATATAAATAATTATAATTAATAATTTAAGCATTAATAAATAATTTTATACTAAGTAGTAAATATGTTTCATATTTATATGAAATATGAATAATAAATTAAATTTACATTTAAATAAAATTTGAAGCAATTCAAAACAATTCCCATGGTCTTAAAATTATTACTATTTACTTATAAGATAATGAAAACAATTAAATTGATTATTATAAACATGCATCAAAATAAAACATTTAAATATATAAAAATGGAGTATTATAAAACATATTTTTAAATGTAAAGATAATTTTTAAAAACTGATAGTATGATAAAATAATATCAAGCTATAGAAAGAGGTGGATACAATCATGTAAAAAATAGAGGATCTACCATATAAATGATTTAATTGCATTGTAGAATAGTACTATCATTAAAATATGGTGATACCTCTTCCTTTGTGCCAAATAGTACTGCAATTAGAAGGAGGTCAAGTCATTACTACCATCACACTATTGTTACCACCCCTTGAGACATGCTACCATCGAAGAGTGGCACAATAAAACCATTGTCTGAAGTGGATGTAAATGATTTTATTAAAGAATAAGAAGATATACCATGGCTTTAATCACTAAAATATACAACTAATGTATAAGTGGATATACCATTAGTTAAATCTTCTGTTTTTTAATATATCATAATGAAATAACTTCCATTCAGTAGAATGTACAATCAAACATGAACAACCATTGGGTATAAACTTTCATTGTAAGCAACCGTTACAATAATAGTGAGCATTAAACTAGTTTCATGAGGATTTTAGAATTAAAATGTATAAAAAATAATTATATTTCAAACATAACATACAATATACCATTATGATACACATATAAATATATATCATTAAAATAAACAATATTTTTAATTATGGAAATTCCATAATTCTTAAATTTTTGCATAATGATTTGAATTTTTAAAAGAATTAAAATAACAATTTAAAACATCTATAAATATTAATTAGATCAAGAAAAATATTATTCTCTATTTAATAGAATGATTTCCATGTGAATATGATCTATAAAAATAAATTCATCATATATTAATTAAAGTAAAATATTAAGCATTAAAAACTGAAAAATATTTTTAAAATCAAAAGCATGAATTATATTTAGAAAAAAAATGTGACCATTGTTGATATTTAATTAGATGAGATATTAGTTGAATAAAAGTTATATAAAATTCTTATATGTAATATGAAATTAGAACTATAAACTTATTATCACTACAACTCAAGATATAATAAAAATATAGTAATCTAGTACAGCTAATTTCCACATAAAATAATAGGTGTTATTTTTATATTGAAAAAAATAAACTAACTACATATAATCAAAAAAAAATATAAATACATGAAATAAAATGAATGAAATCAAAGTATAAATATCATTATGAATAAATTTACTAGAGTAATGAAAAACAATATCATCTACATAAATTTTGACAATGAAAATATCGTTATAATTTTTTTAATAAAAAGTATAGGATCAACACTGGATTTCATGAAACCATTATCAAATAGAGACAAATAAAGTCTTTTATATCCAGAACAAGGTGTTTTTCTATTATATATAATGAATTTGAAAATTTGAAGACATGATTAGGTAATTATTTATTTTCAATTCCAGGGGGTTGAGAAAAATAAACATCTTCTGTAATAGAACCATTTAAGAAATCTATTTTTCCATCCATTTGATACAAATTAAAAATTTGACAGAAAATTCTAAAGAGATTCAAATTTTCTCTAACCAGTTAAATGATTTTAAATGAACATTAAAATTATATGCATTATTTTTTAGACTATATTTAATAAAAAAGTCTACCTTTATTTGTGATAATATTTCTAGATTCATCTATCCTGTATCTAATGTTCCATTTAGTTCCAATTTTCGTATTATCCTTAAGAAATGCAACTAAATATATAAAATATTATTTTTAAGAACATGATTTTGTTAATATTGTATAACCACAATTTAGTTAGAAACTTTTAATGAATCAAATATATTATTAGCAATAAAATCTAAAATAAAAGATGCATTTTAAAAAAAATTTAATACATAATTTATAATTTTAATACCATAATCAAAATTTACAATACAATTCTCAAAAAGATGATATATATAAATATTACATGAACAAGTATTAGGATGATAAGGAGTATGATCCCCAAGTTGATTCACTATTATTATATGGTTTTTCTTCACTAATATTAATATCTCTAAAATCATAATAAAAACATTAGAATGATATTTTAATTTCACATTAATTTAATCAACTATAACATGAACACATTCATCAAGAACCAAAGTTATTTTGTATTAAAATATATATGATTTACTTTTATTAAAGTAATTTATAAATCTATCTTCATCACTTTTAACATCAAATTTATATACATTATCCTCTAAATTTAAAATAGAAACATTACCACCAAAAACCATAAAAGAAAAAACATTAGGAATTTAACTTTTAAAATACTCATAATAAGTTTTACTTAAAATTTTATTAACAAGAATTATATTTCTAATATTACAATAAAAAAATAATTCTTATGCCCAAAAATATCTAAAAAAACTATATTCACTTAACAAAGATCTAGTCATTTCAATAAGAGTTATATTTTTTTATTCGACAACACCATGTTTTGTGGTGTCCTAGGAGGAGAGAAATTATGAACATAAAAAATATTTTTACATATTTTTTCAAAATGTAAACTATGAAAATCACGTTATGTATCAATAAAAATAGAAACAACCGTATAAATTTTTTCATTTTGAAATATATTCCAAAAATAAATAAATCTAGATAAAGTATCATTTTATGTCTAGGAAAGTATACTCTTGTTAATATACTATAATCATAAAAAACAACTATATCATATTTCTTTACACCTAGGATATAAATTTTAATAGGACTAAATATATCAATATGTACAAACTATAAATATCTATTATAACTAATCTGATTGATCAGTCTAAATGAAACATTATGATGTTTCCCTATCATGAAAGTGTTACAAACATGTAGTTATTATTTCGTCAAGGTTGTAACTATAGCACATTATCATGTTCAGATATATTATATAACATTCTAAAAATAACATGTCATAATATTCAATTCTACTAGATTATATCACTTTTCACAACATTCCAACACTTAACAAGTTGAATAATGTTTTAAAAAAAATCAAGAGTATGTATTTTTTCTTTTTGATGAGCATGAAATAATAAATAATCATCCCTAAAAACTAAATTTTGTTTTTTTAAATTTACATCTATTATATCAATATATAATTAAGATATACTAATTAAATTATTTTATAATCATTGGACATATATGAAAATTTTAAATTAGAATAGAATTTTAAATACAAGCTTTGAAAAAACATTTTACTTTTCCTTTGGAATTATCTCTAAATGTAACAGTGCCTCCATCATATTTTTTTATTGATAAACAATGACTAGTCTTTGGTTAATTTACCAGAGCCACCATTATCCATGTACCATATTCCATTATTGAGAAAAACTTTTGTTAATACATTCAACTTCATTTTTCAAATTCTCATTCAAATCATGAGAAGAATTGAAATTATCCTAATCTAAAAAATGGTAAGTAGAAGTAGTATTACCTTACCTGCCTTTCTCTTTAAAATAAATTTATTTTCAGAAAGAAGATTTTTTATTATATTCATTAAGATTATTATATAAATCAATATCTTTGAAAAAATATTTTCTCAGCCTTTAAATTTATTTTTATAACATAAAAACATCTAGATTTTTTGAAATATTGGTAGAAAAAACATCTATAAGAAAATACCAAACCAAAACCCTCATTCAAAGAATCCATGAAGCACAAGTTAGAAAATTATTCCTCATTTATAGATTCTTAATTAGAATCAGATTCTTCGATAAAACTTCAAATGGTTGTCAATTCCTTGTGTCATTTTTTAATGTTTCTCTTTTATTTAATTTAAGAGATTCAAGATTGATATGAAATTTATTTTTTCAATAAAAACATGCACCGTCTAGAGAATTATAAAAATTACTTACTTTATTTTCTCCCTTTAATTTTTCATTTAGAGGGACTCCTCTAAATCAGTTCCTAGATCCTTTTTTCATTCATTTGTGTACTCTTGTCATAATCTATGCCATGTATTAGTTTTCACTATACTATATATTAGAATAATAATATTCAATTGAAACAAAATTCACATATTTAAAATCTAAACATTTTCTTTTCATTGTATCCACTTTGAGTATATTCTCCAGTTCACGTTCATACTACATTAGTGATCTAATAAATTCATCAAGAGTGTACTATTTGAACCTTTTTCTTTCACCAATGGTTACCTTATTTATATACCATTTAATTAGTATATATCATAATAATCTTTCAACATGTATGGGGATCCCTAAATCTTATCCAAGGGAATTCATTCTATTCATAATGATTTCGAATTGGATAAAACATTCCTTTACCATTTCATTTTGTAAGAACCTGACCATTCCAAGAGATGCCTCCACGGTTTTTCACTACTCTTTTGACTAGTATTTAGTACTTTATATTTGGGTTTTATCGTGGTTGTGTTTGGATGAAAATTTGAGAAATTTAAGAGGAAAAAGGAAGTTCATGGTTGATGCACAGTTTTCTTAAACTGGGTGGCATGGACCAACAAACCATGCAACCTTAGAAAGAGAGGGTTTGCATGGCTAACACATAGATTGTAAAACTCTGTTCAATAAAATGATAAACCCTGAAATCCTCCTATAGGGGTTGAATTTTTAAGGCTGATGGTTTGGTAAACCATTAACCCCTTCCTAGAAAACATTGTTCCCAGTTTTAATTAATTGGAGAATTTTTTTTTAAAACTGCACAATCCCCCGTAACTCATTCAAATTGACCCCCATTCGGCACTTGATATTTATTTTGGATTTTGGTGCCTCCTAAATGGATTAAAATTATTTATGACCTCAATTATTATTGATTTAAAGCCTAGATTATAGATCTTTTACCCCTCACACTAAGAGGATCTTATCTCAGTTGGTTATCCATCTCCATACCATTATTCTACCAACATTGAAGGGATGTTCTCCTCATCTTGTGATGAAACAAAATCTAGGTTTTATTATATCTAATCATTTTAAATATTGGATCTAAGAATTCAATCATTAAATCACTCTTTGATGTGTTTAGGGATATTCCATTCAAATTGGGTTTATCCATTGGTGAGCTTCCATCATTGTTCTTGAGGTAGGTTGTCTAAATTACAATCCTATAGTATTAGTATAATTATTTAAGTATAATTGTTAGAATTTCAATTTACCTGATTGGAAAATTTTACTGATGATTTATTTGATTAGTTTTAATTTCTATGCATTAACAGTTTATGTTAAATAAGGAAATTTAAAGGTGGAATTGAATTAATTAATGGGAATGGTTGGGTTTATGAAATTATGATATGGAATAATTAATTTTTACCTAATTTTGTAGTTGTTGAGATTATTGAAGTGATTAATTAATTTTGAAATTAATTAATGGTATTTAGTTGATTAATGAATTATTGAATTAATTAATGGATTGATGTGAATATGCCATTTTATTATTATTAATTAATAAATTATTGGAATAAATAATGAAATGTGTGGTTTTTGAAATTTCTGAGATATTTAGATTGTGGAATTTAATGGAATAAATAATTTTTGAATTTGGTTTTGGGATATTGAGGTTTTTGATGTGATTAATTAATTATTGAATTAATTAATGTAATTAAATTGATTAATTAATTTTTGAATTAATTAATCTGATTAACATGATTAATTAATTGTTTAATTAATTAATGGACTGATGTTAATATTCGATTGCTGAGTTTTATTAATTAATTGATGAATTAATTAATTTGATATTGTGACACATGTAAAATTTACGATTTTTTAATATATGAGTTAAATGTGTCCAGGATAGGGATTGGGGATCCAAATACCCATATTAGTAAAATGATTGTGGGATAGGGTCTGAGGATCCAAATAACCATATATGTGTTAAATGTGTGTGGTATAGAGAATGAGGCTCCAAAAAAGAATTTGTGATACAAAGTGTGGGAAAAGGATGGAGGCTCTTAATACCATTGTGACATTGAGGTGTGGGATAGGGATATAGGCTTTAAATACCCATGACGAGTAAGAAATGATGTTATTCTCCCATGAGTTGTCATTAGAATATGGTTTCAATTAGTTTTAATAATAAATTGAGGTAAAACGAATAACGAAAGCCTCTAGCATGGCCCGAAGTAGGTATTGTGGTACATGTGTTCTTGGGAACCTGGTGGTTTATGTTATTAATTTAAAGAATAATAAATGTCACAACTATTTAATTATGCATTGTAAATTTTTATTTAGATGATTTCACGACCTATTATTGACTAGATATTGAATTATACACCATTGGATGTGAACTACTGAGTTGTACTGACACCGTACTCATTCTTCATGATCGATACCCAAAGAGATTGCATGATTATAAGATAAGATAAGGGAAATATCCATATGTTTGATGGATGAGTCAATGTAAAGAATGCATGGATAAACTAGACGTGGTTTGAGACCCACATAATAGTTTTCAATGTATTTATTTATTTTTGGAATTTTCAATTTGAAAATTTACATGTATTGTCATGAAATATCTACTGTTTAATTTTGGATATTGCATTTCATGTTTTCGTCATCATGTGATTTTGGTATTTTCCTGGTTATTGGTTATATCAGTTGGATATTGTATATTTATTTCTAATGTTTTCTGCTTTGATTAAGAGGGTATAGTCTCCCCATAATATATTTTATACCTCATTGCTATTCGGTATCCTCTCGTGCACGCAGAGGAATTCTTGAGGTTATGTGAATGACTGGCTCAGGGAACCGATGCGGGGAACCTGTTTTGAGATATTATAAAGTAGTATTAGATGAGGTTTATTATTTTAGTACTATTTAGGAAAGGTGCACTGAATAATGATATGAGCTGGGTATTGGTTAAGAGATCTTGCATGGGAGTAACTAGCCTATCTTCAACAGTAAAAGCCAAGTACCCATGGTGCGATTGTTGTTTTTTTACATGGGTTGTTATAGTTGATAATATTTTAAATTTTGTTTTGATATTTTTGTGATTATTGATTTTAATTTTTTTTGATGTTTTACTTGGGGAGAAAAATGGAATAGGAGTTGAGTATTCATGTATCATTTTAGGATCATAGAATTATTTTGTGGCATGCATCATCCTAGGCCTGCATGGAAAATGGGTTTTGGGAAAGCCGTAGAACTTGAAATATTTTTCCTTTCCAGTGAAATTAAAACAATAAAATGATGAAAAATTTGAATAAATGGATTTTTAATCTGAAAAATGAATAATGAGAATGAATATAACCCTTTTTAACCATGAAGTAGATATACGATGGTTAAGGGTTGTGATAGAACCTCAGTTCTAACCGTGTTGCTGCTTCAATGATGCAAGGATCAGTGAATCACTGGTGGGATGTTTAGGCTCAGACATGGCATACAGATAGGATGGGTTGGAAGAACAATTAGAGAATTTCAAGGAATAGTTTCCTCCAGAAACACCGAGAGAAGAAAAATTAGATGAGTTTATGTGGTTGAATTGGGGGTGCATTTATATGATGGACAATGCTTGTTGCTTTATAGAATTGCATTTATTTGTTCCATTACTATCATGGGAAGATATATCTATGATAATAGGTTTTCAGGATGGGATTAAATGTGAAATTAAGTCCTAACTTAACATATTTGGTTTGAGGATGTTTTTGAAGTTGTGGATCAGACTCTCATAGCTGAGGGGAACAAGAAAAAGGCTTGCAATGCAACACAAAATTTTGTTGTTGGAGGATCATGAGGTATGTCTTCAAAGTGTAAGAGTAATCACTATGATAATTCTAGCTAAGTGATTTCACGAGGATTTTATAGGGGGAAGGATCAATTACTCATGATCTTACCCGAGTCTTTTCCACTATTGCGTTAGGCCAACCCATTTTTGCAAGACATTATCCCAGACCACTGTTGGAGTGCCGATCCTACCGCATGATTTGAAACCTATAGAGGATCTGTAGGATCCCTTGACCGATGGTTAGTTAGAGAGGATCTAGATTGAACTATAGTGTTGGAAGGGGATATTATGCACTATATGAGTTTTACAGCTAGAGTTCTAATTTCCGTGGCAGTAGAGGTAGTGTACATGGAGCTAAAGGGAAAGTTCTCCCATATCAGTAGAGTGGTGTAGTTTAGGTGACTCAGAATGTATCACATGGCACAATGGTAGGACAGTCACATTCCATTTAGCCTCTAATGTTTTATATTGATACTGTCCCATCAATAGTGATAGGTTATATTATTAAATCTTATAATGTTTCTATTTAAATATTTAATATTGGGGCCACCCATTCCATTATTTCTAAAATTCTTGTGTATAGTTTCATCATGGCAGTAGATTTTGTGAGTGGGTGTGGAAAATAGATAAGTCATTTGGAGTATGGTCAAGAGAAATCTCTTTGTACAAGGGGTGTTCTCTCGAGGATGGGGTGAATTTATTTCTATGGGATCATTACATTCATGATATGTCAGGATTCAGTCTAACATTGGTAGTGGATGGGTAGGTAGCATGCCAAGTACCCATATATTGTTACTAGAGGATACTTTCTTTTACCTATTTTGAGTATAAAAACTATGTTAACTGTGGAGAGTGGGATATCAATGGGATCATGCATGGATGTTTCACCCATAACTGGGGGAGCTTACCACCGAAGTTTCAAGTATTTTGCTGGATGATGATGGTATAAAGGATGATGTTTTTCTGCAAAAAGTGGAATAGTTTTTGGAAGTGTTTCATAAATACTTATCAGGGATTCCACCAATGATATATATGGAGTTTACTATTGAGATTTTTCTAGGGGATGATACCATTTCAATTCCACCATACAGAATGGAACTTATATAACTTCAAGAGTTTAATACTCAATTGGAATCCTTGGAGGATAAGGGATTTATCTGTCCGAGTATATCACCTTGGGGTTCTATATTTTTTTTCTATTAAGGATGATGGGAATGAAAACTTATGTGTTGATTATTTAATGTTTAATCGGATGATTGTAATGAAATTTTATCCTCTTTCACATATCAATTACATTTTTTAATAGTTTAGTGGATCTTATTTTTTTTCAAAGATTGACTTCAGATCGAGGTATCATTAGTTGAGAGTTAGACCATCTGATATACCAGGGAATGCATTAAAAAGTAGTTATGGCCCATATGGGTTTGTCATAATTCCATTTGGATTGACAAATGCACTGACATTGTCTATGGACTTTATGAAAAAAATCCTTCATCCATACCTTGATTAGTTTGTGGTAGTGTTTTAGGATGACATCTCAGTGTACTCCGAGACACATGATTATAATTCCTATATATTGACATTATATTGTGTACACTGAGGGAGAAAAAGATATACACTAAGGTATTTATATGTTAGTTTGGGATTAATCAAGCACACTCCATGGGTCACACCATCTCGGAGGAATGGGTGTCTGTGGATCCCGAGAACATTCAGGCTATTATTTCTTCAGAGCAGCCCAAGAAAATTTTGGTTGTCTGTAGATTTATGGGTTTAGAAGGATATTATCAAAGATTCATCCAGGAATTTTCTCAGTGGGAAGAAACACAACCAGTCTTTCCCAAAAATGGGATAAAGTTTGATTGGATGGAAGCATGTGAGAATGACTTTGAAGTTCTGAAGAAGAATTGGAAATTAGCATTGGTCTTGATCCTTCCCAAGATAGTTGATGAGTATATGGTGTTTTGTTATTATATTGGTATCAGGTGTGGAGCATTGTTGATGGAGTGAGATCATGTATTTGTGTATGGGTGTTGGTAGTTGAGGGCACATGAATGAAACTAATATACTCATGACCTATTGTTAGATGTAGTGGTTTATGATTTGACATTTTGGAAAAAATTATTTTTTGTAAAAAAGATTATTATGTATACGGATTAAAATATTTCGAAGTATATCTTTTCATAGAAATATTTGAATCTCCTGCAATGGAGGTGGGTTAAGTATATGAAAGATTTAAATTTTGAACTAGCATATACACCCGGTAAGGGAAATAGTGTGTATGATGCTTTTGTGGGAAAACAAAGATCCAAGTAGTTCAGGAGTCTAGTGATAAGTGGAAGATGATGAATTTTATGGCATAGATGCATGTAGTAGTTTAGAAGAGTCAGGTGTAAATAACACTCATATCATTTTTAGTTCAGTCTATACTCTTTATGTAGATCACATACACGCAATATGAGGATATGGATTGTTTATACTTGAGGGAAATCCATAAATGTGGAGAGTCACCTTAATATTGGACTGTAAATGAAGATGAGATCATAAATGCCAAGGATTGTGTTGTTGTGACTATATGTATGTGGGAGGATTTAATGTGTGAATTTTATGCCACTTAGTGGGAGGTGCATCTAGGTGTGAACAAAATATATTTACACCTATAAAGATAGTTTTGGTGGCCGTATATAAAAAAAAGAGATAATAGGGATTGTAAAAGATGCTACACCTATCTATAGGTGAAGGCTGAGCATCAACAATCTGGTGGTTTTCTAAAACTGATGACCATTTTTGAATGGAAGTGGGACGATGTTACCATGGAGTATATTATGGGTCTCCTAAGGATTTCTCAATATAATGACACTAATTGGGTGGTTGTGGACCATGTGATAAATGTAGTAATTTTCTTGCTTATATAGTAAAATTTCTTAGTGGACCAGTAGAGAGATTTATATTTTTGAGAAAAATTCTATCTTTACATGATGCCACATGCTTTTGTTTCAGACCATGACTCAGGTTTTACATCACACTTCCTGAAGGGATTATAAATTGAGTTTGGTACATATTTTTTATTGAGTATGTCAATACACCCATAGACAGATGGGAAGTCAGACCATACTATACCAGTGCCTGATGATATGATATGAGTTTTTTTAGATTTTGTGGCTCTAGGGAAAATGACTTAGATTTAGTGGAATTTTCCAATAAAAAAATTTATCAAATAGTGATACAGATAGAACCATATGAGGCACTTTATTTTTGGTCATATCGATCACCTAATTTCTGGAAAGAGGTAGATGACATAGAGCTATTGGGATAGAGTCTCGTGCATAAGATGTCATATCATGTTCAATTTATTTGAAATCTCATGGCAATTGATCAATGTATATAGAATTTGTATGAGAATAGACATCAATGAACCCTGGAGTTTATAAGGGTGATTTTTCATTCTTATTTGTCTATCCCAGATTGGATAATCTCTAAATATGTAGGTATGTTAGGCCTACAACTAGGTTCATTGAAAAATTTGAGATTATAGAGAAAATAAGGTTGATGGAAAAATGATTGTAACTTCAACAGAGATAAAATGATTTGAATGATGTTTTCGGTGTGTAAAAACATTATTGGTATCCCCAAGAACCTTCTCTTGTGAGCTATGAGGATTATATTGAGATTAAGGTTGATTCTTCCTTGGTTGATCATCTGATATGTGTGTTTGATAGTAATGTGAAATTATTGTTGGGAAAGACCATGATGATTGTTCATGTGTTATGGAAACATGTCCTTGTTATGAAAAAAATTTGGGAGAGATATGTAGATATGAGGGGTCATGAAAATTTTTTTTTGACTTGAAATCTTATAGTTTATTTGGAGTATAGGTTGAGGATTAAATGTTACAAGATTGGGTGATTGTAAGATCCGGAATATTTCAAGAGATTCTAGAGTCTTATTTTCAGGTAGTCATCTTCCTTATTTTGAGTACTATATATTTTGGTTTTACCTTGGTTGTGTTTGTGTGAAAATATGATAAATTTAATAAGAAAAAGGCTAGTGTATAGTTGGCACACTATTTTCTTAAACCATCATCCTTGGCCAGAAAACTTTACAACCCTATACAGAGAAGGATTGTATGGATAGAAGATAGTTTGTAAAATTGTGCACCCTAAAAGGATAAATAATACAACCTTCAAGATGATTTTCATAGTTATGGAAAATAGTTTGGTAAACTGTGTTCCCCTATCAACAAAACCATGATCAAATTTTTAATTAATCCAAAATTTAGTTTTAAAATCACCCAAACCCATGAAACACACTCAAATTAACCCCCACTCAACCACTGATGTTTCTTATCGATTTTAGAGGCACCAAATTAGATTAAAAATTTTCTCGACCTTCTTTCTTGGTGATTTTAATCCCTTATTTTAGATCTTTACCCCTACGATAAGAGGATCTTATCCCATTTTTTTATCCATATCATTCCCATTCTTCTCCCATATTTGAAGGGATGTTTCTATATATTCATGATGAATATAGGTCAAGGTTTTATTAGATCTAATCTATTAAAACAATGGAATTTGGAATTTAATCAGGTTCTTGTTTTTGACGTGTTTAGGGATTTTCTATTCAAATTGGGTTTATCCATTAATGATCATTCACCACCGTTCTTGATGTAGGCGGTCTAAATTCAACTCCCATATTCTTGATTAGGTAATTATTGAATGAAATAATGTGATTTATGTGATTAATTAATTATTAAATTAATTAACAGATTTATGTGAATATTGAATTGTTCAGTTGGATAAATAAATTGATGAATTAATCTATGTGATATTGGGACACATGTGATTTTTTTGATATTTTGATATATGTGTTAAATGTGTGTGAGATAGGGACTGAGGCTATAAATACCCATATGTGTTAAAGTTTTGTGGGATATGGAATACAAATCTAAATACCCATATTTGTTAAATGTGTTTGGGATAGGGAATGAGGCTCTAAATACCCATATGTGTGTTAATTGTGTGTTCGATAAGGATTGAGACTCCAAATACACATTTGAGATAGCAAGCATGAGACATGGATTGAGGCTCTAAAAACCCATGTGACATTGAGGTGTGGGAAAGGGAGAGAGGATCCAAATACCCATGAGGAGTTAGACATTATGTTCTCATATGATGAGTTGGCATTGGACTATTATTTCAATTGGACATAGTAACTAATTGAGAAAAAATGGATAATGAAGAAACATGTGTTATAATGAATTATGAAATGAATATATGATATGTTTTAGACTCCAGCATGGGCCAAAGAAAGTATTGTGGTTTGGGTGTCATTGGGAACCCAGGGCGAGCATGTAGTTATTCTATAGAATAATAAATGTGGTAACTATTTAATTATGCATTGAAAATGTTTATTTATACAAATTAATACATTGTTATTGACTAGATATTATTTCAGACTCCATTGGTGGTATCCTAAAGAGTTTTACTAACATTATACTTGGGTTTCCTGATTGGAAGATGAATAGACCTCATGATTGTTGGAAATAACAATGGAAATTGTTATATATTTCATGGTTGATTCAAGATGGATCAGGGATGTGGGAAGGAGACATAGTTCAGGACCTACTTCAGAGTTATATGTGACTTTATTAATTTTAAGGCTTTTTATATTGACACATAACATGTACTGGAATGACATATCTAAAATTTAGCTATGGATATTATATCTCTTATTTTTGTCATCAATTGATTTTGGGATTTTCCAGGTTATTGGTTATATCAGTTGGATATAGTTTATTTATTTCCACTATTATGATACTTTGATGAAGATGGTATAGTTTCCCCAAGACCGATATTAGACCCTCGATATAAGTCAGTGGCCTCTAGAATATGGGGAGGTGTGGTTGAGGTCATGTGACCCACCATCTCGGGGAACTAGTGTGTGGAACTTGGGTCTGGATGTTACACATATTGATCCATCTTGATGTCTTGGTAATCAGCTTGAATCATTCAATTATTGACTGGAATTACGTTTTATAGGACATGGTGAATAACTTATAAAATCTTCCAAATATCATGTGCTTCATTCCATGAAAACACAAGACTAAATACACTTCGGTTAATAACATAATATAAATTTTTTACAACTTGATATTATAAAACTTATTTAATAAAATCCATTCTCGTAAGAGTATATGGGTCATCATTTATTAGTGTATATTATTTCACCATGATTGAACAATGTTTTATACTAAACTGTTTTATGTATGCCTCCATTTTGGATATCTAGTTTCCACAATAATTTCCATAAAATTGAGGCGGGTTTTAAGGAATCCAATAATAATTGGAATTTATTCCTACCATCTAAAAGATATTATCCATAGAATTTCAGGTTTATAAATAGGTTAGCAGAACAAAATATAAACAACAAACTCTATTAAAGGATAAACTATATTATAAAAGGAACAACATTTGATAGAATGTTTTAGGTCTATAAGGGTTGAAGTGCCCAGATCAGTGTGAATCACTGAGAGGGGGAGGGGGTGAATCAGTGATCCCTTAAAACATTTTTACTAATTGATTCTTAATCAATTAAACCTCTATGGCTGGTTAAAGCCTCGATCCACTCTTCTTGTATCTCTCACCATTCCACGAATGATGCAGTAAATGTAAAGGCACTGGACACAAGGATTTACAAGGTTCGGCACCAAAGGCCTACATCCTTTCCATGCTCTCCCAGCATGGATTCTCCATTATAACCTATTAAAATTACAATGGTCGATACAGAGTCCCACTGTATCTCTCCTGAGTCCCACAGGAGGGTCTTTATACTGCGTCCCACAGTGTTACCAGAGTCCCACTGGCCTGCTCCAGAATCCCACTGAAGACTTCTTCTCCCTGAGTCCCATAGGGTCTTCTCTTGGCTCCTCGAGTCACACGAGTAGCTCTTCTTCTCTTTAGGCTTCTTCAAGTATCCTCAGCAGTCTGGGATAAAGACAGCTGGCCTTGCTCTGTACCTCTGATCACTTGTGATGATCAGCGTCTTCTCAATCTACAGAAAAACTCAGACAACCAATCTCTTTAACTTCAGTCTGGCTCAGTCGCAGTTCACTTCATCATCATGCACTGAGTGCATGGCAACTCTTCAAGATCTTCAAGTCTTGGAATCCTCAGATGCACACCACTGATTTAGTACTGTTCACGTGTGCACGTGCATGCATGCATGCATGCACTTTCCCTTTCCTCTTCTTGGTGCAGTAGACCCACAAAGGGTTTAGTATCTTTAAGCACACACCAGCTCACTTGAACTTCACACTTTGTTCAATGTGTTTACACACTTAAAGTGTGTTCTACTTTAGTGTGGGTCACTCCTTATTTCTTCTAAGTGTATACACACTTCTTAGTGCACACACCTAGGTTCGGCCACTTCTTTAATTTGCACACAATTGTTTCACTTTAGCACACACATGAAACTTGGACTTCACTTCTTCTTGCACATAAATGGCTACGGCCTCTTCACTTGTTGCACACACACAAGAGATGTGTCCTTCCCCACTTACACACACACTGCCTGGTGTGGTCTTCTCGTTTGCACAGGGCTACGACCTTTCTCTCCTTTTTGCACACACACTGCCCATGGTGGTTCTTCAATTTTGCACACACACACAAGGGCTACGGCCACTTGTTGTCTTTTTGCACACAAAGGCACAAAGGCCTCGGCCTTCCTTCATCACCTCTCACACACACAAAGTGTGGTATACTTGGCCTCAACTCTTTTGCACACACAAATGCCTATGGCCTTCTTCCCTTCTTGTGCACACACCTAGGCTTCGGCCAACTTCTTGCTCACTTTATACACACACTTAATGAGTGTGGTCTTCTAACCACTTGGCACACACTTGGCCTTTCACTGTATCTTGCACACAAAAATTCCCATAGGGTGTATTTCCACTTTGCACACACAATCTTGGCTATGACCTCTTCTTTCTTTGACACACACTAACTTAGGTTTAGTTGTGGTCTTCTTGTTCACTTAGCACACACACAAGGCTACTGCCTTTTCTTCAAATGCACACACAGAGTGCAAGTCTCGGCCAAGGTGTGTTCATGTCCACTTTGCACACACACTGCCCATGTGCTTCTCCTCTTCTCCACTGCCGCTCAAGGCTTCGGCCTTCTTTGGCACACACAATGTGTGTAAAACACAACCCGAACTCCTTCACTTCACACACACACAAAATGAGTGTGGTATACTGCCTTGATCTCAAAGGAGGCGCACAAGGTGTCTTGGTACAAGGGGCAGCCGCGCAAGGTGTGGTGGGCTTAAGCCACAAGGCGTACACGTGCAAGGCACAAGCCACGGGTGTGCAAGCCTTCGAGCGCGCAAGGAGCACGGCACAGGGGCGTGCAAGACCTCGGGTGCAAAGCACCTCGGGCTTCAACCGTGGGCGCGCAGAGTGCCGCGGCCCTGGTTTCTTCCTGCCGCGCAAGGATTAGCGCGCAGGGGTCACCCCTTCACTTATTTCGCGCAAGGGATGCGCAAAAGAGACTCCTTCGGGCCTCAGATGGCACCGAGAACAATAGCCGCGCAAGTGGGATGCGCGGGGCTTCGGCTTCACGAGGCAGAGAGTGCTCCGCGGGACTCCGGATCTTCAACAAAATAATCAGCAACCTCAATGAGATCCACGAGCTCTCCTTATATAGGCAGAGAAATGCCTTTGATCATCCGCGTTCAAAATCTTGAATCACCGAAGATTTCGGATCTTCAAAATCTTTCCAAAGTTTTGCGTTTTATTCTCGGTTTGACGTGGGCTCCCTTATTTATCGGCCTTCTTCACGTGCATGCGACTTAGAACGCATGAACGGCCTCTGTTTAGGCTCATGCATGCAAAGCATGCTCTCCACGTGGCCTCGGCAGCTTCGTTTTCCTCGGCCGATCACGAAATCTCCTCATTTGTTTTAGGCATTTATAGTTTTATGCATGATCGTGTTCGGTAGGTCCAGACGAGCTCAATAGAGCCTTCGGCGTTGGAAATGTTGGCCGGGAACTCAAAAACCGGTGGTCGGATGGCCTCTGGTTCAGGAGATGTCGCGGGTGGCTTCGAGGTGTCCTCGGCCGAGCTCGAGGAAGGAGACGAGCTCTCGGCCGTCGGATCAGGCGTTTGAATATCCTCGGACGGCCGCGATCAGGAGATCTCGCGCGGGATGCGATGAGCGGCTGTGATCAGCCGCGCGATGAGTCGGACGGCCAGGATGCGCTCCGGGTGAAAAATGCGCGTCCCACATCGAATCCGCGGCCGGTTTTCCCGCGCTTTATAAGCCTGGCGCTCCCTCAACCCGCCAGTTGAATCTCCTCCCCTCTCGGTGCCGCCCCGCACCGAGTTCTTTAGCGGGCGCGCTCTTGCGCCCACCCTCTGCTCCTCGCGGGCGCGGTTCTAGCGCCCACTATGCTCCCTGCGGGCGCGCCACTGGCGCCCACTGTGCACACTGCGCTCCTCCGGGCGTGCCCCTGGCGCCCTTGCGGTGTCCTTGGGTGCGCCCTGCCGCCCTGGCTCGCCCCACGGGGTTCCCCCGGGCGTGGTTCCCTAGTGCCCATGCCTTGGGGTTGAACCCCCCAAGGTGCCTTGGCTGGCCAATTTTTGGCAAAGGGACAGAATATGACTTTGTCGAATACAAAGTTCTTCTCCATATAAAACATGCCAAATGCCAAATGCCTCCTCCTCTATTATTCTTATTTCTTCTCTTCTAACACATATTCTCCATCTTCTTCATTAGAATCCACAAACCCTCCTTAACATATATTCTAGACTTAGGAGGTGGAATTCCCGAAGGGTCTTCATCTTCAACCGAGCTCCTTAATCACATAAATTCTCCAATGTGCTTCATTGATCTAATCAGAGATCAAATTGGATCACTTCCAAATCACATGCACTAAGAGTTAGTACATGGACTTCATTAGTGCACATCATCCACTTAGTAGTTGTGGATGGAACTCCTTTCAACTCCTCATGCATTGTGAAGACAATGCATGGTCTTCAATCATTGTTGTGACTTTGTATCATCAGGATACAAGTTCGTAGAACTTAATGACCAGTTCAACAATCGTCTGATGTTCTTAGAGAATGTTTCAAACCATCATCTCCTATGTCACTTAGTGAATCTCCTAAGTGACATACATCTTTATGTTCCATGGCCATTCTCCATTCATCACCAACACCATCACAACCTTTGTCATTCACATCTTGACATTCCCTGACTTCCATTCATTCCAAGACAACTTCATGCCTCATTGACAACAAATGCAACACAATGCACTTCAATCTCCCCCTTTGTATTTGTTGTCAATACACCACTTCAGCACATATGAATGGGTCAATATGTGTGCCAATATTTTCTCCCCCTTATTGGCAATCAAATGCAAAGGTGTGGTGTGGTTCACTTTCAAAAATCTCTTCCTCCCTTTAAATAGCATCTTCTTGAAAAACACTGAGAGAGGGATGATGCCACATGTTCTTCTTTAGCAAAGAACCTTTAGTAAATCAGATCTAAGTCTACTTGGGCTAACCCGGTGTAGAAAACAAGATTGATGTAACCAAGGAACTCAATGCTGTCCACAATTCTCTACACATGTGAGATCATTCTTAGGGGCTTGAAATTTTTCAGATATAACAATGAATTGCTAAATCCTGCACATACTTCACAAAACTTATTAGAAAGTTCATTGCTAAGATAAAGCTCCCCCTTTCATCTATTTGTCTTCAATCCATACTCCCCCTTAATTGACAAGATAAACTCAATTAAGAAACAAGGGATGAAAGTATGATTAGAATACCTTCACTTTTCTCAAGATGGTATTAAATCTCAGAATCCCATCTTCTACTGATTGGATCCCCCTCAAGGGGTGCACTCCATTCAATCCAAACCATCCTCCAGTTGAGAATGATCATCATCTTCAATTCCCTGCAATGTCAGCACATGTAAATACCAATAGTATAAGGGAATAAGATGGAACCTCCTTGGTTTATCAATGTGAACAACAAGGTTGATAAGATTCTCTCAACCGAGATGTCCCATTTTCACCAGTCTTCACACTTGCACATTTGATCTTCATTGATGATTGTGCTGGTGTGGTTCTCAATACATCTTCATGTGAAATATTCTTCTTCCCTTTTGCCTTAGCAATTGCCAGAACTTCATCTTCAGCTCTTTGTAGATCTCTGGCAAGTTGCAACTGATGTGGCCATATGACAAGTATATCATTTGGAAGAGTGGCCCCAGTTCTGGAAGTTTCACATGGTTCTTTTGATGCTGTCAAGCTACCTCTCTTAGGCAACTTGTTTTCAATCAATCCCTTCTGCTTCTTCTGGATTGATTGTCTGTTTGAGTTCAGTTGGCTTCTATTGATTTCCATGGCTTGTTTACAAAGATCCATGGTATGCCCTTTCTTTCCACAGTAGAAGCATTTCTTCTTGGTGGTCCTTCTGGATGCATCACCCTTCTTGGATTTAGATTCCAAGGACTTCTCTTCATTCTTCAAACTCTTCTTGGGAGCATCTTCTACTTTCTTCTTGCTTCCCAAGGAATCTTTTTGAGCCAGGTTCTGTGATCTTTTCATCTTTTGAGCTCTGGATACAGTTGGAGATTGACATGTATCTATTTGACCACTTTTGCAATCATCCCAGATGTTGTCAAGTAATCCAAATCTATTTGCAGTAAACAGATGTCTCTGGACCTGTGGATGTTGCTTCCTTCCTTCTGGCTTGCTCCCCCTAGGCATGGGCTTCCTCTGTGCTTTGGCATTCAGTGGATTGTACCAACAATCCTTTGCACAATGCCCATACTTGCTACAACACCAACACTGACCCACAAATCAAGACCTCTTGATTCCTTCTGATTGTAGGGTACCTGTCTTGAATTGTTGTGCTGCTTCAGGAGAGCTTTCTTTCTTCATTGTCTTCATCCATACTTGTTTGGAATTATTTTTCCATCCTGCACTTTTTGTGGAAACACAATTAGAAGCATCAGTACAAGATGGTATGGATGGTACCTTCTTTCTAGAAGTTGTTTCACTTTCACTAGAGGATGTCTTGCTTTTAGAATCATCCTTCTCAAAGCTCACTTGAGTAGCAACATTTCGTCTTTCAGCTGACTGGGAGGCTTTAGCTTTGGGTGATTGCTGATTTGTCAATATCACCTCCAATTCTAAGCATTTCATGTTAAGGGAGTTCTTCTCATCCTCAACAGTTCTTAGCTTTCCTTCCCAACTTTCTTTCAGCTGATTCATCTGGTCATCATGCACTGTCTTTAATTCAAGCAATGAATTGTCAAGCTCCTTCACCCTTTTTCCTTTGTCTTCAAGTTGAGCATCTTTGACAACCATTGAAACTCTGTGCCTCTTTTCCAGTGCATGGAAAACATCTTTGACTATTATCATAAATAATTCTTTCTCATAAAGGCTTCTTTGCAATTCTTCAGCGGTGTCTTCATATCTTTCATTGCAAAGAGATACTGTTTCATCTTTAGCATTTACCAGCTTTCTGAGAGTGTTGGTTATGCCAACCCTTTTAGCCAGGTGATCTTCCATAGCATTGGCTTCTTCTTCTAACTGTGATTTTTCTTCTTGAAGATCATGGATGCCTATAGCTATACACTTTTCCACTTCCATGGGAACTGTCTTCTGAAGATATTTGAGTGCACTCTGAAGATCATTCATTGTTTCAACTTCATCACAGCTAGGACAGGATTTCTTCATCTTCTTGGCCTGTTTCTTCTTTCTATTTTTCTGAGTCTTGGCAGATATCTCCATTTGAGGCTGGTCGCTCATTTCCTCAAATCTGCACTTCATAAAGACTCCCTTGGATCTTTTAGAGGGAACCTCCCTCTGATACCAATTGAAGTGCCCAGATCAGTGTGAATCACTGAGAGGGGGAGGGGGTGAATCAGTGATCCCTTAAAACTTTTTTACTAATTGATTCTTAATCAATTAAACCTCTATGGCTGGTTAAAGCCTCGATCCACTCTTCTTGTATCTCTCACCTTTCCACGAATGATGCAGTAAATGTAAAGGCACTGGACACAAGGATTTACAAGGTTCGGCACCAAAGGCCTACATCCTTGCCATGCTCTCCCAGCATGGATTCTCCATTATAACCTGTTAAAATTACAATGGTCGATACAGAGTCCCACTGTATCTCTCCTGAGTCCCACAGGAGGGTCTTTATACTGCGTCCCACAGTGTTACCAGAGTCCCACTGGCCTGCTCCAGAATCCCACTGAAGACTTCTTCTCCCTGAGTCCCACAGGGTCTTCTCTTGGCTCCTCGAGTCACACGAGTAGCTCTTCTTCTCTTTAGGCTTCTTCAAGTATCCTCAGCAGTCTGGGATAAAGACTGCTGGCCTTGCTCTGTACCTCTGATCACTTGTGATGATCAGGGTCTTCTCAATCTACTGAAAAACTCAGACAACCAATCTCTTTAACTTCAGTCTGGCTCAGTCGCAGTTCACTTCATCATCATGCACTGAGTGCATGGCAACTCTTCAAGATCTTCAAGTCTTGGACTCCTCAGATGCACACCACTGATTTAGCACTGTTCACGTGTGCACGTGCATGCATGCATGCATGCACTTTCCCTTTCCTCTTCTTGGTGCAGTAGACCCACAAAGGGTTTAGTATCTTTAAGCACACACCAGCTCACTTGAACTTCACACTTTGTTCAATGTGTTTACACACTTAAAGTGTGTTCTACTTTAGTGTGGGTCACTCCTTATTTCTTCTAAGTGTATACACACTTCTTAGTGCACACACCTAGGTTCGGCCACTTCTTTAATTTGCACACAATTGTTTCACTTTAGCACACACATGAAACTTGGCCTTCACTTCTTCTTGCACATAAATGGCTACGGCCTCTTCACTTGTTGCACACACACAAGAGATGTGTCCTTCCCCACTTACACACACACTGCCTGGTGTGGTCTTCTCGTTTGCACAGGGCTACGACCTTTCTCTCCTTTTTGCACACACACTGCCCACGGTGGTTCTTCAATTTTGCACACACACACAAGGGCTACAGCCACTTGTTGTCTTTTTGCACACAAAGGCACAAAGGCCTCGGCCTTCCTTCATCACCTCTCACACACACAATGTGTGGTATACTTGGCCTCAACTCTTTTGCACACACAAATGCCTATGGCCTTCTTCCCTTCTTGTGCACACACCTAGGCTTCGGCCAACTTCTTGCTCACTTTATACACACACTTAATGAGTGTGGTCTTCTAACCACTTGGCACACACTTGGCCTTTCACTTTATCTTGCACACAAAAATGCCCGTAGGGTGTATTTGCACTTTGCACACACAATCTTGGCTATGACCTCTTCTTTCTTTGACACACACTAACTTAGGTTTAGTTGTGGTCTTCTTGTTCACTTAGCACACATACAAGGCTACTGCCTTTTCTTCTAATGCACACACAGAGTGCAAGTCTCGGCCAAGGTGTGTTCATGTCCACTTTGCACACACACTGCCCATGTGCTTCTCCTCTTCTCCACTGCCGCGCAAGGCTTCGGCCTTCTTTGGCACACACAATGTGTGTAAAACACAACCCGAACTCCTTCACTTCACACACACACAAAATGAGTGTGGTATACTGCCTTGATCTCAAAGGAGGCGCGCAAGGTGTCTTGGTACAAGGGGCAGCCGCGCAAGGTGTGGTGGGCTTAAGCCACAAGGCGTACACGTGCAAGGCACAAGCCACGGGTGTGCAAGCCTTCGAGCGCGCAAGGAGCACGGCACAGGGGCGTGCAAGACCTCGGGTGCAAAGCACCTCGGGCTTCAACCGTGGGCGCGCAGAGTGCCGCGGCCCTGGGTTCTTCCTGCCGCGCAAGGATTAGCGCGCAGGGGTCACCCCTTCACTTCTTTCGCGCAAGGGATGCGCAAAAGAGACTCCTTCGGGCCTCAGATGGCACCGAGAACAATAGCCGCGCAAGTGGGATGCGCGGGGCTTCGGCTTCGCGAGGTAGAGAGTGCTCCGCGGGACTCCGGATCTTCAACAAAATAATCAGCAACCTCAATGAGAGCCACGAGCTCTCCTTATATAGGCAAAGGAATGCCTTTGATCATCCGCGTTCAAAATCTTGAATCACCGAAGATTTCGGATCTTCAAAATCTTTCCAAAGTTTTGCGTTTTATTCTCGGTTTGACGCGGGCTCCCTTATTTATCGGCCTTCTTCACGTGCATGCGACTTAGAACGCATGCACGGCCTCTGTTTAGGCTCATGCATGCAAAGCATGCTCTCCACGTGGCCTCGGCAGCTTCGTTTGCCTCGTCCGATCACGAAATCTCCTCATTTGTTGCATGCATGTATAGTTTTATGCATGATCGTGTTCGGTAGGTCCAGACGAGCTCAATAGAGCCTTCGGCGTTGGAAATGTTGGTCGGGAACTCAAAAACCGGTGGTCGGATGGCCTCTGGTTCAGGCGATGTCGCGGGTGGCTTCGAGGTGTCCTCGGCCGAGCTCGAGGAAGGAGACGAGCTCTCGGCCATCGGATCAGGCGTTTGAATATCCTCGGACGGCCGCGATCAGGAGATCTCGCGCGGGATGCGATGAGCGGCTGTGATCAGCCGCGCGATGAGTTGGACGGCCAGGATGCGCTCCGGGTGAAAAATGCGCGTCCCACATCGAATCCGCGGCCGGTTTTTCCGCGCTTTATAAGCCTGGCGCTCCCTCAACCCGCCAGTTGAATCTCCTCCCCTCTCGGTGCCGCCCCGCACCGAGTTCTTTAGCGGGCGCGCTCTTGCGCCCACCCTCTGCTCCTCGCGGGCGCGGTTCTAGCGCCCACTATGCTCCCTGCGGGCGCGCCACTGGCGCCCACTATGCACACTGCGCTCCTCCGGGCGTGCCCCTGGCGCCCTTGCGGTGTCCTTGGGTGCGCCCTGCCGCCCTGGCTCGCCCCACGGGGTTCCCCCGGGCGTGGTGCCCTAGTGCCCATGCCTTGGGGTTGAACCCCCCAAGGTGCCTTGGCTGGCCAATTTTTGGCAAAGGGACAGAATAGGACTTTGTCAAATACAAAGTTCTTCTCCATATAAAACATGCCAAATGCCAAATGCCTCCTCCTCTATTCTTCTTATTTCTTCTCTTCTAACACATATTCTCCATCTTCTTCATTAGAATCCACAAACCCTCCTTAACATATATTCTAGACTTAGGAGGTGGAATTCCCGAAGGGTCTTCATCTTCAACCGAGCTCCTTAATCACATAAATTCTCCAATGTGCTTCATTGATCTAATCAGAGATCAAATTGGATCACTTCCAATTCACATGCACTAAGAGTTAGTACATGGACTTCATTAGTGCACATCTTCCACTTAGTAGTTGTGGATGGAACTCCTTTCAACTCCTCATGCATTGTGAAGACAATGCATGGTCTTCAATCATTGTTGTGACTTTGTATCATCAGGATACAAGTTCTTAGAACTTAAAGACCAGTTCAACAATCGTCTGATGTTCTTAGAGAATGTTTCAAACCATCATCTCCTATGTCACTTAGTGAATCTCCTAAGTGACATACATCTTTATGTTCCATGGCCATTCTCCATTCATCACCAACACCATCACAACCTTTGTCATTCACATCTTGACATTCCCTGACTTCCATTCATTCCAAGACAACTTCATGCCTCATTGACAACAAATGCAACACAATGCACTTCAATCTCCCCCTTTGTATTTGTTGTCAACACACCACTTCAGCACATATGAATGGGTCAATATGTGTGCCAATATTTTCTCCCCCTTATTGGCAATCAAATGCAAAGGTGTGGTGTGGTTCACTTTCAAAAATCTCTTCCTCCCTTTAAATAGCATCTTCTTGAAAAACACTGAGAGAGGGATGATGCCACATGTTCTTCTTTAGCAAAGAACCTTTAGTAAATCAGCTCTAAGTCTACTTGGGCTAACCCGGTGTAGAAAACAAGAGTGATGTAACCAAGGAACTCAATGATGTCCACAATTCTCTACACATGTGAGATCATTCTTAGGGGCTTGAAATTTTTCAGATATAACAATGAATTGCTAAATCCTGCACATACTTCACAAAACTTATTAGAAAGTTCAGTGCTAAGATAAAGCTCCCCCTTTCATCTATTTGTCTTCAATCCATACTCCCCCTTAATTGACAAGATAAACTCAATTAAGAAACAAGGGATGAAAGTATGATTGGAATACCTTCACTTTTCTCAAGATGGTATTAAATCTTAGAATCCCATCTTCTACTGATTGGCTCCCCCTCAAGGGGTGCACTCCATTCAATCCAAACCATCCTCCAGTTGAGAATGATCATCATCTTCAATTCCCTGCAATGTCAGCACATGTAAATAACAATAGTATAAGGGAATAAGATGGAACCTCCTTGGTTCATCAATGTGAACAACAAGGTTGAGAAGATTCTCTCAACCGAGATGTCCCATTTTCACCAGTCTTCACACTTGCACATTTGATCTTCATTGATGATTGTGCTGGTGTGGTTCTCAATACATCTTCATGTGAAATATTCTTCTTCCCTTTTGCCTTAGAAATTGCCAGAACTTCATCTTCAGCTCTTTGTAGATCTCTGGCAAGTTGCAACTGATGTGGCCATATGACAAGTATATCATTTGGAAGAGTGGCCCCAGTTCTGGAAGTTTCACATGGTTCTTTTGATGCTGTCAAGCTACCTCTCTTAGGCAACTTGTTTTCAATCAATCTCTTCTGCTTCTTCTGGATTGATTGTCTGTTTGAGTTCAGTTGGCTTCTATTGATTTCCATGACTTGTTTACAAAGATCCATGGTATGCCCTTTCTTTCCACAGTAGAAGCATTTCTTCTTGGTGGTCCTTCTGGATGCATCACCCTTCTTGGATTTAGATTCCAAGGACTTCTCTTCATTCTTCAAACTCTTCTTGGGAGCATCTTCTACTTTCTTCTTGCTTCCCAAGGAATCACTTTGAGCCAGGTTCTGTGATCTTTTCATCTTTTGAGCTCTGGATACAGTTGGAGATTGACATGTATCTATTTGACCACTTTTGCAATCATCCCAGATGTTGTCAAGTAATCCAAATCTATTTGCAGTAAACAGATGTCTCTGGACCTGTGGATGTTGCTTCCTTCCTTCTGGTTTGCTCCCCCTAGGCATGGGCTTCCTCTGTGCTTTGGCATTCAGTGGATTGTACCAACAATCCTTTTCACAATGCCCATACTTGCTACAACACCAACACTGACCCACAAATCTAGACCTCTTGATTCCTTATGATTGTAGGGTACCGGTCTTGAATTGTTGTGCTGCTTCAGGAGAGCTTTCTTTCTTCATTGTCTTCATCCATACTTGTTTGGAATTATTTTTCCATCCTGCACTTTTTGTGGAAACACAATTAGAAGCATCAGTACAAGATGGTATGGATGGTACCTTCTTTCTAGAAGTTGTTGCACTTTCACTAGAGGATGTCTTGCTTTTAGAATCATCCTTCTCAAAGCTCACTTGAGTAGCAACATTTCGTCTTTCAGCTGACTGGGAGGCTTTAGCTTTGGGTGATTGCTGATTTTTCAATATCACCTCCAATTCTAAGCATTTCATGTTAAGGGAGTTCTTCTCATCCTCAACAGTTCTTAGCTTTCCTTCCCAACTTTCTTTCAGCTGATTCATCTGGTCATCATGCACTGTCTTCAATTCAAGCAATGAATTGTCAAGCTCCTTCACCCTTTTTCCTTTGTCTTCAAGTTGAGCATCTTTGACAACCATTGAAACTCTGTGCCTCTTTTCCAGTGCATGGAAAACATCTTTGACTATTATCATAAAGAATTCTTTCTCAGAAAGGCTTCTTTGCAATTCTTCAGCGGTGTCTTCATATCTTTCATTGCAAAGAGATACTGTTTCATCTTTAGCATTTACCAGCTTTCTGAGAGTGTTGGTTATGCCAACCCTTTTAGCCAGGTGATCTTCCATAGCATTGGCTTCTTCTTCTAACTGTGATTTTTCTTCTTGAAGATCATGGATGCCTGTAGCTATACACTTTTCCACTTCCATGGGAACTGTCTTCTGAAGATATTTGAGTGCACTCTGAAGATCATTCATTGTTTCAACTTCATCACAGCTAGGACAGGCTTTCTTCATCTTCTTGGCCTGTTTCTTCTTTCTATTTTTCTGAGTCTTGGCAGATATCTCCATTTGAGGCTGGTCGCTCATTTCCTCAAATCTGCACTTCATAAAGACTCCCTTGGATCTTTTAGAGGGAACCTCCCTCTGATACCAATTGAAGTGCCCAGATCAGTGTGAATCACTGAGAGGGGGAGGGGGTGAATCAGTGATCCCTTAAAACTTTTTTACTAATTGATTCTTAATCAATTAAACCTCTATGGCTGGTTAAAGCCTCGATCCACTCTTCTTGTATCTCTCACCTTTCCACGAATGATGCAGTAAATGTAAAGGCACTGGACACAAGGATTTACAAGGTTCGGCACCAAAGGCCTACATCCTTGCCATGCTCTCCCAGCATGGATTCTCCATTATAACCTGTTAAAATTACAATGGTCGATACAGAGTCCCATTGTATCTCTCCTGAGTCCCACAGGAGGGTCTTTATACTGCGTCCCACAGTGTTACCAGAGTCCCACTGGCCTGCTCCAGAATCCCACTGAAGACTTCTTCTCCCTGAGTCCCACAAGGTCTTCTCTTGGCTCCTCGAGTCACACGAGTAGCTCTTCTTCTCTTTAGGCTTCTTCAAGTATCCTCAGCAGTCTGGGATAAAGACTGCTGGCCTTGCTCTGTACCTCTGATCACTTGTGATGATCAGGGTCTTCTCAATCTACTGAAAAACTCAGACAACCAATCTCTTTAACTTCAGTCTGGCTCAGTCGCAGTTCACTTCATCATCATGCACTGAGTGCATGGAAACTCTTCAAGATCTTCAAGTCTTGGACTCCTCAGATGCACACCACTGATTTAGCACTGTTCACGTGTGCACGTGCATGCATGCATGCATGCACTTTCCCTTTCCTCTTCTTGGTGCAGTAGACCCACAAAGGGTTTAGTATCTTTAAGCACACACCAGCTCACTTGAACTTCACACTTTGTTCAATGTGTTTACACACTTAAAGTGTGTTCTACTTTAGTGTGGGTCACTCCTTATTTCTTCTAAGTGTATACACACTTCTTAGTGCACACACCTAGGTTCGGCCACTTCTTTAATTTGCACACAATTGTTTCACTTTAGCACACACATGAAACTTGGCCTTCACTTCTTCTTGCACATAAATGGCTACGGCCTCTTCACTTGTTGCACACACACAAGAGATGTGTCCTTCCCCACTTACACACACACTGCCTGGTGTGGTCTTCTCGTTTGCACAGGGCTACGACCTTTCTCTCCTTTTTGCACACACACTGCCCACGGTGGTTCTTCAATTTTGCACACACACACAAGGGCTACGGCCACTTGTTGTCTTTTTTCACACAAAGGCACAAAGGCCTAGGCCTTCCTTCATCACCTCTCACACACACAAAGTGTGGTATACTTGGCCTCAACTCTTTTGCACACACAAATGCCTATGGCCTTCTTCCCTTCTTGTGCACACACCTAGGCTTCGGCCAACTTCTTGCTCACTTTATACACACACTTAATGAGTGTGGTCTTCTAACCACTTGGCACACACTTGGCCTTTCACTTTATCTTGCACACAAAAATGCCCGTAGGGTGTATTTGCACTTTGCACACACAATCTTGGCTATGACCTCTTCTTTATTTGACACACACTAACTTAGGTTTAGTTGTGGTATTCTTGTTCACTTAGCACACACACAAGGCTACTGCCTTTTCTTCAAATGCACACACAGAGTGCAAGTCTCGGCCAAGGTGTGTTCATGTCCACTTTGCACACACACTGCCCATGTGCTTCTCCTCTTCTCCACTGCCGCGCAAGGCTTCGGCCTTCTTTGGCACACACAATGTGTGTAAAACACAACCCGAACTCCTTCACTTCACACACACACAAAATGAGTGTGGTATACTGCCTTCATCTCAAAGGAGGCGCGCAAGGTGTCTTGGTACAAGGGGCAGCCGCGCAAGGTGTGGTGGGCTTAAGCCACAAGGCGTACACGTGCAAGGCACAAGCCACGGGTGTGCAAGCCTTCGAGCGCGCAAGGAGCACGGCACAGGGGCGTGCAAGACCTCGGGTGCAAAGCACCTCGGGCTTCAACCGTGGGCGCGCAGAGTGCCGCGGCCCTGGGTTCTTCCTGCCGCGCAAGGATTAGCGCGCAGGGGTCACCCCTTCACTTCTTTCGCGCAAGGGATGCGCAAAAGAGACTCCTTCGGGCCTCAGATGGCACCGAGAACAATAGCCGCGCAAGTGGGATGCGCGGGGCTTCGGCTTCGCGAGGCAGAGAGTGCTCCGCGGGACTCCGGATCTTCAACAAAATAATCAGCAACCTCAATGAGAGCCACGAGCTCTCCTTATATAGGCAGAGGAATGCCTTTGATCATCCGCGTTCAAAATCTTGAATCACCGAAGATTTCGGATCTTCAAAATCTTTCCAAAGTTTTGCGTTTTATTCTCGGTTTGACGCGGGCTCCCTTATTTATCGGCCTTCTTCACGTGCATGTGACTTAGAACGCATGCACGGCCTCTGTTTAGGCTCATGCATGCAAAGCATGCTCTCCACGTGGCCTCGGCAGCTTCGTTTGCCTCGGCCAATCACGAAATCTCCTCATTTGTTGCATGCATGTATAGTTTTATGCATGATCGTGTTCGGTAGGTCCAGACGAGCTCAATAGAGCCTTCGGCGTTGGAAATGTTGGCCGGGAACTCAAAAACCGGTGGTCGGATGGCCTCTGGTTCAGGCGATGTCGCGGGTGGCTTCGAGGTGTCCTCGGCCGAGCTCGAGGAAGGAGACGAGCTCTCGGCCGTCGGATCAGGCGTTTGAATATCCTCGGACGGCCGCGATCAGGAGATCTCGCGCGGGATGCGATGAGCGGCTGTGATCAGCCGCGCGATGAGTCGGACGGCCAGGATGCGCTCCGGGTGAAAAATGCGCGTCCCACATCGAATCCGCGGCCGGTTTTTCCGCGCTTTATAAGCCTGGCGCTCCCTCAACCCGCCAGTTGAATCTCCTCCCCTCTCGGTGCCGCCCCGCACCGAGTTCTTTAGCGGGCGCGCTCTTGCGCCCACCCTCTGCTCCTCGCGGGCGCGGTTCTAGCGCCCACTATGCTCCCTGCGGGCGCGCCACTGGCGCCCACTATGCACACTGCGCTCCTCCGGGCGTGCCCCTGGCGCCCTTGCGGTGTCCTTGGGTGCGCCCTGCCGCCCTGGCTCGCCCCACGGGGTTCCCCCGGGCGTGGTGCCCTAGTGCCCATGCCTTGGGGTTGAACCCCCCAAGGTGCCTTGGCTGGCCAATTTTTGGCAAAGGGACAGAATAGGACTTTGTCAAATACAAAGTTCTTCTCCATATAAAACATGCCAAATGCCAAATGCCTCCTCCTCTATTCTTCTTATTTCTTCTCTTCTAACACATATTATCCATCTTCTTCATTAGAATCCACAAACCCTCCTTAACATATATTCTAGACTTAGGAGGTGGAATTCCCGAAGGGTCTTCATCTTCAACCGAGCTCCTTAATCACATAAATTCTCCAATGTGCTTCATTGATCTAATCAGAGATCAAATTGGATCACTTCCAATTCACATTCACTAAGAGTTAGTACATTGACTTCATTAGTGCACATCATCCACTTAGTAGCTGTGGATGGAACTCCTTTCAACTCCTCATGCATTGTGAAGACAATGCATGGTCTTCAATCATTGTTGTGACTTTGTATCATCAGGATACAAGTTCTTAGAACATAAAGACCAGTTCAACAATCGTCTGATGTTCTTAGAGAATGTTTCAAACCATCATCTCCTATGTCACTTAGTGAATCTCCTAAGTGACATACATCTTTATGTTCCATGGCCATTCTACATTCATCACCAACACCATCACAACCTTTGTCATTCACATCTTGACATTCCCTGACTTCCATTCATTCCAAGACAACTTCATGCCTCATTGACAACAAATGCAACACAATGCACTTCAAGGGTAATGGAAGATAATCTATAGGGGTGAATATTCGAGATTAAAAAAAATATTGAAATATATTAATTATCTTAGTTAATAATGAATTTTAAATAATAAATTTAATTAGAAAAAGAATAAAATAATGAACACAATAATGTTTTCTATTGTAATTTAGTCTAATGTGGAACTAGTAAACTCTTATAACCCTTTTATCATTGAGAGACACATTGTGAAATCATTTAACTTTTGAAGTGGAATCATTACCTAATTACAAAATCATTTTTTATAAGGTGGAGGTATTACCACAATGACACTGAATTTTTTATAATGAGTCTCAACCCAGTTTGTAACATTGACATTTGATAAAGGGATTCATAAACCAAATAATCATGACTATAGAATCTAGGATTCAAAAACCAAGGAAATAAATATTTATTTTTTATATGTAAAATCATAAACGGAATGTGAGAGTGCATGTGAGAGATGAAAAGTAGTGTTACAGATTCAGGAAACCAGAATAATATAGATAGAAGAAGAATAAAATACAGTTACTCATATATGAGTATTCGATAACCTAATCTTTCAATGGTAGTAGAAGTTGAATAAGTTATAATTTAGTACATGAGAGATCATCAAGATAATGAAATAGATATTTTACATGTCTTTAGATATTTTGTTGTACTTTGAATTTTAACATCATCATTATTATAGATAATATAGTGCCGAATAAGTAATCTATAATATTCAATGTCACTCAAAGGCTGCTCAACATCCTTTTAAATAGGGTATTTCAATGATTTAAAAACACCTTGCACAGGTAAAATAATTCAAAATTAGTAATGAATATATCTTTTATTGGATTATTAGAGAGAAATATACAATTTATCATTACAAAATTTATTGAAGATATATAAAAATAGTTTCTAAAATAATCAGTAAGACAGTTATTCTAAAACATTTGAATATATTCATAAAAATATCCATAAAAATTGGACAAAAATAATTTGAAATAAACCTGTCAAACCAAGTAAAGAAATTCCGTAATTATCATAAGCATATTGACTATCAACAAAAACTTCACAATATAATATGTATCAATACATAAAAAACATATTATTTATGCATTAAAAAAATATAAACACATTTAAAACATATGAAAATATTAATAAATAATTTTGAAATAGTTAAAATCAGGAATTTATGTGGTGATAAGTAATTTCATATTAAGTAGTAAATATACTACACTTTTCTACAAAATATGTATAAAAAATTAAAATTATATTTAAAAAAAATTCAAAACAATTCCAATAGTCTAAACATGATTAAAAAATAATTATAAGAAAAATAAATATATTAAAATAATAATTATAAACAAGTATCAAAATAATGAATTAACATATAACAAAAATTGCGTGTTGAAAAAAAAAATATTTTGGAATAGTGGTAAGATAAAACAATACCTGGCCTTAGCAAGAGGTTTCTTCCATAATGTGAAAAACATAGTATCTACCATTGCAATGCACCTGCTGTGGTATAGAATAGTACTACTATTGTACTGCAGTGATACCACTACCACTACAACCAATAATACTAGAATTAGAAGTAGGATGATCTAGTTCTACTGTCCTGACCGTGCTATCTCTCACTGAGAAAATATACCATCAAAGAGGTGCATGATACAACCATTTATTGAAGTGGAGGAAGATACTACCATTGGAGAAAAAATTATCTACCATCACATGTGTTTTTGTAATCTACCACTACAAATTGAGTGGAGCTATCTTTGTAACAACCTACCATTTATGTAATGAATCATCTAATAAGAACATCTGTTGAGAAGAAAATATCATCAAGATGGAAATACCTATGAGAATACCCTAAATTTGAAAGATTGAACTACCGTTGATCATAGACTATAGTTGAAAGCTGTTTTTACGATGCAAGTGATCATGATACTAGTTTTATGTGGATTTTTCAAGCATGCAAGGAGATACAATGAAGACATGAAAGAGAAGATGAATAGTGGAACATTTTATGAAATGTTTGAAAACACTGATATTTATGAATTATTAGCCCTTCTAAAAAACATATTCAAATGTTGGACAATTAACTTAAATGTATATAATTTCATGATATTTACAATAGATAATATATAATTTCAAAAGAACAATTATATCAATAAATATCATTGAAAAGTGCTGAAATAGATACGATAAATCATCAGAAAAAATTACTTGAATATTATATATATTCATCAATTTTTAAGGAATATAAATAAAATGTTAATTTTTTTATTAAGTTTAATGAAATTAATAAAAACTTAGAGTCTTTCCATTTCCACATACAACATGTGATTATAATGAAAATCAAAAGAGTAAAATTCAACATAAAAAATAATTTTTTCCAAAATTCCTAGAATTACATAACAATTGGATAAAATTTTATATAATTAAAACAAAAATATAAGAAATCCATTTAGTTTAATGTAATGAAGAAAAAAGTATATGATATCTAATGAATTAATATTCATGAGAATCCAATCTATATAACTGAATTTATAATTTAATAACTAAAAAAACTATGAGGAATTATAGATTGAAAAATATTCTTGAAACAAAAAATCATGCCATATATTTGAACAAAAAATATAAACCGTATAGAGATTTAATTAGTATTGTTTATAGTTGAATAAAAGTTATATAATATTATTATATTTCACATGATATTTTAATTATAAAATTATGATCAAAACCACTCAATATATAAGAAAAATACAATAATATATTAAAATTAATGTCCACATAATATAATGAGATGTTTTAGAATATAAAATAGCATAAACTAACTACATGTAATAAAATAAAATAAAAATACATGCATGTACATCCAAAACAACAACTTATAAAAATCCTTAAAATTAAATTCACAAGAAGAACCAAAAACTATATCATCAATATAAATTTTTATAATGAAAATATCATTATAAAACCTTGAAATAAAAATTATAGGATCAAAATTATATTTCTTGAAACCATTATTAAATAAAAACCAGGAAAACCCTTCATACCAAGAACATAGTTATTTTTTGATACTATAAAAAGATTTAGATTTTTTTAAAACACAATTAGAAATTTTTTTATTTTAAAATCCAAGGTACTAAGATATATAGATTTTTTCAATTATAAAACCATTTAATAAATAACTATTTTCATCCATTTAATACAAATTAAAACATTAAAATCAATAAAAATATGAAACTATTATAATTTCCTCTAACCATAAAATAGGTTAAGATGAATCTTTAATTACTATATATTATTTATGATATTATTCTTGGGATACTTGTCTAGCTTGATAATCTATCCAAATTCATCCAACATGTTTTTAAAGATCCATTTAATTCCAATTTTTTTCTAATCCTCGGAAAATTTAATTTAAGACCAAAAATTATTTTTAGAATACTGATTAAGATCATATTTCATAGAAATAATCCAATTAGAATTTTTTAAAATCATGAACAACTATATTGGGAATAAAATCATAAATCAAAATATAATTTTTTAAAAAATCTAAAGAATTTCTAGATTTAATATGTGAATAAATATTACCAAAAATATTTTCAATAATATGATCTATATAAATCGTACATGACCTAGGATCTGGTTGATAACTATTACTCACCCCATAAAATGATTCATCCTTATCATGAGGTTTTTATTTTACCAAATTACAATCTAAAAATCCATCAAAAAAATGTTATTATCAGATTATAATTTGACATTATTTTCATCAAGAAAACATGAACATATTTTTAAATTACCAATGTTCATTTTCTTTGTAAACTCTATAAGATTTAAAATTATTAAAATATATGAGAAAAATAGTTTCATCACTTAAAGAATAATATTTATCTAAATTATCCTTCAAATTTAAAATAGTGACTTTATAACCAAAAACACTAAAATAACCAACATTATATTTTTTTTATAATTAAATAATTCAAATGAAGTATTCTTTAAAAAAGGTCTAAAAACAATTTTATTTGAAATATAAAAATAAGAATAATTTTATTGAATATAAAATATCTAGGAAAATTATATTCACAAAACAATGTTCATACCATATCAGAAAGAGTTCTTTATTTTTTTTCTACAACACAATGTTTATTTGGTGTTAAAGGATAATATAAATTATGAAAAAAGCTATTATTTTAACAAAAAATTTCAAAATATAAATGATTAAGTTCACTTTCTTTATAGCTATGAATAAAAACAATCTTATAACAATATTAATTTTGAACTACAATAAAAAAAATTTGAAATCTAGATGAAATATTATTTTTGTGTGAATGAATGTAAACCGAGGAAAATATACTATAATCATGAAAAATAACCAAAGTATATTTCTTTACACAAAATCTAGAAATTTGAGAATGAACAAATAATTTATATTTTATTAACAATAAATAAATTTCAGAATATATCTAATTGATAGGTATGAAAGAATATTTACATTGTATCCCTTTTATGTAGGAATCAAAAAATTAACGATATTCTTTTTTCAAGGAAGGTAACTGTAAAACATTCTCAGGTTTAGAGATATTGTTGAAAATTATGAAATAAACATGAACTGATCATAAATTCTAAAGTATATTATCACTTTTCACAACATTTAAACACTTAAAATGTTGAACAATTAGTTTAGAGAAATCAATTTCTATATATTTCCTTTCATTAGAAAAAAAAATTAAGAATCATTCCTAAAAAATACACACTTGTTTTTTGAAATTTAATATCTATTCCATCATCACATAACTCAGATATAATAATTAAATTTTATATTAATCATTCAAGATGTTATACTTTATAAATTAATGTAGAGTTTGAAATACCATTTTTGCGAAAACATTTTACATTTCCTTTGGAATTATCTTCAAAAGTAATAGTTCCTCCATCACATTTATTATAAGTGATAAAATTTAATGGGCCTCCAATCATATTCCTAGAGAATCCATTTTCCGTGTACTATATGTCATCCTAGAGACATCCAATGCATTTTTTCCTTCACAAGTCAACTACTTAAATATTTTGATACCCAATATACTTTGGGTTCAATCAGATTAGTAAAAAACAATTTAGGTACCAAAACAAAATTCAAAGAAGTATTTTCTGGTACTCTAGATAAAAATTATTGATAATGATGATTTTAGTAAATCACAATGTTATTTTGAATATAGGAAACAATAATTTTCAAAGCAACCTTTTATATCACATTTAAAATATATTACAGTGTAAGTACAAAGATTTTTTACTCTAAAAAAATGATTTCAATACATTTGAGGTAATATACAATCATAAAAAAACTATCATTATTTTATTTATTTTGTTCAAAGACATCATCTTTTGTTTTTTTCATGGCCCTCTATAGAACCATAAAACTTTACTTATAGGGTTCAAATTTAATTTTAAAATTTTCTTTCAAATTTTGAGAAGATTTCAAATTATCATAAACTATAAATTGAGAGGTAGAAGAAGAATTCCATAGTTTTTTATTATCATTAAAATTAAAATTATATTATAAAAAACGTTTTTAATTATCTTCCATAGGTATTTTATATAAATCAGTATATCTGAATTCATATTTTTAGACTTTCAATTTCTTCATTTAACTTGGAAACATTCAGATTTTTAGAATCAAATCCAGAATGAGAACATCCAGAATAAAATCTAGGATCACTAACCATATTCATAAATTACAATAAGAAAAAATTAGCATATTATTTCTCATTTCATGATTATTCACTAGAATTATATTCTTTTGTACAACTCCAAAAAAAAATTCATTCATTTTTTTCATAATTTATTTTTCTATTTTATTAAGTTTGGGATAATCAGTCATGATTAACCCATTAATTATCCAATAAAAACATGTAATATTTGAAGTGTTATAATTAGTGATTACTTTATTTTCTCCCTTGAATTTCTATTTTTAGGGTTTCTTCTAAATTGATTCTTAATTCCTTTCTTTTTCCTGCATTTGTAATCTCATGTCATAATCAGTGCCATATCTTGTTTTTCACTATCTAGTATATTAGAATCAAAATAGTTAAAGAAAAAAGATTTATAAATTTAAAATCTATACCTTTTATTTTCATTGTATCATATTCAACTATGTTCTTCAGCTCCAATTCATACTATAAAATCTATTAAATCAATTCATCAAGATTGTACACATTAGATTTATTACTTTCATCAATGATGACCTTATTTTCATTTCATTTATTTAGTATATCTCTAAGGAATCTGTCCAAAGTTACGAGGTTCTCCGATGCCTCTCTAATAGAATTTTTACCATTCAAAATTCTATTGAATTAGTGGAACATTTATTTTACTGTTTCATCTTCACCCATGTCTAAATATTGGTACTCATTTAAAAGTATTCCATGTTTGGTTTGAATTAATATTTATAATAAAAGTTGTGATAGATGTATAATATTTCATATATAAAAAGCTATCTTACAGGCATACGTACGATTAAATTTATATCTGTTAATATAACTGTATAAAATATTTACAAATTTTTAATTTAGTACTAATTCTACAAAGTCATTCTTTGTAAGAGTATAAGGGTCATATTTTGATAGTGTGTACTATTTTTGCGTGATGAAATAGTTTTTGATGCCAAACTATTTGAGGTATTCATCCATTCTAGTTATTTTGTATCCATAATATCATCTATCAGAGTCTTGTGGCTTCAGAGGAATCCAATAATCATTTTTATTCATTATTACCATATTAAAGATCTTTTCCTTGGACAATGAAGTCTAGTAATAGGTTAACATAATAAAATATAGGCAATAAAACTATCAAATTACTGGATTAATTAAAAATAGAACAACCTTTGATAACAATTGTTATATTCATAAGGGTAAAGGAAGATGGTCTAGAGGTGAGGGGGGGGGGGGTGAATAGAAATGATTAAAAAAATTAATGAAATAGATTAATTATCTTAATTAGTAATGATATTTAATTAACAATATTAATTACTTGTGTAATAAAATAATGAACACAAGTTTATTTATTATTATAGTTTGATCCAATGAGTACCAAGTCTACTCTTATACCTTTTTACTTGGTGAGAGATATATCATGCACTAATTTTAATTTTGAAGGCTAATCTTATCCTGATTATAAAATCATTTTCTACAATGTGGAGGGATAACACATCGACACAGACTTTTGAATGGGGATTTACAATGCAGTTGTAGTAATTAATTTAGACTATGGGAATCACAACCATGATAGTACCGAATTTAGAATCTATGAGTCAAAAGTTGAGAAAAAAATAAGTCAATACTTTTTTATTTATAAGCCTAAATAGACAGTGAGAGGACCCGTGAGAGATGAGATATAGTGATATAGAATAAATCCTTCAGAACAAAATAGATAGAACACTACTAAAAAATAGACGTTGAACAGTACTAGTATTTATCCTCAATATAAAAAAAGATGACAAATTCTATCCTGCTAAGTGCTAAAGAAAACACTAATTATTTTAACCCTTCATTAGCTCTTTATTTTTAGCAATGATAAAGGGTATCCTTTTTGAGGGCTTTATTTTTAACGTTCATAAAATAATCCATTACCAATTTTTTTGTAACACAGATTAATGTTCGAATAAATAAAGTAATATAAAATAAATAAATAAATAATAAAAAGCGTGTTTATCAAAAAACATATTACAAACTTGATTAATTAAATAATTATTCATAAAAATGAATAAATTGATTATACTATATAAAAATTATAAATACTAATATATATTGTATAGTAAATACATAGATAAATAGAAAATAAAAATTAAACAAATAAAAAATAAAAAAATGTAAATTGAGAAATATATTAAACATTTAATTAATTAGTTGATTATTGATAATGCTAATAAATAGTGTATATTAAATATATATATATATATATATATTAATTTATATAAATATGATTTATAAAATAAAAAATATTATATACTCTTTACATTAAATATTAATATATTTAGGGAATACTGGTTTATAATTAAAAATTAATATGAATTAAAAATACTGACTAATTACATAAAATAATGAACATAATTGTATGTTGTTTGATTTTTCATTTTATAACATAGATCGAACATATTATATTGATTTAAAATATACACAATTAATGCATTTTTATATATACTCAGACACAAAGAATTTGTTTTTGGAATTTAATCAATTTATATTATTTGTTTTATATGTATTTATTTACTATGTATTAATTTTTTCAATACATATATATCATTATTTTAAAATATATTCATTTTTAATGATTTATCTTAATCAAACTTATCAAAATTTTTCATATTGTACTCATATTTAGTTAATCTATTTTACTCATTTTCAACATGCATGAACTTGAAATTAAATATTCATTAATAATGTTAAAAATAAAATTGTAGGAAAATATTTATAAATAATCAATTTTATAAATGTATAATTACTTTTTTATACATTTATATTTACAGGTAAATAATTAATATTTGTCTAAAAAGTATTTATATAATTATAAATAAATAACTATAATAATTATAATAATTTTATTTATATAATAAATAAATTTAATATGTTTATATAAAAATATAATTATATAAAAATATATAAGGATATAAATATTTTTAAATTATTTATATAATAATAAGTAAATAATTATATATTCAAAGAATTATAAAATATTTATTTTAAAAAATTATTAGTATAAGTATTATAATTATTTATAATAAATATACTTTTAAAAAAAATTATATTTTATTATATGTATTTTTAAGTTTTTTTTTACGCTGATAAACATATAGATTTATTAGCACCAAAAAAGATATGAAAAAAATCAATCTTTAACATCCTTAAAAAATCTCTCATAAAGATTCATTTTATCCCAACTGATAAATAATATCTTTATCAGTGCCTTTTTTTATGTGCTAATAAAAGTTTCATGATCTATATTAAGAACCCTAACCATCACGAACATGTTTTTGATATCTGAACCCCTCTGTGGAAGAGACCATTTCTCGACACTACTTTTTTTCGAATCCCAGATTGAATCTCGGATAAAATCAAGGCTCTAACTATTCCAAGGATCGAGTCCATGTCTGAAGTTATTCAAGGGTTGAATGCAACCACAACTCGAATGAAATATAGGTTTTTTGATATCTATAATTTCCCTCAGTCATCCATTGAACCTTATCATCCCTCATTCATGTATCCAAACAAGTATATTCTCACTATCCAATCACAAAAAAAACCAAAATTCATTATTTTTAGATATATTTTTGTATCTCTTTCCCTGATATCTTGTGGGTCTCATTGGGACATCCTTGATACTGAGTGGATTGAAATATATCAAACTCGATGTTGGGTCATGTTTTTGTGAGGTATAATAGGCTCCCAATACCAATATTCTATGATATCTACATATTCATGATCATTAAATTTTGAATAATTCATCCATATAGTGGCCAGTGTTGTCATTTGTTATGAATATTGCATTGAAAATCACTTGGATAATGAAATATCTGACATTATTGAGGACTCATATTTTGTCGTACATTAATTGGCACTGAGAGGATTGAGTGAGGTGGAATTAAAATATAGGGTTATCCCTTCTAACATGAATTTTAATTCTAGAAGTTGTTTAAAAAAAGTATGATGAAATGTCTCACACATGGAACACAAATATAATAAATTTTTAATGAAAATTTTCCTAGGATAATGTCCACTGAAATATTGTGTAAAATTAAGGAATTTATTTAGGATGACTGTGAATTATTACCAGAAGATTAGAATAGATTTATGGATCAAATATGTAATCTAATAATTAGTTGATTCTGATGAATATGTAAAATTACATTAGAAAAAACATCATATTTGTTTATTTTTATTTTTATTTATTTAACTACATCATGAAAAATATAACATTTTCCATTTTTATTTATAAAATATTTCAAAATAAATTTAAATAACATTACCTAAATTCTATAAAAAGAAAAATAAAAGAGGTTTATGGTTCAATAATCCTTAGAATATATTATGTAGTAAAAATTGATTTTCAGATAAAATGTAATTGATATTTTGTCTTTTGTTGTTGAAATATAGTTAGAAAATAAACAATTAAATGATTCGTTTTCACTAAAACCCTCTTCATCATGGTGTTTTAATATTAAAAATACTATTTCGTTATATGGTGTAGAAGAAGAGTACATTTTTAGAGAATTTATTATTCCCAATCCTTTAGGATTGATAAATATTTCTTTGAATTTGATATTTTCTTTGAAAGGAAACTTATTTAACATGAAGACTTTTCTATTATTTAAATTTTAAAGAATATTTTAAAACATTCAAGAATAAATCATATACCACTTGAATTACGTAATTTTTGTGTAATAAAATATTAACATTAATTGATAAAAATTTAATAAATAATTTTAATAGAATCTATTTTGTTGAAACAAAAATTAATTTTCATAGATATAATCATTGATGCTTTAAAATCCCACTACATGTAAACAATATTTAGTTTTTATTTAATAATTTAATAACCTGATATGTTTTATGTGGATTCTTAATTCTATTTAATTTTCTGGTTTACGTACATAAACGTAACTCCATTGTTTGTCCTTTTATTATTAATATGGTGCCCAACAGATATGACCATCTCAATTACATGAAATAAAAATGATTTTTTAAAATATATTACCATGAACATTTAAGTTAAGAGTTTTATAGAATTAGGAAACAAAATGACTAAAAAGCATGTATTCTTAAACTAAAGGATTTTTTTGGAATAATATATACAACACCTTGATCCATAATAATACTTCATTGTTATTATTTGGATCAATATACTCATATAAAATTATTCTTATTCAGATCAACCTCCTCATGCCTATATTTGATCCAATTATTATACTGGTCATCGTATCCGAATTATTGAGGCTTTAATTGGGAAAATGCGGTTTTTTGAGGAGTCTTACTCCTTTGAGTTTACACTAAAACTTTTCAATCACCAATGAAAATTTATTCATTGATTTTGGTGTTTCATGTATTTATTATAGTTGATAAAAATATAGCCATCCTTGATATGTTAACAAAATCCTTAATACATCTTTAAAATCACTTCATTTCATTCATCACACATATAATAAACATGGTGTATGTTTTACTTTAATAAATCTTAAAACCTATCATTTTTTAAAAATTCATTTTGGTTCTACCCCTAGGAATCTATGATTACCATCCATGTAATTTTCACAAATGGGTGGAATTCACCATTTATAATGAATATCTTGTGTGTATTTATTTATTTATTTTAAAAAATGAGTATTTTATGAACCCAATAGGATATCTTTACTTTATATCATACAATTAAAAGCATCAATACAATGTATCTTATTTTTCCGTCGTCCTCCTCCCTCATTGATTGGTTATTTGGTGAGATCTAATTGCATTCTTTTATCCTCATTCTTGCTTTACTGCTGGCATATCCATGTGGTCAACAATCTTTTCACTGTAAAATAATTATCAGTAGAATTAATGTATTATTTCATATTTTTTTAATGTTTATTTTGTTTTAGTTTTACTCATATAATAATTGTTTTGTTGTATAAGTGTATTATTTGGTTCGAGTTGGGGTGGTATTTTTAAAGCTACTCATGCTCATGATGGATTGGACTTTGAACCTATAACTAATATAATGAAAATAAGAAAATGTATCAAGAATTCATAAAACCATTAGGAAAAGGTAAATACCCACTAATTATTTAACTAAATGTGTCATTATTTCATCTAATATTTTATGTTAATTTCCTTATCAATTTTTTTAATACTTATTTAGTTTTTTACATAGATAATTCTAGAAGTCATATTTTGATTTCAACTATGTACAAAAAACCACAAAAGATATAAAATGATTCTTTACACTAATGTAATCATTTTTCCCATATTCATGGACTATCTATTTTTAACTGCCAACATTTCACATTGATTTGATATTATTAGCTGAAAACCCATTTTTTTTATAGAAAGCCTCTGCACTTATGAATTTAATCAATAAGAACAATTTTTTGGAATAAAAAAGCATGTCAATATAAAGTTATAGAAGTTCGACATAGAAATGAAATGAATATATAGTAACATTGGAAGTTAATAATTTTTTGAGACTTTTTTATATTTATAAATTAACAACACCACAATATGGCACACGATGTGACCAGTATGACTCCAAGTGCAACTTTTTTATTTAAAATTTACATTAATTTTAGTAAAAAGGACAACTGACATAATCAAAATCAAGAAAAAATATTATTATTATTTTGATACTTTATAGAAATGATCTATAAGTGATTTGAGATGTTTAAGAATTAGTCGCACCATAATTTGATCAATGGTTAGAACACTATGGCTCATTGTGATCGTTATCAGTTTAAAATTTTTTAGTTCAAAAAATGTCACTCACTAAAAATAAATAAAACACACTTGTATTTTATTGATAATTTTTGACATAGATTCATAATTTATTTGTGACATGTAGAAATCTGTCTCATATTAAACTGATACATGATGTTATCAGTATATATCAAAGTGCTTGTTTCCAGTTTGAAATGACATTTTAGTAAAAAATAGTGACATAATCAAAACTGAGAAAACACAATTGGATTTTTTTGATATATTAGGAAGCCAATAAATAAATCATTTGAATTTTATAGGAATCATTCATACCTTAATATGATGCATTATAGGACTGGTTTGACTCCAAGTGAGTCCTTTTATTTAAAAATGATATAAATTTTAATAAAAAGGACATGTGACGTACTCAAAACCATGGAAACACATTCATATTGTTTTTATACATTAGGATAATGATCCATAAGTAATTTGTGATGCGTAGGAATCAACCCTACCTCGATCTGACGTCTGATTTGATCAGTATGACTCCAAGTACGTCATTTTATTTAAAAATGACAACTGACCAACTGAAAATTAAGAAAACACATTCTGATTATTTTGAAACATTATGGGAACAATCCATAAGTGAATTTTTATGTGTAAGAATCCGCCATACCTCAATCTAATACATAATGTGACCGATATTAGACAATGTGTCTGTTATCAGTTTAAAATTGGAAAATTAGTTTAAAAGATGTCACTCACTAAATAAAAGACAATGTAGTCATATTTCCTTGATAAATTAGGAAATTGATTTAAAGTCATTTGTGACTTGTAATAATTTTGTCTCAAATCAAACAGATACATGATGTGAGAGGTATGAGTCAAAGTGTGTGTTTCTAGTTTAAAATGAAATTGTTATAAAAAAAGAAAAATACAAACTTTAATCAAGTAAACAAATTCATATTGTTTTAATAATTTAGAAAAATATATTTCTGTCATTTGAGACATATATGAATTGGAAAAACCTCTATCCAATGCATAGTGTGGCCGATATGACTGTAAGTGGGTATTTTTATTTAAAATTGACATCAATTTTAGAAAAAGGATAACTCACCTTGTCAAAATCGAGAAAACACATTCAGATTGTTTTAATAAATTAATGCAATGATCCATAAGTCATTTGTGACATGTAATAGTTATCCAGACCTTATTAAGATACAAAATCTGTTTGATATGAATCAATGTGTTCATTATCAATTTAAAATATGTATTTTAGTTAAAAAAGTGTTACATACTGAAAACTAAGAAAACATGCTTGGATTTAATTTACAATTTAGAAAAATGACTAAAAAGTCATTTTTGAAGTGTAGGAATTGATATCATGTCAAACTGACACATGATGTGGCTGGTATGAGTGAAAGTGAATGTTTCCAGTATAAAAATAAATTTTAAGAAAAATTACAAACAATGTACTCAAAACCAAGAAAACACACTTGAATTGTTTTGATACATTAATAAAATTATTAATAATTCATTTGAGGTGTGTAAGAATTAACTACACCTCAATCTGACATATGGTGTGACCAATATGACCCGAATTTCATTTTTTCTATATAGAAGTATCATTTTAGTTTAAATATGTGTCACATCACTAAAAGTGAGAAAATGGGATAATATGTTTTCTATTAATTTAAATTCTGTATTCATACTTAATTTTTCTGATTTCTTGTTGTTTTTAGAGCTATAGTGTGTTTTAAAGCACACTTCACCAGTGTTACAATGCACAATTATAGCACACTATAGTATTCCCTTTTATCAACGCTTTTAGAAGCAATAAAAAAAATACTTGAGCTTCTAATCTATCTCTAGTAGTCAATGATTTTCTTGTGCTAATAATGGCCATTTTTAGCCTTGTTAATGGCCTATTTTTTAGTAGTGAAATAATAATATAATAAAGGTACTAGTTCTTGTGTATTGAATCATCTCATCTTGTTAAGGTAGTGTAAGCGGAAGAATATGTAATTGAGAGAATGATAGATCTTCTAGATGTTGAAATAATGATCATATAATAATTTATTAATTCTAAAATATCTTGGAAGTGCATAGCTTTATTCTCTAAAAAATAGTGTGTCAATGATGTAATTGATAATATTTGATTTATATAAAGGCTACATAGCTTCTGTTTAAATAGATACCTAAAAATATTAGCAAACACATTGCACAAGTAAAACAATAAAAAAATAATAGTAACAATAATAGTTACCTGAATATCATATAGAGAAAGAGCTTATCATTACAAAAATTATATAAGTTAATTTTTTTCCAAAATAATCATCAATATTGTTATTAAAAAATGGTTAAATATATTTAAAACAATATCCTTAACAACAGGTTAAACATAATTTGAAATAAACCGTTCAAACTAAGTCATATAATTCCAGGAATTCAATGAGAAGATTGAATTTCAATAAAAACTTTTAAATAAAATCTATATAAATAAATAAATTATAAAAAATATTTTTCATTCAATTAACATATTGAAATAATATTAAAAATATTTATCAATGTTAAATAATAATTTATAAATTGATAAAACCAAAAATTTAAGCAGTAATAAATAATATCAGATTTAATAGTAAATATATGGAATGTTTATACAAAATATGAGTAATAAATCAAAACAAATGTTAAAACATAGTTAAAACAATTCAAAACAATTTTGTAGTCTGAAAATTATTAATAATTAATAATAATAAAAAGGAAAATTAAATATTGTTATTATATAAATTATCCAAAAAAAATAACAAAAAGAGTGCATCGAAATAGAATGATTTGAAATAGACGTATATTTTAATATACTTGTAGTAGGATTAAATAATACCCGGGCAGCAAGAGTTTCCTGCCCTTGGGTAAAAATATATGATCTACCATTCCAATGCTATAATTTTAGTGGAGAATTATTAAATTATTTTTCTCTGGTGGTACTTCTACTATTTAAAAAAACACAACTACCATTATAAGGAGTCCTAACTGGTGTTACCATCACACATGTTCTACTGATCCTTGAGACAATTGACCATTGAAGAGAGGCACTGTACTGCCATTTCTTAAAGTGGAAGAAGATGATACTGTTGGAGAAAAAATGATCTACCATCACATAAATTTCTAAAATCTATCATTTTTTTCAAAGTGGATATTACATTTCTACAATCTACCAGTGATACAATCTACTATCAATTAGGAAGAACCATTGAGAAGAACCTATAGTCAAGTAGGAATTATTATTGAGAAAACAATAATTTCGAGAAAGAATTTCCATTGAGAATGAACATTCATTTCAAGATAATATTTTAATTTTAGTGGCCATGATACTAATGTAAACTGTCTTTTTAAATCATGGTGGGATATCTAATGAAGTTAGAAGTAGAAGATGATTTTTTCAATGTTTTATGTAATGTTTGATGAAATAAAATTCAGTGAAATATTAGACCTTTTAAAAATTTAATTTTGATGTTGGTACAATAAACTTAAATATATATATTTTTTATATATATTTAATGTATTAATTATCATCTCCATATGACATGTAGATCAAGAGAAATAATAAAAAAAATAGCAAAATACATTGGATAAAATCTATAGAAAGAATGACTAGAATGTTATAGAAATTCAAATATTTTAAGGTATCAAATGTAATTTTTATATTTTAATAATGTTAAAAATAATGTATATAAAATTGTCATATTTCTAACTCAATAAATAGAACGAGTTTATAATGTAAATTTAATGAGTTGTCTTTGAAATAAAAAATACTTTCAATTCTAGAAATTGCGAAATTCCATACCTATTGTATTAACTATGGCCTTTTTTAATGCAGTAAAACAAATAATTAGTGCTTCCACATAGTATAATGAAATGTATAAAAACATATATTATATTAAATGTGACATGTTATATGATAATTTGATATATATTTCTCAAGTTATAATATAATAAATATATAAAATTATGAAGTTTTATAAATTGAACTTTTTAAAAAAAAACAAAAGGCATTCATTATGTAGGGAAAAAAATGTAAAAAATATTGATATTTAATTATAATTCATCACTGTTGTATAAAAATTATATAATTTTATTATATTTAGTATCAAATTTATATTATATAAATATGATTACTATAACTTATGATATAATAAAAATATAGTAATATAGTAAAACTAATATCCAAATAAATTATAGAGAGGTTTTTAAAAATTCAAAAACAAAATAAATAAAAATAAAAAAAAATATAAATTCACGCAAGAAAATTAAAAATATAATGATTCTTTAGTAGAGTTAGTTACTTGATTTAATGGAGCCATTAAGCATAAATTTGGAAGATCCTTTTCTAAACTGGTTTCTTCCACAGAACATTAATCCTTAGTGAAACTCCATTTGGATTTCATTGCAATATTTTCATTATTGTATTATTTCATCTTATTTTTATCATTTTTTAATATTAAGAATTCATCATTGATGTATCTTTATTTTATCTTGGGTATCATTAGAGAAGATGGACTTTATTATCCTCCTTGAAATCCTCTTTAGGATAATATTATCAAGATTAGCTTGAGAAGTATTTATTTCTTCCATATTATCCATTTGAAATATATTTTCTCCATTACTATCACTAATCTATAACTATTATTCATATGATAAAGTAAAACATTTGTATTTAATGAAATTACCTTCTTCATTGAATTATCTACTTCATAAATATTTTTATGTTCTAGCTCATATTGTAATAATGAACCAATAATCTCTTCAAGAGTATATACCTTGAATTAATTACTTATGTATATATAAACCGTCCTATAAATACAATTCTTACCCAGTTCCCTAGGTAATATTTCAACAATAATATGATTTTCCTTATTTTTTATAAATAAATCATACCACATACAATACTAGTAAATTTCTCAAACATTTAATTAATAGTATCATTTTCACCCATTTTAAATTCTGAATAATCAGATCTTTTCATACATAAATTAGTTTTAATAGGATTATTCAAGACATGATTTCTAACTTATATATTTTTCTAGATCTTATGTGAAATCTTACATACAAATACAAGACTATAAAACTTTTATTTATTTCAAGACATAAAATTCTCTACACCATCTAATTTAGAGCATACTTTACTGCATTATTTCCAACGGATAATTTAGCTTCAACTATAGGAATTTGGAAAGGTTTTTATATGATCATCCAGTGATCAAATATTAATTGCTTCAGGAATGATTCCGATCAGGAATACTTGTATCCATAAGGAGTACCGTAAAAACAAGGAGGACTTTTATATATCCACCCACCATTTGAAATAGTTTTTTCCATTTCAAAATTATATTTTCTAATAAATGGTAATATAAATAATTTGTTAGCACAAATAAGGTTATATATACCTTAGAGTGAATCTTGGACACCAATTTTTGTTTCTAAATGGAATGATAAAAAGTTAACCAATAATGGAGGTGAATTGATATTTTTAAAAGGAATAATTTTTTTGTTATATCGGATTTCTAAAAATAATCTAACTAAGTAGAGAAAAGGGACATATTGATTTTTATTGTTATTCATATCTAAATGAGCCTAATATACTATTCATTACTCTCGCAAAATAAAAAATATGGAACCCACTAACCACTAAATCCAACAACTACGTTTTCACTCCTAGATTCAGAACATAAATAAAATGCCTTTTTCCAATGGCAGATTAAACCGAAACAAAAAACAAATTTTTACATGGAGGCTCAACATGAACCGTCTCTATTTTCCCACCATGGGGCATATCCCATTGCATAACTTTTTTTGGGAGTCACAACTAAAAATACTACTTTTTAATGGGTAGTAGAACCCATTTTAATTACACATGTAGAAAATAATAGAAATATATAAATCCAAAAAACTAAGCTAACAATTTATAATCTCATAGTCGATATAGTAGTCAAGCCTTCATAAGAAAAGCATCCAATGATATTTTTTTTCAAATAAGAGAAGTAATACCACAAAAAATAACGAAACATCTTTTAAATCATTAAGAGAACACTAAACCTCATTCTTCTAGTTCTATCAAATATTTAAGTTGATATTCATAATATAGAATGTCTTTAAAATTTGAAGATTGCATCTTATTTATTTTTCCCAAAGAAAATATTTTTTCATTCAAAACCAATGAACTGCATTATATTCTTTCAGGATTGTTTGTGAGATAATATTCCATGCATAAATGAAAATATTATTATTATTCAAGTATTTCTCAGTATTATGTATGAAACAACATCCAATTAAGTGGATCACATTAGAATAATTCATACATTATTAAATAATAAAAATTAATAACTTAGTAAACCTCTATAATAATATTCAATATTTGTCCCTGTATATTTTATCTGATTCAAATTTGAATATTTCAATTCCAACAAGTTATGTTTGAATATCAATATTTTTAAATTTCAGGATGATATCATTTAATTTATCAAAAAAATAAATAAATAAAACGTGTTAGTTGGGCTTATAAATAATTATGTAGTGATTTTAGAATTATTAAAATATTAGTACTATTGAGAAAACATAATTTTTTTTAAAATTAAAATAATTAAGAAAGAGCATATTTATATGTTTACAATATTCTATAGAACCACCAAAAATTTTGTATTACATTTTTGTGAACTATACACAATACATAGGGGAAACATACTTTTACCCTTATGTGGATTTCTACACTTGTAAAAGAATTAAAACTACTCAATTACATATATATGTGACTAATATTTCCCGTACATGGGTTCTGAAATATTATTGGTACCCTAACATATGTAATGGAAAGATACAGGTACCATTATGAATGTGTGGATTACCTTTACATGAGCATAAGGTTACCATTATATGGAATTTGAAAATATATGGGTACCCTTATTGAAGTATGTAATACCCTTATCTGAGCCTCTAGATACCATTAAAAAGTATTGGAAATGTGTTAGTACCCTTTTACTTGTTTTTATTACCATTACTCGAGAAAGAGAGTACCCTTCTGCAAGTTCAGTTAACATTATGGGGGATAGAGGGTACCCTTACCTATATTCAGTTTACCTTTACTAAAGCCTTTTCATTTATAGGTTATCATTACAAAAGGTTTATGTTAACCTTACATAACAAATTCAATGTAATTCTTACACATACACCACTTATATAAACTAAAACTTACCCTTACACAACTGATAGAAGGAATATCTTACACATACATAACATATAGAAACTGTTTTTTAAATATACACAACTAATAAAACTTGAAGCATACATTTACATAACTCATAAAAATCTATGGTTTCCTTTACACAACTCAAAAAATTAAATTAACTTTATGAAACACATATAAAACGATACATATCCATATGAAAGACATAAAAACTAAATGTTCCATTTATGAATGTTTATAAAAATTACTTCTACCCTTACAAAAACAATTAAAACTAATGTTTTCCTTTACAAAACAATATAAAACAACAGTTACCCTTATTTAACCTTTAAAAAAATTAGATTTTCCTTTAAATAGTACTATAAAAACATGTATAAATGATATTTAAAGGTCTAAATGTAAATTTTATCCTGGGAACACAATAATAAACTTGTAAAAAATATTATAAAAAAATAAAAAATAAAATATTATAATCTTTTATGTATTAAATATTATGATAAAAAAAATTAATTATTATTCAATGGACAAAATATTTCACTATAAATATTACACTTACTAAATTTGTAAATATTATAATTAATAATGTTATTATAAATTATAATTATCAAAAGATATTAAATAAATGTGATCTAAGGAGAAACCTTGAAATAAACATGAAAAAGTTACTTAAACAAGTAAATAATTAATATAAGTTTGTTATTCACGAACATAAATAACATACATGATGTGTCAGAACATGGGTTAAGTTTGGATCCTAGAATTATAAGTAATTTAAGATATGGTGGAACAAAGTAACCACTTTATGATGACATGGTAAGGTAATAAAATTGTATTCTTAAATAAAACAATGTTTTTAATTTTAATTTAAATGTAATGGACCAGAATAAAACTACGATTCATTAGGGGAATTAAGTGTTCAATACCATTTGTGAAATATCACTGATGAGACATATTTTAATATTTAATAACATTGAATCATTTGATAATTTGATAGGAATCAAGAAAATATCTAGAAAAAATAACTATGGTTCTTAAGTACTTGATGCTTAAAATATAAATCAATGAATCAATATTAATAAAATTTATAAAATTATTCAATTTCTGTTCTTAATGTGTATAAGAATGGTGTATAAAATTAATAATTTTTCCAGAAACACTTTTTTTAAACCATAAACCATATGTTTAAAGAATGATTTTACCATTTTTATAACATCCCATAAAATTACAATATAATTATTCCACTTGATATAGTAAAATATATTGAGAAATTATCAATTCATAATTTCAAGATAATGTTTCAAATTTAATACTTAGAAAAATTAATGGAAAGAATATCTGATGAAAATGCTAAAAATTATCCAGACAGTTTTTACCCCTACAAAAAAATTTTAAAGATTTGATATCTAAAAAGTCATCAGGGAACACTACAATAACTACCAAACAACCCATAACATCCATTATTAAAATATTTCATAAATAATTCAAAATATATATATACATAATAATTATTCCAATCCATATTTCTTAGTATGAATAAATTCAATTTTTGAGTTGTATGCGGACCGAATTATAAACGATCTATTTACCAAAATTACTAAACACCATAAATTCACAAGATTGAAAATTCGAAAAAAACAAAAAAAAATCAATTTTAACATAAAATATTAAAATACAAGGAGCACACTGTAAAAAAATTAGTTTTCTATATGGGGTGTTGATGATGAAATTAAATATTCTTTATAAAGCCTTAATACATATGTATCACATGAAGACTAATTATACTCAATTAATGAAGGAAATCACACTCAATACCAACCTCCTCTCCCTATTGATGACACATCACTACAAGAACATCCTTCACCAATAGCTATATATTTTTTGTCGAAACCAATGGCATTATACCATCATCAATATCATCGATTAATAATCACCTACAATCCACCATAACAAAAACATTTTGAGTAACAAATATAAGAAATCATACCATGATGATAAACTAAACTCCAAAAGGACTAATTCTAACAATGATCCCATCACAACCGATCTTTTACAAGAATTAAATAAACACTACCAATAAACAATGTTATAGACAGAGAGACTCAAAGAAAATATCTAGTTGGTCAAATATATCACAAGGAAAATGGATAATATGATCACCAAACCCCCAATCAAATAACAATAAATGAGAGAGAAAAACTAATGAGACATGAGAGAGAAGGCCAACTAAAAACCATAAAATGGAATGAAATCAATGTATTGTGCCTCGCTAGTAAAAATTGGGCTTTTAATAGTGCTAGTAAACTGGTTTATCAGTTCTTAGAAAGCATTGATATTGGGAGTGATGTTAGGGGGGGGTGGTATTTAAAATCACTAAAAATGTGTTGTTAAAGGAACCCTTTAACAGTATAATAAAGTGTTGTTAAAGGAACCGTTTAGCAGTGATTTGTTAGCATTGTTCAATGGTTCCTTTAATAATGATTTTAGCACTTTCAAAGGATGTCTTTTAGCAGGGATAAAAGGTCCTTTTAAAAAATATAGGAAAATTTTACATTTCATCGACCCTTATCCCCCTTTCTTAGTGATGTCCACTACTAATCTGTTATCACGCACCCCATATCTCTTTCTCAGTAATAAAAGTCTACACCAAATAATTTTAGATGCTTGGATTCGATCCTAGGAGCTTCCTTATGCGAATGAATTATCTTTACCACTATTCCATGTATATTTTTTTTGTATTTTAAAAAACTTTTTTATTTATTTGTTTATGATATGAAATTTGTGATATATATATATATATGCACAATTATATTAATTTATATATATTATATACTAATATTCATTTATATATTTTAGAATATATATTTGTGTGTGTTTATTAATACACACAAACATGAATATATAAAAGTTATATATATATATATGAATCAATTTTAATAAGGTAAAAAGAATGGATAATTTTTTACATAAAAAAATGAATAATAAATATTTATTTTATATATTTTAAATAAATTCATATTTAAAAATATGGACATATAAATTTATACAAGTTATTTATTATAAGTAAATATAATAAAATATGCATATATTTCACTATATAAAAAAATATATCAAATAAAACTATAAAATTTCAGAACCAAAATATCATTATGAATGCAAACCATCAAAATAAATTCAGTCCCCACTAAAAGAAGCAAATGGCCCCCTTAAAATTTTTGACTGTTTGAAGTTCGAGTTAGGATTACATCTTATTTTAGTTCTTTTAATAATTTTTTGTTTTTTTAGATTCCAATTGATATTAAATGACTATTGATTGATAATAATAAGAAAATTATCGATCAAAACTATTTTTTTAATTAATATATAATCCATTTTAATGAAATATATTTTATAGTAAGTGTAAATTCCTATTTACCTTATAAAATCATAATTTAAAAATATATATTATATTTATGTCCAAAAAAATATATTATAAATTAATATATATTTTTTTAAGAAATTTATATATTTTTTTCAAATATACCCTATATCAGTGCTAGTAAAAAAAAATAAAGGTGGTCTTTATCAGTGCTTTTTAGAAATCTTAATGGGGGTCCTTTATCATCCCCTTTTGTAGCACTAACCAAACATGTCTTTAACAATGATTTTATCTACCTATCATAAAACCCTAGCATTCGAAAAATATAGTTTTTTAGTAGTTAATTCTTCTATCACATACACCCTAAAAACTCATAAACCATCACAACCCTCTTATACATAGACAAAATGGGGTCAAGCATTATGGATTTAGCTAAAAGAGAAAATATGAAGAGTGAATTGGGAACATGAGATGAAATGACAAAATCCCACAAAAAACACACCTAAAATAATGATTAATTAAGGGAAAAATAAAACCCTAATATAAAACAACTAAGAATATATAATGTATGCACATACATAATAATCCTAAGATACCATGACAAAATCACATCAGACAAAGAATGGGATCTTAAACCATTGGTCTAGTGGAAGGAGTAGATGGAGTAGATGAATAATGAAAAGTATAATGACATGAAATAAAACCCAATATATTTAAAAACCATAAATAAATATTGCAAGGAAGGGAAACATGAAATGGGGTATAAATCTAGAAAACCATGGGGGAAATGTAGAGAACAAGACCAGATAATAGGGAAAACCAACTCATATAAGAAAATTTCGGATCAAGGATTTGGTAACCCAATTCAAAGACTATGTAATTTTTTAAAAAAAATAAAAGAGATACAGACACATAAAATATGGATAGAAGGCCCACATTTAAGAAAGGCCATAAATCCAACAACCTAAACACTAATGTCCCATAATCATAGAAACATGTAGCCTTACAACAGGACCAGAAAAACTTCCACCCGTCACGAGGCCACAAACATAAAAAATTCACCCCATGTGAAAAAAACACTAAAGTTGTTTATCACGTGTACTATGCACCAAGTTCAATCCCGAAACCAGCCTGCATTATGAGAAAAGTGAGATCACAAAATTCATCCCATGCCCTGAGATTAACCCTCCCCATAGCCAAAGGTTAATGTTGCACATAAGGCTATTTCCAGCTTGCTCCACACGACGTCACCAACATGAAAACAACTACTTGCTCCATCATCAGGTGGACCCCCATAATCTTCCAACAATAAGAGTCAACCCCATACAGATCCCCCTAGTGACAACACATCATCTACACATATCATACCACAAGAGTCAGCAAGCCCTTTGAAACACCATCGCCATAGTCAACAGAGTCAGACTGAGCAAAGGAAGGGACACCAGATCTTCCCATGTTTCACGGTCACCGAATGCATATAATGTAGACCAATCCTCACTAAATGGAGCTCACATCATACCCAATCCCACATAGAAACCTCAGGTAATTTCTGTTTAAAACAAGGGTCAATTTTGCTCTTGATTCTGAGACATCCAACACCGAAATCAAATGACATTGATGCCTTTTAGGTGGCCTTGTCATGGTTTCAGTTTTCCACCAAGGTGACAATCTAATATTGACCAGAAACCAACCTCTAATCTTGAAATCTTTTCAGGTCACCACCATTGGGATGAACCCCTCAGACATTCCGGCAAGCCCACCATATTGTCTGGGGTTTTTGTTATCCGACTACACCAATGCCATTGGGATCTGACTTATCCTGGATCGCAACTACCATTACGTGTCTTTGACCGGATCCAATAACATGAAACCACCGAGATCCCATGGATTCCTCAGTGATTGGTGATGAAAAAAGAGCTATGAATCTCCCACATTGGGATTTCCATCAGTAGGATCTCCAACCCCACTACACGGAGGGGCCCCCAACTGACACTGTCGTGTCCGGAGGACCACATCCCATCATATATAACATCCCAAAACCCTAGAAACTAATCATCCTCAGGGAGGTCCATCCATCGATCAATGAACCACAACCTTCCAATGCTATCCACCACTGCCAGTGCACCATCGACTTTCACTCTCATCAAATCATCATCGCTAGGTACCACCATCGAGTCACCAGAAAACTCGCACACTAAGGTAGAGGAAAAAGGTAAGAAATAATAGATTCATCAATTTATAAACACAGATAGTTAACTACTAAAATCCATTAAATATAAATATTACTTAAATCTTTAATCAAACCCACTAATCACAATATAATTCTATCCAAAAACTTTTAAAATCTCAAGAACAAACCCCACACATTTTCATTTATATAAAAATAGTGACAAAATATATAATAGTTATATATTAGGGATTACTTTTGGAAAGAGATGATAAATCCCCATTTTAGAGTTAATTTCATCATATCATAGAGAAATAAAAAAAAACTCTCCAACCAAGAGATGGAATGATTTTCCTTGGTTTTGGTAGAAGAAAGAGTACACACATCACCCAAGATTGAAGGAGATTGAGGGAGGTGAATATGAACCAAACAAGAGCCAAATAAGTGGCACTTAGTTGGATAAGAGGATAATGGATCAAGGGAAAACCCATTTGGGAGTAAAAATGATAATTAAATAACCAAAATATCCCACGTTGAGGGCATATACTACATGTTTTTGTTGTAAATTTTTATTTTATTTATTTTTTACCCAAAAAATTAATTATCTCTAATTTTTTTAAAAGATTCATTATTGGGTAATTGTTATTTAATTATTTATAAAATGATATTTATTTAATCAAAATAATTTTCCAAATATTAGAATCCAAATTTTTAAAAGAATATTTTTTATTAATTTCTAAATGATAATTTTATTATATGATGGTATCTACTATCTTTAGAAAACAACGTATGGTAAAATAAAATAATTTTATTATTTATAAATTATAAAATAATAATTTTCCTAAAATTATTTGAAAATAAATTCATATTATAAATTCCAAAATTTTGCATAAAAACATATTTAAAAAAATTAAAATCACATATTTTTTCAAATATAAAATTTCGGTATATATGTATCAAAAATCCATTATATCATTTCTGTATTCATTCCATGTATATTTAATTATATATATAAGGATAATATGAAGAAAATGAGATAGGGTAAAACAATATTTCATTTACAGAGGAATTTAAACACTAATCAAGTTTGGATACATAACCCCTTGTTACACAAACATAATCCCTATCGGTAAGGTGTGCGATGAAAATACTTTCTTGGGGTGGTTAGGTTTACATTGTTTGGGATATTATCTTTATAAATATGAATATATTCTATAAATGGTTTCAATTATATTGACATATTATTTTCACAGACAAATATCAAATATTATTAAATAAATACTCATTACATAACATTTATTTTCATGAGAGAATTGTATAAGCATAGTAACATTGGAGACTTGGATACATAAAAAACTTGTTCATAAAATATATACATAATATCCCCCTGAGTTTATCACAACTGTCCCCCTTCTTATATATGTCAAACATAAAATCTTTCTTTATAACCTAGGGTATTGAAAAATAAAAAAGGGTGAGCTCTGATGGTCACTAAGGGTAAGAAAGGTAGATATAAAAAACAATAAGGGTATGAGAACATGAGAATAAGATATTATATCCACATTTGTATATCATATATAATAATATTTAGTCTTTTAATAAAGCATTATAGTATATAAGACATGAATAACAATTAAATCACATAACATTGGCCATGAAAGAATAATATTGATATTTGACAATTAGTATGCACATACACATAGAAAATCATTTTCGTAGTAGTCAAATATAATTTAAAAAACTATCATAGTGGATAGGTTTTAATACACATTACATCATATCATTAGTAAATGTTCATTCCCAAGAATATCATTTCTGAAAAATTCCCTTACTGAACCGAGTTCACTAACCAATATATCATTATAATCTAATGACATATCCATAGTTACCAAATGAATTACTGAGCTATATAATTATTGTCCCAAAAATTACAAAATTAAAATCATAAATATGTTTGAAACTAGATTATAAAATATTCATCAAAGTGTTACCAATATAAATTAAATATGATTCATAAACATTTCATCATAGAATAACCCATAGAAATGAAACATGTTTCATAAACAGTTCATCATTTAATAATTGAATAACCCCTAGAAAAGAAATAAGTTTTGTAAACATATTATTCTCATAATCATAAACTATCTAAAAATTTAATAAGGTTGTTATCATTGAATTATATCCCCATTAAATCCTATGTGACATCAAAGTATTTCATCATAGATGAAAAATTCCTTTAAAAGATCACTTGGATCATTTTTTATAAAAACAACCTTTTCACTTTAAAATAAGTTTTTAATTGTAAAGATATCCAAAATACTAAAGAAAAAATTATCTATGAAAATAACCTTGAAAATTTTTAATGACAACGTTAAAGAATTGAGTGTTATGATGTCCTTAAATTCCATTCATGACATATAATTTAAATTATTCTTTTTACAATTCTTTAAAAAAGTCATAAAGTTCTTAATTTGAAAATTTAAAAGAAGATTAATTTTAATTTTCATTGAAAAATTTAATCATGTGTTGAAATAACATTAAAAAATCAATGGATAATATTAAATACATTATTGATTTTTTTTTAGAAGATATTGATGTGGGAGAAAATGGATTTTCAAATAAAGAGAGAGTTATAATGTTAGTTTTCTTTAGAAATATAATTTTTTCTCTTAAATACATAAATATATGAAATTGAATGGAAAATAAGTAATATAATTAAATATATATTGGAGAAGAAAATTTATGTGATGTTCATTTTGGGATCAGTTCTGTCCACTAAGAGAGGTGGGGGGTTGAATAAATATAGGGATGTTTTTGCAATTCCTTTTCAACAAAAATAATCCTACAAGACTTCTTAGATTACTATCCACTATATTCAGAAATAAATCATACTCAGAGGATCAGGTATGAAAAGAAAAAGAAATAAACAAATTGATTTTATAATATTTAGATCCAATGTTCATTGCTAATCAATGTCATAGATTGTTTATCACACCATCCACAAATTATTTTCACTATTTCCCTATGTGAAATACTCTGACAAGAAATCATGTGGAATCCCACCCCACATGTTTAGAGTCACACCGAAGAACACAAATTCACACTATAGTATAGAAGATTATTGTGAAATGATGTTGATGAACAGAAAAACCATGTTTATTCCACAACAATAGATGAATATCCACTTCCATGAGCATCCATAATATGAAATAATGATTATTAAAATGTAAAAACTTTTAATTCAAGAAAAATATATTCTAACACCCAAATATGATCTCTTGAAAAATTTAGTTTTATCTTATGATGATCACTAGATAACCAACCAGATAGCGAGACTCCACTTTTTCTTTTTTCTCATACAGTAGAACTATATATCAATAATTTTATTACTCTCTATATCTTCTATTATTTCACTTTTTTTATTTATATATTCTACTTCACATAAAATCTCATTCTTTTTTAAAAAAAATAGGTGGAAATCCCCATGATCTCCACTTTCTCTTTTGTTACATAATATAGATCCTACCCCACGATCTCCATATTTTTATCTCTTCATTGTCTCTATGACAACTGGTAAAGAACATATCTGCATTGTGTCCTAAAATGATTTTACAAAATATTGAATCATTATTTAAATATCCCAAATAACTATTGAAAACTCATTTAATAATCACCATAATCATTGATTAAAAATAGAATCCTATTATTATAGAATAATTAAAAATATTTCAATAACATTCATAATTATCTATATTCAGAAGATTTTTATTATGAATACTTGAGGAAATCCAATCCATACATAGGGAAAAATTTGAATCAGTGATGTGGAGAATAATAACCTATATATTAATCTACTATGATGAAATAAAATATATGTTTATCAATAGAAATATGAAACATGGTTCTCAATAGAAACCAATTATATTTTATATTCTCCAACTTGATTCAACAACTGGCTATGTCACCAATTACCTTTATCGTTCACCTCAGAATTCAACTATGTGACACATTCAGCTACATCACTGAAAATGGATACATGAATTTATAAATTGATGAAACTGATAATTTGGATACATGGATGATTCATCTACCAGATTTTACAAAATAAAAAAATTTATATATGAACTGCCTATAATGAAAAATAGCTACATGAATATTCGCTTCACAAAAGCAGATGGGCGAATCAACCCTTTAAAAATTTATCTACATAGATCTTGAAATCTCTCAAAATAAAGTATTTCCACTTTAAACATATGCAATCCCTTATCAATAACAATTTCTTACATCATGAAACATTATTCCAAAATTTATAATTCCATGAAAACAAGATCAATTATTGTCAAATTTAATGATCACCGTACCAAATTTTGTTAAACAATATTACAACACATACTCACCCATAACTATGGGATGTTCATGATTTCAAAAACCAAGACACATATCCATGTGGTTCTTTAATATCCTCATTTAAATTTGTTAAAAATAAATTTTAAAATGAACAAATCACCATACCTCATGAATGTACTTGGTTTTTGAAGCAACATAACCATTTCAGTATCACTGATGAGAGAGTATAATTGTTTATTACTCCTTAATATCTAATGTGTTACTAAATTCACCACACCATAGAAAAATTATTTGAAGTCCACTTTATTAACCCAACTGGGTAACTAACATCATAATTTCATTTATCTTCCTCGCTTATTTCATCATGAATTCCTTCTTTCATTTATCATCATTGTGAAAACATATTTATATCATCATATTAACAAAAAAACCCTATAACTTACACTCGACCATTACACTTCCCCATAACCATGTATATCTCCACCCATTCGGAAACAAAATCCAAAGGACCATGGGGGACTCAATGTAAATGAAATTTATGTGTATGGGGAAGGATGAATAATGATTTTCAATGTCAAATATAAAAACATATCCTATGAAATAGACTTTATAAATATATCCACAGGCTGAAATTTGGTGAAAATATTTAAAATTCTATTTCACTCAAAGACACCTCTCTTTAATGAAATGATACTTAATATCAATATTATCACACTGAAGGTGTTAAACATGATTTTTGAAGAGATCAATATCACTTTGATTTTCACAAAGGATTGTCATCCGTCTCGGAACATCAACCCATAAACATAGTAGCTGAACATATATCTTTAAAGAAAGTGTAACAAAATGGGTAGCCATAACATAATATAATTTATCTGTACTTAGGGTCTCTAAAAACTTTTTATTATTATACCAGCTAACATAACCATCAGTAATGGAGAAACCCAACCTGATGTCAATCAAAAGTCTTTACAGTCAGCTAGCTAATATGCATCACTGTAACCTATAAAATATAAATCCACATTTCATTTATAGATAATTACATTATTTAATATACCTCTCACATATATTATAATTATTTTCTATATAATTATGTTTGACTCCTTCAGTTCACTTTAATAACTTGTAAAAAGAGCCTCTACATAAGAAATATGATGTTTAGATGCTGTAAGATATAAAAGGAAGCACATAATGCATCTAAATTTCTTATGATCGACCTTGTTGCCTTGTATATATTTTTCAAACATTGTTCTAGTTTTTATATGTATATAGAACAATTTATAATCATTTATTTTAAACATTCTCAAAATTTCATTGGAATAATTCTCTTATAAAAAAATAAATACTCATAATTCTACTCAATATACAATATTAAATTTATTTAATTATCACATATCATATTAATGATTTATATTGATTATAAATTCACCACATAATAATTTTTTACTACTTTTAAAATTTATGTCGTCCATATATACTATCACTATCAATTTATAATGCCCCAGCCTTAAACCGTACTTAATCTTGAGTTATTACAAGATTACACATTGATGATCTATTCAGGTTTAGAGTTTTATAGAATTAGATCATGAAACTTGCATTACATTCCACATTTAAACAAAGTGGTTACAAAAAAAACAGTATTCATTCTTCCCATCAATGGAATCATATTTAAAATATAACACGGATTCTTTCTTGACACATCCTTGACACTATCATCACATCATGTACCTTTCCCTTGACCTGTGAAAAACATTTCAAAAACATGGGATGAGCATAAAAAGCTCAGTAAGGGTTATAAAATTATGGAAAGGAAACATGAGTTCATATATACATAATAATGAAATCATACTTTACCCATAAAACATAGGCACTTTAACATACCTCATCAAACCCTGAATAAATCATAGAAAACATAAGACATAAAGGTAACTTGAGGCATTCATAACATTCTTACATAGGGAGTAACCCTCTTGGTTATGTTTGGAATACCCATCATAGTATATTCCCAAAATCTCTTCGGAGAAACCTTAACGTTTCACTCCTTCGCGTTACCCAATGCATTGGAGGGCTATATCGGGCTCACCCGCCCTTAGTTTATCACGGAACCACCCGTTTTCATAACAATTCCCAAGAACCATAACATACACGTATCACATAAAATATTCATAAAAGAAACAAAACATTTCCACATTTCAATCACAACATAACATTTTAGTATTTTGAAATAATGAATCCATATAAAAAAAACCATTTCCAAGACCATTTAAAACATTTAATAAAAAGATTTTAGAATCAAAGTGTCCCATACCACCTTGAAGCTAAAAATTTTAAACCATTAATATCCATATAAGTAAATCCTTAAAACCATTTTTAAAACATGGATATAAATAAGAACAAATAATTAAAACATTTAAAACGATATTTTGGTTAAAGGGGTTTTACCAAAATTAGAGACACTTGAATACAATAATTGAGGAATAACATTTAGTCAGAACTTTATAATATCATGAGAATAAATGAATTCATGATATAATACTCCAAAGGACAGTATATACACCATATAAGAGTGAATTGGTGCATAACAACAATGAACCCTCAATAGAAATGTCAAATGTGATGAAATCCCTTATAAAGAAGGTATCTTTAAATTAAGGACAAATCAATCTCAAAAATATGTGTCACAAATATAAATACACCCAATATAAGTGTATATTAAGTGTAAAACAATAAAAGGTCATTCACACATATTCAAAGGATGACATATTCAATAACTACATGTTGAACCCAAAGAAATCGAAATTGGGTTAAGAAGTTCCCTTGACAGCCTAACGGCGTCACATCAAAATGAGTTGATGAGAGATAAAAAGTGTATTTCAACACTTGGACATCAATAAGGATATATGAGAACATATCCCAACATAAAAATATGTAAATTAAAATACCCAAAAAAATAAGTCTTTTAAAAAAGTGGAGGGTGAAAGGTTCCCTTACCGACTTGGGTATCTTTCAAAACATACACCCCATGAAAGAAGGACAATAGATCATTGATGTAAATACTCATAAACGAAAGTATATTACACAAAGTGTAGAATAATGGGCAGTACATACACCACTCAATGGAATTTGTGGCAAATGTAGCATAAATATCATGGGAATAAAAGTGAGATTAAAAATCCCTTACGAAAACTCGGCAGCCTAACGACGCCACATAAAACTTCTGAATTTGGATTGATGAGATCAAATAGGGTATCTCATCACATTACAATAAAATTAACAGCAAGAGGAAAATAAAAGAAAATCCCCCTACATTACAAAGATGAGTTTAAAAGAAGTGACATAAAAGAGTGTACTTAAAAAGAAAGAGAGAGGTTAGATCTCTTACGAATGTTCGGCAGCCTAATGACGCCACTCAAAACTCCCAAAATGGATTGATGAGAGAGAATAGAGTCTCTCAACACATGAACATAAAAATTAAAGTAAGTTTAATATAAAATATCATCCCAATAACAAGAAAGATGAGCTTTAAAAGGAATGACATAAAAGTGTGTACTTGAAAAGAAAGAGAGGAGTAGGATCCCTTACCTCGGGTCCGACTTGACTCGATCGTTCTTTAATCTCCTGAATAATAAACATGAGTTAATTTATACTTCCTTAAGAACCTTTTTCAAGTTCATTATTCCTTTTATATCACTTATTACCATGTCATAAACATTATGTAATCATTTAAGTTAATAATATTTGTTTTGCCGATATTTGGTTCTTAAGTCGAAAGTGGACTTCTTACAATTACATGTTGTTCGTGTGGTCAAAGGTTCTTTATATCCAGAATGACATTCCTGATTTGGATATCATATATATCATATATATCCAGCATATACATGTATTTATAATATTACATTATCATTTAGAGGTAAGAAATGAAATGCACCGTTCATGGAGATGGTAAGCCGTACGTACGCACGAACGCTACTTTCATTTCTTTGTCATATTAATGGAATTAAAACTAAATGAGAGGTATGTATATTTTTAATTACAGAATTATATTCATCATTTAGATATATCATTCATCATATATATCCATTATATACATGTACTTATAATAGTACATTACATTTGGGGATAAGAAATGAAATGCACCGTTCATGGAGACGGTAAGCCGTACGTACGCATGAACGCTACTTTCATTTCTATCTCATACTTTAATGGAAAGAAATAATAATGATATAGAGGTATATAATAATTCCAGTATAACATCATATATAATAACATTAAATCCATCCTTTATACGTCCCATGTATGGCATTAACGAATCACATCACTTTTAGGGGGCGGTAGTCCGCACTTCCTAAAATGAAGATATCGCGTATACCCATAATGGAATCCATAAAGGTAAGACAAAAAATGAAAAATAAAGAAGAATAAGTAAAACATAAACATATTATATATAATATATAAAAATAGTGACATCATAATGGCCACCTTTGAAGGTGTTAAATGAGTATTGAACAATCATCGTTTCGGGAGGCAGAATTTCGCCATCCACGGAAACCGTATGTTCTTTAACCATTTGATGTAGTTGTGTGAGAGTGTAGGTCGAATAAATATTATAACAACATCCTAGTATATTGGAGATACTGGTGTTGTTACAAAAGAAGTAAATAAAAAGAGTTTAGGGGTTGGAGAATCAAAATAAAACAAATGAACATGAGAGAATGAATTACCTTTAAAAGTGTAACTCCTTTTGATTTGAGCCTAAAGGATTCCGTTGAAAGGATTATGCCCAAAGGTAATCCTCTAGGATGAGGATAGGGATGTGGAGAGAGTTAATGGGCAGGGGTTGGGAGATAAAAAGGCTTGAAGAGCGTGTGAAAAGAGGTAGAGGTGGGGGCCTTTTATAAGAGGAGAGGAGGGGCACTTTTGGAAAGTAATGAAATATTACTTTATTTGAAAATGTGTTTCGGTTTTAAAAGGTCCCACATTGATATAATTCGTGGATAAGGTTATAAAGGTTCTAAATCCACCCATCCAATAAGTTTTGGACATGTGTAGTTCATATATTTTACATTATCTTTCCATTTTATTTTAATCGTTAAATAATGATGTCATCACTGCATCATTATGATGTCATAAATAATTTAATTTATTTAATGTCTAAAAATTATAAAAAAAATTACTATGATGTAGTAAATATTTTTAGCTTTCCAATTACCATTTATAATCAAAAATATGACTTTTATAACCCCACTTAACAATTGTTTTAGTAAAACATATCATGTTTGTGTCATTTTTAATTTTAACATTAAATAAAAATATATTATTGTCATTTTCCAACTAAAGTGGCTCCATGGGGTCCCCAAGTTGGCCCATGGCTTGTCTTGGTCTGCCATGACTCACCCAATAGGTGTAAGACATGTGTCATGGTGTTTTCACATTCTTATAATATCATTTGTACCTTAAACTACACTAATTACCACTAATCGCGATTAAAAACATAATAAGTTACTATTCACCAAAAAATTATTTTTATCCCATTGAACCACATTTTACTTCTTAATGACAACCATGTATGTCAGATTTTTGAAATTCAAAACACAAAGATGGCAAAATTCCATTTAAACGGAAAAATCAGTTTTTATAAGTTCCACTTAGTGGTTTCACTATTCATCAAAAATTGAAGTTTTTTAGAAAAATCCCAAATATTCACCCTAAGCTATATTTAATATTCTGAATTCAAAAATGAATTCCATTTTACAAAATTCAAAACATATAAGTCACATTAATTAATTTAATAATTAATTCCCGCTGTCATGACAAATAGCGTGTTTTTATGAAACAATAAGTATCAAAAGATTGACACTAGTTTAAGTCCGATTTCAAAGTGAAATTAATTCCAACGACCACTATTGGATTTAATGGTAAAAATATTTTCTAATTTCACTTTAAAACCAATTAAAAATATTATCTAATCATATAAATAAATTAGATTAAAAAGAGGTTTTGAATTAAAACACAACATTTTACACTATTCATTAAAAAAATGATCTTTATTGGAAAGATACCAAAAAATTACACAAAGTAAAATTTGATGTCCCGATTCTTAATAAGAGTTTTATTTGGTCCAAAATAATGTATAAGAGTGATCAAAACTATATTTAATGACGGTTCGCCATCAAAAGGTGACAAGTGAACCTTTAGTGAAAACTAGGGCATATACGCCTAAAATTGAATTCTTTCCGTATTTTAAGCCTTTATCTTTTATTGTATAAATGTAAAAACATTTAAAAACATATATAATCGTATTTTAGTTATTTCTATCCATTCCCGCCATTACAACGGCTACATGTTAACTACCATTTAAAATAATATTATTTTATTATTAGAGTGCAACGTAAGATTCCCAAGAAACTCGTTGTTGCGTGTTGGGTACGCCATAGAGCATAGCGTCCCCTTTAAAGTCATATTAATATTTTATTCACAAATATGGATAAATATAAAAATGTTATATTCTTTATTTACCTGGGGTGTTACATCCTTCCCCCCTTTTGGGAATTGCGTCCTCGTAATTTTAAAAAATTGATCTTGGAAACATCATTGAAAGTCCCACATCGGAACAAGAGTCGGTAAAACAATCACTTTAAAATAAAGAAAGATAAGTACAGAGGTCACCCGAGTTAACCCATACGAGGACTCCATGTAGGAAAACATGGACATGGAGGAGAAAACATAGGGTCATGTTCTGATGGAGAGTGATAGAAAACATGTTTAGGAGAAAGTTAACAATAAAAAAATCACAAACTTGTGATGGGTTAAACGGCGTTGGGTTCCCCAGTAGGAAAAGTTAATAGACAAAATTTTTGTTTTAAGTTACTTTTATTGAGGAATTTTATTCATAAGGAAACATAATCACTTATCATGTTGACTTTAAACTTTTACTAGATTCCTTAATCAAACTCATATTTTTTCCAAAAGACAAGTATTTAGGGAGACTTGTTCGCATTAAGAGTACTATAATCAACTTCTAGAGAATCACCTAATCCACAAAAGAGAACTATATACTTCCCATGTCTTTAGACTTTAACCAAAACCAAACACGCTAGTACAAGATCAGATAATCCAGAAAAGGATAACCCTTTATAAAAAGAAAATCTATTCTTAATCTCCAAAATTTGTCAAACAAAACCCAAAGTTCAACAAGGATCATCCGATAAAAAATTTGTCCATAAAATTCTTAAAAGTAAACCAATATAAGATTTAAACCCAAATATTTGAAGGATTTAGTCACATAGTCTTCCAAATTAAATCGTAACATTTATCTCCAAACAACATCAGTTGCTCCTAAAGTCTCGTATTGAAAAGTAATTAACCTAATCACATATCCTCTATGATAGGTTAATCATTTTCATAAATAACCCAAAATCAACTTACTCTTAATTCATAAAATCATATAACTAAAAAGAATCAGTCAAACTAACCCGGGACTTCACGTAGTCCAGTGGTAGGCGATAAATACCAGTCGCACTTTGGTTGTGGGTTCGATTCCAGCAGCTTTGTCCGACGCGACGGGTTGTCACACGGTCTGCGTGTTGTCCTTTTTCCAAAACTATATAATTCTTAAAACATTCCCCAAAATGAGATAAAATCTTCAAGAATAATCATAACATATTTTAACCTCAAGTTTATCTCATTCCCTTCATTTTCCATCATATCATAGAGTAACCCATAATTACCTAAAAAGTAAGGATCATATAAACCCTAATGGTTACCTTAATAATTATTACCTGAATTTCCACATCAAGTTGTCCATCTCGTACATGATGCATTAGAGAACTCACCAGGGTTGAAGTGGTTGATCATGAATCCTTGATAGTTGGTTTAGAACAGCCATGAGATTCCTCATTGAATACCCCATTTCATCGAGTCTTTTAATCAGAGAACCACCACAGTTTCCTTCAAACCAATTGTCACTTTGGTGACTGCTAGATCCATCCATTCACTAAAAACAGAAATGTCAGTGTGAGTATATCAACAAAATCATCATGTAATAATGAAGAAGGTAAACACTAAGATACACTTACTCATTCACTTTATCTAAAACTAGGACTCTTTCTGAAATCCTAACCATTATGGTAATGTCACTTATGCTTAAAGAATAACCTAACCTCTAATGTTATTTAAACCGACCTTTGATACCAACTATAAGGCCCCAACCTTAAACCTTACTTAATGTTGATTTATTACAAGATTAAACATTGATGATATTTTCAGGTTTATTGTTTTAGAGAATTAGATCATGAAACTTGCATTACATTCCACATTTAAACAAATTGGTTACATAAAAAACAGTATTCATTCTTCCCATCAACGGAAACATATTTAAAATATAACACGGATTCTTTCTTGACACATACTTGACACTATCATCACATCATGTACCTTTCCCTTGACCTGTGAAAAACATTTCAAAAACTTGGGATGAGCATAAAAAGCTCAGTAAGGGTTATAAAAATATGGAAAGGAAACATGAGTTCATATATACATAATAATGAAATCATACTTTACCCATAAAACATAGGCACTTTAACATACCTCGTCAAACCATGAATAAATCATAGAAAACATAAGACATAAAGGTAACTTGAGGCATTCATAACATTCTTACATAGGGAGTAACCCTCTTGGTTACGTTTGGAATACCCATCATAGTATATTCCCAAAATCTCTTTGGAGAAACCTTAATGTTTCACTCCTTCGTGTTACCCAATGCATTGGAGAGCTATATCGGGCTCACCCGCCCTTAGTTTATCACGGAACCACCCGTTTTCATAATAATGCCCAAGAACCATAACATACACGTATCACATAAAATATTCATAAAGGAAACAAAACATTTCCACATTTCAATCACAACATAACATTTTAGTATTTTGAAATAATGAATCCATATAAAAAGAAACCATTTCCAAAACCATTTAAAACATTTAATAAAAAGATTTTTGAATCAAAGTGTCCCATACCACCTTGAAGCTAAAAATTTTAAACCATTAATATCCATATAAGTAAATCCTTAAAACCATTTTTAAAACATGGATATTAATAAAAACAAATAATTAAAACATTTAAAACGATATTTTGGTTAAAGGGGTTTTACCAAAATTAGAGACACTTGAATACAATAATTGAGGAATAACATTTAGTCAGAACTTTATAATATCATGAGAATAAATGAATTCATGATATAACACTCCAAAGGACAGTATATACACCATATAAGAGTGAATTGGTGCATAACAACAATGAACCCTCAATAGAAATGTCAAATGTGATGAAATCCCTTATAAAGAAGGTATCATTAAATTAAGGACAAATCAATCTAAAAAATATGTGTGAAAAATATAAATACACCCAATATAAGTGTATATTAAGTGTAAAACAATAAAAGGTCATTCACACATATTCAAAGGATGACATATTCAATAACTACATGTTGAACCCAAAGAAATCGAAATTGGGTTAAGAAGTTCCCTTGACAGCCTAACGGCGTCACATCAAAATGAGTTGATGAGAGATAAAAAGTGTATCTCATCACTTGGACATCAATTAGGATATATGAGAACATATCCCAACATAAAAATATGTAAATTAAAATACCCAACAAAAGAATTCTTTTAAAAAAGAGGAGGGTGAAAGGTTCCCTTACCGACTTGGGTATCTTTCAAAACATACACCCCATGAAAGAAGGACAATAGATCATTAATGTAAATACTCATAAACGAAAGTATATTACACAAAGAGTAGAATAATCGGTAGTACATACACCACTCAATGGAATTTGTGGAAAATGTAGCATAAATATCATGGGAATAAAAGTGAGATTAAAAATCCCTTACGAAAACTCGGCAGCCTAACGACGCCACATAAAACTTACGAATTTGGATTGATGAGATCCAATAGGGTATCTCATCACATTAAAATAAAATGAACAGAAAGAGAAATATAAAAGAACATCCCCCAACATTACAAAGATGAGTTTAAAAGAAGTGACATAAAGGAGAGTACTTAAAAAGAAAGAGAGAGGTTAGATCTCTTACGAAAGTTCGGCAGCCTAACGACGCCACTCAAAACTTCCAAAATAGATTGATGAGAGAGAATATGGTCTCTCATCACATGAACATAGAAATTACAGTAAGTTTAATATAAAAGATCATCCCAATAACAAGAAATACGAGCTTTAAAAGGAATGACATAAAAGTGTGTACATGAAAAGAAAGAGAGGAGTAGGATCCCTTACCTCGGGTTCGACTTGACTCAATCGTTCTTTAATCTCCTGAATAATAAACATGAGTTAATTTATACTTCCTTAAGAACCTTTTTCAAGTTCATTATTCATTTTATATCACTTATTGCCATGTCATAAACATTATGTAATCATTTAAGTTAATAATATTTGTTTTGCCGATATTTGGTTCTTAAGTCGAAAGTGGACTTCTTACAATTACATGTTGTTCGTGTGGTCAAAGGTTCTTTATATCCAGAATGACATTCCTGATTTGGATATCATATATATCATATATATCCAGCATATACATGTATTTATAATATTACATAATCATTTAGAGGTAAGAAATGAAATGCACCGTTCATGGAGACGGTAAGCCGTACGTACGCATGAACGCTACTTTAATTTCTTTGTCATATTAATGGAATTAAAACTAAATGAGAGGTATGTATATTTTAATTACATAATTATATTCATCATTTAGATATATCATTAATCATATATATCCATTATATACATGTAATTATTATAGTACATTACATTTGGGGATAAGAAATGAAATGCGTCGTTCATGGAGACGGTAAGCCGTACGTACGCATGAACGCTACTTTCATTTCTATCTCATACTTTAATGGAAAGAAATAATAATGATATAGAGGTATATAATAATTCCAGTATAACATCATATATAATAACATTAAATCCATCCTTTATACGTCCCATGTATGGCATTAACGAATCACATCACTTTGAGGGGGCGGTAGTCCGCACTTCCTAAAATGAAGATATCGCGTATACCCATAATGGAAGCCATAAAGGTAAGACAAAAATGAAAAATACAGAAGCATAAGTAAAACATAAAAATATTATATATAATATATAAAAATAGTGACATCATAATGGCCACCATTGAAGGTGTTAAATGAGTATTGAACAATCATCGTTTCGGGAGGCAGAATTTCGCCATCCACGGAAACCGTATGTTCTTTAACCATTTTATGTAGTTGTGTGAGAGTGTAGGTCGAATAAATCTTATAACAAAATCCTAGTATATTGAAGAAACTGGTGTTGTTACAAAATAAGTAAATAAAAAGATTTTAGGGGGTTGGAGAATCAAAATAAAACAAATGAACATGAGAGAATGAATTACCTTTAAAAGTGTAACTCCTTTTGATTTGAGCCTAAAGGATTCCTTTGAAAGGATTATGCCCAAACAAAATCCTCTAGGATGAGGAGAGGGATGTTGAGAGAGTAAATGGACAGTGTTTGGCCGAGAAAAAGGCTTGAAGAGTGTGTGAAAAGAGGTAGAGGTGGGGGCCTTTTATAAGAGGAGAGGAGGGGCACTTTTGGAAAGTAAGGAAATATTACTTTATTTGAAAATGTGTTTCGGTTTTAAAAGATCCCACATTGATATAATTCGTGTCTAAGGTTATAAAGGTTCGAAATCCACCCATCCAATAAGTTTTGGACATGTGTAGTTTATATATTTTACAATATATTTCCATTTTATTTTAATCGTTAAATAATGATGTCATCACTGCATCATTATGATGTCATAAATAATTTAATTTATTTAATGTCTAAAAATTATAAAAAAATTACTATGATGTAGGGAATCTTTTTAGCTTTCCAATTACTATTTATAATCAAAAATATGACTTTTATAACCCCACCTAAAAATTGTTTTAGTAAAACATATCATGTTTGTGTCATTTTTAATTTTAACATTAAATAAAAATATATTATTGTCATTTTCCAACTAAAGTGGCTCCATGGGGTCCCCAATTTGGCCCATGGATTTTCTTGGTCGGCGATGACTCACCCAATAGGTGTAGGACAAGTGTCATGGTGTTTTCACATTCTTATAATATCATTTTTACCTTAAACTACACTAATTACCACTAATCGCGATTAAAAACTTAATAAGTTACTATTCACAGAAAAATTATTTTTATCCCATTGAACCAAATTTTACTTCTTAATGACAACCATGTATGTCATATTTTTGAAATTCAAAACAAAAAGATGGCAAAATTCCATTTAAACGGAAAAATCAGTTTTTATAAGTTCCACTTAGTGGTTTCACTATTCATCAAAAATTGAAGTTTTTTAGAAAAATCCCCAAAATTCACCCTAAGCTATATTTGATATTCTGAATTCAAAATTGAAGTCGGTTTTAAAAAATTCAAAACATATAATTCACATTAATTAATTTAATAATTAATTCCCGCTGTCATGACAAATAGCGTGTTTTTATGAAACAATAAGTATCAAAAGATTGACACTAGTTTAAGTCCGGTTTCAAAGTGAAATTAATTCCAACGACCACTATTGGATTTAATGGTAAAAATATTTTCTAATTTCACTTTAAAACCAATTCAAAATATTATCTAATCATATAAATAAATTAGATTAAAAAGAGGTTTTGAATTAAAACACAACATTTTACACTATTCATTAAAAAAATGAACTTTATTGGAAAGATACCAAAAAATTACACAAAGTAAAATTTGATGTCTCGATTCTTAATAAGAGTTTTATTTGGTCCAAAATAATGTATAAGAGTGATCAAAACTATATTTAATGACGGTTCTCCATCAAAAGGAGACAAGTGAACCTTTAGTGAAAACTAGGGCATATACGCCTAAAATTGAATTCTTTCCGTATTTTAAGCCTTTATCTTTTATTGTATAAATGTAAAAACATTTAAAAACATATATAATCATATTTTAGTTATTGCTATCCATTCCCGCCATTACCACGGCTACATGTTAACTACCATTTAAAATAATATTATTTTATTATTAGAGTGCAACGTAAGATTCCCAAAAAACTCGTTGTTGCGTGTTGGGTACGCCATAGAGCATAGCGTCCCCTTTAAAGTCATATTAATATTTTATTCACAAATATGGATAAATATGAAAATGTCATATTCTTTATTTACCTGGGTTGTTACACAATTTGTCTGAGGACTCCTTTTATAGATATATGTTTTTATAAATAATGCATTTGACAGATCCAATTTTCCTAAAGCAGTCAACCAATTTAGAATACCAGGCCCCTGGATCCTATATCATGAAATATAACACTTTATTCAATCATAATACCATTTATCTATCATTTTCAAGAATAAATACTTTCCTTTTATCAATAAAAACTTATTATTCAAGCTCACTATTAAGAAATATAAAATTAACATCCATTTGATTGACTTTGTAATTATTAAGAGTTGACACTAACGAGAAAATTGATATTATATATAGTCTTGAAACAGGTGGAAAACATTATTCAAAAATGATGCCTCCAATTTTATAACAACCATGTCAAACAATTCTATCATTATTTTGTGTTACTTCAACTTTATAACTAATTTTTTTTTTCAAAAAACCCATTTTTTTCCTATAAAATATTTATATCTAGGTCTTAGAAAATGTTGTTATAAAAGGTTCTTAAAAATTTTATTGAGTTATTAATTCATATATTCTACCCTTTCATCATGTTCAATATCCTCAACCACTCTTCTAGGTTAAACTTATGAAAAAATAGAGGTTTGGTTCCAAAATATTATTCTCTTGGTTTGAATGGGAGAACTATAATTAGAAATAATATTTTTAGTGTTTACAGGTTTCTTTAGTGTCAAAAATTGATTATTTTTATCACTAAGACCATTTTAACCATCCCCAAAACATTATAAATTATCATCATATATTTTAGGGCTAAATTCATCATCTTTTTTGACTATTTTTTAGAAATATTTTCGGTGTTTCCTATAGGAAAAATATAATATTCTTGAATATTATGACTTTATTTTACTATATTTTCATGAATCATCACATATAAACACACTTATTTTTAGGAAATATATTATTCCCACATATAAATCCATCTACATTAAACAAATATCTCTTAAATACTCTATCACCATATTTTTCTTCAAACTTTTATTGCTTTCTTCCTTTGATTTTAATATAAATAGGACTTATAAAGAACATTTAGTATTGAACTATAGTCGAACTTTAATTAAATATCTCATAGGGTGTATGTAAAAACCCAAGATTTTATGAAAAATATTCTTTTTAATTTCACTAATGTCTTGTGTTGTATGCAACACAAAAAGGAGATTGCATAACATGCATCCTTGACTTGCCTTGCATTACACGCAATCGCAACCTTCCTCAATAGCGTGTGTAGTACGTAATACTGAGTTTCACGAATCAACGATATGCTATTAAAATATTATTAAAACTAGCCATTATGAATAGTAATAACCACTTTTTAAATTTTAGAAATTTTAGCTCTCAAAATGGACTTCATTTTTGGATTCGGAGTATCGAATTTAGCCTAAGGTGAAATTTTGGTACTTTTCGGATAACTTTCATATTCTGATAAATAGTGAAAATTACTAAATTATAATTAAAAACAACTTTTTAAATCTAAATAATTAATAGTGATGAATCATTAATTTGAGTGGGTTTAAAGTATATTTAGAATATATTTTTACAATTTAATACAATGTTGGTCATTGGATGTAATTTCACATTTAAACCAGACATAAACAAGTGTCAATCTTTGGATAGATATTGTTTCTTAAAAACACGCTCTTTGTTTTAACAGCGGGACTTAATTATAAAATTAATTAATGAAACTTCTATGTTATGAATTTGGTAAAATAGACTTCATTTTTGAATTCGGAATATGAAATATAGCTTAGGATGAAATTTTGGCATTGTTCTGAAAAACATCAATTTTTGATGAATAGTGAAACTACTAAGTGGTAGTTAAAAAACTGAATTTTTCATAAAACATAATTTTACCACTTCTGTGAATGGAATTTCAAAAATCCGAGAGACACGGTTGATGTCAGTAAGTAAATTTTGGTTCAATGAGATGAAAATAATTTTTGGTGAATTGTAACTTTTTACTTTTATTTACCACGGTTAAAAGTAAATAGGGTAATTAAGGGTAAAAATGATATTAATATTACCCTAACACATGTCCTAATCCTATTGGACTAGTGTATCTCGACCAAAAACAACCTTAAGTGTAAAATATTATCATTTAGGCCCACTTGGATTAGATTAGGACATTTATTATTATTTAATTCAAAGAAGAGTTAAAACAGTTAAAATCAAAGTTTATTTACTAAAACATTTTTAATATAGGGTTATAAATAATATAATTTCGACTATAAAAATTCATTAGAAATCTAAAAGGATTTCCTACATAATGGTATTTTATTTTTAATTTTTATACTTTAAATAATTCAATTTATTTATGACACAATGATGATGCAGTAATTACCCTTTTAAGGAAATATTAACATAATTGATGTTATAAATGCTCAAATGAATGTAATTTGAGACTTTTTATGAATTACACTAATTTTATAGGTTACTATGATATAGTTTTGTTGATTTAATCAACTTGTTTCGAACATATAATTCTGTTATGACTTTCAAAAAAATCATATATCAAATAGTGTCAAAATTGACACAAAATAGTTTTTAAATCAAATATTATATTATTAATTGTTATTTTATTCTTAAAAATCTAAGGTTCATCCAAATGACTTATATAAGGATATATATATTAATAATAAACAATTTGGGTTTCTTTTGGCATGTTATAGTAAGTGTATTAACCATATAGTGAAAGAAAACAAAAAGACACGGTAAAAGTTAAATTATTTAACTTAGAGTTAAATCTAATTGATAAGGTTAAAATAACACCCTAAACATTTATAAATCCTATTGGTTGATAGGATTTCGACCCATCCCCACTTTAGCTACGAAATAAGACCCTTTGGAACCATTATAAACCGATTTTGACTTTAATATAAAATAATATTTTGAGATATTCTTAAGGTGCCCCTCTCCTCCCTTATAAAAGGACACCTCCTCCCCCTCCTCCTCACACCAATTTGAGCACTCAAGCTCGGCCAAACCCTGCCAAAATCTCTTCTCCACTTCCCTAGAAACATCCTAGTGGTTCTGGTCTTCCTCAAAGACCAATTTTAGTGCCCTAAGAGGAGGTCTCAAAGAGGCGCTTCAAAGAAGAGGTAATATCCATTACCGATCTTTTCAATTTCTTTCTTCTTCAACTTATTCTTCTTTAGTTGTTTCATGATAAAGTAATAACATCAGTATTACTTAAATACTGATATGTTAATATAAATATGAAACAACCCTAATTCACCTTCTATCCATCCTACGGAAAAATGAAATCACCGCGCGTGCGTACGTACGGAATACCGTCTCCACGCCGTGGTGTAATCTATTTTCCGCCACCACCTTAATTGGATGGGTATAAAGGTGTAATGAGTAAATATATATGATTATTATAATGGGATATTGATACTGAAATATTATACATACACTTCAACACAATTCCACGACCATGGGAATGATATCATCGCTCGTGCGTACGTACGGACTACCGTCTCCACGACGCGATGAGATTCATTCTCCATGTTAACCATTCATGAATGATTATAAAGTATATATAATAAGTACTAATGAAATATATGACATAATAATGATACTGGAGTTATTTATATATATGTCATCTACTTAATTCCATTCAATTCAATAAGGAAACGAAAACAGCGTTCATGCGTACGTACGGACTACCATCTCCATGAACGGTGTATTTCTTTCCATTTACTGATTTATTATATATGTATATTCTGAATATATATATATATATAAATCATGTTTTCTATTCTGGAATTATTTAATCATGATCCAAGTAATCATATTAATAATTACAAGTTAAAAACACGAATGACAAATGAGACGATTTTACCCAAAACGCTACTTTAACAAAAATTTACAAAAGAACGGGTAATATAAAGTCATAAGTGGACCATATATGATATCATATCAATATTTATGATTCTGGAATAAGTCAATAAGATTATTTAAATCATTATACAGGAGTTTCAGACACTTACGAAGCAAATCCGACCTAAGGTAAGGGAAATATCACAATCTCATTTTTATCCGAGATTGTTTATTGGTACGTATTTATTGGGGTGTATTTTATCATCCACATCCATGTTACCTCAACATGTAATATTGTTTCCATACACTTACAATAGTTTAAATCCAATTTTACCCTTCGGTGAGTTTTTAGTAAAGAATATGAAAGGAATCTTTTGTCATTTTTTCGTACGAGGTACTTTTTGACTTTTTCGACAAAAGTACGAGAAGAATGTCTTTTTTTAACTTATATGGCATAAATGGATTCTTAAAACATTATTTTCAAGAAGCTTCCTTTACAAGTATTCAAGTTTATTTTTAATCAACTTCTTTTAGTTTAAAATTGTATGACATGTTAAGAAAGGAAAAGTGTTTTTGAAGTAGAAAGGATATTTTCTTCAAGAATGAAGTTCAAGTATTTTATCAAAAATATTTTCCATATAAGATAATAAAAGGGTTCTGTTTTTATCCCTATTATTACATGGATTTTATTATGTTGTGATGGAAATATTTTTATGAATTCCTTTATCCTATATGAATTGTTTTATGATGTCATGTTGTTTAAGAATCCCATTTTTATTACGATATGATGTATGGTTTATGATTTTGTGGCACACATAAGAAAGGATTCATTATAAGATGGGTGGGACCTATATCTCCCTCCAATGCATTGGGTAAAGATTTTATATCTCATGAGATAGACAGGGCTGGAACGGTAGGTTATATCGGTTCAGTGAAAAAGGACTGAAACGAGGGTTACTCGATTCAGAAAGGGACTTTGTCCACTAAGATAGTCTTGGCAATGAGTCATGACTAACATGAAATGATTTTCCATGATTATGTGTGTGCATTCCACAAAGTTTCATGTTTTATGTTATGATTATGGGGATCTAATTTTCACTTCTATGATTTGTTCCATGTTAATATATTATGATCTCTTTTGCAGGTTATGATTTTCAAAAAGATATGATATGATTTTTATTTCCTTTATTTGCCCTTGCTGAGCATTTGAGCTCACCCTTTTATGTTTTCGTTTCCCCGGGATATAAAGAAAGGTTTTAGGTAAAAAAAGGGAAGATCTTTATGGGAGATATTGAAGATCTTTCACCACAATTAGAAGATTACGTTCTGAGTTTCCAAAGACACTAAACTATTACGATCCTTGTGTGTGTGTTTTTGTTATGTACTAAGTATTCCGCAAAAGTAATGTAATGTCCATGTACGTCGGGGTGAGGGTCTCTACAGTTGGTATTAGAGGAAAGGTTTAGTCAACCTTTGGAAACTAGGATGCGAAAACGTTAGTGAGATCCCTAGAGATATTTCTAAGGTATGTCTAGGGATGTCCCTAAGGATAAGTATACATATAGGATACAGTCCTATAACTATGGTAACGATCTTAGAATTTAACCTATGAAGTTAGATATTGAGGATACTCCCTCTTTATAATGTTGTTTTCCCTAGCATGATTTTTTCCTCTCACACTATTCTTTTATGGTTTTAGAAAATGGCTGGAAACAAGGTGATTCACAATAATGGAGGATATGATGGACAATGGAATGATATTCTTCATGAGAAACCAAATGAAATGGGATTTGGAAGTCCAAACATCATTTTTATGCCGAATCAGCAATCTCAAAATATGATCAATAAAGTAAAATTTGGTAAGTTTCCTGACTCGGCTAATAAGAGAAAGATAGAGTTTCATGATGATCATAGAGGAAAGAAAGTTCAATTTCCCCTATGTAAATCATGTGGGAAGAGGCATCAAGGAGAATGTTTCAAAGGAACTGGAAGATTCTTTGAGTGTGGAAAAGAAGGACACAAAGCCAGTAAGTGCAAAGGAAAAGGTTCAGTTAACACCAGGGATGAGGATAATGGTATTGCTACGACATCGACAATGGTTAAATGTTTTAAATGTGGAATGTACGGGCATTATGCAAACCAATGCCCTAAGGGAAAGTCTCATGAAGAGAATAAGTATGGTCGTATGGGTAGTATTTATGTTGATTATGATGATGAGACTACAAATGATATGTGAGATGAAAGAATTGTTGAAGCTCGGTCAATGGTTTAAGAATGTAGTGGAATGATTACATGTTTATCAAGTATAATGTTGTATAAGTAATCTCATGGTAGTATGGGATAAAGAGACATCTAAGGATTGTTACATTGTTGTATTTCCTTAAGTTTTGAAAGTATGTGATGAATGGTAGCAGTATTTTTGGAAAGTAGATGATATGCGCATAATGAAGGGATAAGACGATAATGAGATGTTTGATTGTATGCATGAGCTCATGATTGATATAAGGACTAAGTGATATCATGGTTTGAGTATATAGAATTTTGAGGATTTTGGTATGTGGAAAGTGTTAACTTTTAACTGTATTCATTTTTTCACTAAGGTTTAATGGGTATTCAAGAGAGTACATGATTAAGGCCTTTGAATGTCTGGAATGTGACCAACAAGACATATCTTATCATATATGGGGATCAACGATGATATTAAATCTCTGGTAATTGTTTTCACTATGTTATGAGAGTGGACTGCAGTATTATGGATAAGCCTAAAGATTGGAATGGATTATGTTGGACATAAGTTAGTATTGTTTAAGGATAGAAGTTTTTTCGATATTATTGATGGGATGTTATAGTAATATAGTTTTAGAAAAAGGACAACCTGCAGGACGGGCGACAACCCATCGCTTCGGACAATGCTGTGGGAATCGAACCCACAACCGAAGTGCGACTGGCCTTTATCGCCTACCACTGGCCTACAGGAAGTCCCTGTTTAGTAGAAACTAGTTTTATTATATTAAGAAATATGATATAAGAAGTATAAGTCCATTTTAGGAACCATATGTGATTAATCTCACTATAGATCGACTTATGTATATAATTTTTTCTAACCTTTTGTTTGAGACAGATGGAATGACCCGTCATTCTATCACATGATCTGCTAACACTTCACGAATAACAAATTCAACTTCATTTATTTAAGAGATGAAGTGGAAATTGTTCAAGGAATGAACAACAATGAGATTGTACAAAAATAAAGAAAGTATTTATTTTAATTCAAATTTTCAACTTTAGGGAAATGATCTTGAAAACCAAAATTGTTGTCCTTGTGATCTTATACCTGATGAATCGGATGGTACCTTAGATCGTCACAAATTTATGGATTTGTGATTATTGGCTTTTCCATAGCCATGTTCTCTACCACTCTCCATCAGAACATGATGGTTAGATTTTTCTTCCATATCCATATTTTCACCTATGTGGAAACCCAGTGATTAGTTTATTTGGGTAAACGTTATGTTTCATACTTTTGTTTTAAAATATTGGTTTTGGTATTCCTTTTTACGATGTGGGTTTCTATTAAAGAAACTTTCGAATAGTAAACCATTTATAACCCCGACGAATTTCGAGGGAGAAATTCATTTTAAGGGGGGTAGAATGTAACAACCCAAGATTTTATGAAAAATATTCTTTTTAATTTCACTAATGTCTTGTGTTGTACGCAACACAAAAAGGAGATTGCATAACACGCATCCTTGACTTGCCTTGCATTACACGCAATCGCAACCTTCCTCGATAGCGTGTGTAGTACGTAATACTGAGTTTCACGAAACAACGATATGCTATTAAAATATTACTAAAACTAGCCGTTATGAATAGTAATAACCAATTTTTAAATTTTATAAATTTTAGATCTCAAAATGGACTTCATTTTTGGATTTGAAGTATCGAATTTAGCCTAAGGTGAAATTTTGGTACTTCTCGGAAAACTTTCATATTCTGATAAATAGTGAAAATTACTAAATTATAATTAAAAACAACTTTTTTAATATAAATAATTAATAGTGATGAATCATTAATTTTAGTGGTTTTAAAGTATATTTAGAATATATTTTTACAATTTAATACAATGTTGGTCATTGGATGTAATTTCACATTTAAACCAGACATAAACAAGTGTCAATCTTTGGATAGATATTGTTTCTTAAAAACACGCTCTTGGTTTTAACGGCGGGATTTAATTATAAAATTAATTAATGAAACTTCTATGTTATGAATTTGGTAAAATAGAATTCATTTTTGAATTCGGAATAAGAAATATAGCTTAGGATGAAATTTTGGCATTGTTCTGAAAAACATCAATTTTTGATGAATAGTGAAACTACTAAGTGGTAGTTAAAAAACTGAATTTTTCATAAAACTTAATTTTACCGCTTATGTGAATGGAATTTAAAAAATGCGAGAGACACGGTTGATTTCAGTAAGTAAAATGTGGTTCAATGAGATGAAAATAATTTTTGGTGAATAGTAACTTTTTACTTTTATTTACCACTGTTAAAAGTAAATAGGGTTATTAAGGGTAAAAATGATATTAATATTACCCTAACACATGTCCTAATCCTATTGGACTAGTGTATCTCGACCAAAAACAACCTTAAGTGTAAAATATTATCATTTAGGGCCACTTGGATTAGATTAGGACATTTATTATTATTTAATTCAAAGAAGAGTTAAAAGAGTTAAAATCAAAGTTTATTTACTAAAACATTTTTAATATAGGGTTATACATAATATAATTTCGACTATAAATATTCATTAGAAAGATAAAAATATTTCCTACATAATTGTAGTTTATTTTTAATTTTTATACTTTAAATAATTCAATTTATTTATGACACAACAATGATGCAGTAATTACCCTTTTAAGGAAATATTAACATAATTGATGTTATAAATGCTCAAATGAATGTAATTTGAGACTTTTTATGAATTACACTAATTTTCTAGGTTACTATGATATATATGTGTTGATTTAATAAACTTGGTTCGAACATATAATTCTGTTATGACTTTCACAAAAATCATATATCAAATAGTGTCAAAATTGACACAAAATATTTTTTAAATCAAATATTATATTATTAATTGTTATTTTATTCCTAAAAATCTAGTGTTCGGCCAAATGACTTAGATAAGGATATATATATTAATAATAAACAATTTGGGGTTCTTTTGGCATGTTATAGTAAGTGTATTAACCATATAGTGAAAGAAAACAAAAAGACACGGCAAAAGTTAAATTATTTAACTTAGAGTTAAATCTAATTGATAAGGTTAAAATAACACCCTAAACTTGTCTAAATCTTATTGGTTGATATTATTTCGACCCATACCCACTTTAGCTACGAAATAAGACCCTTTGGAACCATTATAAACCGATTTGGACTTTAATATAAAATAATATTTTGAGATATTCCTAAGGTGCCCCTCTCCTCCCTTATAAAAGGAAACCTCCTCCCCCTCCTCCTCACACCAATTTGAGCACTCAAGCTCGTCCAACCCCTACCAAAATATCTTCTCCACTTCCCTATAAACATTCTGGTGGTTCTGGTTTTCCTCAAAGACCAATTTTAGTGCCCCAAGAGGAGGTCTCAAAGAGGCGCTTCAAATAAGAGGTAATATCCATTACCGATCTTTTCAATTTCTTTCTTCTTCAACTTATTCTTCTTTAGTTGTTTCATGATAAAGTAGTAACATCAGTATTACATACATTCTGATATGTTATTATAAATATGAAACAACCCTAATTCACTTTCTATCCATCCTACGGAAAAATGAAATCACCGCGCGTGCGTACGTACGGAATACCGTCTTCACGCCGTGTTGTAATCTATTTTCCGCCACCACCTTAATTGGATGGGTATAAAGGTGTAATGAGTAACTATATATTATTATTATAAAGGGATATTGATACTGAAATAGTATACATACACTTCAACACAATTACACGACCATGGGAACGATATCATCACTCGTGCGTACGTACGGACTACCGTCTCCACGACGCGATGAGATTCATTCTCCATGTTAACCATTCATGAATGATTATAAAGTATATATAATAAGTACTAATGAAATATATGACATAATAATGATACTGGAGTTATTTATATATATGTCATCTACTTAATTCCATTCAATTCACTAAGGAAACGAAAACAGCGTTCATGCGTACGTACAGACTACCATCTCCATGAACGGTGTATTTCTTTCCATTTACTGATTTATTATATATGTATATTCTGAATATATATATATATATATATATAAATCATGTTTTATATTCTGGAATTATGTAATCATGATCCAAGTAATCATATTAATAATTACAAGTTAAAAACACGAACGACAAATGAGACGATTTTACCCAAAATGCTACTTTAACAAAAATTTACAAAAGAACGGGTAATAGAAAGTCATAAGTGGACCATATATGATATCATATCAATATGTATGATTCTGGAATAAGTCAATAACATTATTTAAATCATTATACAGGATTTTCGGACACTTACGAAGCAAATCAGACCTAAGGTAAGGGAAATATCACAATCTCATTTTTATCTGAGATTGTTTATTCGTACGTATTTATTTGGGTGTATTTTATCATCCAAATCCATGTTCCCTCAATATGTAATATTGTTTCCATCCACTTACAATAGTTTAAATCCAATTTTACCCTTCGGTGAGTTTTTAGTAAAGAATATGAAAGGAATCTTTTGTCATTTTTTCGTACGAGGTACTTTTTGACTTTTCCGACAAAAGTACGAGAAGAATGTCTTTTTTTAACTTATACGGCATAAATGGATTCTTAAAACATTATTTTCAAGAAGCTTCCTTTAAAAGTATTCAAGTTTATTTTTAATCAACTTCTTTTAGTTTAAAATTGTATGACATGTTAAGAAAGGAAAAGTGTTTTTGAAGTAGAAAGGATATTTTCCTCAAGAATGAAGTTCAAGTATTTTATCAAAATTATTTTCCATATAAGATAATAAAAGGGTTCTATTTTTATCCCTATTATTACATTGATTTTATTATGTTGTGATGGAAATATTTTTATGAATTCCTTTATCCTATATGAATTGTTTTATGATGTCATGTTGTTTAAGAATCCCATTTTTGTTACATGGGTTACGCTATGATGTATGGTTTATGATTTTGTGGCACACATAATAAAGGATTCATTATAAGATGGGTGGGACCTATATCTCCCTCCAATGCATTGGGTAAAGATTTTATATCTCATGAGATAGACAGGGATGGAACGGTAGGTTATATCAGTTCAGTGAAACAGGACTGAAACGAGGGTTACTCGATTCAGAAATGGACTTTGTCCACTAAGATAGTCTTGGAAATGAGTCATGACTAACAAGAAATGATTTTCCATGATTATGTGTGTGCATGCCACAAAGTTTCAAGTTTTATGTTATGATTATGGGGATCTCATTTTCACTTCTATGATTTTTTCCATGTTAAGGTATTATGATCTCTTTTGCAGGTTATGATTTTCAAAAAGAGATGATATGATTTTTATTTCCTTTATTTGCCCTTGCTGAGCATTTGAGCTCACCCTTTTATGTTTTCGTTTCCCCATGATATCAATAAAGGTTTTAGGTAAAAAAGGGAAGATCTTTATATGAGATATTGAAGATCTTTCACCACGATTAGAAGATTACGTTCCGTGTTTCCAAAGACACTAAACTATTACGATCCTTGTGTGTGTGTGTTTTGTTATATACTAAGTATTCCGCAAAAGTAATGTAATGTCCATGTACGTCGGGCTGAGGGTCTATACAGTGTAACAAGTATCTTGATCCTGGGAAAAATATATTTTGAATATGCTCAATGTTTAGAGTACTTCACAAGAAATATTTTGAAATATAACTCTAATCAAGTACTGTTCTACTAATTTCCACAATTCCCCTGTACATCCTCACTATAGTTTTTTTGGTGTGTATAATGTGTGATATATTTATTCTAAATTTTATTTTTATTGAGATAAATTTCAAATGAATCACATGTGCATTATTTTCCATTATCACATCTCATTTTATTGATACACAAACCATGATCTTTTTCAAAATGACTTCTATGCATTCTAAAAATTCAAACAGCCTCAAAAATGTGCTTAAGGAAAATAAAATTAGTTATCTAGGTGAAATATACTATTAATTTAATGAAATAAATATCACATCTAGTATAATTATATATTTGGTTCTTGTAAAAATCTCTTTGGACTGACTTCATTAAACTTTTCATAGTAATATCCACTATATAGTGAGTCTTCAATGTCATCTTTACCTTATGAAATTTTATATATTTAGATCCTATAATTATCTTTATTCATCTGAGGTAAAACTATTACCACTTAGTGTTTTAATAAATTTCTTAGGATTATTTCCACAATAATCCCACATCTCCTATTTCTAAAAATATCTCATCTTGGACACTAAAGTAATATGTATTAGATGAATCACTAATCAGGAATAAGTTTTCATTTGTTCTACTACAATGAGTGACAGTTCGTCCATCAATTTTTATTTTAATGACGAATGTTTTCCCTATAATTTTACTACATTCCCATTATCACAATGATTTCTAACTCTTAACCAATAGTGTTTCTTCCCTTCAACATACATATGACCATCTGATTTCAATTATCATTTTCAATTTGAGCAGTATCGAAGCCATTGTTTTTCAAGGAAGAGTCATTAACAAGTTTTACTGCTCCTCATTCATCTTCTTCAAGGTATGTTATAAGTTTAGAAACACTAATAATATGATAGGAATAATAAATATAAAGTATTAGAGCTCTAAAATTATTGTTTTTCTTTTAATGAATCTTATTCTAAACTTGAATTTTATTCATTATGTAATTAAACTAATTTCCCACAGTCATTAAGGGTGAATTTAAATGGTAATATTGAAATTAATTTTTCTACTATAGGTCCTTTATTTTTTCAAGGACTCCATGTCTCTTTTGATAACTCCATCCATATATCTCTTCAAGATAACAGATCTTATTTAAAGTTAATAGCTTAAAACCAGATTCCTTATGTTCATTATTTTCTCTATAATTAACCTTCTTATTATTTTTCTCTATGGGTTATTTTGTTTTATAAGGAAATGGAAAACTATTCCAACATATATATTCTTTAAGTCCAAATAATCCAAAACACTAGTCATAACCCTAATTTTTTTTTGAAAAGACAGAGTTGTTTCTAGAAATTTTCTAAAAAAAGTTTTACTATAGTGAATTTTGTGAGTTTGATTATGTCTCTCATTAGGAAAATAATTTTCTTTCACTCTTCTTGTTTTATTAAATACTTTTTTATGAATTTTTTTTCCATTTTTGGTAAACCATATTTGATAATAATTGAGTTTTAAAACTCTATTTTTTGTATTAATAGTTTGGGGAATATATTTTTTATATGAGAACATTACAATATTTTTGCTTTCATTATTAGAGGATTCTCCCTTGAATTCAATAGGTATTTTCAAGCAATTATCAATATTTTATAAGACATTCTTAGCATCAAGAAATTTTGATTTCATCCTTTCTAGTTTCCATTCTACAAACAGAGATTTTCTTCAATATATTTGATCATTTTCTAATTTTATGTAGCTTTATATCTGATATTTTTTTATTATGCATGATTTGTCCCCCTTTTTTTCTTACTCACTATTTTCATAAACTAGTTTACTATTCTCTCATACCAAAATATTATTCTCTTTCATTAACATGGTTTTTTCTCTACACATGATTAAAGTTCATCGATGATATTGTATTCATAATCTATTAGTCACAAATCATATTCATCTCCCCTAGATGAGTATATAATATTTTGTAAATAATCCAAAGGATTTTCAAATCATTCATTTGTATCTTAATCATAATCTAACCATTCGATAAGATCAACTCCCCCATCATATATCATAAAATTGATTTTTTGGGTTTTTTATCCCAATTAGGTTAAATACCCTGAGTGTGTGTGTGTGTGTGGGGGGGGGGGGGGTGAATTTGGGTATACAAAATTAAAACAACATCCGTTTTGGATCTTGTTTCAATGCTAAAAGACAATATTTTATCCATTTACCATAGTAATTGATGATCAAAAATGACAAAAAACACAAGACACGTAAATTTTACTTGGTTAACCCACACTTGAATATGTTCAAGGAGCATACATATGAAATGTGCCTTTATAACAAATTTACTAAGTTGAACTATTTTTATATTGTTCATATCAGACTCACTATCCTTCCTATTTCACTACTAATCACAATTCAGAAGCTAATATTTCTCTAATGTAGTTTGATAACTAGTTCTTCAGAAGTTATTTCTTTTGATCATTTGAATCAATATTATTTACACCTCATTTAATTTGTAATGATACTCTAATTTCATAGATTTATGAATACCTCTTTACCACATGAATTCTAGGAAAATATTTCTATTACACATAAGATTCACCTATATTAATCTCTTTATCTAAATTTGAAAAACATGCAAATTATTAAGTAAAAATTTCCAAAAATTCTTGGAACAAGTTATTTATTTATATAAATAGTTCTTTTTATAAGAACTTTTTCCATGAAAATAATTCATTTAAATATTTTGCTGATTCTAAGCCTCTGAATCATTATTATGGATTCCAATCATCAAATGAGGGGGGGGGGGGGGGTGTATTTTCCAATTTATAGGAATTTTCTCCACTTCATTAAATTTTTAATCTCAACCTCGCCTTTTTGTGAAACCATTCACTCTTGTTCACAAAGCTACCCATCTTTATAAAACTTTTAGTAAATTTTCTACTCATGAAACATATTATATTCACAAAAATTGCTACATTTAACATCATGGATCCCCTGTAATTTTGGAAACATATGTACCTTCTTGAATTCAATGACCTTTCTATATTTAAATAAGGTAGATATGGAACATCACAACTAAACAATTGAACATACTTTTTCAACAAACACACCCAACTTAAAAACATAGTAAATTCACCATAAGGTATTTTAAAAAAAATGTTCTTTGAAATATCTTTTTTCTTCCAAATAAATTTGAGTATTCTTTGGATTTTTGATACACTATATTCCATGAGAATTTTCATCATTTGTAGACTTATTTTCTTATTCTTTCTTCTTCCGGAAAGTCATTATAGAATTTTCAATACCATTTCATTTATAACATCTTCTAAAGAATGAAGCTCTATTATTCATTTTTCATTTGTAAAATATTTTTAAACTGAATACAATAACTCTTTTATATTTTTATTCATTCATAAAATAACTTTTATCAAAAAAATATTCATCAATATAAATTTAAATGTTTCTAATGGATTAAAGAAGCCATATATTCATTCCCTTTCTTCATGATCATCGAATGTTTTCAAAATGCATAAGAAATGGGAATATTATGTACCCCATATAGATAAATTTATTCACAATATTTAATTGCTAAATTTATGGATTAAATAAATCTAAATTTTTTTTGTATCAAAATATTTATAACTCTTGATTCATCAAGATTCACACAAAATCCAATAATATTAGTCATATTTCATTTTAAAAAGTAAATAATTCATCAAAACATTTCTCTTCAACCATTATATTGTAGCGAAATTTTCCTCTCCATATATTTATCTTTTCCACATTCATTTAAAAATTGCATTCATAATTGATCTCTAACTTATAGCATATTTTATTTTCTATTTTTTTGACCATTAATTTAATTTAAACATTATCTAATAATAAACTAATTATATAAATTTTCATATTTCCATCAACTTCCATATAAATCCTATTAGAAAATTCCATATGACCATCATTTATGAATTGTGTAATGCAATTCCCCGACCCAGTTACCCAGAGTTGGTGCATTATTACATATCATTGGCATGATACAAGACATCATGTCCTGAAAGACCGATCAGTTTAGTATCCTTGGAAGTACTAGATAGATACATAAATTTTATATTACATTTTGAAATGGAAAACTACAAAATTTTATCCCCTTTTGAAAACACTCGTATCCCTTAGCCTATTACTGCAAGAAAATCCTAATATACTTTATTGAATCTTGGAAAAATAAAACATAGAAAGATGTGAGCTCAAATACATTGTAAGGATAACAATATAGTAGAATCTATGATAAATAAGAATAAACATTTAGGTCAATGTATAAGACTAAAACACAATCCTTTTAAACATAAAAATCAGCATAATATGAAAAGGATAAATCAAATAATTCCATTTAATTATTCATATAGACATTCTACTAGTTGGATAATAACATGTAATATCAATATCTAATTTCATAATTATGGAATTCATAATTCCGGACATCAAAACCAGTGCATTCCTCATATTAAAAGGTTGAAATATAACGTAAACATTCATATTAAAATTAGCATACGAAATGTTAATACTTAAACCATAAACCATGAATTGTATAAAAATAACACATCCACATTAAAACATAAACCAAAACCTTAATTACAATATGGATGATTGTATCATAATAAATTAACATCAAACAAGTGTAAAATCCATTAAAAGATGTTGATATAGATGAAATAAAAACTATTTAAATAATGAAGATATTGTAGAATTAACCCATGAATTGTACTTTTACATGATCGATGGTATGTTAAAATACTATATAATTGTTAAATTATTGTTATTAAATTATAAAATAACCACATACATAATATTATATCACATTTGATCATCTAATATTGCTTTGTCAATAATATTTCAGAAGTATCATTGTTTCGGGTGTTAACTGATTTATTTTTCTTTATATTTTTTGTTATGTAAATCACGTTTTTTATTATTGGGATGTATTTTTTTCATATCCCTAATTATATTAAGTTCATAAAAATTATTTTTAATTATAAAATGAAAATTATTATGGAATGATTAGGATGATGAATGAATCTCATTACATTTGTGGAGATGGTAATTCATACGTACACATGAGCGAAAATGTCATTATACTGATGGTGAAGTCATATTTAATTTGATGGTATATCATATATAAAGAATCATTAACATGTTATATTTTTTTCTTAAATCTTTTATAATTATTATTATACCCATCCATATAATGAAGTGTTGAATAACAAACTACACCACTTCGTGGAGAAGGTAAGCCACAAGTATAGAAATATGGCGTCTTTTTCAATCATAGGATGGATAGAATATTGAATATGGTTGTAAAATATTTATAATAACATAAAATTAAGTATAATTCACTAGATTTATTATTTTTTTATATAAACAATAATGAAATATTAAGAGGAAGAAGAAAAAAACATTGAAAGAGGTGATTAAATTATTACCTCTTCTTCGGGTGATTCCTTTTGATTAGATCAAAAGGGATCCATAGGATGAATTATGATACAATTAATGCCTCTAGGTTGAAGTGAGGGAATTTGGGAGGATATTTTATCAGGGTTTGTCCAAGCCAAATGGATTTGTAGGTTTTATTTTAAGAGAAGAAGAAGTACCCTTTTATAAAAGAGGTGAGGGTCACTTTAGGAAAAGCATGTAATATTATTTTATAACATAATAATATTCAGTTTATAGTGGCTCCAAAGGAATTTATTTATAATATAAGGAAGGTATGGTTTGACAACCTCTCATCCAATAGGTTTTAGACATGTTTAGTGCACCATATTAACATTATCTTTTAGATTTAGTTATTAGTTAAATAGTTTATCTTTTACCACATATTCTTGTATTATTATAATAAATGGTTAATAAACATACTATAAAAAGCCAAGATAACCCCAAGTAGTTCATTATTGATATATATAACATTATCTAAGTCATTTAGAAGAACCTTATATTTTTAATAATTTTCAATCTATTAATAATATAGTATTTTTTTTAAAAACACATTTAAGTAAATTTAACACTATTTAATATTTGGTTTTTGTGAAAGTCATAAAACCTTTATAAATTCAAAAGATATTTATTTAATCAACCATAACATGTAATATAATCATTTAAATTTTATGGAATACATAAAAAGTCACAATTAACAAATATATTAATATTTATAATATCAATTATTATAATCGTTCAATAATAATGTAATTATGGCATCATCATTGTGTCATTAATATATTTTATTATTTAATGTCTAAAAATTATAAATAAAATACCATTATGTATGAAATATTTTTATATTTATAATTAATATTTTTAGTCAAATTTATTTTATGTATAACCCTATATTAAAAATGGTTTAGTTATTAGACTTTGAATTTAACACTTTTAACTCTTCATTAAATAAAATAATAATAAATGTCATAATATAATAAAATTGGAACAAAAAGGATCATATTTAATTAAAAATTATTTTCTTGTAGAAATAAACTAATCCAATATAATTAAGACATGTGTTATGGTAATTATAATATAATTTTTTGCTTTAATTACCCTATTTACTTTTAACCGTGGTAAATAAAATTCAAAAGTTACTAATCACAAAAAAATATTTTCATCTTATTGAACAACATTTTACTTACTAACATAAACCATGTCTCTTTGATTTTTTAAACTCAATTCCCAAAAGTGGTAAAATTACATTTATGCAAATTTCTAAATGTGCCTTGAAGGTGGGTAAAAGACACTAAAAGTTCAATAAATTATTCTATATCTAATATTATTATAAAATGAATCCAAAGAATTACATTGAACATATAAAGGTGTTATGTATCTATTTTGACATAAAATAAAATATAAATAAAATAAAAAACCATTTAAATAAAACATTCGGTTTTAAATAATAACATAGTGTTTTTCACTATTCATAAAAAATTGAATGTTTTCAGAAAAATACAAAAATTCACCCGAAGATAATTTTGATATTACGAATCCAAAAATGAAGTCCATTTTGAAAAATAAAAATTTAAAAATTTAATAAATTTGGTATTACTATTCATAACAACAAGTTTTATTGGTCATGGTGTGTTGGAACTCGAAGTTACGTATAACACAAGCTATTTCAGTATTCAAAGAGAAATGAACCGTGGAAGATTAGGGTGTTATATTTATCCCTCTATCAAAAAATTTCATCCTGGAAATTTCTAGAATACCAATGTATAAAAATATTTGAGTGGTTCTTCATCATAAGTTCCTCTAGTTCCCATGTTGCCTCTTGTATCTTATAGTTTCTCCATATAACTTTTTCCAGCCGAGTCATATGGTTTCTCAACACTTGTTCTCACATATCAAGAATCATGACATGATCTTCACAATATGACTGATCAGGTTACATTTCTATATTTTCATAGGTGAGTACATTCATTGGTTTAGTCATGTATTTTCTCAATAGTGATATGTGGAACACATCATGAACTTTGGAGAGACATGGAGCCATTTACCAATGGTAAGATACAACTCCAATTCATTCTACAATTTCGAATATTCTAATGTACCTAGGACATAATTTACCCTTCATACCAAATCGTATAAAACCCTTCCATGGAGACACCTTCAAGAAAAAATGATCTCTTACTTGAAATTCCAAATCCATCCATCGGTTATTGGAATAAAAATTTTTCCTACTTTGTACTGCTTTGATGTGGGTTTGGACATTCTCCCCCATTTCCATTTTACCTTAATAATTTCTAGGCCTGTGAGTTTTCATTCACCAACATTACCCCAACAAGTTGGTGTGAAAAATCTGTTTCTATATAAAGTTTCATATGGTTCTATCTAAATATTTTAATGGAAGCTATTGTTATAGGAAAATTATACTAGATGGAAATATTGATCTTACATACCATGAAAGTCAAGTGAGAATGATCTCAACATGTATTATAAGGTTTGAATTATTCGTTCTGATTGTCCAAAAGTTTGAGAGTGGTAGGAAATGTTCAAATGATGTACAGTATCAAGGGCCTTCGTAAGACTTTTCCAAAATCATGATGTAAAACAGGGATCACGATTAGAAACAGTCAATAGGGGTACTCCATGAAGTCTTACAACTTCATAAATATATAGTCTCGATAATCATTCAAGTGGTAAATATTCTCTTATAGAAGGAAAATGTGTTGACATGGTAAGATGATCAATAATGAAAAACATTGCATCAATCCTTCTAAAAGTCATTGGTAGCCCCATGAAAAATTCCATCATAATATCATCCCATTTTCACTCAAGTATGGGAAGAGGATGCATGATTCCTCCAGGATGTTATCTTCCAGCCTTAACCTTTTGATAAACCGTACATCTTGACACATAATCAACAATCTCCCACTTCATGTTGTCCCATGAAAAATGTTTATTCAAATCCCTATACATAGTAATTCTTCCAGGGTGTATAGAGAAATTGGAGCTATTAGAATCATCCACCAATTCCCTTTTTAGATCAGTTATGTCAGGAACACAAAGTCTCTTTCCAAATTTCCAAATCTCATCTTCATACATGAAGTCGATCAATCTTTCAGTGTTCCCAATATTAATATTGTTTTGAAACTCCACATCATCAGTCCGAGATCATTTTATCCTTTATAGTAAAGATGGTTTAGAAAAAAGTTGAAAAAGTATTAATGTTTCACATTCCATGATTATTTCCATATCCATATTTAATTGATCCATGAATATAGGATCCCTTTCAACTCTTATCTTTTTCAAAACTCTATGATCATTTATTCTCAATGCATCTTCCACCTGATATTTCTTTCCTGGGTGGTAGTGTAGAGTGAATTCCTAATCCTTGAGTAGGTCAAGCCACCATATTTTCCACATGTTGAGTCATTTTTGAGAGAAATATACATCAAACTCTTATGATTAGAATATATCTCTCATTTTTCACCATAGAGATAGTGTCTCTATATCTTCAAAAAAAATATTACTGCTTTTAATAGAAGATGATGAGTGAGATAGTTTTTTGCATGAATATTTAGCTGTCAAGATGCATATGAAATAACTCTGCCATTTTTCATAAGGAAACAACCAAGTCCTTTCTTTTAAAAATGACTATAAATAACAAACCCATTATTCCCCAATGGTAGAGTCAATATATGATCATTGACTAATCTTCCCATCAGTTCTTGAAATCATAGTTCACACTCTTTTTTCCAAACAAATTTTACTCCTTTACGTGTGACCTTTGTTAATGGGTTCTCCAATCTAGCAAAATCTTAGAAGAAATTATGATAATAACCTGCTAAACCAAAAAAACTACGTACCTTAGTTATACTCATCAGTGATGTCCATTCTTGTATTTCTCTTATCTTGGAAAGATCAAAAGAGATTCTATCCATAGATACAATATGCCCAAGAAAAAAATCTCTTGAAGCCATAATTCAGAGTTTCTAATCTTCCAATATGATTCATTTCTTCTAAGAGTCTTTAGAATACTGAACATGTGATTTTCATGATCATCATTGATTTTGGGGTAAACCAAGATTTCATTATTAAATACCACTATAAATCCATCAAGATATTCTTTGAAAACTATATTCATTAGATCCATGAAGACAAATGGTGAATTAGTCGGTACAAAAGGAATTAATGTAATCTCGTAACGCCCATACCTATTAAGAAATGTTGTCTTCAGAATGTCTTCCATCTTCACACAAAATAGATGATTTCCAGATAGAAGGTTAATCTTTGGAAAATATTTAGCACTATTATGTTTATCAAATAAATCATCAATTCAAGGTAGGGGATAATTGTTCTTTATTGTTATATCATTGATCTCCATACAGTTAATGCACTAACTCATAGATCCATATTTATTCTTAACAAAAGGAATAGTGGAAATCTTGGAGAAACACTAGTCAAAATGAATCCTTTATTAATCAAACCATCTAGTTGTTTCTTTAGATCCACTAATTCCATAGAAGCTATTCATTAAGGGATCTTCGATATGGGCCTTAAACTATGAATTAAGTCAATAGAAAACTTAATTTCTTATTCGGGAGGATATCCTGCTAAATCTTCTAGAAACACATCAGCATATTATTTCACAATAGGTACATCATATATTTGAAATTTATTTTCCTCACCCATTGTTATTTAACTCCCTTCCTTCCCAATAATTTAATTCAGTTGAGCTACTAGGGGTGGATCTAGATAAGAATCAGATGGTGATGTTTCTTCTCTAAAAATAATGTATTCTTTATTATCATAAAAAATTGTAACATCCTAATCCTTACAATAAATTTTCCCATCTTGGTCTGAAGTCCAATCTATACCGAGGATTATACCAAATTCAATCATGGGTTTGAAAATGATACCAGAAGATAGATAAAGTTTATATTCCATAATGGGAACTGGTTCACAAAACATTGTAACAATGATACTTCCCTTAGCAGTTTGGTCTGATAAATTACTTGTTAAATAAAAGTGTAAATATCTAATTTTCATAGCAAACAGGGAATATATGAAACAATGTGATGATCTAGAATCAAATAAATCATTTCCTAAATTTAGGTAAACCATTAAATTACCTACCAACACATCATTCGAAGCTTCAAACTTATCAGTAGATATTGCATAATCTTGGTGTTTCACCCTTAGCCTTTCCTGAGATAAGTTTCCATGGAACTTAGGAAATTCATTTTCATAATGCCCCATTTCTCTACAATTGTATCATTTAACTTTGACATCCTCTTTATTTCCCTTGCAATAACGAGCTTTGTGGCCTTTTCAGAACACATGTAACATGCTCCCCTCCCCTTCAGGAAAGTACTTTGGTGTTTCTTCCCACATTTACTGGAGGATGGAAATTCATATTTTCCCTTTTTCCCCTTATTTCCATTTTCAGAGTGTTCAGAAGATTTATTCTTCTCTTTCTAGGATTTAAAGTAATAGGGCTTAGAGAATTTTTTTATTCTCTTGATAATATATGAGACAATATCATTGTACGATGAGAAGGATTTTTAGACTAATAATTGACAGAGAATTGGTTTTAACACACAGAAAAATTGAAAAATATTACTCTTTGTGTTATGTATATAATCTGTTGCATGCCTTGATAACCTTGTAAAGTTAGCCTCATACTTTAAAAAATTCCCATCCACCTTTTTCCTCAGACTCAGAAATTGTCTCTCAATATCGTCTCGATGGTCATGAGGAAAGCATTTTTCTATGAAAAGTTATTTAAACAACCTCCATTCTATATTATATACTTTTCCATCCTTCTTTTTATTTTGATTTAATAACCCCCATTAATCTGCATCTCTTGTGAGGAGATAAACTTTCATGAAATTTTTTATCTTTCACTACCCCCTAAAGAAAGAAATATTTTCTCTAACGAACATATCCATTGCTTAGATACAAATTGATTTTTATTCCCATTGAATTTTGGTGGTTTTTTCCTCATGAATTGGTATTAAATTGATTCTCCGTATTGTGGATCAGGATGCTCCATATGGGTAAGGTTATTATTCATAACTAGAGTAAGTTATCCTAGTATGGTTATAATTTGTTCATCACCGGTTTCATCACAAGTTCCACTATAATTATCTTAAGTAGGATGGAAATATCTACCTGGATTACAAGTGTTGATACTGTTTCCATTCCTTCTTCTAGGCACCATTTCTAAACAATGAAATTCACTAGATTATTTTATGAATCACAATACATAATTCCAAACTAGTAAAATACATAACATAAATTGAATACTTTATGCATATAATCAATAATAAAAAAATGTATTCTTTGAGGAGGTATTTAATCATAAATCCTTTTTAATTTTTTGTAAATAAAATTTGAATTATCCTAAACATATCCCCTTGGGTGTGTTGTAACCAAGAGTGAACCAAGACCCATTTTTGTGTACCCAGATACCCCAGGTCAAGCCCGAAACTCCATGTCTGAGTTTTCACTCCTAGGTACTTCGGTTCCAGTGCCGCCTCAACCTTCTCAAATCCATAGATGGATGTATTGCTTGAAAAGGTCACAAAATATCTAAATTACCAAAAATTATAGGAAGTTATTCTATACTAATCCTCAATGTATATCTTAGGGAAATGTTCCCTAATCAAAGTTTTTCTAAATATAGTTTTAAAGGTTTGTACTAAACTTCCTCTTTTACCAACTATAATGCCCCGACCCCAGTTACCCAAATTTGGGGCATTATTACATAACATTGGAAGGATACTAGGAATCATGTCCAAAAAGACTGATCAATTTTTTATCCTTATAAATACTAGATACATACATAAGTTTTAGATTACATTTTTAAATGTAAAAACAACAACATTGTATCCCATTTTGAACAATATCATATCCCTTAGCCAATTCTTGTAAGTCAATCATTATATACTTCTTCGCATCTAGGGAAAAATAAAAAATAGAAAGGGGTGTTCTAAGATTCTCAGTAAGGATAACAATATAGTGGAAACTATCATAAATAAGCATAAAAATTTAAGGCGGTGTATAAGAGTAAAACAAAATAATTTTAATCATAAAAATATAAATAATATGGAAAATAAAAATAAAATAATTCCATTTATTTATACACATGGATATTCTAATAGTCGAATAATCACATGTAAAATTAATAGATAAATTCATAATGATGAAATGTATAATGTCAGACATCATAACCACATAGTGAAGGCCTTGTGCAAAAATTACATAGAAAACATTTTTAAAGGCCTTGTTCCATGACACTAAATGGTCTCATGATACATACCGATTCATAGAGGAGGTATAGTAGGCTCCACCCGTCACTTACTAAGTCCGATGCATTCCTTATATGAAAAGGTTGAAACATAACATAAACATTCCTGTTGAAAGTAGCATACGAAATGTTAATACTTTAACCATAAACCATGAGTGGTATAAAAGTAACACATCCACAGTAAAACACATCACAAAACCTTAAATACAATATGGAATATTTTATCACAATAAATCAACTTCAAACAAGGGTAAAATCCATCAAAGTATGTTTACATAGATTAAATCAAAATTATTTGAGAGAAATAACTCTTTCTATTTTGAAATCATTTAAAAGTCAAATAATTATAAAATAAAACATTTATTTTAAAAATATTTTTATAATCTTGTACAGGAAGCTTTGAAGTAGTTAAAACGGTGGAAATTATCCGCACTCCCTGTTTAAGTTAATTAAACATTCTTCCCTTAATTTTGTTGGAAAGGTCGTAAAAACCTTATTTGGAAAAAAATGGTAATATTACATTATAATTTTTTTTATAAAAAGTCAAAATGGATATAAATTAATTTAACTCAAAATCTGGAAAATATTAAATATGTTTTGAAATATGTTTTTTAGAAACACATATGGGGATGTTAAAGAGGTCCTAGTGGATACTCACATATAAACAACCTCAGATAATGAAGAGATTATAAAATTAACCCTTACTTTGTACATTTCCTTGATTGAGGGTACATTAATCTCTTATATAATTGTTAAATAATTTTTATTAACTTATAAAAGTACCACATACATCAATATGATATAATATATGATATTATAATATTGCATTGTAAATAATATTTCAGTAGTATCGTTGTTTTGGGTGTTAACAGAATCATTTTATTGTATATGTTTTTTTACATAGGTCATTTTTGTTATCGGTAGGATGTATTTGATTAACATATATAATGATATTAAGTTCTTAAACATTATTTTTAATCATAAAATGAAAATTATTCTTGAATGATTACAATAGGGAATGAATCTCACTGCGTTCTTGGAGATGGTAATCCATTCCTATGCACGAGAAACAATATCATTCTATTAATGGTGAGATCATATTTAATTGGATGGTATATCATATATACATAATAATTAACATGTTATATTAATTATTTACACCAATTATACTCATTATTATACCCATCCAAATAATTAAGAGTTGAATAAAAAACTACACCACGACGTGGAGACCGTAAGCCTTACGTACACATGTATGGTGACTTTGTCATTCATAGGATGGATAGAATAATGAATGTGGTTTTACCATATTTATAATAACATCAAATTATATATAAGTCATTGGATTTTTTATTTTGGTATGGAAAAAACAAATAAATAATAAGTGGAAGAAGAAAAGAACTCTGAAATAGGTGATGAAATTATTACCTCTTTTTCGGGTGATTTCTTTTTATTTGATTAAAAGGGCACCATAGAAGAGATTATGATAAAATTAAGGCCTCTAGGATTATTTGAGGGGTTTTTTGAGGATATTTGGGTAGGTATTGGACAAGTCAAATGGATTTGGAGGTGTGATTTTGAGATAATGGGAAGTACCCTTTTATAAGAGAGGTGAGGATCTCTTTAGGGAAAACATGAAATATTATTTTATTATACAATAATATTCGGTTAATAATGGATCCAAAAGAATTTATATCAAGGATAAGAAGGTTATAGGTCTAAAAAATATCATCAAATCTGTTTTTGATAGTTTTTGGTTACCATATTAACTGTATCTTTTAGATTCAATTCTAAGTTAAATAGTTTAACTTTTACCGTGTATTCTTGTATTATTTTAGTAAATGGTTAATAAACTTACAATAAGAATCCATGAGTGCCCCAAGTGGTTAATTATTGATATATAAATCCTTAAATAAGACCTATGGCTGAAACATAGATTTTTAGGTATATTAAACAAATTAATAATCCATTATTTTTTTTAAAAACAAAATTTATGTCAATTTTGACACTATTTAGTATTTGGTTTTTTTGAAAGTCGTAACAAGATTATCTCTTTAAAATATGTGTATTTAATCAACCCTAACATGTCATATTAACCTATAGAATTCTTGGAATACATCAAATGTATCAAATTACAATTATATTTATATTTATAATATCAATTATTTTAATCTTATGATAATAAAGTAATTATTGCATCGTTATTGTGTTATAAATGAAATAAATTATTTAATGTCTAAAAATTATAAATAAAATACCATTATGTTGGATTTTTTTGGTATTATAATTAATATTTATTTTTCAATTTATCATATGTATAACCATATATTAAAAATGGTTTAGTTATGAAACATTCAATTTATCACTTTTAACTATTATTTAAATAAAATAATAATAAATTTCATAATATAATACAAGTGGAATAAACTGAGCATTTTTTATTCCAAAGGTTTATTTTGGTTGAAATAAAATTATCTAATATTATTATGACTTGTTTTAGGGAAATTATAATATCATTTTTACCTTTAATTACCCTTTTTTTACTTTCAACCGTGGTAAATAAAATTCCAAAGTTACTATTTACCAAAAATTATTTTCTTCCTATTGAACCAAATTGTACATACCAATGTAAACTATGTATCTTGGATTTTTGAAATTAAATTCACAGAAGCTGTAAAATTACATTTTATGTAAGTTTTCAAATGTGCCTAGAAGGTGGGTTAAAGACGTTAAATGTTCAATAACATTATATATATAATCTTATTATAAAATGACTCCAATGAATTACATTTAACATATATAGGTATTGTGAATATTGTTTAACCTAAAATAAAATAAAATAAAATAATTAATTGTTTAAATAAAAATTCAGTTTTAAATAATAACGTAGTTCTTTTCCCAATTAATCAAACATTGAATGTTTTCATAAAAATACAAAAAAAACACCATATGATAATTTTTATCATTTGAATTCAAAAATGAAGTCTATTTTGAATGAAAAATTATAAAATTTCAAAAAGTGCGTTTCACTATTCATAACAGCAAGTTTGAGTGGTCGTGGTGTGCTGGAACTTGATGTTTCTTATAGCACAAGCTATTGCATTATTCAAAGATAAATGTACCATTAAACCCTGGGGTGTTACATGTAAAACCCACTTTCAATGCACCACTAACCTCTAATCCTAGAGATAAAATACATAGTAACACACGATTCCTCCAACTATGATAATTGTTTCTTTCAAATCTAGGTACACACCAACTATTATCTAGTTTGATATTATCCATGTATCAAAAGACCTTTTTGGGTCCTATAAAGGTAAAAATGAACTGATACCAAACGGGGTGCCTATCAAGATAGTTTCTCTTCACTGAGAATGTGGGGGTTGTTAATTGGATGGTAGTTTTTTAAATTTACCCTCAATAGAAATAAAACTATGTGACATTCTTGAGTATGACCCTTTGAAAACAGAAATAAAATATCCCCACACAATCATAGAATAAAATAGTCTACAGAACACACATATATTATGAGGTTCATATCCAAAACATAAAAACCTACTCATTCACATAGATGGTTACACCCCTAACCAAGGATTGTTTTTACTATATCCATATGTAAAATCCTCTTACATGAAATCAAATAGAATTTAATCACACATTTAAATAGTCACTCCCAACATCATATCTTCACATTATAGTACTAAATATAATTGTAAAATGAAGATGATCAATAGAAGAACCAGGTTGGTTAAAAAAATAATATGAAATACCACTTCCATAAGCCACCAAAATTTTCAATAAATAACATACCATTGAAAAAACATTCAATGAAATAAAAAAATTCTTAGACTCAAATATGATCTCTTCAAGACATGAGTTTCATCAGATGTTGATTGGTGAAAAACCAAACTTAGTTTTAGACCCATATTTGTCTTCTCATTTCAGATGGATCAGAAAAATATCTCATAAATATTTGTTTACGTAAATATTATATTTCTCTCTCTTGTGTTATATATATATATATATATATATATATATTCTATTTTCCATGCCCAATTTTATTTTTGTTAAAATATAAATGAAATAAACCCATAATACACACCCTCTATATCTCTCTCTCTCTTATTTTACATTATAGAGAAAACACCCCATTATATCTATATTTTTATCTCCACTACATCATTTCCCAAAATAATTTTATAAAATATTCAAATAACCATTTAAATGACCTATGAATTTCAACATACACCTCGAAAAAATCTAGAATCTTGGCTTAAAAATCAAATCCTATGAATACAAAATATTTCATAATGTTTGAAGAACTATTACATTTAATTATCTTTATAATATTTAAATTATAGATACTTAAAGAAAACCTAACCATATATAGCTAAAAATCAAAATCAGCAACGTGGAAAAAAATAAACTTTGTAGAAATTAATTAGTAGATGTGAAAATAAATTTTAATCATTATTATCAATAGAAATAAATAGAATAATATATTCACCTATGTAAGTCTACATTTATCTATGTCTCCAATCAGCTACCTCAGTCACCTCAAGAATTTTCTATGTGACTCATTCGAGCACATCACCAAAATAACTATGGGAATTATTTAATTGGATATTATGATAATTTGTATAAGTGGTTGAATCATCCATGTGATTTAATTTTTTTGATAGAAACAATAATGTAAATTTATTATATATTAGAAATATCTATCTGAATATTTTCTTTACAAAATCAGCAATGTGGATCAACCCTTAACAAATATGGATCTGTTGACCAAAACACCACAAAAAATAAAATAAAACCACTCCATCCACCTCCATCCCTTCTCTAAAATAAATTAGTTTATCATGTATCATTATTCCATGATTAATAATTCTATACAAACTAGATCCATTACTATCAATTTTAGTGAGCCTTTCATGAAATGTTGTGATCAAATAGAACAACCCATGCTCACCAAAAACCATGATATATTCATGATTTCCAAAAAATGAAATAAATCAATGGGTTTTATCATCATAAATTTATTTATTGGTAGATAATGAAATCTACTTATCTAAAACATAATAATAAACAATTTCGATAATGTATGATATTGTATCATAAAACTCATTCCACTTTCGTTACTTTTGAATCATAATCCCCATGAAATAATAAATTCAAATGAAAATTTAAATACCATAAATTTAATTGGAATCATAATATAACATTCCAAAGGGTAATTAAATACAACTTATAAATATAAATAATTTCATAAAATCATTCTTGTCTCAGTAAAACAATATTGAGATGAATAACCCTTATCTATTTAAAAATATTTGAATCAATGTATTCTAAAAGATGAACCCTTATATAGATTTGTAAATTCATATACTTTTTTGATAATAATCAAAAAATTAATTCATAGTAATTATATACACTATACAATGTAATCCAATAATGAATTAGGCACGTGTCTTAGGGAAAAAAAGTCCGATGAGAATCCCTTACCTTGTGTTAGAATTTCTTCAAAATCTATTTGAAATCATATAAGATAAAATGGAATTTATTTAAATTCGATTACTGATTCATTTAAATACTCATAATATAATATATTATCCATTTATAACATTTAAATAACTATTTTATAATAATTTCTTATTAAAATCATTATTTTTTGAGTGACACCTATTTTATTTTTCATTAGAATTTTGGTCCGGTAGTTTTGGCCCTTGTGCTTTGATCATGGATACATCATATCAAGAATTTTAATCAGAATATAAATATAATATATATATATATATATATATATATATCCATTCATAAAATGTTATGATAAATAATTTAATTTCACTTTTCACGGAGACAATAGGTTGTACATATACATGAATGATGCTTTCACTTTTGGACATATAGAATAAAAGAAATTTAAATAAAAATTCAAATTTATAGAATCATTATTTTTTCAAATATCATATGTATAATAATTAAATAAATACTTATTACTATACATATAAATGAGTAATGAAAATAAATCACAACACTTTATGGATGCAGTGGTCCAAACGTACGCACGAGCGATGCTATTTATTTCCATCGGACTAGAAGGTAAGAATACAAATAGGTTATTATAATTAAATAAGAAAAATTATGACATAAATATAATTAATAATATTTAAAACCATAATAATAACAATCCATGAAATAAGATTATGGGAAATTAATTGAATCCTTATGTTGAGGAAATAGTCTACATGTACGACCAAGTGATTCATTCAATTCCTTATTGATAGAATATAGGTGGATATTGGTTGTCACATGGTCAAAATAAATTATTTAATATATTTAGGATATTAAATATATTATTTAATGATGAATAATATACATATTTATAGGATTAATAAGATCAAATAAACTGAAAGAAGTCGAGAAAGATGATTACCACTTCTTCAACATGATTCCCTTATATCTTCTTTTAAGAACCCTAGGAATGGTCTTTTAAGAATAAAATAATCTATATTTCATGAATAAGGAATTTTATAAAAGAATTTTGTATTTTTTGGTCTATCTATATGGGTCAAATGTTTTTAAAGAAAATATAAAATTGGATTCTGTTTATAATGAAGGAAAACTAAACAGTAGTAATTACAAAAAATATACAATTATGTCATTATCAAGTAAAATTATTCCAAATTAAATAATATTTATATTAAATTATATATGTTCTAAATATCATAATTAAATGATATTTAGAAATGTTTTTGTTCAAATTTAAGCCATTTCTTTTGGTTTTGCACTTCGTTAACTAATTTTGACCTTAACTACGACAACGACTACTTTAATTTTAGAGGGTTACAATTAACTTTTAAGTTAAAAATTAGATAATATACGGAAAATGCGTGAAAATTTAGACCATTTCTCATCCTACGTGTTCTCTTGAGATATTTTTATGATTTATTAATAATTTAATAAAATATTATTTATTATAACATATCATTAAATCATTTTTTACATAATTTATTTAATTTGAATTTAAAGGCAACATGAAAGAATATAAATTATAATATAAACCTTAAATAAAATCCTAATATGTTTTATGAATACATGAAATTAAAATATGATATTTTTTCACTCAAATTTAATTAATTTTATTATTTTGAAAATATATATTATATTTTTTATTAATAGAATAAATATTTTTTGTTGTTGTGTAGACAATTAAGACAATTATTCAATCATTAAAAATTATATATATATCGAAATGATAAAAAAATGTTTATTTCAAATAAAAAAAATTATATCTTTAATTACCATATTTTTATCTTTATGAAAAAAATACAGACATTAAATTCATGAGAGTGAAATCTTGTAATTGTCATTACTTGAAACAATATAATATTTAATACCAAGTTCACAAGGAAAAAAAATTTCTAATATTTTAAATTTGGATATATATGATCTAATGTATTCAATAATATGATATAATCATATTTTGGGTTTATTTTAAGATATTATATCATTTTTTAACCATATTTATCCATTTTACCCTTACTAAGGTGATAAATATTTATCTTAGTTATTATTCAAAATGATAAAACATAATAGGAAATTATTTACCAAATATGGCCCTAATGATTCAAAATATGGCATTTATTTTTAAGTATTAAATATCTTTAAGTGATATAAACAAATTTAAATATAAATTTGTAAAGCACAATGATAAATAAATTTAAGAAAAATGCATTTTATGCATAAAAGTTAACTTTTATCAAAATAATGAATATTGTATTTTTAAAAGGAATTATTTAGATTATTCTGAATATAATGGATCAAATTTAAGTTCAATACCAAATCGAAAATACATTGGTGATTTTAAATTTCATTATTTATTAAAAATAAATGAGAGTATTTTAAAAATCACCATTTTTCACTATTCATTGAAAAATCAAATTATTTCCAAAAAAATCCAAAAAATTCATTCTAAGTTAATTTTGATATTATTATGTCACAAATTATCTTAATTTTATAAAATAAAATGTCTATAGTGGTGGAAAGTTTTTTATAATTTCTACACACAAAATGAAATAAAAATCATTTTGAACAAATTTCTTTGTTGAAGAAAAAACAAATTTACTATAAATTAAGTGCTAATTTAATAAATATTAATCAATAAATTTGTATTGATTTGGAACATTATAAAAATATTTCATAATTATGTTACACATATTCATACCTTTCAATTCAATGACTATGTTATACTGATCAATTTTAAATATTTATATTTTCAAAATATTTCGCATTTATTTTAAAGCATGTTGTTGTGTGTTATGAATGATATTAAGAACTTTATTCTTTTAATATAAATTTATGGGGTGTTAAATTATACCCACCAATAAATAAATTTCTCCCTCATCATTTAAACTTGGTCATTAATGGTTCAATATTTAAAAATACGTTTATTTAAGACCCACATCGTTGAGAGGGATAATAAACCACCATTTAGGAAAATGTGAGTGGGAAAAATAAAGGGTTACTAAAATAGAACCTAATTGTGTTCCCAACTGAGGAGATAATTGGAAAAAAGATAAATTATAGAAGTGGAGGGAAAATATACAACCTACAGACTAATATAGAGCACTAAAAAATAGTGTCATTATAAATTTAATAACCACAATAACATAAATCTATGATGGGGGAAAGGATCATCGATTCATTGAAAATTAAAGAAAACATATAATATTTTTAGTTCAAGGTAAATTTACAAATGTTTATTGGTTCTTTTACAATCACAATAGAGAACCTGATAAAATTTACCCAATTGATTTCTCTCCATTTTCAGGCATAATTTTATCCTTTGTTTGTGATTTAATAATTTCATTTTCAATAGATTCTATTAGTCCACGAAATGGCTATTCATGATGAATTTTTCATGCATGAACCACTAAAATTATCACTTTACAAATCCTAAGATCCATATTCATTCCAAAATTCCTCAAAATTGTTAGCATACATTATCTAATAAAGTTAAATATAATAGATTAATCTCTAAATCCTTAAAAATAACACCCAAAGTTCAATTCAATCCATTCCTTACATAGTTGACATTAATAATACCCAAAAACATTTCCGTGAAAATTAAAAACCAAAAAATTGAAATATTTGTTAATGTATTTTTTACCAAAGACCAACTTTATCATTTATCCAATTAAAAATTAAACTAACTCACAATATCACACATGAAACAAGTTAACACCAGGATTATATTTTCTCTTAAAACATATCTTAAACCCTAAATCACCATAAAACTTCAATGAAAACATACATACTAACAAAAATTAACCCAATACTTATTCATAAAATAATTTCATTGGCAATTAAGTATATTCCTTAAATCCAAAAATGCAACAAACATCATCAAATAGGACCTAAATCAGTTTTTCATCAAATTACAATCCAATTTCAAGGTTACCAAGACTATCCTATTTGATTTTTGAATTTCAATTATCTCTTTATCCTGACTAAACAATATTAATATAACAATTATATTAAGTGTTGTCTTTTCATTAATCATGTCTTTTCAAAAAAATAAGACCTTACCATTAAATAATTTCTCTTTGTTATTGGTACCATTGAAAATATAGATTCAAATTCTAAAAGAAAAACCAATAAGAAAGAATAATTATATGTTTCATGATTATTATAACCTGATTATCATGAAGAAAATATTTCTATAGAATTTTTTTTGAATCCCAATACGTAAATAATCTATGCATTATACTTCACAGATCTATATAACATAGACCCTTCCTTGTCCAAGGAGTTAAACCTTGGATTGGGGAACAAAATCAGACAATTTAATAGTTCCCCCACATAATACATTTAATTCCATAATAATTGATTACTCTAGGACCATAATTTCTATAGAACAAAAAAATTACCTTCTTTTGAGACATTTTCCTAGGTGATAATTCCCACATTCTTGAGCTGATAAAGAATTAATCTTCTTTCCTTTATGTGCAGTACCACATGAACATTCAGAAAAGTTTAGCCTCCTCTTATTTTATTCATTAAAACATCATTAGTGTTTATGGTGTTAATCATATGTCACTATAAGAAATTAGTTATAATCAAAGGGTTTCACCTTTTATATTGAATTTAATTTAGTTTCTCATGAGGAAAATCATTACATTATCCTTTCTATTCAGAATTATCATTGTTCTATTAGGTTCTATCCATTAGCTAAAACTAAAATAGAACAGTGTAAGAAACAATAATCATATTGGGAAATAATATATTAATGAAGAATAATTATATGATTCCCAGCTCATGGAACCTTCTTTTCCTTATATAATACCTTATGGTAAACATATACTATCATTTTCTATAATATAGTCAAAATCCTTCATAATCGATCATATGGAAGACGCGATTTTTCCCAAGAATATCCCCAGGGTGTGTAAAAATAGATGCATATTAAGGTAAAACTAACCACGCACCAGAATGATGGTTTAGATACAGTTAACCAACTGTTATTAGTGTTATTACCATTAAAATAATCTTTTCCAAAACCATTTACACTTATAGTATCTAGACATGCATGTTTATATATTAATACCACATACTTTTATTTAAAAAAGATAATATATTATCCTAATCATAAGAATATCCTAAGGGTCCCCACAAATATTTTTCCATCCTAGTTTCAAATGGTGAATATACCATTTTATAGTACAAATTATAGTATACCATACATTTTATATGTAAATATACAATCCTATTATATTAATATTCAATACATAACATTAAAGATCACACCAAAATCGTATATTTCATGTATCTTTGGGAAATTGGATAAGTAAACTACTTTTTACAAAAAGAGATATGTTATCTCTTATTAATTCCCTCATTACTATAACCCATTTGGTACATATTATACTTAAGAAATTTTTTTATAACATAGGAACAAACACATAATACATAGGGACACATGAAGCTCGTTAGGGGTAAATAAGGGAGATATCAACATAACATGAGAATAATCATATGATAACATAATCATAAATTTTTAAAATAATACCTTGTATCTGATGACACACGTTTTTAATACATTAATCTATCATTCCATTATAAAATATTTAACATCACATAAGACCTTTTAGTTTAGTTTCATTGAAATTAAGTACATATTACATGAATTACATAAAGATAACATAAAAATAAAAATTATTCAATTATTTTGGGAGCCACCTTTTATATTTCATCGTAATTAATCTCACCAAATCTAATGACCTAGGAAATACATCAATTAAAGGGGGGAGCATAAAGCCCATCGAGGTAATAAACAAAATAAAATGTTTGGATGTTAGAAATAAGAATATAAATAAGAAATGATCATGTTAATACAAGACATATCATAAAAAAGGAACATTATTATAAATATGGGAATGTGGCTAAAACCTAAAATTCATACATTCATAAACATATCACTAATGTTCATCCCCAATTTTTGAGAAAACATAATTACCAATGTAATTCACCAAGTTATCATAAGCATTCCATCCCTAGAGATTAATTCTTTACCCAATGAATTAGAGTTATATCGGGGAACTCTCTTCATATTTATTAAATCATGTGATCCACATTGTAAAAATAAAAATCATATCACTAAATATCTATTGAAATAAAAATTGTGTTTCATAATAAGAAAAAATTATGTGTAAAGTTTTTAATGTTTTGTACAAAATATCATTTTAAACCCATGAAAAGGGAATACGTGTTCAATACATGTAAATACAATAATCAATAAGACAAATTTAAATATAGTAGAAAACCCCTTTATGATATGTTCATATTCATAATATGGGATTTTATCATGCATAAAAGATATATTTCAAGAAATGCGTACGACAACATAATATTTTTCATTCTGGATTATGAAAAATTAATAATGGGATGGACTGAAGTTATCCCATTGTTAAGAATTTGTTTTGGAATTATAGGTAAAAAGAAAAGAGAATGAGAATAATAAATATTTGACATATATAAGACTCAAAATATTGGTTTCATTGAAATAAAAATATGGAAGAGGAGAATTCCCTTACCTTATATATTAACATCCTAAATCTTGGAGGATAACAATATGGAAAAAAAATATTCAAGGGTGAAGAAAGAGTAGAAAAAGACACTTGTTGGGAGGTATATGATTCTTGAACATTAAATTTTATAAGGGATAATTAGAATAGGGGTGGGTATTTATACTTTTGGAGGGGTTGTGTTAAGGGGTTAAAGTATTAATTATTTATCCATTAGGGAAAATAAATTTTATGTGGCATTAATTATAGCATTTTTGGTTAAAAATTATTATTTTTATGGTAGGTTAAAATCCATTTAAAACAACAATTACGAATTTAAGATTATGTTTTCTATTTACTATGTTCTGACCAAGAATAATGATAAATAAATTTTAATATTTCAATATAAATTCATTTTTTATTTTCAGTATTGTTCTTCTTAAATTTTAATTGAGTAGTATTTTAATTTGTGTCTAGATTATATAATAATATATATAAATATTTCTATTAGATAATAATAGACGGATTCACATTTTGATGGTAAATAAGTGGCAATGAAGTGAACATTGATATGGATCTGAATGGATGGGTTCCACCATAGAAAATTGATCAGATTTTTTTTACTATTATTGGATTGTAATGAAATTTTGATAGATGTTATATAAAATAATTTTTATCCTTTCATGTAATAGAAGAAAAATATGTTTTGAAATTTATCATGGTTAAAAGTGCATGTGATGTTAAACAGTATATGTTCACTGAATATGCATGGTTGGAATTATTTTCATAAATTATTCGACAAAAAATCATATAGAGCATCGTTTTTTATATTGAACATTTAATGGTTGATGGAAAATAATAAGGGGAGAAATTAAATTGAATAAAACATCACAAAATTATACCATTAAAGTACTCTATAACATGTTTAATTATATACAATGAATCTGGATAGAATTTCAATATTGATTTAATTTAAAAAATGATTCTGATATAAAATAATGAATACATTCCCTAATAAGCTAAAATTTTTATGTTTAATGTGTAATAGTATAATAAAATGTCTAAATAAATCCATATTCCAAAACTATATCATTAAGATAATAAAAAACACGTGGACATTAAAAAAATGATCATAGACATTTTGAGTGGATAGAATTATTTTCTATATATACTTGGCCTTATCATCTTCTATACATGGTCAAATAAGCCAAAATTTTAAGGGTTATAAAGAAGACACGTAATAAAAACATTAATAAAGACAAAATATCTAGATTCTTCAATTTAATCATCAAAAAATACATTAAATTTTCAGAGGATATATTTAAAATTAAATGTTATATTAATGGTATATAATTAATGTCATTAATGTAATACTCATATGTTCCAAATAAATTAAATAGGAATTAATTAATTTATATTATAATTTTGATTACTTGCCTTATATTATCGTACATTAATAAAAATAATAAAAGGTTATAAATTTCAAATATAAAAAAAAAATATATATTTTTTCATGCATATATCTTAACAAATATATATAACATATATATTTTTACATATTTATATAACCAGTATATATTCTATCATAAATTATCATGACAAATAAAAATAAAAATATATATTACAACCTTATAAAATAAAATTTTCTTTCTAAAATCAAATATATATATTTGAAAAAAACTAGGCCATGATATTCTCCCCCTTGAAGAAATATAATCCACAAAATTTCAACTTTCATATTAAAGTGGAAAGAGGTGGTGGTATTTATGCTTCCAAGATGATATACTTCAATATTAATAATGGTTTTAAATTATCATTATAACCTTCACAATGGTTCATAAAAACATGTTATTGAAGAAATCATATCTTTCTAGGGTGTGAAACTAGGAGTGAAACAAGGACCATTGTCATGCACTAGTTCCTAACTGAGTCTAACACAATAATGTGTTTTTTATTATTACCCCTAGATACATTCCTAGAAGAACCACATCTACTTATTTGTATCTATATAGAAATTTATTTGATCAGAAACCACATACATAATACTATACCAAAATATCATTAAGTTTTTCTATATTTAGACTTATCTATGTGGTTTAATCTAAATTTTTTTCCATACATAACATACCCAAATAACTAAACCATACTTTGATACCCACTATGGTTACCCTTCTATTTTTACATAACAATTTCATTCTATAATACATCATTTAACAACTCAGAATATCTTTTGGTTTAGTGTCTTGTAAAATAGGTACATATTACAAAAACTACATATGGATAACATAAATATAAAAAATATTAAATTAATTTGTGTTATGTCCACAATGCTGAATAACCTGAGAGGGGGGTGAATCAGGGTATGACTAATTTAAAATTAACGCTCGTTCTGATCTTGTTTCACTCTTAAGAAAAAAACTCTTCTCCCTCTTTCATGTTGCACAATGTAATCAGAAAGTAAAGCAAGCACAGGACACAACGATTTTTACTTGGTTCACCCGCACTGAGCGACGTCCAAGGAGCATACACCAACAAGTTGTTGGTCGTACCAAATTCCACTAAACTTCACTAGTTGTGGATTACAAGGTTTGGGAACAGTCACTCTGTCCCATGCTTAATGACTTTACAATGTTTAGGGTCATCTCATTGCTTTCCCAAGGGTCACTCCCTGTTTCCCTCTCTCTAGCTCACTACCGGTGGAGAGGATCACCTTCTTCCTCTTCTTTCGCTCACTACTCTGAAAGGATCCACTCACAGTTTATAGACATGTAGGTCTCTTCATTTGCATGAAGGAATGCATATTCCTCTCTATGTATATGCTCTGTTGAAGTAAAAAATTCACCTGTAGATGAATATCTCTTTGCACTGAATGTATCGAGAAAACATCCAGTTTCCACGTGGCACGAAAACACTTCCGGGGAATAAACCTTACATGGAATGCAAGTCAACCTCAGTGTGCAAGAATCCGCACACAAGTCACAACTGGTGCGCAAGTCCACCTCAGACACTTGCGCGACACAAGCTTTTCCAACTCCAAACTTGCGCGACTCACTTCCTTCCTCGCCTAAACAACCTCAGGTGCGCAACTAACACTTGGCAGGCAACTTCCTTCTCTGGCGCGCAAGTCCCACTTGCACGACACACCACCACTTGCGTGACCACCACACCTGTGCGACGGGAGCCCTGAATCTTCAAAGTGTTGAACTCCGGTGAGAAATGAGGAGGGGTGGTCCAGTATGTATATGCATTTGGTCACCCTTAAGCGATGGCGCGCAAGTCTCTCCTCAGCGTGCAAGTCTCGGTGCGTAGGTCTCTTCTACTACAAGTCACTTGCGCGACCACATTCCAAACTTGCGTGAACCTCTTTCTTTTGCTATATTTTGATCTTCTAATCTTGAAAAACCACAGGAGCACAAGTTATCAAGCTTCCAAGGCATCGATGTGCAAGTCTCTTTCACGGCACGGAATTCACTTCCGTGACACCACCATTACTTGCATGACACTTCTCACTTTGCGACATTTTGATGATCTGATCTTGAAAAACATATTGCGTGCAAGTTTCCAAGACTTCAAGTACACGGCACGCAAGTCCCTTAGCCGAACACTGGAAAACGGTGCCACCTTGTATCTGTTCTTTCGTACCGCCTCCAGATCATCCATTCCTTTTGTCGACGTTCTTGAAGCAAACATGGATCATTGACCTCATCTCTTGTACTTGAAATTCCATCATGAAATCTGCTTTGTCAACAAATTTGTATGTCATGGTTTTCATTGTTAACAATTACAACACAGTTTTCCAATGTGTCAACAAACACAATCACCTCTAAAAAACATCAGTGATACCTGGAGGGATTTTTTCCCAACAATATCTCCCTTTGGGTTTGTTGAAAACTCTTTCATAAAAAGATACATCATTTATTTTTCAGCCACCATTCGCCTTTTGCAATTCTGATAGCGATCAAGGATTTACTCAACACATACTCTAAGCCCACATGAGCAATGCTCGGCGTGAGAATCAAGAGCAAATGCAAATTTCATCAATGAATCACTTCATCTCTGACATCACCTGCTTACACAAAACTGATACCAATTTTTTTCCAAACTGATACTAGTTTTTCGAAATATTCTTCCAACACCACTCCTCTGCTTTTATCACGATCCTCAGCTATCGTGATATCTATTCTTTGATCGATCACATCTAGCATCATCAGATTTAAAACACTCCCCCTTTCTATTCACAACTTCAACCATTGTTAGCTTCAAAACCTCTTTATCCCTATTTCCTGTGTTGTCCAAGCTATGTTCTGGCTAAGAACGTTCAACTAGCTTCAACTCCCCCTATCTGGCTACCCCACCTGTCAGCTTCTCCCCATATCATTCGAGATTTATCAAATAGCCATAGTGTATCCCCCTTGAACAATCACTATTTTCTCCCCCTTTGTCAACTAACCGAAAGATCGCCCCATGGTAGTCTATAACAGTGTAGAGAACACATCAGCACATTAGGGAAAAACACATCGTACCTAAGAGAGAGGGGGTTTCACATCCACACACTTTTAAGTGCGGGGAATAGACTGAACTCCCAGAGCCAGTCGATTCCATTCGAATGCTTCCTTGGGTAAGGCCTTTGTCATAATATCTGCAACCTGTAACTCTGTAGGCACATAATCCAACTTCACAAGCCCTTGCTCCACTTGCTCCTTGATAAAATGATATTTGATCTCAATGTGCTTTGTCCTTGAGTCATTAACTGGATTTTTTTCTAAGATTGATAGCACTTGAGTTATCACAATGGATTCCGATCAGAGACTTCACTTCAACTCCCATATCGTCAAGCTTCTGCTTCATCCATAATAACTGTGTGCATGCTTGAGTGGCCGAAATACACTCAGATTCTATGGTGCTTAATGAAATTCAATCCTACTTCTTTCTTAACCAAGCAATACATAGTCCGCCAAGATAGAATGCACCTTCAGATGTTGATTTCCTGTCATTTGTTGAACTGGCCCAGTCTGCATCAGTATATCCCAATAACTCTGTCTGAGATTTGTCGTTATATTTCAAGACGAAGTCCACCATTCCCTTGATATACCAAAGTATTCTTTTCACTGCGAGCATGTGACTTTCCTTGGTATTACTCTGATATCTCACTGCTTGGCATGTGGAGAAAACAATATCAGGCCGTGTCGCGATCAAGTACAACAAACTTCCAATAAATTGACTGTATTCTGTGATATTATCTGCCTTTCCATCCTCATCTTTTGATAATTTCATCTGGTTAGCAACCGGAGTTTTCATCTCCTTGGAATTTTCCATGCCAAACCTTCTTAACACCTCCTTGGAATATTTTTATTGAGAAATTAATGTTCCATTCATTCCTTGTGTCACCTGTAGACCAAGGAAAAACGTTAGCTCTCCAATCATTGACATTTCAAACTCATATTTCATGAATTTCGAAAACTATCTACACTGAGCTTCATCTGATCCACCAAATATTATGTCATTGACATAGACCAGCACTATCATCCTTTGATTACTATTGATGTTGAAATAGAGATTTTAATCAACTCCACCACGCTGGAAACCAAGCTTCTTCATGTACTAATCAAGCCTTGAGTACCATGATCTTGGTGCTTGTTTCAGCCCATACAACTCCTTCTTCAGCCTACAAACTTTGTTCTCACCCTCATGAATGAGAAAACCATATGTCTACTCAATGTAAAAATCTTCTTCTATAACACCATTTAGAAATGAAGATTTGACGTCCATCTGAAACACTTTGAATAATATTTTCACTACTATGGAAAAAAATAATCTGATTGTCTCCAGCCTTGCAACCGGTGCATATATCTCATCTACATCTATTCCCTCTATCTAGGAATATCCCTTGCACACTAGCCGTGATTTGTTTCGAATCATAGTTCCATCTTAAATCATCTTGTTGCGATAGACCCATTTAGTCCCAATGACATTCTTCACAGCTGGCCTCAAAACAATCTCCCATGTCTAGTTCTTCTCGATTTGATCAAGCTCTTCATTCATAGCCTGAACCCAGTTTTCATCTTCAGCAACATCGGAAAAACATTTTGGCTGCACCTAAGATAAAAATTATGTTTGATGTAATGAATTCATTCTTCGAGTCTGAACTGGAGCTATCTGCTCACCAATGATATTCTGCCTATCAATTTCAACTCGACTCTTTGGCTTCTTTGTAGACATAGACTTGACAATTTCTTGTTCACCATCAGTATCTTCTTCTTAGTCATCCTCTACCACTTCTACTCCCCCTGTGTCTTTTACTTCATCATCACTTTCATAAGGAAACTATTCACAAGGTCGTTGAGTATTCTGTTCATTTTCGACTATAGTGACATCATTGCTCTCAACAATTTTTTCCAGCCTTTTGTTGATGCATTTATATGCTTTACTTTTTTCTAGGTATCCAAAGAATATCCCCTCATCTCCTCGTGCCTCAAACTTCCTGGGATTTTCTTTGTTGAAAATGAAACACTTACTTCCAAATATTCGAATGTATTTCAACATTGGCTTCTTTCCATACCACAGTTCATATGGAGTCTTCCCTTTTTTCGGACACAACAGAGACCAGTTCGAAACATAGACCAATTTCAAAACTAATTCCTTCCAAAATTTCTTTGGTAGGAATTTATCAATAAGCATCGTTATGGACATGTTGTTGATGATCCGATTTATCATTTCAACCACTCCATTATGTTGGGGAGTTCTCACTGATGAAACTTGATACCTTATCCCATGTTTCTCAAGATACTCTTTGACTTGACTATTTGTGAATTATGTACTGTTATCAGTACAAAACTTTAGAATTTTCTGCCCAAGCCTCCTTTCTGATTCCTTCCTATACTGCTTTATGCAACTGAACACCTCTGTCATATGGGTAATGATGAATACCCAGGCCATTATGCTAGAATCATTAATGAAAAGGACATAGTACCTTTTCCCATTTATCGCTCGTGGTGAAATATGTCCACATACATCAGCATGTACCAATTCAAGCACTCTGGATGATTTATATTCCTTTTCCCTGTATGTTTTTCTGACGATCTTCCCTTGTTGAAAAGCTTCACATGTATGAGTAAGATCACGTGATAGTTTGGGAAGGTCTCTAGCATCATCACAGTTCACCAGATCTTCCATAGATGGTTGTCATAGATGGCCAAGTTTCTTATGCCACAACTAGTTTTCTTCCTCTCTGGATAAAAGAAATATACCTTCTTCCCCACTTACAAGGTAAAGATTTCCCTTTTTCCTTTTTCCTTGTAGAACGACTGCTCCATCATTTCCCATGACAGTACATGTCTTATTGGTAAACCGTGTAGAATGTCTTGAGTTACACAATTGATTGACACTGACTAGATTGTAACTGAGACCTTCTACAACCAAGAAGTCAGCACATTTGATTTCTTTGCCCCCAAACCTATCCTTTCTGGATCCAATTATTTTCAGGCCTTCATCATTTCTAAACTTGACAACTCCTTCTTTGTCATACTTTATACCTGTAACCAGATCCTTGTTTCCTGTCATGTGAGACGTACAACCACTATCAAGAATCCACACACCAGAATGATCTGATGCTTTAAGGGAAATTTCAGAAACTACTGACTTCTCTGCTCTCTTCTTCGTGGTCCATATTTTTTTCTCCATACTCGCTATAGATTGAGACTCATGATCATTCTCAAAGTTCGATGGAATAGATTCATCTTGGAGAGATACAAATATTTTTCTAAAATATTAACTCACTTGTCAGTTTATTGATCTCCTTCTTGCGAACATTTTGATTCTTTTTTGGCACATTTCTCGGAATGGTCGAAGTGCAGTACCTAGCCATGTGCCCAAATCCTCCACACCAAAAATAGTTTCCTTCACAATATCTTTTGGGAAACCATTCTCTATTTGGCTGGCACCTCTGTTCCTGTTCACTTCTATATCTCTTGGCTATTTAACACACATACTTTGAATGTCCCATATTCCCACAATAATAACACCTAATATATGGTGCATTCCTTCGTGTTACTTTAGCACTACGATTTTTCCTTCGGGGTCTCTGAATATTATGATTATGTTTTGTGCCCAAATCAACCTTTAATTTTGGGACATGTGCTTGCGGTCTGACATCAACTACCACATATTTTTGTTTCTTATCAAGCCTTGAATCAACCTTAGCATTTGAGCTTTCGTGCTGCTTCACTGCTGCTGATCTTCGAGCCTACTCTTTCATATTCTCTATCTTCTAAATGGATTGCTTCTCTAATATCACAATGGGGGTCAAGAGTTTTTCATGATCCTTCATTTTTCATGGTAGACTAACTGCTTCTTCTTTAAGATCGTTGATACGTCTGACCTGCTCCTTTCCTCTGTTAGTCAAACAATCAATTTACTTCTTCTGTTCCTCAATTTTGAGCTTATTCTTAACAATATTTTCTGAGCTCTCGGGTGTTGAGGATTTTAGTATATAAATTTATTCTAATAGCTCATACTTTTCTTCATCATGTTTTTTCATATAGAGTTTGGCATCCCAAACCACTTTATAGAGTTTCTTCATTTTGGCTATCCAAACGACTATCTCTTCAAGAGCTACTTCCAATTTGGCTTCCATATCAATTCTCCCTTCAATTTCTTCTTCTTCTTCAACATCAGCTTCTTCCTTTTTTTTGAGAACTACCAACAATCTCCACCAAGTAATTTACCCCACGATCTCTATAATTTTCTATCTCCTCAACCTCTTCATCCTCAAACTCATCTAAACATTGAAATTATTGTGAAAGAAGATTCTTCATCTTGAAGAAATTTCTCTTGAATTGTTTCTTCCCTTTCACAAACACTGAAGTCTTCTTCTTGGGAATGTCAACTTCATCATCATCATTATCGTTATCTTGAAACTTCTTGGGGCATCTTGCAGCAAGATGACCAACCTTTCCACATTGAAATCATGCTAGTGGAAGTTTCCCTTTAAACTTTCCTCTTCCTCTTGGCATATTTGAAGAAAGGAATGACATCACCTCATCTATCTCTTATTCTTCTTGAGAATATTCAATGGTGAGCTTCTTCATGGCCTTAAATGCCACTTCTTTGGATTTCCCCTTTTTCATAGCAATGTTATCATCATTTCTCATTTCATATGCAACAAGAGTGTTGGGAAGGTTATCCAATGTTAGTTCTTTTGGGTCTTTATCTTCCAAAACAGAAACTTTTTGATTAAATCGAAGTAGAAGTTTTCTCAATATTCCCTTCACAATTTTTATATCTTTGATAATTTCTCCAAGACCCCTCATGTCTTCCACCACAACATTTACCCTGTCAGAGAATGCATCAACAAGCTCATTCGGGTTCATTCTCAGATCTTCATACTTGTTCCACAACACCTGCAGCTTAGCCTCTCTCACAATTGTATCCCATTCATATATATTCAATAGTTTTACCGACATGGCATGTGATGTTTTTAAAGACATCACCTTTTTATATATAGGATTGCATAGGGCTCCCCCTAAGTCATTGATAGCTTTGGAATCAGCATCCATCTCTCTACGCTCAGCTTCTGATAATTCACCACTGTTAATGTTAGATATTATACCATGCATTGCTGCTATGACCACATCCATTCCTAAAGATCGCAAGTAGTGTTGCATTAGATTCTTCCATAGCTGAAAATTTTTTCCATCTAAGATTGGAATCCCTTTATGATTAGTAACCTCCATTGAGAGAAGAACTACTGTCAACTTTTCCCTCTGATAACAATTGATAGGTCCACAAGGCTGAATACCCTAAGAGGGGGGGGGGGTGAATCAGGGTATGACTAATTTAAAATTAATGCCTATTCTGATATTGTTTCACTGTTAAGAAAAACACTCTTCTCTCTCTTTCCTGTTGCACAATGTAAGCAGAAAGGAAAGCAAGCACATGACACAACAATTTTTACTTGGTTCGCCCGGACTAGGATACATCCACGAAGCATATGCCAACAAGTTTCCGGTCTAACCAAATTACACTAAACTTCACTAGCTGTGGATTACAAGGTTTGGGAACAATCACTATGTCCCAGGCTCACTGCCTTTACAATGTCTAGGGGCAGCTCACTGCATTCCCAAGGGTCGCTCCCTGTTTCTCTCTCCCTGGCTCACTACCGGTGAAGAGGATAACATTCTTCCTCTTCCTTCGCTCAATACTCTGGAAAGGATCCCCTCACTATTTATAGACCTGTAGGTCTCTTCATTTGCATGAAGGAATGAATCTTCCTCTGTATGTAGATTCTCTGTTGAAGTATAAATTTCCCCTATATATGAATATTTCTTTGCAACGAAGGTATCAGGAAAACTTCCAGCTTCCACGCGTTACGAAAACACTGCCGGGGAATCAACCGTACATGGAATGCAACTCAACCTCAGTGTGCAAGTATCGGCACACAAGTCACAACTAGTGCGCAAGTCCACCATAGACACTTGCGTGACACAAGCTTTTCTAACTCCACACTTGTGCGACTCACTTCCTTCCTCGCCTAAACCACCTCAGGTGCGCAACTAACACTTGGCACGAAACTTCCTTCTCTGGCGTGCAAGTCCCACTTGTGTGACACACCACCACTTGCGCGACCACCACACCTAAACGACAGGAGATCTGAATCTTCAAAGTGTTGAACTCCGGTGAGAAATGAGGAGGGGTGGTCTAGAATTTATTGGAATTTGGTCACCCTTCCACGATGGCACGCAAGTCTCTCCTCAGAGCGCAAGTCTCGGCTCATAGGTCTCTTCTCCTTCAAGTCACTTGCGCGACCACATTCTAAACTTGCACGAACCTCTTTCTTTTTCCATATTTTGATCTTCTTGATCATGAAAAACCACAGGCATGGAAGTTCTCAAGATTCCAAGGAATCATCACGCAAGTCTCTTTCACAAAGCACAAGTCACTTGTGCGACACCACCAATACATGCGCGACACTTGTCACTTTGCCACATTTTGATGATCTGATCTTGAAAAAAATATGACGCTCAAGTTTCCAAGCCTTCAAGTACACGACACACAATTCCCTTTTCCAAAAACTACATTTCTTTATTTGACGATTTTTAGGCCCAAACATAGATCATTGACCTCAGCTCTTGAACTCGACATTCCATCATGAAATCATCTTTGTCAACAAATTTGTGTGTCATGGTTTTCATTTTCAACAATCACAACACAGTTGTCCACTTTGTCAACAAACACAATCACCTAAAAAAAACTTCAATGATACCTTGAGAGATTTTGCCCAACATTTTGGGTGAGTTCTTTGATATTATATCTTCTGTCATCACAAATCATTTCATATCCTACGGAAATTCATCAATGAATGGGGTGAGCATAAATCCCTTCAAGGGAATAAAAAGATGAAACAATTAGTATGTGATCAAGAGGCGTGTAAATAGGGAATAATCTTGTGAATACGAGGAATATCATAAAATAAAGATCATGATTCATTACATAGAAATGTTAATACAATATAAATTTGAGGAATCCCTAATTATATCACCATGTTTTGTAAATAATGTTTCATAAATCATAATTAAAGATTTTCTTTACCATGGTTTCATAATCATGTCATATCTAGAGATTAATTATTTAATCTATTAATTAGAGTGATATTAGTGATAAAACATCATATTTTATAAATCTTGTGAGCCAAATTTAACATAAATAATATATTTCATCAATAACCTGTGGAAATAAGTAATGAGTTTCGTAATAAAGAAAAACATTACATACATAGTATTTAATGTTTTGTAAAAAATATCATTTTTAATTCATGAAAAGGGAATATGGGTTCAATATATGTAATTCAATGAATCAAGAAGACATTATTACAAATTGAACAATACTGTAAGAACCCGATTCTTCTCTTTGAGGTACAAGATTTTTCTTTTCCCTTTTTCTTAAGTGTTTTTAATAAAATATGGAAAATGAGGAAAATTCCCAAATTTTGGAACTACACGTCATATACTTTTTTCACAGGCCGTATACTTCTGGTCGTGTTGGGATGAGTACACAGGGAGTGTAGCCTTGCCGGTGACAAAGGGTATAGGAACCGACTACACGCCGTGTGGTGGTCCTTTACATGCCTTGCAGTCAGTCAGCAGGTCAAAAGTAAGGTGGTGGAGCAGCCGCCAGGTGGGCAGCAGTACACTCTGTGTACTCAGGAGTACATGCCGTGTACTCTTGTCAACAGGTGAACAGTGTCGCGCTGGTGGAAAGCCGCCAGGTGAACAGTTAAATGAAAGGAGTACATGCCGTGTAATTTGTTTTTTCAGCTAAAAACAGGCAGTAGCCTCCTCATTTGGCAGAGGAGGCATTTGAGCCGTTTTGGAGCCAAATGAGGAGGCCAGACCTTTGAAGATCCGCCAGGTATTCGTCTGGAATCTTATTCCGCCTCGGACGATATCGTTGGAACCACACGGGTAAGCCCTCTCTTCTCCTAGCATGTTTCTTTCCAATTATTCTCCTAAAGTATGTCATTTACATTTGAATGGGTTTTTTTCTTCGTCAGATATACGCCTTCCGTGGGCGTTTCTGGAGTCAGTGTTCGGGTATAACATTCGTTAGCGTTTAAGGTAGGTGGCTTTGTGTTAATTTTTCCAACAGTCATGCGTTTGTGCGTTTTTGTGAGACGAACTCATGTTCGGGTGTCATGTGGCTGAGGTGATTGCTATATTTAATGCCTAGAATTACATAGGTGATTAAATTGTGATAATAAAATGCTGGTTGGGATCATTTCTTGGATCCAGAACCACCCCAGGGGGTGTGTTTCTCTGTTTAGCCGTTTGGCCAGGATACCCAAGGGTATGCCATTAATATAGTAGTTGTATAATTTCCTTGAGAGGAATTTCTTGTTCACTGCATTTTGACTTGTTGGGCATGACCCGATTACCTGTTTAGCATGAGGGCATTGTTGTGATTAGCCTGTGGGAACTACACTATTTAGACTGTGAGCAGTAGTTATTTTGTCCTGAGATAAACTTCTTCCGTGCCCGTGGGAAGCTAAATCTGTGCCTATGGGAGACACTACATATGCCTGAGGGAAAAATCTATTATACATGAGGGCAGATTCTTGTGTTTTATAATCGTTACCTGGGGGTAGGAGTTTACGTGTCTGAGGAAACTAATTGTTTACTTAGAAATGCACTGTGCTGATTTCTTATATAAAATGGATTAAATGAATAATTAAACGAAAATTTAACTATTAAGTTAGTTACTTTGTAGTACTGCTTACTTTATAGAATTTTAACACTGCACACTATTGTTGCATGTTAACACAAAGTTGGGCATGGGCCTTTGGTGGGTGCCTACTAAGATATATTTCTCACACCCTATTTGGGTCATGCTTTTCGGCCCAAATAGATTACGTTTCTACAGGTGTAGATAGGGGAATGAGTCCCTATACAGGTACTTGAATGTTGCTCTGGAGTAGGAGGGCATGGGACCGAGCCTAGGCTCACGATGCCGCTGCTAGCTATTTTTCTTTGTTTTGCTGTACTCTACTTTTTGCTGTATTGTATTGATGTATAACATGTTTTGGCTATTTTCTTAGAACTTGAGACATGTAGCATCATTATTTATATACTGTTGGTTATACCCACACCTATTGTCTGTTTCAGTTGTGTATGGTTTACTACTTCCACTGTTTTTTGTATGTTTTATTTTGTATTATGCTCCGCTACACTTTGAAAATTGAGGGAATAGTTTCCCCACTATCAGACCTGGGCCCTCGCTGCTAGTTGGAAGCCTCTGGAATTTGGGGAAATGCGCTTGAAGTCACGTGGCAAACTGGGTTCGGGGCACCCGTTGTGTGACACCCAGATCCGGGACGTTACAAAGTGGTATCAGGGGAGTTTTCTTTTCTTTGAATTAATATTTGGAGCCGTAGTCAGGGATAGGATGGAACAGTCGTTGGTAATAAGCTGTTCCCGGGCATAGCTAACCCGTGTACAGGGAAAAGCCAATCTACCTCATATTTTTCATTCTTTTGATTTTTCAATTTTATGGTTGATATGTTTTCACCGTTGGGTGACACACTTTGCGATGGTGATGCTTATAATTTATCTATGGGTTCCCTTTAGTTGCAACCCGATGAGATGAAGGTAGGTCGTCTCATGAATCATATAGGCACATGCTAGATATCACATGCCATTAATAGTTTCCATGCCATGTAGGTGCATTAGAATTTCCATGTTGTTGTTCTACTAAAGCATGCTGTTGTGATAACTTCTTGATACATACCTACTCTGTGATAGGGTATTCTTTGTATGACCTTGTTTATATAATAGACGCCAAACATTGGTTTTTGGGGAGTATGGTCCCCCATTGACAGGAATTTGGTGGATCATTGACTGTTTAGTGGTTATAACACATATGAGATGTCACACTTTGATTGGTTGGGAGTATGGGCCCCCACATGTCGGAATTTGACACTTAGGTGTCGTTTTTCAATATTTTCTGCGTTCCGGGGAAGTTTCTGAGGCATACCGTCTAGAAAACCAGTATACATTCCATGTAGTATTTTTATACATGCCGTGTATCCTCTTCTGTTCGGGAAGAAAAGTGAAGTTTTTGAGTACACGCCATGATCCCTAAGTACACGCCCTGTTGTCTTTTCCCGTGTCACAAACCGTGTGGGCGGCGACACGGGGTAGGGAAAGTCTTGGGTAAAACACGCCATGTAGCTTTTTTACACGCCGTGTAGTGTGACCCAGAGTCCATCCGTGTAACTGACAACACGGGTCGGTGAACTCCTGTGCAGAACACACCACGTCAATGATAAACACGCCGTGTAGTGTGACCTGGGGACTCAGTCGTGTGACTATCAACACGGGCTGGTGTCACCTCTCCCTGAACACGCTGTGTACCATTGGTACACGCCATGTAGTCTTGTCAAAGGACAGACCGTGTGGTGTGAGCCATGTGGTTCAGAAACGGGATGGTGTACACGCCGTGTGCGGGTGTAACATGTCGTGTAGTGTCAAGCCGAGTAGTCGGCTGTGTCACATACGACACGGGCAGTTGGGAAATAACACCATACATGCCATGTAGATTATTTACACACAGTGTCATTTTTGTTGAACGGAATACATGTGGCTTAGCCGTGTAGAAGGACCCGGGTAGGGGAATCGAAGTCAAGTACACGTCGTGTAGTCAGTGTACACGCTGCGTAGTCTTGTTTTGAAAATTTTGAAATGCCTTCTTCCTCTTGTTCCATTGTGGTTCCTTCGCTTTTTAATCTTAATAATCTTGAATCTTAGGTGTTCTTTTGACTATTTAGTGTCATGCCGCCTATACTACCGTGAGTTGTTCTCTAGGAGAGCGACGACGATTATACTCCAAAAATGGAGGGGCATGGGCTACAAGATGATCCTCCAGCAGAGCCAGATGCGGTGCCAGCTGCTATACCAGGCATAGGCCTGGAGGAGAAGTTCCGTGAAGGCTTTATGTGGTTCATGCAGACCTTTCAGGGAGCACCGCATGCTGCTATATCTATGGCCGAGCTTTGCGTATCTTCCAGCAGCAACATCCGCCTACGTTTTTAGGGGATGGCGGACCACAGGCTGCGGAGTCTTGGCTGTGGTCAATGAAAACTATTTTCAAGCAACTTGAGACACCTCCAGGGTGGAGGGTTAAGCTCGCGACATACATGTTGCGTGATTCGGCCAATAGTTGGTGGGATGTTACCACCCAGTTAGAGAATCACAGGGACATGGTGTGGGAATATTTTCAGGCAGTCTTCTATGAATTTTTCTTCCCCGAGATGTTGAGGGAAGATAGAGCTCAAGAGTTCATGAATATACAGCTTGGAGCTATGTCGGCGATGGACTATTCTACTCATTTTACGGAGCTTCAGCATTTTTCACTCGTGCTGGTGGGTGATGAGACGTTGAGAGCCAGAAGTTTTGAGGATGGTCTTTGGTGTGACAACCAAGAGTTAGTGAATTTTTTCAGGTTGCCTACTATACACGCAATTTTGAACTAGGAGTTGATTACAGAGAGGAACCTGCGGGAATCGAGCGGTGTGGTCCAGGGTGGATCAACACCGATTACAGGTACTATTTCTGTTGGCAAGAGGAAGAGACAGATGGACTTCTCTTAGGGAAGAAATACCAGTTAGAAGAATGCTTCATGTGGCTAGATTATGTGCTACCAGTGTGTTAGAGAGGGGCACAAGAGGCCGCAGTGTCCACGAGACCCACTAGAGTGCCGATTTTGGGGCATGATGGGTCATCTGGAGTGCTTTTGTAGGGTGTTACCACCAGTGGATAGTGAGAGGGGTTCTGTGCAGACTCCGCGTGTGGGGGCAGGACCAATGGCTTCTTAACAGTCAGGGAACTAGAAAACGTCAGGGCGTGCAGGCAAAGATGGTGGTCATGGCCATGGTAGCCAGGCACTAAGATCTCAGAGGTAGCAAGGTGGGACAGATCAGGGTAGCCAGGCTGTGTCGCAGGGCAGCGGCACTAGATAGACATATGCAGTGCAACAGACCCAGCAGGAGCAGGATCCCAGACCTTCTACAGTCAGAGGTACTATAATAGTACCTTCTGTCTTATCTTCAATGCTTTTTGATACGGGTGCTACACATATTTTCATATCTGTACCCGTTGTAGTGATCCTTGGGCTCTGTGTTTCTACTTCTTCAGATATCATGACGCTAGAAACGCCATTAGGGACTAGGAAGACAGGTGTGCGTCAGTGTAAGCAGTGCCCCCTTGAGGTTGGTGGGTGTCACATCCTTTGGGACCTCTATGTCTTAGAGGTGACGAGCTATGACGTCATTCTCAGGATGGGCTGGTTGGTTTTCTTTCGAACCTTTGTAGACTGATATCGTCACAGGGTGCGTTTCACGTCATCAGATGGCAGAGAGTTTCTATACAAGGGTGAATGAGATGTCCAGGAGAGTAGAGCTGGACCAGACCATCATGGGTGAGGTAGAGTCACATCATAGATTGCGAGCTTATATCTGGATGATTAGGGGACTTGTCAGATAGATTTACCTACAATTTTTGATCATTTCAGGGATTTTTTCCTGGACGACTTTTCAGGTCTACCTCTGGTGCGTGAGGTGGATTTCTCTATTGATCTAGTGCCAGCAGCAACACCGGTGTCCATTCCTCCTTATAGGATGGCCACACCTGAGTTGCAAGAGCTCAAGAGGTAGTTAGAGGAGTTATAGTAAAAGGGATTTATCCGACCCAGTACTTCTCCTTGGGGTTTGTTAGTTCTTTTTGCGAAGAAGGCAAACGATACCCTTAGACATTGCGTGGATTATCGGAAGCTGAACCAGTTGACAGTTAAGAACCGATATCCCTTACCAAGGATTAATGATCTTTTTTATCATCTTCGTGGAGGACGAGTGTTCTCGAAGATTTATTTAAGGTCAGGATATCATTATCTGCACGTTAGACCATTTGATATACCTCTCACATCTTTCAGGATCAGGTATGGTCTATACGAGTATAAGGTTATGCCATTCGGACTCACGAACGCGCCAGCGATTTTCATGCCTATGATGAATCATGTGTTCCATATATATCTTTATTCTTTTTTGGTAGTCATCATGGATGAAATCTTGGTGTACTCTCACACTCGACACGACCATTCCACCCATCTTGAGATCGTATTGAGTACACTAAGAGAGCATCCACTATATGCTAAGCTCTCAAAGTGCCACATTTTAATGGACTTGATTCACTTGTTGGGTCATATCATCTCTGAGGGAAGAATTTCAGCAGACCCAGAGAAGGTGAGAGTAGTAGTTTTCTGGGAGCATCCTAATAACGTGTTTGAGATACGGAGTTTCTTAGGGATGGTTGGTTACTACAGACGTTTCATATAGGACTTCTCCCTCCTAGAAACACCGTTGAAGGGTATGACTAAGAAGGGTGTGAAGTCTGTTTGGTCAGAAGATTGCGAGACAAATTTTCTGGACCTGAAGGGAAGGTTGACATCAACACCAATCCTGATACTCCCAGAGCATGAGAAGATCTATACAGTTTACTGTGATGCATCTGGTATTGGGCTAGGAGCAGTGTTGATGCAGGGTGATCGAGTTGTTGCGTACGGGTCTCGGCAGTTGAGGCCACATGAGAGGAATTACTCGACGCATGATCTCGAGTTGGCAGGAGTTGTTCATGCGTTGCGCTGTTGGAGACATTATCTGTTGGGAGAGAATTTTGTGGTTTTCACCGACCACAAAAGCCTCAAGTATATATTTACACAACATGACATGAATATGAGGCAGAGAAGGTGGGTTGAGTACCTAAAGTCCTTCGATTTTGAGCTTGCCTATACACCTGGTAAAGGTAATGCAGTAGCTGATACACTGAGCAGGAAGACTCAGATACAGGCAGTGCAGGAAGCCAATGGTGAGTGGGAGCTTATGGCTTTGTTCTCTAGGATGCATCTAGAGGTGCATGACAGTCAGGGGAAGACTTATCTTTCTTCTTTAGCTGTGACTTCTATCCTCCAGGATAAAGTGAGGATGAGGTAGCTATCGGATTAAGGAAGCCTAGTTCTAAGGGAATTGGTGGAAAGTGGGGACTCTTCTACTGGGTGGACGATTGGCGATGATTAGGTTTTGCGTTTCCATGGAAGAGTATAGGATCCAGGGGATATACGCGAAGAGATGATGTGGGAGTTTCATTTTTCGGCATGTTCAGTTAATCCAGGGGTTACCAAGATGTACCGTGACTTGAGGCGTCAATACTGGTGGCCAGGTATGAAGAGAGATGTAGCTGGTTTTGTTACGAGGTGTTCCACCTGTCAATAGGTGAAGGCAGAGCATCAGAGACCAGTTGGGCTTTTACAGTAGTTACCCATTCCAGAGTGGAAATGGGATGATGTCGCGATGGATTTCGTGATGGGGTTGACGTGGTCACCTTGGGGAAATGACGCCGTGTGGGTTGTTGTGGACATACTCATGAAGGTAGATCACTTCTTGCCAATCAAGGAGACCTTCGGTGTGGACGAGCTCAGACGAATGTATATCCGAGAGATTGTATGTCATCATGGGGTCCATCGTTATATATTTTCTGATAGGGATGCCCGCTTTACGTATCGTTTCTGGCAGAGTTTTCAAAGGGCGCTGGGTACACAGGTGCTTTTGAGCACAACATACCACCCTCAGACAGATGGCCAGTCAGAGCGTATGATACAGGTGCTTGAGGTAATGTTCCGTGGATGCGTCCTAGACTTTGGGGGCTCTTGGGAGAAGCATATACCATTAGTAGAGTTTGCCTATAACAATAGTTTTCAGGAAACTATTGAGATGGAACCATATGAGGCTTTATATGGTAGGCCATGCTGATCACCTTTGTGCTGGTTAGAGGTAGGTGAGGCAGCTTTACTGGGGCCACAGCTCGTGCAAGAGACATCTGAGCAGGTATAGTTGATTCGGAAGAGGATGGCTACCGCGCAGTCTCGTCAAAAATCTTATGATGATCACCACAGATGACCCTTAGAGTTCGTGGTCGGGGATCAGGTTTTTCTACGTTTTTCGCCGAGGCTGGGACACAAACAGATCAGGAGACAGGTTAAGCTTCACCGAGGTATGTGGGGCCATTCGAGATTCTGGATAGAGTCGGGCTGGTTGCATATTGATTGTAGTTACCGCAACAGTACCGAGCCATGCAAGACGTCTTCCACGTGTCTCAGTTGCGTCGCTACCATTCAGACCCGTCTCACACCTTTCAGCCAGAGGGGGTTGAGCTTCAGCATGATGAGTCCTTTGAAGAGAATATGATCCGTATCGTTGAGAAGATCATGAAGGTTCTCTGAGGCCGGCCAGTTCCTCTCATACGGGTGCTATGGAAGCATGGTCGAGTGCAGGATGAGACGTGAGAGTGGGAGGCGGACGTACGTGATCAGTGTCCAGAGCTGTTCTGAGCATTATCTTATCCACCCTTGGAAGGGAAATTCGCAGATGAATTTCTATAAGGGGGAAATTTTGTAAGAACATGGTTCTTCACTTTGAGGTACGGGATTTTTCTTTTCTCTTTTCTTTAAGTGTTTTTAATAAATTATGGAAAATGAGGAAAAATCCGAAATTTTGGAACTACATGTGGTGTACTTTTTCCACACGTTGTGTACTTATGGCCGTGTTGGGATGAGTACACATGGCATGTAGCTTTTCCGGCGACAAAGGGTGTAGGAACCGACTACACGCCGTGTAGTGGTCCTTTACACGCCGTGTAGTCAGTCGGAAGGTCGAAAAGTAAGGTGGTGGAGTATCCTCCAGCTGGGCAGCAGTACACGCCGTGTACTCAGGAGTACATGCTGTGTACTCTTGTCGGCAGGTGAACTGTACCGCACAGGCGGAAAGCCGCTAGGTGAACAGTTAAATGAAAGGAGTACACGCCATGTACTTTTATGTACACACCGTGTACTTTGTTTTTTCGGCTTAAAACTGGTAGTAGCATCCTCATTTGGTAGAGGAGTCATTTGAGCCATTTTGGAGCCAAAGGAGGAGGCCCGACCTTTGAAGATCCACCGGGTGTTCGTCTGGAATCCGATTCCACCTCGAACGATCTCGTTGGAACCGCGCGGGTAAGATCTCTCTTCTCCTAGCATGTTTCTTTCCAATTATTCTCCTAATGTATGTTATTTATGTTTGAATGGATTTTGTTCTTCGTCAGATCTACGCCTTTCTTGGACGTTTTTGGAGTCGGCGTTCAGGTATAACGTTCGTTGGCGTTTAAGGTTGGTTGCTTTGTGTTAATTTTTCCAACTGTCATGCGTTTGTGCATTTTTGTGCCACAAACCCATGTTGGGGTGTCGTGTGGATGAGGTCGTTGCTATATTTTATGCCTAGAATTGCATAGGTGATTAAATTATGATAATAAAATGATGGTTGGGATTGTTTCTTGGATCTAGAACCACCCGAGGGGTGTGATTCTCTGTTTAGCCATTTGGCCAGGATAATCGAGCATATGCCTTTAATGTAGTAGTTGTAGACTTGACTTGAAAGGAATTGATTGTTTTCTGCATTGTGACATGTTTGGCATGGCCCGATTACCTATTTTGCCTGAGGGTGTTGTTTTGATAAGCCTATGGGCACTGCACTATTTAGCCTGTGGGCAGTAGTTATTTCAGCATGAGGGAAACTTCTTCCGTGCCTGTGGGAAACAGACTCTGTGCCTGTGGGTGACACTACCTACGCCTGAGGGAAAACTCTGTTATGCCTGAGGGTCGATTCTTTTGTTGGATACTCGTTACCTGATGGTAGGAGTTTAGTTGTCTGAGGACAGTAATTGTTTACTTAGAAATGCACTGTGGTGATTTCTTATATAAAATGGATTAAATGAATAATTAAATGTAAATTTAACTGTTAAGTCAGTTAATTTTTAGTACTTCTTACTTTATTTCATTTTACCACTACACACTATTGTTCCATGTTATCACGTAGTTGGGAATGAGCCTTTGGTGGGTGCCTATTGAGATATATTTCTCACACCCTGTTTCGGTCATGCTATTCAGCCCAAACAGAATACGTTTCTGCAGGTGTAGATAGAGGCAAGAGTCCTTATATAGGTACATGATTTTTGATGTGGAGTAGGAGGGCATGGGACCGAGCCAAGGCTCGCGATGCCACTGCCAGCTATTTTGCATTGTTTTGCTGTACTCTACTCTTTGTTGTACTGTATTGATGTATAACATGTTTTGGCTATTTCCTTAGAACATGATACATGTAGCATCATTACTTATATACTGTTGGTTATTTCCACTGTTGTGGTTTGTTTCATTTGTGTATGGTTTACTTCTTCCACTGTTTGTTGTATGTTTTATTTTGTATTCTGCTACACTTCACTTTGAAGAATGAGGGAATAGTTTCCCCACTATCAGACCTGGGCCCTCACTACTAGTCGGTAGCCTCTGGCGTTTGGGGAAATGCGCTTGAGGTCACGTGGCGAACCGGGTTCGGGGCACCCGTTGCATGGTACCCGGATCTGGGATGTTACAAATACTCATGGAAGAGATTTTGGAATTCATAATATTTTAATTTATAATGCATATTGTTTTTTCAAGAAATGAGTTTGGCATCATGGTATTATTAATTATGGCTTGTGAGTATAGAATAATGGGAGGTATATAACCTATCCTATTGTTAGAACACTATTTTAAAATTATATGGAAGTATAAACGTTCATGAAAGGAATGAATCTTTGAGATTTAGAATACTCACAATATATGAGTACTTGAATGAAAAGGGAGAATAGGTGAGTCCCCTAACCTTGATAAGTAACTTCCTAAATATTTTAGGGAAAACTTTTAAGCAAAAAAACCCTTTAATGTTTAAGATAGAGCACAGAAAGAGACTCCTTGGGTTGTATATGATGAGTGAAAATAAAATAGGGTGTTCAATAATGGGAATATTTGGTGGGTATTAATTCTTTAGGAGGTGTGTTTTTAAAGGTTTAGAATATTAATTTTTTCTCTATTACATCGAATCAATTTTAGGTGGAATTAATTCCTATATTTTTTTTTGAAAATTATTTTTTTCATAGCTGGTTTAAGGACAATTAAAAATTAATCCTATTTTTAATTTTATGTTATTTTATAATAAATTTTTACTAAGTATAATGATAAATGAATTTGATGATTTAATGGGAATGCTAGTTTTTCTGTTTTAGTATTTTTTGGTTTTAATTTAATTTTAGAAGTATTTTAAATTTTCATTCAATTACATATTAATATATGTAATTTGTTAATTTATATAATGAAATATGGATCCAAATTTTGAAGGGAGATATGTGGTCATAAAATAAAAAATGATGGGGATCCGACTAAATGTGACTCACATAAAAATTTGGTCTTAGAATGTTTTTACACTTTCTGTATTATCTTGAATTTTTGGAAAAGGTTAAATGACAAAATTTAAATCATTTTTTTAATTGTTTTATATTCTAGTATTGTGTGGGCTTGTAGATGTGTGCCTGTGTACAAGTACTTTAGGCTAATTCTTCTCATTTGTGGGATATCCCTACTCAGTGATGTTCTCTATCCCCTGGTCTATTGTACGTATACTTGGGGTAGTCATTGGTCAGACCACAAAAGGTTTGGTAATGACATGGAAGGGACACACTAAGAATTATAAAAAATAAAATAAAATATAATTTGTTAATTCTTATGAAAAAATATTTCAAATTGATAGATATTAAAAAGAAAATGGGGATAAGGTCTACATATAATCATCCATGGATATTTATACGAGTGTTTATGTTTTTTTAATCCTTATCTTCTAGTTAAACCACTTCATTAATTGATTTTTACCTTGACTTTGGAAATTAATTTTTAAACATTTAAAGGTTATAATTTGACATATGATTTTACCATTAGTTCATAATTGGAAAAGGGATGACATTTTAGATAATTGTTATTCAAAAATATTCTATTTCAATATTTTGTTATTTTTAAATAATTTTATAAAATATTATTTTTCATTTAATTTTATTCATTCCATTTTTAAACTATTCATTTAATTTAACTTTAAAGAAAACATGAATCCAATATAATTATAATATAAACCTTTGAAAAAATATCAATATTTCATATTAATCTATAATATTAATGGAGACTAATAATTCATTAAAATTGAATGAAACCAAACTTACATATATTAGAATTGGAGATTTTTATTATCGAATTTATTACATAAAATAAAATATTTGAATGTTTTGGGTTAATTGTGAGACCATTTCTAATGATTTTATACATGATTTATCCTTTTTACCCATATCGAGGTAATAATATTTATCGATGTTACTATTCATAATGAAAAAAATAAAAGGGTCTTATTTAAGAAATTTGAACTTCATAATTCCAAATATGTAATCCATTTTTAGATTTAAAATATCTACAAGTTGTAAAAACAATTTTTTTATAAATGTGTAAAATTCTATGAAAAAAAGTTTTTAGAAAAGTGTGTTCTTATGCATACAAATTAAATTATATTAAAATCATGAATATTTCTAATTCAAATGGAATTAATTATATTATATGGTATAAAATGGTTCATATTTGTTTAATACCAAATCATAAATATAATAGTATTTTTAAAATACTTCATTTAAAGAAAATATATAACAATATTTGAAACATTTTTATTTTTCACTATTCATTGAAAATATATATGTTTTAGAAAAATCCCAAAATGTCACATTATGTTAAATTTTATATTATGATTTAAAAAATGATATTAGTTTAATATATAAATTTTTTAATGTGGCATAAATTAATTACAATATTCTCACATAAAATGATATAAAATCAATTTTAAATAAAATTCATTTAATAAAAATTGTGTGCATGTTTCTTGAGAATTGATCAATAACGTTTTCTGAAGTAGAAAATTTATATATATATATATATATATATCAAAATGAGGCTACACATATTAAAACTCTCCAACTAAACAACTACTTTATAAAGAGAACATATAAATAATTATATTTTTATAAAATATATCAATTATCTTAAATCTTGGTGTGGCATGTTAATAAAGTTATCAAACTTATTATTATTTTAAACACATTTTTTGGTTAGATCACTCAAAATTTATATTTTAAATAATGTATTAGGATTGGTCAAATGTGAAGCACAGTGATTCCATATCAATTAGAATCTCTTATAAATGAGCCTCATGAGGTGTGACCCTACTGATTGAGGGCATTGCTTCTTATTTCTATATCAATTAGATTTTATTATAATCACTCACAAATATTAATCATAATGATCATTTTATAACTACTATAGAACAAAAAGTCACAAAACCAAATGGCATTTACTACCTACTATCATGTTCTGGATATATTTAAAAATGGTCCAAAATAATAATGAAATACAGAGCATGAGTTTTATTTAACTACAATACATATTAAGTAATATATTAACTTTTAAGGAAATATTATTTTAAAATATGTTTTGGACCTTAAATATTACAACTTCATTAATTTATCCATAAAAATTTGATTTGATACATTAATATAGATGAGATAACATCTATTTCATTAATTATTTTGGTTCTCATGTTGCTTCTCAAACTTCCAATTTTTCAATAATACCTTGAACAAGTGAGTTGTCTTGATTCAAAAAACATTGTATGTATAAAATAATATCTTAACCCGATTCTCCTTATAAGAAATATCATTCAATAATGGAAGAAAGTTCTAATTTAGTATATCTGAGGGGTCTTGTATATACTTTATTAAAAGGTACACATGTAAGACATCATTTACATGAGATGAGTTAGGTGGGTGCACTATTCGATTGGAAATGTCTTCGATGAAATGGTGAATTTATAAGCAGTAGATGTATCTTAGACTATTATTTCCCTTGTTTCCAAAATTTTCATTATTCCTTGGTGATATATGACGAAACACATTTTCATAAAATTTAGAATATAGGTCTAATAAATTTTTTTTAACGTAGATTTGATACCAACTTTTTATTGATTATATATGATACTGAAAAATTGGAAAATATTCTATCATATCTTAGAGAAGATAGGTTCAGATTAAATAACTCCCTCCTACATTATCCTTTTATGTTTGAGTCCAAAAACTCTTCCCATATAGATCCTCATAAAGTTCCATTTGAATTCTATAATTCAAATTGTTGTTATATAAGAACACTACCATGAGAAGGTGTTGATCCCAATATCCATGGAACTTCATTAAACAATGTATCATCATATCATATAGAGTTTTAATGTTTCAATCAAATTGACTATATTTCCAAGGATGATATATAGTGTTGAAAAATTGATTTTTATGTAATTCTTGTTTATGGTTTCTACATATCTGAAAATTAGTCCTCAAATCTTGATCAGATACAATTGACAATGGAACTCCATGAAAACATACCATTTCTATTTTATATATTATAGAGATTTGTTCAATAGAGAAATTTTTTTATTATAATTTAAATGAAATAAATTACTAAGGTTCTCAACTAACACCCAAATAGAGTTATAACACTTAAATTTATTGGGTATTCCTATGAAAAAAATTCATGTTAAGGTTTTCTAATTTACTCACTGCTATAGAAAATGGTTTCACCAGAACCTTTGAGTTATGTCATTTAGTATTGTCTTATTATAAATCCAAGAATTGAGATACAAATCATGTAATCTCCCTCTTAATGGTATTCCACAAGATTTTTTTATTTAAATCTCTATACATCTAATTACTTCCAAGATTAATAGAGAAGAATGAGCTATGTGAATCATTTATAAGTTTCATCTTTATTTTTTGTGTTGGTGGGACTCATATCTAGAATCCAAACCTTATAAAACCATCTTTAGAAAACTTAAACTATGTAATATTCATTACCTTTATTTATATCTTCATATTATAATTCTAGGACTCTTTGATCTTCTCCAGAATGGATGGTTGAGTGGCCATTTGAGCATGATAATAAGATATTCCTTTTAAAAATCTCTTGTTCATCCTTCCATGTTAAATAATATTTGATACATCTCTATCATTATCAGGGATATGGTTACAAGATAATTTCTACTATGATAATATTATACTTTTTTCCCTTCCCATGAAGGTATTGAAATGAAATGTCATAAATCATTATCATTTATACCCACCTTCACTGGTGATTAATTATCTCTTATTGTGTGAATATATATTTTACAATTATTTATAAAGAAATAATTTTAGAAAATATTTAAGGTGAGGATAGTTGAATATAACTCCAAATCATGGATAATAGTAATTATTTTTATGTATATTTAATTGTTTGGAGGCAAAAGCTATCACTTTATCATTTCACCTAAGTAAAAAAATCATTTTTTGTTGTATCACTATAGATCAAAACTACTTCCCCAATTGTTGGTAGTGAGAGTATATGTGATATGATTATCCTATTATTTAACTCATTTTTTATCTCAAAATATTTATATATTATGAAAAACATTACTCCCTTTTATGTTATAATAGTTAGCGGGTATTACAATAATGAAATTTTGCAGACAAATTAATGATTGTACCCAACTAATTTTAGGAAACTACAAATCATAGTTACATATTTTAGTATATATTATTCATTGACCACTTTTTTATTTGAATAATCTTGATATATAACCCTTATTATAATAACATACCACAAGAACATTAATTTATCCATCCAAAATTAACAATTACTATACTTTTCATATAACTTCATTTTTGTCAATGTATTTATCAATGTATTTAGATTATCCTCATAGTCATCCATTTTTAGATTTTATGAGAATATCACAAATGAAGACTAGCATAAATTTATCAAGGTAATATCTAATTCTTATATTAATCAAATCAATGAATATTTATAAAGAATTATGGATTCCCAATGGAACTACTATGTACTTGTAGTGTATGAATATTATTTGAAAAGCAGTCTTGCAAATATCATCCTTATTTACCTTTACCTGATTTTTTTTTAAAAAATGATCGACTTTAGAAAAGTATTGGGATCCTCATATATAATAGAAAAAGTTATGACTCTGTGGTAGGGGATACTTTTTCATTATTGTGATCTTTCTTAGTTCATGAATGTTTAAATGTAGATTTGTTGATCCATCCTTTTTATGGATGAAAAGTGTCATCATTCTCTATGGTAGAACACTTGAGAATATAAATCCTTTTTCTATATTTTTTCTATTTTATTATTTATCTTTTCAAGTTCAGTAGTGCCTATTCAATATGGAATCTTGGATATTACCATGGATCTAAATATAATTTTGATTAAGGACTCAACATACTATTTTAGAGGAAGATGATGAAACTATTTGGGGAAAACATAAACATATGAGCTTAAAATAGGAAATCCATTAAGAATGTCCTTTTCCTTATTCTTATTAATTTGAGCTAGATCAGATTTCACATAGGAAAATATTATTCATGATTGAGATGGTTATTTAAAAGAAGACTCATATTACTCCTTGCACTAGTACACAATTGGTGGTATATTTATGATACAAAAAGTGATTTACCATTCCATTAAATTCAATTTATCTCAATACAAGGAAAAATATTCCATTATCATAATAAAATCAAATTCCACTAAATGGTTTATCAAAGGGTGTTTTGGGACATTCATCCCAACAAATATTTACCAGGGATGATTTATATTCTATGGAATCAATAATTAACTTATTTTATATTTTTATGATAACTCGAAATCTATGTTTTGAGGTGGTGTTTGAATAGTTCTAATAAACTTGTGTGATTTTAAATAATTAATTGTAATATAATCATATAAGAAATTTTAAATTTTTGAAAGGATAAAAATTAATCCTTTAACTATTTGATTCTGGTTCTAATCATTTACTATATCCAAAATAAATTTAGTGATGAAAATACTTAACTAATAATAATATAAAATGGAAAATTTAAAAAAATGGGGACTAACTTATAAATGGAATGTATATATTAATTTAAGAGCATCTATGTTTTAATCTATATTATCTCTGGTAAATTTACAATTATTTTTTCCAACCTAACAAACTATTCAGATAACAACCCCAACCCGAGTATCCCGGATTCAGTGTTTATTTTATAATAATGGAACATAAACAAGAGATTAAATAACAGAGGATATATCAGTATAGTATCTTTGAAGAACTATATATATACATGGTTCCATTATTTCATTATTAATTAAAAATAGATCATAATAATATAAAATAAACTTCTTCTTTGAGAGTTATTTATAGATTTCATATTTGTAACATGGGGAATAAAAACAAATAAACAGGTGCAGTAAAATGCTAAATAAAGGTTATATGAATAAAAAATAAGTTAAGGAAAGTCAATAAGTCATAATAATTATAGAAATGAAAATAAATAAAAAACAAATTCTATCATTAAACTATGAATGAAAATGCATCCATTGATTTTATTATAGTGAAACTTTTAGGAAATGTAACAATTGAATACTGAATGAAAAAATGCATAATTATTAGAAATTATGTATTTATCACATTAACCACTAATGTCATGACGCTTCACAAGATAATTAAAGTCTGATGGTTGATATCCATTTGATTCATCATCAAAACAAACACAAAGGGTTTATCATCAACTGTTATGTCTCATGAGGCTTTTCAATACATCAAGGGGATATATAATATTGGGCCATTCCCATGATATCTAGTAAAAAGAGGTTTTCATACATATATTTAATTCAAGAACAATTTTCCTTATCAAAATATCTTTATTGAGTAGAGGATATGGATTTATCAATATTTACTGAGTTGGAACATCATTCAATGTGAACACCGTATGTAAAAATGGTATACCAAGAAGATAATAATATTATCCCTTATTTAAAAAATATGGATATTTAATGAAATATTCCATTAATCATGAACATAAATAAGAGGGATGTATATAGACACCTTACACAATGAATTAGTGGTGAATAATGAAATACTCACAAAAATTAAAGTAAGATGAGAAACCCTTACTTTTGGACTAAAATAATTCTTCCCTTGTACTAAGTGTCATGGATAATGAAATTAGATTAGTTAATTAAAAAATTCATAACCTTTTTATACATGTATTTTATTTATTATAATTTTATTATGTTCATGTATGTCCTTTTTATGAATTTTAAGGTTCCATTTCGTCATTATTTTTTTTTCAAGATCAGTTCTCTTGCATACAAGTATTGAAGGTTACATAAAATGGGAATAGTAATCCAAAATAGATATTATATGATTTTAATTAACATAAATAATTATAAATTATCCTATATATTAATTTTTTATATGGTATGAAAATGATTCATTAAATAAAATGTAAATGAATGTGATTTAATTTATTTCGGCAGTTTTTAGGAACATCAAAAACTTATATCATTATATTTAATATCATGTTTATATATATATTATTGAACATTATATATCTTATAATATGTATTATAAAATATTATTTAACCATAATAATGGTTTTATGTCCATCCTTGAAGGTGTTAATGGAAAATGAAAATGAATCATCCACGATGATGGTAAATCAACACATCATGGATGATGTTATAATTTTTAGAATAAAAGAGAGAGGGGAAGGGGTTTGGTGATGGGTATTCCATTAATATACAAATAGTATAGTATATATAATAAATAGAATTTATCATTAATTTTTCGATATAGAAGGTAATGATAGGATAAAAAAGGAAAAAAATTAAAATAAATTAAAACAAAATGAAAGAGGATTTTACATCTTGTATAAAATCTAATTGAGAACCTCCTTGATGAACTTGCATAAGATATCGAGTGTTAAAAAATAGTCCCTTTGTTAAATATCATACATGATATGCCACACCAAGCTTAAACGAATAACTAGATATTATTATTCAAATTTTCAAATTTTAACATAGCCAGTGGAATGATGAGAATGAGAAGCATCAACTGAATGATGAAAATATAGTTTACACATATTTAAATAATGATTTATTGGTTAAAAAATGTAATATAAATTAAAATAAAAACCTATTGAAAATAAATGATGTGTTTTTCTGAAAACTTATTTAAAAAGAGAATAGTTATGTTTATAAAATCATATTAATATTTATGGTAATTTATTTATTGAAAATATTTTTTACATATTAAATGAAATTTTTTAAATTCATATTATACGTCTTCTATATATGATATAAGAACAAATTCAAGTTTTCAGATAAAAGTAATATTTTCCTAAAAATACAGTTTTAAAGCCTTTTGATGGCGATCCCATTTTAAATTTTGTTTTTGAAACACTAATACATTTTATTTGATAAAATAAAATTCTTATTTTGAGGAGAGACATAAAAATCTACATTTGTTGAATTTTTCATATTTTTCTAATAACTATCATATTTTGATGAATAGTAATAATATGTTAAATATTAATTGGAATTTTTTTAACCATATATATAATTTATATGAATAAATAGTATTCTTTAAAGGATTTAAAGTATAAATAGAATATATTTTTATCATTTAATTCAATTCTGGTCATTGGATATAATTTGACACTTTAATTGGACATAAACACATGCCAATCTTTTGATATTTTTTTCTTCAAAAAAATCCTCTTTCATGTTTTGAAAACTCGAATTAATTTTAAATTAATTTCTCTCAATTATGTGTTTTTAATTTGTAAAAATGGATTCCATATTTGGAATAATATTTTCCACATTTTTTAAATAGGTACCTTTTATTTTTGGACATTATGATTAGTAACTTTTGTAATTATTTTTATTAACCATGGTTAACGGATAAATAAGGTAAATAAGGGTAAAAAAATATTGATAATATTAAACTACCCTAACACATGTTCTAATAATATTTGGTGATATATTTATAATCAAGGGAATCCCTGGGATTATTTTAGGACCCTATGGATCAACTTGGGAGTGATAATGACGTTTATAATAATAACTTTTAAGTAAAGATAAAAATAACATAAACATGCATCTTATTACTAAATGAATTTTTAAACATGGTAACATAATTGATATCATTGACTATAAATATTAATTAGACATATGAAAATATTTCCTAAATCATGAAAATTTATTTATAATTTTTACACTTTAATTATATATATATATAATTATGAAACAATGATGATGCAATGATTGCTTCATTAATAGAGGATTCAAATTAGTGATATTATAAATTTTATAATATATGTTATTTGATTATTTTAATTCCATAAAAAATTAATGTATTAATATGACATTTTATCTTTGAATTAATGATGTTTTTTAGATTGAATCATATTTTTATGGATTTTTAAAAAGTCATGATATAAATAGTCTCAAAATTGACATAATTCACATTTTAAAATACAAAATATTTTATTAAATATAATAAAATTACAATAAAATATAAGGCTTTAGAAAATGCTTACTATAAGTCTAAAAGTTTATTATTTACTCTTTCATTGTACATTTTTAATGTTATTGTAAATATTTTCATTCTGAAAGTGTCAAATGCCTGATAATACTATAAGAGTAAAAAAAGGGTTACATCAAAAAGATAACGATTATAAAATATCCAAATCCTATCTAATTATTTTTGGATTATTTTATATCTATTTATATTCAAATTATATTAGAACAATATAAATTTGGACTCATTATTAATAATAATTATATTTATTATAAATTAAAATTTTATGTTTTTCTTAAAGTGCTCCTCCTTCCTCTTATAAAAGGCTACAACCTCTACCCATTTACCCACACCTCTAAATCCTCTTGGCTCACCCAAATTCTGCTAAAATAAACCACCAAAATCCCACCATTCCTATTTTAAGACTGATTTTTGTCATAAAGAAATTGAAGAAAGCATTTTGGCTACAATCAAAAAAAGTTACCCGATTTAATGATATCGTCTTCTCTCAACTTCCATTCCATTATTTTTCTTCTTCACTTCATATGATCTTCCAATTCTTTTATTATATAACAGAATAAGTCTTCTAAATATAATAGGATGTTTTTATGAGAATTATTCAAACTACACTTACACACACATCTGTCTAATGGATACGAACAAACTAATTCTGTGTACGACGAACAACTGTGTCACGAAACGATGATTGTTCAATTTTTTCCTACCACATCTCATAGTAGCCATTATAATGGAACTATATTTATAATTATTATATATATATTGAATTTATATTTCCTCTATTATTTTGTAATTTATATTTATAACATACATTTATTATTTCCGAGATGTGTAAATACAATAATTTCATATGAGGAAGTGTGGGCTACCGCCCCCTCAAATTGATATGACTCATTCAGGATATACATGGAATGTATAAAATATGGTTTTATTAAGCCTATGATACCAAAATGAAATAAATATAATATTATTATTATAATATACATCTATATCATTTTATTATTATTATTTTAATATGAAAAATAATTTAAAGTAGCGTTCATGCATACGTATGGCCTACCATCTCAATTAACAGTACATTTCATTTCATTTATCCAAATGTTAGGGAATATTAAAAATAAATATATACTGGATATATATGATATTTAAATCATGAATATCATTCTGGAGATGATGTAATTTTGACTACATGGACAATTTATATAAAAAAAGTTCATATTCACCTCAATTACCGAATATCGACAAAAAGACTCATATTAACTTAACTAATTATGTAATTTTTATAACATGGTAATAAGTGATTTAAAATGAATAATAAAAACTACAATGTTTTTGAGGCAATTAGAAATTAACTTATGTTTATTGTTCAGTAATATAAAGAATGAATCAGACAAGACAAACTCAAGGTTAGGGACTTCATCTCAGTCTTCTTTCATTTAGGAATATTCTGATTTATACAAGAAATTAGTTTATACAGTGTATAACAAATCCCTTTTATATTTAATTTAATTCAAATAAAATATTTTTCCAACAAATAATTTTACTAAATGACAAAAGGAATTTTTATACATATTCGGCGACAAAGACCTCTCTGCTACTGTAATCGTTATCTGAAATATTGATTCCTTTATAAAACTAAATGGTTTTAAAAGGAAAAGAAATAAATTATTACCTTTTTGGTTTTTTTGGTATTGAAAATTGTTTTTTAATTGGATTGAATATTTCAATATCTTGAAATGATTTATTTTTATTGAAAATGAAATGTTATTAGTGAAATGTTGATATTTGCAATATTTTATGTGTTATGAATATATAACAGTACTTGGGAATTTGATAGGTGGTTATGTGATAAACTAATTATTGGTGGTTATATGATAAATACAACGAGGAGGGGTTCCATGATAGACTATGGATAGGTGGTTATGTTATAACCTCTAATGCATTGGGTATGGATGTCAGCAACCCGGCTATTCCATTTAGTGATATGTGTGGAAGTCGACCTTATGGTTATTCCATTTTAGTATGTTTATGTCCCAAGTTACCTATATATGTTGATTTCTATGGGATTTATTTTAATATTTTGGTTACAAAAAGTTTCTGAAATGAGCTTATATTCAGTAAATTATATTTACTACTTCTAAAATGATAAAAGTATTACATTATGAAAAAGTATTCATGGTTTTCATGTTATCCCATGACTAAAATTTTTTACTTCTTTGTGTCTCCATTACTAAGATTTTTATGCTCATCCCATGTTTTGAAATAATATTTCATAGGACTTAAAGAATAATAGAGTAATGCATGGGATTAAGAAAAATTTACTCTGTTCAAACATGAAATGATACAATGCTTCATTTTACAGAGTTTTTGTTTTATGAAAAAATAGATAGTGATTAGAAGTGTCTACTTGTAATATTCAAGTTTTTATGTAAGATTTTTGACCTAATTATCTAAATCTCTAAACCTAAAATTATCCTTGATGTTAATTCATTAAAAATTATCAACATAATTCAAGATTATATATCATTTAAGGGTGGGCCCAAGTGTCGGCATCAAAGGAAACATTTTGAAAACATTATGGATTAAGAGTTTTCGTTAAACAAAAGATTAGTCTCTATATCTATTATTTATGTTAAATAATTGTATTAAATCATTTTCATAAATGAAACTCAGTTAAAATGGAAGGAGGAGGATCTCAAACAATATGCATTTCTCTTCCTGATGACTTTCTTGCAATAATTATTAAAAAGTCATGTTCGGATGACTGTGAACCTTTTTCTAGCATACAACTCACTTGAAATTAGTTATTTGAGATATCAAACACCTCAAATATATATCGATACCATCATGGTTCATGGTTTGTAATTAATAAACTCATATTTTCCCAATATCCTCATTTTTTCAATAAAGGTATATATTATCAAGGAATTTTAAAATAGTTTACCTTATCACAATATTTTTATGCATATTATGATTTTGAAAAAGGTGCGGAAAAAGAAGGTAAGTGCTTAAATTATTTATATTTTCATTTTAAAATATAGTATTTCAGTATATACTTATGATATTTTAAAAAGAAAATTTATTGAAAGTTTCAACACAAACTCAGTCTGACTATTTGATAATCATCAATTTTTATCACATGTTTTGAATTTAGATGTCATACGTGATTATTTTCCTAAACCATTTTTCTACAAACAACCATATTACCCCTGCTATACAAGGTGTATTCAGATAAATGAAGAAAATGATTTTGAAGAATATCTAAATCACTTTTGCAAAGCATTTATCTTCTACCTGTCTTAACAGGATGAAAATTAAACAAAGTGGAAACCATGATCAAGGTATGATGTTATTTTTATTGGTAATAGTTTTTTTATCATATATAGGTGTAATAAAAAATGTTAATATATATATGACATTATGAATTATGATATTGAGGTATTTGTGAGTTGGGATGAAAATGAGAGTTATAATACAACATTTGAGGTTAAAACATGTTTGGTATATTTTTGAGTTTTATAAAAGGGAGAACCTCCATGACGGATGACGACCCATCGCATCCGGCATATCAATGGGAATCGAACACACACCCAAAAAAAGATAATGGCGTGTCAGCTACCACTGGACTACGTGAATACCCTAGTTATATGACTTATTCTATTTTAGTTAAATGATTTTCTAGATTAAGAATAAGTTTCTTTTGGGAAATTATGTTTTATGAAATGGATATCCTTAGAACAGGAAAATGATTTGGTGCTTACGTGATAAATGTTATTTTGAAATATGTTTTCTCTTTTCGAACACTATATACCAATGAAAAGTACAATAATATGGGATTTTATTTTTGGATTAATGGTTGAATTTTATTTTGGTAGAATCTATGTTTTTATTGTGGACTTATCAAGATTTTTATTTTTTATGGACCTTATTAACCTATCATAGAGAACATATGATTAGATAAATTACTTTTAGGTAAGAGATTTTGAGAGTAGTGGATGTTATTTGGTGATAAATGTTAATATTTATCATAGAATACTATGTGATCAAATCATTCCAAATTTTGGGTTTCAATCTCAGTTTGGATTATTTTGAAAGATTTCAAGGGAAATTGTTTATTGAATGGTCTTTGTTGATCTTTGAAGCACTTTATATTAAATTTTAGTGATTAATATGAGTATTTATTTTTAGAAAAGATTATTATTCTGGAGGATTATCTATTTTTACAAACCATTTTGGTTTTGGATAATCTCAGAAGATATGGTAAATATATAGTTCATCTTTTATGGAAATGTTATTCCCTAGATGTTGATTCTGGATCATCAGGTGTGACCTAGTCATCTTGAATACTCATCATTTAGAGAAAATATGAGTTCTTGGTAGATTTTTATAATATGATGAAACCTTAATTCACAATTAATTATGTTTCCTTCTGTTCTTAGTCATGCTCCAAAAAAAATTCCTCAACTTTATGAAAAGAACCATAAAACAAAAATATTTTCCATTTACTTTTCCTTCTAGAAATAAAATACAATTTAACCCATCAGAAGATTATGGATTTAATATTGGTATATTTTTCCTGATTATGTTTTCTCTTACTCTCCATAAGAAATTTATGGTTAGTTTATCCCCCATATCAATATTTTCCTACATTGAATCCTAATATGTGTTATCTCAGGTGACCTTTGTAGTTCTCTTTATTTCATTTATAGTGATAGTTTTATTGAATCTTTTTCCGATGTTGGATTTTCATTTTATTTACCATGAAAAAATGTAAAATTGAGAGGAAGAAATTTCCAATATGTGGAATGATATAACATTCCATGTTTTAAGAAAGAAACAATATGTTCAATGATGTACGTGATATTCTACATCGAGCTTAAACAAAAAATTAAACAGTATTATTTAAATGATACCATTGTAACATATCCATTAGAATGGTAGGAACAAAAAGTATCAACTGAATTATGAATATATTCTTTAATCATGTTTAAATAATGATTTATTTTTTACCAAATTTATTACAAATTGAAATAAAAACCAATTTAAAATAAATGATGTGTTTTTATGAAAACCTATTTAAGAAGAGAATAATTGTGTTTATAAAATCATTTAACTCTTTATAGATTTTCGTTTAATGAAAAATATATGTTATATAGTCAATGTAATTTTTTAAATTCATCTTTTGTGTTTTATATATATTATATTAGAACAAATTCAATTTGTATGATAAAAGAAGTATTTTTCTATAAATACTATTTTACCAACTTTTGATGGAGTACCCTTTTTAAAATTAGTTTTTGAAAAATTTTGATGTTCTGTTAGAAAAAATAAACTTCTTATTTAGAAGAGAGATATCAATAATTATTTTGGTTGAATTTTTCACATATTTCTGATAAATATCATGTTTTTATGAATAGAAAAAAACTCTATATTTTAATTGAAAGCATCTTTTTTACATCAAGATAATTTATATAGTTAATTTTTTTAATTATTTTACAATATAAATATAAATTTTTTTTTATAATTTAATCAAATGATGGTAATTGGAGTAATTTTCATCTTTAAATTTGACATGAATAAATTTCAGTCTTTTGGTAGTTTTTAGTTCTTAAAAACCAGCTTTGTTATTTTGACAATGAAAATTAATTTTAAATTAATTTCTTCTAATTCTGTGTTTTTAATTTTTAAAAATGGATTCCATATTTGGAATCAGAATTTTCAAATTGTGAAAATAGGTACCTTTTATTTTTGGATATTATAAATAGTAAATTCATTAAGTTTTTATTTATTTTTCCATGGTTGAAGGGTAAATTGGGAAAATAAGGGTAAAAATTAAATTTATAATAATATAAAACTACCATAAAAAGTTTCCTAATATTTTTTGATGTCATATTAGATAAAATGGGAATACATGGGTCGATTTAAGGTTTCCATAGATCTACTTGTGAGTGATAATGGCATGTTATAATAATTAATTTAAATTAAATATAAAAATAACATAAACATGTATCTTCTTAGTACAATAATTTTTATATGTGGTTATATTGGTGATCCCTTCAACGATAAATTTTAATTAGAAATATAAAATGATTTCATATATCATTATATTTTATTTATAAATTTTGTACATTAAATAAATAAATTATATTATGACACAATGATGATGTAGTGATTGCTTCATTAATAAAGGGGTCAAATAAATGATATTATAACTATTTAAATAAATGAAATTTGATTATTTTGACATCATATAAAACTTTTATGGATGAATATGAGATGTTATATTTGAATTAATAATGTTATTTCAAAGTAATAAAGTTGTTTTTGACTTTTTAAAAGTCATGATATGAATAATGGCAATATTGAAAAAATTCATATTAAAAAATATGAAATATTTTATTTAATATTATAAAAATAACAAAATCTTAAATTTAGAGATATTGTTTTGATAAGTCAAAATTTTCTTTAATGACTCGTTCATTGTACATTTTTCATGGTTTGGTAACTATTTGGATTCTTAATGTGTTAAATGCCTAATAATACAGTAAGAGTAAAAAGGATTAAATAAAAAATATTAGGATTAAAAAATATCCAAAAACACTCTAATCTATATTGGATGATTTTATTTAGACTTATATTACTATTTTATTCTAACTAATTGAACATGGACTCATTTTTGATTATAATAGAATTTATAATAAATTAATATTTCATGAATTTCTTAATGTGACCCCCTTGTAATAGGCCACCACCTCTACCCATTTACTGACACCTCTCAAGCCCCTTGTCTCATACAAGTTCTACTCAAAAATTACCCCCAAAATCTATAAATTCCTCATAATATCCTTACCTTGGTAATAAGGCAATTCAAGAAAGCAATTTTTCTAAAATCAAAAGAAGCTACCAGATTTAGAGGTAATATCTTCTCTCTAGTTCCTTTCCTTTATCTTCCTTCTTCACCCCCTATGATATTCTTATTCTTTGGTTAAATAAAAAAAATTATTAAAAATATAATATGTTTTTTTATGATAAGTATTCGAACTAAACTTACACACACCTCCATCTAATGGATACAAACATACTGTTTCTGCGTATAGTGAACTACTGCATCACGAAACGATGATTGTTCAATTTTCTCATACCATCTCTCATGGTGGCCATTATGATCGAAATTTATTTATTTTTGATATATATTATTTTGATATTGTTTCTATTATTCTGAAAATTTTATTTACAAAATACCTGTATGCTTTCCATGATGTGTAAATACAATAATTTTATTTGAGGAAGTGTGGACTAACACCCCTCAATGTGATATGAATCATTCGTTCTATACATGGAATTTATAAATAATGGTTTTGTTAAACCTCTGATACATAAATGATATAAATATAATACTATTATTATAATATACATTTATATCATTCTATTATTATTCTTTTAATATGACCACGAAATTAAAGTAGCGTTCAAGCGTACCTACGACCTACAGTCTCCATGAATGGTGCATTTCATTTCTTATTTTCAAATGTTATGCACAATTATAAATAAATATATACTGGATACATATGATTTTTAAATCATTAATATCATTTTGGATATGATATACTTTTGACTACATGGAAAATTTATATCATAATACGTTTATTTTCGACTCAAGTACCGAATACTGAAATAACAAATGATATTAACTTAAATAAATATGTAATTTTTATAACATGGTAATAAGTTATTTAAAATGAGTAATAAACTTGAAAAATGTTCTGAATAAAGTATAAATTACCTAATTTTATTATTGAGGCACATAAATAATGAATGAAAAACATTCAGACTCAAGGTAAGGGACATCATCTCAATCTTCATTCATTAAGGCATATTTTGTTTTATACAAGAAATTATTTTATACAGTGTACAATAATGCCCTTTGATTTTTAATTTCATTCAAATGGAATATTTTTTCTTCGAAGCATTTTACTAAACAACAAAAGGAATGTTTTTAATGTTATTGGTGAAAATGACCGTTCTGCTGCCGTAATCGTTATCTGATATTTGCCTTCCTCTAGAATACATAACGTTTTTAATTGGAAAATAAATCCATTGCTACCTTTTTTTGTTTTAGTATTGAAAATATTTTTTAAAATCGATTTATTATTTCAAAATATTGAAATGATTTATTGTGATTGCAAAAAAAATGTTATTAGTGAAATGTTGATATTTGCAATATTTTATGTGTTATTAATATATAATGGTACTTAGAAATTTGATGGGTAGTTAAGTGATAAACCAATGACAGTTGGTTACCTGATGAAGAAAATGAAGGGTGGTTCCATGATAGACCAAAGACAGGTGGTTATGTTATGAGCTCCAATTCATTGAGTATTGAAGTTGGCCTTATGGCTATTCCATTTAGTGATATATATAGAGGTTGACTGTATGGGTTTTTTCCATTTAAGTATGTTTCTATCCCAAGTTACCTTTATATGCAATATGTTGCTTTCTATGGGATTTATAGTAATCTTTGTTTACAAAAAGGGTTGGTAATGAGCCTATATTAAGTAAATAATATTTACTACTTCTTAAAGGAGAAAAATATTACTTTATGACAAAGTATTCATGGTTTTCATGTTATCCCAAAACTAACATTTTTTTTTCATTGTGAATCCCTTACTGAGTTTTCTTTCTCAACCCATGTTTTGAAATTTGTTTCACAGGACTTAAAAAAGAATAGAGACAAGGACGAGATCATGGAAAGTTTATGTTGTTAAAAAAATCAAATGATACTATGTTTCCCTTTAAATACTTTTTCTTTTATTTAATATGGATAGTTAGTAGAAATGTCTACCTGTAATATTCACGTTTTTATGTGTGAGTTATGACCTAATTATTTAATGTTCTAAAACTAAAACGATCCTTGTCGTGAATTAATGTTATATTATCGAATTAACTCATGATTATGTAACATTTAAGGTTGGTCCTTATAACATGGGATTTTTATTTTGGTGATACTAGCAAGACCAATATGGGGTTATTAGGTTTGGTAGTGTAAATGGTCAGAATATAACCAAGATCCAAGGCATGGAAGATATGATGAGAATGGGTGGTGAGAGGTTGTATTTATTGTGGAGGATATGTGTGTTTTTTGTTTATTTTATTCATTTATATATTATTTTGGCACAAAACTATCAATAATGATGATACTTATGACTTCATACATTATATATTGATTTTGTTTTAAAAAAAGTGGTTTCTTACATAATTCATGAATAAAAATTTTATATATTTGGACTAAAATGTTAAATACAATAAATTATTGTATTCCACTGTTGACTAAAAAATCCACTATTTTAGAAAAATCCTAAAAATTAATCCTAACCATTTTTCTACTTGTTGATTTCATAAAATATACTCCATAGTTTTATAATAATTTTATAAATTTGGGAAATTTAATTTTCAATTAAAAAAATTATTTATTCAAAAAATTCATATTTTGAAATTATAAACGATTTCATAACACCATAAACAATTAAATAATGCCTCATAAAATTATATTATAATAATAAGACAATGAAATATTAATTTATGAATCTATTTTATAAAAATATTTTTTCTTTAAAATCAATATTCTAATTTCAAAATTTTAATTAATCATTTACATTTATAAAATAAGCAACACTTAATTTATCATTTCTGAAAAATTTATTTACTTATTATATAATATAAAAACATCATATATTTGATTTATGAGATAGATAAATATTATTTTTAATTTCATAAGTGAGATTATTATTCTAATGGTTACATAACTATTCATAATAGTCATATTACTATTTCAGTGGTCCTGTTAATATTTGACTACATATCACTTCTTGTTTAATCACCGTGTTATATGTAATGTAATCTATTGAATGAATTAAATTTATTTGAGACGATAAATACAATAAAATCTTGGGGTGTTATATTCTTCCTTCCAAAAATTTCACCCTTGAATTTCTTCATGTTTATTTCCATATAAATATTTTAGGGTGGGTTTTCTTCATAACATGCTCAGCTTCCCACATTGATTATTCAATTTTATGTTTTCTCCAAAGCACGTTTATCATTTGGGTCATAAAAAGTTTCATTACATACTCTCATGTTTCATGAATCTCGATAGACTCTTTGGAGTAAGATGAATCTGGTTCCAGTTTTATTTCTTCATAGGTTGAGTGTATGTGTTAGGTATAACATTTACTATCTTAATAAGGATACATGGAACACATCATGATCTTTGTAAAGACATAATGGCCTTAATAATTGGTACACTACAACTCTAATTCATTCTATAATTTAAAATGGTCTAATGTACATGGGGAACAATTTCCCTTTCTTACTAAACCTTATGATATCGTTTTGTGATGATACTTCCAGAAAGACAAGATCTCTCACATGAAATTCAAAATCCTCTATTTGGTTTTCAAAATAACTATTTTTTATACTTTGAGCTTGTTTAATATAAGCTTGAATTCCCTTTACCTTTTGAATTTTATCTTCTATAAGTTCTGGGCCCATAAGTTTTCTCTCACTAACATCATTCCAACACGTTGGAGTACAATATATTTTTCCATATAATTCCTCATATGGAACCATTTTAATTCTATAATGAAAACCATTATTTTTGTACAACTTTACTAAATTTATATACTACCCCCACATAACATTAGATTTAGGTTATCATAATCTCACAAATCTTACAATTCCTCAATGATTATTTCAGATATTATTTCGGTTTGAGGGTAATAAGATGAACTCAAATAAAGCTCAGTATCCGAATACATCAGTGGACTCATCCAAAATTTTGATGTAAAATGGGGATCTCAATCATACACAATCGATATATGCGCATCATGAAGTCTTAAATACTTATCAATAGAGACTTGATAGGCCCTCAAGAGGTAAATATTCTCTTATAATAGAAAATGAGCTGATTTTTTAAGGTAATCAACAATAACCCTTATCACAATAATCTTTTTGGGAATATTTGGTAATCCAGTGATGAACTCCATAGTAATATCATCCTAATTACACATAATAATATGTAGAGGTTTCATGATCCCATTGTGTTTTGTCTGTCATCCTTCACTGGTTGACAAACTAGATATTTTGACACATAGTTAGCAATTTACCGCATCATATTATCCTGCCAAAAATATTCATTGAAATCTATATACATATTCGTTATACCATGAGGTATAGAGAAATTTTGTATTTTAGAATCATATAATATTTAGCTTTTTTAGATCTGTTATTGAAGTGAAGCATAATCTCTTTCTATATTTCTAAATCCATCTTCATACATAAAGTCTCAAAATATTCTGTCATTAATAGCATTAATTTTCTTTCTAAAATTCTCATCATTTGATTGATATCTTTTTTTATCTTCTCTAATAATGATGGTTTATCATTCATTTGAAAAAAGAGTCATGTTTCCCCTTCTTTGACAATCCCTAAATCCATATTAACTAAATCCATGAATATATGAGATTTCTCAATCCTCCTTTAGGTCATTAGTTAATAAATTTCGTGCTAAATGAATTTTATTATGTATTTACATTTCCTGAGTGGTATTATACAGAGAAATCATAATTTTTTAGTAAATCAAGTCTTCATCTTTACCTCATGTTGAGTTATTTTTTTATGTAAATATTTTTTTTAAAATCTTATGATCTATATATATATCTCACATATTTCACTATAGTGATAGTCTATCCATATTTTTAGATCAATGATTGTGGTTCCTATCTCAAGATCATGGGTAGTATAATTTTTTTAATGAATATTCAACTACCTCGATTCATATGCAACAACTTTATCATTTTTCACAAGGAAACAACCCATTCCTTTCTCTGATACATCAATGAATATTAAAAAACTTTAATTTTTATGGTAAATTAAAAATTGGATCCTTGACTAGTCTTATATTAAATTCTTCACAACATTATTCACAATATTTTTTCCATACGAACATATTCCATTTACAAGTGATCTTGGTTAACATGTCATCTAATCAAGAAAAATTCTAAATGAAACACCAATAGTAACCTACTAAAATAATGAAACCATGTATCTCAATTATGTCTGTTGGCATATGCCATTATGGTATTTCCTTTTCCTTCTCAAGATCAACTGCAATTATATATTTATAGAAAATGTGGCCAATAAAATAAATTTCATGAATCTATAATTCAAACTTTCTAAATTTACCATATCACTCAATCCTTATGGAAGTCTAAATAATAGTACACAAGTTATTCTCATGGTCTTCATATCATTTATAATAAACCATAATATCATTAATGGATAATACAAAACAATAATCAAGATATTCCTTGAATAATATATTCATTAGATCTATGAAAATGTATAGTTACCTAATCAATCCAAATGGAACTACTGTAGGCTCATAATTTCCATACCTCACTAAGAATTATGTCTTCAGAATATATCTATTCTTTACTAAGAATTTATGATACTCAGAATGATGTTCAATCATAAAAAACTATTTAGATCCATCAATTTTATAAAATAAATTATTAATGATAGTCATAGGATACTTTCTCTTTATTTTAAAAACATTGATTTCTCTAAAGTCAATTCATATACTAAAGGATACATCTTTTATCTAAAAAAATAGAACATGGTCTCCCCAAGGAGAAACACTATGGAGAATAAATACCTTATTAATTAAATTTTATAGTTGTCTCTTTAACTCCAATAATTCCATAGTGAACATACTATAAGGGTCATTTATATTGGCCTTGCATCATAGATTAAATCAATGGTAATCTTAAATTCATGATATGGGGGTAGTCCACGTAATTCGTTAGGAAACACATCAATATATTTCTGTATAATTGGTACATCCTCAATTTTAAGATTACTTTATTCATCCCTAGATATTGTTTTCTCTTCCTCAAAAAAAATATCATTTAGTAATGCTAAAGCGGTGGATCTATATAGGAAATTACATGATGTGGTTTCAGATCTAAATATTATTGATTCTATATATTCCTCAAAAATCAGAATTTATTGATTATTGTAATTTATTTTCACATAATATTTGGAAATCCAGTCTATAATAAGGATTATATCAATGTCAAACATAGGTATGATAAAAAGGTATGAAACTAAAGCACGCTTATATTTCATTAAGATTAATGACTGGCACATTTTTATTGCAATGAGACTTACCTTAAGAGTTTTTACTAAGAACTCCCATATTAAATCAAAAGGGAAATGTCTTATTTTCTTAGCACATTGGGTATATATAAAAGAGTAAAGTAATCTTGAATCAAATAAAGCATTGGATAATTTTTGAAGATATGATTAATGTAAATTCCACCACATCATTGGGTACTTCCACATCAGTTGTGGTAATCGTATAAGCATGTCTGTCTCCACTTGGCCTCTTATAGGTTATATTCGATTGATGATTGAGACATTGATTTGAATAATGACCCATTTAATTATAGTTTAATCATTAAACATAATTTATTTTTTTCCCTTTCATTCATTAGATTGATGAAACTTGTCTCTGCACATATAACAAACTCCCATTCCATTCAAGCATTTCCCATGATGATTATTTCCAAAATTTCTTGTAATCGGAATTACCTTATTCTAATTTTCTTCATTGATGCTTCACCTTTTTTCGGGATACCATAAACCTATTCTTCTCTTGATTTGTCTGGAAAATATAGGATCTGGGAAATTTATTCTATGTTTTTATATTACTTAATACTATTACATAATATGATGAATTTTTTTGAGAAGATATTACCCTTCGTACAATTTGATTAAGACATTCAATGAAATGATCAATAATGTTTTCTAAATCATGTATATAATCTATATCATACTTGGATAGAATTTTGAACACAACCTTATACTATGCAACACTCTATTATTCATTTTTCTTTAAGCTATGGAATTTTTTCAGCATTATAGTTTGTTGTAATCAAGGGAAATATTTGTCAAATACATTTATTTAATATTTATCCATTCCACAGATTCTATTTCATCATCCTACATATTATTATGTATTAATGACCACTGTTGATATGTATATCCCTTGAGACAATATACTTATAGTACCACATTTTCATTTTCATTGCATCCCAATTATAGAAATATCTTTTCAAGGGACTTGACCAACTTCTTATCTATAACTAGATTTATAGACCCATTGAATAATGGAGTATTTTGCAACATAAAACAACCCAAAATAGTTATACTATGGTTATTTTTAATAAAATGAGTAAACATTCCTAATATGGTTGTGATCTTCTCAAATCCAATAATAATTGTGTTGACTTTCCCATTGGGGTAATCCCTACACTGTCCCTGGGTATTGATTTTCTTTCTTATTTTAGGATCCCTCAAAAAATCATGGAACACACTATGTTATCTCATAATAATCATGTGTTTAGAAACAAAAATTCCATATATGGAATTATTATAATTCCCTTGTTTACATAACATCTAGTTCTCATGGTTTCTACTATACTTTCTCTAATACCAACTATAACAACCCTTACCTCAGTAGCCAAGAGTTAGTGGTAATTTATTACAATGGAATTGAAAAAGAGATCATATAACCAAGGAATTATCAATTTAGTATACTTAATGAAGTAGATACATACATGGTTTAATTATTACATTGGAAATTAAACATAGAACATAATAAAAGAAAACAAACTGCTTCATTAACACTTATTTAAATATTTCATCCTCATGGAAGGAAAAGAAATAAAAGGATGAGATAAAATTATAAGCAATGGTTATATTAATAAATAATAAGTGAAGTAAATTTGATAAGGCATAATCATTATGGAAAGATAAATTACAGAGAAATACATTCCATCAATAAACTGAGATTGAAAATTCAACCATATATATTTTTTGATATTGAAAATGTGATGGAAAGTAATAATTGAATATCGAATGAATAAAATATTTAATAATTGGACATTATATATATTTCACATGAACCAAAACCTTAAATACCTTCCAAGATATGGTTTATATTTTTTGGTTGAAACCCATTTGACTCTTCTTCGAAGCAAACACAATTGGTTTCTCAACAAATATTTTTGTCTCCTGAGACCTATTGATTGATCAAGGTGATGTAGAATTCTAGGCCCCAAACATCACTGAAATTCCAAATAATTATTCATACATATATTTAATTCAAGAGAAATATTTATTTTCAATATATCTGTACTAAATAGAGGATACATATTTATCAATATTTCCCCAATTAAATCAACACTCAAAGTAAAAAACATATATAAAAATAACATATAGCTAAGAAAATAATCATATCCATGATATACGAAATAAGAATATTTAATAAAATATTCAGTGAATTATTATTCTAAATAAAAGGGAAGTATTCATACACCTCACACAATGAATAAATTTTGAATTAAGAAAATCTCACCATAATAAAAGTGAGATAAGAAACCTTACCCTTATGTCTGAAATGATTCTGAACTTGTAAATAATGTATGGATAATTGAATTAGATTAATTAATTAATTAATTAATAATATTTAATACATTTTATTAATTTTTTATAATTTTTTTGTTTATATATGGATTGTTTTATGAGTTATAAGATTCCATTTTTTCATTCTGAGAGTCTTCGTCTTCTTCATTTTTAATGATTAGTTTTCTTGTATACAAGACCATAAGTTCATTTATAATGAAAATAGTTTTCTATAATTGAAAATATATTTCATTAGATAACTTTAAGACGTTTTCAGGATCTCATATATGATTCAGTTATATGCTATGAGAAAAAATCATTAGATAAAACCATAGTGAAAACGATTTAATTTAATTTGGTGGTTTTTACAACCATCAAAAACTTATATCATTTTTGATAATATCATGTTAATATATTGGTTACATAAAAATATATAATTAATTATATTTATAATAAATTATGTTTTAACAACAATAATGGTTTTATGACTATCCATGAAGGCGGTGATAGAAAATTAAGAAGCATCATCCACGATTGTGGAAAATCGACACATCATGGAAGATGTTTTCATTTTTATAATAAAAGGGAAGAGAGAAGGGGTTTGATGGTTGATATTCCATTAACATAAAAAAATAATTTTTATTTAAGATAATGGAGTTATAATTAATTATTTTACAGATTAGATAGGGAGAGAACATGAAAAGAAATAAAATTAAAATAAATTAAAAGAAAACGAAATATGGTTTTACCTCTTTTATAGAATCTCCTTGAGAACCTCATTAAAGAACTATTGATTGGTGTTTTGGTGATACCCGGAATACTAAGAAGTGGGGAAGAGGTTTGGGATTGTAATTGGTAATAATATAATAAATCTAAAATTCTTTAAATGTGTGAGGATATTATTGGAACCATGGTTATTCTATGCATGAATTGGAGTATGTTTTGTGTTTTTTGTAAATCCTCTATGGATGTTTAGAATGTGTATTAGAAAATTGATCATACAGTTCAAGAAGACAACAATATTGAAGGTGGCGTCGTTTCCTAGAGGAAGTGGTGCACAAAAAATAATGGTTGTGCATCAAATACATGAGATGGGCGCGAAAAACAGTGTGGTGCACAAAATAGTGGATCGAGGTTTCTTGTGAAAATAGTGTTTAGAAATTAGAACGTCGTAAAATGGGAAAGGCATGGGCTGTGAGAAAAATCTGATGATGTGCGCGAAAAAAACAATATCGATGCGAAAGATTACTCACTAGATGTGAAGTTTTTCACACTGAAGGGGGTTTCGCGCGTGGGGGTCTCAGACACCTATAAATAAGAGGTGACCCCCCTCATTCCAGTGGGATGAAGTGTTAAAGAAGATATAAGGTCTGATGCACAAAAAAAGATCGCGTAAAGGGGTTTGCACGAAATATTTTGGATTGCGAAGAAAATTCCAAGATGTGTGAAAAATGAAGAGTTGCGTGTAAAAATTGTGGTTGCGCGTAAAAGATTCATTTGTGAGAAAATTGGTGTGGTGGAGCGAAATATTTTTCCGCTTAAAAAAGATAATTTTGTGCTCAATATGAAGGTTTTGCGTGCAAAGGGTTGGTGTTGCGGGCAATTGTCAGAAATCTTGTTTTCTCGTTCTGGTTATCCGGTTCAGTGGTTCAGTGCGTACAAGTGAATCATTTTGGGACTACAATGCAAGAAGAGTCTCGTGTTGAGTAGAGACAAAGACTTCAATGAAAATCTGTTGAAGTGACCTTCACGTCTATAAACTGCATGGGACATCACCAACAATAGTGAACCAGGGGGAGTCAACGGGAGTGACCTGAGGGACGGAGTGAGCTATCTCTGAACCTGGGTAAAGGCATTGAGCCTGGGACAGAGTGATTATTCCTAAACCTCTGTAATCCACAGCTAGTGATGATTAGTGGAATTTGGTACGACTGACTACCTGTCGGTGTATGCTCCTTAGACGTAGCCCTTAGTGGTGAACCAAGTAAAAAGTGTTGTGTCATCTCTCTTCATGTGAATGTTTGTTTATTGATCACTTTAATCATACAGGTTTAACAAGTTCCTTCCAATGTGGGAACAAGATCAATATCTTTAAATGAAAATTTTGTCACCCTGATTCACCCCTACCCTCTCAGGGTATCCCCGGGTCCTATAGATTAGTGCTCACGAGTGGTGGTATTTATAGTTGAAGAGCATGGATTTCTTTATTATTTTATTCTTTTTCTTATTATCATGGATAAATACAATAAATAGTGTTGATTATTATGATTAATTATAGTAAATAGTGTATGTGAGTTCAGAATAATGGTTTCTTACAAAATCCATGACATAAAAAGTCATGTATTTGGATTAAAATGTTAAATAACAGAAATTACCATATTTATCTATTTAAAAAATCAATTATTTCTCAAAAATCTTGTAAACACACCCATGAATTTATTTGACATTTAAATTTCAAAAATGGACTCCATTTTTGGAAAATAGTTTTCTAAATTTTAGAAATTTAATTTTATATTAGATTCATTATTTATTAAAAAATACTTATTTTAAAATTATAACTGATTTTATGACACCATGATTAATTAATTAAGGTCTCATAAAATCATCATATTATCAAAAGAAAAAAAACTATTAATTTATGAATATATTTTATGAAAATGAATTTTTTTTAAATCATTATTTTAATTAAAAAATTGTAAATAACTATTTTTGTTTCCTAAAAATACAAACACTTAGTTTATCATTTTTAAAAAGTTTATTTAAATATTATATGATAAAAATATATCATATTTTTAATTATGAGATACATAAATTTTATTTATAATTTTATAGATGATATTATTATTCTAATGGTAAATTTATTATTCCTAACATTCTCATTACAATTTGAATGGTCATTTTAACAGTTAATAGTATATCACTTCTTGTTTAAGCTTGATGTTGTGTGCTACATAAGATATCGAATGAGTTGAATTTATTTAAGAAGATATAGACCATAAAATTTTGGAGTTTTATAATTCCTGTCCCAAATAATGGTACATCAATAGATTTTGAAATTTATGAGGAATATCCATCTGGAATGTCAAAAAAAGCATGCAACAAAGCCTTTTTCATGCACAAGGTACATGTCGATTTATTTCCAAACGATACCTTTTATGGTTATTACCACTAGGTATATATGTTCTAGATCCACACCCACTTTCAATATCTAGATATAGATTTCATTATATAGAAACCAATATCATTATACCTTTCATAAATTTATTTATGTTTTTTAATACATATACATATCTGATGTGTTTTTATTAATGTATTCTTTTCATTATTCTCAAAAATAACATGAAATTAATTGGATAAAAACAATAAAAAACACATTTTTCAAATATATTTTAGTTCATTATTTTTAACATAATGGAAGACGAAAGATATTCCCAAAATATTTGGAGGACTAATTTCATTCGTAAATTAGGAACATAATCAATAAACTTAAAATAAAGCTTCCATATTTAATACTTTATAAATTACTCCATGTTTCCTTTAGACTCTTAATAGTGCATATGCTAACATATGGACATACAAAAGATAATGATAATCTATAAATCCTAGTAATGTAATAATAAAAGTATATCATGATGATAATTAATAAAATTGAGTTAAGAGTCATATTCCGATAACATAAAAAGGTAATAATTATATATGCTCTCACAAAGGCATGGAATGAGATAATGACATCATATAATCAAGTTATCATAAGACTGTGACAATAATATAAAATGTGACATCAGAATCATTAGTCGAGGTTATTTTCCAAGATATCATAACATATTGTGCTTTTTCTAGCAAATACAGCACTATACATGGTATCTCATGATATAAAAACATTACGGAATACATTGGAGAATTGTTAGGGTTCATCCTTAATATTTATTAAATTTATCTGTGGCACATCGATCATATAACTCAAGAATATATTTTTTTCATTTTAATCTCTAGATTATGAATATGGCTTCCAAACATTGAATTCCAAAATACTTTAAGTATAGTTACATATGGGTGACTAACTTTGAATGAAAAAAGGTATGTGCATTCACAAGAAACATGTTTTGAATGGAAAACCACATGATGGTTAATTTATAATAAAGGTTATAAATGAAAGTTCATTGAATGTATTAATGATAGATAAAGATGGTCTATAATTATTTGGAAATCATATGAATAATAAAGGAATGTTTATAAACATTTGAAAACATGAATTATCTAGAATAATAATTTATAATACAAATAAGGTTATGGTATGTAAAATGAGAGAGACAAAAAAACCACTTACAACATCATTGTAATGAATTAGGTAAATTTTATAATGATAGGGGATACATAATATCTCATTATTTTAAAATAAATTAGACAGTAAAATAATATTTATAAAAAATTAAAACATAATAAATTGATATTTATAAGTAAAATTATAAAGGACGTTTATTAATGAAGAGGAAGAGGAGGATAATCCCTTACCATGAGAGGATGATCCTTAAAGATTGTCAAGGGATCCTTATGGCCATTGGAACTCCATGGGAGTGATTTAGAGGGGAACATGGAGAAATAACCTAATTATAAATGGGTTTAGAGTAGATTTTAATGTTAGAATGATTGGGTATTTATTAAGAAAAATAGGGGGATTAATTATTAATCTCTAAAAATAGGTTTTGGAATATATGTTTTGAAATATTCAAAACCATTACTTCTCCCATGGTTTTAAAAATCCAATGTTTTTTAGTATTTTTATGGTTTACGGGCTGAACAAATTTATATAACACCGTTGATGATTTTGAAGTGAGTCATGTTCATAAAGAATTGATTTTATAAGTCATAAAGTAACCTTTATGTTTTGGAAGGTTCTTTAACGGTTTGAAAAAAACAAATGTCACACTTTAAAAAAATATTTTATTAAAAAAATAATTTTTTTGAAATCCTTTATAAAATTTATCATAGAATTTTTGGATCCTTATGAGGTCATTATATGTATAATACATTTATAATCTAATTAATTTTTGCCCAAAAATTGTATTATATAAAAAAATATGAAAATTTTATTTTTATATAATTTAAATTTGATGAATTGAGAAATTTAATTTATTTGATCACAAAATTCTAAATTTGTGAAATATATTTTATAAAAAACAATTATTTAGTAAAAGCTAATAATTTATTACATGGTCAAATTTATAATATTCATAAAACCCACTTATGATAGAATAAATTATTTTATTATCTATAAATTTGCATACAATAATTTTTATAAAATTTATATACAAATAAAAAATTATTTAATATACATGAATTTATCAGAAAAATGTTTTTAATAAATATTAAACATATATGTTATTCCAAACATAAAATTATAGTTTATATGTATCAAAACTAAATTCTATCATTTCCATCCTCTATTGTGGTATATTTTATTATATATAAAATTTTGATAAGAAAGAAATGATATTGGGGGGAGAATATTTCATTTCAAGTGGAACTTTATATGCTATTTTGGTCTATATATATATATCCGATTATTACACCATTATTCACACTAAGGGTAAGGTGGGGGATTTTAATCCATTCTTGGGGTGGTTTCGATAAATATTTTGAACTGTGATATATAAAATCTTGAAATTGTCTCACAAGCGGCTCTTCTTGAGTTTTAGTTTTTTGATCTCAGTATGGGCTTGGTCCAGGGTGGATAATAGTGATTCAACCACCCCTAGAGTCTCCAATAAGTGAGCCTCATATGTTTTGATCCTAGTGGTTGAGGCCATATCTTTTTTCTTACTATATCTATTATATTTTATTATATCCCTTAATATATACTAATCATAATGTTAAATGTATACCAGTTATTTTTCTAATGGGCATGAAACTAAAAGGACATTATTCTCAATAATATTATAATAACTATATTTTATAAGGGACCAAAATTATAATGAAATATTGATCTTCTGTTTTATATAACCAAGTTAATTAATAAGTCATATATTCATTAATAATGAAATTCCATTTTTAGAAAATTCTAGGTTATTCTATTTTTTTTTATATTTTAGATTCTAAGCATATATATGATATATTTTGTCTCACACTACCCTTTTCTAGTCATATTATCTCCTTCCTTTCTATTCTGTCTCATTTACCTAAGAAACCATAATGATTACAGTTTTTGATTTATGGATTTTCTATGAGAAATAATAAATTTCCATTTATTTGGTTGTTATACCCTATATTTTTAACACAATGTAATGTTCATTTATATGACTAGTTTTATAATAATATTAAATTGAAGGATTATATGAATTTGATCGATATACTATATACTATTTTAATAAAATCACAATCAGTTCTAGGTTACACGAGTTTCAATGTCACAGTTGATATTAGAGAAATTTAGTAGGAAACATGGGAGAAATATTTAGAAGATCACGGTCAGAGAACATAAATCAATGACAAACCCTTACAATATTATAGAAATATATATAGATTAAATGTTATTAATTTTCTATAAATTCATAGGATTTATATATTGTGATTTTTAAATTCATAGTTTTATTCATTAACAAATTAAGTATATTCCATTGTTTTGATATAGAACATAATTGGAGGAATAGAAAACATAAAAACACTTATAATCAATGTAGGGGTTTCCATATAATGAAAGATGATGAGACTAGTTTTATAAAAGAGTATATTAAAACTAAATTTCTTTAGTATTCATAGATTTGGACCAATTACATTGATTGTATATAATAACCTATGGCTCTAAAAGATGGTGTAACAGTGTTGGGTTGATTCATGAGGAAATAAAATATATACTTCAATGGAAAAGAAAATTGGTTAGGAGAAAAACATCGATCAAGTCCCTAAACAAGTTATTCCTTTATTTTGGATGTATTAAAACATACAATGTTATCATGCTTTAATATAATATGAGATTAGAGGATGATCAATAGTGATCTTTGATTTGAAACAATAAAAAGGAAGCTGGTATTAGGAATATAGAATGGATGTTTTTTGTTTTTATATTTTTTGATATTTACTTTCCCTATGAGAAATAAGGTAACAAAGAAAATTAAATTCATTAATTTAAGATAAAACAAAGAGGAATTTTTTACTGAGTATGAGGCTAAATTTACAAGCATAGCATGACAAGATACTGATAATGTGCATTATCCATAAATAAATATTGATTTTTTCTTTGATGGGTTGAATACAAGACTTCAAAGGGCCCCATTCTCTGAAAGAAATTCATAATATTAGAAGATAGTGACACGTTCCATCATGATCTAGAAGGAATTGTCCACGTCTATTAATTTCATAGAAAATAAAGTTAATAATTGGTTGGTTGGAAACATTGGAGGAGGAAATATTGAAATGTAAACTAATAGAAGTGTGGAATTACCAACTTTCGATAACGATTAGAAGAAACAACCTAGGTATTTATTTAGGTGAAAGGGAGATTACCACCGGTTTGAAGATGTAGGATATCAAGCTCATTAGTGAAATTGAAAAACAAATCCACTAATGTACAATTATTCAATTGTAAGGAGATGGGACCCTATTAAAATCAATTTCGCAAGAATTATGGGAATAAAATTTATGAAATTTAAATGGAGAATTATTCATAATATCTAATTTTAACACCATAAGTTGAGGTTTAAAATGATGTTATCATCAGTATTTTGGTCATAAACTCAATGTCAAATAATATATTAATTGTTTCTGGATCCATGCACTCTTTTTTTTTCAAATTTTTTAAGAACATTGAATCAACCTATGACACATTAAATAATAAGATATAGATTAATAATTATAGTGTAAATCTTATATACATGAACATTTATTAGTCTATCTCTTTTAAAATACATAGAGGTTCGTTATTTACAAACATGATGTTAATGCCAATGGTTGACATTTATATAATCCTATGGATTTATTAGATCACAATGAATAATACAAGAATTAATTTTTAGAGTATATTATTATATATTAGGATAGAATATAATCACTTTTTTGAAATGAATTTATTGCCTAATTCTTGTTCCAAACCACCTTTAGTTGCCCATTTTAATGAAATTGTTAGTGAAGATAAAACAATTAATGCAAAAAATTTTGTTAGAATAGAGAATATATCTTTATTGGGGGATTACATTTTATTATTTTTTGGGTATCTACATGTATATCCACCTTCTCATGAAGTATAGTTATCTATTGTACTTATCCATGATGAAAAACCCATATCTAAAATGTCATTCAGAAAAGCTCCAATATATTTTTTTGTAAATAAAGAAACAATTGTAAGAGTTAGGTGATAAGGGACCCAAACTCCCAAATGTTTCTCCTTAGTGATAACATGTACTATTTTTTAAAAAGAATGATGGGTTTATAGGGATTTTCATTGATTTTAGTGGAATCAATTCCACTACTTTGAAGAATATGTGTCCTTTACATCATATTGATGATCTGTTGGATCAATATCAAGTTAATAAATACATCTCAATAATTGATCTCAATTTTGGTTATCATAAAATAAATGTATATAATAATGATATATATCAGTCAAATTTTCTTATAATTAATATTTAGTATGAGTTCATAGTAATTAATTTTGTTTTATCAAATTCATCATTAGTGTTTATGAATTCAATGAATTGTGTATACATGTATTATCCTGATAAAATTTTTTGTGGTTTTTATTGATGATATCTTGATATAATCTATGTTATATGAAGAACATAAAGACTATTTATATATTTTAAATGATAGACAAAAGGAGAAGGAGATATATGTGAAATTTAGTTACTGTGAATTTTTGGGACCATCATGTTTCTTTTCATGGCCCTTTTATCTCCATGTATATAATATCAATCAACCATAATAAAAAATTTTATTATCTAACAAACCATGCCAATAAATATAACTAATATATATAGTTTCCTTATTTTAGTTGGTTACTATCTAATTTTTATTGAATTTTTTTCTGATTAGATAATATGTTAACCAATTTGGAAAACAAAGGTGTCAAATTACGACTCACTATGGAATATGAACAAATATTTATAAAATTAACAAAACTGTCTATCAATTTATTTTTATTTACATTATGTTATAAGAAGGGATGATTGGATTTATATACTGATGAATAAATGAAATTAAAATGGAGTTTCCTTATAAAAAATGATTGAGATATTGCTCACAAATTGAGAAAAATATTGGCCAATCATCCAGACTATCCAATTCATAATTTTGAGTTAGATGCTCTCAAATTTGTGTTGGAAATATGAAGAATATATCTTTTTGAAGAAAATATGATATATATATATATATATATATAAGGATTATAAATGTTTGAAGTATATATTCACATAGAAATAGATTAACTTAAGACAAAGGAGAAGGCCAAAAAAACTGAAAGAATATGAATATGAAATATAATTCTGACATAAAATAAAAAATAAAGTGGTTTATTCTTTGAGAAGGAAGGTTTTGGGAGTTATATCCATGATGAGGATGGACCAGATTCCTATATTTATGGATTTGGTAAATTATGATATAGAAATTATTAATAAAGGTGAATCATCAACCCTTTTTCCAAATAATTGTTATCCATAATTATAAAAGAATATAAATATGTCATAAATAAATAAAAAAGGATTACAATATAAAATAAAATCCATGAAAGATGTGATATTGATTGAATTAATTTCTAAATATTGTGTTTTAATTTTGGGAATGAAATTATGTGTACTACAACATACCATACCCGGATGCCACCTGAAAATGTTCCCCGTGTCTGGTTGGTCACAAGGCCTCAAGCACATCTTCCCAAATACTAGAGGCTTCTGACTATTAGCAAGCTCCTAGGTGAGTTAGTGGGGAGACTATATCCTCATTGACAAATTATCACAACTGAATTAAATCATATAATAAATATTATAATTAAAATAAACAACAAAAAATTGAAGGTACGACCAGTAGAACAAGAATACATATATCAATAACAAGAAGTGTCTCATATTCAAAATGATGTAGATGTTATAGGTATCTAAAAATAAACCAAAATAGTACAAGGAAATATATTACAATACATGTATCCTAAAAAGAACAAATGACCAAAAATCCATCCTAGCATCGCAAGCCTCATCTTGGTCATATACTCCCCTACTCAAAATCCATAGTCAACAACATGAACTTGGGAACTTTCCCCTATCATCACCGACAATTATATAATCTTTTTGGGTTCTCAAGGATGCCCAAATAGGGTGTGTGATAAATATCCCAGTAGGCAACCACGTAGTCAATACAGTTCAATCACCAATTAGAAAAATTTGCTAGCAAGAATAAACAACCAAGATATAAGTTTGTATTCCCATGGAATAAGTCTACTGTAGTAAGTAAAAATGAAGAACCTTCAAGGATACCTACAAAATAATTTCATCTCCTAACAAGGAAACTATAAAAATAATACAATAATGTCACATAGACACACTGTACATCCATCTGTATCAAGAAATCTATAGCCATGCTTTATAGAGAAGTAAAATGTCTGAAGGCCACACCATATAGTGAAGTCTGAACCCCAAGGGTAGGATCCAAAGTGTCAGTAGAACAATTAATCCATGTAATAAATTATAGATAACTGAGGGCTGGGTCCATGAGGTATGTCCAAGGCATCACATCGAGACCCATTGGAATCTCTAGTGTAAACTCTTTTAGGCACTAGTTGGGGTCCTAGTAACCTTATAATAGAATGTCCTACGTTATCCCAAGTAAGCCGGATCCATGGGGTAGCAAGGTCCAAGGAATCCCATGAAATCAAGACTCAAGGGGCAGAGTCAACCCAAGGCATCCACTACCACATTCTAGATCCATGTAGAGCAGTCCATGGAATCTATCAAACCATTCTTTTAATTTATAAAATTTTAGCAATTCAAAACCCTGTGAGTATACCAACTCATATGAACTAGCACAAACCGTGAGTTTCCCCACTCATTCATTCCATTTACCATTCACCATTTTTATGGTCATTCCCTCCCATATCATCCATTTACATGACGTTAACCATTTATATAGGTATAACCACCCATATCAACACATTACATTTATTACAAAATATCGAAACAGGTATAGTGTCACTAGATATCAATATTAAAGGAGGCATTACATCTCTTAAACAAGCTATGCAAGTTATCAAGGCAGTAAAGGGATTCTTCTATCTAGGAAATAACAAGCACACGTAGCATGGGTGGTTTGAATTGGTATAAAAAATATATTTCCATAAGGCGTACCCCTTTGGTGATGTTAAAACGAGCAATGAGTTTCAATTAACCTAAATGGAACCCATGGTCATCCTTACTAGGTCCAATTAAAACTTCTAAAATCAACTCACTCAAAGATGAGACCTCACTGAAAAGTCCAACAGAAGGAATATTGACTGAATGCCCAAAAAAACCAAGAAAAGCCAAAAGAATGTATAGACCACATGCCTCGCCTCGGTAGTAGACTACTCATCCAATATCAAGTATTGATTCATCCTGGTTTTGAAGAAATATGATGAACATAATATTAGGGCATATGGACATAAATCCAAATAGCATATTCATTTTTCCAATGAATCCAGAATGACTAAAATTGAATCGAGGACTTACCATTACAGATCCTATGAGATGACCAGTGATCAAAATGAAGGTCATACGAAGACTCTAACTCGATTATTATCTTTAGAGCCAAAGAGAAAGCTCCACAATGGGAAGCTATGCGATTAATGAGGAAACCTTATTTGGGTTTTAATTTATTTTTTTTAAAAAACCCAATTAAAAGGGTTACACAGTTTACAGACATGGTTTCCCAAACTGTGTGGAATCCTTATGCACCTAAATTCATAGAAAGGGGCACTTCTAATTGTTACCCCACATGGGTTGACTAACTGTGCGGTAACCATGCAAAAGTGTTCTGGAAAACCTGTAAATTTTCATACATATCGCACGGTTTAGACTAACTGTATACATACCTTGCAAAAACCATGCGTTGGGTCATTTTCAGTTCAAAACCTGGTTCTGACCTCCGAACAAGCCCCATACACCTCCAAAAAACAATTTATCAAGATAAGTATTCACATAAAGCCATAATAAGGTAATTGATCTGAGGGAAAATGAATAATACCACATAAAAACCTAGGTTCTTACAATCTTACCCCTTATTACCATTCATCCCTCAATTCCTCTCTGAAGGGTGTCTATGATTCATCTAAGAACAACTTTAGCCACTGAGCACGTACATTGGCCTCCCTGTACCAAGTCTCATCATATAAATAATCATGATTCCATTGCACTCATAATAGAGGAATTGACCAGCCTCAGAGAACCATCAGGCTCCTGTCAACTATACGAATCAGATTCTCCTCAAAGGATGCATCAACCTGCAGCCCAACCTCCCCGGGCTGAAAAACAAGAGATTTTTCTGAGTGATAATGGTATAGATGAGATACATGGAAGATGTCATGCGTGGCTCGGTACCTCAGGGGTAACTAAAACTAATTGGAAACATACCTGACTCTCTCCAGAATCTCGAACATTCCGACATATCTTGTTGAATGTTTACCCTGTCTACCAATCCACCTATGTCCCAATCATAGGAAAACACATAATAAAACCTGATATCTAACCTTGAGCTCAAGAGGAAATCTGCGGCGATTGGCATATGATTTTGGGAGAGACTATGTAGTATCCATCCACTTCTGAATCAAAAAATCCTGTTCAAAAGTCCTCTACATGAGACACAGTCCCTGTAAATCTACCTCTCCTTCCTCTAACCAGCACAGGAGATAAGGGAATGAACTACCATATAAATCATCCTAAGGTTCCATATGTATCATCACTTGATAACAGTTATTGTAAGAGAAAATAACTAAGGGAATGTGCCTCTCCCAAGAGCCCCTGAAATTTAGGATGCATGCTTTCAGCATGTCCTCTTGGACCTATATCCTACGCTCTAATTGGTCATCAATCAAATGGTGGTATGTTGTTCTTATAAGAACATGTGTACCAAATGCCCACTGAAAAATATTCTAGAAATGAGACATAAAGCAGGAATAACTATCTAAAATTATAGCGTGCGGGGCCCCATGAGGTCATACAACCTTTCAGATGTAAAATTTTTCCAAGACGATAAAAACCGGAGGTCTACTTGATTGAAAAGAAATGTTTGGCCTTTGTAATCCAGTTAGGGACAACCCACACAACATTGTTACCTCAAGGAAACCTCGACAAACCCATCATGAAATCCATCGCGACATCATCCCATTTCCACTCAAGGATATTTAACAACTGTAAAATCCCGTCTAGTCATTGATGTTCTGCCTTCACCTACTGACAGGTGGAACACCTAGTAACAAAACCAGCTACCTCTATCTTCATTCTTAGCAACTAGTAATGATGTTTCAAGACATAATACATTTTGGTGACCCTGGGATGCAATGTCCAAGATGAAGAATGAAGCTCTTGCACTAACTCCTCCAGTATATTTGTCAAAACCCAGACACATCCATGGATATACAAGATATCATCATCACCTATTGTTAGACCAAAAGTGGGTTCCTCACCTGCCACACTATCCTACAGAACTACAACTTTGAAATCTGATATCTAACTCATCCTAAATCAATCCATCATGGTAGAGGTAATATCTAGGGATGAAAGAAAAGTCTTCCACTATCTTTCATGAACCTCCAGATGAATCTCATAAAACAATTCCATGACCTTCCACTCGCTACCGGTCTACTGTAATTTCTGTATATGAGTCCTCCTGATCATTTCATCGGCTACTGTGTTGACTTTATTCGGCATATAGGTAAGCTCGATGTGAAAGGACTTCAGTTACTCCACCAAATTTCATTCCCAGAAATTTAGATCATGATGTGTAAATATATACTTGATAATTTTGTGGTCCTTATACAACAAAAAATGCTCACCATGAAAATAGTGCCTTTAACAGTGTAACACAAGAACAATTGCAGCTAACTCAATATCATGCATATGGTAGTTCTTCTCATGAGGCCTCAACTATTGAGACCCATAAAACACGACTCGATCTCCCTATATGAGCACTGCCCCCAGCTCAATACCTGGAGCATCACAGTACACCACGTACCTCCAGCCCTGGTCTTGTGGTATGTAGATTGGCGCTGATGTCAACCTCTGTTTCAGCTCCAGAAAGGCTCTATTAGAGATTCTTACCACCCATACTCTACACCCATCTTATTGAAGCCCATCAATGGAACTTCTATGCTTGTGAAGTATTTTATAATACAAATATAATATCAATATATCCCTAAGAAACTTCGTATATCAAAGAAATTCTTTGGATGTTCTTAGGAAACAATAACTCTCACCATCTCTAGGTCTACTGACACTCCTATATCTGAGATTACATGACTCTAAGAAGTTATTCTGATCCACAAAAAAGTGGCACTTTTTGATATTGTCCTATAAATAATGCTCTCTCAAAGTATTCAAAAAGATATCAAGATCGTTGTCATGGTCGTGTCTATTTTGAGAATACACCAAGATATCATCCATGATAATTACTACAAAAGAATCCAAGGCTGGAAAACACGGTTCATCAGTGCCAAGAAAAATGCAGGAATATTCGTGTGACCAAACGGAATAGCTAGATACTCATATAACCCATACCTTCTATGAAAGGATTTACGATGTATGTCTATTGGTCGAACCCATACCTAGTGACATGCTGAACTAATGTCGATCTTCAAGAGCACTGAACCTCTCAAATCTAATAAAACAGGTCATACATCCGTTGAAAAGGATTATCTATTTTTAACTATCAGCTGGTTCAGTTTCCAATAGTACCCTCATAGCCTAAGAGTTCATTTCGCCTTTTTCTCAAAATGCACCGGCGAACCCCATGGGGAAGTACTGGGTATGAGAAACCCCTTCACCTTCAAATCATCTACCTGCCTCTAGATCTCCTGCATCTCAATAAGAGCCATAATGTACAGAGGAATGGATACCGATGATACATCTAGCACTATCTAAATAGAGAACTCCACTCTATCTTTGGAGGTAAATTAGAAGAGTCAAATGGAAATACATCCCTGAATCACCCAACCACTAGAGGAATGTTAGCTTGACTCACTCCTTGATCATCCAAAATAAATCTAGAATCATGGGTTGTCATTACACCAAGACCACGATGTTTGGGTCTGGATATACATTCTTGTATATACCACCCACCCTTGGGAAGAAACACTGCACCCTCTAGTGATGTGAAAGTCACCCTATAATGATAGTAGTCAACGTACACTCAATAATCCACAAGCCAGTCCAATTTGAGAATGACGTAAAATCATGTCATATCAAGGATATAAAGATTCAAGATGAATTGGTACCCAAAAACCTCAAATTGAAACTCCATAAACTAGTGTAATTAAATTTTTTTATCTCTCATCGATGTGTCTAGATTCAAAACGTCCTCAGATAGAAATACCACAAGCCCAAGTCTTTTTACCACTCATGTAGATATAAAGCTGTGAGAGGGACCTATATTGAAAAGAGTAGATGAAATATTAGAAGATACAAAGAGTGTACCTATCAATTTAGTGGTTCTGAGATATTTATCATATTGGGTATTTTTCCTTACACAGGTCTGTCATATACCATATCCCTACAACCCTACCTTGCTAATTTATGATGATCTGCCCAACCACCTATGAGAACATGGTGTTTGGATACTACAACCACAACCACCACTTCCCTAACATGAATGGCCTACACTGCGCCACCTATTATCTTGACACAGAGCTGAAGAACCTTCTCCTAAACATGATTTTATAGATGACCCTCTACCACTCACAGCTGGAGGAGATTTCATACCAAACCACTGTATCTTCCCCATGCTGTCACATGCTGCGCACACGACTGGGTCATGGTCGTAATGATTTTTCACGTGGACTTTCCTACCACACCGATAAAAGTACACCAATCTTCCTACACCCATATACATAATAGAAATCATATCACGGGAAGTCTTGAAACGACGCTTTCTGCCTAAAGACTTAGATCCAATTGGGTGAGAAACATCAGTCCCATGTTCTGTATCCCTGAATTCCCCCAGGTTTCACTATATAATCAGTGCCTGATTCACAATCTCAACGATAGAAGAAAACCTAAATACGTTGAACTGAGATATGATATCATGTTTGATACCGTCCTCTACGTTCCTGTCACTCGACATCTCATCATTAAGATACATTATGGTAAAATGATGTAGCTTTGTAAAGAATGAAGAGTATTCCATAACCATCATCACACCCAACACCAGATGTATAAAATCATTATTCCTCTCCGCTCATAGAGTCACAAGGTAAAAGTTTTCATAGAAGCGAGTTTGGAATTCAGCCCAACTCATATTTCGTAGCACCTCATCCCCGTTCAAAATGTCACACTAGTGCTTTGCCTCTTCACATAACATATAAGTCACATGATTGACCCTCCAATCTGAAGGCATATACATATGGTCGAAAATTGTTAACATGGTCTCTAACCATAGATCTACAGCCCGTGGTCCACTATCCCTTGAAAAATAAGTAGGATTCTAATACTAGAACACCAACGCTAGCATATCCATAATCATGGATAGTTGTAGTGTTCCATATAATGTCTACAAATAGAAAAAGAAACCCCTACAGAACTATGCCTCATCACCTGTGTCTAGAACACCCACACATGACGCAACTGGTACTATAGGAGGATCATGGAGTAGCACGTGGCCCACTATCTCTAATTTATTGTCACCGCCTCCATCACTTCGTACCACAGGAGGTTGTGGTGGTGGCACGTCTCAAAAATTCCAAACTCAAGACTCTGGAGAGAACAACATCAAACCACAATGCTAAAGAGTTCATGATAGGTTAAAAACCTCCAATAAACCTTGTCAAACCCTTAGCCTACTTGTAAATCCAAAACTGTATAAATAATAGTGAAAGAACCACTAGAAACAATGCCACTTTTCCACTCAAAATCTAGGTCAAGGTCAAGTCTCCATTCACTATTCATGTTTACATTTGAGTTCACATTTAGTTAAATAGAAAATTACACCAAGGGATTACTAATTACAGAATCCATGAGGGCCCATAACACCTCATTAACCCAAAACCTGTCTCCCATTCATATCATACATGTGACAGGTTCATTTAACATTTACATTTCACTAGTGTGTCATTTACTAATTCATAATAGATCATACACCTTATGGATTGAAAGATGGCATCATACTATTATCTACTACACCCAAAAAACACAATATTAGGTACAAATATCACCCCAACAATCAAAAAAACTAGAAATATCTAATAAATAATAGCTAGAATGACATAATGCATGGCATGTTATTCTAACAAGTGTCTATATGATGCATAAGATAGAACAACCTCATCTCATCAGGTTGAAAATAAAATAGAAACCACAATTGAATTGATAGTAATAGTATAAATCTTCTATTTCACCCATATATGAAATCAAATCAACTATAATAGTCAAAAATCCAAAAAATAGAACTCAATTCGGGTGAATTTGGTTATTCCCTGTACCCGGGGTAGGTACTCCTGGGCACAGTTTTTTTACCAAACTCAATTTTCTTCCTATCCCTACCTAATTTCACCAAATAGTAATATAAACTCGAAAAACTCATCAGATAGCACTTTTTAATGTCTCGAACCCAGATTCCACCCAAAACGATGCCCTAAGCCCTATTGGTCAGAAGGCCTCAAGTGCATCTCCCCAAATTCTAGGGAATATTGAGTAGCAACGAGGGCTTTGATGATTTAGTGGGGAGACTAAACCCCCATTACTAGAGTATCACATCATAATTCAATCATATATTAAATAGAGAAAGAGAAATAAACAACAGACAGTTGAATGTACTACTAGAAAAATAGGAATACACATATCCAATAACAGAAGATCCTCATATAAAAAATGATACTGATGGTACAAGTATCTATAAATCATCATGAAAAGATCATGGAAATATTGTACAATAAAAGTATCCCTAAAATAATAAATGACCAAAATGGAATCATAGCATCGCAAGCCTCATCATGGTCCTATACTCCCCTACTCTAAATCCACAGCCAACAACCTGTACTAGAGAGCTTGCCCCTATCATCATCAACAAACATATAATTAGTTTGGGTCCCCAAGGAGGTCGAAACTGGGTGTGATATAAATATCCCAGTTGGCAACCACCTAGGTCTATATAGTTCTAACAACAATTCTACCAATGTTCTAGCTGGTGTAATGAACCAATAAGTAAGTGTGTATACCCATGGCATAAGTCCACTACAGTAAGTAAAACCAAACAACCCTCAAGGATATTTGAGAAAGAGAGTCATCTCCTAAAAATTAATCTATAATAGGTAAATAAGATTGTTTCATGGCCACACTATATATCCAACTACATCAATAAGTTCATATCCACGCTATATATAAAGAAGTCAAATGTCCCAAACCATGTTGTGTACTGATGTTTAGAGCCCAAGGGCCAGATCCAATGTGTTAGTAGACTAAGGAATCCATGTAATAAATTTTAGACCATAGAGGCCCAAATCCAAGGAGAATATAAAAGGAATCCCATTGATTCCCATGGGCATCCCTAGTAAAAAATTGGTGACACACTATTTGGGGTCCTAGGAGCATGAAAAAATGAATTCCTACACGAGCCCAAGTAAGATGGATCAATGAGATATCAAGGCCCGCGGAATCCCAAAAAATCCGGATCCAAATGACAGAGTCAATCCAAGGCATCCACTACAGCATTCTAGATCTATGGAGAGAAGTATGTTTAATCTATCAAATCATTCATTCAATTCACTCCAATTAAGAAATTCAAAATCATGTCTGTATACCCACTCTCATAAAAAATCACAAATCATGTTTTTTCCTCTTAATTAATTCGCTTATCATTCACCATTTTTATGGGCTGACCCTCCCATATTATCCATTTATATTCCACTAACCATTTATATAGGTATACCCACCCATATCAAAAAATTACAATTAATCCAAGATATCAAAATTGGTATAGTGTCAATAGTTATCAATATGAATGGAAGTAGTGCATCTCCTAAACTAGATACTGAAGTTATCAAGGTACTAATGAGATTCCTCAAACTTTGTAATCAATAGCATGCACCCATTGGGTGGTTTAAAAATGAATAAACAAACTATTCTCTTTAGGCATACCCCTTGGGTGACTTCAAAACGAGTAATGGGTGCTAGAAAACCTAAACAGAACTTGTGGTCAACCTTACTATGTCCAACTATAGCTACTAATAGCCACTCTCTCAAAACAATACCATCCTTGAAAGTTCGATCGATGACATATCGAATGAACCCCAAAAAGGACCACGAAAAGCCGAATGAAAGCATTGAACACCTACCTCGCCTCGATAGTAGGTAGAAAGTCTAGTATGTAGTCTTGATTATACTTGGTTTGGATGAAATATAATGAATGGAATATTAGGGAATATGATCCTAAACCCAAATAATGCAATACTTGTTCTGAAAAATCAATAACGGATAAAAACATTAGGGACTTAACATTGCAGATCTGATGAGATGATCGACAATAGAAGCATAGGTCAGACAAATACTATGGCTCAATTCCTATTTAAGGTGGAAAAGAGGAATCTCCATAGTTGGAATATTTGAGACTGAGGAGGAACCCCTATTGGGGTTGTAAAACAAAATTGTGTTTTAATTTAGAAATTTTTTTAAAAAAACAACACAACATGTTCGCACAGTTTACCCGCATGCTTTTCCAAACTACGCAGATATTGTGCGCACCTCACTACCTAGAAAGGGGAACATCACATGGTTACTCCACATATTCTTACAAACCGTGCGACAACCTTATGAAAGTGTTTTTCTAAACCTGAAACTTTTTAGACATTTCGCATGGTTTAGAATAATCGTGCACATACTGTACGCAAACCGTGTGCCAAGTCATTTTCAACCCAAAACATGGTTCCAACCCCCGAATAGGCCGAAGACACCTCTAAAACACCCATGATCATGTTAAGAAATCACATAAGTCCATAACAATGCAATTAAACCCAAAATAAAATGAACAATCTCTCCTAGAAAAACTCGGGTTCTTACATGTACCATCATTACCAGAGATAAAGATGGAATTACATTATGAATATAATATATCAAAAACTATTTTGTAATCCTTGATATTAAAAAATGTATTGGTATAGATAAGATAAATTTTATTGGAAGGAATGCAGAAAGAAATTATAAACTATACGTCCTAATGATGGGTATTTTAAAATGTAATGGCTATCTCCCAACTTCAAAATGGTGTCACAGAATCTCTCCCTACACCAATGTAGAATTGTGACAAAATAAAAATGGAATTTATTATGGAATTACTAATATATTTAAGAAGAATGGTTTTATATGGGTCATTGTGAATATACTACCACAATATGAACATTTCCAAGGAAAATGAGAGACTATACCCTAGAACATCTTGCATGGATCTATATCAATTAATTTTTATGATTTCATGGTTCACCTTTATCGATTTTATATGATCATGACCATTGTTTCACATAAAAAGTTTGTAAAATTCATAAAATGGATTTGGAAATCAAGAAACATTTGATCTCCAATTATCATCCTAAAACACATGGGTAGGCTAAGAGGACCATCCAAACATTAGAGTATATATTAATTCCATGATCAATTGAATATCAACAATCATGGGACAAATACCTAACTATAAAAAATTTTCATTCTATGATAACGTCCAATAAATAATTCAAATGGAACCATATGAGTATGTGTAGAGAAAATGATGTCATACTACAACCTATTGGGATGATGTTGAGGAAATAAGGTTGTTTAGTCTAGAAATCATTGAGGAAACAATTGATATGGTGTGAGATATCCATAATCATATAAATATATGTCAGATTATATATAATTCTATACTGATAATTAGAGTAAGGGATTTAAATTATCATTATGATATTGTTTCTACTCAAAAGTATCAGTATTGGTCTGAGTTATACAGTTTGAAAAAAGGGTAGATAATTCTAATTTATATTGCGAATTTTACGATTTTGGAGAAAAATAGAGCCATGAAAAATCATATGGATTTTCCACCTAACCTCTCTATAGTGAATTGTATATTCCATGTCTTGAAGTTAATAAAGTACCTATAAGACACTATGCGTGGACTCTACATTGATTAAATAAATACAAAACACAACTTATTTTATAATTAAAATCATTCTAAATTTATTAAAAATTGGTGACAAGTTTTATGGAAATATAAAACCAGATTGGTGAACGTTATATGAAGGAATCATGAGTTGGAAGAAGAAATGTGAGATACTAAGGAGGTTAGTAGGAATATTTACCCTCATATTTCTTAGATTTTATTTACACACCATATTCAAAGATGAAATTATTTAATGGGAAGAAATTAAAAATGGGATTCCACAGTAGTTAATAAATTATTTATCACAAAAACCATTACACAAATCAAAATTATATTATTTCAACATAATAGTTAAATACATTATAATAAATTATAAAACTAGAAAATTATGTTTATAATAAAATAAAAAGTAAGTTACATTAAATAATTTGGTGATAATATAGTTAAAAATTAATAATATATACAAACATATCGATGAATAATAATACAATTACACACATGTGAATCAAAAAAAAAATAGAATAATTTTAAATTTTAATATCCAATTAAATGATTTTAACATAAAAAATTATTTCTATATAATACATTAATTCTATATAGATTTAGAATTTTTTTCATAGAAAACAATTAAAATTTAGAATCATCACATTGAAATTATTTAATAGATAAGCTTAAAATATTTTATAAGACAACTATATTTTTGATTAAAATGTAAAATATAGTATGAATATATGATTATTAATATAAAATCAGGATGAATTAAAAATTATTTAATGATTTATATAAAATATTTATAAAAAAGGGTTTTATTAATAAAATTAATGTTTTCAAAAAAATAAAGATAATTTTCCAAACATATAAATAATGTTGTAGAACCTAAAGTATATTTCAATGATTTTAAAAACAATTATTTATTAATGTAAATATTTTCCACATTCAATATAATATATTTTTAATGTATTTAACGTTTGAAAATATTAAAATAAAAAAACAAGTCCCTAACTATCAAATATTGTAGGATAAAACCGTGGGAAAGAAAATGATTTTTTTACTAACCATTTTTCTAAAACCCATGCTTTGAAATTAATAAAGGAATACAACACACTGATTATAAATAACCACCCATCATCCCATCCCACTTAACCCCAAAATTAGTGGGCATGAATCTCATCCTTTTATCTATCTCAAGAGTAACTTCATGGAGTTTATATGTTTCTATGATTTTTTTTCTAAGTCTATAATAAAAACCGTTCAAGTTAATTATTATCAATACAACTCTTTTCCTTTTCAATTAAAAATACATTATTATGATATTTTTTAAATTATTTTTCATATATATCTGTGACTTTAATTTAATTATATTATCAACAATTTCATAAATATATAACGAGATATTACTTACCTGAATGGCCAGAAGGCCTTCATTTTCATAGGTCGTTATTATGAAAATAGAGGGGTCTATAATCCCTTATTAGCCTTTATTTTTGTAATAATCTCCAATTAATTCTCAGATGAAATGTCAGTATACTGCATTTTTAGGACTAAATTGTCTGTTTATAAATGATTTTTCATCATTATATCTCAACAAATTATCTTTTTATGTTTTTATAATTATGAAATATTACTGAATGCTCATGGGATGAATATAAAAAAACCTAAAATTTTGAAAATGTAATTCATGTGTGGTTACCTAGAAATGAAATACTTGTCTGTATAATATATTTGAATAAAGGATCTGAACTATATGAACCTATGTGTAATATCCTTGAAAAAGGTTGACTAGTAATTTACTCGATCATCACTTGGTGTATATGAAATGGGCCTTATTAAAAAGTTGGTTTGAAACTCCAAGGGGACATGATTGGGATGATTCAGAAGCTCTTTAGGAACTTAGATAAAGAGTTTGAATATATTTTTATAGGTTAATATCAATTGATATCCATGAAATTTCCTACACCATTATTTCATTATCATTTCATGTATAAATGTATTTTTCATTAAATTATAAAATTCAAATATTTTTTAGATGACTTATTAGATATTCATCTATATAGTAAAATTATTCCATTGAATGGGGAAATAGTAACATTCTAATAACTTTTATTTATATAAATATATATATTAATTACTCATCCATGATTATATATAATGTTCCTTAGGGAAAATTATGATATGTACTTTCTATCAATTCTCTTGTAATGATGGATGCATTAATAAAAGTAAGTCATAGGTGGTGCCTGGAAATATATATCCACCCATTGAGTCAGTATGTCTCATAAGGTAAATTAACTACGTAGTTGATATAATCATTACTTGTTTATGTTTCATATGTTATATCATGTCCATGATAACATGTTTATAATGTATGGAATTATTCATCACATCACAGTGAAATCATTTATTCATATACAAGAAATTATTTATTGTTATCCATGGATATATTATACTCAAATCCATATTTTTATAGAATTTATTTATTCATGTATTATTATTAATTCAATAATTACATAATATTTCTTTATTTTTGTATGCCTCCCCATACTTATATTTTAGGAAAAATCATTTATATTTCGTCTCATTTCCCTTGGAATCCATATATATTATTGCATATGACTTATGGATTTAAAAGAAGAAATGATATTGTCTTGTATAATCAATTAATTTTTCTTATGTTTTCAATATAATGTGTCGTACATTTATGAATCTAGTTTCTTGAGACTGTTAAAATACTAGATAATGTGTATGTTGATCTATTTATTTTATACCATTGCAATAAAATAACCACTGGCTCTATATGACTATGGTTAGGGTGTTACATCATTTACATGGTATTAGAAACATTGCATGAAGTAAAATGTTTCATGTGTCTCACAGAGTCATATTTATTGGGAAATGGTTCTCATGGTAGTGGCCTTCCATTAATCCCCATATAATACACCTCGATATAGTCTCATGTTGGGAACCATCTGTGAAGCCTCTTGTGATGGGCGTAGAAGTAGTCTCAAGCCTAGAAGGTTTCATAGCCCTCTAAAAAACAGGTGTGAAAATAATTTCTTCACACTAAAGTTGATACTTCAGGGAATAATCTAGATTCTTTTAAAATGTGATGATATTCATTGTGATTCTATTTCCAAACACATTTTTTGGAAAAATAATACATAGTGATAATTAATTAAAAAATTTGAATAAATTTAAATGATAATTAATACATGAATATTAAAATATAATTCATAATTATAAGTTAAATGATTATTTTCAAATTAAATGGTTTTCTGCACATTAAATCTATAAATTAATTCAATAATTAAAATATATAACTATTTTAAAATAAAAATATTTATAAAGTACTAAAAATATAATTTACATATTATATTAAATAATTATATACAAAATTTTTCTAATTTTAGGTTAATTATATATATAAATTACAAATAATATATAGATATATAAAGTAAATAATTAGTTCAAATTTTTACTTATAACCCTTAGAATGGGAGGAGAGTCTTTGGCCAACACCATCCTATTATAGTGATGGTGAAAGCATTTAATTGTCAAACCAATCACCATAATGAACTCAATTTAATCACATCATATTTGTTATTTTAGTTGTTTAAATTAATAAAAGATAAATTAATTTATTTGTATTTATAGAATATGTTATATAAAATATTTATTGTAATAATTATTTCATTAGGACAATACTTCATATATCATTACTTACTAAGATCTAATTTTACAAAATCTTAATCCAATAACATTAACCACTCTTTCTTTTAATCCATTTATGTAAAAACAATTACCTAGGGAAATGTTTTAAAATTCAATTACAATATTCTTTCAATGATCTTAGAGTAAAATATATTTAAAAAATGACTTTTTATTCTTGATATCGGATACATGTGTCATTCGATCCACAAGAGCGACTCTCATATTTTCAAATATACTACATTCATCATATTTTTTTATAAAACATATAAACATAAAATATATATCCATTTTAAGGTAATAGATGTAGAATTGTTTTAGTCAGATATTTTACACTTCCATAAAAGGATTTGGGATTTTCAAATATATTATATAAAAATTTATCTTGAATTCAAATAATAAATTATTAATTATGTGTTTTTGATATTTATAATTCAACCGTTTTCATTTAAATCTATAAAAATTTCCCTATGATATTCAACATAGGATTTAACCTATATACTATTATGAGAATAAAATATGTGAACTTGCTCAAAATATTTGATTGGTTTTGTAACAATATCTATTTACCTAATTCATTAACAAATGGTGGAACATGTGTGATATTTTTAGCACATAAAATATTTGGTTTAAAATACCAGTATTCCTGATATCTTACTTAATACACAACAAAGAGTTCTAAGAACATTTGGATAAAATATAAATATATTATTATTAAAATTTTACATAGTTACTGAATTTTCGTGAATGAATATGAATAAATAAATTATGAAATATATGTATAATGGTCATATTTAATAAAAATTTGTTGGTTAATTATTACAAATCAAGAACATGATTATTAGTGAAGTCATTTTACGTTTCAAAATGAATTATTCTTCAATTTTTTTTATAATCACTGTGTGGAAATTATAATTATTATATTCCACTTTTAAATTTTTTTTTTATAAAAATAATTTTTTTTTTAAATTTTCATATCTAAGTGATGTTATTTTGACATTTTGGTATTTTTCTAAAATGATTAATTTTTCATTGAATTGGGAAAATCCAAACTTTTCAAATACACTCATTTACTTTAATTGAATCATGTAATTTAAAAATAACATCCAATTTTTTATTATATTTTATTATGGTATATTTTATTTATAACAATATAATTAATTCAATTTCAATCAAGTATATTAATGATTTTGATATATTATAAAATTTATGATTTAAAAAACATTTTTTAAAAACTGTTTGTCATTGAATTTTACATAATTATTTTAATATTTGTTTAATATAATTATTGAGTTTTAATATTTTAATATGGATATCATATTTGGAATTTGGAGACTCACATTTGGAAGAATGTTACCTTATATATTTGTTCTTTATCAATCATAATATTGATAAATATTTGTCACCACGTTAATAGTAAATGGGTAAAATGTGGATAACACTACAATATAAGGTATATTAATATAACAACCCTTCTCTTTATTTCATATTAAAACATTATTTATTACATAAAACATTCACTTCATACAACATAGAATATTGAGAGGTATAGTGTCTTTGTGGATTAGGAACATTACATAACAACTAAAAATATAGAACACGACATCTTATTGAAAGCTTCTCTTACATGACCACTACATTTCCTCATACATAGCACTGCATGGGATAACCTGAGGACATGTATAAGAAATGAGTGAGCTATAAATTCTAGAAAGGGAGTAAATAAGGAATAAAATTAAGATTACAATACATGTTAGGGAATATGAAATAATTGGAAAAAAGAAAAACATGAACGTAAAGGCATGATAAAGAATGATAGTCATAACATGGAAATGTGGAAACATCATTTAACATGATATAAGAACGAGCCAAGGCTAATTGCACATGTATCATGAGTAAACCCTCATTGCACATGAAGCACGAGTAAATGATTGTTGCACATGAATTATCATGAGTCAACACTCAATGTGCATGATGTATCTTGATACTATACTTTACCCAATGCATTGGAGCGCTATTAGGGAACACCCTTCTTAAACATTTCATTTAATGCATAAGTGTATCACATGGATCATATAACATGGAATCAATAAACATAATAATTTATTCCATTATTAAAGAATTTAGAACAAATACATGAAATTATCATTCAATATTTATTTGTTCATAAAGTTGAATACCGTTGATAGAGACATTGGTATGGTATTCAGTACACAATGATCTTGGCTTGGAAAAATGTAGTGCATTTTCGACAGCATAACAGTGTGACCTAAGAATTCAGAAAAATGGATGATGAAAGAGAAATGGGTGTCTCATAATATGTACAAGAAATAGACAGTAAAGGGGTAATATAGAAACATGTCCCAAAACAAGTAATGTAATTTTATATTCATAATACAATAGAATGTATTGAGTGTATATGAATAGTGAGAAATTCCATACGTAATTTTGGCATGGTAACGAGTGTACATGGGAGGCATTAATGAGATAGAAAGTGGTATATCATCATTAAAACATAAATAGGGAAGTATGGGGGAAGTGAGAAATCAGACCCCAACATTTATAATTGTAAATAAAAAGGAATAACAATATAAGGAAACTTGGACAAAATTTAGAAAGGAAGAAATCCTTTACATGGAAGTGCGATCCCAAAAGCATGGGAGAGGATTGAGAGAGGATTATTGGGATCTTGGGGCACCTTAGGAGGATTATAGATAGAGTATGTCAAGTGTTTGTCTAATTACAAAGGATTTCACTGAGGAGGAAGTGGGATCTTGGGTGGGTTTATTTAGGAAAGTAGAGGGAATTCTTTATTATTTAGGTTTGGGACACCTCACATTATACTAATCAAAAAAACAAACCAGCCTCGGGGTTTTTCCCTGTTTTCTTCCAAAGGGTAGTGAAATAAAATATTTTATAAGGCCAATGGCCGAAATTATTAATATAATAGGGTTTCTTATGTGGAGGGGAGACACACTCTCAATGAAAACAATTTAAAAAGACAAAATGTTTTATAAGCCTTGAAGGGTCCACTAATTCTTTGTAAAATAAAACAAACAAACCCAAAATCACATTATATTATTGGTAAAACATGTATTGGCCGAAAATAGTGCTTATTTTATTTTATTACATCACTTTTAGGTCATTATGATGTCCTAAAACACATTTTATATTTAAATGGTATTTAATTTATTCCCAAAAATTTGACTGTCACAGAAAATTATTAAAATTCACTATTGGATAATTTCGAGATCCTGATTCCAAAAATAATATTCATTTTATCTAAATAATTTTATATATATGTGAATTTTTTCTTTTAAAATAAAAACCGACATATATCGAAAATTTATGGGTTTTGACAAATTCAGCTTTTAAACCATAATAAAAATTACAATTACATTCATAAGATTATATGATAAATTATATTTAATAAAAATAAATTTAATAACAATTATAATATTTTATTAAAAAATTATTGAATTGAAAAATTCATTTATTCATCAAAATAGATTTCTTAGTTGAATATTAACTAAAAATAATATTTGTGCTTTAAAAACTATTTACAAAGTAATAATAATAAAAAGACTATATATTCTCAATTAAAGATAAATGTACATAATCGTAGTACTAGGGTCTTGTTATATAACCCCTTATAACACCTACATAATACCTAAGGGTAATGTGTGTTATGGTGACAGACTCTTGGGGTGGCTTGGATAACATTGCTCTGGTGGTAATTTATATTAAATTTCACTTCGCTGATAGGGGGTTCCACTTGAGCTTAACATATTCAAGCTCACCTTGGGCTTGGTCAAGATCAAATCCCAATGATGAAACCTCCTTTACTAGCATTAAAAATGGTCTTCATACGTGGAAAGTCTACGGGATGAGGCCATCACTTCCTTTGTCTGAGTAAAATGGATTTTTTAAAGACCTATATATATACTAATCATGTGATCACTGTTCAACAACTATATTAGTAGTTATCACAATTCTTAACAATTTCTTAAAATCCAAAACATAAAACCAAATAAGTGTATAAATTTTACATAACCATTAGAAGATATTTAAATAGACCAAGATAAATTGTCAATAATTAATTTTTGGGTCGTTACAATATTTCCCCCTTAAGAAATTTCACCCTCAAAATTTCCATTTCCCAAAATAAAACAGATGTGGGAAACTCTAATTCATTACATCATCTGATTCCGACGTCGCTTCTTAAAAATTGTGGTTTCTCTTCTACCTCTGAAGAGATTATATGTGAAGGGTCCAATTTGTAATTACATAAAAGGGATGCATGAAAGAAATCATGTACATTGGCCATGGAAGGTGGAAGTGCAAGTCGACAGGTAAGAACCCTGACATGATCAAGAATCTCAAAGGGGCCGATGTACCTAGGACATAACATCCACTTATTTCTAAACCTCATAAACTTATTCCACATAGATATTCATATAAATACCATGTCTCTAACTTTAAACTCAAGGTCTCATCGACCGTTATCTGCATAACTCTTCTATTGACTCTGGGATGCCTTGATATGATGTTAAATTGTTTTCACCTTGTCCACCATTTCTTTGACCATTTATGGTCCTATCAGCTTACGCTCACCAACGTAATCCCAACTGGTCGGTGTTTTACACTTTTTCCATATAGGGCGTCATATGGTGTCATTCAGATGCTCGAGTGGGAACTGTTATTGTTGGAGAATTCAACTAGTGGAGTATGTTAGTCCCACCATTTTTTGAAGTCCATAGAACATGATATTAACATATCTTCTAATGTACAAATAGTTTTCTCAGACTGGCCCTCAGTTTGAGGATGATAGGCCATACTGATATTCAGTTCAGTGCATAGATAATTTTGGAGACTTTTTCAGAACATAGAGGTGAATCTAGGATCATGATCAGATACAATACAGAGTGGTACTACATGCATCCTTACAACTTCCCTGATACATATCCATTCTTCTTGATCCAATGAGAAATCCTCCCATATTGAAATAAAGTTTCTAGAAATTGTAAGATGATCCAAAACAACCCAGATTTCATTGTTACCTTTCAATGTCTTCGAATGTCCGGTGACATAGTCTATAGTGATGTTATCCCATTTTCAGGCTAGTATGGACAATAGTGGCATCATCCCCTTGGACCATTGCCTCTATGCCTTCAATTATTGCCACACCAAGAACTTTGATGTATACTCAGTGATATCCTTCATCATGTTATCCCACCATTAATGCTCTCAGATATTCCGACACATCTTTGTGTTCCCTGGGTGAATAGTTAAATTTGAACTATGTGCATCATCCAAAAGATCCTTCTTCAGCTCCTAACATGATGGAACACATAGTCATTCCCCAAATATCACAATTCCCTATTCATTAACATTGAAATCCAAGGAATTCTCTTTTATGATAGATTTTTTTTTTGAATTCCCACATCATCCTTTTGATCATCCATTAACTATTAAAAAGAGACAGTTAAGAAATCATTTCTGAAAGGATTTATAATGTTCCATTCTTTATGATTCCCATAAACATCTTCATAAAATCTAAGAAGATTGAATCCTTCTCAATTATAATCAATGATTGAATCACTGGGTCATTTTTACTTAGATCATCTGCCACCTTGTTCATTTTCCCGGGGTGGTAATGGATTGAGTAGTCATAGTCTTTGATCAGCTCAAACCATCTTCATTTGTGCATGTTTAACTCTTTCTGTGTGAATATATACTTGAGGATATATTGTTCTATATATATTTCACACTTCTACCTAAAAAGATAATGCCACATAATTTTTATTGTGAAGATCAATGCAGCCAACTCCAGACGATGTGTTGGATAATTCTGCTCAAGAACATTCAATTGCCCTGAATCATAGGCAATGACTCTGTCATTTTACCTCAACACACAACCCATTACCATTTTAAGAATCATTGAATACCAAAAATGTTCTCCACTTGTGGGTAAAGTGAGAACAAGCACAGTGATAAGCCTCTTTTTCAACTCCTTCAAGCATTCTTTGCATTCATCACTTGAAGGAAACTTTACTACCATCAAAGTTATCTTGTTAAGAGGGTTGAAAATCATGAGAAATTTCTCACAAATCATCGATAATATCCAGCTAACCCCAAGAAGCTATAGATATCTATTACTGATGTTGGCCTCGACTATCCCTCTATTGCAGCTCTTTTGGAGGGATCCATAAATATCCCATTTCTTGTGATGATACGGCCCAATAATGATACCCCCTTCAACTATAAATCACACTTGTTGTACATTTCATTGACCTTCCTTTTTCTCAAATTATCTAGTATAGTTCTTAGCTGCTCCTCGTGATCCCCTTTAGGTTTGAAGCATATTATAATATCATATATATATACAGACTACCACATATTTGATGAGGTAATCTCTAAAGACTCTGTTCATCAAGTCCCTGAATATTTCTGGAGCATTAGTGAGTTCGAAAGGCATTACTATGAATTATTAGTGCTAGTATCTTGTATGAAAAGTAGTCTCGGGGATATCTTCTTTCTACACCCTTACCTGATAATATCTTGAATGCAAATATACCTTTTATAATTATTGTGCTCCTTGAAGCTAATCGAAAAATTCATCAATTCATGGGAGTGGATACTTGTTCTTTATCATGATTTTTTAATCTCACTATAATCGATGCAATGGCATGTTTACCCATCCTTCTTCTTGAGGAAGAGGACAGGTTCACCCCATGGTGACGCACTTGGGCATATAAAACCTTTATCTAGATACTCCTATAGCTATTTCTTCAGCTCCTCAAGCTCTACAATAGCCATTCTATATGGAGTCTTTGATATTTTTAATGCCCCAGTTAGAAGATCAATTGAGAATTCAACATCTATTCTAGTGGGAAGACCAAGAAATTCCTCGGGAAACACTCCAGCGAATTCCCTCACAATAGGCATGTCCTCATGGATGGTTGCTTCCTTATATTCAATAATCTGAGCCAAATAGGCATGCTCATAGATAAATAATATCAACAATTTTTATTATGGAGTTAAATAAGATTCATCTTCCTCCTAGAACTTGTACAAAATCGAGTGTTGATTCTCCACATGGAGAGTGATTTCTCTCTCACAGCAATTTATGTTGGCTCTATATAGGGAATCCAATCCATGCCATAAATTGCATAAAATTAAACTAGAGGGAGTATAATAAGGTTCACATGGAAGTTCAATCCACAAATTATAATAGGGGATGTGTTATATTCATGGGATGCAATGACTGCCCCATTTACCATACTCACCGACATCTTTACATCCATGATTTGTGGTGGGGTTGGGATTGTTCTACTAATAATTGAGGAGATAAAAGAATGCATAGAACCTGAATCAAAAAGTACATTCATTATTTTTGAAGAATAACTAGAGTACTTTTGACCACTACATTTTCAGGGTTCACTTCGGTAGTAGTGATGGAAATATATTGACCTTTCTTCCTTAGAAGTTGTTGGTTGCCTCCGAAAACCCTTACCTAAGAGAACTTATTTGCAAGATGCCCTTCTAATTTGAAAGTTATGTAATAAAAAACACATAGAGGGTCAAATGGAGTATTCCTCTCCCCCTTCAGAGTCACAGGGTTTTTCTGGTCAGTAGTTAATGGCTAGGTTCCGTTCTCTTCCACACCTAAAGCAATTCCTCATCCCCTTCAGGAAATTTATATGGTGCTTCTTTCTGTACCTTTGGAAAGTGGGGTGCCGGATTTTTTTAGCACCATTGTATTTACCCATAGAACCACCAGAATTTATGTCCCCATTATTCATCTTATCTCCATGATACCCCTGAGGTTCACCGATCTATATTTCAACCCTTTGGGCACATAAGACAATTTCCTCATAGTTGTCGAAGTCGCAGATTTCTGGGGATTTCTGCATTCTAGGCTTTTTCCAATAAAATGAAGTGGTCAACCTTGCATTCAAGGGTAATGACAAAGCCAGAAGCATATCATGAAGGTCTTGTTAAGTTTTCTGTATATTATTCGATAGATTATTTGTCTTTTTGATTGAGGGTATAGAATTCCTTTCCCATCTAAAGTCATAGGGTGCACAGAAAATAATTATCAAAAAACATCTTCTGAAAATCCTTCCATTCCAATGCCTCGATATCCTCCTGAGGATTTGTATTTTTGATCAATGTCTACTATTTATTAGCTTCACCCTCTATATAAAAAGAATCCAGAAGAACCTTTTTTTCGGAACATTGAAGGATATAGAAGATCTTTTCAATGGAGATGATCCATTGTTCGATGATTGAGGGATCGAATGGTACATTAAAAGTAGGAGGCCTTTGTCTCATGAAGCTCTATATAGAAACTTGTTCTTTATTAGGGGGGGGGGGTTGAATGTTACTCTTGACCCATGTTTCTAATAGAATCATCAGTTAACTTTGTGAGAATCATGATAATGTTCGTGATTCCGGCTCCAATTGGATTGGTTATCTTATTAAAACAATCATCAAATTGATCTTCACATCTGTTGTTAGCCCGAGTCCTCCTATTATTGACCATTTTATGGAATAAAAGTAATGTTAGGGGTAACACATAAAGGTTAATCCAAAAATATATGACTTATAAATAGCTTTTATTTCATTAACTTATGAATCTATAGGATTCAATCAATGTTATCAATGATCTACTTTCTAACATATATTTTTAGAGGATTTTTTTATTCCTTTAATAATGGTTCATACGAACCCTGTGAATTTACTAATGAATATCCCATGAGAGTTTCACAACCATGAGTGCAGTAAGGCCCATTTTTGTGTACCGGGATACCCCGGGTCAATCCCAAAACTCAATGTCAGGATCTTCACACCAAGGTACATCTCTTCCAGATCCGCCTCTACCGGCTCGTATCCAGACAGAGATGTATTTTATTGACAAACCTCTTACTTAAAACTCACCAAAACGTAGGGATATATTTATGACACATTGTCTTATACCTAAGGATTTCACTAGGGTTTTATAATCCCAATCCAAAAATTAACTAAACCTATCCCATGAGATTAACTATAACAACCCTTCCATTTATTTCATAATTAAACATGATTTATTATATAAAATCATTACATGATACAACATAGAAGATAGAGAGGTATAGTGTATTTGTGGCTTAGGAACATTACATAAAAACATAAAACATAGAACACATCATTTTATTGAAAATTTCCTTTACCTGACCACTACATTCCCTCATACATAGAATTTCATGGGATAACCTGAGGATATGCACAAGAAAAGGGTGAGCTATAAAGTCTAGTAAGGGAGTAAACAAGGAATAACATGAAGATTAAAATACATGATAGTAAATAGTCATATAAATGGAGCATAAGAGAAAAATGAACATAATTGCATGATAAAGCATGATAATCAAAACATGGAAATGTGGTAACAACATTTAACATGATATTAACATGAGCCAAGGCTTATTGAACATGGTTAATGGTAAAACCCTCATTGTACATGAAGCACGAGTAAAACCTCATTGAAATTGAATTTTAAAGAGTTAACACTCATTGAAATGATTTATTGTGATACTATACTTTACCAAATGCATTGGAGGTCTATTAGGGAACACCGTTCTTAAACATTTTATTTCATGCATATGTGTGTCACATGTATCACATAACATGGAATCAATCATAATCATAAGTTATTCCAAGATTAAGAAATGTGGAATAAATACATGAATATAATAATAAAAATGTATATTTACATAATGGTTAATACCCTTGATAGATATATGGGTATGGTATTTACTACACAATGAACTTGGCTTGAAAAAATGCAGTGTTATTTCGGCCGCATAACTGCGTGACATAAGAATTCATAAAAATGGTTGATGAGAGAGATATGGGTGTCTCATTATATTTACATAAACTAGAAAGTAAGGGGTTCATATAGACACATTTCCCTAAATTAATATTGGAATTTTAGATTCTTAATACAAAATAATGGCTTGAATGTTAATGAGGAGAGAGAAATTACTTACAGAATTTCAGCATGGTAACAGGTGTACATGGGTGGCATCAATGACATAGAAAGTGGTCTCTCATCATTAAAAAAATAAAGAAGGATGTATGGGGGAGGTTCAAAATCATACCCCAGAATTTATAATTGAGAATAAAAGGGCATAACAACATAATGAAACGTGAACGAAATTTAGAAAAGAAGAAATCCTTTACTTGGAAGTGCGATTCCAAAAGCTTGGAAGTGGCTTGAGAGAGGCTTTTTGGGAGTTTGGGGCCCCCTTTTAGGATTCTAGAGAGAGTAGGGCATAGGTAGGTTGAAAACTATAGGCTTTGAGTGAAGAGGAAGTGGGAGCTTTGTTGGGTTTATATATAAAAGGAGTGGAAAATCATTATTATATAGGTTTGGGGTACCTCACATTAAACTATTCAAAAACAGAAACCAGGCCATTGATTTTGTCAAACGGTAGTGTAATTTTTTTAAGACAATGTCCGAAATTCTTAAAAAAATAGTGTTTCTTATGTGAAGGTGAGTCACAATATCAAGGAAAACAATTTAAAAAGACAAAATTTTTTATAAGCCTTGAAGGGTCCACTAAATCTTTCAAAAACAAATCAAACAAACCCAAAACCACATTATTTTAATGTAAAAACATGTATTGGAAGAAAAAATGTTTATGGTATTTTATTACATCACTATTGGGTCATTATGATTCCATAATACACATTATAAATTTAATTGGTATTTAATTTTTACCCAAAAATTCAACTGTCATAGAAAATTATGAAAAATACACCGTTGGATAATTTCGACGTCCTGATTCCAAAAATAACATTCATTTTATATAAATAATTTTTTAAATATATTAATTTTTACATTTAAAATAAAAACTCGTATTTATCGATTATTATTGGAAATTTAAAAAAACTGCTTTCGAACCTTAATAAAAATTACAATTAAATTCATAAAATATAACGATAATTTATATTTAATAAAAATTAATTTATTAATAATAATAACATTTTATTAAGATATTATTTAAGCCAAAAATCCATTTATTCCTCAAAATATATTTCTTAGTGTAATAATAATTAAAAATACTATTTGTGCATTAAAAGCTATTTACCGAGTAACAACAATAAAAAGAATGTATATTCTCTATACAAGAATAATGTACATAATCATAATACTAGTGTATTGTTATATAACACATTAAAACATGAACATAAGACTGAAGGGTAAGGTGTGCGATGGTGACATACTCTTGGGGTGGCTAGGATAAAATTGCTCAGGTAGTAATCTCTATCAACTTCCACTTCTCTCGTAGGCGGTTCTGGTCAAGCTTAACATATTCTTGTTTGGAATGGGATTGGTCTAGAGAGAATCCCAATGATGCATCCTATATTCCTAGATCTAAGAAATGAGATTAGTATGGGGAAAGACTACTGGATGATGCCATCGATTCCTTTTTCTGAGTAAAATGGATTTGTTAAAGCCCTACATTTATATTAATCATGTTGTCACTGTTCGACGACTATATTAGCGACAGTCCTAATTCATTACTGTATTTGAAAATACAAAATATAAATCTAAATAAGGGCATATGTTTTACATAACCATAATAGTAAATTTAAATAGACTAAGAGGAATTTTTATGAATGAATTTTTGGGTCGTTACAATTAATAAACTGATAACATGAAATTATTTCATTTTTTGGGATATATTCATCCTAAATTAAAATATATTCCCTTTTCATATTTTCCAATAAGAATGAAATTTATACTATTTTAAGTAAGCATAATTCCAAAATATCACTACCTTTATTTTAATTTATTTTATATGTTCCTATTATGATAAAATTATATTTTGAATAGATATTAATGATTATTTTTATAATAATAAAAATATTTTCCTGGGATTTTTTTTAATATGTAGTGATTTTATATTTATCATAACCATTTTTTCAACACTAACAAGGTACATCTAAAAGCTATATAAAAATTGAAGTAAATAATTTGTAGAAGATAAAAAGTAATATTTTTGAATTTATTTTTGTGTAATAAGAAATTTATGGTTAATAAAAATGAATATTTAATGTTCAAAGTTCTTATATTTGAGTAAATTATTTATCTCGATGTCTTTAAAGTAAAATTAAATTAATGGAGTCATAAAAGACATTAAACATAATTTATTATAAATAATATTTTATTAAATTATTTATAAATTATAAAAATATTAAAAGAGGGATATTAGGATGATAATTTGTCAAAATTTCTTCCATGGGACATTTAGTTTATAATTTTTACCATATAAATAAAATTATAACCCTTTAATATTTTAAATGTTTCAACCATGATTACGGTTAAAAATAGCTGACGAAGGGGCTAAACAAAAAGATGAGGTTAAAATGTCAAAAAAACCTTTTTAAAGCTCAATGGTTTATATTATTTTGAAATTAAATTATATTATTTTAATATTAGTCATTTTGGAACATTTTTTAAGAAAGTGAATTAATAATATTTCAAAACAATGAAAAATTACACATGTTTCACTCACCACTAATATAGAAGGGTACCTGCACCCCTCACTTATTCAGACCCCATGACCATTTATCTCACCAAACCCAAAAAAAATCTCCCCAAAATCCGTATCCAATTTATATAAGTTTTGGTCTTCCCCCAATACCAAACATATGTTACTTAAAAAGAGTTTCAAAGGAGGCTTCTATAGGAGATGGAAATATCCTTTACGAGGCTCTTTCATTTTACTCCTTCATTTACCACTTTCAATTATGTACTATAAATAAAAATATATTAACACCATTATATCCCATATACTTGGATTTTATTTTATTTTTATAATTAAGTTTTTCCATCTCCATCTCCATCAAAATGGAACCAAAATCATAGTTTGTGTGTATGGTGGACAACAACCTCACGAATCGATGAAATGATTTCCATCCCCAACTCACATGAATAGTCATAATTACGGGAGTAATGATTATATATGATATTTATGAAATTATTATTTCCCATAAAATATAATACATCACTTACATTCTCAACTTTCAATATATTGTAAAATCAACAATGTCGCTTGAGCATACGTGTTGAGTACCACCTGTCTGATGTGATGTAATCCAATTTTGTATTATTATTTATATGGAAGAAAATAAGGAATGAATTAATGTATTTATATGATATATAATATATATTAATGGTTTTTAATTTTAAATATTATTTACATTCTTTTAGTTTCATCTTTCACAAAAACGAAAAAATGTTCATGTATTTGTACGTCCTATAGTCTCCATGAATAATGTAATTAATTCTTTATATCCACCATTCAAGAATGATATCACATGGACAATAAATTGAGAATAAATTGAGATATACATGAGAAATCTAAGGAGTTAACACCCAAAACAATAATAATGAATCATTATTGAAGAAATGGTGATAAGATGTTATAAGTGGAACATATATGATATCATAAATTTTTATATGGATCTTTTTTAAGTTAATAATAATTTTAAAACTGTTATAAATGTGTTTAAAAACATGTTCAAATAAATGGAAGCATGAGGTAAGTGGTTTCTTACCTCAACTTCCATTCATTGGGTTATACTACTCATTCACTATCTTTGATGTGCCAAAATAATTTGTGAAATGAAATTTGATTGTATTATTATGTTTTAAACTTTGTTTTTGTATTTAAATTTTCCATTCATAATAAATTAATTCATTAATTCTTACTTCAATTATAAGATATTTGTAATGGATTTCATATCTATTTCCACTCTATGAAATCATTTTTGGTATTATGAACCTATTTATATTTATGTGGTGTATATGCTTCCCCATTGATGTTTTTAAAATTAATATATATTTATTAATGATGATTACTGTTTTAAATAATGTTTAATTTCTCATGTGGTTATAATATTAATGTTAAAAAAGTGGTAAGAATTTATATTAGAATCTCTTTTTTTTGGATTGCACTTATTTTCCATAAAGGTGCCTTATAATTTAACATTACTAAACTCAATGTTTTCTATATATTGAATATATTTATGTATTTTCCATGTTTTCTTACAAATTTTTCTCTATTTTTATTTTGAATCATTAAAATATATATCTAGATGTAAATATAATCCTATTTCCCTTTTGATCAGGAATATTTTTCTTATATATCCATATTTAGTCAAAATTATTTTACAAAAGTCATTTTTTATTACTCAAATTATTTGTTGATCTCTTTTTTATATTCTCATTTTATACCTAAATTGTTTTAATGTAATTTTTTGAATGTTTCTGGAAAGGTTCATTTTCAACATTCTTTTAGAAAAATTTAAAAGGAATGTTTTCTTTTAACAGATATTTCATGAATGTATTTTCCTACCTCTATAACCATATTTTTCTATTTATATTATTCTATATGTTTTTAATGTTTTTAAAATGGAAATAATTTAATGAAAATTTATTTTAACGATTTCAATTGAATTTCATTATATTCTTAAAAAGACATGATTTTACTATAAAATATAGTTTGTTGATGAATTGATTATCTTGTTATATATATTATTTATTGTGTAGTATTTAAATTTCTCTTGAAAAAGTTTGTCTCTTATGATATATAAAAATTAAATTTATCTTGAAAATCAATATTATTTATATCCTAGATATGATCATTTATTAAACTATATATCATTTCTTCAATGAGTGTTTAACACTAAAAATTATTTATTTGACTGGGGAAATATTCATATTATGTATTCATTAATCAATGAGTAAATTTTATAATAAGGAATAATTTTTATGGATTAAATTGATCATTCAGTATAATGAAAATACATTAGAAATACAGTGAAGGGTGGGGCCCAGTTATAGATGTCCACTAGATGCAATGAAAATTGTCTTGATGCAAACTTGTTGGGAAAACAATTCATATGGTGTTTTTCATTATACCTACCCATAGATTAAATTTTCTTGAAATAAGGCCATGGAGGTAAATATATAATTATTTAAGAAAACAAGGATATGTAATATAAATATTCCCTATTTGAGCCGGAAAATGAAACAACACCAAATATTTTTTAGATTATTAAATATGTAATCATCACTTTATAATCATTTGAATAATATAACCCCTGAAATAAAGAAAATTATATAGATATAAGAATAGCATAATATTTTGGTTAACACTCTTAAAAAACATTCTTGGGATGTGTATAAACAACTTAAAGGAAACAAGTAGTGTATAAGGTATGTGTCCTATAAAAATAAAATTGAGAAATAAATCCCTATCCTCTTGTCTTGACTCTCTTCGCATTCATTAAAAACTATTGTATAATAAATATTAGTTTATTATAATTTTAGTACATAACTATATTCAATTACATCATATCTTATATTATTTACTTATTACCTTCTATTACCCATTTATTAACTATTACATGATAGTGTTATCATTTAGGTAATATTATCTTGGTTTGACTTGTTATTCTTTATCATATAAGTTAGATCACGATCTAATCATTTAAAAATTGTATAAGGTGATATATAGAAATAATATATATATATTAACTATTTAAATATTTATAATATTCTACAAATAATAGAAATATGTAATGAAATACACAGTTCATGGAGATGGTAGGTCATACGTACGCATGACCGATGTTTCAATTTAATGATAATTTTTAAAGAATGAAATTAAATGAAATATATCTGTATATATATATATACAATGAAAGGATGTTTTCCCTTATTTGAGTAACTCATCTTGGTTTTAACCAAATGTTTTCTTTGGATGGATTTATACCAAAAGGGAGGCCTCTTTAATAAATATAGGGATGTTGGGAGGAGATGTGGATTGAGTTTTTACAAGAAAAATAATTTTTTTGATGAGTGAATAAAATAGAATAATATGTGCCATTTTGTAATAGAGGTGAGGGGATGTTTTCCATTTCCTCAAAATATTAATTTATAATAAATTAAATCTCAATAAAAATAGCACCAAAATACATGAATTAAAATATAATATTATATATGGTTTCAATATCATGAACCATTATATTTTAGTTAAGCTTTTTTATTATTTTAAATCAAATCATTTTGTTAAAATCTTAGTTATCCTATTTTAATTTTAACTAAGGTAACAGATTATTCAATAATAAAATGTTGTAATGTTAATTGATGTGATATTAATTAAACCATAATTGAATAATTTATAAAATTTTAGTATATATTATAATTTATTTTTAATTTTAAATATGATTTTTTAATTTTAAATAAATTAATAAATCATTATTTTTATAGAATATCGTAAGTGTCAATTTTTGACAATATTAATTACTTTGACATTATGAAAATAAATATAGCAATATAAGTTAATATAATTGGTTTAATACCCTCCAAACATGTCATATTATAAAATAAAATTCATTTATCACCTTAATTAAGTTAAATTATATTTCTTATAATGTTTATAAAAGGGAACAAATTAGTAAATTTTTTTACTTTTGATTCCACATATGGAATCTATTTTTTTCAATTAAAAACACATAATTGTCTAAAATTAATTTAAAATTAATCCCATTGATGGAATTAAAAACATGTTTTTAAAATGAAAAATGTCAAAAATATTTAATTGCTTTTATATTTAGATTCAATGTGAAATTGATTCCCATGGAATAAATTGGATTAAATTATAATTTTCTTAATAATTATACTTTAAAAGCAATCATATAAATATTCTATCTATATAAATAAATTGGATGAAAATGATTTTTTGAAATGAAATTCTGTATTATTCTCTATTCATAAATATACTAATGGTCACCAAAAAAATACAAAAAAACACCCAATATAAATTTTTATATTTTTATTTCAATAAATAAGTTTTTTCTTATAAAATATTAAAAAAAGATTAAAAAATATATTTAAAATAGGCACACCATTAAATGGTGGCCAATAATCCTTTAAAAATATTGAGATTTTTATGTTTAAAATTTGATTTATTCATATTTAAATCCTTCAAAATTTATTATATGAATGTAAAAAAGTTTAACAAACATGTGTAAAAATAATATATTTAGTCATATTCATTATCATCGATACAATGACTATGTGATAACTAATATTTAAAATAATAATATTAACAATATTTTTTTTCTGTATATCTTAGTTATTGTGTGCCACATAAGATCTCAGAGAAACTCATAATTTCATGTAACATAAGAAAAGTTGATGTTACATTTATATAAAGAATAAAATGGTGTATTGTATAACCCGAGACATCAAATAAATTAATTTATTAAAAAAGGTTCATAAAACCCCTTGGTGTTACATTCTTCCCCCTTAAAATGAATTTCACCAATGAAATTAATCATGCTCTTGTGGTATGGCCTCTGAGTTATGTATGTAAGAATGGTCAGGTGTGAACTTTCTCAATAGATATAAATGGAACACGTTATGGACATGAGATAAATTTAGAGTAAGTTCCAAGAAATATACTTCCCTCCTAATATGACCAAGAATATTAAAGGGACCGATATACCTGGGGAATAGTTTAACTTTATTTCGGAACCTCAAAACCGTATTCCATGGAAAAACATGTAGAAAAAACTTTTCATAAATATAAAATTTTATATAACACCCTGGGTTATCACAATACCTTTTCTTCCAAATCTTTGATGCCCAAATATGCTGCTTAATGGTTCAAACCTTCCCAGCCATCTCTTCACCGAACTCAGATCCCAATAGATTTATTTTTGCAACTTCAACCCAGTTCTTTGGAGCTCTAAATTTCCTCCCATAGATCGTTTCATTAGGATCAATATAAATACTTGATTGAAATATATTATTGTAATAAAAATCAACTAGATTATGGTGTTTATAATAACCAACTTGGAAATATATAGAAAAATATATCAATAAATTCTTTATAGTTTTAATTGTTCTATAATATTTACCATCAATATAAGGATGATAAGAAGTGCTAATATTCAATTATGTATCAAGTGATTACAGATGTATAAACTAGAATTTTGATGTTAGACTTAGGTCAATATTAGATAAATCTTATTATGGTACTCTATATAATCTTACCATGATCTTAATATATATCATGGAAATTGTATCCGAATAGAAGTCTTCACTAAAAGAAATTAAGTGTGCTGACAAAGTTAAGTGATCCAATAAAACCCATATAAAATAAAAACCATTATTGGTTTTTGAGAGTCCAAATAAAAAATCTATTGTTATGTTCTACCTTTTCCATTCTAGTTTGGGTAATGGATGAAACATCTCATTAGATTTCTATCTTTAAGACGTAACTTGCTTTAATACCAAGAATTGAGATACAAACTATGTGATATCTCTATTCATTACATCCCACCATATGTATTCATTTTAATATCTTTACATAATAATAATTCCAAGATAAATAAATAATAAACAATTTTGATCTTCCTCTAATTGATCCTTCTTTAAATCTAATTAGGATGGAAAAAATGCACGTTTCAAGAAACTTATCATTCCATCCTGATTGAGGTTAAACTTAAGAAAATTTATAACCTTCTTTTTCACCTCTATATCATTCTTCTATTCCACTTTTATCTTCACTTGTATGGAGACTTGAACATTCAATTGATAAAGATAAGTATTTAACATTTCTATCAAGATTTACCAATCCATCCAGGGAAAATCCTTAAATTTTGGGTCTTTTTTGATCCTCATCTAGGATAATATATCATGATACTTTCAACTAAAAGCTTCAGCCACCATTTTTGCTTTTCTTGGGCGGTAATGTATTGAGAAATCACAATCCTTTATCATCGCTAACCATATCCTTTGGATCATGTTTTAATCCTTATTAGTGAATTTATATTTTAGAATTTTATGGTCTGTATATATATATATATATATATATATATTACACTATTATCTATAGAGATATTGCCTATATATTTTCAATGAAAAAATTACAGTGGAAGACTTGAAATGAAGAGTTGGGTAATATTTCCAATGAATCCTCATCTATCGTGAGAAATAAGTGATAACCATGTTATTATACATGATGACACATCCCAATCCATTCATATTTGAATTAATATATATTAAAAACTCTATATAAGGAACCAGCCTTAAAAATTACTTAATATTTAATTAAATGAATAATTCATATAGAGGATCTTTTTAGGTTTAGAGTTTTAGAGAATTAGGACATAACTGTTACATCTCAAAAGATTACAAAGTTGACACTTCTACTGAGTTTCCATAGAATAAAAAACTCTTAAAAAAGAAACATGTATAGTTCCAAGTTTTATATAGAATGACTTTCCCTTGATCCCATCCTTGATCCTATTCCACATTAGTTCCTGTGAAAAACATTTCAAAAAAAACTTGGGGTGAGCATAAAGAGCTCAGTAAGGGATACAAAATGACTAAAAACAGTTAGTTTATCAAAACAACAAGTAAACCATGTATACATTATCAAAGTAATACTTCTCACCTTTATGAAGTAGTAAAAACTCTTCACTTAATAAAAGATCATTACTTACCCTTTTGTAACCAAAATATTACCATAAAACCCATAAAAAGATCACACAACATATAAAGGTAACTTGGGACATAAACATACTTAAGAGGAATAACCATATGGTCGACTTCCACACATATCACTTAATGGAATAGCCATACGACCAACTTCCATACATACTTAATGGAATAGCCATTCGGCCGACTTCCATACCCAATGAATTCGAGGTTATAACGTAACCATCCGTCCTGATATTCACGACACCACCCGTCATATGGTTTATCACGTAACCACCCATTAAATATCCAAGTACCATTATAAAAATCATAAGACATAAAACAAATATAATGGAAAGAATACATTTCCACTCTTTGATCACAATATATCACTTAAATATATTGATATAACAAATCCATTATAAAAAACCATTTTCAATACCAAAATACATAAAAGAGTATATGGTATTTACTTCATTTTAAAAAAACATTACGACTTGTTCAGGAAGCCAAATACCAAATAATACTCGCGGCGGCGGAAAAGGTCATTGTTACCGCTTACGTTAAAAGAAACATTCCTTTTTGTCGTTTAGTAAATCGCTTTGAAGAAAAAGATTCCTTTTGTATAAAAGTAAACGTAAAAGGGGTTTATACACCGTATAAAAGAAAGTTGTGTGTAAAAATAAATATGCTTCAATGAAAGGAGATTGAGACGAAGTCCCTTACCTCGGGTCCGACTTGACTCGATCATCCTTTAACATCCTAAATAATACAATTGAGTTAATTTATATTTTCTTAAGAACCTTTTTCAAGTTAATTATTCATTTTATATCACTTATTGACATTTTATAAACATTATGTAATCATTTATGTTAATAATGTTTGTTTTGTCGATATTTGGTTCTTAAGTCGAAAGTGGACTTCTTACAATTACATGTTGTTCGTGTGGTCAAATGTTATTTATATCCAGAATGACATTCCTGATTTGGATATCATATATATCATATATATCTATCATATAAATGTATTTATAATATCACATAATCATTTAGATGTAAGAAATGAAATGCACCGTTCATGGAGACGGTAAGCCGTACGTACGCATGAATGCTACTTTCATTTTTTTGTCATATTAATGGAATTGAAACTAAATGAGAGGTATGTATATTTTAATTACAGAATTATATTCATCATTTAGATGTATAATTCATCATATATATCCATTATATACATGTACTTATAATAGTACATTACATTTGGGGATAAGAAATGAAATGCACCGTTCATGGAGATGGTAAGCCGTACGTACGCATGAACGCTACATTCATTTCTATCTCATACATTAATGGAAAGAAATAATAATGATAAAGAGGTATATTATAATTCCAGTATAAAATCATATATAAAAAATTTAAATCCATTTTTTATATGTCCCACATATGGCATTAACGAATCAAATCACTTTGAGGGGCGGTACTCCACACTTCCTAAAATGAAATTATCATGTTTACCCATAATGGAAACCATAAAGGTATACAACAAATGAAAAATACAGAAGAATAAGGGAAACATAAACATTATATATATCATATATAAATAGAGTTACATCTTAATGTCCACCATTAAAGGTGTTTAAAAGAAGATTGAACAATCATCGTTTCGTGAGGCAGAAATTCGCCAACCACAGAAACAATACGTTCTTTAACCCTTAGATGTAGATGTGTGTAAGTGTAGCTCGAATGATTATTATAAAAACATCTTAGTATATTGAAGATACTTGAGTTGTTACAAAATAAATGAATAAAAAGAGTTAAGGGGGTTGGAGAAGAAAAATAAAACAAAAGAACACAAGTGAACACATTACCTCAAAATCAGGTAACTCTCTTAGATTTGAGCTCAAAGGTTTCCTTGGGAAGACTTATTCCCAAATTGAGGCTTCAAGGAGTAAGAGAGGGATGTGTAGAGACAAAATGGGCAGGGGTTGGCCGAGCCAAAGGCTTTGGAAGTGTGGGTAAAGAGGTAGAGGTGCAGGCCTTTTATAAGAGGAAAGGAGGGGCACTCTTGGAAAGTAAAGAAAAGCTACTTTATTTTAAAATGAGTTTCGGCTTCAAAAGGACCCACATTGATATAATTCCAGGGTAAGGTGATAATGGATAGAAATCCACCCATACAATAGGTTTTTGACATGTGTAGGTCATAGATTTTACATTACCTTTTCATTTTATTTAAATCCTTTATTAATGACGTAATCGCTGCATCATCATGATGTTATATATAATTTAATATATTTAAAGTCTAAAAATTATATAAAAAAATCATGATTTAGGAAATCTTTTTATATTTCTAATGAATTTTTATAGTAAAAAATCTGACTTGTATATCACCATGTAAAAATTGTTTTAGTAAAACATTTCATGTTTGTGTCATTTTTACTTTAACATTTAATAAAATGTTATTTATGTATTTTCCCAACAAAAGTGGCTCCATGGGGTCCCAAAGTTGACCCATGGATTGTCTTGGTCGGCCATGAGACATCCAATGAGGGTAGGACATGTGTCAAGCTCACCTCATTTTATTAAAACATTTTTTTACCTTAAACTACACTAATTACCTCTAATCGCGATTAAGAACTTAAAAGTTACTATTCACCAAAAAATTATTTTAATCTCATTGAACCACATTTTACTTATTAATGAAAACCATGTATATCGGATTTTTGAAAATCAAATCACAGAAGTGACAAAGTTTCATTTAAACGAAAAATCAGTTTCTTTAACTACCACTTAGTGGTTTCACTATTCATCAAAAATTGAAGTTTTTCAGAGAAATACCAAAACATCACACTAAGCTATATTTGATATTCTGAATTAAAAAATGTTGTATATTTTACAAAATTCAAATCATATAAGTCACATTAATTAATTTAATAATTAATTCCCGCTGTCATGACAAATAGCGTGTTTTTATGAAACAATAAGTATCAAAAGATTGACACCAGTTTAAGTCCAATTTCAAAGTGAAATTGATTCCAATGACCAACATTGGATTAAATGGTAAAAATATATTCTAATTTCACTTTAAAACCAATTAAAAAGATAATCCAATCATATAAATAAATTAGACTAAAAAGAGGTTTTGAATTAAAATACAACATTTTTTCACTATTCATTAAAACATGAACTTTATCGGAAAAATACAAAAAATTAACAAAAAGTAAATTTTTATGTCCCAATCATAAAGAATAAGTTTATTTTGAAAAACATAGATTAAAAAATTGTCAAAATATAGATTTAAAAATGGTTTTCCATAAAAAGGCAGTAAAACAATCTTTTAAAAATATTAGTGTATTTCATGCTTAAGATTGTATTTATTTTCATTTTAAGCCTCTAAAACACTATCTAATTCATTAATAGGAATAGATAAAAATATCTATTATTCATTACATACTTGGGATGTTACATCCTTCCCCCCTTTAGAAAAGTGCGTCCTCGCAATTTATTTACTTATCGAATATGTGGGGGTATTTATCCCTCATTGCATTTTCAGATTCCCATGTTTCCTATTCAATCATATGGTTTTCCACAAAACCTTTACCTGATGAATCACCTAATTTCGTAACACCTGCTCCCTATGGTCAAGAATCTGGACCGGTTGTTCCTCATAAGATAGGTTCTCTTCCAGCTGAACTACCTCTGGACTAAAAACATGAGATGGATCTGGCATATACTTTCTCAGCATCGAAACATGAAAAACATTGTGTACCTGAGATAAACTTAGAGGTAATGCCACTCTGTATGCAACTGATCCAACTCTCTCCAAAATTTCATATGGTCCAATAAAACCTTGGACTCATCATTCATTTCTTACCAAATCGCATCACACTTTTCCCTGGAGAAACCTTGAGAAAAACATGATCACCTACCTCGAAAGATAGATCCTTCCTCCGGTTATCTGCATAACTCTTCTGCCTGCTCTGAGATGATCTCATGTGTTTTTGACTCAACTGAACTTTTTCTGCCATCTCTTCTACCAATTTTGGTCCCATCATCTTCCTTTCACCCACTTCATCCCAAAATGCTGGAGTTCGACACCGCTTCCCATATAATGCCTCAAATGGTGCCATCTGTATACTGGAATGAAAACTTTTATTATAAGAAAAATCAACCAAAGAAAGATGTCGGTCCCAACTTCCCTGATAATTCATCGAACAAGCTCGTAGCATAGCCTCCAATGTCTGAATTGTTCGTTATGACTGCCCATCTGATTGAGGATGAAAAGTTGTACTAAAATTTAATTCAGTACCCAACGACTTCTGAAGGCCTTTCCAAAAGTTAGAAGTAAACCTGGGATCACGATCGGACACAATGGAGAGAGGAACTCCATGTAACCAGAATATCTATTTAAGATACAAACGGGAAAGTTGATCTAGTGAAAAATTATCTCTTATAGCAAGGAAATGAGCAGATTTAGTCAAGAGATCAATAATAACCCAGATTGCATTATTACCTCGAGATGTCCTCGGTAATCCCACAAACAAGTCCATGGATATGTTTTCCCATTTCCACTCTGGCACTGGTAAAGGCTGAAGCATCCCTTTTGGTAACTGCCGCTCTGCTTTAACCTACTGACAAGTCAAACACTTCACAGTAAAATCAGCAATATCCCTTTTCATTCCATCCCACTAGTAATACTCCCGTAGATCTCTGTACATCTTAGTACTTCCAGGATGAACTGAAAACGGGGAACTATGAGCCTCACATAACAACACATTCTTCAACTGTGAATCACAAGGCACACATAATCTCTTCCCAAATCTCAAAACACAATCATTATCAATGTTGAATTCAGGCAACTTACCCTTCTGAACTAGTTATAACTTTTTCTGCAACTCACTGTCTTCCCTATGTGCTTGCTTAATTCTGTCTGATAGGGATGATCTCACTGATACCTAAAACAAAACAGAAGAACTTCCTGCACCAACAACTTCTATTTCAAAGTTCATCAAATCAAAAACCCAAGGATCTCGGTCCAAACTTATCATGATTAATGAAGCATTACTTTTTCGACTCAAAGCATCGGCCACTTTATTTGTTTTTCTCGGATGGCAGTGAATTGTACAATCATAATCCTTGATTAATTCAACCATATCCTCTGTCTCATGTTCAATTCTTTCTGATTGAATATATACTTTAAACTTTTGTGATCAGTATATATTTCACACTTTACTCCATACAAATGATGCCTCCAAATTTTTAAAGCAAAAACAACAGCAGCTAATTCCAAATCATGTGTAGGGTAATTTAACTCATGAGTTTTCAACTGACGTGAAGCATAAGAAATTACCTGATCATTCTGCATAAGGACACAACCAAGTCCCTTCAACGAAGCATCAATGTATATAAAAAACTCACCATTCCTAGAAGGAAGTGCCAAAACTGGAGCATTCACCAATGTTCTTTTCAACTCCTGAAAAGAATCATCACATTCTTTTATCCAGATGAACATAACACCCTTACGAGTTAGCTTAGTCATTGGACTAGATAACCATGAAAAATTTTCAACAATCGTTTTGTTGTAACATGCCAAACCAAGAATAATATGGATCTCAGTTACATTTGTGGGTCTTGGACATTCTGGAACAACTTTTGTTTTAGCAGGATCAACAGTTATCCCATCTTTTGAAACAATGTGACCCAGGAAAGAAATCTGTTGTAACCAAAACTCACACTTTCTGAATTTTCCATATAGTTTCTTTTCTTTTAAGGTTTGCAAGATAACCCTTAAATGACTTTCATTCTCCGATTTACTTTTATAAAACACTAAAATATCATCAATAGAAACAACCAACATTTTTCAACTGAGTCAACTGAGCCATCACTACAACAAACTGTTTAGTTCTGATTCTGACCATCTCTGGATACTGATTTGAAAGGTCATTTCCCACTGTATGCCTTCCCAGAAAATCTGTTCTGTTTACTCTATGAAAAACCATTCTTAAGACAAAAATATCTTAGGCAAACCAACATGGTAATCTTTAAATGATATATCATTTCAGTCATACCATAAATTAACTTATAATTTAACAATTTTCTAACTCCTAAAGTTGTCTAAATAGACCTATGATACCAACTATAAGGCCCTGGCCTTAAACATTACTTAATATTGAATTAAATGAATAATTCACATTGATGATCTTTTCAGATTTAGAGTTTTAGAGAATTTGGACATAACTGTTACATCTCAAAAGATTACAAAGTAGACACTTCTACTGAGTTTCCATAGAATAAAAAACTCTTAAAAAAGAATCATGTCTAGTTCCAATTTTTATATAGCATGACTTTCCCTTGATCCCATCCTTGACCCTATTCCACATTAGGTCCTATGAAAAACATTTCAAAAAAACTTGGGGTGAGCATAAAGAGCTCAGTGAGGGATACACAAAGAATAAAAACTGTTAGTTCATCAAAACAACAAGTAAACCTTGTATACTTTATCAAAGTAATACTTTTCACCTTTATGAAGTAGTAAAAACTCTTCACTGACTAAAAGATCATTACATACACTTTTGTAACCAAAAGATACCATAAAACACATAAAAAGATCACATAACATATATAGGTAACTTGGAACATAAACATACTTTACTGGAATAACCATACGGTCGACTTCCACACATATCACTTAATGGAATAGCCATACGACCAACTTCTATACATACTTAATGGAATAGCCATACGACCGACTTCCATACCCAATTCATTGGAGGTTATAACGTAATCACCTGTCATGGTATTCACGGCACCACTCTTCATACGGTTTATCACGTAACCACCCATCAAATGTCCAAGTACCATTATAAAAATCATAAGACATAAAACAAATATAATGGAAAGAAAACATTTCCACACTTTGATCACAATATATCACTTAAATATAATGACATAACAATTCCATTATAAAAAACCATTTTAAATACCAAAATACATAAAATATTATATTGTATTTACTTCATTTAAAAAAAACATTACGGCTTGTTCAGGATGCCAAATACCAAATAATACTCGCGGCGGCAGAAAAGGTCATTGTCACCACGTACATTAAAAGAAACATTCCTTTTTGTCGTTTAGTAAATATCTTCATAGAAAAAGATTCCTTTTGTATAAAAGTAAAAGTCAAAGGGCTTTATACACCATATAAAAGAAAGTTGTGTATAAAACGAAATATGCCTCAATGAAAGGAGATTGAGACGAAGTCCCTTACCTCGGGTACAACTTGACTTGATTGTTCTTTAACGTCCTGAATAATAAACTTGAGTTAATTTATATTTTCTTAAGAAACTTTTTCAAGTTCATTATTCCTTTTATATCACTTATTGCCATGTTATAAACATTATGTAATCATTTAAGTTAATAATGTTTGTTTTGTCGACATTTGGTTCTTAAGTTGAAAGTGGACTTCTTACAATTACATGTTGTTCGTGTGGTCAAAGGTTCTTTATATCCAGAATGACATTCCTGATTTGGATATCATATATATCATATATATTTTGCATATACATGAATTTATAATATCACATAATCATTTAGAGGTAAGAAATAAAATGCACCATTCATGGAGACGGTAAGCCGTACGTACGCATGAACGCTACTTTCATTTGTTTGTCATATTAATGGAATTAAAACTAAATGAGAGGTAAGTATATTTTAATTAGAGAATTATATTCATCATTTAGATGTATCATTCATCATATATATCCATTATATACATGTACTTATAATAGTACATTACATTTGAGGATAAGAAATGAAATGCACCATTCATGGAGACGGTAAGCCGTACGTACGCATGAACGCTACTTTCATTTCTATATCATACTTTAATGGAAAGAAATAATAATGATATAGAGGTATATTATAATTCAAGTATAACATCATATATAATAACTTTAAATCCATCCTTTATATGTCCCACATATGGCATTAACGAATCAAATCACTTTGAGGGGGCGGTAGTCCGCACTTCCAAAAATAAATTGTTGTGTTTACCCACAATGGAAACCATAAAGGTATACGAAAAATGAAAAATACATAAGCATAAGGGAAACATAAACATAATATATATCATATATAAATATAGTGACATCTTAATGGCCACCATTAAAGGTTTTTAAAATAATATTGAACAATCATCGTTTCGTGAGGCAGAAATTTGCCAACCACAGAAACAGTATGTTATTTAACCATTAGATGTAGATTTGTGTAATTGTATCTCTAATGATCATTATAAAAACATACTAGTATATTGAAGATACGATATTTGTTACATAATAAATGAATAAAAAGTGTTTAGGGGGTTGGAGAAACAAAATAAAACAAAAGAACACAAGTGAACACATTACCTCAAAATCGGGTAACTCTCTTAGATTTGAGCTCAAAGGCTTCCTTGGGAAAGACTTCTGCCGAAATTGAGGCTTCAAGGAGTAATAGAGGGATGTGGAGAGACAAAATGGGCAGGGGTTGGCGAGCCAAAGGCTTTGGAAGTGTGGGTAAAGAGGTAGAGGTGGGGGCCTTTTATAAGAGGAGAGGAGGGACACTCTTGGAAAGTAAAGAAAAGTTACTTTATTTTAAAATGATTTTCGGCTTCAAAAGGTCCCACATTGATATAATTCTAGGGTAAGGTGATATGAGTTCGAAATCCACCCATCCAATAGGTTTTGGACATGTTTAGGTCATAGAGTTTACATTATCGTTTCATTTTATTTAAATCCTTTATTAATGACGTAATCACTGCATCATCATGATGTCATAAATAATTTAATATATTTAATGTCTAAAAATTATAAAAAAATATATCATGATGTAGGAAATCTATTTATCTTTCTAATGAATATTTATAGTCAAAAATCTGACTTGTATAACCCCATGTAACAATTGTTTTAGTAAAATATCTCATGTTTGTTTCATTTTTTACTTTAACATTTAATAAAATGTTATTTATGTCATTTCCCAACCAAAGGGGATCCATGGGGTCCCCAAGCTGACCCATGAATTGTCTTGGTCGGCCATGACACATCCAATGAGGGTACTACATGTGTAAATCTCATTTCATTTTATTAAAACATTATTTTTACCTTAAACTACACTATTTACATCTAATCGCGATTAAGAACTTAAAAGTTACTATTCACAAAAAAAATTTTAATCTCATTGAACCACATTTTACTTCTTAATGAAAACCATGTATGTAGGATTTTTGAAACTCAAATCACAGAAGTGACAAATTTTCATTTAAACGAAAAATCAGTTTCTTTAACTACCACTTAGTGGTTTCACTATTCATCAAAAATTGAAGTTTTTCAGAGAAATATCAAAACTTCACCCTAAGATATATTTGATATTCTGAATTAAAAAATTATGTCTATTTTAAAAAATTAAAATCATATAAGTCACATTAATTAATTTAATAATTAATTCCCGCTATCATGACAAATAGCGTGTTTTTATGAAACAATAAGTATCAAAAGATTGACACTAGTTTAAGTCTAATTTCAAAGTGAAATTGATTCCAATGACCACCATTTGATTAAATGGTAAAAATATATTCTAATTTCAATTTAAAAACAATTCAAAAGATAATCTAATCATATAAATAAATTAGATTAAAAAGAGGTTATGAATTAAAATATAACATTTTTTCACTATTCATTAAAAAATGAACTTTATCTGAAAAATACCAAAAAATCAGACAAAGTAAATTTTGATTTCCCAATCATAAAGAATAAGTTTATATTGAAAAACATAGCTTATAAAATTTTCAAAACATATATTTAAAAATGGTTCGCCATAAAAAGGCAGTAAAACATTCTTTTAAAAATATTAGTGTATTTCATGCTTAAGATTGGATTTTTTTTTCATTTTAAGCCTCTAAAACACTATCTAATTCATTAATAGGAATAGATAAAAATATCTATTATTCATTAAAAACTTGGGATGTCACACTCTACTCCAATATAGATTAATGTTATCAAAAGTGCGCTAACCAATCTATTCTTTAGTTCCATGAAATTTTCCAAATATTAATCATTCCAGGGGAATTTTTTACCCTTCCGAGTTAACATGGTTATAAAATTAGATACTACTGATAAATTATCCAAAAAATGTTGAAAATATCTTTATATTCCTAGAATACTATGTATCTTAGTCACTGTAGTTTTTCTTGGTCAAAATTTAGTATCCTCCATGTTTGATGGATTCACTTCCATACTATCCCTTAATATTATGAGACCAAAAAGTGGAATATTTTGCATCCAAAATTCACACTTTTTAACTTTTTCATAATGTTTCTCCTTCCATAGGGTATTTAACACAACTATAAAGTGGTCTTTATGATCTTACTTCTTTATTTTAGTATATATGATTATCTTCTTTAATGAATTTTAAAAAAAGGTCAATGCAATCTCTAAAGACTCTATTCATCAGATCCATGAAGATAGAAAGAAAATTAGTAAGAACAAAAGGAATAACTATATTTTAATAGTTCCCATAACTTGTAAAAATTATCCTATTAAGTATATCCTCCTTCTTGACCGGCAATTTATGATATCCCGGTTGAAGGTCAATCTTGGAAAAGTGTTGAGATCCATGTAGTTGATCAAAAAAATCATCAGTACATGGAAGAGGATACTAGTTCCTTATTGTGATCTTGTTAAACTCCTAATAATAAACATAGAGACATGTTGATCTACATTTATTTTTTCACAAAAGGAACTGGTGCACCTAAAAATGACAATATTAGCTAAATGAATTCGATATCATGGGTTTCTTATGTCTTTATTCTTTAATTCCAATAACTCAATTGCGAAAATTATATAGGGAGTCTTTTAAATTTGTGTAGAACGATGTATGGATTATATAGGGATCTGAGCTTCACATTCTGGTATAATACTATGAAAATATTCTATAAAGACATCCCAAATTCATGAACAATAGGCAAATCAAATATGCCAAATTTGTCCCCAACTATTTGAGATAAATAACCCTTCTGATTATGTGTTAATATTCGTACACTAGATTTATTCTCCATAGAATGTATATATTTTTCATCACATTTATATATGATCTAGTATTTTATATTGAAAAATAAAACAATAAATCCCTTCCTTGAAAATTAATGTGGGATTTATATAGATAATACTAATCTATACCTATAATAGCATAAAAATCAAACAAAGGAAGAATGACAAGATTTCATGGAAACACATTCCCACATACTTCAACCAAAGGGGAATGATAAAGACTTGAGATAAAATCAACATATCATTAGGGGTTTTCACTAATAAATAAAAACATATTTGTTTTGGTGTAACATTAAAATATTTAGAAATTTAATTATATTTGAAATAGTAGGTAGATCCAAAATCTAAAAAAGACATTAGTAGTTTTCGAGTAGATGGTATGTGTACCTTTCATCGCATTATTATCGCACCACTCATCAAAAATAATGATCCCATGTTACATACCCTTTTCCCCATATTAAGAGGTTTCTGATGCCAATAATTATATCTAACCCTAAAGCTTGAGAATTGGTTTACATAATGATCATTCTCCATGCACTTGAAGCATTGAAGTGTGGTGGGGGCATTACGTGAGGATTCCCTCTATTCACATCATTGGACAACTTTATCCTATCAATTAATCAATTATTTTATCGACGACCTTCCTTCCAAACATAATTCATTTGATATACCAAATAAGAAAATTTCTTCTCAGCTTCTTTTCAAACATAGAGCATAAATGACGGATCATATTATTTTCTTCATTATTTTTAGATTTTTCTCTGAACTCCATAATCCTTTTGTTGATAAAACTATGATATTGATTAATAACTCCAACTTCAACTTTAACCATCATTGCACAACCCAAAATACCTTTATAGATACTAAAGTCTCTTACAAATAATGCCCTTTGGAGATTTGGATTTAACCCACAGAAGAATTGGCCATCATTTCATTTTTGTTGGATGATTATTCGAAAACCATACCTCTAAAGTATTGTAAAATTTTCCTTTTAAGTCCCGATTGATTCATTAGAATTTTTATTCAACTCAAGGAACTAAATTTCCATACTTATATGAAGAACATGGGAAAATTACTTATTGAAGGGTAATTTATTGAACTCATACCAATCCATGGATTAAATGTCATGTTTCTGCATCATAATATGGATTTGAGTCCCCCACTCGTCTAATTTTCCTTCTAATTGATAAATATAAATAATAAATTAATCATGTTTCGAACAATGGAGAATGGAGAATATATTTTCAATGGTACTAAACCATTTTTCAGTAACAAGTGGATTAGAAGACTCAGTGAATGAAGTTAGAAGTTTCCTCATGAAGGACTCAAAATAATGTTTTTCCATCCTTTTATCATTTGGAGGTCTAGTATCGTTCATAGATTGAAAATTTTTGGTGATCATAAGAACAAGATTTTATACCCCATCTCCCATAGCATTTGGTTTCTCAGGAGGAAAATTTTAGAATTACCCATCATAGTATATATTAACGTTGTTATTTTTAGTTATATTCATTAACTAAAACAAAAAATAGTATAGTAAGAAACAATTTTCATATAGAGGAACCACATAATCAGGAAAAACCACTTATATGATGTATATATTGTGACACATTCTTAGATCTATGACACCATGGGATTGTCTTTAGAGATATACCTATACATATCAATTTAAATATCTTTACAGTTCTTGCCAAATAATTCCCATCCTAGTCTCAAAAGGATGAATAAAATTTTTATCTAGTAGAAACTATAATGAACAATACTTATCATAAATTAAAATTCAATCATTTTTTGTTGAATACTTAATACATTACATGAAAATATTCTCAAAGACTATGTATGTTTTGTCCCATTGGAAACACAGAATCAAAAAAATTCTACATAAGTGAGATATATAATCTACAACTAGATTCGTTATGAGTATTAATATTCTTAAAAATATAATATATAATTCATATCATTATAACATGGGTAAAGGAAACATAATAAGAAGTGATCTCAAAAGATCAGTAAGTTTAAACATAGGAAATTTATATGCATATCATGAGTATAAGGGCATGAGAGAATAATCGTGAAAAAATAATATCATAACCTAAATAAAAAAGACCATAAACAAGGATCATGGCAGAAATATTTTCAGTTAATAAGGCATGAATCATAAGGGAATCAAGCACATAATCCATGAAATTATAACATACGAGTATTACATAGAATTTGTGGAAGAAAAATAAACATGTAATATAATTTCTTATAAGTGAAGGTGCATTGAAAAAATTTAATAGGGAACTTGATGTGGACTAAACCTACTGTGTATAAGACAACACCATCCCTAGTCTTTGTCCTTACCTTGTAAGGGATTAGGTTTCCCCATCTTCCCAAAATGGACTGGGTTTTCTTATATCCCACAGTAGATCAAGAACATCTACTTGATTATCATAATTATCTCATGAGATATAAATGTTTAACCAATGAATTAGAGGGAGATATAGGTCCCACCTTTCAAATATTAAAGACCATACATATGTGTTCCATAAGAAAATAAATCTTTCAATATATCTAAACCCATGGAATGAAATAGGTTTTAAAAACATCATAAATCATAACATAAACCATGGAGAAGAAAAAAGTTTCATATATATCACTATATCATAAAAATAGACCAATATTAGAGATAATAATAATGCTAAAATTAAATCATATCCCCAGTAAAATATAAGTAACATAAAATAATGTTATCTTTGACAGAAAATAATTTTTAGAGATCACGAGGAAAAAATTCATGATGAAAACTTATTTCCTGATTTGAAACTACTTTATTTTCATAAAATGACACAAAATATTAGAATAAAACATTTTTATTAAATATAAACGTGTAAGGTTATATGGTAATATTCAAAATATTAAAATATTATTATGTTTTAAAATTCTATTCATGTTTTCAAAGCTGAAATAAAACATTCATTTCGAAATTTTACTCAAAAATTCACAGACACTCATTTGAAAAATGAAAAATAGATTCCTTTCAAACCATTCCATAAAATTTTAAAAATGTGTAAAAATGAATTTCGAAATCTATAGTAGAATAATAATAAAATTGATAATTTTTTTAGAAAACATGGGCATGGGGTAAAAATATTCTTCAATGGATACTTAAAATGAAACCACCCTAAATATAGTTGAGATTTTGAAATAAATACTCATAACATTATAATCACTTGAATCATATTCACCATGGATGAAAGAAAATTATATGGATATGAAAATACTATGATTTTATATATAATAATCATAAAATATATTTATGTACATAATTTACACCATGAATAAGAAACATGTATTGTATTAGGCGTGTGTCCCATGGAAATAAATGTGAAACATAATGTATAGAATGATTTAATCATTTATATAATGTATAAAATTAGATAAATATAATATATATTCATTATATAAATATTTATAATAATTTATGAATAATAGAAATATTAAAAAGAATACACTGTTTATAGTGATCGTAGGTAGTACGTACACATGAATGATGATTACGTTTAATTATATTGTTTAAATAAATAAATTAATTGAAATATATTTATATATATTTAATTATATAAGAATTAATACATCATATAGATAATAAAAAATATATTTTACATCATAATTCATAACCATGAGAGGTGTTAAAGGATAACTCAACAACATCATTTTGTTTGGCGGTAGTTCATCGTACAGAAGAACGCTAAGTTCGTTCTCATTTGATGGAATTGTGTATGATGGTTGGTTGAATAATTAAATTAAAAACATCTTAGTATATTTATGATACTGAGGATATAACATAATCATGGAATAAGAATAGTTGAAGTAGTGGAGAATGAAATTAAAACAAAATATCTTGTGAAAGGATGCTACATCTTCATTAGGTAACTCTCATGGGTTTTGCACAAAAATATTTATGGATAGTTTTAATCCCAAAGGTAGGATTTTGGGAGTAATGGAAGGATTTTGGAAGGATATTTGGATAGATTTTTCCTAAACCAAATAGTTTATGAAGTGTGACGAAAAGAGAAGAAGAGGTGACCTATTAAAAGAGAGTTGGGGGCACTTTTAGAATTTCATAAAAATATTAATTTATAATAAATTACATGTAAATAAAAATACAACCAAATGTCAATTTATTAAAAGATAATATTGTATAGGGTTTTAATATCATAAAAGAAATTACATTAGACATGTTTGGGTATTATTTTAAAACTTATCATTTTGTTTAATCATCGGATATCGAATTTTTGTTTTAACTAAGTTAACAAATTCATCAATAATAAAAGGTTTTAATTTTTTTTCTCATGTGATGTTAATTAAATCATAAATTAATAAATTAATAATTTATAGAATATATCATAATTTATTTTTTATTTTCAATATTTGTTTTATGATTTTTTAAAAAGTAATCAAAACTTTATTTTTTAAAAATATCATAAGTGTAAATTTTGACACTTCTCACTAATTTGACTCTAAAAAAATCAATATTTTAATAAAAATTTGAAAAAATTAATTTAATAAACACAAAAAATGATATTATTTAATAAAATAATTTTATAAATATAATTAAGTCAAATTATATTTCCTTTAACATTTATAATATTATTTAATTCAAGGTTTTATTAATAGAATGATTACTACATTATAATTTTATAATTATTTAGGGTAATTATTATATCACAAAAAATTAAAAAACTATTTCCATGATTTATATAAACATTTTATCTTTCATAATAATATATATAATCATCCATATCATCAATATATCACAATATGAAAAATATTATACTTATAAAAATTATTAGTGTGTCATTTTTTCACCCGTTTTAATTTTAAAAATATGTAAAACATTTTTAGGGAAATATGTCTATTAATTAATTAAGTTTGCAATCATTAGGTGAAATAGGTCGATTAAATTCATATAATAAAATTTTATCATGTGTTAGGTTAGATTTATTATATTCATAATGTTATTTTTACCATTAATTACATGATATACCCTTAATAGTGGTAATAAAATTAGGAAAGTTTCTATGCATATTGTCCAAATACTAAAAAAGAAATAATTAATAAATTTAGACCGTATGATTCAGAATTTGGAATTAATTTTTTATAATTTGAAAAACATAATTGGATAAAATTAATTTAAAATTAATACCATTGATGAAATGAGAAAACATGTCTCTTAAGGTGAAAAAGTCCAACATTTTGAATTGGTTTTATACTGAATGTCAATATAAAAATTATTCCAATGACCTGAATTAAATTAAATGATAATATTTTTATATAATTATATTTTAAAAACAATAAAAACAAAATTTTACTATATAAATAAATTGGATGTAAAAGCAGTTTTGAACAAAAATTCTTTATTATTCTATATTTATCAAAATATGAATGTTCTTATAAAAATGACAAAAAAATAACTCAAACTATATTTTAATATTTATATATAAAATACTATTTTTTTCATATAAAAATTATAAAAGTGTCTAAAAATTTATTTAAAATAGGTTCTCTATTAAGAGACAACATAACTACCTTTTAATAAAATAGGGCTTTTTATGCATAAAATTGAATTTATTCTAATTTTAATTCCATAAATTTTATTATATGAATGTAATAAAATTTAATAAACATGTATAATAAGAATATAGTTAGTACTAATCATTCCTTCTGATACAACATCTAGTCAATAACTACCACTTAAAATAATAATAATAATAATAATAAATTAGTTATCGGTATAACTCAGTTCTTGTGTGCAATGTAAGATTTCAGAGAAACTAATTATTGCACATAACACACACAAAAAATCAGTATTTCATGTAGAAAAATATTAACATGGTGTATCGTATAACAAAATTCACCAAATAATTTTAATATATTTGAAAAATGGTTCATAAAAACATGAGGTATTAGCATCTTCCATTGTAAATAAGTCATACTAAGCATCTAAGTTATCCATTTAATTTTTCCCTTCCCTCATGATATGAAGAAGGAATATTTTAATGAGTATAAGGATGCCAATATTTTCTCTCACTATAAGTTTATGTGGTTTTATCAAATATGTGTCTATGGAAAATTACATGGAAAAGAGTTAGCCAAGTATATCTCAACCATCATTTTGGTTCACAGTTAATGTGCCCTTACTAGAAACCTATTATGACACTCTTGATAGATATTCATCATTTAATTTGAATGTTATATATGAATAATTATGAATGGTTTGAATAGTTTATGACCACAAATAAACTAGGATAAACCTAACTTGTATTTTATTGGAAACATGGTGTCATGATTTATACATCCAATACATGATCTTCATGACTATGAGTTCAAACTATGATTATTAATACGTGTACTATACTTTTTTGCTTCAGTCCAAGGTTGTAACCATAAGTGACCATGTTAATTTTCAAAGTGATGGAAAATAAAAGGAACTTAATCATTATATATCTATTTTTTGGGAGATGAAAGGTGAAATAATTTGATTATGCCAAACCCACTATCTCATATCATGAATAACAATATAAAATAACTGAATTTACTAACATATTAAAAAAGTTAAATATCAAGTTTTACAGATTTTCATTGGATAAGAACTATGGTAAAATAACTAATCAATAATCTACATGTCAACATTGTCAAAATATGCAATTATGTTAATGTCTAATAGAACAGGAGGATGTTTGTCATGTGGAGAAAGAGGGGATCGAGTATTAAACTACCCAATGAAAAGTTCAAAGGATGAATACTCAAGATAAGGATCAAAATGTTAATTTGAATAAATGATTAAAAATGTTATATATTATATAGCTTAAGACAGAGAATCTAATATAAATTTTTATGAGGTAGGATTTATTTTCTCAGACACACTAAATACACAATATAATTAAATTGAGAATGAAGAAATTTTACATATGATTCATATTTCTAATTTTAGTAAACAAGTATTATTGAATTAAAAAATATTTTTTATAAATCTATGATAGGTATTGAATGATAGATTTACCTATATATTTGGTTTTTGAAATAATTATCTATTAGTGTTCGTTGATTTTATTTTGACATCCATGGATTAATCAATTGACATTTAACGTAATGATTTGCTATAGAAGGGTTAAAAATGTTCATTATAGAAATTTTATATGAATTTTATTGATACAATTAATAGAAAATATGATATTTTATGTTGAGGTAATTATTGGTATTTATAATTTTGGAAGATAAGTTTTATCGTATAAATAAACATGGGATTGAAGATTGATTTTTTTATTATGTGACTATAGTTATTTATGAAGAATCCCACTAAATGTCTAGGGAATATTATTTTATTTTCAAGGAAGGTATTTCATTAGGGGGATAAATATTTAGTTAAATTTTAAAATCATATATTTTTTATAGTGTTATGGTGATTTATGTAATTTCAGGAAATACTTATTATATTATTGAGAATGTATTATCAAGGTATTCATGTGTTTGTTAAGTTATATTATAAATTACTTTATGTTTTCTATAGATGAATGATTGATAAAATATTTTGGACAATTAAGTTTTTAGTTTAGTTTGATATATTTTAGAGTAATATTAATGTTAATAAATAATGGAATGGATTATGTGGAACATTGGGGGTCAATATATCCAAATGAGTTTTCTTAAAGTGAAGTAAATTGTCTTCACCACGCTCTTTATTTTTTACTTAAATTTCTTCAACATTCAATTATTTAATAAAAACTAAAATATAATAACACCATTACATACCATAGATTTATACATTATTATTTTGAGGAATAATCATTATCTACATCATTTTCTGTCAAATGGGAAACAAACCCATTGCTCGTGTATATGATAAACTACTACCTCCTGAACCAATGTAATTTGTGTTCGATCATAACCTCACATGTCTTGTCATAATGATATATGTTATTTGCAAATCTGATATTTATGACATAAAATTGGATTTTGAAAATAATATATCATTTTACTTATTTAACTTCCATGAACTAGATAAATTATTATGTCGCTCATGCATATGTGTTGGACTGCCACATTTAAGAAGTGATGTGATCCTTTTTTCATTTATTATTTACATGGATTGTAATAAGTATGGATTTGATGAATATATATGATATATATGATATAATAATGGTTCAATAAATGTAAATTATTTTCTAAAGTTCTTTTCTTCCATCCGTTGAAAAGTTAAAACAGTTTTCCTACATATATATATCTTATCATCTATATGAATGGTGTAATTCATTTTTATATCTCTACCTTTAAAGAATAATGTTAAAAATATTTCTAATAAGTAAATAAGAAATTTATAAAATTATGTTCATTTTAGAGATGACAAAAAAAACATATGTACCACAACTTAAACATCTGTGATGAAACATTCTAGAGAAAACTAAATAGTTACTAACCGAATCACTAATAATAACAAAATATTATCGGTGAAAAATTGATAAGATACTATAAGTGGATCATATATGATATTATCAATACGAATAGTATTCTGATATAAATTTATAACACTTTTAAAATGATTATATTGAATATTAATAAATGATTAACTTAAGGGGATGCATGAGGTGATGGGTTTCTTAACATTATAAAAATTCAATAGGTTTTACTTATTGTATGATTATGTGTGAAATCATCTATGATTGTATTATTTTTTATTTGTAACTACAGTGTGTGTATTTCAATTTTTTACATGTAATCACTTCATTGATCAATTATCACCTAAATTATACGCTCTTTGTAAAGGATTTTGTCTCAACTTCCACTCCATTAAAATATCTTTGGTATTATAGGCCTATATATTTTTATGTGGTGAATATACTAATAATTTGATGTATTTAATATGAATATATAATTATCCATGATGATAAACGTTTCCATTCATGTTTATTCTATCTATGGGTTGAAATTTGTAAGTTACCAAAGAGGCCATAATTAATTTTACAATCTCATTTTTTGAGAATCTAAATTATTTTCATTAAAGGAATCTTATAATGTATCCTTCTGATAATCCATTTATTCTATTTTGTTCTAAATATTTTTGGAGTTTTAATATTTTCTTCCAAATTTCATTATATTTATCACTTAAAAAAACATTTAAATAAAATTTGATCGTATTTTATAACACATTTAGTAATTAAAAGAGAAAACTATATTAGTTAACATAAGCGATATGAAACACTAAACCCAAAAAACAACTATTGTTTAAATATTAACATTTTAATCTTTCCAATTAAATTTTATTTATGTATTTACAATGATTTAGAAAATTTACATTGGATTGTTTTTTTAAAATTCAATACCAAGGAATAATTTGAATTCTCCCCTAGAACTCATTTGAATCTCTATATTAATTATATTTTAAAATTCATTAAAAATGGATTATTTATTTAATATAAAAATAAAATCATCATTATATATTTAAATAACTAAAAATACATTTGAAATGGTTTTTAGAAAACAAGCAGAGTTATCTTTTCCCATTTTAAAATAATTTGATAAAGGGTATTTTGTTAACCATTCATACCAAGAACGAGGTGATTGTTTTAAATTATAAATAAATTTTTTAACTTGAAAAAAATGATATTGAAATTTTGGATTTTCAAAATAGGGTGGTCAATTAAAAAAATCAGAAATAAAACCATTTAGAAAATAACTTTTCACATCCATTTGAAAATGTATAAAATTAAAATAAGTGGTGATTTATAATGATATTATAATGTATTTTATCTATGGAATAAGTTAAATGGTTTTACTGTAATGAATAAATTTTATTCATTATAACATTTACCAAAAATTCAACCCTTTATTGGGTGATATTCCTATTTTTTCATTTGTTTTTAAACCCACTTGATGCCAATAATAGGATTATTATTTATTCATTCTATAAGTGTCCATATTTCATTTCTTTTAAAATGGTCCAAATCCTCTTGCATAGAAAGTATCCAATTATAAACATTAATAATGTCATTGAGGGATTAAGGATTAATGTGAGAGAGAGAAGCTTGATATTTAACCTCAAACAGGAAATAACTTCTAGTAAGATATTCATATTGAAATTTACTGATAACTTTATCAGGGGTACATGTATAGATTGAACCCGTTGGGTAAAGGGGAAGAAGGGTTTTCAAGAATAGATTTAGTTACATTGGAATATAGTGGTTTAGGAAAGATTAAACTATCTTGGTCAACATCATCATCAATTTGAGGATGCGTTTTAGGACGATTATCATCAAATTTGATGTGATTTGTTTATTCTATGGTCTTTATCCACTTATTGAAAACATAATATTATTTATTAGATTTTGATTACCCAATACAGATAATGTCCTCAGATTTAGAGTTATTATTTCTAATATTATCCTCGGTATTAAAGATAAAACATTTACAACTAAAAACCATAAAATATAAAAAATCAGTACTATTACCATTCCAAAGTTCATATGGTGTTTATTAAAAGATATGTATTATGAGAACACATTTAAGGTTATAGAATGTGGTATTGATAGAATCATCAAAAAAGGTGGCTTAAATTCATTTAAATGTGTCCTAGAATTTTCATGGATTGTTTTATTCAATCTTTCTAAAACAGCTACTTTTGATTTGTTTTCTCAATGAAGTATGAAGGAATAATAATAACCTTTATAAGAACAAAATTTATCAAATTCATTGTTATAAAATTTTACACCATGATAACTTCTACTAGAAACATGTTTGTATCCTTTTTAATTTTCATCATTCTTTGAAACTTTGATAAATACACTGTAAGCATAATTTTTTTGAGATAAGATGAATAACTAGGAAAATCTTGTGTAATCAACCATAATTACAAATATGTATGATTTAACTCTGATATTATAAACATGATTTAGTCTAAAAATGTCCCAGTGAACTAGGTATAAAGATTTAAAGTACAAAAATTCCTCATTAGATTTGAAGGAATATTTATGTTTATTTCCAAGTTGGCAAGGTTAACAAACTATGTTATCTTTGAAACCAATTTTTTCAAAATATCTTAATAGTCATTAATAGTTGATCTAGATATTGGGTGAATGTTAAAATGCCACGGGATATGATGGAAAACGCATTATTAATTATATTATGAACTTATAAACTTATCATTTTGATATGAAATATATTTTAATTCTATAATATAATAATTTTTAAAATGAGTTTCGTTAAATAAATTTTTTTATTAAGAATTATAAAATATTAATAAAACCATCATCCAATATTACTATAAAACTGCTATAACCTAATTGAATAATACGTAGTAAATTATAAATATATCCATTAACAAACAAAAAATTCATAATTAATGTATAGTTAGATAAATTTATCTTATCAGTACCAGTAATTTAAATTTTTGAATTATCTCCAAAAATGACATGTCTTTATTTTAAGTATTCAATATGATGGTATTCAGAAGGATTAACACACATGTTCCTGGAGCACCCAATATCCAAATTTCAAGTAGCTTTATATCTTTTTCTATTTATACCCTTGTTTTATAAAATATTATGATACTATAACTTTTGGTCCCAATATCATGGATCTAATTAAGTTATCAAAAGAATAATTTGGTACCCACACATTTTAAGAAATTTTTTACCATTTGAATGATTATATGAGATATAAATTCCATTTAGTCTACCATATATAAATTTTATTCAATTTAATTCATATATAAATTTTAAGTATTCAAAGTGCATGCAATTTCAATCATATTTAGGTAATTATCACCCTTGGTTAATTGAAAAATAGTATTTTATATATCTTTAATTTGTGATTCCAAATTCTTAATATTTGGTAGTTCTTTTAGTTTTAACATCAAATTATATTTTTATTTTAAGAGTTGTCCTTTTTCAAAAATATCTTGTTTTTTATTATTTTTATGATTCTTAAAATTTAAAAAAAATTAAATTTTTAGTAATTATAAAACATAAAGATGATCATCAAAATTTCATGAAAACTTTCTAGTAGAAGATGATTAAAAAGTATAAATTGTAAAATTTACATTGTTACATACCATGATATTTTGTATGAGTTACATGGGAATTTTTTCTAATGATTCATTTATTGAAATAGAATCCATGCTAGCACCCTATGTTAAAATGTGTCGATATTTCTTAATTTTTTCTTTATCTTGATACTTGTTCTTATTCAAGAGATAATAAACCTTTATGTGGCCATCCTTTTTGAAATTAATGAATATAAATTCCATTTATTGATTTTTGTTTTTTAAGCATTTAAAATATCATTTATTTTCCATTTACTTGTTCATATATCTGGATAGATGAGGAATCATGGTTCCACATTTAGAGATCCATTTACTGATTCCCTTAATATTTTTTTTATTTTGTTGTTTTCCTTTTTCTCATTCTCATAATTCCATTTCATATTTATCTCATTTTTAATGAAAGATTTGATGATTCCCTCAACCTCTATGTTGTTTATATATTTGGCTTCATCAATCTTGGGGACATTGGGACCACAATTACCTAGTAAAATATAATGTTTTTTATTAAAGAACGTCTCTATTGAAATAAAATCATCAAGATAATTTTACCATTACAATTTTCATAGAATTGAGTTTACATTTTTAATATTTGACTTGGTGTGAGGCAAAAAAATACATTCATGTCATGTATAAATATATGTAATCTTATACCTTTGACGTTGTTGATTATTTCATAAGTTATTTCTAAGAGTTTCCATATTTCATGAGCCATTTTCCTTTTATAAATATGATTAAATTTATTTTGGTCTAGATGCCAATTCCAAAATTCATTTCTTTTCCATCTAATTAAAAATCCTAAATATCATTAGTTGTCTAATTCTATTATTTTTATTAGTAAGAGTATAAAAATGTATATCTATCATCTATAAGGAAAAACCAATTGATTTATGAAATGTAAGAAAGTGTGTCTTTAAAGAACAATAATTTATACCCTCAAAAACAGGGATCATAACCCAAAGAGGGTCCTTCTAGAGCACTATGGGTCTAAAAAACAAATTTAACAAATGAAAAATGTTGGAAAAATAGTTAAGGATTTTAAAAATAATAAATCCTTAAATTATCTGAATACAAAGAAAGAAATAAATAAAAATTAAGGCCCCATAATTGAAAATTATTTTCAGAGTACTATAAAATAGAATAAGCAGGGCTCAATTTGAATTAAAAAAATAATGAAATAATTAATCAAACATAAAACATAATTTTTTTAAAGTATGAATATAATTTAAACTCACTTAAGACTGTAAAAAGAACAGTTGATATAAATAAAACAATAGATAAAGTTTAATGTAATAACTATATATGTTTATAAAATATGTATCATATTAGAATGAGTGATTCATAAACTAACCGAATAAGAGTATTGATGTATGAACGTATAAGTGAAAAGTTAATAAAAAGATAAAGTGATAAATAATAAAATAAAAAAAATCATTTGGTTAATGAGTTCATCTAATTTTCTTTGGAATACCTATAACACCTCAAGCTTCCATGGTACGATTCTCATTGAATAATACAGTAGCGTGTGTTATACGCAACTTTGAGGTTCTAAACACACCACAACCAATCAATGTAGCCTTTATGAATAGTAATACCCACTTTTTGAAATTTTATAAATTTTATTATCTAAACTGGACTTCATTTTTGGATTCAGAATATCGAGATTAGCTTAGGGTGAAATTTTGGTACTTTTATGATAACTTCCATATTTTGAAGATTAGTGAAAATTACTATATTTTAATTAAAATCAATATTTTTAATAAATATAATTGAAAGTGATAAATTACGAATTTGAGTGGTTTTAAAGTATAATTAGATTATATTTTTACAATTTAATCCAATTTTGGTCATTGGACGTAATTTCCTATTTAAACTAGACATAAGAAAGTGTCAATATTTTGATAGTTATTATTTGTTAAAACACGCCTTTTGTTTTGACAACGAGAATTATTTTTAAATTAATTTCTGTCAATTCAGTGTTTTAAAATTAGAAAAATGGATTCCATATTTAGATTTAATAGGTAAATTTTTTGTAAATAAGTAACTTTAATTTTTAGGCATTTTGAATAATTACATTGGTAAATATTTTATTTACCATGGTTATAAAGTAAATCAGGTAAATAAGGGTAATCAAATAATATTATAATAATATTAAATTACTATAAAACATGTCTTAACCCTATTGGTTGAAACATTTCCGACCATGGTCATTTTGGGTGTATTTTGAGACCCCATGGATCCACATTTACGTGATAATGACAATTTATATTAATTAAGTTTACGTAAATACAAAAAATGAAATAAACATATATCTTTTAAAAAACAATTTTACATAGGGTTATATATGTTATATCTTCAGCTATAAATATTTCCTCGAAAGTTAAAAAGATTTCCTACATAATGGATTTTTATTTATAATATTTATAAATTGAATAATTAAATTCATTTATGACACAATAATGATGCAATATTTTCCTTGTTACAGAAAGAATCAAATAATTGGTATTATAAATATTAAAATAAATACAATTTGAATGTTTTTATGACATCCACAAATTTTATTGGTTTATATGACATGTTAGGATTACTAAAACGATTTTTTTTCGAATTAATAAAGTTATTAAGACTTTAACAACAATCAATTATTAAATAGTGTCAAAATTGATATAAAAGAGTTTTTAAAAAAACAATTATATTATTAACTTATATTCTAATCCAAAAAATATAAGGTTCATAAAAAGGACTTATATAATGATATGTGTATCATTAATAGACCACTTGGAGGTCTCTTGGGAGTATATAGTATGTTTATTAACTATAAAATATTAAAATACAAAGTGACATGGTAAATGTCAAACTATTTAACTAAGAGTTGAATAACAAAGATAATGTTAATATAGTGACCCAAACCTGTCTAAAACCTATCGTATGAGTGGTTTTAGACCTATATATACCTTAAACTTTAAATAAACCATTTTGGAGCCATTATAAACGGAATATGAATTTATTATAATATAATATTTCTATCTTTTCCTAAGGTGCCCCTCACCCCTCTTCTAAAAGGGAACTCCCCCTTCCCTCCAATTCACACCTTCAAAGCCTTTTGGCTCGGCCAAAACCTAACAAAATATTCTCCCAACTTCGCTCAATTAAACCTAGAGGCCTTATATTGGTCATAAATCCAACTTAAGCATCCCTTTTGATCAAATCAAAAGGAAGAACCCGAAGAAGAGGTAATAATTTCACCACCCTCTTTCAAGTTATTTTCTTCTTCAATTTATTCTTTCTTTGTTATTTCAATTCTAAAACAATAACTCTAGTATCTTCCATATACCGTGATGTTATTATAAATATGGTACATAAATATTCATTATTCTATCCATCCTTTGAATGACATGTCATCATACGCACGTACGTACGGATTACCATCTCCACATCATGGTGTAATTGTTATTCAATATATTATTATTTTGATGGGTATAATAATGATGTGTAATTAATTTAAATAATAAAATATAACAAGATAATTATTCTCTATATAAAATATACCATCAAATTTTATATTATTTTAATATCAAAAGAATTATATTTTCGCTTGTGCGTACGTACGAACTACCGTCTCCCCTAACGCAATGAGATTAATTCCCCATCATATCCATTCTAGTCTAATTATCATTTGATGATTACAAATAATGTTTAAGGACTTGATATCATTCTAGATATGAATATGATACAACCTATCCACAACAATAATGGCTTATGTAACAAAACATATAAAAGAAAACAAGTAAGTTAACACTTGAAACGACGATAATACTAAGATATTTACAAAGCAATGTTAAAAGATCATATATGATATCATATTAATGTATATGATTCTTATATAATTTAATAACTATTATTTAAAAATTATATATGAGGTTAAACACCCATCTACCTTAGAAAAGTATAACGTAAGGGTTTATTTCACAATCTCTTCACTATATGATTTTGTTTTTACGTAAGTATCTACTGGGACCTCTTTATCATCCACATCCATATTTTTAAAAATGTATTACAAAACATTATTACTATTTTATAGACAATGGTTTAAAGTCATTTATAACTTTTTTTTACTTTTTAAAAGATGTTTATAAAGGAATCTTTTCATCATTTTCCAAAAAGGGTCCTTCTTAACCTTTTCGATAGAATTAAGGGAAGAATATCTTTTTTAACTTATACGGTGAGTGCGGCTATTTTCCACCATTATAAAATTGTTGAAGCTTCCCCTACAGGATTATAAGAATATTTTCAACATAAATTTTTTCTTTTTTAATTATGTGACTTATTGATTTCAAAAAAGAGATATTTCTCTCAAATAGTTCTGATTTCATCTATGTAAACATCATTTGATGGATTTTAAGCTTATTTGAAGTTGATTTATTATGATAAAAAACATCCATATTTTATTGAATGTTTTACGATATGTTTGACTGTGGATGTGTTATTTTTTTACCATTCATGGTTTAAGGATAAAGTATTGACATTTCGTATGCTAGTTTTAATAAGAATATTTATGTTATGTTTAAACTTGTTCATATGAGAAATCCATTGGACTTAGTAAGTGACGAGTGAAGACCACTATAGTTCCTAGATGCATCGGTAGGCCTCATGAGACAAAATAGTGTTGTGGCATAGGGCCTTAACAAAATCTTATTTCTAGTCTTGGCATAAGGACTTGACTACGTGGTTATGGTAGTCTAGGATTATGCATTCCATCAATAAGAATGTGGTTATTGATATTTCATGTGATTATTTGACTAGTAGAATATCCATGTAAATAAGTAAATGGAATTATTTCATTTTATTTTTTCTATATTATGCTGCAGTTCATGTTTAAAAAAGATTTTTTAGTTATACATTGCCTAAAATGTTTATTCTTATTTATAAAAGTTTCCTCTATATTTTTATCCTTACTGAGCATCTGAGCTCACCCCTTTCTATGTTTTATTTTTCCCAGGATGTGAAGAAATATATTATGACTGACCTGTAGAGATAGTCTCTGGGATATCAGTTTTGTCTATGGAAACAATGTTGTTGTAGTTTCCCATTTATGATGTAATGTAAACCCTGTGAATGTATCTATTATTTTCCAAGGCTACTATACTAATCAATCATTAGAGACATGATCATTTGTGTTCATGCCAATGATACGTAATAATGCACCGAATCTGGGTAACTGGGGTCAGGGTGTTACAAAACCCCTACATTTCATACCCAAATTTCATAAGGTATTATAATTATAATTTATTGGATTTAATAATATCCATGATTACAAAACTCCATTTCATTGTAATAGGTTATAGAAAAAGGCTGGAATATAATCGAATCCACAATTTTTATTGAAAAATCCCCCAAATATTTCTCTCAGTACGTTTTGGGTGTGGTTTAGTTAGTTGAGAATGCTAGATGGCCACAAATGAGTATGGTTGGATCAACATACTATAATTTATGGGTCACGTACCATATTCCAGGAATGGTACGCAAAGCGAAGGAAATGGTATGAAGGTACAATTCACGAAACCCAAAATGGTTTATGGCAGAAGGTGGTGCGGTACATGGGTGGATTGACATTGGTGGAAGAGATCGATCATTTAGGATCATAGGAAGTACATGGGGCACGTATAAAACATGTATCGAATGTGGCTTACGGTTCCAAGTGGAAAAAGGAATGATATGAGGTGAAAGATGGACTAATGATTTGATAAATATTGGGTTTGAAAATTTTGTGGACATCTATTCTTATATAATAATCACTAATCTCAATGATTACTGTGGATATTGAACATCATTATAGAAAATATTTTGTTTCGAGAATTTTTAAAAAATTTGATGTGGTTCGTGTTGACGGTCTTTGCGGGGATTCTTAACAAGCAAAGAATGTCTGGTGCGTGGAGAAGGAAGTTTGATACACAGAATGAGTTGTCTTAGTATGTGGACGAGAAATATTTAGTAAGTGAGATAGAGAATTCCATGAGCACTATGCATATGGAATGCTCTAGAATGCAGAAGCGAATACAGTCTGAGAATAGAGAACAATTTGTTGATAGGATGGGTTTCGTAGACAAGGTTTGCAGAATTTGTATGCGTTAATGGAACACAATCATGAAGGTGGAGACAATCAACAGATGAAGGGTGATTCTTAGTAGTTGAAGGAGTAAATGAAGAAGGTATTCTGTGTACCAAACCTGGTAATCTTTATGTGGGAGGGAAAGGTGGTTCGTGATTTTCACAAGGTAGCTTGAAAAGGCTTCAAATTGGTTTACGAAAGGAATTATCAAGACCTAGTAGTACCTAGGGAGGTGGAATTCATCTGTGGTTGAAAAAGAAACTTCAACATTGTATCAATTTATAGTTAAGGATATAATAATTCATGGAAATAGTGAGACCTACATAGACATAAAATGTGTTTTACCTACAAGTAAATAAACTGTGAGTGGATTGTTTTCCAAGAGCAGTGAGAAAAGAAAGAGGAAGAGGATGACCCCTTCCACCGGTAGTGAGCCAGACAAAGTGGTATAGTGAGTGAACCTTGGTTATTAAATGATAATACCCTAAATCTTGTAAAGGAAGTGAGCCTGGGTATAACAGATCTAGCATGAACATTGTACTCATTATTGGCCGGGAACAATTGTGAAATCAGAACATCGTCACATTGCCATTATATTCTCCTTCTATATAGAATTGTAAGGGTAATACAAGTAAAAATAATTATTTCCCATGATTGATTTCATATCTATTCATATAATACTATGGGAGCGCGAGATAATTGAGTTTTTTCTAACAACGAAATAAGATCCCAAATAGAAAAGATATTAATTTGTCATACCTTGATTCACCCTCCTCCTAGGGTATTTGACCTAGTGGACCTAATATTTTTGTTGAGAAACATGATCACCACACTTTTGAACAGAGTTAGAACTGAAAATGAAGAAGGTTAATAAGAATTATAGGATTTTTAAAAGAATTATCATTTTATGCATAGATTTGAGTCTCAATTTTAAAAGAAAAATAAGAAGGAGAGAATGAGAAAGATGTATAAGATAGAAAATAATTTCCACTAAGTATGAATAATATTGAAATTGCATGCACTTTGGAGATCAGGATAAATTTAAAGACCATATCACTTTGGAATTTTAAATTTAATTAAAGGTTTTACTACAATGCTTCCTAAATAGAATATTTGAATCCTTGATGAGTAATATAGAATTTTTTTAATTCAGTACATTAATGAGTCTAGCCTTCATTTTTACCAACATTTAATGCATCTCAACAGGTTCTAAAACATATCCACCAGCAGTGAGATAATCCCCCTGAATTGCCCATGATATGCCTATAACACTCTTTGTTCTTCCTGCTACCACTAGTTAGCTTTTAGAATAGTGGGAAAGGTGGAGTTACATGCATTACCACTGGTTGGTTGGTGGATCTTCACTAAATCTCTAGTGATGCCTTCTATACTTATCTTCAATAGGTACCTCATGTACTTCATTAAATGTCCTTCTACAGGAGTAGGAACTTCACTCTATGAGCTAAACTTTTCCGTCTTGGCTTAAAAAAGGTTACTATATGGAACATACATGATTCTAACATGATTTTATCCTGATCCTCCAATAACCAATGAAATAAATATAAAATTTAAATATTTTTTGAAATCATTAAAACAAAATAATGTTAGAAGCAAAATGAGATAATGGTGTTGTACCTAGTAGTGAAGAATAATTAATGCTTATTATGATATAATTATAGAATATTTAATTTCCCTGGATCCTAGGTCACACCATATAAAAAATCATATAATTTGTATGTTTTTTCTCTTAAGGGATTTTAATCAATGAAGTGATATCACAATTAGCAGAGTTTTTACAAAGATGGTATCATTTACTATTTTGTTCATTTTTATTCTATGTGATTAAATTTATTTTCACACGATCTATGATAATTAAGAAAAAAGATTATTGAGGATTGTGTCTTTAAAATTAATTCAAATAAAAAAATTTCAATACTTATTTCAGATGATTATGTAAACCCCTTGGTTCTTTCATTACTATCTATTATAAATGGTAAAAAACCAATCATATACTCTAATGGGTATAGTGTCACAGGGGTAAAATCCTTGATGATATGTCTAATTGTTTTAGATCCAATTTGTTTTGTATGGTCATGGAATATTTGTGTGTTATTTTTTCATTGAGCATATATGATATTATTGATGAATGAAAGATAATGATGTTATTTGATATTGACATAAGTGAGTTCAATATTTGTTACTTATGGTTTTCAAGTCCGCAAGATTCAAATTTTTTTCCATTAAATTAACATACATTTCAAATTACAATTTAGATTAGATTTAACATATGTTTTTAAATATAATCATAGCCTTATCTAAGGTATAAATCTTAATCAAATCATGTTAATGGATAGTTTACTATAAAATCCATTTTGATTGAATGGTTACAACACACTATAGAATCTAGATGATTAAAATGATATGAAAATAATCCCTAATATATCTTATTTATGTTACACAACTATATATTTTTTCAAATATTAAACAAAAAATTATCCAAATATCCATTACATCCTAATATTATGAATCACCCCAAGATGGTTATATTTTATTGACATTAAAGGGAATAATTAAAATTTTATAGGATGTTCTTGATAGGAAAAATGAAAAGAAAATGTGAGAAGATAATAGTTACAAAAGTTAAACTCACATACATAATGTAAGATCCAGAACTTTTCTAGAGTTTTCTCAGAATTTTTTAGAGTATTTTTTTAAATTTGAGGAATTTTCTATTAGGTTGTAACATGAAGTTTTTTTGGGTGAATTTTGAGAAAAATGGAAGAAAAAGGGGTTTCTTCATGGTTTGTTCATGGTTATGAAAAAAAGTGTACCCCAGAATAAGAAGCAATGTAACCATTGATAGTAGGAAAACAAATTTTTAATGAATTGTTTTTCAGACCATGTTCCCTAAAAGGAGAAATCATTCCCCACAAAAAAAATAATGCACAGTTCTCTTCTTGTTTGGGAAAACTATGCACCTTTACCTATAATATTATGCGTGATATTTAATGTGGCCCAAAATTTATTTCAAAAATTACCCAAACCCCCAAGACTCAAATGTTTTAATCCCCAGTAAACCGTAGGAGTTATATCACGAATTTGGAGCTCTCCAAAAGATTTAAAATACCTTACAACCTTAGTTATTCACGATTCAAAACATGGATTGAAGATAATCATCTCTCTTGAAAAGTAAATCATATCTCTGTTCTTCATTCATTATTCCCCTGGATTTCCACATTATTATAGTGATGTAATCTTATCTTATGATAGATATAAGTCTTTTTTTTGAGATATAGATCTATTATTATATATCTATATCTATATTTCAATATGTTTACTCTCTCAATCATGATATAGGGGTTTAAATTTGGAACTAGATCTACATTTTTGTGTTGCCCGTTTTTTAGAAAGTTTCATTGGATAATACTTCATCAATGAATCAAGCTAGGTGGTCTATTATTCAAATCCAAAATTGATGATATTATTTATGTGCATATGATTTTTGAAATTTATAGTTTTTTTCTAGAAATTTCAATTCTTAAATTGAATTAGTTAATGTGATCAATAACTTTATTTGAAAAATTAGGTTTTGATTGAATAGTACAATAAATAAATCAAGATAATTAATTTATGAGTTAATTATTAAAGAAATTATTGTTGGAATTTGGGACTGTTAAATATTGAATTAATTATAGAAATTTTGATTATTAATGGGTCATAATTAATTGGATAATTATTCATTGGATGTTGATATTGTAAGTGATTAATTATTGGTGGAATTATATAATGAATTTTATGTGGTTATTTGACAAATGGATTAATTAATAGATATGATGAGATTAATTGATATTTGGGATAATTAATGAAAATGGGTTAATTAATTAATGTATTGATTAGTGAAATGTTATTTGTTTATTATTTTGTTTCCATGTAGTAACACATGGGATAAATGGGGTGTGAGTGAGGTGTTTTTGAGAAGGACCATGGGAGCCTATTGGGAAGAACCATGAGAGGATGTGTTAAGGACTATGGGATCATGTGGTAAAGGTTTATGAAATCATTTTTAGGGGGAGACCTTGATTGATTCCATTGTTATTTTATAAGGGAGACTTTTTCTATTCTTAGAGTTGGTCCAATGTAAAGACCGGGAGAGATTCCCCTTTTTCCTAGTAAGAAATTATGATTGGATAAGTGTCACTTACATAGATATTGAGGATAAAGCCGTAGCAGCACTTTACTAATTACAAACTTATTAACATGTTTATGTACATTATTATATATAAGTTGTGTTATTTAATTGGTAACATGTAAATTCAGATATATGATATCCCATGGGGATAGTTCAGACTCTAACATAGTGAGCTAATGTAGGTATTGAGGTTTTGGTGCCTATGAGAACTTGGGGTTTATAGACTTGAGTAAATAATAATCTTATAATGTGATAACTATTAAATTATGAATTTTAATTATTTAATTATTTAACTACATACACTATATTAGGACTGGATTTGTTTTAGATACCATTGGTAGTGTCCTTCTCAGTTGTACTCACACCCTACTCAGGCTCCCTGATCGTTACATGATTGGAATTTATTATTACACAATTGGGTAAGGGAAAGGGCCATGGGTTAGATTGTTGATTTGGGGATGAATGTTTTATTAGGGAATATGACATGGTCTGGGACCCCTTGTGGAGTCTTTGATGTCTTTAATTTTCATTTTTCATTGAGACTATTGACTCATAGTTTTAATGTCATGTTTTTAGTTTCAGTTGAATATTTTATTTCTTGCTTTCATTATCTTTAGATATATGTATTGTTTATAGTTATATATTCTTTTAGTAATGTTTTATATTTATACCAGTGTTTAATATGATAATATATGGTATAGTCTCTCCATGATAGAAATATCAAACCCTCACTTCTAGTCGACATCCTCTGGCATATGGGGAGGCACACATGAGGTCCTATGGTAGTCCGGATTGGGGAACTGGTGCATGGAACCCAGGACATGACATTTAAATGTTGTATCTGAGCTCTAGTTTTATTTTTATTCTTTTATTATGACTAATTTATAAAGTTAGGAAAGATACTAGGAAGAGTTGGAGCTTGATTATGAACTCGTGCATGGGAGATTCAAACCTATGTATGTGGGAAAAACTATGTACTCCATTTGGGATTTTTGTAATTATTGTTTGTTGTTATAATTGAATAACATTTCACCTTGATTGATGCACTTATTGTGTAATTATATAATTGTTTTGAGATTTTGTGAGAATTGACTTGTGTCTTGTAATGACATGAGAGTTGATTCTTCATGCATAATTCTTGGAAATCAAGATTATTTTGTAACTTGCCTCAGTTTTTGAACATAAAGAAAAATGGGGTTCATGTAAGTAGGTGAACACGAATTGGTTTTCCTTTATTTTAATGTTAAAATGATAAATAATTCTTAATATTAAAATTAATAATGGTAAAATGATTAAAAAAAAGAATAAATGGGTATCTAAATGAGAACCTTGATTTTAGAATGTTTTTACCGTTGTTAATTGGATGAAGGTGTAGGATGATTAAGGGTAGCAAAAGAAACTCAGTTTTTACTATGTTATGGGATCTGGGGAAAAGATTTGTAGATGTTTTTTATGATTTTACTCTCATGTAAATGTGAGAAAGTGATGTTATAAGCACTAAAATGTTTGTTTGGTATTTTAGAGATATCCCTTCCTGAAGAAACTGGTTGAGTGGATGAATGGATTAATTGGTTATGAATGATCTTCTAGTGCTGGAACTGGAGGAACCGATTGTGTAGGGTGAAGAAGAAGGGGATAAGTTACAAGATAACTTTTATAACTTTACAAATATGATGTGACGAGATCCATGGTGGGCCAAGAAGAATATGTCTGGCCTAAAAGGGAGTTTTATTTGAAAAAAACATCTACTTTTACAGAAGAGGGTGGACCTGAGGGAGCTGAGTTCAGTGTTGAGTCAATAGAGATCATCCTTTACCATTAATATATTTATGCTAAAAAGTGGTTCTTGTTAGCTATTTATATTCTCTGAGGATCAACACATATATGGTGGGACATTGAAGCACATACTAGATAAACTTATAGTATGTTGTGGAATGACTTCTTAGAGAGGTTGTTAGAGAACTTTTACCCATAGAAGATGAGGTAGGAGAGAAAATCTGAGTTCAAGTAGTTGGAATAGGGGAGAATATACATGATAGAATATGATGGATTCCTTAAAATCCTAAATTTATTTGTTCCAACATTGGTAAGAGATGAGACATCTATGTTGAGGAATTTCTTGGATGAACTAAAGTTCAATATTAACTCTTCTGTTATCCTCTTTCTGCTAAATAAATTTTATGAGCTGGTAAATTAGGCTCTCATATCTAAGAGGAACCTAAAGGAGGATTTTAGTGTAACACATGTAGTTCCAGCTAGACGATTAGGAATTATGACTTCTAAGAGAAAGTTGATTTGCTGAGAAAGATTATTGAAAGTAGTGGAAATAAAGGTTGAAAGGGGGAAAAGATAGTTACCCAGGTCCTTTATCTTGTGATTTTATACTAGTATAGTAGGTCGGGAGACTTTACGAAACATTTTACCTGACCACCAATAGATTTCCCAGCCTCTGAAAAGATTCGAAATATATAATGGTTTTACAGGAATAAAAGACAGGTTGTTGGTGAGAGTGGAGGTAGACAGAACCGAGGTTTGGGAAGGGGATATTCTACACCTTATCAGTCTGGTAGTTGGAGATCTTCTGGCCGAGGTAGTAGATGTATAGGATGTAGGGCTTATGGAAAAGAGGTAATTTTTTAATAGAGCGATACAACTCAGGGGAGTCAGAATGTATCATAGGGAATAGGGGTATGAAAACTCTATATAGTCTATCCTACACTTTTTGATAGTGAGGTTGGCTCGTCAATAGTGAGGGTTACTATTTTAGTATCTTACACTTTATCTCATTCCTTATTTTTTACTGGTTCCTCGCATTCCTTAATAATTATAAAAAAATTTAATGTCTTGAGTCTGGCGGTGGAGTTTTTGAGAAGGAAAATATCAATATATAGGCCATGAGGAGTATGTTTGGGAGATATATGTTTGATTAAGGGGTTTTTTCTTGAGATCAAGGATTTCCCTTTTCTATCAGATCCATATAATCTTAATATGTTAGGCTTCGACCTAATTATGGGTATGGAATAGCTATTTTCACACCATGCCGACGTTGATTTTTACAATTAGAGAGTTATGTTTAAATCTCTTAATGGTTACTATTATATTCAACATGGAGAGTGGGATACCCATGTAGGTTGAGTAGATCCAATAACTCAGTAACTATGAGTTCCCATAGCCCATGATTCTAGTATTTTACTAGATTATGGAGTTGTAAAACCTGATTTCCTTCAACCAGTAGTGATAATGTTTTAGGATATGTTTACATAAGACATCTTAGGTATGGAACCTAATAGATATGTAGAAATAAATATTGATCTCATGAAATGAGTTGAGCCAGTATCTATTCCATTATACAGGATAACACCAATAAAACATCAATAACTCAAGACATAGCTTCAGGAGTTGTAGGATAAGTTATTTGTCAATCTGATTATGGCTCCTTGGTGTTCACCTATGTTGTTTTCTAAGAAGGATGATAATATTTTGTGCTTGTGCGTTGATTACTAGAAGTTGAACCAAATGCATGTGAAGAACCGGTATCTTCTTCCATCTATCAATGAACTATTTGGCCAGTTAAGATAATATCATGTATTCAAGAAGATAAAATTGAGATTGTGGTGTCATAAAATGATGTTTCAAACTTCTCATATACTGAGGACTCTTTTCAGATGTAGGTATTTCCTATATGAGTTTGTTGTAGTGTTGTTTGGGTTAAGGATACACCAACAATATTTATGGACATGATGACCAGAATATTCCATCCATTCCTGGATATGTTTGATGTATTATTCATTGATGAAAAATTCTTGTAATAGGAGACTCATGATGATCAATCCCAGCACCTTGACATCATCATGAGTACACTAAGATATCATTGGCTATACTTTAAGCTATCTATGATTTATTTTTGGGTCAATTAGGAAACATTATTGGTATACATCATCTTGGAGGATGGTGTGTCAGTGGACCAAGACAATGTTTAGGTAAGAGTTTCATGGGAGCATCGAAATATATTATTTGATATTTGTACATTTTTGGGTTTAGTAGGAAATTATCAAAGATTCATCTAGTAATTCTGGAATTTGGAAGTGCCACATTCAGTCTTAACCAAAAAGAGGATAATGTTACATTAGTCTAAAGCATGTGAAATGTCTTTCCTAGAGTTTCAGAAGTCTATGAAATTGGCACTAACCATCATCCCACTCAAACTATGTGAGGATTATATGATGTATTGTGTTTATTATAGGGTTGGAAATGGAGCAATACAAATTTGGAGAGATAGAAATATGGAATATGGGTCACAAAATTTGAGGCCACATTAATGGAACTACCATACGCACAATATCCAGCTTGTAGATGTGGTTTATTCTTTGAAGTGTTTGATAGATTACAAGTTGGGTGAGAAGTTTACAGTTGATAAAAATCACAATAGATTAGGGTATATATTATCACAAGAAAATTTGAATATTTGGCAACCTATATATTTTGAGTATACAGAGTCATTTTAATTTGAGCTAGAATATACTCTAGGAAAGGGGAATCATGTTTTTGATGATTTGAGCATTAAAACTCATACTCAGGTAGTTTATGAATATTTTAATGAGTAGAAAATGATGATCATTATAAACGAGATACATGTTATGATTTGGGAGAGTTAGTAAAAGGGGAATTTGGTATCAATTTTAGTGGATTCAAAACATTTGAGACAGATCATGGATATAAAGTATAAAGAACCATAATATTTGACCATTTTGTAAAACCTTGAAGGTGGGGAGTTACCTTTAGAATAGAGTCTAAATGAGGATGTAATAACCTATTTCCAGATTCTAGTTGATGTTCCTACGAGCATGTGAGATGAAAAAATGAAGAAATCACATTTTTTAAGGGGGGAAGTATATAAAATTGTGAAAAAAGTGTACCATGACTTACGATGATTGTTCTAGTTGTCAGACATGAAGATGGAGACAATAGTTTTTGTGAAAAAATAACACATCCATCAGTAGGTTGTGGTATATCTTCAATGTCCTATAGGTTTACTAAACTTGTTTACCATTGTTATATGGATATAATATAATTTGACTATGGATATTTTGGTGGGCCTTATGATGATTATTAGGAAGAATGGTTCCAATTAGTATTTTTTGGATCAACTGATGAAATTATATCATTTATTTTCGGTATGAAAAACTTTATTAGTGGAGAAGCTGGGAGACTAGTTTGTTCAAGAGAAATTCATTCTATATGGGTTTCCATGAAATATAGTTTTAGATCACGACTCATGCATTTATTCACACTTCTAGAGGGGATTGAAGAAGGTGCTCATTATACAGGTATTAATGGGTGTGGATTTCCTCCCATAGAGAAATGGAATGTAGGATCATACTATACATGTTCTTGAGTATATGATGCAAACATGTCTTCTTTATTTTGGTGGTTCTTTGGAGAAGAACATGGGTTTAGTGGGGTTTTCCTAATACAACAGTTATAAGGAAACTATATAGATGGCACTATAAAAGGGACATTCTAGTAGAACAACGAAATCTCATCTATGTTGTATGGAGGCAGGTGAGTCAAATTATTGGGATAGAGTCTCACTACGGGATACATAAATAGGGGAATCCAGCACCAAGGTTTGTTCTACCATTTGAGGTTGTAGAGATAATTGGACCAGTGGCATACTGATTGGATTCTCCATATAAATACAATTATATGGATGGTGTTTTCCTTTTATTACAATAATGATGCTCATTTTTGTCACATATTTTATTTTTTAAATCAATTTTTTAAACTCACTATAGTTTTATTTAATGGAAAATTGTCACATTTTTTGGTTTTATGTTATTTTGAGTTGAAATGAGAAAATGGATTAACATAGATATTTGATCAAATTTTAATTGCTTATGTGTTTCAGGATGAAGCCAAAATACCCTTCCCACTTTGGGAAAGGTGAAGTTGTGTGACATAATGTTTTTTAAAGAGAATGATGATTGAAATTCTAGAGTAGAACTGGTACATGTCATGTACTGAGAGTACACAGGGTGTAGTTTTAGTTTCTGATATACTATAGACTATGTAGAACATGTCAAGAAGATCATACTTTCTATGAAAAACTAGTACACATCACGAGTCTATAGTACAAAACAAGTACCTAAGATAATCCAGCATACAATTTTTTTTCAGATTCAAAGAGATGGAGAAAAACTAAGATTTGAAGTACATGATGTGTAACCCCTATAGATGTTGTGATGACAGCGGGATGTTGAAAAAAAGGATGCTGAAAAAAATGTGACACTATAATGGATCTGCATGATTTAGCCGATAAATATTGGCCTCTTCAAACATTCCAAAGTATCCCGGGGGAACCTGGACCAGACAGAGTCATGAATATAGAGATTGAATCAAGTGGAGGAGTATTCCAAGATGTAATCAATGTTTATAAGGGATAAACTCGAAGTAGTGGTCGGAGGTGATGATTCAAGGAAATTTACCCTTTTGAGTTTTTTTATTTATTATAATATCATTTCAGTGTGAATTATCTTAGAGATGTTTTTGCATGAATGAAGTTGGTTTCTTTCATTCTTGTTTTTAGTTTCTTCAAATTTGAATGGGAATCTTTATCAACTTATGACTCTAAAATTATTTCCTTATTGTATAATCTTATCAGTGTGAGGTCTCCCAATTGACCAGAATAAGAAAAAATTAGGTTTGGTTTATCAGAGGTTTGTGTGTAATCAAACCATTCTTATAGGATGATAAACACCCCTAACTGAGGTCTCGTTATGGTTTCAAGTCAATATAGCTGTATAACTTCAGTTCTTGAGTTATACATTTGATAATTAATCTGAAAATAAATTTTCAACAATGATAAATGGAATATCTGATGATCAATGCTTGTCCACCGCTACCTCTTTAGTTTGTTATGATTTCATTATTTTTTCTTCCATATTTTCAATGACTAAAATAGATTTATTATCACATTCTGAATTTATTACATTAGTTCTTTTAAAAATCCCACAATCTAAATTTTTATAATATTAGTTATAAAATAATTTTGACAATAGGAAGATAGTGTGTAGAATGTGGCCAGATTGATATCGAACCTAGTGTGTGCCACTATAGTGAATTCTTATAAAAAATAAAAAAATTAATTTAATAGGAGAATGTGACTAAAAAACCTTCCTTTAATTTGGAATCGTTGTCAGCGAGGTCAAGTGACTTCACATGGTATTTTTAATAAATAAACCAAAAAATTAATAAATTTAAAATTTAAAAAATATAGATTCATTGGACATCATTTATTTCTTTGTCCAAAATAAATTTTTATGGTGATTATTAAAAGTATTGGTTTATTGAGTACTTTTATGGTGATCCTTGTATGGAAGAGACATTGAAGATACAAATTGAATAAAATTATTTGAGGATTCAAGAGAGTTATAATATTCTGGAAAAATCTAGAAAGTTGATTGCATTATTGGCTGCCAAATCCAAAGTAGTTAATATCTCATGGATGGAATGTCAACAAATAAAATCTAAATCGAATAAAATGATTAATCCTCCTAAATTTTAAAAATACATTGGTGAGGTTATTTATATACAAGAAGATCTACTTCCCTCTCCAATAGATTAATTTTCTAATGTCCTTCTTAAAGAAAAAGAGATCAAAGATGAAATTGTTTTTGGGAGATTTTGATTTTTGAGCCTTCTCTTTATTCAAATATTATTAATTATGAATTGTAAACTATACTCCCATATTTTGATTCTTTAGATTTAGTAACATTATTTTAAATCCTAGATGAAGAAGATGAAGAAGTTACTTGTGTTGAGGATAGAATGGAAGAGCCAATATAGTTGTTCACCACTAAAAATGAGTATGATGGGAAAATACATGAAAAAAAGGAATCATTTGCTGATCCCAAACCAGAATAGAAGTCACACCCCATTCTTCTATCTCTACCAATAGTGGACACTAATACTCTAGCTAATCTAAATAGGGATCACCCCTACATCATCTTCCCTTCCCCTCAATACCTCCAATTTTATTTTTCATCTCCTTTGGGTGTTGGGTCTATCATTCTATTACTAAGATTACTCACTCTAGGAATATACTAATAGATGTCAGGAGAAATATATTATGCTGGTTTCTATGCATGAATCCCCATCCACCATTTTATAGGAGTAAACCCACTACAACTACTTTACTAGGGGCTATAGAAACCTATCACCCACTTGTGGGGTCAAACCAATCATTATCCCTTTTATTTTCCATTTAGAAATCATTTTTTATCATTCTTATGATTTTATATTTTTTTATTTATGTAAGTATTATGGAGTATAACTCAAATTTTCTATTGGAAAAAAATTTCAGGTTGTATCTTTCCTTCCAATATTTTTTATTCCCAATGTGTTTTTATTGATCTGTAATAATGGGGTAGTTACATTTAAGTGTGTCAGAGTGTCAACCTATTAGTTTTTCTTATGATATTTTTTTATCATTTTAGAGAAATTGAACTTTAATAAATATTCTTATAACATTCCACACATCAAAATGGTTTTGATGAAATTTTGATGAATATTGAAAAATTGATTTTAAATGAATGTTGATGTGAAAAACATTTTCATTACATTGGATTTCCAAAAAAAATTATGAATTCGAATGATTTTTGAAATTCATGCCCATGAAACACTAAATAATAATATTTTTTAGTCCCATGAGGTATTCTGAACCATTTGAAAATATTCATTTTAATAACCACACTTTCTTGAGGTAAACATGGATTTTGTGTGAGAACCAAATTTTTTTATTTTTCTATTTCAACTCTTTGGATTTCTTGGAATGTTTTTAATATAATTGATGGACTACTTTAGAAATCCATAAATTAACTAGAATCCCACCTTAGAATCTATCATTAGTTATACCTTAGATTACACGAATTTCTTTATAGGTTTAATCCATATTACAATCCAATTTATCTTTAGCTACCCACACTCTTATTATTTTTTCATGAGTATTTAAATTTAGAGTGTGGGGTAATTTCCTTTCATGTGAATTCATTTTGATGTGCATCATTCATGGGTGGTGTGAGGTGTGTGTAAACATTTTTGGTTATGTATTATTAGGAAATTGTACAGGTGTAATCATTTAATTATGGTTCATTTGTTTCATCCAATTATCTTTAAAAAATCCAAAGAATAGAAAATGAAAATAAAGTTTTTCCTTTATGGAGATTTACAAAAATGAAATAAAATAAAGTTGCACCTATCTATCTCTTTACCAAAAAAGCTAGAACATGGGTGATATCATACATTGTATTCATTTATTAGATGTTGTCCCGGGTTAAAAAAATGGTTTTGTGTTTTGTTTCACATTCTAGTGGAGATTTGAGTGAGGAATTTACTATGTTTTAACTTCAATTATTGATGAATTGTACCTAAGAGTCTAGCCTTCTCTTTCTGGAATTGAATTATCAAATCAATTTACCCACCAACCCTATGTTTTCGAATTCACTTTGAAAAAGGCCTCATGATTGAAAATATTGTCATGTTTTACACTGTGGAGAGATGAGAATTGTCATAATCTTATGGTGACAAATGCACTTTCCATGTATGAGCATAACTCCATATTTAATTTCTATTGATTGAAGAGTGACACAAAATTCAATGTGATGATGGCTTTGATTGGGAAATGGATGGATTTATAAGGTTGAAAAAATTTAAATGAGAGGAATGAAAATTATGGTGAATTTGTTTTCATATAGGAAACATGGTGGAATTAAATTTTTGATATGATCATGGATGTGTTCTCAATTTTAATTTTCATATGGATTATGATTAGAATATATGACTATTTATTAGGTCTGCAATGGTTAAGTGTGTGGGATTGATGAAGCTAATATTTTGACATATTATATTCTATAATTTAATGTTTTTAAACACCCCAGAGTGAAATTTATTGTTAAATTTTTTATGTTTCTATGTTTTTTTGTTATTTTGAGCTGAAATGAAAAAATGAATTAATTTATGAATTTGAACTATTGTTAACATCTTATATATTTCAGGATGAATCCAAAAGAACCTTTGAAACATGAGTGAAGCAATGCAGTAAGACAAAGAATTTTTGAGAGGGAAATAAGATTCAAATTATAGAGAAGAACTCGTACACATAGTATAAAAAGAGTACACAACATATAGTTTCTGTTCGTGTCATTCTCCAAACTGCAAAGAACATGTCATGATGAGAATACTTGTCGTGAACATCTAGTACACATCGTGAGACTTTAGTACTCGACGTCTGCCTTAATAAAAAAAGAATAAAATTTTCCACATATTCAACAAAATTGAGAGAAAATGGGATCTAATGTACACAACAAGTAACCCTAGTACACATCGTGAAAATAATGGGATGCTAAAAAATAAATGCAATACTGCAACAGTTATACGGGATTTGGCCTAAAAATAAAGGCCTCTTGAACCCTTCAAAATCATCTTAGGGAAACCTGGAATAGAGGGATCCACGCCCAGGGAGATCCAATCAAGGGAGTAATTATTCCACGATACAATCAAATTAATGAAGGTATAAACACCAATCAGTAGTGGGAGGTAATGATTTGAGGATATTCAACATTTTAAGACTGTTTTATTTATTGTTATAGCTATTAATTTTGAAATATCTTGGAGATGTTAAGAATGAATGAAGGTGGTTTCTTTCTTTCTTGTTTTTTAGTTTCATCTATTTTGACCAGGAATGTTTTTCATCTAACGACTATAACATTATTTCCTTATTGTTTAAACATCTTTGGGAAAAGTCTCCACATTGACCATAGTAAAGATAATTAGGCTAGGTTGTTAAAAGTTCTTGGTGTAATAAAACCACTATCATAAGTGGATAAACACTCATAACTGAGGCCTCATTATGGTTTTTAGTAAATATAGGTGAATAAATTGAGGTCTTGTGTTATAAAATGGATAAATAAATTGAAAAAAGGGATAATGATAAAGGGAATGTCTAATGATCAAGATTATCCACCGTTTCCTCTTTGGATTGTATTATTTTCTATACAGTTAGCCTCTCATTTTTAAAAAATAACACATATTTATTATCACATTCTAGATTTCTTAGTTTATGTCATATCAATTACCCCAAATATATATTAGTATTATATTAGTAATAAAATAATAGTGATAATTGGAAGATATTGTGTTGTAACCGGCCTCATTGAGATAAATCCTAATGTGTTTCACTATAGTGAATTCTTAAGAACAAAATAAGAAATTAATTTCATTCGGAAACATGAATAAAAACACCTACCATCACAAAACTTTGTAAGTATCACCCCATCACTTCTTTTGTGACCGATGTGGATGATATTGATTTTGAGGTAGATTCATACTTTGACCAGCATCCAATTTGTGTGTTGGATTGCAGTGTGAAAGTGTTGAGGGGAATGATTATGCCGATATTTTAGGTATTATGTTAACACAGATGTATGCAGGAGGAGACATGGGAAAAATAATGAGATACACGAGGTCAGTGGACCGATCATTTTGGCTTCGAATAATAGAGAATCATGGGGGTGATAAATGAGGATGAGATGTTAAAAGGTGGAGAGTTTATAAGATAATAACCTTTTTCAGAGTTTCTTGAAACTTCTTTATAAGTAATATTTTGATAAAACTTGAGTTATACATTTGGGTTTTAACATTTGGTGTATTTGGGTGAATTATGAGTCAAAACGGAATAAAATGTGTTGTGAATGGTTGGGGCACTGTTAGAAAACAATGTGCACCCCAAACTAGGAAACCATGAAACATGGATAGTGGAAAAAATCATGGTTAAAACATAGTTTTTCAAACTGAATTCCCCAAAAAGTACAAACCATACACCAAAAAGATAACTTGTGCAAGTTGGGTGCATGGTTTAAGCAAACCATGTTCCTTTACACAAGAAATTGTGTATTGTATTTAAGGTCACCCAAAATTTATTTTAAATATTCCCTGAACCCCCATCACTCACATAATATGACCCCACTAAACCCTAAGAGGTCTTTCATGATTTTTCAGCTCTCTAGATAAATTCCAAGCCCTATTGACCTCCGTTTTTCATGATTTGAATACCAGATCAATGATCGTTGTCTCTCCCGATAAGTGAATCCTATCAGTGTTCTTCTCTCATTATTCTCCCCTTATTTCCACCTATTTCCAATGATGTAATCCTCATTTTTGATAGAGATAAATATATGTTAGTGAGATATATATCTATGATTCTAGATCTAGATATATACTTTCATGATATTGACATTATTAAAAATGATATAGGGCTTTATATCTGAATCAAAATATACATCATTAGGATAAACAAATTTTTTTAGATATTTTTTTTGTGATCATTCATCAACATATTGATGTTGGTGGTCTAATATTCAATTACCAAGGTCTTTATAATAATTATATGGATGTTATTGTAGAAATTGATAAGGTTTCATAGAAATTGGAATTCATAAATTTAATTAGTTACTATGGTCAATTAATTACATTGAAATTTCAAATCTTTTTAAATAACGTAATAGTATAAGAAAGATAATTAATTTATGAATTAATTATAATATAAAATACTACTAGAATTGGGGATAATTAATTATGCAATTAATTATCAAAATTTTTGAGTATTAATGGTTAATAATTTTGTGGTAGATTAATTATTCAATTTTGATATTGTTAATGATTAATTAATGGTGAAATTAATTAATTAATCTTTTGTGGATAATTGATTGATGAAAAAATTAATAGATTCTATGTGATTAATTGATATTTGGGTTAATAAATGTAATTGGGTTGATTAATTAATTTTATAAATAATTAATGGATTGATTTGTGAAATTTTAGTTGGTTTTGATTATGTTGGCATGTAGTAGCACATGGGATAACTGGGGTGTGAGATATTTTTTATTGAGTTATATTGCAGGATCGTATTATAAAGGACCGTGAGAGATTTTGGTAATAGAATGTGAGAGATTGTGGTAATGGACCATGAGAGACTAATGAGGGTTAGTTCATGAGAGCTTCCATATTGATTTTATTAGGGAGAGATTGAGTCCTTTTAGAGATGGGTCAAGGGTAAAAACGTGGGAGATTTCCCTTTTTTAGTATGCAATTATTCTTGGTTACATCTCACATAAATATACCTTGAAGTTAGATCCCTATTTGAACGTTAATCATTTCAAACTGATTTATATATTTATGTACTTTATTAGATATAAATTGTGTTAATGAATGGTTACATGGACATTCATATATATGATATCCCTTGGGGATATTTTTGACTCTATCACTATGAGCTGAAGTGGGTATTGAGGGTCAAGTGTCCATGGGATCCGATGGGTTTTGTATTTAAGTAAAGACTAATTATATAATGTAATAACTATTAAATTATGCATTGTAATTATTTATTTATACAACTGCATAAACTGTATATTTTCTGGATTTTTTTATACATTTTTAGTTGTAGCCTATTGAGTTGTACTCACACCATACTCGCGATGCCTGATCGGTACCAAAATAGAATTCATTTTTGTATGATAGGCTAAGGAAAAGGGCCATGGGTACGATTTATGTTTTTTGGATGGATATTGGATGAGGGAACAACATCTGGTTCAGGACCCACAATGGAGTCACTGGTGTCTTTATTTTTTAATTTTCATTTATACACTTGAAAAGTACTTGTCATGTCAAGAATTAATTTTTTATTGTTAATTATATTTCCCACTTTGATTATCTTTATATATTGGTATTTTTTATGGTAAAATATGCTTCAATTATTGTTTATTATTTCAGTATGTGTTTTCTCTGATAAAAGTGGGTATAATCTCTCCATGATGGACTTATCAAACTCTTGCTACTAGTTAATTGAAATTTGCATACATGGAGGAACACCTGATGTCATGTGGTGGTTTGGCATGGGGAACTGGTTTGTGGAACCTAGGAGGGGAAGTTATACACAATAAATATTAAAATAAACTACACATTTGTTTGAATTAAAATGAAAAAAAGTTTATATATTCTAAAATAATTGAGACTCATTTAAGATATCAAATTAATATTATACAATATTTTATAGATTATCAATGGAAAAAATAAACTTTTATTAATGTAACAATAAAATTATAACACTTTATATTAAAGTTAAGAGGAATAGAATGATTCAAAATAAGAGGAGTAATGGGGTTTCTCTATTTTAAATTAGAGTATGAGAAGTACCCCCATAAACTATGAAATAATATTACATGAAAATATTTCCCCAATAATTACTGATGTTTCAACCTATTATGATTTATTTGTGGATAATTATTTATACACTAAGGGCATGGGATATTTTCCCACTAATTTTTTCTTCTAATATAAATCGACTCATTCACAATTCAGTTAAGCATATCTAAAAAAATATTATTCTCAAGAGTTGTTTCTGTATCTATAAACAATATTCCTACAATATTTCATTAAAATTAGACTTTTATATCCAATGTTGTTTCTTAATTACAAAAAATTTATATAATGTTGTTATATTATAAAGTTAACCACGGATCATGTATTTATGGATTTATGTATATTTGGATGGAAAAAAATAAACTATCCATGTTTTGTAAATTTTCTTCTGGGTGTCTAAATTTTATGAATATTAAATTTATTTAAATTTTAAAAATTATTTTCAAAGATCCAATCCAATCAACTCCACATGGTATAAACTATGTGTAAAACTACGATCCATTTTTTGTAATCATTGTTTTTTCCAAATAAATGTTTTCCAGAGACATTAAATTATTATCCCTATTAATCATAAATGTTTTCTAATATACCATGATGTTTTATTGAATATAAACTTATGATTTAGGGAAAAAATTCATTATTTTTAAATTTTTCTTTTCAACCCATCAAGCCTTTTTCTATAATGAAAACATCTTTTGAAATAGGAAATTCAGGGAAGTATAATATTGAATAATACATTTGAAATGGACTCATGAATCCTAAAAAATTTTATAATCAATTTAAATCGTTATAACTAATGTTATATACATAATACATAAATATATTTATAAATTAAAATACTTTAGAATTTTTTTTTAACAATGTTTAATATCAAAACATGAATAATGAAACATAAATATTCATTTTAATCAAAAAATAATTTTGATAAGTACATTCAATATTTTTATATATAAATATATATATATATATATATAACATAAATTCCCATATAGATAGGACATTTTATGTTCATGATCACAGTAAAATAACATACTTAACAATGTAATTTTTACTCACCAGGAAATATTAATAATTTTTCTCTAATTAGTGGGATTTGAAAATGCCCAGTCATATATAATGCATTTAAAAACCTATTTTAACCTCAACGATATATTTAATAAATTCATTTTCTATGATAAAAATTATAATTAGGAATTTTTCATGCATAAAATTAACTCAAATCACAATGATGAAAATTTATTACTGAGCTTCGCTCAGTCAATAACATATAGTGATAATAATAATCTTTTTATAGTTTTTAATATATATTACTAGCATAAAGTGAAAATTTATTTAATTTTATTCAGAAATAATTTTTTTATAGCTAATGTGATGGTAGTTAGGTATCCAAAAGTGGGACAGAGAGATAAATACATTAACATGGGTAAAATAATGCATGAATAAAGAAATGAGACTGGTAAGGAAATAAAATAACATATTAAAAAGTGTATCATTCTTGTTATAATAAATATATAAGATGTAATTTTCAGGATATGTAAATATAAAATAAGAATGAAGCTCTAATAATATAACATGAGATCAAGTAAGCAAACAATATTCAAGTGTTATTTTGTTCCTCTCTTTAAATAATCAAATACGTATATGCATGTATGTATGTTTGTATTTCCTATTTTTTATTTTCTTTTTTCTTATATAAGTTTTATTATTTGATTAACAATTTTTAAAAAAGAAAAAGAAAATATTACTATTACATCCAATAGGTTGTGTGTTTAATTTGTTAACAATACAACTTGGATTTGTTGACAATTGAAATATGTAGAAATAATATTTGACGATGGACCATTACATATTATAAGGTATCTTAGAATAAATGGAAGTGGTGGTATAATGGAAATTATTTTGAAGAATATTAGAGTTGAAGTATGTTTGGATTGATATTGAGATAGTGAAGGTATATTATCTAGTTACTAGGAGAAACCATAGAATAAGAATAATAATTACACAATGATTATATTTCACTAAATTATGGAAAAGGTAAACACTCCTTACAAGGAGTTTTTTATCTAGAATGAATAATATGAGAGTAGTGAACATATAGATTAAACAATTATCTCTTTGTAATTGAGGATACAAGTGTCTCAATAACAGACGATAACATAGAAGATATCTTATATTCAATAAAATATTGTGGAGACCCTCATGTTTATAAAATAATCAATTCATCACTAAATTAGTGAACATATAGTTGAATGGAGAGTGACTAAAGAATTTAATGTGCATTATTTCCGTGCTACTGAAAAAAAATTGTAACGAGTATTGTTGTCTATTGGTATGTAGAAACACCATCTGTGTATGCACCTTACATTATAATTTTTTATAAACTAATTAAATAATCATGTCATAGTAATGCTTTAAATTTCCTTATTTTATGAGTTCATGCGAGAATTTTATTGACCAATAAATTGAATGTTATTCCTTCTATCTTGAGAACAAGATCCATAAGAGTGATAATAAAGTGAATAAAAATCATGAATTTTGAAACATCTTGACTCTCCCCCAACCTCTCTAGGTATCTCAAGTGGAAATAACTATCATCCAAGATAATAGTTTGTGTTTTGGGTTCAGCATATAATGTTCAGAATGTGAAGAATTAAATACTATAAAAGATATTGCTTCTGTATATGAAAAATAATTTTTTTGATAGCAGTTATTTTTCCAACTGGGATAATGATTTTATGTTATATTTATAAGTGCATGATGTAATACCTTATAAAATCTAGTCTGTTTCATTTTTATTAAAAATTATAAATGGAATCATGTTAGAGAAAGATCAAAGAAATTTAGTGAAGGATTCTTATATTAAGAATTACATTTATTATTAATTTGAATAAGGTGTATCCAATAAGATAACTCACTACCCATATTCTACGTATTTATTAATTGAATTGGAAGATTTTTATGATAATCAATATTTCATAAAATAATGGAATATTGTTTCTTTTAAAAGTATAAAATATGAATCAGTTAAAAATGAAGATATGAATTCATGTGAAAATAGTTTCATTTTACTAAAATAATAATGAACAAGAAGAACAAGAAAATGAAATCCATTAAATTGGGCATTCCCATTAAGGAGAACAATATTGATTCCCTTTTTATCTAAATATAACACTATAGTCGATGCTTCTTTTAAATATAACTATATATACAATATATCATCTAGAAAAATTATGGTTGTTGATAGGAATGAGAAACCACATAAGGTGGTAAATTTTTATATTTTTTGTGCAACAAATAAAGGATTCTTTAAATATTTATAGAGTGAAGTACAATTCTTAAAGACAAAATATGAGAATAATTGTTTCAAAAAAATCGATTTAGAGGATGAAAATAAAAATTAGATGATGGAAAATATAATTTCACATGATTCTATATTTAGAATTAATAAGAAAATTTATGAAAAATGTGATATTCTTGATAAACTTTTTCATGAGATGATATTAAGAAAGGTAAAAAGATATTAACCCTGAAGAATTAATTTTTTCCTTAATATAGTGGTGTAAAAATAAAGAAAATATTTTACATAATGAAAATATTTCTCACACAGAGAATTATACGCCCAAATAAATAAGAGGGATTTAAGGATTCATAATCTTGAAAAAGAGTTATGCTTTGAGGAAGAATTAAAATGATAGAGATTCTCACATGGAGACATTATTCAGATGGAAATGGAATTGAATTCTAGAATTATCATGGAAAAATAATTAAAATGCTATATATAGAAACATAAATTCTCAATGTAAAGTGTAAAATAATTTCTATTTTACTACAATATTTAATAATAAATGTATATTTGGGAAGATAGTTTTGAAATGTGTAATTAATGGATATCAAATAATAAATACCATCATTGGAATTGCACTGAATGAAATAAATGTAATAGAGAAACAAATATTATATCCCATGGTCGTATAAAAAGGATATATGAATGAAATAATGGAAAATTAGTTCCACTAAAAATAAAATTCATTGAATAGGATGATTAATATGTTGTATAGAAGAGGATTTTTCCTCATGTATCATTAATGGAATATCAAAAATAACAACTATAGTGAGAAAAAAATAAATTTTTCAACTAAAAGAAATTTTCTTCTATATAAATAGGTATATTTTTTTAAGGAAAACATCACTAATGAAAAACAAACATGAAGGTCATTTTATGTCCATTTAAGAAGTAAAACATAAGGCATATTTAAGTGGTTTAATACATACCACTACAAAGAATGATTGAAATATTAGAGGAGTCATCCTTAAATTTTTTTGAAATGGTTCATTAGAAGAGGAAACATATTGTTTATGTTTATTATACGAAATAGATTTTTACTAATTCATGTAACGATAAGATTTAGATTTATAAACTGAGAGTGATGTTTTCACTAGTTGTTTTATCAAGATCAAGGTATATTGGAATTTAAAAATTTATTGGTTATTCCATTATGAACAATTAATCTCTTATATTTGATGATAATACAATATACCCTATCCACATATGTTAATTTTCTTGATATTTTTTAAAATTGGTGTAGTACTAAGTGAAGACATGATCCAATAGGTTATTTATCGGAATGAAAACATGTGTACAAGTTAAAAACATATAAGCTTGATATAAAATAAGATGTTTTTATGATGAAAAGAGATAAATGAAATTACATGGGATCGAATAAATAGATTTGTCATTTGGTATTTGTATTATATAATAAATCCAGATGGTATAATGTCTCTACCTCACTCAATAAAAGGTGTTGAGTAACCGCATTTTATTTAAAAGTTGAATCTATAGTTTCATATTGTCATGAAGGGGTTAAGATGGTGTAAAAATCATACAGATTCAAAATATTTTTAAATTATTATATTTTATATATCGTGGAATCAATTCATATTTGGGGATCAAAAACTGATATTAGGTCTACCTCATGTGTTATCAAACCACTAATAAAGATTAGAAAAATTAATCAATGAATTAGTAATGATTATGAATTTTATTTTTATTTTCGTATGTACTAATAAGTGTTGTATGACTTTATTGTTTTCTAGGAAAGCAAAGACTTTGGAGAGTATATTGTTATAACCCACACATGGTTCGTTGAGTTGAAGATTGTCTCAATAGATAGAGTCTAGATCAAAAGACATTCTGGGGGAGATGGTGATGATAATTCAATGGATATTTAGTCTCATCAAGAAAGGGAGAGACTATGTAAATTGTTTTTTATCATGGATTTCTTGTTTTATTACAAGTTTATAACAAAAACTGGTTTTACTTGGTTCAATGTGTGTTTTGACACACACACACACTAAGTGAATTACTATTTTATTCCCTTATAATATTGTGTATGTGTAATATGCATCATATGAAGATATTTTAAATGAATAAAAGGCTCATGTTTAATAGGTATATGTGATTATGGAATTAAGGCGTGACATGGAGAACATTGATGTTATTAACTTAGAATAATATTTCATATACTGAGTTTAGATTAGGTAGGCTTCAAGAATTTGTTAATGACTCATTTATAAGTGGTAGATTTAATAAATGAATTTTTTTCTTACATGCATTTAGAGAGAGGAAATGGTTCAAATCTATTAAAAATTTGAAATATTGAATGGGTTTTAATCAACAACTGTAACCTGGGGTGATGTGAAAAATATGGAATTTTTATCAAATAACTTGTATCAAAATGTAGTAAAAGTGTAAAACATTCAATGAAATGTTATTTGGGAGAGCCTAATTGTGTGAAGGTGGTAAATGAACTTAAAATATCAATATTTTGTAATGATTTGAATGTTTCTAGAGTAAAATAATATTCTTGAATGGAAAAATCATATGATTGATCGAGCCAGAAGATATCAATGTCAACAAGTGACATCAAGTAAGATATGGAGAGATTGAAAGATATTTATATCAAATGGGTTAAGAAATAATTTTCTAAAAAGGGGGATAATAATCATTATTAAACTAGTTTTTATAATTTTTGGAGACTTAACATATCACAATGAGATAATAATAGAGATCATGGAAAATCTATAGAAATTATTTTATGGATGAAAGTGGAGTAGATTTGATAATATATTCACCTTTATTTTAGTGGGAATGATATAGATAATGAAAATTTATATCTAGTATTTAAAATCTTGTATCTATTTTATTAAAAAATGTGGAGTGATATGGATGCACCATAAATCATTACCCTATTTTGAAGAATAAAGAGTTAAAATGCGGAGAAGTATTTATTATAGTATAATAATGAAAGGGGGAGAAATTTTCAACCAAGAGTTTGATTATTTAATTTTTGATAAGTAGAGTAATATTTATTCCTAATGAAATACATATTAATGGATTTTGAGTATGAGTTTATTATATCATATATGGTATCATTTAATTCATGTAAATGGTAGACGACACATTGATATACCTATATATATAGAAGGAAATGGTTTTGGATAATTTTGGAATTATAGATAGTTTGGAGTTGAAGTGACATGACTGAGGTATATTTTTGAGTTATAAGAAAAAACCAAGACATAATCCTGATAATTATAGTGGGATTATAGATCATTGAAATATAGAAAATTGAATCACATCAAATATATATAAGAGTTTGTTGGAAAATGGGAGATCATTTTTGAATACACAAGAAACGAAAATTCATAAAGGATTCCCTATATATATATATATAATTATGAATTATTTAGAAGTATAAGAATGTTGAAATTTTATATAATGTGTCAAAGGTTTTAGATGAAGAAGCTTATTTTTAATAGATTATCTGTAATCATTTTTAAGGAAAAAGTCTATCATTCCACTGAGTTATTACATTGTCAAAATGTTTAACACTAAAAATCTATTATGTGTTGAAGTATACTATGATATATAATGATATATATAATCATATGTATGTTTTATTAGTAAAATATAATGATTATAACTTTTAATAATTTGAATCATTTCATTGCATGGATTGAGATAATGACCATCATATGAAGAATGTATGGAAAAGTGTAGTAATTATTCCAATTAAAAGAGGCATATAACATAAATAAAATATTTCCAGAGAAGATATCATAATGTATAATTACATGTTAAATACAATATTTTCTAAATTCCACACCATGAACTATTTTATTAAAATTTCATAGATTCTGGTTCTTTAGAGACCACCACAGCATGAAAGTGGATTTTTCCACAACTATATTAAGAAAAAAGAATATTTTTTTGTATGTTCCATGCTATTTGAGGAATAAAAAAAGATATTTTTCTATAAAGAATATAGATATCAGTATTGAATTATATCACACCATAGTGAAGAATAATACACAATAATATGTGAGTTTTTGAGAAGCATTGTTCCATGAAAAAAGATGATGCACCATGAAAAGGTCATTTCAAGAGTATCTGATAGATTTAATTAAAATATAAAATGAAATTTTATGAATGAAATTATTTGAGGTTGAATTGGTTTTATTGACATATTATATCACATTAACATGGGTGTTCCCCTATAATTATTTTTGGGGAATAAAAAAATATGAATTAATCATAACCCTAGGATCAAATAGTGTGATTGATGGATCCGTATAAAAATTTATTAAATTAGTTCTTGAATTATTGTTGGAAAAATTTAAAATATTATTTATAGGTAAATTAGATGATCAATAAAGGGGTTTTATTAATTATATTATTTTTTAAGGATGAAATCTTGAAAAATAAGAAGAAGTTTCTTTGTTGCAACTCGATCATAATAAAAGAGAAAACCAAATTTATCTCATCAATGGTTAATCTTCACAAGGACGTGGCTAATAATTATTGTGATAATTTTTTAAGAAAAATAGTAAATAATCACAGAAACTGGATATTATTATATGGATATGAAAAAAATACAAAAGAATTAACTTTTCTATTTTTCTTCAAAAATAATAAATATGTATACATAGAGCCTAAATATATATCTATATATTGTTGAGGATGTAAGGTGTCTTAGAAACCTATGCTGACTTAGAAGTGATATGTATTTCTGAAAACATTTACAGAGATCCTCAAATCTTTAAAATAACAAAGCCTTTACTAAATATGAGATTGGTGGGGGGAAATGAGGGTAAACCTAAGATCAACCATTAATCCCCTGAAGAAAATGATGGCATTGAATAACCTTATAAAGAAGTTATAGTGTGCGTTTTTTGGGTTTTGGGAGAAAAACAATCATTTTCAAATCCAAAAGTGAGTAGTAACAACTTTTTAGAGTTGATTTAAAGAAATTTTTTTTAAATTTAAAATGAATATACTAATTGTTTTTATTGAGTCATTGTTTATTATGTCCACAAAAAAGGATTGAAAAATATTAAAAACATAACATTTAATTATGATATTTTTATTAAATATATAAACACACATATAAGTCAAAAAGTGATGTTGGAGATGATACAAGAGGGAAAAAATAAAAATAAAAAATTATGGAGAATGATACGGACAAATAAAATTAAATAATAAGAGGGGTAATAGGGATTAATGAGTGGGAGTGTGAGTTACTCAAAAGTTTAGAATATTTGTGTCCATTTAATCTACCTCCTAGGGTTTTTGATATTATATAGATAAAAATTTGGTAACATTCATGGTATCTCTTAGTGTATATATTCACCCATTGTAATGACTTAGTTGATTTCCATTAACATTAAATTTCATTGTGGTAGAAGAATCTTGTACTTTCACTACAATATTTAAATATTAGTGATACTAAATGGACCATACCATAAATATTAAAGATTAACTAGGTGATTTTTGAAATTGTAACTGAGGAAACTTACTAGATAGTCATTATGAAAGACATTTCATAGGGATTTGTTTCACATAGATTAAGAAATATTATTCCTTATAAATATAATAATTATCCTTATAATAAAGATAAAGATAATAAAACTTATTCAATTAAAGTAATATCTTATAAAATTATTCTCAGTAAAAAAATTTAAAATTTTAATATCCCAAAATGATTTATGTTGTATGTAATCATTAAAATTACATTATTTCTGAAAATAATATCATAAATAGGGGAATAAAAATCATTGTATTCTTTTTTTATTCTCACAAAGGGTTTCTATATGTTTTTCTAACCAATATTTCAAATTAAAATTAAAATAATTATTTCATGAAATCTGCGAAATTCTCTATTATTAATTTTATCCAATATATTACTTAGGGGATTTTTATATGTGGAATTTTTATACATAGCACCATTTGTTTTCAATAGAGAGTTCATGGTTCAATTGCAAAATTGGGTTACTAATCCTCTGACCAAAGATCATTAGGTTCCAAACCAATTCAAAATAAATGTTTTTATGTACTCATTCATAGGATGTGAATTATTATTCCTAGTGTTCTTCTCTTATTCCTACCTGGTAAATAGTTGGAAAATATTAAACCATTGGAATGTGGTAAATGTACTAGGAAATTTATACAATAAAAATCAATGATTTAAAAAAATAAGGGGGTGTTGGGGAATATCATTTATTTTGGATATGGTAATTAATATATGGTATGTTATACGAAATTGATAGATATTGTATGAGTCTCTAAAGAGAGAGGGATAATATAAATGAGATTCCAATACATTTAAAGAGGTTATTTATTTTATAATGTTGATACATATTAGTATTAAGGGTAAAATCCCAAAAATGGATGAATGTTCCAATATATCAAAATATATCATAATTTATATGTTAATCCATGATTAATAAAGTATATTATTATTCTAAAATAATGTTTAAAATCATTTCTAAAATTATCTATGTTTTTTTAAAAAAATTAATGAAAAATTACGACAACTAATTATTTTACTATTAATGAATATCATGGTAACTTTGAAGTGACATATTACATTTCTCAAGAGGGAATTAATGGAAAAAAATATTGGTATTTCAAGGATTATAAAATCTACTCAAGTGATCAACATATACATTTTATTTTAAAAATATATCAATAATAGACGAATTAAATTTTTCTAGAACTGTAATTATCCTTATTTTCCTCAGTTTGGAGTCACTTTTTTAGTATGAACATTAAATATAAATTTCCCTTTAAAATGTAAATGATAGGGCCTAAAATATCTTTTTTGAAAAAACGATTTCTATTTGTTAGTTTTTCCATCATAATTTAGTGTGATTAAATTTAATAAGATATTTTTGAGATATAATAGATGGGAAATGGATATTAATCCTTTTATTGACTGCGAATGTGGGTAATAGACCAATCTGATTCATCATATATTAATTAAAATGGAAATGACAATTAAAAACCTTGGATATATGGGGACGATGTGTGCATATATTAATGTTTAATGAACAATATATTAAAACCATTGTTAAAATTAAATGAAACATCCTATTGATGTAAATTGGTGAGAGGGTAGTAATAATACCAAAATAGGGGATACTCCTTTGATCGAATTTAGTATGTCCTAGAATGGATTGTAGAGTGGTCATTTAAGAACGATAATATGATATTACTTTTAAAATTATCTTGTTCATCCTTGAATTTTAAATGATATTGGATACATCTCTATCATTATCGTGGATATGGTTATAAGATCCTTTATACTAAGATAATATTCTACTTTTTTTCCATCCCATAATGGTGATGAATTGAAAAGTCATAAACCTTGATCATATCTAACCACCTTAATTTGTGATTAATAATCTCCTTTTGTGTGAAAATATATTTTACAATTCTATATGAAGATATAATGTTATAAAATAATAAATATTAAAATATTTGAAACTAACTCCAAATCATGGATTAGGTAATTATTCATAGGGATATTTAATTGGTTGGAGGCATAGGTTATCACTTTATCATTCCTCATAAGTAATGAAATATTTTTTTTGATGTATCATTATAGATCAAAACTACTTCCCTAATTGTGGGTAGTGTTAGTATATGTGATAGGATTATCCTCTTATTTAACACATTGGTGATCTCATCATATTCATCTATCTAGAAAAACATTAATCCTATTTATTTTATCTTGGTTAATGAGTTTTACAATCATGAACATTTACTCAAAAATTAATGATTGTACCCAAATAATTTTAGGAAACTACAAATACTAGTTACATATTTTAGTCTACATTATTCGTTGACCACTTTTTTCTTTGAATAATCTAGATATAAAACCTTTATTATAATAACATACCCAAAAAACATTAATTTATCTATCCAAAACTAACATTTACTATACATTTCATATGACTTCACTTTTCTCAATGTATTTATCACTATATTCAAATTATCCTCATATTCATCTGTTTTCAGATTATATGAGAATATCATCTATGATGACTACCATAAATTTATCATTATAATATATGATTCCTATATTAATCTAATACATGAATATTTATAGATAATTGTTGATTCCCAATAGAATTACAATGTACTTATAGTGTATGTATATTATATGAAAAGTATTCTTGCGAATATCATCCTTATTTACCTTTACTTGATAATATCTTAAAAAATAATCCACTATATGGAATTATTGGGATCCTCATAGATAATAAAAAATGCTATGAATCTATTGTAGGGGATAATTTTTCATTATTGTGATCTTTTGGAGTTCATGAATGTTTAAATGTTGATTTGTTGATCCATCCTTTTTTTTGATGAAAAGTATCATCATTCCCTATGGTGGAACACTTGGGAACATAAATCCTTTATCTATATTGTTTTTTATTTTATTTTTTATCTTTTCAAGTTTTGTAGTGTCTATTAAATATAGAATCATGGATATTACCGTGAAAATACATATTATTTTGATTAATAAATCAATATACTAGTTTAGAGGAAGATGATAAAAATATTTGGGGAAAACATAAACATACGATCTTAAAAAAGGCATTCCATTAAAAATGAACTTTTACTTATTCTTAATAATTTTAGATAGGTGGGATTTCACATAGGGAAATATTATTCATGATTGAGATGGTTATTTCAAAGAAGACACATAGTCTTCCTTGCACAAGTACACAATTGGTGGTATATTCATGATACAAAAGGTGATTTACCATTCTATTAAATGTAGTTTATTTCTATATAAGGAAAACTATTCCATTCCAATAATAGCATAAAATTCCACTAAAGGGTTTATTATATGGTTTTTTCAAACATTCATCCCAAAAAATATTTACCATGGTTGATTTATATTTTTTGGAATCAATAATTAACCCATTTATATTTTTATAATAACTCCACATCTATGTTTTGAGGTGGTTTTTGAATAGTTCTAATAAACTTGTGTGATTTGAAAAAATTAATTGTACTATAACATTATAGGAAATATAAAATTATTGAAAGGATAATGAGTGATCCTTTCACTATTTGAATTTGGTTCTAGCCATTTACTATATCCAAAATAAATTTAGTGATGAAAATACATAACTAATAACCATATAAAAGGAATTTTTTTTTAAAAAACGAGGAATAAAATATAAATGGCATGTATATATTAATTTAAGAGTCTCTATGTTTTAATCAATATTATCTTGGGCAAATTTAAACTTATGTTTTCCAACCAAACAATGCAATCAGATAAGAACCCCAACCCGAGTAGCCCAGATTCTGTGTTTATTTTTTAATAATAGAACACAAACAAGAGATCAAATCACATATTATTGATTAGTATAGTATCCATGAAGAACTATATATATACATAGTTCCATTATTACAATATTAATTAAAAATAGAACATAATAATAGACAATAAACTTATTCCTTGTTTGTTATTCAATATTTTCATCTTCATAACATGGGGAATGAAAACAAATAAACTGGTGTGGTAAAATGATAAATAAGGCATATATGAATCAAAAATAAGTTAAGGAAATTCAATAAGTCACAATAATTATAGAAATGAAATTAACGTACAAAAACATTCCAAAATTAAACATTGAATGAAAATATATCCATTGATTTTATTATATTGAAAATCTTAGGTAATGTAATAATTTAATGTTGAATGAAAAAAATGAATAATTATGAGATATTATGTATTTATCACATTAACAACTACTTTCAAGATGTTTGAGATGATGGTTAAAGTCTACTAGTTGAAATCCTCTTGATTCATCTTTAAAATTAACCCAAGGGGTTTATCATCAACTTTTTGGTCTCATGATACTTGTCGATGCATCACAGGGCTATATAATGTTGGTCCATTCCCTTCATTTCTAATCAAAAAAGCGTATCATACATATATTTAATTCAAGAACAATATTCCTTATCAAAATATTTGTATTGATTAGAGGCTAAGGATTAATCAATATTTCCGTAGTTGAAAGATCATTCAACGTGAACACCATATGTAACAATGGTACAAAAATAAGATAATAGTCTTATCCATGATTTAAAAAATCTGTATCTTTAATGAAATATTCAATTAATCATGACCATAAATTCAAGGTAAGTCTATATACACCTAATATAATGACTAAGCAGTGAATAATGAAAAACTCACAAAAAATAAAGTAAGATGAGAAACCCTTATATTATGACTACAATAATTCTGCACTTGTACTTAGTGTCATGGATAATATAATTAGATTAGTTAATTAATTAATTCATAACCTTTTATACAATCATTTTATTTGTTATAGTTTTATTATGTTCTTGTATGACCTTTTTTAGGAATTTTAAGATTCCACTTCATCGTTATTTTTGGTTTTTCAAGATTGGATCACTTGTATACAAGTATTAAAGGTCACATAAAATGGGAATAATACTCAAAATATATATTATATGTTTTTAATTAATATAATGAATTATAAATTATCTTATATATCAGTTTTTATATGGTATGATAATAATTCATTAGATAAAATATTAATGAATATGATTTAATTTATTTTGGCAGTTATTTCGACCATAAAAAATGTATATGAGTATAATTGATATCATGTTTTTATATAGGTTATAGAATATTATATAACATATAATATGTATTATAAAAACTTATTTAACCATAATAATGGTTTTATGTCCAGCCATGAAGGTGTTAATGGAAAATGAAAATGGATCGTCCATGGCGACGGTAAATTGACACATCATGGACGATGTTTTCATTTTTAGAATACAAAGCAAAGGAGGAGAGGTTTGGTGATGGATACTACATTAATATAAAAACAACATAGTATATATATTAAAATGGATTTATCATTAATTTTTGGATATAGAGGGTAAAGAGAAAATAAAAAATGAAAAATAATTGAAATAAATTAAAACAAAATGAAAGAGGATTTTACATCTTGTATACTATTTAATTGAGAACCTTCTTGAGGAACTTTTTTAACATCCCGATTATTATGAAAGATTAACTATGTTAAATATTATACATATTATGCCACATTATTCTTAAACGAATAACTAAATATTATTATTTAAAACTTAAAAATATATCAATGCCATTGGAATGTTGAGAATGAATATCATAAACTGAATTATTAAAATATGGTTTACACATATTAAAATAATTATTTATTGGTAACAAAAATTATTATAAATGGAAATAAAAACCTATTGAAAATTAATTAGGTTTTTTTATGAAAACTTATTTAAAAAGATAATAGTTGTGTTTATAAAATCCTACCACTCTTTATGGTTTTTTATTTAATGAAAATATATGTTACATATTATATAATTTTTTTAAATTCATCTTATATTCCTTCTTGATATGATATAGGAAATTTTTTAAATTTTTAGATAAAAGTAATATTTTTCTAAAAATAGAGTTTCAACACCTTTTTATGGTGAGTCGTTTTTACCATCTATAAACTTTATATTGATATATAATATTTTTTAATGGGTTTAAAGTATAAATAGAATATATTTTTTTCATTTAATCCAATTCTTGTCATTGAAATTAATTCACATTTTAATTGGACAAAAACACATGTCAATATTTTGAATTTTTTTTCTTTATAAAAACCTGCTTTCGGATTTTGACAACTAAAATGAATTTTAAATTAATTTGTATCTATTCAGTGTTTTTAATTTGAAAAAATGGATTCCATATTTTTAATAATAATTTTCACATTTTTTAAGTAGGTACCTTCTATTTTTGGACATTATGAATAGTAATTTCTGTAATTATTTTTATTAACCATGGTTAAAGGATAAATCAGGTTAATAAGGGTAAAAAATAACATTTTAATAATATAAAACTACCCTAACATGTGTCATAATACTATTTGATGCTATATTTATGATCAAGGGCATCACTGGGTTGATTTTAGGACCCCATGGATCCACTTGGGAGTGATAATGACATGTTATAATAACTAATATAATATAAAGAGAAAAATAACATAAACGTGCAACTTATTACTAAATTAAAATTTTAAACGTGGTAATATACATGATATCTTAGACTATAAATATAAATTAGAAATATGAAAATATTTCCTAAATCATGATAATTTATTTATAATTTTTAGACATTAATTATATATTAATATATATTTAATTATGGAACAATGATGATGCAATGATTTCTCTATTAATATAGGATTCAAATTAATGATATTAGAAATTTTAAAATATATGTAATTTGATTATTTTTATGGAGTAAACAAAATTTAATGGATGAATATATCATTTTATCTTTGAATTAATGTTGTTTTTTAAAAGGAATCAAATTGTTATGGATTTTTAAAAATTCATGATATGAATATTCTCAAAATTGACATAATTCACATTTTAAAATATAGAATATTTTATAAAAATAATAAAATTAAAAAAATATAAGGCTATGAAAAATGGTTACTATAAGTCTAAAATTTTATTAATTACTCTTTAATTAGGAATTTGCAATGTTATTGTAACTATATTCATTGTGAAAGTCTTAAATGCTTGATAATACTATAAGAGTAAAAAAGGGTTACATCAAAAAGATAAAGATTAAAAAATATACAAAACCTGTCTAATTATTATTGGATGATATTTTCACTACTTATATTCATTTTATATTAGAACTAAATAACGTTGGACTAATTTTTAATAAAAATCATATTTATTATAAATTAATATTTTAAGTCTTTCTTAATGTGACCCACCTTCCACTTATAAAAGGCCCCCACCTCTACCCATTTACTCACACCAAAAAATCACCTTGGCTCATCAAAATTATTCTAAAATAAACCAAAAAAATCCCACAATTCCTCTTAAAAGACTTACGTTTTTCATAAAAACTTGACGAAATCATTTTGGATGAAATCAAAAGATGTTACCCGATTTAGTGGCAGTGTCTTCTCTCAATTTCTTTTCCTTTGTTTTCCTTCATCACTTCCTATAATATTATTATTCTTAGATTACATAGCAAAATCAGTATTATAAATATACTTGGATGGTTTTATGATAATTATTCAAACTACACTTACACACACCTCCATCTAATGGATACGAACAAACTGTTTCTGTGTATGGGGAACTACTGCCTCACGAAATGACGATTGTTCAATTTTCTCCTACCACTTCTCATAATATCCATTATAATGGAACTATATTTATAATTGATATATATATATTATAATTATATTTTCTCTATGATCTTTTAAATTGTATTTTTAAAAAACATTTATTCTTTCCACGATGTGTAAATATGATAATTTCATATGAGGAAGTTTGGGCTACCGCCACCACAAAGTGATATGACTCATTCAGGATATACATGGAATGTATAAAATAATTTTTTATTAGACCTATGATACCTAAATGACATAAATATAATACTATTATAATAATATACTTTTATATCTTTTAATTATTTTTATTTTAGTATGAAAAATTATTTAAAGTAGTGTTTATGCATACGTACGGCCTACTGTCTCCATGAACTGTGCATTTCATTTCCTTTCTCCAAATATTAGGGAATATTATAAATACATATAAATATATTTATATATATGATATTTAAATCTATAATATCATTTTTAAAATGATGTAATTTTGACTACATGGATAATTTATATCAAAAAAAATTCATTCTCAACTCAAGTACCGATTATCGAAAAGACGAATGATATTAACATAACAAATTATTTAATATTTATAACATGGTAATAAGTTATTTAAAATGAATAATTAACATGAAAAAGGTTTTGATACAATTATAAATTAACCTATGTTTATTATTCATGAATATAAATAATGAATGAGACAAGCCAAACTCAAGGTTAGGGACTTCATCTCAATCTTCTTTCATTGAGTCATATTTTGGTTTATACACGAAATAACTTTATACAGTGTATACTAAATCCCTTTTACTTTTAATTTAATTCAAAGGGAATATTTTTTCAACAAAGAATTTTACTAAATGACAAAAGGAATTTTTTAATCATATGCAGTGACAAAAACCTCTCTACTACTGTAGTCATTATCTGAAATTTTGATTCCTCTATAAGACTAAATGTTTTTAAAAAGAAAAGAAATAAATTATTACATTTTTGATTGTTTTGGTATTTAAAATAGTTTTTTATTTGGAATATGTATTTAAATATCTTGAAATTATTTTTTGTGATTGGAAACGAAATGTTATTAGTGAAATGTTGATATTTGAAATATTTTATGTGTTATGAATATATAATTATACTTGGAAATTTGACAGGTGGTTACGTGATAAACCAATGACAGGTGGTTACATGATAAAGAAAATGACGAGGGGTTCAATGATTGACTATGAACGGGTGGTTATGTTATAACCTCTAATGCATTGGGTATGGATGTCGGCCACCTGGCTATTCCATTTAGTGATATGTGTGGAAGTTGACCTTATGGTTAATCCATTTTAGTAAGATTATGTCCCATGTTACCTTCATATATTGATTTATAATGGATTTATGGTAATATTTTGGTAACAAAAAGTGTAATAAATGATCTTATATTAATTAAATTATATTTACTAATTTTAAAATGATAAAATTATTACATTATGATAATGTATTCATGGTTTTCATGTTATCCCAAGACTAAAAGTTTTCCTTCATGGTGTCTCCATTACAGATATTTTTATGCTCATCCCGTGTTTTGAATTTTTTTTATAGGACATAATGAATAATAAAGTCAAGGATGAGATTAAGGAAAATTTATTCTATTAAAATATGAAATGGTATAATGTTCTATTTCAAAGAATTTTTGTTTATGAAAAAATGTATAGTAATTAAAAGTGTATACTTGTAATATTTATGTTTTAATGTATGATTTATGACCTAATTATCGAAATCTATAAGCCTGAAAAAATACTTGATGTGAATTAACATAAAATTATTATCTTAATTAAATATTATGTAACATTTAAGGGTGGGGCCTTATAGTTGGTATCAATGGAAAAATTTTGACAACATTAATGATTAAGAGTTTTCATTAAACACATGATTAGTTTCTATGTCTATTATTTAAGATATATCATTTTATTATATCTTTTTCATATCAAGTAAATTCAGTTAAAATAGACGAAGGATGATCTCAAACAACATAAATTTCTTTTCCTGATGACTTTCTTTCAATAATTATTCCCAAGTAATGTTTGGATGCTTTTGAAACATTTTCTAGTAAACAACTTGCTTGCAAGAAGTTGTTTGAGATATCAAACACCTCCACTCTATGTTGATACCATTAAAGATCATGGTTTGTATTTAATCAAATCATATTTTCTCAATATCCTCATATTTTCAAGAAAGGAATATATTATCAAGGCAATTTCAAATAGTTTACCTTATCACAATATTTTAAATCATATTATGATTTTGAATAAGGTGCAGAAGAAGAAGGAACTTGCGTAAATTATTTATATTTTCTTTTTAAAATATAGTCTTTCAGAACATACTTATGGTATTTTAGAAGGACAATTTTGTGAAATTTTCAACTCAAACTCAATCTGACTATTTTATAAAAATCAATTTTTATCACATGATTTGAATTTATTTTTCATATGTTATTTTTTTCTAAACTATTTTTCTATGAACACCCATATGACCGATGTTATACAAGGTGTATTTAAATAAATGAAAGAAAATAATTTCGAATAATATATAAATCATTTTCACAATGCATGGATCTTCTAGCTATGTGAACAAGATGAAAATGAAACGAGGTGGACACCATGATCAAGGTATTATGTTATTTCTATTAGTAATAGTTTTATTTTATCATATATAGGTGAAAAAAATTTTAATATATATATGACTTCATGAAGTATGATTTTGAGGACTTTATGAGTTGGGATGAAAATGAGAGGTATAAGACAACCTTTGAGGTTAAAACATGTTTGGTATGCTTTTGAGTTTTATAAAAAGGGACAACCACCAAGATGGATGACGACCCATAACATCGAAAAAGGACATGGGAATCGAACCCACAATCGAAGGAAGACAAGGGAGTATCACCTACCACTGGCCTACATGAAGTCCCTGGTTATATGACTTATTATTTATAGTTAAATGATTTTATGGATCAAAAATATGATCATCATGGGAACTCATGTCTTATCAAATTTATATCCTTAGAATATGAAAAATGATTTGGTGCTTAAGTGATAAATATTATTTTGGAATATGTTTTCTATTTTTGAACACTATATACCGAAGAAAAATAGAATACTATAGAATTTAATTTGTGGATTAATGGTTAAATTTTATTTTTCTAGAACCTATATTTTTATTGTGGACTTATGGCGATTTGTATTGTTTTTGGAACTTATTAACCTATGACGGTGAAAATATAATTAGGTTAATTACTTTTAAGTATGATATTCTAATAGTATTCGATGTTATTTGGAGATAACTGTGAAGATTTATCTTAGAATTTTATGTGATCAAATCATTTTGAATTTTGGGTTTCAATCTTAGTTTGCATTATTTTGGAAAATTTTATAGACAATTGTTTATTGAATGGGCTTTGTTGATCTTTAGAGTATTATTTGATGAATTTTAGAGATTAAGATTAGTATTTATTTTTATAAAGGATTATTATTTTGGGGGATTATCTGTTGTTACTAACCATTTTGGTTTTGGTTATTGTCTAAAGATATGGCAAATATATATTTCATATTTTATAGATTATTTGATTCTCTAGATGTTGATTCTAGTTCTCCAAGTGTGACCAAGTCATATTAAAAACACATCATTTGGAAAAAAATATGAGTATTTGGTAGATATTTATAATAGGATGAAACATTAATTGACACGTAAGAATGTTTTCTTGTGTTCTTAATCAATTTCATAAAAAAATTCCTCAACTTTATGAAAAGTACCATAAAAAAACATTTTCCATTTAATTTTCCTACTAGAAAGAAAATTCCATTTAACCCATCACAAGTGTATGGTTTTTATATTGCTATCTTTCTATTGATCATGTTTCCTCTCACTTTTCATAAGAAATTTATGGTTAGTTTCTCTCCCATATCAATATTTCTTACATTTAATACTAGTATGTTTTATCTCAGGTGACCTTTGTGCTTCTCTTTCTATCAATTATAGAGATGGTTTAATTGACTCTTTTTTCAATGTGGGATTTTTATTGTAGTTACCATGAAAAATTTTAAAATTGAGAGGAATAAATTTTCAATATGTGGAATGATATAACATTCCATATTTTAAGAATGAAACACTATGTTTAATGATATACATGATATGCTACATCAAGATTAAACGAAAAAATAAATATTATTATATAAATGATATCTTTATAACATAGCCATTGGAATGGTATGAAAAAAAGGTATAAAATTTATTATGAAAATATTGTTTAATTAGGTTTAAATAATGATTTATGGGTTACCAAATTTGCTACAAATTGAAATAAAAACCTATTGAAATTAAATGCAGTGTTTTTATGAAAATTTATTTAAAAATATTTTTCAATTTAATTTTTTAAATTCATCTTATGTTATTTTTATATATAATATAAGAACAAATTCAATTTTTTAAGATTAAAGAAGTATTTTTCTATAAATACTGTTTTACCACCTTTTAATGGAGTAAACTTTTTAAAATACGTTTTTAATTCCTTTTTAGATTCTATTAAAAAAAATAAACTTCTTATTTAAAATAAGGACATCAATATTTACTTTGGATGAATTTTTCCAATTTTTCTGATAACTATCATGTTTTCATAAATAGTAAAAATACGATATATTTTAATTGAAAACAACTTTTTGAATCAATATAATTTATATAGTTAAATCATATTATATAGTTTTTATAAAGTATAAATATAATATATTTTTATAATTTAATCAAATGATGTTCATTGGAAATATTTTGACTTTTAAATTTGACATAAACACATGATAGTCTCTTGATAGTTTTTACTTTTTGAAAACCAGCATTCTGGTTTTGATAATGAGAATTAATTTTAAATTAATTTCTTCTAATTTTATGTTTTGAATTTAAATAAATGGATTCCATATTTGCAATCATAATGTTCACATTATGTAAATAGTTACCTTTTAGTTTTGGACATTATGAATAGTAACTTCAATAATTATTTTTATTTTCCATTCTTAAAGGGTAAATCAAGAAAATAAATGTCAAAAATAATATTATAATAATATAAAACTACTATAGAATTTTACTAATATTGTTTGATGTCATATTAGAGTCAATGGGAATCATTGGGTATATTTAAAGACCCCATGGATCCACTTGGGAGTGATAATGGCATGTTATAATAATTATTTTAAAGTAATGAGAAAAATAACATAAACATGTATCTTCTTACTAAATCATTTTTTATATGTGGTTATATATGTGATCCCTTCAACGATAAATTTTCATTAGAAATATAAAATTATTTCCTATATCATTATATATTATATTTAAATTTTATACATTAAATAAATAAATTATGTTTTGACACAATGATGATGTAGTGATTGCTTCATTAATAAAGGGTTAAAATAATGATATTATAAATATTTAAATACATGAAATTTGATTATTTTGACACCATCCAAAAATTTTCTGAATCATTATGTAATTTTATATTCGAATTAATTATGTTAGATCAAATTAAAAAATTTGTTATGGACTTTTATAAATTCATGATATGAATAGTGTCAATATTGAGATAATTCATATTTAAAATTATAAAATATTTTATTTAATATTATAAAAATAAAAAAATTATGAAATCTGGAAATATTTTATTGATAAGTCTAAAAAAAATTTAATCATTATTTTATTGTACATTTTTAATGTTTTGGTAACAATTTGGATTCTTAATGTTTTAAATGCATGATAATATGGTAATAGTAAAAAACGGTTAAATAAATAAGATTTGGATTAAAATATATACAAAACAACTCTAATCCTTATTAAATGATTTTATTTATACTTATATTCCTTTTTTATTATAACAAATTTTCAATGGACTCATTTTTAATCTAAATTGTATTTATAATAAAATAATATTTTAATAATTTTCTAAAGTGTCCCTCCTCCCCCTTATAATAGGCCACCACCTCTACCCAATTACTCACACCTCTCAAGCCCCTTGGCTCATAAAACTTCTACTCAAATAAAACCTAAAAATACCTAACTTCATCATAGAACCCTTACCTTGGGAATAAGGCAATTCAATGAAATCCATTTTTCTCAAATAAAAAAGGTACTCGATTTAGAGGTAACGTATTCTCTCTAGTTCCTTTCCTTTATTTTACTTATTCACCCCATATGATGTTATTATTATTTGGTTAAATAAAAAAAGTATCAAAAATATACTATGATGTTTTTATGATAAGGATTCAAACTACACTTACACACACCTCTATCTAATGGATACAAACATATTGTTTCTACATTCATCGAACTACTACCTCATGAAATGTTGATAGTTCAATTTTCTCCTACCACCTCTCATGGTGGCCATTATGATGGAACTATATTTATAATTTATATATATTATTTTGATGTTGTTTCAATGATTCTGAAAATTTTATTTAAATATTACCTATATGCTCTCCAATATGTGTAAATAAAATAATTTTATTTGAGGAAGTGTGGACTACCTCCCCCTCAATATGATATGACTCATTCATTCTATACATGGAATGTATAAATAATGGTTTTATTAAACCTAAAATACATACATGAAATAAATATAATACTGTATTTGTAATATAAATTTATATCTTTTGATTATTATTCTTTTTATATGACCATGAAATGAAAGTAGCGTTCATGCGTACCTACGACCCACCGTCTCCATGAACGGTGCATTTCATTTCTTATTTTCAAATGTTATGGACTATTATAAATACTTATATACTTGATATATATGATATTTAAATCATTAATATCATTTTGGATATGATCTACTTTTGAATACATGGAAATTTTTTATCATAATAAGTTCATTTTTGACTCAAGTACCGAATACTAGAAAAACAAATGATATTTACTTAAATAATAATGTAATTTTTATAACATGGTAATATTTTATTTAAAATGAGTAAAAAACTTGAAAAAGGTTTTGATGTAAGTATAAATTTGCGTAAGTTTATTATTCCGGAATATATATAACAAATGAGAACATTCAGACTCAAGGTATGGGACTTCGTCTCAGTCTTCTTTCATTGAGGCATATTTTGTTTTAAATCTGAAATTATTTTAAATAGTGTACAATAAAGCCCACTGATTTTTAATTTCATTCCAATGGAATATTTTTTTCATGAAAGAAATTTACTAAACAACAAAATGAAATTTTTTAACGTTAGTGGTGACAATGACCTCTCTGGTGCCGTAATCGTTATCTGATATTTGGCTTCCTCTATAAGACATAATGTTTTTAATTAGAAAAGAAAAACATTGTTACCTTTTTGGTTGGATTGGTTTTGAATTTTTTTAATCGATTAAGTATTTCAATATCTTGAAATGATTTACTATGACTGAAAATAAAATGTTATTAGTGAAATTTTGATATTTGCAATAGATTATATTTTAATAATATATAATGGTACTTAGAAATTTTATGGGTGGTTACATGATAAGCCAATTACAGTTGGTTACAAGATAAATAAAATGAAGGGTGGTTCCAAGATAGGCCAAGGATAGGTGGTTATGTTATGAGCTCTAATACATTGAGTATATAATGCAGCCTTATGGCTATTCCATTTAGTGATATATGTAGAGGTCGACTGTATGGTTTTTTCTATTTAAGTATGTTTATGTCCCAAGTTACCTTTATATGATATATTTCGCTTTTTATGGGATTTAAGGTACTATTTTTTACAAAAAAGGTACGTAATGGGCTTATATTCAGTAAATAATTTTTACTAGTTCTTAATAGAGAAAATTATTACTTTATGATAAATTATTCATCATTTTCATGTTATCCCAAGACTAATAGTTCTTCTTCATTTTGTTTCCCTTACTGAGTTTTTTTTCTCATCCCAAGTATTGAATTGATTTTCACAGCTCTTATAGAAGATTAGAGTCAAGGACGAGATGAGGGAAATTTGTGATGTTAGAAAATGAAACGATATGATGCTTCTTTTTAAATAGTTTTTGTTTTATGACAAAAATGAATAGTGAGTAGAAGTGTATAATTGTAATATTCATGTTTTTATGAATGAGTTATGACATAATTTTCAAAATATTTAAAACTAAAAAGAACCATGATGTGAATGAAAGTCATATTATCGACTTAACTCAAGATTATGTAACATTTAAGGTTGGGACCTTATAACATGGGATTTGTATTTTGGTGATACCAGCTTGACCAAGATCTGGTTATTAGGTTTGGGAGTGTAAATGGTCAGAATATAACCATGATCCAAGGCTTAAAATATTTAAGGAGAAGGGGTGGTGAGAGGTTGTATTTATTGTGGAGGATAGGGATGTTTTTTTATTTTATTCATTTGTATATTATTTTGGCTCAAAACTATCAATAGTGATGATAATTGTGACTTCTTACAGTATATATTGAAAATTATTTAAAAAAAATGGTTTCTTACAAAATTAATTATTGAAAATGTTATATATTTTGGCCTAAAATGTTAAATACCATAAATTATTGTATCCCACTATTGACTAAATAATCAAATATTTCTGAAAAATCCTAAAAATTAAACCTAACCATTTTTCTACTGGATGATATCATAAAATGGACTCCATTTTTTATAATAATTTTATAAATTTGAGAAATTTAATTTTTTTTTTAAAAATTGTAATTATTCAAAAAATACTTTTTTTGAAATTATAACAGATTTTATAAACCCTTGAAAAATTAATTAATGCCTTACAAAATTATATTATAATAATAAGACAATGAAATATTTATTTATGAATATATTTTATAAAAATAATTTTCCTCTAAAATCAATATTATAATTTTAAAATTTTAATTAATCATTTACATTTAAAAAATAACCAACACATAATTTATCATTTCTAAAACATTTATTTATTTATTATATGATATAAATATACCATATTTTTCATTGATGAGATAGCTAAATATTATTTATAATTTCATAAGTGAGATTACTATTCTAATGGTTACATTACTATCCATAAATTACTATTTCAATGGTCCCGTTAATATTTGACTACATATCACGGCTTGTTTAATCACCATGTTTTATGGAATGTAACTTATTGAATGAATTTAATTTATTTAAGAATATAAATACCATATATTCTTGTGGTGTTATATTATTCCCTCATTTAAAAATATCAAACATTAATATGTTCATGATTATTTCCTTCTAAAAAATTTATCAAGGTTGTTCTTCATAACATGCTCAGCGTCCCACATTGGTTATTCCATTTTATGTTTTTCCTAAAGAACATTTATCATTTTAGTGATACAATATTTCAGTACTTACTCTCGAGTGACAAGAATCTCGATATACTCCTTGGAGTAAGTCAAATCAAGTTGAAGATTTATTTCTTCATAGGTGAGTGCATGTGTTGGGTACAACATTTACTACCTTAATAATGATAAATGGAACACATCATGAACTTTGGAAAGACATTGTGGCTTTAGTAATTGGTACACTACAACTACAATTCATTCTATAATTTCAAATGGTTTAATGTACATGGGGCACAATTTCCTTTTATTACTGAACCTTATGACATCCTTCTACTATGATACTTCTAGAAAGATAATATCTCCCAAATGAAATTCTAAATACTATATATGGTTTTCAAAATAACTATTTTCCTACTTTGAGATTCTTTAATATGAGCTTGAATGTCCTTTACCCTTTTAATTTTCACTTCTATAAGTTATGGGGCCAAAAATATTCTCTCACCAACTTCATTCCAACATGTTGGAGTATAATATATCTTTCCATATAATTCTTCATATGGAACCAATTTAATTCTATAATGAAAACTATTATTTTAGTACAAATCTAAAAAAGTTAAATACTAACCCTATATAACATGAGAGTTAGACGATCATGATCTCAACATGTCTTCTAATGCTTCAATTGTTATTTTAGATAGTATGTCAGTTTGAGGGTGATAAGAAGTACTCAAATGAAGCTTAGTGTCCAAATCCATCGGAGGACTCTTAAAAAATTTTGACTTAAAATGGGGATCTCATTCATAAAAAATTGACATATGTGCATCATGAAGTCTTAAATATTTATTAATAGAATCTTGATAGGCCATCAAGAAGTAAATATTCTATTATAATAGAAAATGAGCATATTTTTTAAGGTGATAAAAAATAACCCTTATCGCATTATTCTTTATGGGGGTATTTGGTAATCTAGTGATGAACTTCTTCGTAATATTATACCAATTACACATATGAATAGGTAGAGGTTTCATGACCCCATTGTGTTTTCTCTTTCATCATTCACTGGTTGACAAACTAGATATTTTGACACATAGTGAGCAATTTACCGCTTCATATTATCCCACAAAAAATATTCTTTTAGATCTATATACATATTGGTACTACCATTGGGTATAGAGAAGTTTTGTATTTTAGAATCATCTAATAGTTACCTCTTTAGAACTATTATTGAAGTGAAGCATAATCTCTTTCCAAATTTTTGAATCCATCCCTATACATGAAGTCTCACAATCTTCTATCCTTAACAACTTTAATTTTATTTTTAAAATTCTCATCATTTGATTGATAAGTTTTTTATCTTCGATAATAACGATGGTTTGTCATTCATTTGAAATAAGAGTTATGTTTCCCCTTCATTAAAAATCACCAAATCCAAATTAACTAAATCCATGAATATATGAGTTTTATCAATCCTCATTTAGGTCATTAGTCCATGAATTTCATCCTAACAACATTTTATACATTATTTTTTTCTTGAGTAGTATTTTTCTAACCAATAAGAATTTTTGAGTAACTCAAGCCATCATCTTTACCTCATGTTGAGTTCTTTCTGTGTAAATATGTATTTCAAACTCTTATAATCCATATATATCTCACATATTTCACTACAGAGATAGTATATCCATATTTTTAGATCAATGATTTTGGTTCCGAACAAAATATCTTATGTGGTATAATTTTGTTAATAAATTTCCAAATACCTTGATTCATATGCAATAACATTATCGTTACTCATAAGGAAACAACCCATTTTTTCTCCCATACATCAATGTATATTAAAAACCCTTAAATTTTATAGTTATTTAAAAATTGGATCCTTGACTAGTCTTATATTAAATTCTTCACAATATTATTCACTTTATTTTTTCCATACAAACATATTTCATTTAAAAGTTAGCTTGGTTAATTTGTTATCCAATCAAGAAAAATTCTAAACAAAATGCCAATAGTAACATACTAAAATAATGAAACTATATACCTCAATTATGTCTATTAGAATAGGCCATTCTGGGATTTCTCTTCTCTTCACAAGATCAACTCAGATTCCATATTTAGAGACAATGTGGCCAATAAAATAAATTTCTTGAATCTAGAATTCACTCTTTCTAAATTTTCCATATAACTTCTTCTTTACGGGAGTTTCAATAATGATAAAAAAGTTGATTATCATGGTCTTCATATCATTAATAATACACCACAATATCATCAATGGATACTACAAAAAACTAATCAAGACATTCCTTGAATACTCTATTCATTAGACCTTTGAAGATATAGGGTGACCTAGTCAGTCCAAATGGAACTACTATAAGCTCATAATGTCCATACCTCATTAAGAAAGATGTGTTCAGAATATATTTATTCTTTACTCAAAATTTATGATACCCAATATGAAGTTCAATCTTAAGAAACAATTTAGATCCATCAATTTGATAAAATAAATTATCAATGGTATTCATTGGATACCTTTTCTTTATTTTAAAAACATTGATTTTTCTATAGTCAATTCATAGACTAAAGGATCCATCATTCATCTTAACAAAGATTACATGGTCTATCCTAGGAGAAAAACTTGGGAGAATAAATACCATATTAATTAACTTTTATATTTGTTTATTTAACTCCACTAATTCCACAGTGAACATACTATAAATATTCTTTTATATCAGCCTTGTATAAGAGATTAAATCAATGGTAAACTCAAATTCATGATATGGTGGGTCGTCCAAGTAATTCCTTAGGAAACACATCAATGTATTTTTGTATAATTGGTTCATCCTTAATTTGAAGATTACATTCTTAATCCCAAAATGTTGTTTCCACTTACTCCCTAAAAATTTCATTTAGTAATTCTATAGGGGGTGGATCTATATAAGAATTAGAAGATGAGGTTTCATAACTAATGACTTGAGATTCTATATCTTCCTCAAAAATAAGAATTTATTTCTTATGATAATCAATTTTCACATAATATTTAGAAATCCAATCTATAGTAAGGATTATATCAATGTCAACCATAGGTATGCTGATAAGGTATGAAAGTAAAGCACGTTTATGTTTCCTTAAGAGTACTGATCGACACATTTTTATTAAAATGATACTTCCCTTAATAGTTTTTACTGACAAACCCAATATAAAATCAAAATGTCAATGTAATACTTTCTTAGGACATTGGGTAGATATAAAATAGTGAAATGATATCGAATCAAATAAATCATTGTCTAATTTTTGAAGATATTATTTATATAAATTCCACCGCATCATTGGGTACTTACACTTCAATTGTGGTGATCATATAAGCATGTCCATATCCACTTGGAATCTTCTAGGGTAGATTCTATTGATGATTGGGACATTTATTTGAATAATGACCCATTTCATTATAGTTGAAGCATTAAACATATTTTATTTTTCCCCTTCCATTCATTAGCTCGAGGAACCTTTTCTCTGCACATATAAAAAACTCTCATTCCATTCATGCATTTCCAATGATGATTCATTCCAAAATATTCATATAATAAGAATTACCTCATTCCAATTTTATTCATTGATACTCTACCTTTTTTGGGTTACCATAAGACCTATTCTTCTCTTGATTTCTCTTGAACATATAAGATCTAGAAAATTTATTCTTCGTTTTGATGTAGCTTAATACTATTACATAATATGATGAACATTTTGTTACAATACAGTTCCCTTCGTAGAATTTGATTAAGACATTCAATTAAATGTTCAATCATGTTTTATGAATCACGTATATAATCCATATCATACCTAGCTAGAATTTTGAACATAACCTCATACTATGTAACACTCTATTATTCATTTTTATTTTTGCTAAATAATTTTTATCATCATTATAGTTTTTTTCTCTCAAAGGAAATATTTTTTGAATACTTTTTATTTAAAATTTATCATTTCAATGTATTTTATTTCATCATCATACTTAGTATTATGGATCAATGACCACCATTGATACGTATCTCCCTTTAAACAATATACTTCCAGAACTACATTTTTCATTTTCATTAATTCAAAATTGTAGAAAAATATTTTCAAGGGACTTAACCCAATGCCTATCTACCACTATATTTATAGAACCCTTGAATTATGGGTTCTTCTGCCACATGAAACGAACCAATATAGTTGTAATATGGTTTTTCGTAATAACACGATTAAACAATCCTAATATAGTCGCGAGCTTCTCAAATCCAACACTAATTGTGTTGACTTTCTCATTTGGGTAATCCTTACATTGTCATTCGGTATTGATTTATTTTCTCATTTTAGGATCCCCCACTAAATAATGGAACACACTACGTCTCTCATAATAATCATGTGTATAGAGACAAAAATCCCTTATATGGAATTATTATAATTCCCTTGTTTACTTAACATATATTTCCAATGGTTTCTATTACACTTTCTCTGATACCAACTATAACAACCCTGACCCCAATAGCCTAGAGTTAGTGGTAATTTATTATAATGGAATAGAAAAAAGAGATCATATAACCACTTATTGATTAGTTTAGTATACATAAAGAACTAGATACATACATGGTTCCATTATTACATTAGAAATTAAACATAGAACATAACAGAGGAAAAAATCTGCTTCCTTGACACTTATTTAAATATTTCATCCTCATAACTAGGGGATGGAAAAGAAATATAAGGATGGGATAAAATTATCAAAAATGGTTATATTAATCCATAATAAGTGATTGAATTTGATAAGTCATAATCATTATGGAAAGATAAATTACAGAAAAATAGTTTACATAAATAAACTGAGATTGAAAATTCAATTATATATTTTTTTGATATTGAAAATATGATGAAAAGTAATAATTGAATAACGAATAAATAAAATGAATAATAATTGGAAATTATGTATATGTCAAATGAACCAAAACATTCAAGAACTTCTAAAAGATGGTTTATATTTGTTGGTGGAAATCCATCTAACTCTTCTTCAAATCAAACACAAATAGGTTCTCACCAACTATTTTTTCTCTTGAGACCTATCAATTCATCAAGGTGTTGTAGATTTCTAGTCCCCAAACATCACTAAAAGTCCAAATAATTATTGATACATATATTTAATTGAAGAGAAATATTTATTTTCAATATATCTGTACTAAATAGAGGATACATATTTATCAATATTTCCCCAGTTAAAACAATACTCAATGTAAAAAACATATGTAAAAATGACATATAGCTAAGACAATAATCATATCCATGATATAGGAAATATAGATATTTAATAAAATCCTTAGTGAATTATTAGCATAAATAAAAGGGAAGTATTCGTACCCCTCACACAATGAATATGTTTTGAATTAGGAAAATCTCACCGAAATGAAAGTGTGATAAGAAATGATACCCTTATGTCTGAAAGCATTATACACATTTACATAATGTATGTATTAGAGAATTAGATTAATTAATTAATTAATTAAAAATATGTAATACATTTAATTAATTTATTATAAATTTGTAAGTTTATGTATGAAATTTCTTATGAGTTATAAAATTCAATTTTTTCATTCCGAGAGGGTTTGCCTTCTACATTTTTCGTGATCAGTTTGCCTGTATACAAGAACAAAAGTTCATTTAAAATGAATATAGTTCTCTAGAAATGAAATTATATGTAATTAAATAACTTTAAAAAGTTTTTAGGATCTTATATATGATTCAATTATATGGTATGATAGTGATTCATTAGATAAAACAATAATGATAATGATTTAATATAATTTGGTGGTTTTTACAACCATCACAAACTTATATCATTTTAGATAATAAGATGTTTATATATTTGTTAAAGAAAAATATATGACTTATAATTTTTATAATAAAATATTTTTAACCATAATAATGGTTTTATGACCATCCATGAAGGTTGTAATATAAAATTAAAAAGCATCGTCCACGATTATGGAAAATCAACACCTCATGAATGATGTTCTCATTTTTAGAATAAAAGGGATGGGAGAAAATGTTTGATGGTTGATATTCCATTAAAATAAAAATATAAATTTTATTTAAGATAATTGAGTTATAATTAATTCTTTTATATAATAGGTAAGGATATAACATGAAAAGAAAAAAATTACAATAAATTAAAAGAAAATGAAAGAGGATTTTACCTCTGGTATAGCGTCTTCGTGAGAACCTCTTTGAGGAAATCTTGAATATTATTTTGGTGATACCAAAAATACTAGGAATTGGGAAAGAGGTATGGAATTGGAATTGGGAATAATATAAGATATCTAAAATTCTTATAATGTGTGAGGATAAGTTCTCATGAGTGGTGGTATTTACAGTGGAAGAGAGAGGCATTTGTTTTATTAATTTATTATTTTGCTTATTATCAGGGATCAATACAATAAATAGTGTTTATTATTATGATTAATTAAATTAAATAGTGTATGTGAGTTCAAACTAATGGTTTATTACAATATCTATGACTCAAAATTTCATGTATTTGTCTTAAAATGGTAAATAACATAAATCACTATATTTAACCATTCAAACAAAAATTCAAATATATCTCAAAAATCTCAAAAAACACCCAGGAAATTATTTGACATTTATATTTCATGAATGGAATCCATTTTTGGAAAATAGATTTCCAAATTTTATAAATTTTATTATATATTAGATTGATTATTTATTGAAAAAATACCAATTTTAAAATTATAACTAATTTTATGAAACCATGATAAATTAATGAAGGTCTCATAAAAATATCATATAATAAAAAGAAAAGAAAATATTAATTTGTGAATATATTTAATGAAAAATAATTTTCTTTTAAATAAATATATTAATTAAAAAATTGTAAATATCCATTTACATTACCAAAAAATAAAAACACAAGTTTATCATTCTTAAAAAAAATTATTTACATGTTTTGTGGTAAAAATATATCATATTTTCAATTATGAGATACTTAAATTTTATTTATAATTTTATAGATGATATCATTATTCTAATGATAAAATTATTATTCCAAATATTCACATTACTATTTAAATGCCCATGTTAATATTTAATAGTATATCACTATTTTTTTAAGCTCGGTGATGTGTGCAGCATAAGCTATCGAATAAATAAAATTTATTTAAGAAGACAGAGATAAAAAATTTTGTATTTTTATAATTACTGTCCCAAATAATGATACATCAATATATTTTGAATTTTATGAGGAATATCCATCAGGAATGTCAAATAAATCATGCAACAAAGCCTCTGTCATGTAGAAGGTACAGGTCAATTTATTACCATATAACACCTTTCATGGTTATTACCACTAGGTATATGTGCACCATATTGAAAACCACTTTCCTTATCTAGATATAGATATCATAATTTGGAAACCAATAACACTATACCTTTCCAAAATTTATTTATGTATTTCAATACATATACATTTCCCATGTATTTTTATTAATTTATTCTTGTCATTATTCTCAAAAATAACTAGACATTATTTGGATACCAACAACAAAAAACCCATTTTCAAATATATTTTAGATCATGATTGTTAACATAATGGAACATAAAATATATTCCCAAAATATTGAGAGGATTTATTTTATCCGTAAATTAGTCACATAATCAATTAACTTAAAATAAAGAATCCATATTTAAAACATTATAAGTTACTCTAAGTTTCCTTTAGACTCTTAATAATGGATATGATAACATATAGACAGACAAAAGAAAATGTCAATCTATAAATCCTGGTAATGTAATAATAAAAGTATATCATGAAGATAAATAATACAAGTGAGATAAGAGTCATATTCCAATAATATAAAAAGGTAATAATTATATATTCTTTCACATAGGAATGGAATGAGAAAATGACATCAAAAGATCATGTTATCATATTACTGTTGAAACAATATAAAATGTGACATTATAATCATTAGCCAAGGTTAAATTCCATGATATCACAACATAATGTGATTTTTCTAGCCAATCAAGCACTACACATGGTATCTCATGAGATAAAAACATTACTGAAAATATTTGAGCATTGTTAAGGTTCACCCTTTATATTTCCTAACTTTATGTGTGGCACATCGATCATATAACACAAGAACATATTTTTTTCATTTTAATATCTAGAGTATGTAATGTGGTTTCCAAAAATTCAATTCCCAAAAAAATTATGTATAGTTATATATGGGTGAATACATTTTAATGAAAAAAGGGATGGGTATTTACAACAAAAAAATTTGAATGGAAAACCACATGATGATTTCTATATAATAAAGGATTTAAATGAATGTTTATTGAAGGTATTAATATTAGATAAAGGTGGACTATCATTATTTACAAATCATATGGATAATAAATGAATGTTTGTAAAAATTTGAAAACATGAATTATCTAGAATTAAAATTCATAATACAAATACTTTTATGGAATGTAAAAGGATATAGAGAGAGAAACAACTTACGTCATCATTTTAATGACTTAGGTAAATTTTATAATGAGAGGAGATATATAATCTCTCATTATTTTAAAATAAAGTGGACAGTAATATAATATTTATAAAAAATGAAAACATAATAAATTGATATTCAGAAGGAAAATTCTGAAGGACATTTTTGAATGAATAGGAAGATGAGGATAATCCCTTAGATTGAGAGGATTCTCCTTAAAAAATAGAAGGGATCCTTATGGCCATAAGAACTCCTTGTGAGTTATTTAGAGAGGAACATGGAGAGTAACTTAATTATAAATGGGTTTAGAGTAGAGTTTAATATGATAATGAGTTGATATTTATTAAAAAACATAGGAGGATTAATTATTAATCTATAAACATAGGTTTTGGAATATATGTTTTGAAATATTTAAAACCATTATCTCTCCCATGGGTTTAAAAAATCAAAAGGGATGTTTTTTTAGTATTTTTATGGTTTATGGGCTGAAAACATTTGTATAACACCATTGATGATTTGGAATTGAGTCATGTTCGGGAATAAATGTTTTTATAAGTCATAGAATAACCATTATGTTTTGGAAGGTTCTTTAGAGGTTTGACAAAAAACATATTTAACACTTAAAAAAATTATTTTCTAATGAAATATTTTTTTTAAACCCTTTATAATATTTATCACATAATTTTTGAGTCCTTATGAATTTATTATATGTATTATATATTTATACTCTAATTAAATTTTTCCCAAAAATTGGATTATAAAAAAATTTATGAAAAATTCATTATTGTATAATTTCAATGTAATGAATTCATAAATTTAATTTATTTGATCACAAAATTCTAAAGATTGGAAATTTATTTTCTAAAAAAAATTATTTAGTAAAAGGTAATAATTTTTTATAAGTTCAAATTTATAATCATCATAAAACCCACTTATGATAGTAGAAATTATTTTATTATCTATAAATGTTAATATAATAATTTTTATAAAACTTATATAGAAATAAAAAATCATTTAATATTCATTAATTTAGCAGAAAAATGTTTTTTACTAAATATCAAACATATATGTATTTCTAAACATAATATTATATTTTCTATGTCTCAAAACTAAATTCTATCATTTCCTTCCTCTATTGATGTATATTTTATTATATATATAAGTTTGACAAGATAGAAATGATTTATGGGGGAAATATTTCATTTCAAGTGTAATTTTATATGTTGTTGTAGTCAATATATATAGCCTATTATTACACCATTATTAACACTAAGGGTAAGGTGTGGGATGTCAATACATTCATGGTGTGGTTGAGATAAATATTTGGAACCGAGATATCTAAAATCCTGATATTATCCCACAAGAGGCTCTTCTTGAGTTTTAGTTTTTGGATATTGGTATAGGCTTGGTCAAGGGGGAATAATAGTGATTCCACCACCCCTAGAGTCTCTAATAAGTTATCCTCATATGTTACAATCCTATTTGTTGAGGCCATCTCTTTTTACTTGCTATATCTATTAGATTTTATTATAGTACTTATTATATACTAATCATAATGTTAAATGTATACAAGTTATTTTCCTAGTGGGAATGAAACTAAAAGGACTTTATTCCCAATAATAATATTATGGCTATATTTTATAAGGGACCAAAATAATAATTAAATATAGATCTTATGTTTTATATAACCATGTTAATTAATAAGTCACATATTCGTTAATAATGAAATTCTATTTTTTTAAAATTCTAGGATATTACATTTTATTATATTTTAGATTCCAAGAATTATTATGATATATTTGGTCACACGCTACCACTTTCTGGTCATATGATCTCATTCATTTATATTCTCTCTCATTTAACTAATAAAACATAATGATTAAAGTTTTTAATTTATGGATTTTCAATGAGAAATAACAAATTTTCATTTATTTGGTTGTTATATAATATGTATTTAACATAATGTAACATTCATTTATATGACTATTTTTGTAATAATATTAAACTAACAGATCATATGAATTTGATCTATGTACTATATACCATTTTAGTTAAATAACAATCAGTTCTGGGTTACTAGAGTTTTAGTGTTACAGTTGTTATTATAGAAATTTTAGTAGGAAACCTGGGAACAATATTTAGAAGAACATGGTCAGAGAACAAAAATCTATGAGAAACCCATACAATATTTTTTAAATATATATAGATTAAATGTTATTAATTTTTAATAAATTCATAGGATTTATATATTGGGATTTTAAATTTGTAGTTTTATTCCTGAACAAATGAAGTATATTCCATTTTTTAGATATAGAACATAATAAAAATAATAGAAAACATTTAAACACCTATAATCAATGTAGGGGTTTCCATACAAAGAAATATGATGAGACTAGTTTTAAAAAGAAGTATATTACAACTACATTTGATTATTTTACATATATTTCGACCAACTACATTGATTTTATATAACAACTTGTGTCTCTAAAATATGGTCTAACATTGTTGGGCTACTTTACGAGGAATCAAAATCCATACATCAATGGAAAAACAAATTCGTTAAAAGAAAAAAATCAATCAAGTCCCTAGAGAAGTTATTCTTTTCTTTTGGATGTAGTAAAATATAGAATGTTGTCATGATTTAATATAATCTAAGAGTAGATGATGATCAATAGTGATTTGATTTGAAACAATAACAAGGAAGATAGTATTTGGAATATGGAATGGAAGTTTTTTATTTTTCTATTTTTTGATATTTACATACCCTGTGAGAAAAGTCTAACAAAGAAAATGAAATTCCTGAACTTAAGATAAAACAAAGAGGAATTTTTCACTGAGTGCGAGGCTAAATTTACAAGCATAAAAAGACAATCTACTGATAATATTTATTATCCAAAAATAAATATTAACGGCTTCTTTTATGTGTTCAAGTCAAGACTTCAAAGGGCCCCAGACTCTCAAAGAAATTCATAATATCAGAAGATAGTGACACGTTCCCTCATGATCTAGATGGAATTGTCTATGTATATTAATTTCATAGAAAATAAAGTGAATCATTGGTTGGGTGGGAAATTTCGAGGAATAAATATTAAAATGGAAAATAATGAAAGTGTGGAATTACCAAATCTCAATAACAATTGGATGACACAACCTAGTTATTTCTTTATGTGAAAGGGAGATTACCTCCAGTGTGAAGATGTAGGATATCAATCTCTTGACTGAAATTGAAAAAAAATCCACTAATGTCCAGTGTTTCGATTGTAATAAGATGGTACCCTATTCAAATCAATTTCCCATGATTTATTGGAATCAACTTTAGAAACATTAAATAAAAAAATATTCGGAATATTTAATTTTAACACCATAAGTTGACTTTCAAAATGATGTTATCATCAGTATATTGGTCAAAAAATAAATGTCAAATAATATATTAATTGATTCTTGGATCCATGCACTCTTTTATTCTTTTCACATTTTCTACGAACATCGAATAAACCTATGATATATTAAAGAATAAGATGTGGATTAATAATCACATTGTAAATCTTATATAAATGAACGTTTATTAGCCTATCTCTTTTAAAATACATAAAGGTTCTTTATTTAAAACATGATGTTAATGCCAATGGTCGACATTTATATAATCCTAGTAATTGATTAGATCTCAAATTATAATACAATAATTAATTTTTAGAGTAGATTAAAATATATCAAGCTAGAATATAATCCATTTTTTGAAAAGAAATTATTTCCTAATTCTTGTTCAAAACCACCACTAGTGGCCCATTTTAATGAAATTATTAGTGATGTATAAACAATTAATGTGAAATATTTCTTATGAATAGAGAATATATCTTTTTGGGGGATTATATTTTATTATATTTTCGGTATCTACATATATATCTACCTTACCAGGAAGTATAATTATCTATTGTACTTATCCATGATGAAAAACCCATATCTAAAATGTCATTTAAAATAGCTCCAATATATTTTCTGTAAATAAAGAATTAATTTCAAGAGTTATGTGATGAGGGACCCAAACTACTGAATGTTTCTCCTTAGGGTTAACATGTACTATTTTTGAAAAAGAATGTTGGTTATATGGGGATTTTAATTGATTTAAATGGAATCAATTCCAATACTATGAAGAATATATATCATTTACCTTATGTTGATGATCTGTTGGATCAAATTCAAGGGGATCAATACTTATCAATGATTGGTCTCTATTTTGGTTATCATAAATTAAATGTATATAATTATGATATATGGAAGTTAAAATAGTCAGTATGAGTTCATAGTAATTCCTTTTGGTTTATCAAATGCATCAGTATTTTTTATGAATAGAATGAATAGAGTATTCAAGTATTATCCTGATATTTTTTTGTGATTTTTATTGATGATATCTTGATATAAACTATGTTATATGAAGAACATAAAGAATCTTAATGTATTTTCCATGATAGAAAGAAGGGGAATGAGATATATGTGAAATTTAGATACTTTTAATTTTTTGGACCACCAAGATTCTTTTAATGGCCATTTTATCTCCAAGGATATAATATAAATCAACCATATAAACAAATATTATTATCTAACAACTCATTCCAATAAATATAACTAATATATATAGTTTCCTTAGTTTAGTTGGTTAGTATCTAATTTTTGTTGAATTTGTTTCTGATAAGATAATATGTTAACAAATTTGGAACATAAAGGTGTAAAATTCCAACTCACAAAGGAATATGAACAAATATTTATGAAATTAATGAAACTATCTATCAATTTATTTTTATTTACACTCTTTTTTAAGAAGGGGCAATTGGATTTTTATAATTAGAGATAAATTAAATGAAAAGGGTGTGTCCTAATGAAAAATTATTAAGATTTTTCTTATAAATTGAGAAAACTAATGGCCAATCATTAAAACTATCCAAATCTATATTTTGAGTTAGATGCTCTCATATTTATGTTGAAAATATGGTGAATCCATATTTTTATAGAAAATATGAAATATATAAAGATCATAAAATTTTAAAGTATATATTCACATAGAAATAGATTATCATGAGACACAAGAGACGGCTAAAACTACTCAAATAATATGAATATACAATATAATACCGATATAGAAAGGAAAATAAAGTTGTTTATTATTTGATAATAAATAATCTATGAGTTATATCAATGATGAGGATGGACCGGATTCCTATATTTATTGATTTGTTAAATTTTGGTATTGATATTATTAAGAAAGGTGATTTATCAACCCTTTTTCTAAATAATGGTTATCCATAGTTACAATAGAATATAAATATTTCATAAATAAATAACAAGGGTTTACAATATAAAATCAAAAACATTAACGATGGTATATTTATAGAATTAATTTATAAATATTGTGTGTTATTTTTTGGAATGATACTATGTATATTGTAACATCCCAAACCCAGAAGCCACCTGAAAAGGTTCCCCGGGCCCGGTTGGTCACAAGGTCTCAATCACTTCTTCCCAAATTCCATAGGCTTCTGACTAGCAGTAAGGGCATATGTGAGTTAGTGGGGAGACTATATCGTTGTTAACAAAGTATCACAGAAGAATTAAATCATAAAATAAATAGCGTAAGTAAGATAAACAATAGACAATTGAAAGTACAACCAGTAGAACAAGAATACACATATCAATAACAATAAGTGTCTCAAATTCAAAATGATGTAAATGGTATAGTTATGTAGAAATCATCCAAAATAGTACAAGGAAATATAGTACAATAAAAGTGTCCCAAAAAGAACAAAACACCAAAAATACATTGTAGCATTGCAAGCCTCATCTTGGTCATACACTCCCCTACTCCAAAGCCACAGTCAACAACCTGTACTTAGGCTCTTACCCCTATCATCACCGAGAACCATATAATCTTTTTTGGTCCCCAAGGAGGACCAAACAGGGTGTGAGATAAATATCCCAGTAGGAAACCACCCAAGCCTATACAGTTAAATCAACAATTAGACAAATATGCTAGCAAGAGGAAACATCCAAGATATAAGTGTGTATGCTCGTGGCATAAGTCTACTGTAGTAAGTAAAAATGAACAACCCTCAAGGATACCTACAAAATAATGTCATCCCCTAACAAGGAAAATATAACAATAATACAATAAAGTCGTATTGCCACACCGTACCTCCATCTATATCAAGAAATCGATAGCCATGCTTTATAGAGAAGTAAAATGTCTAAAGGCCACACCGTATAGTGAAGTGTTGACCCAAAGGGCTGAATCCAAAGTGTCAGAAGACCAAGGCATCCATGTAATAAATTCTAGACCACCGAGGGCTGGGTCCAAGGAGCATGTCCAAGGCATCCCATTAAGACCCATTGGCATCACTAGTGGAAACTATTTTAAGTAGTGGTTGGGGTATTAGGAGCCTGGAAATAACAAGTCCTACGTGAGCCCAAGGAAGCCAGATTTATGGGGTAGCAAGGCCCAAGGCATCCCACAGAATCAATACCCATGGGGCAGAGTCACACCAAGGAGTCCACTACCGCGTTCTAGGTCTATGGAGAGTAGTCCATGGCATCTATCAAACAATTCATTTAATTTATACAATTTAAGCAATTCAAAAACATGTGAGTATACCAGCTCACATGAACTAGCACAAACTGTGTGTTTTCCCACTCAGGAATTCCATTTTCCATTCAACATTTTTATGGTCATGCACTCCCATATTATACATTTACATGCCATTACTCATTAATATAGGAATACCCACCCATATCAACACATTACATTTCTGCCAAAATATCAAAATAGGCATGGTGTAACTAGATATCAATATGAAAGGAGGTAGTACATATCCTAAACAAGCTATGAAATATATCAAGGTAGTAAAGGGATTTTTCAAACTAAAAAAGAACAAGCACATATAGCTTGGGTGGTTTGAATTGGCATAAACATGATATTCTCTTATGGCGCACCCCTTAGGTGACCTCAAAATGAGAAATGAGTTCCAATTAACCTAAATGGAACCCTTGTCCATACTTACTGGGTCCAATTACAACTACTGAAAGCTACTACCTCAAAGAAGAGACCTCGCCGAAATTTCCAACAGATAGAATATCGCCTGAACACCCAAAAAACACCAAGAAAAGCCGAAAGAATGTATAGACCACCTACCTCACCTCAATAGTAGACTGCTCATCCAATATCAAGTAATGATTTGTCCTAGTTTTAAAGTAATATGAAGAACATAGTATTAGGGCATATGGAGTTAAATAAAAATAGCGAAGTCATTTTTCCAATGATTGAAGAATGACTAAAATAGAATTGAGGACATACCGTTGCAGATCCAGTGAGACGATCAGTGATCGAAATAGAGGTCATACGGAGACTCTGGATCGATTTTTATCTTAATTTCCAAATAGACATGTAGATACCCAAATATTGATGTACATGGAAATTACATTACTTTTGAGGAATAGTTAATACATAACAAAGACAGGCACCAAAGGACAGTAATAGTTTAGTGTCTTTGGAAACTCGGAATATAATCTTTTAATCTTCGTGAAAGATCTTCAATATCTCCCATAAAGATCTTCCCATTTTGTTTCCTTACATAAAACCTTTCTATATATCCTGGGGAAAAGAAAAAATATAAAGGTTGAGCTCAAATGTTGAGTAAGGGTAAGCATGGAGAAAATAAAACAAACCATATAAATTTGAAAATAAAAACATGAACATAATGTTTAAACATCTAAATCTTGAGCAGTGACATAAAACATGGCATTACGTAAGGAATAGATAATAATGGAACATCAATCATGATAATATAGATTGGAAATAAAACTTATAATTGTGGAAAAACATTAATCACATGATATGATTTCCATAGTAGTGAAGACATTGCTGCCAAGACCATCTTAGTGGACAAATCCCCTTACTGAACCGAGTTCACCTGCCGTTCCAGCACTATATTACTAAACATGATTTACTTGCCAATTCAGCCATGTCTATATCATAAAATATAAATCATTACCCAATGCATTAGAGGGAGATATAGGACCCATCCATCTCATAATGAAATCATTCTTTCGTGTGCCACAAAATAAACATCATCATTCATAAAAACCCAATGACTAAAATGGGTTTCATAAACATCATCCCATCATAACATAATCCATATAAAACAAATTGATATCATTTAATAATAATAGAAGTTAAGTCATGTAAATCATAGAGACATTATACTTGAAACATACAAATTTGAAATAATTTCATCTTAGATGGAAAATGGTTTTGATAAAGCACTTGAAATGAATTCTTGAGGAAAATATCCTTTCTTCTTGAAAATCATTTTATATTCACAAAATTCCATTCAATTTAAATAAAAAGTAGTTTGTTAAAAATAGTCATGAAATCTTGTAGAGTAAGCTTCATGAAAAAAAGGTTTTATGAAACCGTTAAACTCTGTTCATGCTGTATAAGTTAAAAAAACATTCTTCTCGTACTTTTGCCGGAAAAGTGAAAAAGTACCTCGTATGGTAAACAAAAAAAAAAGATTTCTTACATACCATTTAGTAAAAGTAAAAAATTGGTAAAAATTACTTTATACATACATGAAAGCATTTTTATAAAACTTGGACATGGATGATTAATATAATCCCAGTAAATACATACGTATAAGCAATCTCGGATAGAAATCAATTGAGATTGCAACATTATCCCTTACCTTAGGTCTGATATGCTTTGTACGTATCTGAACCTCCTATATAATGAAATAAATAATTTCATTGACTTATTACAGAATCGTATTCACTGTTATTATGTTATATATGGTCATATTCTTAGCTTCTTAGTAGTAATATTTCATTGCTACTTGCTATTTGGGTGTTTATTGCTTTATGTTCTAATGCGTGTTCTGTCGAATAAATTCTTATTATTATTTTTAGGTTATAGATAAATTATTTACAGAATGGTATTAGTGTAATATATATCATATTTAATCATTCAATTCATTTATATAATCATTATTTAATGAAGATCATGTAGAACAAGTCACATCACATCGTGGAGACGGTAGGTCATACGTATGCACGAGCGATGATATCGTTCCCATGATCGTGGAATTGTATTGTAGTGTATGTATTCTATTTAAAAATAAATATAATTTTACAATAATAATATATATTTATTCTTTACACCATTATACCCATCCAAGTAAGGTGGTGGTGGAAAACAGATTACACCACGGCGTGGAGACGGTATTCCGTACCTACGCATGCGCGGTGATTTCATTTTCCGAAGGTTGGATAGAAGTTGAATTAGGGTTGTTTAATATTTATAATAACATATAATTATATGAGTGATACTGATGTTATTACTTCATAATTAAACAACTAATGGAGAAGAAGAAGAAGAAGTAAATTTGAAAGAATCGGTAACGGATATTACCTCTACTAGAGACGTCTCTTTGAAACCTCCTCTTAGAGCACTAAAATTGGTCATCGAATAAAACCAGGACCTCTAGGATATTTCTAGGGATGTGGAGAAGAGAAATTGGCAGGTTTTGGCCGAGCATTAAGGCTCAATGTGGTGTTAGGAGGAGAGGGAGGAGGTGCCCTTTTATAAGGAAGGAGAGGGGCACCTTTGGAATTATAAGAAATATTAATTTATAATAAATTCCATCCCCACTTAAAAACCTCAAAAAATGACTCAAATCCGAATCATAGATGAGATAGGGTTGTAATATCATCATCCAATAAAATTTATACATGGTGGGAATTTATTTTAAACATTATCAACATGATTTATCCTTATATAATCTATTTAATTTTATTTGTGGTAATAATATTCCTAATTTTAAATGGTTATAAATAATCATTTATGTGATGTTAATTTTCCATAATTAGATAATTTATGAAATTATAGACTATATAAATTTTAATTTATAATTTTTAAATATTTCATTGATTTGTAAACTATTTTATAATATGTAAATTTAAAAAATAACAATAGTGTCAATTTTGACACCATTCATTTGTTTGAATTTAAATAAAATATATACAGAAGTTATGTTCGAACTAAAATATTTAATAGACTAATAACATGTCATATTTATCTAGAAAATTAGTGGAAAACATTAAATAGTTCATATTATATATATTATAATACTTTTAAATCATTTATTTGATAGTTCAATCAATAAAATAATTTCAACATCACTATTGTGTCATAATTAATGATATTTATTTAATCCCTAAAAATTATAATTATATTCATATGATGTAGAATATTTTATTATCTTTATAGGGATTATTTATATCCGATGTTTTATGATTTTTATCACTAAATTAAAATTATTACACTTATATGATTTAAGAGAGTGACATGTTGTCACTTTCTTTGGTTTTGATAATAATTATATTATTTCATGGACAAAAGTCCATGAAATGAATCTAGTCTGACCCTTAGGTGATATGGGTCGACTTTTAATCATTAAATAGGAATTTGGAAAGTGTTATAGTAATTTTATAATCATATTTTTATCCTTAATTACCATATTTACTTTTAAATGTAGTAAATAAAAATTACCGTAGTTACTATTCATAAAATCAAAAAATTAAAAGTATCATATTAACATAATTTGTACCTACTTAATTCAAATATGGAAACCATTTTTAAAAAACCAAAATATAGAAGTTGCAGTAATTAATTTAAAATTAATCTAGTTGTTAAGAAAACGGGTTTTAAAAGTTAAAACATTGCAAAAGATTGAACTGATTTTACCTAGGAATTCAATGTAAAATCATTGGTAATGACATAAATTATATTAAATGGTAAAAATATATTATATTTAAACTTTAAAATCATTCAATATTATAATTTAACCATATAAATTATTATGATGAAGAAAGTTGTTTTTAATTAAAATATATAGTGTTTTTACTATTCATTAAAATATGAAAGTTATTAGAAAAATATCAATACTTTATCCAATGTAAATGTTTATATCCTGATTCAAAATAAGAAGTTTATATTGTAAAATTTAACTTATAAATTTTTAAAAACTTATATTTAAAATGGATGCACCCTCAAAAGGCGGCAAAACTGCATTTTTTGAAAAATACTTAGTTTACTCGAAAAATTTATTTTGTTCTCATACCATGTTCTATAAAATGTGTAAAATGAATTATAATGTAAAAAATTCAAAAAAAATTACTACTATTCATAATGGCTAGTTTATAATAATATTATAACCATATATCGTTGTTTAGTGAAACTCGGTATTGTATAAAACACACCATATCGAGAAAGGTTGTGATTGTGTGTAATGCAAGCCAAGTCAGGGTTGCGTGTAGTGCAAGACTCCTTTGTTGTTGCGTATAAAAATACAACCATATTTTATTTATACATTGAATATATATATATATACCCTCAATTTTTCATATAATAACTACTATCAAACAAACTTGAAATTGTGTGTAACACGATCCATGATTAGTGTTGCGTATACTTCAATATAATACGGTGTTGTGTATAGCACAAGATAATATTGGTGTAGCGTAAAACACAAGATATGAAAGAAATTAAAATGAATATATCTTTAAAAATCTCGGTTTGTAACAAGAAATCTCCATAATGGGAAGCTATGAAATGGAGGAGGAAACCTTATTTGGGTTTAAAAAAACTTGGGTTTTAAATTTTTTTAAAAACCCACACAACAAGGTCACATGGTTTACCCACACGGTTTCCCCAACCATGAAAAAATATTACGCACCTCAATTCATAGAATGGGGGACTTCTCATGGTTACCCCACATGGTTTGACTAACTGTGCGGTAACAGTGTGAAAGTGTTCTAGAAAACCTGCAAATATACAGACATATCACAGAGTTTAGACTAACATTGTTCAGACTATGAAAAAAGAATGTGTCGGGTCATTTTCAGTCCAAAACCTGGTTCTAAATTTTGAACAAGCCCCATGCACCTTCAAAACACAAGTGATAAATTTAAGCATTCATAAAAGCCCATAACAAGGAAATTTAAATGAAAAAAATCAATAGTACCTCGTACAAAAACCTAGGATCTTACAATATTACCCCTTATTACAATTCCTCCCTGAATTGCTCCTTGAATGGTGTTCAAGATTCATCTGAGAACAACACTATCCACTAAGCACGTACGATGGCCTCCCTCTACCAAGTCTCATCATATAAATTTTCGTGATCCTACTACACTCGTACTAGAGGAATTGAATGGCCTCTAAAATCCATCAAGATCTTGTCAACTATTTGAATCAGATGCCCCAAAAAGGATGCATCAAGATGCAGCTCAACCTCTCCGAGAAAAAAAAAGTAATGTTTCTGAGTGATAACGGCATAGTTGAGATACATGGAAGATGTCGTGCGGAGCTCGGTACTTTTGGGGTAAATACAACCGATAGGAAAACAACCAGACTCTCTCTAGAATATCGAACATTCCGACATATCTTGGTGAATGTTTACCCTATCTACTAATCCACCTATGTCCCAACATTAGGGAAACACATAAGAAAACCTGATATCTAACCTTGAACTCAAGAGGTAATCTCCGGTGATTGGCATATGATTTTTTATGAGACTCTATAGTAGCCATCCACTTATGAATCAAACGAACCTACTTAGAAGTCCTCTTTATGAGACGCAGTCCCAGCAAATCTACCTATCCTGCCTCTAAATAGAACAGGGGAAAATGTCATGAACTACCGTATAAATCCTCATAAGATTCCATATGTATCATCAACTGATAATTGTTTTTGTAAGAGATCTCAACTAGGGGAATGCGCCTCTCCCAAGAGCCCCTGAAATCTAGGATGCATGATTTCAGCATGTCCTCTAGGACCTATATTCTATGCTCTAATTGGTCATCAGTCTAAGGATGGTATGTTTTAATTATAAGCACACGTGTACCCAATTACCACTGAAAAATATTATATAAATGAGACATAATGTGGGAATCCCTATATAAAATTATAGTGTGCGGGACCCCATGAAGTCGTACAACCTTTCAGATGTAAAAATTTCCAAGACCGTCAACACTAAAAGTATCCTTGATTGACATGAAATGTTTGGCTTTTGAAATCTTTTTAGGGACAACCCACAAAAAATTGTTACCTCAAGGAGACCTTGTTAAACCTGTCATGAAATTCATCGCAACATCATCCCATTTACACTCTAGGATATGTAACTACTATAAAATCCCATCTATCCATTAATGTTCTGCCTTCACCTACTGACAGGTGGAACACCTAGTTACAAGACCAGATACCTCTATCTATATTCTCAACCACTAGTAATGACGTTTCATGTCACAGTACATCTTGGTGACCCTGGGATGCAATGCCCAAGCTGATGCATGAAACTTCTACACTAACTCCTCACGTATATTCGTTGAAACCCACATACACCCTTGGATATACAAGATCTAATCATCACCTACTGTCCAACCCATAGGAGGGTCATCACCTTCCACACCTTCCAACAAAACTAGGACTTCGGAATATGATAGCTAACTCATCCTAACTAAATATTTCATGATAGAGGTAATAGATAAGGATGAAAGAAAAGTCTTCCACTGTCTTTCATGAACCTCCATATGAATCTCAAAAAACATTTACATTAGCTATTACTCGCTATTGGTCTGTTGTACTTCATGTATATGAGTCCTCCTGATCTGTGCATCGGATACGGGGTTGCCTTTATTAGTCGTATAGTCAAGCTAGATTTGAAAGTACTTCAGGTACTCCCTCAAAATTAGTTGCCTCAAATATAGATCATGATGCGTAAATATATACTTGAGTATTTTTTGGTCCTTGTACACAAAAAATTTATCTCCAAGAAAATAGTGCCTCTAACAGTGTAATGCATGAACAACTGTAGCTAACTCCAGATAATGCATAGAGTTATTCTTCTCATGAGGACTCAACTATTGAGACCTGTACAAAACAACTGGATCTCCCTACATCATCACTGCCCCCAGCCCAATATTTGATGTTGCACTGTACACCGTGTAGCTCTTTCCCGGATCTGGTGGTATCTGGATTGGTGTTGATGTCAACCTCCATTTCAACTGTTGAAAGGTTGTCTCAGAAGATTCTAAAAACCAATACTCTACACCATTCTTATTCAAGCTCGTCAATGGAAATTATGATCTTGTGAAGTATTTTATAAAACAAATGTAGTATCTAGATAACCATAAAAAACTCCATATATCAAGTACATTCTTGGGATGTTCCTATGAAATAGCAGCTCTCACCATCTCAGGGGCCACTGACACTCCTATATCTGAGATGAAATGACCCTAAAAAGTTAATATGATCCATCCAAAATGGGAACTTTTTGATATTAACATATAAATAATGAAATCTCATAGTATTAAAAAATATTTCAAGGTAGTTGTAATGGTTGTGTCGATTGTGAGAATACACCAAGATATCATCCATGAAAACTACCACAAAAGAATCCATGAACGGAACACTCAGTTCATCAGCGCCACAAAAACTGATGGCGTATTCGTGAGACCAAACGGAATAGCTAGATACTCATATAACCCATACCTTCTACGAAAGGATGTATGATATATGTCTGTTGGTCAAACCCATACTTGGTAATTTTCTGAAGTCAAGTCGGTCTTAGAGAACGCTTAGCCACTCGAAACTAATCAAACATGTCATCTATCTGTTGAAAAGGATATCTATTTTTATCTGTCAATTGGTTAAGTTTCCAATAGTACACTCATATCATATTATTTCATTTCTAATTTTTCTGAAAATGCAATGGCGAACCCCATGGAGAAGTACTGGGTCTGATAAACCTCTTCACCTCCAAATCCTATACCTGCCTCTTGAGCTCCTGGAAATCCATCGTAGAAATCATGTACAGAGTAATGCATACCAATGAAACTTTTGAAACTATCTAAATGATGAACTACACCTCTATCATGGGAGGTAAACTTGAAATGTCAATGGGAAATACATCCCTGAAGCTCCCAACCACTAGAGGAATGTCTTCCTGACTCACTCCATGAACATCCAAAATAAGACATGAAATATAGGCAGTCATTCCACCAAGACCACGAGGTTTAGGTGTAACTCTACTTTCCTAGAAATATCATTGACCCTTGCGAAGAAACACTACACCCTTTAGTGGTGTGAACACACCCTCCAGCAATAGCAGTCAACGTACACTAAATAATCCACAACCCAGTTCATTCCGAGAATGATGTCAAATCCTTTCATCTCAAGGATATAATGATTCAAGATGAAGTGGTACCCACGAACCTCAAATGGAAACTCCATAAACTAGTGTAAATCAACCATTATAACTCTCATCGATGTGTCTAGAGTCAAAAATCCCTCAGATATAAATTCAATAAGCCCATGGTTTTTTACCACTCGTGCAGAGATAAAGCTATGGGAGGAACCTGTATCGAAAAGGGTATATGAAATATTAAAATATATAAAGAATGTACATCTCATTTTAGAGTTTATGAAGATTTTCTCATATTGGGTATCTTTCCTTTCATAGGTCTGTCTTGTACCGCAGCCCTGCAACCCTACCTAAGTACATTAAACTGATCCACCCTACTTCCTCTGAGAACATGGTGTCTGGACACCACAACCACAACCACCACTACCCTGGCCTAACTGACCTTCACTACTCCACCTTCTAGCTTGACACGGAGATGAAGAACCTTCTCCTGATCATTATTTTATGGCTGACCATCTACCACTCATAGCTAGAAGAAATTTCTTACCAAACTGCGACATCTTCCCCATGTTGTCACATGCTTGGCACACATCTGGGTCATGGTCTCATTGATTTTTCATGTGGCCTTGCCGACCACACTGATAGAAATAAACCAATATAAATGCAACCATATCTAGAATCGAAATCATATCATGGGAATTCTTGAAACAATGATTCCTGCATCAAGAATTTGATCCAATGGTGTGAGAAACAACACTCCCATAATTTGTACACCCGAATTCCCTCAGGTTCTACTCTATAATCAGTGCACGATTCACAATCTCAATGATAGAAGAAAACCTAAACATGTTGACCTGATATCTGATAGCATGTATGATACCTTCCTCGAAGTTCCCCTCACTCGAAATCTCATCATTAATATACATCATGGTAAAATGATGCAGCTTGGTAAAGCATGGCGAGTATTCCATAACCATCATCACACCCTACACCAAGTGTATAAATTCACTATTCCACTCATCTTGTAGAGTCATGAGTTAAAAATGGTCATAGAAGAATGTTTGGAATTCAGCCCAACCCATATTTTGTAGCACATCATCCATGGTCAAAATTCTGCACCAGCGCTTTGCCTCTTCACATAGAGTATAAGTCACAAGAATAACCCTCCACTTTAAAGGCATCTTCATATGGTCAAAAATTCATAACATGGTATCTAACCACAGATCTACAGCCTGTGGTTCCCCATCCGTAGAAAACGTAGGAGGATGCTGCTACTAGAACACCCATGCTAGCTGAGCCATAGTCAAGGATGGCTGTGGTGTTCCCTAAAAAGTCTGCAAATATAAAAATAAAACTCCACAGAACTATGCCTCATCACCTGTGTCTAGAACATCCACTCATGCTGCAAATGATTCTATAAGAGGATCATGGAGTAGCACGTGGACCACTATCTCTAATGTATGGTCACTTCCTCTATCACGTTGTAACACAAGAGGTCGTGGTGGTGGCACATCCCAAAAATTCCAAACTCAGGACTATGGAAAGAACAACATCAATACACGATGATAAAAATCACAGGAAAGGCTAAAAGCCTACCCGAAATGTTGTCAAACCCATAGCCTACTCCTAAATCTAAAACTGTATAATGTATAGAGAAAGACCCATAAGAAACTATGCCTCTTGTCCAGTCAAATTCTGGTTCTAGGTCAAGTCTCCATTCACTAGTCATGTTTCCATTTGAGTTCACGTTTATTTACCCAAAAAATTCCATAAAGGTTTTACAAATTATGGAATCCATGAGGGACCATAACACCTCATTAACCCAAAACATGGATCCCATTCATAGAATATATGTGACTAGTTCATTTAAAATTTACATTTCACTAGTGCGTCATTTCCAAATTCATAAGAGACGATACACCTTATGGATTGGAAGATAGCCACACAAAATTATCTACTACACCCAAATAACACAACAGTAGGCACAACTATCACCAAAACTATCAGAAAAAAATGAAATATCTAACAAATCATAGATGGCATGACATAATGCATGACATGTTATTCTAACAAGTTTCTATATGATGCATAAGATGGAACACAGTCATCTCATAAGGTTGAAATTGAAATAAAACCCACAATTGAATTGATAGTAATATTAGAAATCTATTGTTTCACCCAAATATGAAATCAAATAAACTGTAATAGTCAAATATTCAGAAAATGTGAAATAAATTCTAGGGAATTTGGATTTTCTATGTATGTGGGGTAGCTACTCCCAGGCACCGTTTTTTACCAAACTCCATTTTATTCCTATCCCTACCTAATGTCACCAAATAGTATGTCAAACCCGAAAAACTCATATAATACCACTTTGTAATGTCCTGCACCCGGATGCCACCCAAAACAATTCCCTGAGTCCTATTGGTCGCAAGGCCTCATGTGCATCTCTCCAATTATTAGAGGCTTTCGATTAGCAGTGAGGGACTAGATGAGTCAGTGGGGAGACTAGACCCTCATTAAAAGAGTATCACATCAGAATTCAATCATATATTAAATAGAAAAAGAGAAATAAACAAAAAACATCTGAACATACAACCAGAAAAATAGGAATACACATATCAATAACAAGAAGTGCCTTATAAAAAAAATGATACAGATAGTAAAAGTATCTATAAATCATGTATAAAATTTCATGGAAATATAGTACAATACATGTATACCAAAAAAAAGACCAAAATGGAATCCTAGCATCGCAAGCCTCATCTTGGTCCTATGCTCCCCTACTCCAAATCCACAGCAAAAAACCTATACTAGGGAGCTTGCCTCATTCATCACATTTAACTATATAATCAGTTTGGGTCCCCAAGGAGGCCCAAACACGGTGTGAGATAAATATCCCATTAGGAATCCACCTATGTCTATATAGTCCTAACAACAATTCATCCAACATTATAGCAACTGTAAAGAACCAAAAAGTAAGTGTGTATTCCCATGAAATAAGTCTACTACTGTAAGTAAAAGCGAACAACCCTCAAGGATCTCTACAAAATAGAGTCATCTCATAACAATAAATATATAACAAGTTAACAAGAATGTTTCACAGTACGCCCATCTGTATCAATAAGTCCATATCCATTCTATATAGAGAACTTAAATGTCCCATGATAGTAGAGACCCAAAGCATGACGTACATGAATATTACATTACTTTTGCGGAATACTTAGTATATAAGAAAAACAAACACACAAGGACCATAATAGTTTAGTGTCTTTGGAACCTTTGAATAAAATCTTCTAATCGTGGTGAAAGATCTTCAATATCTCCAAAAAAAGATCTTCCCCTTTTTTTCTTACCTAAAACCTTTCTTTATATCCTGGGGAAAAGAAAACATAAAAGGGTCAGCTCAAATTCTCAGTAAGGGTAAACAAAATAAATATCAATCACATCATATTCATAAGAACATATCTTTTGGAAATCATAACCTCCAAATGTGATCATGATTTCATAACATGGGATAAATCATAGTAGTGAAATGTAATCCCAATAATCATAACATAAAACATGTAACTTTGTGGAATACACGCATAATCATAGAGAATAATTTCTTATTAGTCAAGAATCATTGCCAAGACTATCATAGTGGACAAAGTCCCTTTCTGAACCGAGTTCACCCCTCGTTTCAGTCTTGTTTCACTGAACCGATATAACCTACCATTCCAGCCATGTCTATCTCATGAGATATAAAATCTTTACCCAATGCATTTTAGGGAGATATAGGTCCCACCCATCTCATAATGATACCATTCTTATGTGTGCCACAAAATCATAAATCATACATCATTGAATAACCCATGTAATAAAAATGGGAATTTTAAACATCGTGACATTATAAAACAATTCATATAAGATAAAGGAATTCATAAATAAAATTTCATCACAACATAATAAAATCAATGTAATAATAGGGATAGAAAGAGAACCCTTTATTATCTTATATGGAAAATAATTTTGATAAAACACTTGAACTCCATTCTTGAGGAAAATATCCTTTCTACTTCAAAAACATTTTTCCTTTCTTAACATGTCATACAATTTTAAACTAAAAGAAGTTGATTAAAAATAAACTTTAAAACTTGTAAAGGAAGCTTCTTGGAAATAATGTTTTAAAAATCCATTCATGCCGTATAAGTTAAAAAAACATTCTTCTCGTACATTTGTCGGAAAAGTCAAAAAGTACCTCGTATGAAAAACGACAAAAGATTCCTTTCATATCTTTTACTAAAAACTCACCGAAGGGTAACATTGGATATTAAATATTGTAGAAGTATATTAATATCACATATTGAGGAAACATGGATGTGGATGATAAAATACACCCCAGTAAATACCAAAGTACAAACAATCTCGGATAAAAATGAGATTGTGATATTTCCCTTAACTTAGGTCTGATTTGCCTCGTAAGTATCCGAACCTCCTGTATAATGATTTAAATAATGTTATTGACTTATTATAGAATCATAATTATTGTTATGATATCATATATGGTCATATTCTTAGTTTCTTGGTAGTAATATTTCATTGCTACTTGTTATTCGGGTGTTTATAACTTTTTGTTCTTATGCGTGTTTTGTCGAATAAATTCTTATTCTTCTCTTTAAGTTATAGATACATAATTTCCAGAATGTTATAAATGTACTATATATCATATTTATTCGTTCAATTCATTTATATAATCATTATGCAATGAAGATCATGTAGAACGAATCGTATCACATCGTGGAGATGGCATTCCGTACTTACGCACGAGCGATGATATCGTTCCCATGATCGTGGAATTGTATTGGAGTGTATTTATACTATTTAAGAATCAATATCACTTTATAATAGTAATATAGAGTAATTATTTACACCATTATACCCATCCAACTAAGGTGGTTGTGGAAAATAGATTACACAACAGTGTGGAGATGGTATTTCGTACGTACGCATGCGCGGAGATTTCTTTTTCCGTAGGATGGATAGATGGTGAAATAGGGTTGTTTTATACATATAATAACATATAAGTATATGAGTGATACTGATTTTATTACTTCATAATGAAACAACTAAAGGATATGAAGTGGAAGAAGAAATAAAGATGGAAGAATCGGTAACGGACATTACCTTTTCTTTGAAGTGCTTCTTTGAGACCTTCTTTTAGGGCACTACAATTGGTATTTGAAGAAGACCAGGACCTCTATGATGTCTCTAGAAAAGTGGAGAGGAGAAAGTGTTAGGGGTTGGCCGAGCTTGAAAGCTCAAAGTGGTGTGAGGAAGGGAGGGAGGAGGTGCCCTTTTATAAGGGAGGAGAGGGGCACCGTTGGAATAACTAAAAATATTATTTTATTATAAAGTCAAGTTCGGTTTTAAATAGCTCAAAATTGATTTATTTCGAGGGTAAGGTGGGGATGGGTATAAATCATTTCATCCAATAGAATTTTGTCAAGTTTAGGTTCCTATTTTAACCTTATCATGTAGATTTAACATTAAGTTAAATAATTTTACTTTTACCGTTTCTTCTTGAGTTCTTATACAATAAGGTTAATAAACTTACTATATCAAGACAAACGAACCCAAAGTTGTTTATTATTAATATATATAACCTTATCTATGTCATTTCGCCGAACCTTAGATTTTTAGGAATAAAATAACAATTAATAATATAATATTGTTTTTAAAATCAATTTTATGTCAATTTTGACACTATTTAATAATTGATTTTTGTGAAAATCATAACAGAATGATAAGTTCTAAAAAAATTAATTAAATCAATAATAACATGTCATACTAACCTATAAAATATTTTAATTCATAAAAAGACTTAAATTACATTTATTTGGTTATTTATAACATCAATTATGTCAATATATCATTAATAAGACAATTACTATATCATCTTTGTGTCATAAAAAATGATAATTATTTAATCCCTAAAAATTTTAAATAAGTTTCTATGATGTATATAATTGTATTAGATTTCTCGATACTATTCATGTTCAAAGTTTCATGAAGTGTATCACTAAATTAAAATTATTATACTTATAAGATTTAAGAAAGTGACATGTTGTCACATTCTTTGGTTTTAATAATAATTATATTATTTTCATGAACAAAAGTTCATTAAATGAAACTAATCCGACCCTTAGGTGATATGGTTCGACTTGTAGTCATCCAATAGAATTTTGACATGTGTTAGGGTAATTTTATAATATTATATCTACCCTTAATTACCCGATTTACCTTTATCTATGGTAAATAAAATTTACCTTAATTACTATTAATAATTCCCAAAAATAAAAAGTAGATTATTAACATAATTTGAATCCACTGATTCCAAATATGGAAACCATTTTTCCAAATTCAATACAAAAAAGTTTCAGAAATTAAATTAAAATTAATCTCGTTGTCGAATGAAAACAGGTTTTTCTTTATAACATTGCAAAAGATTGAATTGATTTATCCTACGAATTCAAGGTAGAATCAATGCTAATGACATAAATTATATTAAATGGTAAACTATATTCTATTTATACTTTAAAACCATTAAATATAATAATTTAACCATATAAATTATTGCGATGAAAAAAGTTGTTTTTAATTATAATATAGCGTGTTTTTACTATTCATCAAAATATGAAACTTACCAGAATAATATGAAAAATTTATCCAAAGTAAATTTTTATTTCATGATTCCAAAGAGGAATTTTATTTTGTCAAATTGAACTTATAAAAATGTCAAATAATAGATTTAATGTGGGTGCGCCATCAAAAGGCGGCAAAACTGCATTTTTTTGAAAAATACTTATTTTACCTGAAAAATTTATTTTGTTCTTATACCATGTTTTTGAAAATGTGTAAGACGAATAATAATTTTATAAGATTCAAAACATAGTTAATACTATTCATAACAACTAGTTCATAATAATATTATAACAATATATCGTTGTTTAATAAAACCCTGTATTGCGTTCAACACACGCTATCGAGGAAGGTTGCGATTGCGTGTAATGCAAGCCAAGTCAGGGTTGCGTGCTGTGCAAGAATACTTTTTTGTTTCATATAACATAATCCATCCATATTTCATTTATACATTGAATATATATATATATATACTCAATGTTGCGTAGAATAACTATTATCAAAATTGTGTGTAACACGATCCAAGAAAAGTGTTGCGTATACTGCAAGCTAATATGGTGTTGCGTATAGCGAAAGGTAATCTTGGTGTAGCATAAAACACAAGAAATTAATGAAATTAAAAGAATATTTTTCATAAAATCTCGGGGTGTTACATTCTACCCCCCTTAAAATAAATTTCACCCTCGAAATTCGTCGGGGTTATAAATGGATTACTGTTCGAAAGTTTGTTTAATAGAAACCCACATCGTAAAAAAGAATACAAAAACATGGCTTTAAAAACTAAAGTATGAAATGTAACGGTTACCAAAATTAACTCATCACTGGGTTTCCATGTAGGAGAGTATAGGTGAAAATATGGATATGGAAGAAAAATCTGACCATCAATTTCTGATAGAGAGTGGTAGAGAACATGGCTATGAAAAAGCCAACAATCACAAAGATATTGATTTGTGATGATCTAAAGTACCATCTGATTCATCGGATATAAGGGAACTAGGATAACATTTTTTGTTTTCATGATCTTTTCCCTAATGTTTATGAATTAAAATAAATAGTTTCATGATTTTGGTACAATCTAACTGTTGTTCGTGAATTGAACAATTTCAACTTCATCCCTTAAAGAAATGAAGTTGAATTTTTTATTCGTGATGTGTTAGTAGATCATGTGATAGAATTATGGGTCATTCCATCTCTTTCAAACAAAAGGTTAGCAAAAGTTATAAGTCCATCTTATGGTTAGATTAATCATATATAGTTCCAAAAAAGAACTTATACATCATATATCATACTTCTTAATAAAATAAAACTAGTTTCTACTAACCAGGGACTTCCTGTAGGCCAGTGGTAGGGGATAAAGGCCAGTCGCACTTCAGTTATGGGTTCGATTCCCACATCCTTGTCCGACGCGATGGGATGTTGCCCATCCTGCAGGTTGTCCTTTTTCTAAAACTATAGTAAGATAACATCCCATCAATAATATCGAAAAAACATCTATCCTTAAACAATACTAACTTATGTCCAACATAATCCATTCCAATCTTTAGGCTTATCCATAATACTGTAGTCCACTCTCATAATATAGTGAAAACGATTACCAGAGATTTAATACCATCGTTGATCCCCATATATCATAAGATATGTCTTGTCGGTCACATTCCAAACATTCGAAGGCCTTAATCATGTATTCTCTTGAAAAATGAATACCCATTGAACCTTACTGAAAACATGAATGCAGTTAAAAGTTAACACTTTCCACATACCACAATCCTCAAAATTCTATATAATCAAACCATGATATCACTTAGTCCTTATATCAATCATGAGCTCATGAATACTGTTAAAATTTTCATTTTTTCGTTTTCCCTTCATTATGCGCATATCATCTTTTTTTCAAAAATATCTCAATCACTTTCCATGGTTACCGATACCATAAAATTATTTAATACCACAATAGACCAATACATAAATATTCCAATATTCCATGATACTATATACATCATTATTTTTTAATCCCATTACATAAACACTTAATCATTCCACCACATCGTTGTCATATTCAACATCGCCAATGGTGATCACATGTGACTTCTCTTTGTCCTTTGCCTTAAGTGGTTGCTCATGTCGATCATCACTAACCCTTAGATTAGGGAATTTATTAGAATAATGCCCCATTTCCTTGCACTTGAATCATTGAAGTGTTGGTGGTGCGTTCTCTGTAGTCTTTTCTTTATTCACATCATTAGAAACCCTTTTTCCATTACTTCGACACTTAGCTGCTCGATGACCTTCTTTTCCACACTTAAAACATTTTCTAGTCCCTTTAAGATAATCTCCACCATGCTTCTTTCCACATTTTGAGCACAAGGAAACATTCATTTTCTTTTCACCAATATTCTGATATTTCTCCTTGAACTCCATCTTTCGTTTCTTATCAAAACTATGAGATGGATAAGTAACACCAACTTCCATTTCTACCTTGATAGCACAACACACAATTTCTTCATAGCTACTGAAGTCTCTTATTGCTAATTCCCTTTGAATACTTGGTTTTAAGCCACTGAAGAATCGATCAACTTTACTTTTAGGTTGGATGATAAAGCCAGATGCATACCTTGCCAGCCTTGTAAAATTCTCTTCATATATACCAATAGATTCATCATCCTTTTGCTTTAGTTCAAGAAACTCATTCTCCATCTTTTTTCAAAGAATATGAGGGAAGTACTTATTGAAAAATAAGTTCTTGAACTCGTCCCATTCCATGTACTCAATTTCATCTCTTGGCCTCGTATTCTTGATAAGATTCCACCATTGATCAGCATCACCATCCAAACGATATACTGATAAGATGACTTTAACATGTTCAGAACATTGAAGAACTGAAAATATCTTTTCAGTGGTAATGATCCATTGTTCAGCAACAAGTGGATCAAAAGACCCACTGAAAGAAGGTGGACGTTGCCTCATGAAGGACTCAATAGAATATTGTTCCCTTCTCTGCTCATTTGGAAGTCCAGAATGATTCATAGCTTGTGTAAGTATAGCAATAAGATTTTACACTCCATCTCCCATAACATTTGTTTGTTCAGGAGGACAATCATTGCATCATCCATTACATTGATCAACATAGTTCCTTCGGGTTCCAGCCATTGTCAAAAACCCAAAAAGAATAGTGTGAGAGAAAAAATCACGCCAGGGAAAACAACATAATAATGGGGGAGTACCTTAAATATCTAACAACTTATGTTTAATTATATTATCATTAGCGTAATTCTATTACTATAACCTATACTTATACTTAAACTTAGGGACATCCCTATACATACCTTAGAAATATCTATAGGGATCTCACTAAAGTTCTCGCATCCTTGTTTCCAAAGCTTGACTAAACCATTCCTCTGATACCAACTGTAGTGGTATAGAATTACTTCCAGTGGACTATAATTGATACATATCAGGGCACTCCATGGGCGGCTACACCCCATGGGCGGGACACACCATCATCCCTAGTGGCAGCCATTTCCTCATGAAGCCCTTGGGCGGAGAGCCATGCTTCGTCCAACACTCATATGTGAGAGTTCCCAAGGATCAGATACCTTCCTACCTCCTTTTCCTCTGATACCAACTGTAGAGACCCGAAGCATGACATACATGAATATTACATTAATTTTGTGGAATACTTAATACATAAGAAAAACAAACACACAAGGACCGTAATAGTTTAGTGTCTTAGGAAACTAGGAATAATATCTTCTAATCGTGGTGAACGATCTTCAACAACTCCCAATAAAGATCATCCCCTTTTTTTCTTACCTAAAACATTTCTTTATATCTCGGGGAAAAGAAAACATAAAAGGGTGAGCTCAAATTCTCAGTAAGGGTAAACAAAATAAATATCAATCACATCATATTCATAAGAACATATATTTTAGAAATCTTAACCTGCAAAAGAGATCATGATTTCCTAACATGGGATAAATCATAGTAGTGAAATGTAATCCCAATAATCATAACTTAAAACATGAAACTTTGTAGCAAACACACATAATCATAGAGAATCATTTCTTATTAGTCAAGACTCATTTCCAAGACTATCTTAGTGGACAAAGTCCCTTTCTGAACTGAGTTTACCTTTCGTTTCAGTCCTGTTTCACTAAACCGGTATAACCTACCGTTCCAACCATGTCTATCTCATGAGATATAAAATCTTTAGCCAATGAATTGGAGGGAGATATAGGTCCCGCCCATCTCATAATGATACCATTCTTATGTGTGCCACAAAATCATAAATCATACATCATTGCATAACCCATGTAATAAAAATGGGAATCTTAAACATCGTGACATCATAAAACAATTCATATAAGATAAACGAATTCATAAATATAATTCCATCACAACATAATCAAATCAATGTAATAATAGGGATAGAAACAGAACCCTTTATTATCTTATATGGAAAATAATTTTGATAAAACACTTGAACTCCATTCTTGAGGAAAATATCCTTTCCACTTCAAAAACATTTTTCCTTTCTTAACATCTCATACAATTTTAAACTAAAAGAAGTTGATTAAAAATAAACTTGAAAACTTGTAAAGAAGCTTCTTGGAAATAATGTTTTAAAAATCCATTCATGCCGTATAAGTTAAAAAAACATTCTTCTTGTACTTTTTCCGGAAAAGTCAAAAAGTACCTCATACGAAAAACGACAAAAGATTCCTTTCAAATCTTTTACTAAAAACTCACCGAAGGGTAAAATTGGATATGAAATATTTTAGAAGTATATTAATATCACATATTGAGAAAACATGGATGTGGATGATAAAGTACACCCCAGTAAATACCAAAGTACAAACCATCTCGGATAAAAATGAGATTGTGATATTTCCCTTACCTTAGGTCCGATTTGCCTCGTAAGTGTCTGAACCTCCTATATAATTATTTAAATAATCTTATTGACTTATTATAGAATCATAATTATTGTTATGATATCATGTATCATTACATTCTTAGTTTCTTGGTAGTAATATTTCATTGCTACTTGTTATTCAAGTGTTTATAACTTTTTGTTCTTATGCGTGTTTTGTCGAATAAATTCTTATTCTTCTCTTTAGGTTATAGATACATCATTTCCCTAATGGTATTAATGTACTATATATCATATTTATTCATTAAATTCATTTATATAATCATTATGCAATGAAGATCATGTAGAACGAATCGCATCACATCGTGGAGACGGTATTCCGTACGTACGCACGAGCGATGATATCGTTCCCATGATCGTGGAATTGTATTGGAGTGTATGTATACTATTTCAGAATCAATATCACTTTATAATATTCATATATAGTCATTATTTAAACCATTATACCCATCCAAGTATGGTGGTGGTGGAAAATTGATTACACCACGGCGTGGAGACGGTATTCCGTACGTACGCACGCGCGGTGATTTCTTATTCCGTAGGATGGATAGATGGTGAAATTGGGTTGTTTCATCCTTATAATAACATATCAGTATATTAGTGATACTGATTTTATTACTTCATAATGAAACAACTAAAGAAGAAGATGCAGAATAAGAAATAAAGATGAAAGAATCGGTAACGGACATTACCTCTTATTTGAAGTGCTTCTTTGAGACCTTCTTTTAGGGAACTGAAATTGGTCTTTGAAGAAGACCAAGAACTCTAGGATGTCTCTATGGAAGTGGAGAGTAGGATGTGGTAGGGTTTGACTGAGCTTGAAGGCTCAAAGTGGTGTGAGGAAGAGAGGGAGGAGATGCCATTTTATAAGGGAGGAGAGGGGAACCATTGGAATAACTAAAAATATTATTTTATTATAAAGTAAAGTTAGGTTTTAAATAGCTCCAAATTGATTTATTTCGAGGATAAGGCGGGGATGGGTCGAAATCCTCTCGTCCAATAGAATTTAGACAAGTTTAGGTTCCTATTTTAACCTTATCATGTAGATTTAATATTAAGTTAAATAATTTTACTTTTACCGTGTCTTCTTGTGTTCTTATACTATAAGGTTAATAAACATACTATATCAAGCCAAAAGAACCCAAAGTTGTTTATTATTAATATATATAACCTTATCTAAGTCATTTGGCCGAACCTTAGATTTTTAGGAATAAAATAACAATTAATAATATAATATTTGTTTTAAAAACTATTTTATGTCAATTTTGACACTATTTAGTAATTGATTTTTGTGAAACTCATAACAGAATGATAAGTTCAAAAAACGTTACTTAAATCAATACTAAAATGTCATATTAACCTATAAAATTATTCTAATTCATAAAAAGACATAAATTACATTTATTTGGGTATTTATAACATCAATTATGTCAATATTTCATTAATAAGACTATTACAATATCATCTTTGTGTCATAATAAATGATAATTATTTAATCCCTAAAAAGCCTAAATAAATTCCTATAATGTAGAGAATTGTATTATATTTCTGGATACTATTCTAGTTCTATGTTTCATGAAGTGTATCACTAAATTAAAATTATTATACTTATAAGATTTAAGAAAGTGACATGTTGTCACATTCTTTGGTTTTAATAATAATTAAATTATTTTCATGAACAAAAGTCCATTAAATGAAACTAATCTGACCCTTAGGCGATATGGGTCGACTTGTAGTCATCCAATAGGATTTTTACATGTTTTAGGGTAATTTTATAATATTATATTTACCCTTAATTACCTGATTTACCTTTAACTATGCTAAATAAAATTTACCGTAGTTACTATCATAATTCCCAAAAATAAAAAGTAGCTTATTAACATAATTTGGATCCACTGATTCCAAAAATGAAATCTATTTTTCCAAATTCAATATACAAAAGTTTCAGAAATTAAATTAAAATTAATCCCGTTGTCGAAAGAAACCAGGTTTTTCATTAAAACATTGCAAAAGATTGAATTGATTTATCCTACGAATTCAAGGTAGAATCAATGCTAATGAAATAAATTATATTAAATGATAAAAATATATTCTATTTATACTTTAAAACCATTAAATATTATAATTTAACCATATAAATTATTGTGACGAAAAAAGTTGTTTTTAATTAAAATATAGCGTGTTTTTACTATTCATCAAAATATGAAACTTACCAGAATAATATGAAACTTTTATCCAAAGTAAATTTTTATTTCATGATTCCAAAGAGAAATTTTATTTTGTCAAATTGAACTTATAAACATGTCAATAACTAGAGTTAAAGTGGGTGCTCCATCAAAAGGCTGCAAAACTGCATTTTTTTGAAAAATACTTATTTTACCCGAAAAATTTATTTTGATCTTATACCATGTTTTAGAAAATGTGTAAGCCGAATAATAATTTTATAAGATTCAAAATTTAGTTAATACTATTCATAACGGCTAGTTCATAATAATATTATAATAATATTTCGTCGTTTAGTAAAACCCGGTATTGAGTTCAACACACGCTATCAAGGAAGGTCGCGATTACGTTTAATGAAAGCCAAGTCAGGGTTGCGTGCTGTGCAAGAATCCTTCGTTGTTTCTTATAACATAATCCAACAATATTTCATTTATACATTGAATATATATATATATATATACTCAATGTTGCGTAGAATAACTGTTATCAAAATTATGTGTAACAAGAACCAAGAAAAGTGTTGCGTATACTGCAAGCTAATACGGTGTTGCGCATAGCGCAAGGTAATCTTGGTGTAGCATAAAACACAAGACATTAATGAAATTAAAATAATATTTTTCATAAAATCTCGGGGTGTTACAATGACCATGTCATGTAGTGAAGTTTAGACCCCAAGGGCAAGATCCAATGTGTCAGTAGACCAAGGCATCCAAGTAATAAATTTTAGACCATAGAGGGATAGATCCAAGGATCATATATAAGTAATCCCATAAATTCCCATGGGCATCCATATTGAAAACTCGGTGACACACTGGTTGGGGTCTTAGGAGCATGGAAATAGGAAGTCCTACCCGAGCCCAAGAAAGCTAGATCCAAGAGATATCAAGGCCTGAGGAAGTCCACGGAATCAAGATCCGAGGGGTAGAGTCATCATAAGGCATCCAATAAAGAATCTTAGATCCATGGAGAGAATTATGTGTAATATATCAAACCATTCATTCAATTCATTACATTTAACCAATTCAAAATCATGTCAGTATACCCACTCTCATAAAAATTACAAATATTGAGTTTTAACCCTTATGAATTTTATTTACCATTCACCATTTTTATGGGAATACCCTTTTATATTATCCATTTACATTCCACAAACCATTTATATAGGCATACCCACCCATATCAACACATTACATTTAAGCCAGGCTAACAAAATAGGTATAGTGTCACTAGATATCAATATGAAAGGAGGTAGTGCATCTCTTAAACTAGCTACTCAAGTTATCAATGTAGTAACATGCTTCCTCTGACTAGGAAAGAACAAGAACACACCCATTTGGTGGTTTAAGCATGAATAAACAAACTACTCTCTTAAGGAGCACCCCTTGGGTGACCTCGAAATGAGTGATGGGTTCCAGCACAACTAAACAGAAATTGTGGCTAACCTTAAATGTGTCTTACTACAGCTACTAAAATCCACTCTCTAAAAGAAATACCTCCCTAAAATGTTTGATTGATGGAATATCGACCGAACCCCGAAAAACACCCCGAAAAGCCGAATGAAAGCATAGAACACCTACATTTCCTTGATAATAGGTAGCTTTTCTAGTATGAAGTCTTGATGCATCTTGGAATGGATGAAATATGAAGAATGGAATATTAGATAATATGAGCCTAACCCAAATAGAGCAATAATTGTTATGAAAAATCATGAATGACTAAAAACATTAAGGACTTTCCGCTGCAGATCTGATGAGATGATCGACGATCGAAAAAGAGGTCGGACATAGACTCTGGATTGATTCCTATATCAGGGATCAAAGAGGAAGCTCCATAGTGGGATTCTGTGATAATGAGGAGGAAACCCTATTTGGGTTTTAAAAGATAATTGATTTTTAATTTTTGAAATTTTTTTAAAAACAACATAACATATTTGCACGATTTCCCAACCTGTGCAGATACTGTGCACACCTCACTACCTAGAAAGGGTATCTTCACATAGTTACCCCACATAGTCTAACTAGCAGTGTGGTAACCATATGATAGGGTTCTTCCAAACTTGAACCTTTTCATAATTTTTGCACGGTTTAGTCTCATCATGCAAAGACTGTGCACAAACCATGTGCCAAGTCATTTTCAGTCCAAAACATGGTTATGACCTCCGAATAAGCCCCAAACACCTCCAAAATACCCATGATCAAGTTAATAATTCACTTAAGTCCATAACAATGCAATTGAACCGAAAATAAATGGAACTGTATCTCTTACAAAAACTCGGGATCTTACATGTACTATCATTACCACAGATAAAGATGGAATTACATGATGAATATAATATATCGGACATTTTTTTAATCCATGATAGTAAAAAATATGTTGGTATATAAAAGATAAATTTTAGTGGAAGGAATGAACAAGGAAATTATAATCTATATGTCACGATGATGGGTATTTCAAAAACTAAAGGCTATCCGACAACTCTGAAAGTGTGACATGAAATCTATCCCTACAACAGTCTGGAAGTGTGACAATATAACAATGGATTATTTTTTGAAATTACTATGATATTTAAGAAGAATGGTTTTATATGGGTCATTGTGAATATACTACCACAATATGCACATTTCCAAGGAACATGAGAGACTATACCCCTGGAAAATCATGCATAGATCTATATCAATTAATTTTATGATTTCAAGGTTCACCTTTATATATTTTATATGATCATGACCATAGTTTCACATAACAATTTTGTAAAATTCATAAAATGGATTTGGATACCATGAAACATTTGAGCCCCACCTGTCATCTTAAAACTAATGGGATGGCTAAGAGGACCATCCAAACATTAGAGTACATATGAATTCCAAGATCATTTTACTATCAAGGAACATGGGACAAATAACTACCTCTAAAAAAATTTCATTATACGATAACTTCCATTAAATTTTTCAAATGGCACCATATAAGGATGCGTAGATAAAATGATGTCATTATATAACCTATTGGGATGCTGTTGAGAAAAGGAGGGTGTTTAGTCTAGAAATCATTTAGGAAACAACTATGATGGTGTGAGATATCCATAATAATATTAATATAGGTCAGATTGTATATAATTTTATACGGATAATTAGAGTAAGGGATTGGAATTATATTTATGATTTTGTTTCTTCTAGAATGTATCAGCATTGGTCTGAGTTATATGGTTCGATAATGGATAGAAATTTCTAATTTTAATTGTGAATTTTATGATTTCTTTTGAGAAATAGAGCCATGGAAAATCATATAGATTATTCACCTAACCTCTCTATAGAGAATGGTGTATTCCATGTCTTGATGTTAATAAAGTACAAGAAAGACACTATGTGTGGACTCTACATTGATTAAATAAAGACAAAACATGACTTATCATATCATTAAAATCATATAAAAATTATTGAAAATATGCGACAAGTTCTATAAAAATATAAAACCGGATTGGTGAAAGTTATAGGGAGGAATCATAATTTGGAAGATGAAATGTTGGATACTAATGAAGTATTTTGGAATATTTACCATAATATTTTCATGATTTCATTTACACACCATTTTTCAAAGATGAAATTATTTAATGGGAAGAATGTAAAAATGATATTCTACTATAGTTAATAAATATTTTATCACAAAAACCATTGAACAATTCAAAATTATATTATTTCAACATAATAGTAAAGTACATTATAATACATTATAAAACTATAAAATTATGTTTATAATGAAATAAAACGTAAGTTACATTAAATAATATTATGATAATATAATTGAAAATTAATAATATATACAAATATATCGATGAATAATAATAAAATTACACACATGCAGATCCAAAAAAAATTAAAATAATTTTAAATTTTACTATCTAGTTAAATTATTTTAATATTAAAAATTATTTCTATATAATACACTAATTACATATAGATTTAGAATTATTTTCATAGAAAATAATTTAAATTTGGAATCATCAAATTGAAATTATCTAATAGAGAAGCTTACAAAATTTTATAAGACAACTAAATTTTTGATTAATATGTAAAATATTGTATGAATATATGATTATCAATATAAAATCATGATGATTTAAAAAATATTTAATGATTTATGTAAAGTATTTATAAAGAAAATGGGTTTATTAATAAAAAATGTTTTTACAAAATAAATTTAATTTTCCAAACATATAAATAATTTTGTAGAACCTAATGTATATTTCCATGATTTTAAAAAAATAATTTTTTAGTATTGTAAATATTTTCCACATTAAATATAATATATTTTTAATGTATTTAAATTCATAATAAATTAAAATCAAAAAACAAGTCCCTAACTATCAAATATTATTGGATAAAACCCTGGAATGAAAATTATTTTGTTACTAACCTTTTTTTTAAACTAAGCTTTGAAATTAATAAAGGAATTTACATCACGGATTATAAATACCCACTCATCATCCAATCCCACTTAACCCCAAAATTAGTGGGAATGAATCCCAAAAATTTTATCTACATCACGAGTATCTTCATGGAGTTTTTATGTTTCTAAGATTTTTTCCTATGTATTTAAGAAGAAATTGTTCATGTTAAGGGTTATCAATCCAACTCTCTTCATTTTCAATTAAAAATAAATTATTATGATTTTGTTAAAAAATATTTTTCATATATATGTATGCCTATAATTCCATAGTATTATCATAAATTTCATATATATATATAATGAGATATTACCTAACCGAATGGCCCGAAGGCATTCATTTTCATATGCCACTATTATTAAAATATTTGGGTCCATAATCCCTTATTAGATTTTATTTTTTTAATAATCTCCAATTAATTTTTAGATTAAATTGTAGTATACATCATTTTTAGAATAAATTATCTAATTATAAATGAGTTTTTATCATTATATCTCAAAAAATTGACTCTATATAGTTTTCTAATTCTGAAGCATTACTGAAATCTCATTGGATGAATCTAAAAAATCCTAAAATATTGAAAATTTAATTCATGTCTGGTTACCTAGAAATATAATACATTTCTATATATTATACATTAATGAAGGATCTGAACTATACGAAACTATGTGTAATATCCATGAAAAAGGTTTATTGGTAATTTAGTCGATCATCACTTGGTGTATAACAAATGGGTCTGACTAAATACCTACTTTGAAACTATAAGGGGATATGATTGGGATGATTGATAATCTCTTTAAGAACTTAGATAAAGGGTTTGAATATATTTTTATAGGTTAATATCAACTGATATCCATGAAATTTCCTACACCATTTTTTCATTATCATTCCATTTATAAAGGTATTTTTCATTAAATTATAAACTTCCCTTATTTTCATAGTTAACTTATTAGATATTCATCTACAAAGTCAAATGATTCCATTGAATGGGGAAATATTAAAATTTTTATGTCTTTTATTTATGTAAATATACATATTAATTACTCACCCAAGATTATATATAATGTTCCTTAAGGAAAATAATGACATGTTTTTTCTATCCATTCACATAAAATGATGGATGCATTGGAAAAATTAAGTCATAGGTGGAGCCTGGAATTATATATCCCCCCAATGAATTTGTAAGTCTCATAAGATAAATTAACTATATAGGTGAAATAATCATTACCTATTTATGTTTGATTTATTAGAACATATCCATAATAAAATATTTATAATGAATGGAATTATTCATTACATCACAATGAAATTAGTTATTCTTATATAATATATTATTTATTGTTATCCATGGATATATTATTCTCAAATCCCTAATTTTTATAAAATTTATTTATTAATGTCATATTATTAAATCAATAATTACATAATGTTGGTTTTTTTGTATGCTTCCCCATACTGATCATCTAAGATAAATCATTTGTACTGCATCTCATTTCCCTAGTAATCCATATATATTGTTACATATGACTTACGGATTCAAAAAGAGAAATAATATATTTTTTCTAATCAAATAATTTCTTTATGTTCTAAATATAATGTGTTGTATATTTATGTATCTAGTTTATTGAGACTGATAAAATATAGGATCATGTGTATTTTAATCTATATATTTTATACCATTGTAATAAAATAACCACTGGGTCTACGTAACTATGGTTAGGGTGTTACATTGTTTACAGGGTAGTAAAAACATTGCATGAAGTCAAATGTTTCATGTGCCTCACAAAATTGTATTTATTGTGTAATGGTTCTCATGGTAGTGTCCTTCCGTGAATCCTCAAATTATATATGCTGATATAGTATCATGTTGGGAACCATCTATAAAGCCTCTTGTGATGGGCGGAGAAGTAGTCTCAAGCCTAGAAGGTTTCATATCCCTCTATAAAACAATATTGAAAAAAATTTGTTCACAATAAAGTTGATACTTTAGGGAATAATCTAGATTCTTCTAAAACGTGAGGATATTCATTGTGATTCTATTTCCAAACACGTTTTTCTGAATAATAGTACATAGTGATAATTAATTAAATTTTTTAAATAAATTTAAATGATAAATAATACATTAATATTAATATATAATTTATAATTATGGGTTAAATGATTATTTTTATATGAAATGGTTATCTGCACATTAAATATATAAATTAATGAAATAATTAAAATATATAATAATGTTAAAATAAATATATTTAGATATTACTAAAAATATAATTTACATTTTATATTAAATAATTATATAAAAAAATTATCTATTATTAGGTTAATTATATATATATATATATTTCAAATATAATATACATATATAAAATAAATAATTAGTACAAATTTTTACAAATAACCCTTAGAATGGGAGTAGAGTCCCTGGCCAATACCATCCTATGATATTGATGGTGAAAACATTAAATTTTCAAACCAATCTCCACAATGAACTCTATTTAATAACATCATATTTGTTATTTTAGTTGTTTAAATTAATAATGGGTAAATTAGTTTGTTTCTATTTATAGAATATGTTATATAAAATATTTATTGTAATTGTTATGTCATTAGGATAGTATTTTATATATCATTTTTTATTAAGAGCTAATTTTACAAAATCTTAATCCAATAACATTAACCACTCTTTCTATTAATCCACTTATGTTAAAAATAAATATCTATGGAAATGTTTAAAATTCAAATACCATATTCTTTTAATTACCTTAGAGTAAAATATATTTAAAAAATCAGTTTTATTTCTTGATACTAGATACATGTGTCATTTGATCCCCAAGAGTGACTATAATATTTTGAAATATACTACATTTATCATATTTTTTTATAAAACATATAACCATAAATTATATAGACATTTTATGATAATACATATAGAAATTTCTTCATTGGATATTTTACACTTCCATAAGAGGATTTTGGATTTTCAAATAAATCATATAAATATGTATCTTGAATCTAAATAATAAATTATTAATTATGTGTTTTTGATATTGATCATTCAATAAATTTCATTTAGATCTATAATAATTTCCCCATGATATTCAATATATGATTTTACCTATGTACTATTATGAGAAGAAAGTATGTGTACATTCTCAAAAAAAATTTATTGGTTTAGTAACAATAACTATTTACCTAATTCATTCACAAATGGTGGAAGCTGTGTGATATTTTTATCACATCAACTATTTGGTTTAAAATACTAGTATTCATGATATCTTACTTAATACACAACACAAAGTTTTAAGAAAATTGAGATAAAATATAAATATATTATTATTAAAATGTGACATAGTTACTGAATTACCATTAATGAATATGAGTAAATAAATTATGAAATATATGTATAATGGTCATATTTAATAAATATTTATTGGTTAATTATTACGAATAAAGCATTTGATTATTAGTGAATTTATTTTCTGTTTCAAAATGAATTATTCCTCAAAAATGTTTTTTACAATCTCAAGGAGGAAAATATAATTATAATTTTCCACTTTTAAAAATATTATTTTATAAAATTATTTTTTTTGAAAATATTCATATTAAAGTTATATTATGGTGAAATTATGAGATTTTTCTAAAATAAATAATTATTCAGTGAAAAAGGAAAATACAAAATTTTCAAATACACTCATTTTCTTTCATTAAATATTTTAATTTAAAAATAACATAATTTTTTTTGTTCTTTTAGATTCTATTTGGGTAAATTATATATATAATAATCTAAATAATTCAATTTTAATCAGAAATATTAATTATTTTGATATATGATAAAATTTATGATTTAAAAAAAATTAAAAACTGTATTTTATTGAATTTTACATAATTATTTGAAAATTTATATATTATAATTATAAAGTTTTAAAATTTCAAAATGGATACCATATTTCGAATTTAGAGAATCATATTTTGAAGATTGGTCCTTCATATTTTTTTCATTATGGATCGTAATCGTGATAAATGTTTATCACCTCGGTAAGGTTAAATGGTAAACACATGGATTAAACTACAATATAAGGTCAATTAATATAATAACCATTCTCTTTATTTAAATTTTAAAGATTATTTATTACATAAAACATTATCTTGATACTACATAGAAGATTGGGAGGTGTAGTTTCATTGGGGATTATGAACATTACATAATAACTAAAATCATAGAGCACAAAATCTTATTGAAAACTTCTTTTAAATGACCACTACATTCCCTCATACTTAGCATTTCATGTGATAACCTGAGGACATGCATAAGAAAAGGGTGAGAAATAATTTCAGAAAGGGAGTGAACAAGGAATAACAAGAAGATTATAATACATGTTAGGGAATAGTAAAATCAATGGATCACAAGAGAAACCTGAACATAAATTAAAGATAAAGAATGATAATCATAACTTGGAAGTGTGACAACAATATTTAACATGATATATGCATGAGCCAATGTTAATTTCACATGGAGCATGAGTAAAACCTCATTTCACATGAAGCACTAGTAAACCTTAATTCCACTAGAATTAGCATGATTCAACACTCAATGTACATGACGTATCATGATACAATACTTATCCCAATTCATTGGAGCGCTATTAGGGCGCACCCTTCTTAAACATTTGATTTCATGCATAAGTGTATCAAATGGATCATATAACATGGAATCAATCAATATCATATGTTAATCCATGATTAATAAATTAGGAATAAATACATGAATGTAACATTAAAGATGTATATATACATAAAGGTTAATACCCTTGATAGATAAATGGGTATGGTATTCACTACACAATGATCTTTCTTTAGAAAACCGCGGTGCAATTTCGGCAGCATAATAGTGTGACTTAAGAATTCATAAAAATGGATGATGAGATTGAAATGGGTGTCTCATAATATTTACACAAAATACAGTGTACGGGGTTCATATAGAATCATTTCCCAAGACAAGTAATCTAATTTTATATTCATAATATAATAGAATGGGTTGAATTTAAATGAGGAGTGAGAAATTCCTTACATAATTTTGGCACGGTAACGGGTGTACATGGGAGGCATTAATGAGATAAAAGGGGTATCTCATCATTCAAATATAAATAGGGAGGTGTGTGGGAGGTGGGAAATCATACCCAAACATTTATAATTGAAAATAAAAGGGCATAACAATATAAGGAAACTTGGACAAAATTTAGAATGGAATAAAACCCTTACTTAAAAGTGTGATGCCAAAAGCATAGGAGGGGCCTGAGAGAGGATTTTCGTGATCTTGGGAACCTTTTGAGGAATCTAGATAGATTATGTTAGGGTTTTTTCTAATTACAAATGATTTGAGTGAGGAGGAAGTGGTAGCATGGGTGGGTTTATATAGAAAAAGAGAGGGAATTCTTTATTATTTAGGTTTGGGACACCTCACATTAAACTAATCAGCAACCTAAACCAGCCCATGGGTTTTCCGTTGTTTTTATCGAAAGGGGAGTGGGATAAAATATTTTATAAGGCCAATGGCCTAAATTCTTAATATAATAGGGTTTCTTGTGTGGAGGTGAGCCACTCACTCAAGGAAAACAATTTAAACACACAAAATGTTTTATAAGCCTAGAAGGATCGAATAAGGCTTTGTAAATTAAATAAAACAAACCCAAAATCACATTATTTTAATGTTAAAACATATATCTTCTGAACGTAATGTTTTTAGTATTTTATTACATCACTATTAGGTCATTATGATGTCATAAAAAACAATATATATTCAAACCGCATTTAATTTAAACCCAAAAATTCGACTGTCACAGAAAATTATAAAAAACTAACCGTTGGATAATTTCAACATCCTGATTCAAAAAATAATATTCATTTTATATGAATAATTTTCTTAATATGCGAATTTATTATTTTAAAAAACTGTCATTTATCAAAAATTCATGGGTTTTGACGAATACATCTTTCAAAACATAATAAAAATTACAGTTACATTTATAAAATTATATGATAATTTATATTTATAAAAAATTTAATTTAATAATAATTATAATATTTTATTAAAATATTATTTAATTAAAAAATACATTAATTAATCAAAATAGATTTCATAGTTGAATATTAACTAAAAATACAATTTGTTCTTTAAGAACTATTTATAAAGTAAAAATAATAAAAAGCTTGTATATTCTCTATACAAGAATAATGTAAATAATTGTAGTACTAGTGTCTGGTTATATAACCCCTTAAAACACCTAAATATGTTCGAAGGGTAATGTGTGCAATGGTGATAATCTCTTGGGGTCGCTTGGATAACATTGATCGGGTGGTAATCTATATCAACATTCACTTCTCTCGTAGGAAGTTCCGATCGAGCTTAACATATTCAAGATCACTTTGGGCTTGGTCAAGATCGAATCCCAATGATTCCACCTCCTTATGTAGATTTGAAAAATGGTCATTGTATGTTTAAATTCTACTAGATGAGGCCATCACTTCATTTGTTTGAGTAAAATGGATTTTTCAAAACCCTATATTTATACTAATCATGTGATCAATGTTCAACAACTATATTAGAAATGATCATAATTCCTAACGAAATTTTAAAATCCAAAACATAAAACCAAATAAGTGTATACATTTTACATAACCATTATAATACATTTAAATACAACAAGGGTAATTTTCATTAATGAATTTCCGGGTTGTTACAATCTTTCCCCCTTAAGAAATTTCACCCTTGAAATTTCTTTTTCCCACAATAAAACATATGTGGGTAACTGCACTTTATTACATCCTCTGATTCAGACTACGCTTCTTCAATGTTGTGGTTTCTCCACAATACATTAATGGGGGGAATTTTCTTATTTCATAGAAATTTTTCTCTTCGATCTAAGATCTTCATTGGTTGCACCTTTTATTAAATATCATCTTCTAACTATACTACCACTGAAAAGAGTGCATGTTATGGGTCTGGTATGTACTTAAAAAAGAGGGATACATGATAGAATTCATGTACATTGGCCCTGGTAGGTGGATGTGCAAGTCGATAGGCCACAACCCTAACACGATCAAGAATTTCGAAGGGGAAAATGTACCTACGACTTAACTTCCCCATATTTCCAAAACATATGACCTTTTTTCATAGACATATGATTATGAATACCATGTCTCCACCTTTAAACTCAAGGTATCATCAACAGTTATCTGCATAACTCTTCTATTGACTTTGGGATTCCTTTATATGCTGCTGAATATTTTTCACATTCTCCACCATTTATTCAACCATTTCTGGTTCTAGCAGCTTATGATCACCAAAGTAATCCCAACATGTCAGTGTTCTACACCTATTTCCATAAAGGGCATCATATAGTGGCATTCAGATACTTAAGTGGAAACTGTTATTATAGGAGAATTCAACCAGTGGAAGATTTTGGTCCCACCTTTCCTTTAAGTCCATAGAACATGTTCTTAAAATATATTCTTGTGTCTTAATAGTTCAATCAAATTGGCCTTCAGTTTGAGGATGATAGGCCATACTAATGTTTAGTTCAGTACATAGATCATGTTGGAGACTTTTTCCGAACATCGAGGTGATTCTAGTATCATGATAAGATACAATACATTGTGGGAATCCCTGAATCCTTACCACTTCCCTTATATATATCCGTTATTTTTGATCCAATGATAAATCATCCCAAATTGCAATAAAGTGTGCAGACTTTGTATGATGATCCACAACAAACCATATTTCATTGTTACATTTGGATGTCTTCATATGTCCGGGGACAAAGTATATGGTGATGTTATCCCATTTCCATGCAGATATGGGAAATAGTTTCATCATCCCTTTAGACTTTTTCCATTATTCCTTCACTTTTTGACACACCAAACACTTTGATGTATACTCAAGGATCTTCTTTTTCATATTATCCCACCAATTATGCTCTTAGAGATCTCGATACATCTTTTTGTTTCTTGGGTGAATAGTGAAATTTAAACTATGTGCATCATCCAAAATATCCTTCTTCACCTCTAGACATGATGGAACACATAGTCTTTTCCCAAATCTCACAATTCCCTCTTCATTGACATTGAACTCCGAGGATTTCCATTTTCTAATAGCTTCCATTTTTTTTGAATTCCCACATCATCTTTTTGAGCATCCTTTAACATCTCAAAAGAGATATTTGAGAAATAATTTGTGAAAGGATTGATGATGTTCCCTTCTATATGATTCACATGTCCATCTTCATCAAATCTAAGTTGATTGGATCCTCCTCAATTTTTATCAATGATATAATCTATGTGTCCTTTTTACATAGAGTATTTTCCGCCTTTTCCTTTTTCCCAAGGTGTTAATGGATTGAGTAGTTAAAGATTTTGATCAGCTCAAACCATCTTCATTGGAGGATGTTTAACACTTTCTGTGTGAATATATACTTGAGGCTTTTGTGGTCTGTATATATTTCACACTTCTCCCCAAAGATATAATGCCGCAGAATTTTTAATGTGAAGATCACTACAAAAAACTCCAGAAGATGTGTTGGATTATTGTTCCCATGAAAATTCAATTGAATTGAAGCATTGGCAATGACCTTATCATTTTTCATCAACACACATCCCATGCCATTTTTTAAGCATCGCTGAATACCACAAAAAGATCTCCACTTGTGGGTAAAGTGGGAACGAGCGCAGTAATATGCCTCCTTTTCAACTCTTTAAAGCTTTCTTCACATTCATAGCTCTTAGGAAACATCACTACCATCAGAGTTATCTTGGTTAGAGTGTTGGAAAATTGTGATAAATTTCTCACAAATCGTCAATAATATTCAGTTATCCCTGAGAAGCTACAGATATCTGTTATCGGTGTTGGCCTCAGTTATCCCACTATTGAAGCTGTCTTGGAGGGATCCATAGATATCCCATTGTTTGTGATGATATGTCCCAAGAATAAGACCTCCATGAATGAAAACTCACATCTTTTTTACTTTTCATTGAACTTACTCTTTCGAAAGTTATCTAGTACAGTTCTTAGTTGATCCCCATGATCCTAATTGGTTTTGGAACATATTAGAAAGTAATATATACAGACTACCAAAAATTTGACGAGGTAATCTCTAAATAATATATTCATCAAGTCCATGATGATTTATGGAGAATTAGTGTGTCCCAAAGGAATTATTGTGAATTTATAGTGCCTGTATATTATATGAGAAAGTAGACTTGGGGATATCTTTCTTCTTCACCCTTAATTGATAATATCATGACGGAAAATATACCTTGGAGAAGTTTTGTGCTCTACGCAGCTGATCAAACAGGTCATCAATTCACAAGAGAGGATAATTTTTCTTTATCATGATTTTTTTAATCTCACTATAATCGTTGCAAAGGAACAATGACCCATCCTTCTTATTAATGAAGAGGATTGGTGCACCCCATGGTGACGCCCTTGGGTATATAAACCCTTCATTCAGATTCTTATGTAGCTATTTCTTCATCTCCTCAATCTCCACAATAGCCATTCTATATGGAGTCCTGTATTTTTTCAATGCCCCAGTTATAAGATCAATTGAGAATTCAACATATCTTTTAGGAGGAATACCAGGAAATTACTCAAGAAACACTTCAGCGCATTACCTGAGAATAATCGTGTCTTTATGTATGGTTGCTTCCTTAGACTCAATCATATGAGCCAGATACACATTCTTATAGGGTAATAATATCGACACTTGTGATGATAGATCTAATGAATATTCATCTTCCTCCTGACACTTGTACAGAATCAAGGGTCGATTCTCCACAAAGAGAGTGATTTCCATATCACGGAAATTTATGTTGGCATTATATAGGGAAACCAATCCATGCCATGAATTGCATCAAATTATAGAAGAGGGAGAATAAAAATTTTCACAAGGATGTTCAATCCACATATTATAACAGTGGATGCGTTATATTCATGGGATGCAATGATTTCCCCATTTACCGTACTCACTGAAATCATTACTTCCATGATTTGTATTGGTGTTGTGATTGTTCTACTAATCATTCAAGACATAAAAGAATGTGTATAACTTGAATAAAAAAGTATGTTCTCAATAATTTAATTCATAATTAGAATACCTATCACCACTTCGTTTTCAGGGTTCACTTTGGTAGTAGTGATGGAAAAAGCTCACCCTTGCTGCCTTGGAAGTTGTTGGTTGCCTCCAAACACCCTTGGCTTAGGGAACATATTTAAAAGATGCCCTGGTTATTTGTAGTTGAAGCAATGAACAACACATTGAGATTCAAATAGTTCATTTCTCTCCTCTATAATAGTCATAGGTTTTTCTTGTTCGCAGTTAATGTCTAGGTGACCTTATCTTCCACAGATAAAGCATTTCCTCATCACCTTCAAGAAATTTCTAGGGTTCTTAGTTCCACACCTTTGAAACGCGGGGTGTTAGATTTGTTTATAACCATTGTATTTATCCATTAGACTTCTAGAATTGAAGTCCACCTTAGGCATATAATCCCCATGATACCCCTAAGGTTCACTGATCTCTATTTCAACCCTGAGGGCACATCCGACAATTTCTTCATAGCTATCAAAGTCACAGATCGCTAAGGCTTTCCGCATGCTAGGTTTTATCCCACCAAAGAAGTGGTCAACCTTGCATTCGGTGGTAAAGAAAAAGCTCGAAGCATATCATGAAAGTCTTGGGATTTTTTCCTTATATTCTCTAATTAATGTTTTGTCTTTTTTTCTTGAGGGTAAATAAGTCACTTCACATCTTAATTCAGAGGGTGTGTGGAAAATATTTATCAAAAAACATCTTCCAGAAATCCTTCCATTCCAATGCCTTGATATCCTTTTTAGGCTTAATATTTTTGATAAATGTCCACCACTGATCAGCTTCACCCTCATTATGATAAGAACCCAAAAGAGACTTCTCTTTTTTTGAACATTGAAGGATAGAGAAGATATTTTCAATGGAACTGATCTATTTTTCTGTGATTGAGGGATCAGATGATCCATTAAAAGTAGGAGGCCTTTGTCTCATGAAGGTCTCAATAGAAACATGTTCTTTCTTAGGGGGTGTTGAATGTTACTCTTGAACCATGTTTCTATTCAAATCTTGAGTTAACTGAGTGAGAATCGTGACATATTTCATGATTCCTGCTCACATAGAATTGGGTATCTCATTAGCACAATCATCAAATTGATCTTCACATTGGTTGTTAGCCCAATTTCTCCTATTATTGACCATTTTATGGAATAAGAGGAATTCTTGGGGGTAACACAAAAAGGGTAATCCAAAAATAGATGTCTTATAAATAGTTTTTATCTATTTATCTTGTGAATCAATAAGATTGAATCTATGTTATCAATGATATACTTTCTAACGTATATTCATAGGGGATTTTTTTTATTCTCTTAATAATGGTTCATACTAAGATTGCGAATTTACCCATGAATTTCCCTCAGGAGTGTCGCAACCAAGAGTGCAGTACGTCCTGTTTTCGTGTACCAGGATACCTCGGTTCAATCCTAAAACTCCTTGTCATTGTTTTCACCCCTAGGTACATCTGTGCCAGATCTGCTTCTACCTTCTCATATCCAGACATTGAAATATTTTCTTGAAAAACCACTTACTCAAAACTCACCAAAACACAAGGATGTATTTATTATACACACTCTTATCTATAAGGCTTTCACTGGGGTTTTTCAATCCTAATCCAAAAAATAACTAAATTTATCCAATGATATTAACTATAACAACCCTTCTCTTTATTTCATACTTAAACATGATTTATTATACAGAACCGTTAATTGATATAGCATATAAGATCAATAGGTCTAGTGTCTTTATAGATTAGGAACATTACATAAAAATATAAAATGTAGAACACAATATCTTATTGAAAAATTCCTTTACATTACCACTACATTCCCTCGTACTTAGCATTACATATGATAATGTGATGACATGCATAAGAAAAGGGTGAGATATAAAGTATAGTAAGGGAGTAAAAAAGGAATAAAATGAAGATTAAAATACATGTTAGGAAATAAACATATCAATGGAGCACAATATAAACATGAAAAAAATGCATGATAAATCATGATAAGCATAACATAGAAATGTGGCAATGACATTTAACATGATATTAGCCGGATCTAAGGCTCATTGAACATGGAGCTTGAGTAAACCATTATTTCACATGAATCATGAGTAAACCCTCGTTTCACATTATTTTTCACGAGTAAACACTCATTGAAATTATTTATCATGATATTATACTATACCCAATCCATTAGAGAGCTATTAGGGAAAACCCTTCTTAAACATTTCACTTCATGCATAGGTGTGTCACGTGGATCATATAACATGGAATCAATCAACACAATAAGTTATTCCACAATTAATAAATGTGGAATAAATACATGAAAGTAACATTAAATATTTATATGTACATAAAGGTGAATAACCTTGATAGATATATGGGTATGGTATTTACTACACAATGTTCTTGGCTAGAAAAAATGCGGTGCAATTTCAGCCACATAACGACATGACATAAGAATTAATAAAAATGGATTATGAGAGAGAAATGGGTTTCTCATCATCTATAAACGAAATGGAATGTAAGGGGTTCATATAGAAACATTTCTTAAAATTAGTATTGGAATTTTAGATTCACAAAATTTCGGCATGGTAACCGGTGTACATGGGATGCATTAATGAGATTGAAATGGGTCTCTCATAATTCAAACATAAATGGGGATGTATGAGGGAGGTGAAAATTCATACCCCAACATTTATAATTGAAAATAAAATGGCATAACATTATAAGGAAACTTGGACAAAATTTAGAAATGAAGAAATCCCTTACTTGGAAGTGCGATTCCAAAAGCATGAGAGAGGCTTGAGTGAGGCTTCTTGGGAGCATGGAACACCTTTGGAGGATTATAAATAAAGTAGGTCAGTGGTTGTTCAAACTCCAAAGTCTTTGAGTGAAGAGGAAGTGGGGTCTTTTGTGGGTTTATATGGAAAGGGAGAGGGAATTATTTATTATTTAGGTTTGGGACACCTCACATCAAACTAATAAAAAACAAAAACCAGTCCATGTTTTTTTATCAAACGAGAGTGTAAAACAATATTTTATAAGGGTAATGGCTGGAATTATTAAAATAATTGGGTTTCTTATGTGGAGGTGAGTCACACTTTCAAGGAAAATAATTTAAAAAGACAAAATGTTTTATAAGCCTTGAAGGGTCCACTAAGGATTTTTAAAATAAATCAAACAGACCCAAAATCCCATTATTTTAGTATTAAAACATATACTGGCCAATAAAATGTTTAGAGTATTTTATTACATCACTATTGGGTAATTATGATGTCATAAAACACATTATATATACAAACAGTATTTAATTTTTACCCAAAAATTCAACTGTCACAAAAAATTATGAAAAATTAACCATTGGATAATTTAAATTTCATGATTCCAAAAATAATATTCATTTTATCTAAATAATTTTCTAAATATGATAATTCTTACATTTAAAATAAAAACTGGCATTTATCCGAAATTCTTGGGTTGTGACAAAAATAACTTTCGAACCTTAATAAAATTTACAATTTCCTTCATAATATTTTACGGTAATTTATATTTAATAAAAAGTAATTTATTAATTATGAAAATATTTTATTAAGATATTATTTTAGTCAAATATCTGTTTAGTCATCAAAATATATTTTGTAATAGAATATTAATTAAAAATTATATTTGTGCTTTAATTTTTTTTACAAAGTAACAATAATAAAAAGAATGTATATTCTCTATACTTTAATAATGTATATAATCAAAGTACCACTATATTGTTACAAAACCCCTTAAAAGTCCCACATAATACTGAAGGTTAAGGTGTGCGATGGTGACATACTCTTGGGGTGGCTCGGATAATGTTGCCCGGGTGGTATTCTCTACCAACTTCCACTTCTCCCGTTGGTGGTTCCACTCAAGCATAATGTATTAAAGCTTGGTTTGGTATTGGTCAAAAAAGAAACCCAATGATGCCACCTACATTCCTGGATATGAAAAAATGGTCTTCATATGGGGATTGTCTACTGAATGTGGTCATCGATTTCTTTTTCTGAGTAAAATGGATTTGTTAAAGCCCTATACTTATACTAGTCATGTTATCTGTGTTCGACGACTATGTTAGCAATGGTCATAATAATAATGGTATTTTAAAATCCAAAACATAAAACCAAATAAGTGCATACGTTTTACATAACTATAAATAGAAACCTAAATAGACTAAGAGGATTTTTCATTAATTAATTTTTGGGTCATTACAATTAAAAAACCCAAAACATGAAATTATTTAATTTTATGGGATATATTCGACCATTTTCATCCTAAATTAAAGAATATTCCTTTTTCTATTTTCCCTTAATAATGACATTTATACTATTTTAAGTAAGAATAATTCCAAAATATCACTCCCTTTTTTTAATTTATTTTATATGTTCACATTATGATACATGTTTGTTTTGAATGGATATTAAAGATTATTTTTATAATAATAAAAATATTTTTGTGGATTTTTTTTAATTTGTAGTGATTTTATAACTATGTTAAACATTTAATAAACACTAACATGTTTCATCTACAAGCTATATAAATATTGAATTAAATGATTTTAAAAAAAAAGTTATATTTTCAAATTTATTTTTGTGTAATATTAATTTTATGGTCAACAATAATGATGATTTTATGTTAAAAGAGAATATATTTGAGTAAATTATTTATCTCATTGTCTTTAAGGTGTAATTAAATTAATAGTGTCATAAAAGATATTAAATATATTTGATAATAATTAATATTCTATTAAATTATTTATAAATCAAAAAAATATGAAATGTGGGATATTAGGATGATAAATGGTGAAAAATATCTTCCATGGGACATTTAGTTTCCAAGTTTTACCATATAAATAAAATTGAAACTCGTTAATATTGTAAATGTTTCTACTGTAATTATTGATAAAAAATAGTTGATGAAGGGGTTAGACCAAAAGTTGAGGGTAAAATGGAATAAAGGCATTTTAATCATCAATGGTTTATAGTATTTTAAAATTAACTTATATTATTTTAGTATAAGCCATTTTGGATAATTTTTTTTAAAATGTGAATTAATAATATTTCAAAACAATGAAAAATTACACTTGTGTCACTCAGCACAATTATATAAGGGTAGCTACACCCCTCACTTATTCACACATCATGACCATTTATCTCACCAAACCCAAAAAATATATCTCCCCAAAATCCTTATCCATTTTATAGAGGTTTTTTCACAAAATAACAAACATATGGTCTTTAAAAATAAAAACAAAGGAGGTCTCTATAGGAGGATGAAATCACCTTTTCCATGCCCTTTCATTTTACACCTTCATTTACGACTTTAAATTCTTTGCTAAAAATTTAAATATATTAACACCATTATATCCCATATAATAGGATTTTATTTTTTTGATATAATAAAATTTATCTGCCTCCACCTCCATCAAAATGGAACCAAAATTATAGTTTGTGTGTATAGTTGAATACAACCTCATGAATTGATGAATTTTTTACATCCCCAACTCAAATATATAGTTATAATGATGGGAGTAATTATTATATATGATATTTATGATATTATTATTTCCTATAAAATATAATACAATACATACATTCTCAACATTCAATATGTTGTAATAAAAACAACGTCTCTTCATCATACGTGTTGAATATCACCTGTCTGATGTGATGTAATCCGCTTTGTATTATTCTTTATAATGAAGAAAACAAGAAAACAATTAAATTATATATATGATATATGATATATATTAATGGTATTTAATTTTAAATAATATTTACATTCTTTTAGTTTCATCTTTCAAAAAATGGAAACAATTTTCATGCGTTTGTACGTCCTACACTCTCCATGAATAGTGTAGTTATTTTTTTATATCCACCATTCAAGAATGATTCTAAAAATTTATCTAATGAATATTTATTATATTTATAAAATTTAAAAACTTTTTTAGATAATTAAAATTTATCATATGTATAATAAATAGGGAATTTATTATGAGATATACATGAGAAAACAAAGCAGTTAACACACAAAAAAAAAATAATGAATGATTGTTGAAGAAATGGTGATAAGATGTTATAAGTGGATCATATATGATATTATAAAATTTAATATGGATATTATTTAAGTTAACAATAATTTTTAAACCATTATACATGTGCTTAAAAACATGTTCAACTAAATTGATGCGTGAGGTAAGAGGTTTCTTACCTCAATTTCCATTCATTTGGTTATAATACTAATTCACAGGCAATGATGTGCCATTATTATTTGGGAAATGTCATCTGATTGTATTATTACATATTTAATTTTTTTGGGGATTTAAATATTCCATATATAATAAATTAATTGATTAATTCTATCTTTGATGATATGATCATTGTAATGCATTTCATATCAATTTCTACTCCATTCAATCATTTTTGGTATTATGAAATAATTTATTTTTATGTGGTGTATATGCTTCCCCATTGATGTTTTTAAAATTAATATATTTTAATTAATAATGATTTATGTTTTAAAAAATATTTATTCTTTCAAGTGGTTATAATTTCAAGGTTAAATATGTTGTAAGAATTTATTTTACAATCTCATTTTTAAGGATTTCTCTTATTTTCGTTAATGGTGCATTATAATATATCATTAATAACGTTGATGTATTTTCCTATATTCAATATATTTAAGTAATTTCCATGTTTTCATAAAAAACTTCTTCTATTTTTATTTTGAATTAGTAAAATATACATTTAGAAGTAAATATAATCCTATTTCCCATTTGATCAGGTATATTTTTCTTCTATATCCATATTTTGTTAAAATTATTTTACAAAAGTAATTTTTTATTACTCAAATTATTTATTGATAATAATTTTTTATATTATCATTTAATAAATAAAATTTTTTAATGTAATCTTTTGAATTTTTTTTGAAAGGTTTATTTTCAACTTTATTTTAGAAAAATTGAAAAGGAATGTTTTTTAACTCATATTTCATGAATGTATTTTCCTACCACTATAACCATATTTGAATATTTATATTCTTTTATTTTTTTTGAATGTTTTCCGAATGGTCATCATTTTATGAAAATTTATTTTAATGATTCCAATTGAAATTTTTTATATTCTTCAAAAGTCATGATATTACTATAAAATATAGTTTGTTGATGAATTGATTGTTTTATTTTATATATTATTAACTGGGTGGTGGTTAAATTTATCTTGAAACGTTCAGTTTCTCATGTTATTTTGAAATTAAAAGTATCATGAACATAAATATTATTTATGTCCTATATATGATTATTTTTTTTCACTGTATATCATTTCTTCACAGAGTGTTTAACTATGAAAATTATTTAGTTGACTGGGGAAATATTCATATTATGTATTCATTAATCGATGAGTAAATTTTATAATAAGGAATAATTATTATGGATTAAATTGATCATTCAATATATTTAAAATTCATTAAAAACCTATGATGGGTGGGGCCTATTTATATACTCCCCCTAGATGAAATGAAATGTCTCTTGATTTAAACTTGTTGGGAAAACAATTTGAATGGGGTTTTTCTTTATACCTACATATAGATTAAATTGTCTTCAAACAAGGCCATGTAGGTAAAGATATAAATATTTAAGAAAACATGGATATGTAACGTAAATATTTCCAAATTGAGACTGAAAATTAAACAACCACAAATATTGTTGAGATTATTAAATAAGTATTCATTAATTTATAATCATTTGAATCATATGACCCCTGAAATAATGAAAATTATATAGATATGAGAATAACGTAATATTTTGGGTAAGACTCATAAAACACATTCCTGGGATGTGTATACCCTACTTATAAGAAACAAGTAGTGTATAAAGTATGTGTCCCATTTTAATAAAAGTGAGACATAAATCCCTAATATCGTGTCTTGACTCTCTTAGTATTCATTCAAAACTATTGTATAATAAATATTAGATTATTATAATTTCAGTACATAACTGTATTCAATTACATCATATGTTATACGATTTACTTTTTACCTTATATTACCCATTTATTAACTATTCCATGTTAGTGTTACCTTTTAGGTAATATTAGCTTGTTTTGACCTGTTATTCTTGATCATCTTAATTAGATCACGATATAATCATTTAAAAATTGTATAACATGATATATATATTTATCATATATATATTCCTTATATGAATTTTTATAATATTTTATAAATAATATAAATAAGAAATGGAAGACACCGTTCATGGAGATGGTAGGTCGTACGTACGCATGACCGATGTATCCGTTTAATGATCTTTTTTAAAAAAAGTAATTAAATGCAATATATATGTTTATATATATAAGTATAAATTAGATAAGAAAAAATAAATCATATTTATCTTATAAAATTATAGTTTCCATCATAATTCTCAACCTTGAGAGGTGGTAAAGGAAAAATAAACAACATCATTTCGGGAGGTGGTAGTTCACCAAACACAAGAATATTATTTTCATTACCCATTTGGTGGTAGTGTGTGTAAATATATATTGAAATATTATATTAACAAAATCTCAGTATATTTTTTATAGTTATGGTATTATATAATCGTTTAATAATAATGTTTGAGGGAGTGGAGAATAAAAATAAAACAGAAGATCTTGTGAAAGGATATTTCCTTTTCATTATGTAACTCATCTTGGTTTTCACCAAAGAGATTCTTTGAATGGATTTATACCAAAAGAGAGGATTTTATAATTTGTAGGGATGTTGGGAGGAGATTTGGATTTTGTTTTTTCAAACAATTATTTTTTATGTGTGAATAAAAGAGAGGAATAAGTTCCCTTTTATAGGAGAGGTGAGGGGCACTTTTCCATTTACTCAAAATATTAATCTATAATAAATTAAATATCAATACAAATATTACTAAAAGAACATGAATTAAAATATAATATTATATAGGGTTTTAATATCATGAACCAATATATTTTAGATAATTTTTTCATTATTTTAAATCCAATCATTTTGTGAAATCCATATTTATCCTATTTTAATATTAAATAAGGTAACAAATTATTCAAAAATAAAATTTTGTAATGTTTACTAATGTGATATTAATTAAACTATAAATAAGTAATATATAAAATTTTAGTATATATTATAATTTAATTTTAGTTTTAAATATGTTTTTTAATTTTTATATAATTTAACAAATCAATATTTTCATAAAATATTGTAAGTGTCAATTTTGATAACATTAATTTCTTTGATAATATGAAAATAAATATTGCAATATATGTTATAAAATTGTATTAATACACTATAAACATGTCATATTGTATATAAAATTCAAGAATCACCTTAATTAAGTTAAATTATATTTCTTATGATATTTCGAATTTCATAAAATTGATTGTTTCATAAATTAAGTAATTACTACATCTTCATTTTGTAATTATTTATAAAAGTTATTCTTGAGTAAAAAATAAAATAAATTTATTCAATGTAGATAAATATTTTATATTTTTTGAATAATATATATAGTAAAGAATAACATTAATATCTCCACATTTTTAAAATGTTATACTTATTAAATAATAGATTGTGACATTTTTTCACTCTCTTTGATTTTAATAATATCTAAATAATTTTCATGTAAATGTATCCGTTAATTAATTAAATTTACAATTTTTAGGTTATATAGATCCAATTGAATTGATCCAATAACGTTTTGTCATGTTTGAGCTTTTTTTCTAATATTTATAATTTTATTTTTACCCTTAAGTACTAGATTTACCCTTAACCATGGAAATAAAAATTATCAAAGTTATTATTCATATTGTCCAAAAGTAAAAGGGAACAAATTAGTAAGTTTTAACTTTTTATTCCACATATGGAATCTATTTTTTATAATTCAAAAGACATAATTGTCTAAAATTAATTAAAAATTAATTTTGTCTATGGAATGAAAAAACACGTTTTTAAAGTGAAAAATGTCAAAATGATGGAATTGCTTTTATATTCAGATTCAATGTGAAATTGATTCTCGTGGAATAAATTGGATTAAATGATATTTTTTTTATAATTATACTTTAAAACCAATGATATACATAATTAATATACATAATTTATACACATAAATAAATTAGATTAAAATGATGTTTTGAACAAAAATTATGTATTAATCTTTATTCATCAAAATACGAATACTCACTGAAAAAATACAAAAAAAATCACCCAATATAAATATTTTTATTTTTATTTCAATAAATAAGTTTGTTTCTTATAATATTTAAAAAAAAATTAAAAATTTATTTAAAATAGGTGTGCCATTAAACGGTGTCCAAGCTGCCTTTAAGAAATATTGAGCGTTTAATACTCAAAATTTGATATATTCATATTTAAAGCCTTCAAAATTTATTATATTGATGTAAAACAGATTAACAAACATCTGTAAGCATAATATAATTAATCTTATTCATTATCATTGATACAATGACTGTGTGATATCTACTACTTAAAATAATAATATTAGCAATATATGTTTTCAGTATATCTCAGTTATTGCGTGCAACATATGATTTCAAAGAACCTCATAATTTTATGTAACATAAGACATGTTGATGTTAAATTCAGATAATGAACAAAATGGTGTAGCGTATAACCCGAGACATAAAAATAATTAATTTATCAAAAAAATGTTCATAAAAACCCATGGTGTTATATTCTTCCCCCCTTTAAATGAATTTTAGCCATAAAATTAATTATTCTAATACAAAAATGAGGAAATTATGCCTCATAATATCCTCAAGATCTCACATAGATTCATCTAATTGTTGGGTTCTCCAATAAAATATAACCTAGTGAGTGGTCTTGTTTCATAGAACATTCACTGTTCTATCCAAAATTTAGTTGGTTGTTTATCGTTAAAAAGATCATGCTCCAGCGGTATGACCTCGAAGTTAAGTACATATGAATGGTTAGGTGTGTAATTTATCAATAGAGATAAATGGAACACATCATGGGCATGAGATAGATTTAGAGCATGTTCTAAGAAATATACTTCCATCCTGATATGATCAAGAATATTAAAGGCACTGATATACCTAGGTAATAGTTTCACATTATTCCTGAACCTAAAACCCATATTCTACGGAAAAACATGTAGAAAAGACTTCTCATCCACAAAAAATTTTATATAACACCATCAGTTATCACCATAAATATTCTTCCATCTTTTTTCTTCCCTAATATGCTACTTAGTGGTTTAAACCTTATCATCCATCTCTTTACCGATCTCATATCCCAATAGCATTATTTCTCCAAATTCAACCCAGTTCTTTGGCACTCTTAATTTCTTCCCATAGATTGTTTCGTAAGGATCCATATAAATTTTTGATTGAAATATATTATTGTAACAAAAATCAACTAGATTATGGTATTGATCCAAACCAACTTAGAAATCTATAGAACAATATCTCAACAAATGCATTATGGTTTTAATTGATCTATCATATTAACCATCAGTATAAGGATGATAAGCAGGGCCAAAACTAAATTATGAATCAAGTGATTGCTGGTGGCTTTACCAGAATTTTGAGGTCAACCTCGGGTCTGGATTAAATTCAATATAATATGGTACTCTATGGGATCTTACCATGATAATAATATATATCATGGAAATTGGATCTGAATAGAAGTCTTCAATTATAGAAATTAAGTGTGATGACACAGTAAGGTGATCGAATAACACCCATATATAATTAAAACTTTTATTAGTTTTTGGGAGTCCAATTAAAAAATACATTGTTATGTTCTACCTTTTCCATTCTAGTTTGGGTAATGGATGTAACATCACCTTAGATTTATGCCTTTAAGACCTAACATTAATTAATAAAAATAATTGAGATACAAAATATTTGATATCAATCTTCATTACCTCCCACCATATTTATTCGTTCAAATATTTATACATACTAATACTTCCCAGATGAATAGAGAATAAATAATTTTGATCTTCCTCTAATCGACCCTTATTTATATATGATAAGGATGGAAATAATACACATTTCAAATAACTTATCATTTCATCCCGATCATGGTTAAACTTAGGAACATTTATAACCTTTTTTTCACCTCTATATCTTGTTTCTATACCAGTTTAATATTCACATTGATGGAGGGTTGAACATTCATAAAGATCAATATTTAACCATTCTATCAAGATTTACCGATCCATCCTTGGAAAATCCATAAATTTTGGATCTTTTTTGATCCTCATCCTAGAGAAGCTATCATAATACTTTCAACTCAGTTCTTTATCCACCTTTCTTGCTTTCATTGGCCGGTAATGTATTGATAAATCAAAATCCTTTATGATCTCTAACCATATCCTCTGACACATGTATTACTCCTTATTAGTGAATTTTTATTTCATAATTTTATGTTCTGTATATATTTATATATCACACTAATATCTATAGAGATATTGCCTATATATGTTTAATGAAAAAATTAAAGTGACGGACTCTAAATCAAGTGATGGGTAATATTTCACCTAAATCTTTATCTGTTCTGATGAATAAGTGATAACCATGTTATTCTACATGAGGACACATCCCAATCCATTCTTAGTTGCATTACTATATATTAAAAACCCCACTCTATTGTAGATTAATGTTATCATAAGTATAGTAACCAATATCTTCTTTAGTTCCTTGAATTTTTTTTAATATTCAACTTTCCTGAGGAACTTGGTACCCTTATGAGTTAACTTATTCATAGGATTATATAGTCATGATAAATTATCCAATAACTGTTGAAAATATCCAATTATTCCTAGAAATCTATGGATCTTATTCACCATTGTTTTTCATGGACAACATTCAATAGCCTCTATCTTTGATGGATTTACATCCCTAGAATCTCTCAATATTATGAGAACAAAAAGTGATATATTTTGCATCCAAAATTCACAATTCATAAATTTTTCATAATTTATCTACTTCCTTAGGGTATTTAACACAATTCTAAAGTGGTATTCATTATCTTACATTTTACTTTTAGTATATATGAATATCATCTTTAATGAATTTTTAAAAAGGTCAAAGTAATCTATAAAGACTCTATTCATGAGATCCATGAATATTGAAATGAAAATAAGTAAGACCAAATGTAATCACAATATTTTAATTGTTCCCATAACTTGTAAAAAGTATCCTCTTGGGTATATCCTACTTCATGACCTGTAATTTATGACATCAAAAATGAAGGTCAATCTTGGATAATTATTGATCTCCATGTAGTTGATCGAAAAAATCATCAGCACATGGAAGAGGATACTAGTTCCTAATTGTGATCTTGTTGAACTCCTGATAATCAACGTAGAGTCATGTTGATCTACATTTATTTTTTCACAAATGGAACTGGTGCACTTAAAGGTGACCATATTATCTATATGAATCTGATATCATGGGATTCCTATGTGTTTATTCTTCAATTCCTACAACTTAATTGGGTCCATTGTATAGGGAGTATTTGAAATTTGGGTAGAACCATGTATGAGTTATATAGAGATATGAGCATCATGTTTTGGAATAAGACTATGAAAATATTATATAATTACATCCCAAATTCATGAACAATAGGCATATCAAATATGCCAATTTTCTCCCCAACAATTTGAGATAAATAACCCTCCAAAATTTGTATTAATACACATACACTAGATGTATTATCCCTTGAATGTTCATATTTATCATCAGATTTATACATGATCTAATAAGTTATATTGAAAAATCACACACAAATTCCCTTCCTTGAAAATTAATGTGGTATTTATATAGAGAATACTAATCCATGCCTAAGATAGCATAAAAATCAAACAAAGGAAGAATGACAAGATTTCATTGAAACACATTCACACAAACTTCAACTGAAAGGGAATTATAAAGACATGAGATAAAATCATTATACCATTAGAGATTTTCACTATTAATTACAAAAATAATTTTTTGGGTGTAATGTTAAAACATTTAAAAAAATATTTAGATATGAAAGAGTAGGTTGTTCCAGAATTAGAAAAAGACATTAACGGTTTTTTAGTGGATGGTATGTGTGCCTTTCATCACATAATTATCACACCACTCATCAAAAATAGTGATCACATATTATTTACCCATACCCTCATCTTAAGGGGTTTCTGATGCCAATCATTATATCTAACCCTCATGCTTGGGAATTGGTTTGCATAATGCTCATTCTCCTTTCACATGAAGAATTGAAGTGTGGTAGGTGCATTATGTGAGGATTTCCCTCTATTCACATCATTTGACAACTTTATTCTATCAATTCATCAATTATTTTCCCAATGTCCTACCTTCCACACATAATTCATTTGATAGACCCCATATGAAAACTTATTCTCAGATTATTTTCACACATAGAGCATAAATGATTGATCATATTATTTTCTTCATTATTTTTATATTTTCCATTGAACTCCATAATCCTTTTTTTGTTAAAACTATGTGATTGATAAAAAACTCCGAATTCTATTTTAACCATAATTTCACAACCAAATATACCTTCATAGATACTAAAGTCTCTTACAACTAATTCCCTTCGATGATTTGGATTTAACCCACTGATGAATCAGTCATCCTTTCTTTTTGGATGGATGACTATTCTAAAATCGTACCTCAAAAGTCTTCTAAAATTTTCTTTATAAGTCCTGATTGATTCATTATTATATTTATTCAACTCAATGAACTATATTTCCATCTTTATATGAATAACATGTGAAAATTACTTATTGATGATTGATTTATCGAACACATCCTAATCCATGGATTAAATATCATGTTTCTGCATCATAATCTGGATTTGATTGCCCCACTCGTATACTTTTCCTTGTAACAGATAAATATAAAGAAAAAATTAATCTTATTCCGAAAAATTTATAATTAAGAATATATATTTAGTTATAATAATCCATTGTACAGTAACAGGTGGATCATAAGACTCAGTGAAAGAAGTTAGACGTTTCCTCAGGAAGAAATCAAAAGAATGTTGTTCCCTCTTTTTCTCTTTAGCAAGTATAACATCGTTCATAGCTTGAGAAATTTGGGTGATCTTAGCAACAAGATTTTGTACCCCATCTCCCATATCATTTGGTTTCTTAAGAGGGAAATTGTAGCACTATCTATCATATTATATATTAAGTTTTTTCTTTTATTTATATTCATTAAATAGAACCAAAAATTATATAGTAAGAAACAATTTTCATAGCGAGGAACCACATAATAAAGAAAAACCACTTCTATGATGTATAAATTATGACCACTTCTTTAATATATGAAACCTTAGGCTTATCATTAGAGATATACTTATACATATCCATAGAAATATCTCTACGGATCTCACCAAATTTTTCTCATCCTATTCTCAAAAGGTTGATTAAAATGTTTCTCTAGTAGAAACTATAATGACCCATACTTTTCATAAATTAAAATTCAATCATTTTGTGCTTAATACATAATACATTACATGAATAGATTCTAAAATACCATATAAGTTTAGTCCCCTTGTAAACATAGAATCTAAAACAATGGTACATAAGTTATATATATAATCTCCCACTAGATTCATTACGAGTTTTAACATTCTTAGACACATAATATATAATTCATATCATTATAACATGTGTAATGGAAACATAATCAAGAGTGATATCAGATGATCAGCAAGGTTAAACAAGGCACATTTGTATGCATATCATTAGTATAGAGGAATGAGAGCGTGGTCGTGGAATAATAATATCATAACATAAAAAAGGACCATAAACAAGAATAATGGAATATATATTGGCAGTTCACAAGGCATGAATCATAAGGGAATCAAGGGAATAATCCATGAGATCATAACATACAAATATTACATGGAATTTTTTAAAGACAATTAAACATGTAGTATCATTTCTTATAAGTGAAGGTGCATTGAAAAAACATAATAGAGAACTTGATGGGGACTCCACCTACTGGGTATAACACACCACCATCCCCAGTCGTAGTCTTTTACTTTTAAAGGATTAGGTTTCCCCATTTTACCATAATGGACTGGGTTTCCTTGTATCCCACAATGGATCAAGAACATATACTTGATTATCATCATTATATCATGAGATGTAAATCTATAACCAATAAATTAAATGGAGATATTGGTCCCACCTATCACATATTGAAAACCATACATATGTGTTGTGAAGAACATAAATCATCCAATATAAATAAACCCATGGAATGAAATAGGTTTTAAAAACATCATTCCATAATAACATAACCCATTGAGAAAAATAAGTTCCATATATATCATTATATCATAAAAATAGACCATTATTAGAGGGAATAATAATGGAAAATTGAAGCATATCCCTATTAAATTATAAGTAACATCAAATAATATTATCATTGATAGAAAAAAAATTAGATATCACATGAAAACAATTCTTGATGAAAACTTATTTTCTGATTAGAATCTATTTTATTGTTTTAAAATGACAGAAAATATTAGAATAAAACAGTTTTATAGAATATAAATGTGGAAGGTTATAAGGTAATATTCAAAATATTAATGTATTATTATGGTATATAAATCTATTCATGACCTATAAGATGAAATAAAACATTCTTTTCGTAATTTTACTCGAAAAGTCACAAAGAAACACATTTTGAAAATGACAAAAATATTCCTTTCAAACCAATCCATAAAATTTTAAAAATGGGTAAAAATGAATTTTTAACTCTATAGTAGAATAATAAAAAAATTGAAATTTTTTTTACTAAACAAGAGCATGGAGTACAAATACTCTATAATGGATACTTAAAATAATACGACCCTAAATGTTGTTGAGATTGTGAAAAAAATACTCATAACATTATAATAACTAGAATCATATGCCCCTTGGCCGAAAGAAAACTATATTGTTATGAAAATTCTATTATTTTCTCGATAATTATCATAAAAGACATTCATGTACATAATTTACACTATGTATATGAATAAAGTATTGTATTAGGAATGTGTCCCATAGAAATAAGTGTGAAACATAATTTATAAAATGATTTACTCATTAATATAATATATAATATTATATAAATATAATATATATTCATTATATAAATATTTCTAAAATTTTATAAATAATAGAAATATTGAATAGAATACACTGTTTATGAAGATGGTAGGCTGTATGTATGCATGAACAATGATTACATTTAATTATCTTGTTAAAGTAAGTAAATTAAATGAAATATATTTATATATATTTAATTATATAACAATAAATAAATCATATATATAATAAAAATATATTTTACATCATAATTCCAACCCATGAGAGGTGTTAAAGGAAAAATGAACAAAATCATTTTGTTTGGCAGTAGTTTGTCGTACACAAGAATGCTAAGATCATTACCCATTTGATGGAAGTGTGTATGAGGGTAGGATGAATAAATAAACCAAAAGAATCTTAGTATATTTATGATACTGAGGTGATAATATAATCATGGAATAAGAATACTTGAAGGAGTGGATAATGAAAGTAAAACAAAATATCTTGTCAAAGGATGCTACATCTTCTTTGGGTAACTCTCACAGGTTTTCAACCAAAAAGTTCTATGGATGGTTTTAATCACAAAGGTAGGATTATGGGATTAATGGAAAAATTATGGGAGTATATTTGGATAGAGTTTTCTTGAACCAAATAGGTTATGAAGTGTGACGAAAAGAGAATAATAGGCGCCCTATTATAAGAGAGTTGAGGGGCACTTTTGGAATTTCAAAAAAATATTAATTTATAATAAAATACATATCAATAAAAATACCTCCAAAAGTAAAATTATTATACGATAAGATTATTTAGAGTTTTAATATCATCAAAAAAATTACATTAGACAAGTTTGGGTTTTATTTTAAAACTAATCATTCTGTTTAATCCTGGGTTATCAAATTTTAGTTTTAAATAAGGTACCAAATTCATCAATAATAAAACGTTGTAATTTTTACTCAGGTGATGTTAATTAAATCATAAATGAATAATTTAATATTTTATATAATATATCATAATTTATTTATTTTCAAATATTTTTTATGATTTACTGTCAATTTTGACACTATTCATTAATTTGACTCTAAGAAAATCAATATTGTAATATGAAATTGACAAAATTAATTTAATAAACCCAAAAAAAGTAAAATTATACTACAAAATAATTTTATAACAGTAATTAAGTCAAATTATATTTCTTTTAACATTTATAATAGTATTTAATTCAATTTTTTATTAATTGAATGATTACTCCATTACCATTATATAATTATTTAAGAGAATTATTAATTCAATAAAAATTTAAAAACAATTTCCATGATGTATATAAATGTTTTACCGTTCATAATAATATATATAATTGTCTATATCATCAATATATCACAGTATGAAAAATATTATACTTATTATAAGTATTAGTGTGTCATTTTTTCACACTTTTAGATTTTAATAACATGTAAATCATTTTCATGAAAATGTGTCCATTAATTAATTAAATTTATAATAATTAGCTGAAATAGGTGTATTTAAATTCATATAATAATATTTTATCAGGTTTTAGGTTATTTTTATAATATTTATAACAATATTTTTACCATCAATTACCTGATATACCCTTAATGGTGGAAATGAGAATTACCAAAGATGCTATTCACATTGTCCAAAAACTAAAAAAGAACTAAATAATAAATTTAAACCTTATGATTCAGAATACGAAATTCATTTTTTAAATTTGAAAAACATTATTGGAAAAAATTAATTTAAAATTAATACCATTGATGGATTGAGAAGACATGTCTTTAAAGGTGAAAACGTCCCAAATTTTGAATTGTTTTTATTATGAATGTCAATAAGAAAATGATTTCAATGACCTAAATTAAATTAATTGATAAAATTATTATATAATTATATCTGAAAAATAATAAACAAACAATTTTACTATATAAATAAATTGGACGTAAAAGCAGTTTTGACCTAAAATTCTTTATTATTCTATATTTATCAAAATATGAATGTTCTTAGAAAAATTCCAAAACAATAACCCAAACTAAGTTTTAGTATTTCTATTTAAACAAAATCATATGAAAATTATAAAAGTTTCAAAAGGTTTATTTAAAATAGGTTCTCTATTAAAAGACACCATAACAACCTTTTAATAATATAGAGTTTTTAATGCTTAAAATTGAATTTATTATATTTTTAATTCAATCAATTTTATTAGATGAATGTAAAAAAATTTGATAAACATGTAAAATAAGAATATATTTAGTACTAATCATTCCTCTGATAAAACATCTAGTCAATAATTACCACTTAATATAATAATATTAAGAAATAATTAGTTATTGGTATAACTCACTTCTTGCGTGCAATGTAAGATTTCATAGAAAATCATTATTTAACATAACACAAAAAATTTAGTATTTCATGTATAAAAATATAAATGGGGAGTATTTTATGACAAAATTCCCAAAAGAAATTTAATTTATTTGAATAAAGGTTTATAAAAACTCGAGGTATTACAAACTTCTTTTGTAAATAACTCATAGTAAGCATCTATGTTCACCATTTATATTTTCCCTTCCCCCAAGATATGAAAAAGGAATATTTGAATTAGTATAAGGATGAAAATATTTTCTCTAACTATAAGTGGATTAGTTTTAATCATATATGCATCTATTAAAAGTTACTTGGAAAAGAGTTAGCCAAGTAAATCTCAAAAATCATTTTGGTTCACAGTGAGGGTTCCCTTACTACACACATGGTATGGCACTCCAGATTGATATTCATGGGTTAATTTGAAAGTTATTTACGATGAATTATGGATGGAATGAATAGTTTATGACCAAAAATGAAATAGGCTAAATATAACTTGTCTTCTATTAGAAATATGGTGTCATGATTTATACATCCAATACATGATCTTCATTAATATGAGTTTCAACTATGATTATCAATAATTGTAGTATTGTTTTTTGTTTCAGTCCAAGGCTGTAACAATAAGTAACCATTTCAATTATGAGTGTGATGGGAAATACAAGGATCTTAATATTTATATAATTAATTTTTTGGGAGATGTAATCTGAAATAATTTGATTATGCCAAACCCTCTATCTCATATCATGAATAACAATATAAAATAACTGAATTTACTAACATATTAAAAAAGTTAAATATAAATTTTTACTGATTTTCATTGGATATGAACCATGGTAACTAAACTAATCAATAACCTACATGTCAACAATGTAAAAATATACACTTAAGGAAATTTTTTAATCGAATAGGAATATGTTTTTCATCTGGAGAAAGAGGGGATCGAGTAATAAACTACCCACTGAAAAGTTAAAAGGATGAATACTCAAGATAAGGATCACAATTTTCATTTGAATAAATGATTAAAAATGTTATATATTATAAAGCTTAAGAAAAATAATCTAATACGAAATTTTAATAGGTAAGAATTATTTTCTCAGATACACTAAATAGATAATATAATTAAATTTAGAATGTTGAAATTTGACATATGATTCATATTTCTAATTTTAGAAATAAAGTATTATAGAAATAAAAATATTTTTTATAATTCGATGATATATATTTAATGATAGATTTACCTATGTATTTGGTTTTTGAAATAATTATTTATTAGTATTCATTGGTTTTATTTTGACATCCAAGTATTAATCAATTGATATTTAATGTAATGATGTTCTATAGAAGGGTTATAAAATGTTCATTATGGAAATTTGATATGAAATTTATTGATACAATTAATGGAAAATATGATATTTTATGTTGAGGTAATTATTGGTAATTATAATTTTGGGAGATATGTTTTATCATATAAATAATCATGGGATTGGAAATTGATTTCGTGATTATGTGACCATTGCTATTTATGAAGAATCTCACAAACTTTCTAGGGAACATTATTTTATTTTTAAGTACGGTATTGCATGAGGGGGATAAATATTGAGTTAATTTTAAAATAAAAATATTTTTTATAGTGTTTTGGCAATTTCGGTAATTTTGGATATACTTATTACATTCTAGAGAATATATTATCAAGGTATTCATGTGTTTGGTTTGTTATCTTATGAATTACTTTATGTTTTCTATGGATGAATGATTGATAAAATATTTTGGGCATTTAGGTTTTTTATTTAGTTAGAAATATTTTAGGGGATTATTAATGTTAACAATTAGTGGAATGGACTATGTTGAACATTGGGTGTCAATATATACAAAAGAGGTTTCTCTAAGTAAAGGAAATTGTCTCCATCGTGATCTTTCTTTTTTACTTAATTATTTACCACATTAGATTATTTACTAAAAATTAAAATATAATAACTCCATTATTTAACATATATTGATACATTATTATTTTTTGGAATAATATTTATCTACATTCTTTTCCATCAAATGGGAAACAAAACCATTGCTTGTTTATAAGGAAGACTACTTCCTCCTGAACCAATGTAATTTTTATTCCATCATAACCTCACATGGCTTTTCAAAATGATATAAGTAATTTTTATATTTAATATTTATAACATAATTATAGTTTTTTAAATATAATACATCATTTTACTTCTTTAATTTCTATCCATTGGATAAAATATAAGGTTGCTCATTCATATGTGTGGACTTCCAGATTTATGAAGTGATGTGATTCGTTTTTTATTTATTATTTTCATGGATTGTAATAATTTTGGATGTGATGAATATATATGATATATATGATGTAATAATGGTTCAATAAATGTTAATTATTGTCTTAATTTATAATTTTCCATCCATTGAAAAGTTAAAATATTGTTCATACATATATACAGCTTATCACTTATATGAATGGTGTAATTAATTTTTCTATCATTACCATTAAAGAATAATTTTAAAAATGTGTCTAATAAGTGAATATGAAATTTATAAAAAAAAATTCATTTTAGAGATGATGAAACTAAAACCTATGTACCATAACCTAAACATCTATGATTAAACATACTAGAGAAGACTAAATAGTAACTAACAGAATCATTAATAATAATGAAATATTATCAATGAACAGGTGATAAGATATTATAAGTGGATTATATATGATATTATAAATATGAATAGTATTGGGATATAAATTTATAAAAAGTCTATAATTATTATATTGAAGGTTAATAAATTATTTACTTAAGTGGAAGCATGAGGTGATGGGTATCTTAACACAATAATAATTCACTAGGTTTTACTTATACCATGATTATGTGTGAAATTATATATTATTGTATTATTTTGTATTTGTAACTATTTTGTGTGTATTTAAATCATTTACACGTAATCACTTCATTGATCAATTATCACTTAAATGATATGATCTTTGTTGGGGATTTTGTCCACATTTTGTCTCAACTTCCAAACCATTGAAACAAATTTGGTATTATAGACTTATATATTTCTATGTGGTTAAGATACTAATAATTTTATGTACTTAACATGAATATCTAATTATACATGATGATAAAATTTTCCATTCAATTTTTATTCTATTAATGGGTTACAATTTGTAAGTTAACAAAGAGGCAATAATTAATTTTACAATATCATTTTTAGAGAATTTCTATTATTTTCCTTAAATGAATCTTATAATGTATCCTTCATGAATTATATTTATTCTATTATGTTCTAAATATTTTTGGTGTTTCCATATTTTCATCCAAATTTATTTATATTTATCACTTTAATAAAAAAATATTTAAAATAAAATTTGAGCATATTTTATAACCCCTTCAGTTATTAAAAGTGAAACATATATCAGATAACAGATGAGATATGCAACAATAAACCCAAAGAAAACAAATTATTATATAAATATTAACATTTTAGTCAGTCCAATTAAATTTCCTTTATGTATTTCCATGGATTTATAAAATTCCCATTGGATTTTTTTAGAATTCAATACCAAGGAATAATTTTAATTCTCCCCTAAAACTCATTTGAACCTCTATATTAATTATATCTTAAAATTCATTAAAATGGATCTTCATTCAATATAAAAATAAAATCATCAATATATATTTCTATAACTAAAAAACATTTGATATTTTTTTTGAGAAAATAAACAGAGTTTTCTTTTCCCATTTTCAATTATTTTAATAAAAGGTATTTTGTTAAGCTTTCATAACCACAACAAGGTGATTGTTTTAAACTATAATTAGATTTTCATAACTTGAAAAAAAGATATGGAAATTTTTTATTTTCAAAATAGGATGGTCGATTAAAAAAATCGGAAATAAAACCATTTAGAAAATAACTTTTCACATCCATTTGAAAATGAATAAAATTAAAATAAGTGGTGAATTATAATGAGATTATAATGGATTAAATATATGGAGTAAGTTAAATGGTTTTACTGTAATCAATAAATTTTGATTCATTATAACATTTATCAACAAGTCGAACCTTTTTATGGTTGATATTCCCATTTTTTATTTATTTTAAAACCCACTTGATGCCAATAATAAGATAATTATTTATTCATTCCATAGGTGTCCATATTTCATTTGTTTAAAAATGGACCAAATACTATTGCCTAAAAAGTATCCAATTATTAACATTAATAATCTTATTGAGGGATTAAAGAATAAGGTGAGAGAGAGATAAACATGATTTTTAACCTCGTATAATAAAGTACTTCTAGTAAGAGATTCATATTGAAATTTACTAATAACATTTTCAAGGGTATATGTATAGATTGAACTCATGAATTGGGTAAAATATAATTAGGTTTTTTAGGAACCGATTTAATTACTTTGGAATATAGTGGTTTAGGTAAGATTAAACTATCTTGGTCAACATCATCATCAATTAAAGGATGTGTTTTAGGAAGATTCTCATCAAATTTGATGTGATTTATTTATTCTTTGTTATTTATCCACATATTGAAAACATTGTATTATTTATTAGAGTTTAATTACCCAATAAAGATAATTTCATTAGATTTTGGGTCATAATGTCTAATATTATCCTTGGTATTAAAGATAAATCATTTACAAAAAAACCCATAAAGAATAAAAAATCAATAATATTACCATTCCAATGTTCATATTGTGTTTATTCAAATATATGTTGAATGAGAATACATTTACGGATATAGAAATTGGTATTGATAGTAACCTCAAAAAAGGTCGTTTAATTCTTTTAAATGTGTCATATAATTTTCATGGATGGTTTTATTCAATCGTTCTAAAACATATTTTATGTGTTTTTTTAAAGAACTAAGATAGAATAATAATAACCTTTAGAATAACCAAAGTTATCAAAGTCATTGTTATAAAAATTTACACCATGAAAACTTCTAAGGGAAACATGTTTGTACCCTTTGTAATTTTCAACATTCTTAGAAACGTTGATAAATACACTTTAAGCATAATATTTTTGAGATAAGAATTATAACTAGAAAAATCTTGTATAATAATATATAATTACAAATATGTAAGATTTAACTCTGATACTAGAAACTTTAGTTAGCCAAAAATGGTCCCAATGAACTATGTGTAAGGATTTAAAGGAGAAAAATTCCTCTTTAGATTTGAAGGAAGATTTATGTTTATTTCCAAGATGGCAGGGTTAACAAACAATGTTATCTTTGAAACATAATTTTTCAAAATCTCATACTAGTTAGTTACAGTTGAGCTAGATAAGAGTTAAATGTTAAAATACCATAGAGGATAATGCCAAATCCATTATTAATTATATTATTCACTTAGAAATTTATAATTTTGAAACGAAATATATATTAATTAAATGATATAATCATTTTTAAAATGAATTGTGGTAAATAAAATTGTTCATTAAGAATTATAAAATAATTAATAAAATTATTTTCCAATATTACATTAAAACTGTTATAACCTAATTGACTAATACATTGTAAATTATAAATCAATACATTAATAAATAATAAATACTTAATTAATGTATAGTTAGATAAATTTATCATACAAATACCAATGATTTTAATTTTCGAATTGTCTCCAAAAAAGACATGTCCTTCCCTTAAGTATTCGATATGATGGTATTAAGAAGGATCACCACACATGTTCCCTGAGTACCCAATATACAAATTTTAAGTAACTTTATATTTGTTTCTCTTTATACCCTTATTTTATAAAATATTGCGATACTATAACTTTTGGTACCAATATCATGGGTCAAATTATGTTATCAAATGAATAATATAATTTGCACACTTTTTAGAAAATTTTTTCCCATTTGAATGATTAGATGAGATATAAATTCCCTTTTTTCTACCATAAATAAATATTATTCCATTTAATTCATATATAAAATTCAAAAATTTCTTACATAAATTAAAAAATTATTTTTTGAATTACCCTTTAGAAATTTAATTTTTTAGTATTTTTGATAAAACTATGTTATTATTAAAAACCAAATCCTAAATTTCTTTTAATAATATGTTGAGAAACCAAAATAATATTTAGATAATTCTCACCCTGGGATAATTGATAAATCGTATTTTAAATATATTTAATTTGTGATTTCAAATTCTTAATATTTGGTAGTTCTTTTATTTTTAACATCGAATCATACTTTTCAATCAAAAGATGAACTTTTTCAAAAATAGCTTGATTGTTATTATTTTTACGATTCATAAAATTTAAAAAAAAACAATTTTTTCAGTGATTATATAGCATAAATATGATCATCATAATTTAATGAAAACTCTCTTATAGTAGAAGATTAAAAATTCAAAATTTTAAAATTTACATCATTACATGCCATGATATTTGGCATGAGGTACTTGAGAATTGTTTTTCTCTTGATTCATATATTGAACTAGAATCCATGCTAGCACCCTATGTTTAATCATTTTGATCATTATTACTTTTCTATTTATCTTTATACTTGTTCTTATTGAAGAGATAATACACCTTTATGTGGCAATTCATTTTGAAACTAAGGAATATAAATTCCATTTATTGATTTTTCATTTTTGAAGAATTGAAAATATAATTTATTTTCCATTTACTTGTTCATCTTCTTGGATATATGAGAAATCATGGTTCCACTTTTAGAGGGCCTTTTACTTATTTCCTTGAAATAAATATTATTTTTTTTATTTTATTTCCTTTTTCTCGTTTTCAAAACTCAATTCAATATTTATCTCATTTTTAATGATAGATCTGATGAGTCCATAAACCTCCATGTTCTTTATATATTTAGCTTCATCAATCATGGGGACTGTGGGATCACAATTACATAGTAAAATCTAACTTATTTTATTAAATAAATTCCATATTCAAATAATATCACGAAGATAATTTCGACTATTAGAATTTTCATAGAATTGAGTAATGATTTTTAATAATTATCTTGGTATGAGGCAAAGAAAAACATTCAAAGTCAAGTATAAATATATATAATCTTATATATTTGACATTGTTCATTATTTCATAAGTTATTTCTAAGAGTTTCCATATTTCATGAGCTATTTTCCTTTTATAAATATGATTAAAATTTATTTGGTCTAGACCCCAATTCAGGAATTCATTTATTTTATATCTAATTAAAAAACATAAATATCATTTTTTTTCTAATTATATAAATTTTTTACAAAGAGTATATAAAATTATATCCATCATTCATAAGGGAAAACCAACTAATTTATGAAATGTAATAAATATTTTCTTTAAAGACCCATAATTTATACTAAAAAACATGAATTATAGCATATAGAGGGTCTTTCTAGAGCATTATGGGTCTAGAAAATAAATTTAAAAAATTTGAAATTCTTGAAAAACTAGTTAAGGATTTTGAAAATAATAATTACTTAAATGATCTGAATACTAGAAAATAAATAAATAAAAATTAAGACCCCATAATTGAAAATTTTGTTCAGAGTAATATAAAATGGAATAAGTAGTGATCAATTTGAATTAAAAATAATAATGAAATAATTAAACATACTCAAAAACTCATTTTTTAAATTATGTAGATAATTAAAACTCACTTAAGACTGTAAAAATAATAGTTGATACAAGTAAAATAATAGAGAAAGTGTAATGTAATATCTATATATGTTTATAAAATATGTATTCTGTTAGAGTGAGTCATTCATAAATTGACTGAAGAAGAGTATTGATGTATTAATGTTTATGTGAAATGTTAAAAAAAAGAATAAAGGATAAATCATAAAATAAAGAACATCATTTGGTAAATGAGTTCAACTAATTTTCTTTGACAAACTTGTGCACCTCATACACAGATTTCATAAGGGATTATAACTATAATTTATTGGATTTAATAATATCTATGATTCCAAAACTCTATTTCATTGTAATAGGTTATAGATAAAGGCTGGCATATAATTGACTCCAAATCGTTTTAGGGAAAAAACCCCAATGATTCCTCTTGGTAGGTTTTGGGTGTGGTTTTATTTGTTGAGAATTCCAGGTGACTGCAAATGAGGGTTCTTGGAAAAACGTACCATAATTTATGAGTCGCATACCATATTCCATGAATGGTCAGTGGAGCGGCAAAAATGGTATGCATCTGAGATTCGTGAATCCCAAAAAGGTTCATAGTGGAAGGCGGTGTGGTACATGGCTAGATTGACATTAGTGGAAGAGATCGATCATGTAGGAGCATAGGCAATACACGGGGCGCGTATAAAAAATGGTTCGCTGTTGATTGTGGTTCACACTGGAAGAAGGAAGAGTATGTGGTGAAGGATAGATTATTGATTTGATAAATCTTTGTTTTTTATATTTTGTTGAAATATTTTCCAATATAATAATCTCTTATCCTAATTATTACTGTGAATATTAAACATCATTAGAGAACATATTTTCTTCCGAGAATTTGGTGAAGTCTGAAAGTGGTTCGTGCTGAAGGTCTTTGCATGGATTCACAACAGATAAAGAATTTCTGGTGCATGGAGATGGAAGTTCGGTAAGTGGAATGAGTTGTCTCGGTATGTAGATGAGGAATATTCATTATGAGAGATGGAGAATTGTGTGAGCCGTACACAGAGGGAGAGTTCAGGTACGCGAAAGCGAAGACAATATGAGAAAAGAGAACAATTCGCGGATAGGAGGGGTTTCACAGAGGAGGTTCACAGAATCTATACGCGTTAATGGTACGCGATCATGAAGGCGAAGAAAATCCAAAGATGAAGGGTGGTTCACAGTAGTGACAAGAGTAAAATGAGGAGGTTTTCTGTGTACCAAAACCGGAACTCTGTATGCTGGAGGGGAAGGTGGTTCTTGATTTGCACAAGAAATCTTGAAAAGGCTTCAAATCAGTTTGTGAAAGGAACTATCGGGACCTAGAAGTACCTAGGAATGTGGAATTCATCTATGGTTGAAAAATAAACCTCAACAGAGCATCAATTTATTGTTAAGGATATAGGAATTCATGCAAATAAAGGGACCTACATGGCCATAAACAGTGTTTTACCTACAAGTTGATAAACTGTGAGTGGATTCCTTTCCAAGAGCTGCGAGCAAAGGAAGAGAAAAATGATGACCCCTTCCATTAGTAATGAGCCAGAGAAAGAGGCATAGTGAGTAACCCTCGGTAATGAAATGAGAACACCTTAAACCTTGTAAAGGAAGTGAGCCTGGGTATAGAAGGTCTAGCCTAAACATTGTACTCATTATTAGCAGTGAATCCTAGTGAAATTGGAACACTATCACATTTCCATTTTATGCTCATTGGATATAGCCTAGTAAGGGTAAACCAAGTAAAATCATTATTCCCCATGCATGATTTCATATTTATTCGTATACTATTATGGGAGGGAGAGAGAATTGTGTTTTTTCTAACAACAAAACAAGATCCCAACGAGAAATGGTTTTAATCTTAAATACCTTGATTCACCCTCCTCCTAGGGTATTCAACCCAGTGGACCTAAAAGTTTTGTTAAAAAACAGGAGTACCACAATTTAAAATGTAGTGAGAACTGAAAATGAAGAAGGATAACAAGAATTATAGGATTTCTAGAAGCATTCTCATTTCATGCACATATTTGAGTCTCTCAATTTTATAAGAAAAAGAACAAGGAGAGAATGAGAAAGATGTATAAGAGAGAAAATAATTTCCACAATGTATGAATAATATGGCAATTGCGTTCACTTTGGAGATCATGATAAATTTAAAGATTATATGACATTGGTATTTTGAATTTCATTACAAGGTTTAATACCATGCTTCCAAAATGGAATATTTGAAGCCGTGATGAGTAAAAGAGATGTTTTTTTATTCGAGAAATTAATGAGTCAAGCCATGATTTTTTCACCAACATTTAATGCTTCTCAATAGGTTCTAAAAAATATCCACCATCTAGTGAGATTATCCCCCTGACTATTCTATGATATGACTATAACAATCCTAGTTCTGCCCAATATCGCCGGTTAGCTTTTTGAATAGTGGGAAAATTTGAGTTACATGATTTACCACTGGTTGGATGGTAGATCTTAACTAACTATTTAGTGACTCCTTCTAAAATTATCTTGAACATCCACCTCAAACACTTCATTAAATGTCCTTCTATAGGACTAGGAACTTAACTCTATGAGATAAACATGTTCATCCTAGATTAAAAAATGTTTCTATACGACACATACAATATTCTATCATGATTTCATCATGATCCTCCAAAACCAATGAAATCAATATAAAATTTAAATATTTTTTTAAAATCAATTAAACATAATCAAATTAGAAGCATATTGTGATAATACTATTGTACCTGGTTGTGATGAAACAATTAATTCTTATTATGAAAGAACTATAGAAAATTTAATTTCCATGTGTCCTGGGTCACACCATATAATAAGATCATATAATTTTTATGTTTCTTATCTTATGGTATTTTACTCAATGAAGTGATATCTCAATTAGCATTGTTTCTAAAAATATGGTATCTTTTATAATTTTGTTCATTTTTTTCTATGTGATTAAATTTATTTTCACATGATCCAAAATAATTCTAAAAAATGATTATTGAGGATTGAGTTTTTTAACATTAATTTTAATGAATTTTTTTTAAATACATAGTTTACATGCTTCTGTAAATCCCTTGGTTTTTTCACTACTATCTTTTATAAATGGTAAAAAAACAATGATATACTCTAATGTGTATATTGTCACATGGGTAAAATCATTGATGATATGTCTAATTGTTTCAGATCCTATTTATTTTTTATGGTTATTGAATATGTGGATGTTATTTTGTCATGAAGCATAAATGATATTATTGATGAAATAAAGATAATGAAGATATTTGATTTTGACATAAGTGAGTTCAATATTTGGTACTTATGGTTTTCATGTCAGCAAGATTCAAATTTGATTCCATTAAATTTACATCCATTTCAAATGAAAATTTAGATTATATTTCCCATATGTTTTGATTATATTCTTACCCTTAACTAAGGTATAAATCTTAATCAAATCAAGTAAATGGATAGTTTACTATATAAACCATTTTGAGGTAATGGATCCAACACTCTATAGAATCCACATGATTAAAATGATATGAAAATAAGACATAACATATCTTATTTATGTTACAGAACTATATTTCATTCAAATATAAAACATAAAATTATCTAAATATCCATTACATCCTAAAATTATGAATAACCCCAAAATGGTTATTTATGTTGACATTAATGGGGATAATTAAAATTTTATAGGATATGCTTTATGGGAAAAATGAAAAGACAGTAGGAAATGATAATAGTAACACAAATTAAATTCACATTAATAATGTAAGATTATAACATTTTCTAGTGTTGTCTCAGAATTTTTCATAGGATTTTTTTAAATTTGAGGAATTTTATATTAGGTTTTACTTTGGAGTGTTTTTGGGAGAATTTTGAGAAAAATCGAAGAAAAATGGGTTTTTTCATGGATGGTTCACAGTTATAAAAACTCTATGCCCCAGCCTAAGAAGAAATATAACCTTTGACAGTAGGGAAATAAAGGGATAATGAATATCTTTTCAAACCATGTTCCCTAAAAAGAGAAACCATGCACCACAAAAACAACTACTGCACAGTTCTCTCAAGGTTTGGGAAAACTGTGCACCTCTACCCAGGAGACTATGCATGACATTTTAAAGTGGCCCAAAATTTATTTCAAAAATTCCACAAACCCACAAGACTCAAATATTTTAACTCCCACTAAACCCTAAGTGGTCTATCATTAATTTAGAGCTCTCCAAATTAGTTGCAAGCCCTTCCAACCTTCGTTATTTACGATTCAAGACTCGGATTGAAGATCATAATCTCTCCTAGAATGTAAATCAAATCATTGTTCTTCTCTAGTTATTCCCCATGCTTTCCACCTTATTATAGTGATGTAATCCTATCTTATGATAGATCTATAACTTTTTTTTGAGTTATAGATCTATTATTATAGATCTAGATCAATATTTTAAAGATTTTTACTCTCTTAATCTTGATATAGGTGTTTAAATTTGAAAATGGATCTACATCGTTTTGTTGCCCATTTTTTTGGAAATTTTCATTGGCCAATAGTTCATCAACGAATCAAACTAGGTGGTTTCGTATTAAAATACCAAAATAGATGATATTTATTTTGTGTATGTGATTTTATAAATTGATAGGTTTTTTTAATAAATTTATATTCATATATTTATGTAGTTAATTTGATCAATTAATTTCTTTAAAAAATTTAGTTCTGATTTAATAATAGAATAATGAAATCAAGATAAATAATTTATGAATTAATTATCAAAGAAATGATTGTATGAATTAGAGAATATTAATTGTTGAATTAATTATTGAAATTTTGATTATTAATGGGTAATAATTAATTAGAAAATCATTCATTATACATTGAGATTGTAAGTGAATAATTAGTGGTTGCATTATATTATGAATTTTTTGTGGTTATTTGACTGATGGATTAATTAATAGATATGATGAGATTAATTTATATTTGGGTTAATTAATAAAAATGGGTTAACTAATTAATTTTATAATTTATTAATGGATTTATTAGTGAAATTTTATATGTTTATTATTTTGTTCCCATGTAGTATCACATGTGATAATTGGTGTGTGGTGAGGTTTTTTTGAGAATAACCATGGGAGACTATTGGGAAGAACCATGAGAGAATGTGTTAATGATTGTGGGGTCATGTAGTAAAGGTCAATGAGATCTTCTTGAGGGGGATACCATGAGAGATTCCATAGTTATTTTATAAGGGAGACTGTTTGTGTTCTTATAGTTGGTCCAAGGTAATGAATGGGAGAGATTCTCCTTTTTCCTAGTAAGAAATTATGATTGGTTAAGTGTCACTTACATAGAACTTGAGGTTAGAGCCCTAGATGCACTTTACTCATGCCAAACTGATTTAAATGTTAATGTATATTATCGTATATAAATTGTGTTATTTAATTGGTAACATGGAAATTTAGATATATGATATCTCTTGGGGGTATTTTAGACTCTTACGTAGTGAGCTAAAGTAAGTATTCGGGTTTGTGTGCCTATGAGAACCTAGGGTTTATAGATTTGAGTAAATATTGATTGTATAATGTGATAAATATTAAATTATGCATCTTAATTATTTAATTATTCATCTATATACACTTTATTAGGATGGTATTTGTTTTAGACACCATTGGTATTGTCTTTCTCAGTTGTACTCACACCCTACTCGGGATCCCTGATCGGTACATGAATGGACTTTATTATTACAGAATTGGGTAAGGGAAAGGGTTATGGGCTAGATTACTGATTTGGGGATAAATATTCTATGAGGGAATAAGACATGGATTGGGACCCTCTTGGTAGTCTTTTATGTCATTAATTTTTAGTTTTCATTGAGACAATTGACACATAGTTTTAATGTCATGTTTTTAGTTTCAGTTGTATATTTTATTTCCTGCTTTTATTATATTTAGATATTGGTATTGTTTATAGTTATATATTCTTTTGGTAATTTTTCGTTATTTCTACTAGTGTTTACTGTGATAAAATATTGTATAGTCCCCCAAGACATAAATATCAGACCCTCACTTTTAGTCAACATCCATTGGCATATGGGGAAGCACACTTGAGGTCATGTGGTAGTTCAGATTGGGCACCGGTGCAAGGAACCCAAAACACGACATTTCATAGTGGTATTTGAGCTCTTGTTTTCTTGTTTTCTTTTTTATAACTATTTTGGAAAGGTAGGAAAGATAATAGGAACATTTTGATCTTGGTTATGACCGCATTCATGGGAGAATCAAACCCATGTACCAAGGGAAATCCAAGTACTCCAGGTGGGATTTTTTAATTGTTGTTTATTGTTATAACTGAATAATATTTCACCTCGGTTGATGCACTTATTATGTGATGTGAAAATTGTATTGAGATTTTTTTATAATTGACTTGTGTCCTTGAATGACATGAGAGTTGATTCTTTATGCATCATTATTGGAAATCAAGATTATTTTGTAACTTGCATCATTTTTGGAACATACAGAAAAATGGGGTCCAGGTAAGCAGTTGAACACGAATTCTATTCCTTTATTTAAATTTTACAATGAAAAATAATTACTAATAAGAATATTAATAATGGTAAAATGATTAAAAAGGGGAATAAATGGTTATCTAAATGAGAAAATTAATTTGAGAATGTGTTTACCATTGTTAACTAAATGAACGTGTAGGATGATTACGAGTTGTAAAAGAACCTTGGTTTTGATTATGTTATTTGATATGGGGAAAAGATTTGTAGATGTTTTTAATGATTTTACTCTCATGTAAATGTTAAAAAGTTATGTTATCAGCCCTAAAATGTGTGTTTGTAATTGTAGGGATATGCCTCCACTAAGAAACCCGTTGAGAGGACGAATGAAGGAATTGGTTAAGAATGATCCTCTCGTTTTTTAACTGGAGGCACCGATTGCGTTGGGAGAAGAATAATGGGAAGTGTTACATGATAACTTTCCTCACTTTACAAAACTCATGTGAATAGACCCATGGTGGGTCGAGAAGAACATGTATGACCTTATAAGGGAGTTTTAGTTGAAAGAAACATCTAATTTTACTAGAGAGGGTGGACATTAGGGAGCTGAGTTCAGGTTTGAGTCAATAAAGGCTATCCTTTACCATATAGACATTTTAGTTTAAAGGAGGTTCAAGTTATCTACTTATATTATATGAGGACCAAAAAATATATGGTGGGACATTCAAGATCATACTGGATAAAATAATTATATGTTGTGGAAGGACTTCTTAGAGTGGTTCTTAGAGAACTTTAACCCATAAGGGTTGAGGTTGGAGAGAGAATATGTGTTCAGGTAGTTAGCATAGGGGAGAATATCAATTATAGACTATGTTGTATTATCTACAGACCTAAATTTATTTGGTCCAACATTGGTAGGAGATAAGACATCCATGATGAGGAATTTCCACGATGAACTTTTTTTTGATATTAACTCCTATGTTAACCTCTTTCTGTTAAATAAATTTTATGAGTTAGTGGATTAGTCTCTCATAGCTAAGGGTAACCTAAAAGAGGATTCTAGTATAACACATGTAGTTCCTGCTAGACGATTAGGAACTATGACTTCCAAGAGAAAGATGATTTGCTAAGGAAATATTATCTAATGTAGTGGAAATAAGGGTGCAAGGGGGGAAAAGCTATTCACCCAAGTCCTTTATCTAGGGAATATCTACTAGAATAGTAGGTTAGGAGACTTTATTTAACATTTTCCCTGAACACCAGATGATTTCTGTGCCTCTAGAAAGATGTGAAATATAAAAGGGTTTTACTAGAATAAATTACAGTTGGTTAGTGAAAGTGGAGGTAGATAGAACCGGGGTGTGGGAATGGGATATTCTAGACCTTATTAATCTATTAGTTTGAGTTCTACTGTACAATGTAATAGAGGTAGATGATTTAGGGCTTATGGGAAAGAGGGAATTTATCAATAGAGAGATACAACTTAGGGGAGTCAAACTGTATCATATGGAATAGGGGTAGGAAATCTATATGCAGTCTATCCTACACTTTAGGATAGTGGGGATGGATTGTCAATAGTGAGGGTTACTATTATAGTATCTTACACTTTATCTAGTGCCTTATTTTATACCAGTTCTTATCATTCCTTAATATCTACAAAAACTGTTAATGTCTTGAGTCTGGCGGTGGAGTTTTTGAGCGGGACAATAACAATATATAGGCCATTTAGAGTATGTTTGGGAGACATATCTCTGTGTAAGTGGTGTTTTCTTAAGATCGAGGTGTACCCATTTCTATCAAATCCCTATAATCTAGATATTTTGGACTTCGACCTAATTATTAGTACAAACTAGCTATTTTAACACCATTCCCACAATTATTTTTACCATAGGAGAGTGATGTTTACATCTCTTAAGGGTGACCAGTATATTCGACAGGGAGAGTGGGATATCCATGTAGGGTGAGTAGGTCCAATAACTCAGTAACTAGGAGTGATAATATCCCATGTTTCTAGTATTTTACTAGATTATGGAGTTATAAAACCTTATTTCCTTCCACCAGTAGTGATACTATTTTAGGATATGTTTCCAGAAGTCTTCTTATGGATTGAACCAAAGAAAGATGTAGAATTCAATATTTATCTCATGCCATGAGTTGATCCAATATCTATTCCACCATACAAAATGGAACCCAAAAAAATCATGAACACAACACATAGCTTGAGGTGTTGGAGGATAAGGTATTTATCCATCCAATTATGTCTCCTTGGTGTTCACCTATGTTGTTTACTAAAAAGGATGATAGGATTTTGTGCTTCTGCATTGATTACCAGATGTTGAACCAGATGCATGTGAAGAACCTATATCTTCTTCAATATATCAATGATATATTTGACCAGTTAAGATAATATCATGTATTAAAGAAGATCAAATTGAGATAGGGGTGTCATCAATTGATTGTTCAAACTTCTCATATACTGAGGACTCCATTCAGAAGTAGGTATTTCTTATATGAGTTTGTTGTAATGTAGTTTGGGTTAAGGATGCACCAACAATATTTATGGACATGATGAATAGAATATTCCACCCATAACTGGATATGTTTGTTGTAGTATTCATTGATGAAATTTTCATGTAATAAGAGACTCGTGATGTTCATTTCCAACATCTTGACATCAGCTTGAGTACAATGAGAGATCATTGGCTATACACAAAGCTATCTATATGTCAGTTTTGGATCGATCAGGTACACTTATTGGGATGCATAATCTTAGAGGAAAGTGTGTCAGTGGACCAAGACAAAGTTTAGGTAACATTTTCTTGGGAGCATCCCAAGAACATATTTAATATTTTTACATTTTTGGGGATAGTAGGATATTATCAAAAATTCATGTAGTAGTTCCGGAATTTGGACTTTCCACTTTCAGTCTTGAACAAAAAAAGGATAATGTTTCATTAGTTAGAAGCATGTGAGAAGTCCTTCCTATAGTTACAGAAGTCTTTGAAATTGGCACTGATCATTATCCCACTCAGACCAGGTGATGATTATATGGTGTATTGGGATGCTTCTAGGGCTGGAAGTGGAGCACTACTGATGTATAGAGATCGATCTGTGGCATATGGGTCATAATATTTGAGGCCACATTAATGGAACTACCCTATGCACAATCGATAACTAGTGGATGTGGTTTATTCTTTTAAGTGTTTGAGAGATTACCATTTGGGTGAGAAGTTTACAGTTTATTCAAATCACACGAGATTAAGATATATATTCTCAAAAAAAATTTGAATATTCAGAATCTTAGATAGATTGAGTATACCAAGTCATTTGAATTTGAGCTAGCAAATACTCTAGGAATGGGGAATCATGTTTCTGATGATTTGATCATTAAAACTCATAATCATGTAGTTTAAGAATATTTTGCTGAGTTAAATATGATGAACATTATTAATGAGATACATGTTATGATTTTGTAGAGCCAGTAGAAGGGGAATTTGGTATCAATTTCAGTGGAGTCAAAACTTTTGAGACAGATCAGGGATAGGCAGTATGAAGAACCATAATGTTTGACCATGAGGTAAAACCTTGAAGGTGGGGAGTTACCTTTATAATGGAGTATAAATGAGGATGAAATAACCCATTTCAAGAGTATTGTTGATGTGCCTACGAGCATGTGAGATGAACAAATGAATTAATCACATTATTTGAAGGTGAAAGTATATACAAGTGTGAAAAATGTGTACCATGATGTACAATGATAGTTCTAGAAGTCATGCATGAATAAGGAGATAATAGTTTTTGTGACACAATAACTCCTCCATCAGCAGGTTATGGTAGATCTTCAATGACCTAGAGGTTTACTAAACTTTTTCCCATTGCGAAATGGAAGTAGGATGATGTGACTATTGATTTTTTGGAAGTTCTTATGATAATTATAAGGAATAATGGTACCAATTAGTTTATTGTGGACCAACTGACGAAATTAGATCGTTTATTTTCGGTATGAAAAACATTCTTAGTGGATCAGTTTGGAGATTTGTTTGTTTAAGAGATATTCCTTCTATATGGGTTTCCAAGAACTATAGTTTTAGATCACAACTCATGCGTTTATTCACACTTCTAGAGGGGATTGAAGAAGTTTCTCAGTATATAGGTATTATTGAATGTGGATTTCCTCCCACAAACAGATGTAATGTAGGAGCATACTATACATGTTCTTGAGTATATGATACATGCATGTCTTCTTGATTTTGGTGGGTCTTCGGAGAAGCACGTGGGATTAGTGGGGTTTTCCAACTACATCAGTTATATAGGAACTATATAGATGGAACCATACAAGGAACTTTCTAGTAGTCCATCAAAATTACCACTATGTTGTATGGAGTTAGGTGAGTCAAAATCATTGGGATAGAATCTCACTACAGGATACATAAATAGGGGAAGATAGCACCAACTTTTGTTCTACCGTTTGACGTTTGGGAGAGAATTGGACCTCTGACATACTGATTGGATTCTCCATATAAATACTGTTCTATGCAGGGGGTTTTCCATGTATAAAAATGATGATGCTCATATTTTTACATATTTTATTTTTTAATTCATTTTTTTAAACTCACTAGAGTGTTATTTAATGTAAAATTGTCACATTTATTGGTTTTATGTTATTTTGAGGTGAAATGAAAAAATGGCTTAATGTTAGAATTTGATCAAATTTTAATTGCTTATGTGCTTCAGGAAGAATCCAAAATACCCTTCACACATTGGGCGAAGTGAAGTAGCATGACATCAAATTTTGTAGAGAGAAGGAATATTGAAATTCTAGAGTAGAACTTGTACATGTCAGGTACTGAGAGTACACAAGGTGTAGTATCAGTTCCAGATATAATGTAGACCATGTAGAACATGTCAAGACGATCATAGTTGCTATGAAAAACTAGTACACATTATGAGTCTCTAGTACAAAACATGTACCTAAGAAAATCCTGCATACAATGTTTCTTAAAATTCAAAATGATGGATAAAAATTGAACATGATGTGCATGATGTGTAACCCCAGTACATGTCGTGATGACATCAGGGTGTTGGAAAAAATTTGACACTATAATGGCTTTGCATGATTTAGCCTATAAATAGGGGCCTCTTCCACCCTTCCAATGTATCCCAGGGGTACCTGGACAAGAGGGAGTCATGATGATGGAGATACACTAAAGAGGAGATGTATTTCAAGTTGTAATCAATTTTTTTAATGGTTAAATTCAATGAAGTGGTGGGAGGTGATGATTCGAAGATATTTCCCCTTTTGAGTTTGTTTTATTTACTGTAATATCCTTTCATTATGAATTATCCTAAAGATGGTCTGCATGACTAAATGAGGTTTATTTATTTCTTATTTTTAGTTTCTTCTATTTTTTAAGGGAATTTTTATCAACTTATTACTGTAAAATTATTTTTTATTGTTTAAACTTATTTGGTTGAGGTCTCCCAATTGACTAGAATAAAGAAAATTGGGCTTTGTTTCTCAGAGGTTTGTGTGTAATTAAACCACTCTTATAGGATGATAAATACCCATAAATGAGGTCTCTTTATGGTTTCAAGTCAATAGAGGTGTGTAACTTGAGTTCTTGATTTATAAATTGGATAATTAATCTGAAAATAAATTTTCAACAGTAATAAAAGGAATATCTGATGATTAATGCTTGTCCACCGCTACATCTTTAGTTTGTTTGTTTTCATTATAGTTTCCCATTGATTTTCAATGACTAACATAGATTTATTATCACATTATGAATTTATTACTTTAGTTTTTTTAAAATCCCCACAATGTATATTTGTATTATATTACTTATAAAATAATTTCGATAATAGGATGATAGTGTGTAATAAGTGGCCTCATTGAGATCAACCCTAGGGGGTGCCACTATAGTGAATTCTTATGAAAAAAATAAGAAATTAATTGAATAGTGGAATGTCACTAAAAAAATATACCTTCAATTTGGTATATTTTTCTATGGAAGTCAAGTGCTTTCACATGCTATTTTTCTTTAAAAAGCCAAAAATTGAAAAATCAAAAAAATCAAAAAAATAGAGATTCATTTAACATCTTTCATTTATTTGGCCAAAATAAATTTTTATGGTGATTATTCAAATTATTAGCCTATTGAGTAATTTTATGGTGAGCATGGTAGGGAAGTGACATTGAAGATACAAATTTAACAAAATGCCTTCAGGATTCAATAGTATTCTAATATTCTTGAAAAATCAAAAAAGTTTATTGTATTATCGACCAGCAAATCCAAAGAAGTTAATGTCTAATGGATGGAATATCAAAAAATAAAATATAAATTGAATGAAATTATTATTCCTACTATATTTAAAAGGTACATTGGTGAGGTCATTTCCATACATGAAGATCCACTTCCCTATCTAATAAATGAATTTTCAAATGTCCTTCTTGATGAAATAGAAATCAAAGATGAATTTTTTTAAGGAGATTTTGATTTTTAAACCTTATCTTTATTAAAATATTTTTAATTATGAATTGTAAACTATACTCCTATATTATGATTTTTTTGATTTAGTAAAGTTATTTCAAATCCTAGATTTTAATGTCCTGGATCCGGGTGCCACACAACTGGTTCCCCGAACCCGGTTGGTCACATGACCTCAAGCGAATTTACCCAAATGCCAGAGGCTGCCGACTAGAAGTGAGGGACTAGGTCTGATAGTGGTGAAACTATGCCCCCATTTGTCAAAGTGTACCACAGGAGAAATAAATATAAACATACAACAGCGGAAGCAATAAAAAATATAAACCAGAAATGAAAAACATAAGGAAAGATAACTAGAAGCCATACATATATAATGATGCAATATTTCCCATGTCTAAGAAAGCAGTAAAAACAAGATGCACTATAATCAAATACAATATAGTACATGTACCAAGTACAACAAAGAATAACAAAACAATGTAGTATGAACTAAGAAGCACCGCCAGACTAAGCTTTGTCCCATGCTTTTCTAATCTTATGTAACAATCAAGTACCTGTATAGGCTCTCTTTCCATTATGACCACCTACAACAATATAATCACATTGGGCCAAAGGCATGACCCAAACAGGGTGTGAGAAATAAATCCTAGTAGGCGACCACCAATGGCCCATGCCCAAATGATAGTGAAAAATGTGCAACAACCATGTACATTAATGTAAAGAAGTAAACTAGTATGTTCTCAAAAGTAACTGTCCTATAAATTACATTAACATTTTAATAATAGTTTATGAATTCCAAGCATGTGATTTAGCTTGGTTGTACGACATAAGAAATCAACATAGTGAATATTCAATGTAACCGTTGTCCTCAGACATACAAGTCCTTACCCTCAGGCAAGAAGAAACAAATCCCTCAGGTGACTACCCTCAAGAATAAATGAATATTTTCTCAGGCATACGAGATGTCACCCACAGGCACAGAAGCTACTGCCCAAAGGCATAAGAAATGTTACCGTCAAGATAACAAACACTGTCCTTAGGCTAAACAAAATATTTCCCTCAGGAATTCCATATGAAATAAAATAATCGGGACAAGACCAACATAAAAACAAGAAATTATATACGTTTCCTCTCATGAATACTCAAAACATGCTTATAATCACGTCATACCCACGGGTATTCTGGCCAAATGGATAGACAGGGGAAACACACCCATAGGGTGGCCCTGGATCCTAACTACGATTTTAAACATCAGTTCCAATTTAATCATTATATTTTCTATGCAATTATAGATATATTATAAGCTAAGGCCCCAGCCACATGACACCCCGACCATGGGCTAGTGGCACAATAGTACACAAAAATCACTCAAAAGTTTGAAATAAACACCAGACCACCTACCTAGATCTCCCCTAATCGATATATGTGAATGAATCCTCACAAAACATCCAATAATATCATAGATCTGGGATAAAATATCATCCATTCAAACTCAAATAACATCCCCTTGGGAAATAATTGGAAAGAAAAACTCAAGGAGAGGGAAGGGATTACCCGTGCTGTCTAAATGTGATCGTCGGCGAAGGAATCAGAGTCCAAGTGTTCATTCTGGATCTCTTCCATGGTCTGTCCCTCTCTCTCATGGCTTCCCACCATTATAAGCTTCCTCTATTGAAGGAGGAGTCTACTGTCCGTTTTAAGAGAAAAAACATAACTACACGGTGTGTACTCTCAAGTACATGGCGTGCACTTTACATTTTTAACTGTTCCTATGGTGGCTACTTTCAACCGCCACACTGTTCATCCGTCGACATGATTACACAATGTGTAATCCTGATTACATGGCGTGTACTACCGTTCCGCTGGCGGTTACTTCCACCACCTTACCATTCACCTGCCAACTAATTACACTATGTGTATATACTATGTACATGGCGTGTAGTTAGTTATTACACCCTTTATCACTGATAGTCCTACACGCCTTGTATACTCATCCCACATAGCCAAAGTACATGACTTGTGGAAAAGTATGCGACATGTACCCACAATTTTGGTAATTTTCCCCATTTTCCTTATTTTTTCAAAAACCGTAAAAGGAAAAGGAAAATAATATACCCGTCCCTCAAGAATAAGAACCGGGTTCTTAAAAACTTCCCCCCATAAAACAATTTGTCCCTGAATTTACCCTCTAAGGGTAGTGAAGATAAAATTGATAACAACTCTGGCCACTGAGCATGTAGATCGGTCTCCCACTCCCAGGTTTCATCTTGCACATAACCATGCTGCCATAACCCCTATACGAGAAGAACTGACCAACCTCAGATAACCTTTGTGATCCTATCAATAATACAAATTAGATGCACCTCAATGTATGCATCATGCTGAAGCTCAACCTCCTCGTGCTGAAAAATGTGAGACAAGTTTGAGTGACAATGGCGCAGCGGAGATACATGGAAGACGTCGTGCATGGCCCAGTACCTCTATGGTAACTGAAACCGATAGGAAACTAGCCCGACACTCTCCAAAATCTCAAATGGAACCACATTCCTCGGTGAATGTTTACCATATCTTCTTATCCTCTTATGTCCCAACCTCGATGAAACACGCAAGAGAACCTTATCCCCGACCACAAACTCCAAGGGTCGTCTACGGTGATAAGCACAAGATTTCTGACAAGACTATGCTGTAGACATCTGATTCTGAATCAACTGGACCTACTCTGAAATATCATACATGAGACATGGTCCTAGTAAAGATGCCTCACCTGCTTCTAATTATCCTATGGGTGATTGGCATGACCTAACATATAAAGCCTCAAAAGGTTCCATATCAATTGTTACCTAAAAACTATTATTGTAGGAAAACGTAACCAGGGGTATGTGCTTCTCTCAAGAGCCCCCAAAGTCCAGGACGCATGGACGTAGAATATCCTCAAGCACCTGTATTTTTCGCTCTGACTGGCCATCGGTCTGAGGGTGGTAAGCTGTGCTCAGAAGCACCAGTGTACCCAGTGACCTCTAAAAAATCTACCAGAAAAGAGATGTCAAACTGGAGTCCCTATCTAAAACAATAGAATGAGGGACCCCATGAAGTCGTACTACATCTTGGATAAAAAATTGTACGAGATCATCAACATTGAAGGTCTCCTTGATGAGCTAACTTAGTAAGTCTTCCCAAAACAACCCATACAATATCGTTGCCTTGAGGTCACCTCAGTAACCCTGTCACAAACCTCATCGTGACATCATCCCATTTCCACCCCGAAATGGGTAACTATTGTAACTATCCGGCTAGCCTCTGATTCTCCTCCTTCACCTGTTGACAGGTGGAGCATCACGTAACAAGACCATCAACCTATCTTTTCATACCCGACCAATAATACTGAAGTCCGAATTCATGGTATATATTGGTAACTCTGCGATATACATCCCAAGATGATGAATGAAATTTCCGTATCAACTCCTCATGTATATCCCCTGGAACCCACACTCATACATTGATACACAGTACCTCATCATCGCCTATCTTCCACCCAGGAGTAGGTTCCTCACTTGCCACCGACTCCCGTATAACTAGGCCTTTAGTATCTGATTACTTTCTCATCCTCAATCTATCCCGAAGAGTAATACTCATAGAAAACGATAAAATATAAGTTTTCCCTTGACCATCGGGCACCTCCAAATGCATCTCCGAGAAAAAATACATAAGCTTCCACTCACCACTGGCCTCCTGTGCTGTCTGTATCTGAGTCCTCTTACTCAGTGTATCAGCTACTACATTACCCTTACCAGGTGTATAGGCAAGCTCGAAGTCAATGGACTGAATGTATTCATCCACCTTTGTTGTCTCAAATTCATGTCATGCTAGGTAAAGATTTATTTAAGACTTTTGTGGTCCATAAACACCACAAAATGTTCTCCCAAGAGATATGGTCTCCAACAACGTAATGCATGAACAACTCCAGCCAACTCGAGATCATGCGTCAGGTAGTTCATCGAATGTGGCCTTAACTGATGATACTCGTACGCAACTACTCAATCACCCTGCAAGAACGTTGAAGATGACCCGTCTTGCTGCAAGCTCGATTCTCTTCTGGGTCACGTGGACACTGAGGTCCATTGTGCCCCTCTTTACCACACAGATAGCACATGACTTGGCCACCTGAGGAATTAATCTGACTAGCACTACCACTGTGAGAGAAATATATGTGACTCTTCTTCTTGCCAGTAGAAATAGTACTAGATATTGGTGCTTAACCACCTTGGTTTTCCCCACTAGCATCGCACAGGTTCCACTCTGCAATAAGTTTCTGGCTCACAATAGCATGCACTGTAGGCAACCTGATTACATTTACCATCCCCTGAATGTCATATCGAAGACCATTCTCAAAACGTCTAGCCCTTAATGTCTCGTCACCCACCGTAACAGGTGAAAAACATTGTAGCACATTGAAACATGTAGAATAGTCCATCAATGACATGGATCCCTACTGCAGATTCATGACCTTTCAATCACGATCACCCCTCCGCGTCTCTGTAAAGAATAAGTCATAGAAGAATTCTTGAATAACATCCCAGGCCATGTCTCAGTGATATGAAATCTGGGTGGTAACATCCCACCATCTCTTGGTGGAATCATGCAACATATAAGTAGTGAGCATGACCATCCTCCCTGGAGAAGTCTCAAGATTCTCGAAGATAGTATGCAATGAGTCCTGCCATGACTCCATAGCCTGTGGTCCGTCATCCTTTGAAAATGTTGGTGGATGTTGCTACTGGAAAATACATGTTAGCTCTGCCATAAATGTGGCAGCCGACACTGCTCCCTAGAAGGTCTGCATGAACCACATGAAGCCTTCCTGGAACTGCGCATCCATGCCTGCATCCAGTATAATGGCTGGCACTACATATGGCACTACTAGAGGATCCATCGGTAGCCTATAACCTACCATCTCGGCAGTATAATAGTTGTTTCTCTCTTGGAGAATAACTGGAGTTCGTCTCAGTTCCATGACTCTACAAGGTCAAACCGGAGCCTTAGATTAAAATCATCAAGGACCAAGAACTGAAAACGTACGAAGGGAGAAGGAGAAAGAAAACATTCAAGTTTTACAACACAAGACTACACGACATGTATAATAACCACATGGCATGTTCCTTTATTTCTTTCACATGGTCGTGTACTTCTGCCAGCACTGGTCGTGTAACACCCCAAGCACACGACGTGATTACATTACACACGACCTATACATGAATTATCTTCCCCTACACGAGTCCTTCTACATGGATAAGACACACGACTCTATTTTGAATGATAATACATGGCGTGTATAAGGTATACATGACATGTGCCCTTAAGCCATTACATTTTCATATTATAATGTCATCTTAGGTGTGTCTCAACCCTAGGCTCATGGAGTGTTGCACCTGAACATGGTGTGTGAACCACTCCATATCCCCAGCCACACAGCCTGTTCCACATGGTCTCTCACTTGTAAAGACTACGCGGTGTGTCCCTTAGGTACACGGTGTGTTTTAAATGAGCTTCGCCAACCCGTGTTGTTCGAGACACGGCCAGCTACATAGCTCACACTACATGGCATGTTCCAGATAGACACGACATGTACTAGAAGAGGTAGCACTGACCTATGTTGTTAGTTACACGGTCAGGTCCCAAGATTGAACTACATGAAATGTTCGTCATTGATATGGTGTGTTTAAGAAATGATTTCTCCATCCATGTTATTAGTCACATGGCAGATAGACGGTCAACACGACATGGCGTGTACAATCGATACACGGTGTGTGCCATCTAGAGTTTTCCCATTCCATGTGTATGCCTACACGGACTATGAAACAGTTAGGAACTACACAGTGTGTACTCTCGGTACACGCCGGGTTCTTAATTTTTTTCAATTTCTTCCCAAACAGAAGATTACATAGCCTGTGTTCATAGAACCACACACCGTGTTTTCTGGGGTTCCTGACATTACACCTCAGAAACTTCTCTGGAGCCCCTTTTCTTAAATTTCAAGCATCGGTATGCCAAATTTTGATCCGTGGGGGACCATACTTGCCGTGAATCAATGTTTAACACCCGACCTTTCACTTTATAGTTCCAAACAAAATAAAACGATGGCTCGTGATATACTAAATTCTGGTCCAAGAGAGCTCATAATTCTTAGGATCCAAATTTTATTGTCCATCAACCCAAACATAACTTCAACCAATACCCAATCAAAAGTGGGCGTATATATCAAGGTACATATCACAACGACATGCATTTTCAAACACACCATATGTCACAACAACATTCAATTTCTAATGAACCTATGTAACACCCCGAGCTTCCATGATACGCTTCTCATTCAATAATGCAATAACTTGCATTGTACGCAACTTCGAGTTCTAAAACACCGCGACTAAACAAAGTAGTCGTTATGAATAGTAATAACCACTTTTTAAAATTATAGAAATTTTATATTTTGAAAATGGACTTCATTTTTGGATTCGGAATATCGAAATTAGCCTATGTTGAATTTTTGGTATTTTTCTGAGAACTTCTAATTTTTTATGAATAGTGAAAAATACTTAAAAACAACTTATTTAATCAAAATAATTTATAGTGATAAGTTATACTACTGAGTGGTTTTATAGTATAATTATAATATATTTTTACCATTTTATCCAATGGTGTTCATTAGAATTAATTTAACATTGAAATTTGACATAAACAATTATTAATCTTTTGATATAAATTGTTTCTTAAAAACACGCTATTTGTTGTGACAGTGGGAATTAATTATAAAATTAATTAATTAAACTTATATGTTTGGAATTTTGTAAAATATACATCATTTTTGAATTCGGAATATCAATTATAGCTTAGGGTGAAATTTTGGCATTGTTCTGAAAAACTTCAATTTTTGATTAATAGTGAAACCACTAAGTGGTAGTTAAATAACTGATTTTTCGTTTAAATGAAATATTACCACTTCTGTGAATTTATTTTCAAAAATCCGACATACATGGTTGTCATTAAGAAGTAAAATGTGGTTCAATGAGATTAAAATAATTTTTGGTGAATAGTAAGTTTTAAGATCTTAATCGCGATTAGAGGTAATTAGTGTAGTTTTAGGTAAAAATAATGTTTCAATAATATGAGATGAGCATGACACATGTCCTACCCTCATTGGATGTTCCATGGCCGACCAAGACAATCCATGGGTCAACTTGGGGACCCCATGGAGCCACTTTAGTTGGAAAATGACATAAATACCTTTTATTTAATGTTAAAGTAAAAAATGACACAAACATGAAATGTTTTACTAAAACAATTTTTACATGGGATTCTACAAGTCATATGTTTGACTATAAATAGTCATTGGAAAGATAAAACGATTTTCTACATCATAGTATTTTTTTTATAATTTTTATACATTAAATATATTAAATTATTTATGACATCATTATGATGCAGCGATGAACTCATTATTTAACGATTTTAATAAAATGAAAAGATAATGTAAAATCCAAGGATTAAACTTGTCCAAAGACTATTTTATGGGTAGATTGTGAACCCTTATAACCTTAGACACGAATTATATAAGTGTGGGACCTTTTGAATCCGAAAAGCATTGTATAATAATGTAACATTTCCTTACTTTCCAAGAGTGCCCCTCCTCTCCTCCTATAAAAGGCCCCCACCTCTATCACCTCATTAACACTTTCAAGCCATTTGGCTCGGCCAAACTCTGCCCAAATACTCTCCCAAATTTCCCCCCTTACTCCTAGAAGCCTCACTTTGGGCAGAATTTTTCCCAAGGAAGCCTTTGGCTCAAATCAAAAGAGTTACCCGATTTTAAGGTAATATCTTCTCTTATGTTATTTTTTATTATTTTGCCTCTCCAGCCCCTTAAACTCTTTTTATTCCTTTATTTTGTAACAACTCCAGTATACTCAATATACTAGGATGTTTTTATAAAAAGTATTCTAGCTAAACTTGCACACACCTACATCTAATGGTCAAAGAACATACGGTTTCTGTGGATGGCGAATTTCTGCCTCACGAAACGATGATTGTTCAAAACTCATATAACGCCTTCAAAGGTGGCCATTAAGATGTAACTATATTTATATATGATATATAATATGTTTATTTTTTCCTTATTCTTCTGTATTTCTCTTTTATGGAATACTTTATGATTTCCATTATGGGTAAACGCGATATTTTCATTTTAGGAAGTGCGGACTACCGCCCCCTCAAAGTGATGTGAATCATTAATACCATATGTGGGATGTGTAATGGATGGAGTAAATGATATTATATATGATATTATACTAGAACTATACTATACCTGTATATAATTATGATTTCATTCCATTAAATACGAAATAGAAATGAAAGTAGCGTTCATGCGTACGTACGGCTTACCGTCTCCATGAACGGTGCATTTAATTTCTTACCTCTAAATGTTACGTAATATTATGAATGAATGTATATACTGGATATATATGATATATATGATAACTACATCATGAATATAATTCTTTATATAATGGATATTTCACCACATGAACAACTTGTAATTATAAGAAGTTTATTGTTGACTCAAGTACCAAAGATCGACAAAACGACCGTTATTAACTTAAATAATTACATAATGTTCATAACATTGTAATAAGTGATATAAAAAGGATAATGAAATTGAAAATTGTTCTTAATAAGGTAGATATTAACTCTAGTTTATTATTCAGGAGGTTAAAGAACGGTTGAGTCAAGTCGGACACGAGGTAAGGGAACTTCTTAACCCAATTTCTATTCTTTGGGTTAATATCCTACTTTCAAATTATGTCATGATATTATTATGTCCTATCTTGTATTTTTACATTATTTATGTGTAATTATAGTGAATACACATAATAGACCTACTTTATAAAAAAATGATCTTTTTAGGGACTTCGTCTCAATCCCCTTTCATTGAGGCATATTTGGTTTTATACACAACTTTCTTTTATACGGTGTATAAACCCCTTTGACTTTTACGGTTATTCAAAAGGAATCTTTTTATACAAAGCGTTTTGCTAAACGACAAAAGGGAATGTTTTTCTTTCCGTACTTATGCGACGACAACGACTTCACCGCCTCCATGACCATTATTTGAGTTTCGGCTTCCTCTACAAGCCATTTTTTTAATGAAAAATAAATACAAAGTTTTAACTTTCTTTTATTTTGGTATTGAAAATGGTTTTGAATGCGTTTTTATTATATCAATGTGTTGTATTGATATGTTTTGATTAAAATGTGGAAATGTTATGTTGCCTTTATACATATTTTATGTGATACGATTATGTTATGGTTTATGATAAGTTTAAACCTATTCATATGAGGAATGTATTGGACTTAATAAGTGATAGGTGGAGCCCGCTATAGCTCCTCGATGCATCGGTAGGTCTCATGAGACAACTAGACGTGGAATTGGCCGAGGCCCTTTCCCAATTTGATTTATGGTTTTGGCCGAGGCCTTAATCATTTTAGACGTCTTGGCCGAGGCCTCGAAAAAATGTTTCAGAATGTCTGGCAATATACATTCCCTCATTATGAAAGTGGTTATTGATATTGCATGTGATTATTTGACCAGTAGAATATCCATGTGAATATGTAAATGGCATTATCTAATTTTACTTTTGCAACATTATGTTGAAGTTCATGTTTAAAAGGCTTTTGTTTTAGTTATACATTTCCTTAAATGTTAATTTTTATTTATGAAAGCTTCCGCAATATTGTTATCCTTACTGAGCATCTGAGCTCACCCCTTTCAATGTTTTAATATTTTCTAGGATGTGAAGAAGTATTTTAGGAATGACCTACAGGGATAGTCAGAAGAGGATATGAGTGTGGACTATGAAGACTTTGTTAGTGTAGTTTTTCACCTTATGTTGTAATGTAACATTTATGAATGTATCTAGTGTTTCCAAGGCTACTAAACTAATCGGTCTTTCGAGACATGATCTTTTGTGATCATGCCAGTGTTACGAAGTAGTGCACCGACTCTGGTTAGCTGGGGTCGGGGCATTACAGTTGGTATCAGAGGCAGTTTAGTACTAACCTTGGAAGCTAGATTTAGATAAACTCTGATTAGAGCACATATCCCAAAGATAGACTTTGAGGATTAGTATAGAAGAACTTCCTAGAATTTTGGTATTATAAAATGTTATGAGATTCTGAGAAATACATCCCTGTCTGGATACGAGCAGGTAGAGGCAGCTCTGGCAAAGATGTACCTAGGGGCAAAACCTGAAAACACCTCTTTGAGCTAGACTCGAACGGGAACTGGTGCACGACAACGGGCCTTGCTGCACTCTTGGTTACGACACTCCCGGGGGATATGCTTTGGATAATTCTCATTTTCATTATAAACCACTATGAAGGGTTATGAGTATATACTTCCTCAAAGGAAAAAAAATTTATGGATTATATCCATAAATTGTTCAATTTATGTTAAGTGTTTTATAAGTATGGAATTATGTATTTTGATTCATAAACTAATCTAGTTTATGCCATTGTTTAGAAATGGCACCTAGTGGAAGGAATGGAAACTGTATCAATGCACGCACTCCGTGTAGGGATTTCCCTCCTGCTCAAGATAATTATTGTGGATCTGGAGATACAACTGGTGCTGATCAACTTACTACCATACTGGGACAACTCACTCAGGTTATGAATAATAACCTTACTCGTATTGAGCACCCTGATCCGTAACATGGAGGATCAATATTAGACCGCTTCATGAGGCAACAACCACCAACATTTAATGGGGGTACAAATCCTTTAGTAACTGAGCAATGGATAAACTCCTTAGAGAAAATATTCCTTGCCTTGGGGAGTAGAAAAAGGGAGAAGGTTATCATGGCAGTTTACCGCCTCACTGGAGATGTCGATCAATGGTGGTCATTGATTCAAAACACAAAGGAAGATGATGAATTAAAAAACATGGAATGGCAGGAGTTCAAAGAGATGTTATTAGAAAAATACATTCCTCGAGACCATCGAGTGGATATGGAAAGGAAATTTCCGAGTCTGAGGCAGAACGAGGATGAGAATGTCGCAATGTATGAGGTAACATTACAAGGTTAGCGAGGTATGCTGTAGATTACATACATAGCCCAAGAAGTAAGACTGATCGTTTCTTTGATGGGTTAAAACCATTTCTCCATAGAGCTTTATTATCACAATCTTTCTCAACATACGAAGATATTGTCTCATGTGCTATCAAGACAGAAAAGGAATTGTCTAAGTCTTATGACAACAAAGTAAAGCAAGAGAAGAAAAGAACGGTGGAACAAGAGACAGATAAAGGGAAAAATGGAAATAAGGATTTTACTTTATGTGATAATTGTGGGAAGAATCACCCTGGTACTTGCCTAAAAAGAATGGGAGTTTGTTATAAATGTGGAGAAAAAGGTCACCAGCTGCGTGATTGCAAGGGAAAGAAAGAGGCTATCAATGTTGAATGCTACAATTGTAGGGAAATGGGGCATTATGCAAATGAATTTCCTAAGCGTCAGGGAAACTTACCTCAGAAAAGGCCAAGGGATCAAGGAAAATCTTATGTTGTTACTACAGTTGAAGCAGAATAATTAATGTATTGGTTCTTTTGGACTCATGGATTATATTCTGGTTATTAGAATAATGTGATATATATATAAGGATTGTACTGCAGTACTTGTTGTTTTAGTATGGTTTTAATATGATGAAGGTAATCATATTTTTAGTATGTGACAATAAGAGAAACTTTACTTTGTTTGGGGAATCTGATAAATTGATTTTGGAATTAAGTGACTTTTAGAGAAATTCTGGACAGAGGTATTTTGGATAACTATAAAGGTTGGAGTGGATTAAGTTGATCTTTGGATAGTATTGTTTATGGTTAAAAAAATTATGACGATTATTTTTGGAATATTATAATACTATAGTTTTAGGAAAAGGACAACCTGAAGGGTGGGGCATAACCCGTCGCGTCGGACAAAGCTGCAGGAATCGAACCCACAACCATAGTGCGACAGGCCTTTATTTCATACCACTAGCCTACAGGAAGTCCCTGGTTATTACAAAATAATTTTACTAATCTAAATGGTATGTGTTAATATTTGGAACCTTATACAATTAGGATAAGTATAACATTTTTGAGTTCTATTATCTTTTTGAGTGAAAGATGAGTTGAAGGTTGAAACTCTAATTGTAAAGCATGAATATATATATACCTATATCTTATTCAATGAATAAATTAATTCTTAAACTTTAGTAAATGGATATTAAAACAAAAAAAAGGTGTTATCCTAATACCTTATGTTTTGTTGAACTGATGATATTTTAAATCAATATAGATTGAAGGCTTTGAGGCCCTCAATTTGACAGTTGATTTTGATTGATGACCTCAATCACCCCTAAAAATATTTACGTTTTCCTCCAATTATATGTCTCTAATTTCCACCAATGTTCTCCTAATCGAGATCATAATGGGGTGGTGACTTTTTCATTTCCCTTTCCCTCTTATTAAGGCTAAATTTTATTAATCTTATTTCCGATGTGGGTTTTCCAAAAAGGTATTTTCTCTTTTCAAACTTTTATTTTCAAAGAAAAAATTTCAAATTGCGAGGACGCAATTTATTGAAGGAGGGGAGAATGTAACACCCCGAGCTTCCATGATACGCTTCTCACTCAATAATGCAATAGCTTGCATTGTACGCAACTTCGAGTTCTAAAACACCGCGACTAATCAAAGTAGCCGTTATGAATAGTAATAACCACTTTTTAAAATTATAGAAATTTTATATTTCAAAATGGACTTCATTTTTGGATTCGGAATATCAAAATTATCCTATGTTGAATTTTTGGTATTTTTCTGAGAACTTCTAATTTTTTATGAATAGTGAAAAATACTTAAAAAAAACTTTTTTAATCAAAATAATTTATAGAGATAAGTTATACTACTGAGTGGTTTTAATGTATAATTAGAATATATTTTTACCACTTTATCCAATGGTGGTCATTAGAATTAATTTAACATTGAAATTGGACATAAACAATTATCAATCTTTTGATATAAATTGTTTCTTAAAAACACTCTATTTGTTGTGACAACGGGAATTAATTATAAAATTAATTAATGAAACTTATATGTTTGGAATTTTGTAAAATGGACATCATTTTTGAATTCGGAATATCAATTATAGCTTAGGGTGAAATTTTGGCATTGTTCTGAAAAACATCAATTTTTGATGAATAGTGAAACCACTAAGTGATAGTTAAATAACTGATTTTTCGTTTAAATGAAATATTACCACTTCTGTGATTTTATTTTCAAAAATCTGACATACATGGTTTTCATTAATAAGTAAAATGTGGTTCAATGAGATTAAAATAATTTTTGATGAATAGTAACTTTTAAGTTCTTAATCGCGATTAGAGGTAATTAGTGTAGTTTAAGGTAAAAATAAAATTTTAATAATATGAGATGATCTTGACACATGTCCTACCCTCATTGGATGTTCCATGGCCGACCAAGACAATCCATGGGTCAACTTGGGGACCCCATGGAGCCACTTTAGTTGGAAAATGACATAAATACCTTTTATTTAATGTTAAAGTATAAAATGACACAAATATGAAATGTTTTACTAAAACAATTTTTAAATGGGGTTATACAAGTCATATGTTTGACTATAAATAGTAATTGGAAAGCTAAAACGATTTCCTACATCATAGTATTTTTTTTATAATTTTTAGACATTAAATAAATTAAATTATATATGACATCATTATGATGCAGCGATGACCTCATTATTTAACGATTTTAATAAAATTAAAGGATAATGTAAAATCCAAGGCTTACAATTTTTCAAAGACTATTGTATGGGTAGATTTAGAACCCTTATCACCTTAGACACGAATTATATAAGTGTGGAACCTTTAGAATCTGAAAAGCATTGTATAATAATGTAACATTTCCTTACTTTCCAATAGTGCCCCTCCTCTCCTCTTATAAAAGGCCCCCATCTCTACCACCTCATTCACACTTTAAAACCATTTGGCTAGGCCAACCTCTTCCCAAATACTCTCCCAACTTTCCCCCCTTACTCCTAGAAGCCTCACATTGGGCAGAATTATTCCCAAGGAAGCCTTTGGCTCAAATCAAAAGAGTTACCCGATTTTAAGGTAATATCTTCTCTTATGTTATTTTGTTTCATTTTGCTTCTCCAACCCCATAAACTCTTTTTATTACTTTCTTTTGTAACAAAACCAGTATCCTCAATATACTAGGATGTTTTTATAAAAAGTATTCGAGCTACACTTGCCCACACCTACATCTAATGGTTAAAGAACATACGGTTTCTGTGGATGGCGAATTTCCGCCTCACGAAACGATAATTGTTCAACACTCATATAACACCTTCAAAGGTGGCCATTAAGATGTCACTATATTTATATATGATATATAATATGTTTATGTTTTCCTTATGATTCTTTATTTCTCATTTATGTAATACTTTATGATTTCCATTATGGGTAAACGCGATATTTTCATTTTAGGAAGTGCGGACTACCGCCCCCTCAAAGTGATGTGAATCGTTAATACCATATGTTGGATGTGTAAAGGATGGAGTAAAAGATATTATATATTATATTATACTGGAACTATAATATACCTTTATATAATTATGATTTCATTCCATTAAATACGAAATAGAAATGAAAGTAGTGTTCATGCGTACGTACGGCTTACCGTCTCAATGAACGGTGCATTTCATTTCTTTCCTCTAAATGTTACGTAATATTATGAATGAATGTATATACTGGATATATATGATATATATGATAACTAAATCATGAATATAATTCTGGATATAATGGATATTTCACCACATGAACAACTTGTAATTATAAGAAGTTTATTGTTGACTCAAGTACCAAAGATCGACGAAACGACAGTTATTAACTTAAATAATTACATAATGTTCATAACATTGTAATAAGTGATATAAAAAGGATAATGAAATTGAAAATGGTTCTTAATAAGGTAGATATTAACTCTAGTTTATTATTGAGGAGGTTAAAGAACGGTTGAGTCAAGTCGGACACGAGGTAAGGGAACTTCTTAACCCAATTTCTATTCTTTGGGTTAATCTCCTACTTTAAAATTATGTCATGATATTATTATGTCCTATCTTGTATTTTTACATTATTTATGTGTAATTATAGTGAATACACATAATAGACCTACTTTATAAAAAAATGATCTTTTTAAGGACTTCGTCTCAATCACCTTTCATTGAGGCATATTTGGTTTTATACACATCTTTCTTTTATACGGTGTATAAACCCCTTTGACTTTTACAGTTATTCAAAAGGAATCTTTTTATACGAATCGTTTTGCTAAACGACAAAAGGGAATGTTTTTCTTTCCATACATATGTGGCGACAATGACTTCTCTGCCGCCGTGACCATTATTTGAGTTTCGGCATCCTCTACAAGCCATTTTTTTTAATGAAAAATAAATACAATGTTTTAACTTTCATTTATTTTGGTATTGAAAATTGTTTTGAAAGCGTTTTTATTATATCAATGTGTTGTATTGATATCTTGTGATTGAAATGTGGAAATGTTATGTTTCCTTTATGCATGTTTTATGTGATACGATTATGTTATGGTTTATGATATCTTTAAACCTATTCATATGAGGAATGTATTGGACTTAATAAGTGACGGGTGGAGCCCGCTATAGCTCCTTGATGCATCGGTAGGTCTCATGAGACAACTAGACGTGGAATTGTCCGAGGCCCTTTCCCAATTTGATTTATGGTTTTGTCCGAGGCCTTAATCATTTTAGAGGTCTTGGCTGAGGCCTTGAAAAAATGTTTCAGAATGTATGGCATTATACATTCCCTCATTATGAAAGTGGTTATTGATATTGTATGTGATTATTCGACCAGTAGAATATCCATGTGAATAAGTAAATGGCATTATCTCATTTTACTTTTTCCACATTATGTTGAAGTTCATGTTTAAAAGGCTTTTGTTTTAGTTATACATTGCCTTAAATGTTAATGTTTATTTATGAAAGCTTCCAAAATATTGTTATCCTTACTGAGAATCTGAGCTCACCCCTTTCAATGTTTTAATATTTTCCAGGATGTGAAGAAGTATTTTAGGAATGACCTGCAGGGATAGTCAGAAGAGGATATGAGTGTGGACTATGAAGACTTTGTTATTGTAGTTTTTCACCTTATGTTGTAATGTAACATTTATGAATATATCTAGTGTTTCCAAGGCTACTAAACTAATCGGTCTTTCGAGACTTGATCTTTTGTGATCATGCTAATGTTACGAAGTAGTGCACCGACTCTGGGTAGCTGGGGTCGGGGCGTTACAACCTACATGGAATGGAAACAATGCATGGAATGTGTAAATAAAATGTTCCTAAATGACGCATATATGGAATACCCACATCTCATCGGTAAAAAAAAATAAACAGCACACACAAGTGTGTCACCCAACAGCGAAATCAAATCAACCGTAAATGTGAAAAATCAGTATAATTGAAACACAATGTAAATTGAATTTTCCTTATACACGAGTTAGATACTCCTGGGAATAGCTTATTACCAAGGACCAATTCTATCATATCCCTATCTATTGGCTCCAAACAGTAAGTAAAAGAAAAAAACTCCTATCATACCACTTTGTAACGTCCTGGATGTGGTGCCACACAACGGGTGCCCCAAACCCAGTTGGTCACATGACCTCAATAGCATTTCCCTAAACTCCAGAGGTTGTCGACTAGTAGTGTGGGCCTAGGTCTAATAATGGGGAAACTATGATCTCATTTGTCAGAGTGTAGCACAATGAAAATAAATATAAATATACAACAGTGGAAGAAATAAAAAATATAAAGATGAATTGGACAGCATAAGGAAAGATAACTGGGAGTCATACATATATAATGATACAATATGTCCTATGACTAAGAAAGCAGTCAAAATAGGATAAACTGCAATCAAATACAATACAGTAAATGTACCAAGTACAACAAAGAAAAAAAATAGTGCAACAGGAACTCAGTAGCATCGCAAGCCTGAGCTCCGTCTCATGCTCTCCTACTCCTCGGAAAAAATCAAGTACCTGTATAGGGTACCTTTCCCTTATCAACACCTACAGAAATATAATATGTTTTGTCCCAAGACATGACCCAAACATGGTTTGAGAAATAAATCACCGTAGGCATCGACCAAAGGCCCGTTCCCAACGGATAGTGAAAAATGTGCAACATCCATGTGCAGTAATGTAAAGAAGTAAACTAGGAAGTACTCGAAAGTAACTAACCTTTCAATTACGTTACCATTTTAATAATCAGTTAATAATTCAAAGCATGTGATTTAACTTGGCTGGTACAACATAAGAAATAACCACAGTAAATATTCAATGTATCCATTGTGTTGAACCCTCTGGGAGAATTAGTTGAACTCGTATTTTGATAATCCCAATTATACTCAATTATAGTTTGATAATATCTATATTGATTAATGATTAATTACTTATTTCAGTATTTCTGTACACCATGAACATATTCATATATTATAATATTTATATTATCTTCATAGAATTTGGTTACTGGAAGGATATATATTCTATCTTAACCCATTCTGCCAATAGAATTCTTAAACAGACAGGTGGTCACCATTACAGAACAAAGCTACCGATGTGTAAAGTCAACCGGTACAACAAGTCTACCATTACGTGAAGGTCACCAATACAGACAAGTCACCGTTATTCAAGCCTACCGATACGGACAAGTCACCGTTATTCAAGCCTACCGATACAGACAAGTCACTGTAATACAAGCCTACCGATACAGACAAGTCACCATTATACAAGCCTACCGATGAAGACAAGTAACCGTTATACAAGCCTACCGATACAGAAAAGTCACCATTCTACATGCCTATTGATATAGACAAGTCACTGTTATGCAAGCCTACCGTTACAGACAAGTTACCGAAGGAAGTCTACTGATACACCAAGGAAGCTACATGTACATGAAAGATACCATTACACACAAGTAACCGATACAAAGACCTACCGTGACACAAGGATACCGATATCCAAAGATGCCGTTCTAGAGAAGCCAACGCTGCCTTAATTTCTTTATCATTATTTTATCTAACCAACGGTCATATTAGGTATATTTTAATGCTCTGTATTTTATTTAATGAAGGTTGTTGGATGTCAGGGAACCATACCTCATACCTGCAAAAAGAAATCATTTCTTTTTCCAGAGCTCGTGCCATAAATACAAGAAGTTCCTATTGCTGCAAGATATTCAGTGGAAATAAAAAAGTGATCTACAAGTGACATACACAAGAAGAGCGCATACAGATATACAGGCACGACCAAGATGAAACAAGAAGCTCATTCACACTCATGCTCACTCAAGACGAGCTCTGTACATTCACGAGGACTTGGAACAACTTCATCGACTACATTTTCACTGTCTCTGAACCTGGATGTCAAGTAGACGACACTCTATTTTCCAAAAAAAACCAGAAGAGGACTCATTACCATTTCTGATCAATCTGAAGGAGTCCAGAGCTACACTGCAATCACTAGAGCCATTCTAAACTCTATATCTTACTCAGTGATTTATTGTTTACATTACGAGCAGTTTGTGTCATCCGTAATAATTTAAACACACACTGTCTCTTGAACCTTAACTGTAGGATCTATAAATCCTCATTCTAACTTCATACATCTTCTATTTCCCACTGTGGATAGTGGAAGAGGTCGTGTGTGACATGGATAGATGTATTTTCTATTGTTTTTGTTTCCCATGTAGAACTGTGGTAGAGGTCTTTGACCTAGACAGTTGTATACTGTTGTGAACCCCGATCCCGGGTGTGGATAAAATTTATATAAATTGTTGAGAGGACTAAGTCTCAGTTTGGGACTAAACCTCTTGGTTATATATGTTGTTCTTTGTTTAGTTTTATCTAAAACCATTTTATTCCACTACTAAGTTCATTAAAAATAAACTATTTTCATTGTTACTCTGATAATTGAATTAGCAAGTGTCTGCATTATTTGTAAATCATTAGGTTAGTTTCAAAAGATAATCTGATCTTCTGATTAAATAAAATGGGAATTAATCAATCCCTTGAGAACCTAACTGAAAGTTTTCTTTAGTTCAAATTCTCTACAATTCAATTAGTATTTTAAATTGGGGGATTTTAGTAAAGGATTTTAAACAAAAATTTTAATTGGAACTCAATTCACCCCCCCTCTTGACTGTCCACTCTGACCAACATTTTGTATCAAAGGATTAAAATATTTTCTGATGTACTCTATTTTTCAACTATGATTTAAGTTGTATTTTAAAGTTCTTAAAATTTATTTTATTTCTAAATTTTTATCTCTTTAAATTTTTTGTTGTAACCTAGTTATCATGGATAACAGACTTGATGGTGTTGCTACTAATAGGCCACTATTTTTCAATGGAAACAATTATGCTCAATGAAAGATTAAGATGGAAATTTATTTAGAAAGCATGGGTTTTGATATTTGGACTGCCATAGAATCAGAATATAAAATTCCCACTACTGTTAGATCCACTTGGAATGAAGCTAATAAGACAACTTACAATAATAATTGCAAAGCTATGAATGATCTATATTGTGCATTAGGAGATGAGTAATTTAATATAATATCTGCTTGTAAGACTGCATATGAAATTTGGGATACTTTAAGTGTTTCTCATGAAGTAACTACTAACGTGAAGGAAATGAGATTGAACACATATAATATTAAATATGATAATTTTATGATAAATCCTGATGAACCCATTTATGATATGTATCTCAAGTTTATCAAAATGATCAATACAATGATCTCACTGGGAAAGGATGTTCCATCAAAGGAGAAGATCATGAGAATTTCGAGATGCATATCTGAAAGATGGAGGGGCACTTTTGTTTCAATCAGAGAATCTTGTGATATTGGTGAACTGCCAGTCAAGGAACTCATTTGTAAGTTGATGATGTATGAAGAAGAACATAAGGTAAACAATGAATAAGAATATGAACCAAAATGTAAGTTAGTTGCCTTCAAGACAACTACATCAATGAATAAGGATAATGAGAAACTTCAAGCTGTATGTGATAGCTCAAGCTCTAAGGAAAGTGAAAGTGTATCTGACAGTGATGCAAAAATGGCTCACATAGCCAAAATATTTAAGAAGTTTTATAGGAAGAAGAAGTTTTTCAGAAAATCAAATTACAAAGGTAAGTAGGACAATAAGGGACACTGGAAACAGGACTAGAAAAAATCTAACAAATATGATGAAGTTGTCTGCTATGAATGAAAAAGAAAAGCACATATAAAAGCGGACTGTCCAAAGCTGAAATACAAGAAGAAATATGAGTATAAGGATAATATGTATAAGAAAGCCATGAAGGCTACGTGGAGTGCTTCTGAGGATAGCTCCAGTGAATCTGAAGCTTCTGAGACTGAAAACATAAATAAGGAAAACATGTGTTTTATGACAAACATTTCTACGGTAACATCTGAAACTCCTGCTTTAAATTCATATTATTCTGGAGATTAATCTGATTCTGAAAATATGTCAAAATATAAACTGTTTGAATAATGTGTTATGTTGGAAGAAACCTGTAATGATCTGAAAGACAAATACAAAGGTTTAAAGAAACAATATGCTTTAACTATTATACATAAATCTGATCTTGACATATAAATGGAAAAGAATGCTCAGTTTCTTAAAGAAAACATTGAATTGAAATTGTCAAATGTGCAACATAGAAAGGATTTAGAGAAGTTCACAAATAGAAAAGATACTCTTAGTCAAATTCTAGTTAATCAGATTGCACCTAGATATACTACTGGTATAGGATACCAACCTGGACTAAGAAAAATTACCAAAAATAGATTTATTTCTAAATCTGGACAGAATGTAGATAGTTCAAGTTCTGGAAGCTCATATGCTTCAACTAGTTATATTCTTAGTTACAGATCTAATAAGGTTTATCTGTCTAAATCTGTTGATTTTGAAAATCTTATGAGACCCATAAGACAAATTTGGGTACCTAATGTTTTATTGGCTAATATTTCTTGTCTTAAGAAAATCTGGGTACCAAAATCATTTCCTATCTAAATTTTTTTGTACAGTACCTGCTTAAAGAGATCCTGTAGAAATACTTGGTACTTTGAAAGTGGATGTTCAAGACATATGTCAGGAGACTTCTCATTATTTAAATTCTTAGTCAGAGTTGGTGGAGGTTTTGTCACATTTGGTGACAATTCTAAAGGGAAAATCATCGGCTTAGGCTAGATTGGTAACACTGACCCAGTATTAATTTATAAAGGTCTATTTGTTGATGGACTTAAGTATAATTTACTAAGTATTTCGTAGTTATGTCATGATGGTTTTAATGTTAAATTTTAAAATTATTCTTTCAATGTTTTTATTTCTAAAAATGCTTTAGTATTTTCTGCCTTGCAAAACGAAAATGTCTATTCTATTGATTTAAATTCCTTAGTTATGAAAAATATTAATTGTTTAAATGCTTTTAATAAAGAGTCTTGGCTTTGGAATAGATGATTAGGACACTGTAATGTACATTCACTTACAAAAATTACTAGTAAGAACTTAGTTAGAGACATACCAAAACATGAATTCCTAGCAGATAAAGTTTGTAATCCCTGTCAAAAGGGAAATCAACATAATGTTTCTTTTAAAACAAAGAAAGAAGTGTCAACTTCTCAACCTCTCGAGTTAGTTCACATAGATTTGTTTGGACCTTCTAGAGTTTCTAGTTTAAATGGGAAGAACTATGTCTATGTTCTAGTAGATCACTATTCTAGGTATACTTGGGTATATTTTCGAGCTCAAAAAAGTGAAGCGTATTCTTACATTGGTAAATATTCCTTGCTTGTAGAGAACCTTAGTGGACTTATGATTAAATCCTTGAGAATTGATCATGGTCGTGAGTTTGAAAATCATGAGTTTGAATCCTACTGCTCACACATTGGCTGTAGTCACAATTTCTCTGCCCCTAGGACACCTTAGAAAAATGGTGTAGTAGAAAGGAGTAATAGAACCCTTCAGGAAATTTCTAGAACCATGCTCAATGAGTATGACCTACCGGTTTATTTTTGGGTTGAAGCTGTCAATACATCTTGTTATATTATCAATAGAGTCTTGATCAGACCTATTCATAAGGAGACCCCTTATGAGTTGTGGAACCATAGGAAACCTAAGGTTAACTACTTTATAATATTTGGTTTCAAATTCTTTATTATTAATACCAAAGATAATCTTGATAAGTTTGCATCCAAGAGTGATGAACGAATTTTTCTAGGTTACTCTATTTCTAGTAAATCAAATAGAGTTTTCAATAATAGAACCAAATGTGTGGAGGAATATGTTCACATCAAATTTAATGAAACTGATCCAAATGAACCTAAGGCCTATCTTGAAAATCTTGAAGATGATCTCTCTGTTTTGAACCATAATGATAATGACAGTGGACTATAGTTAAAACATCCAGTTCTGGGAATTTTCCAGAACTTACTTCTGTTGATTCCCAAACTGTTTATGATCCTAAAATCTCTACCCCTACCTTTTCGAGAACAACTAGGACTCTAAAGAACCATCCTTTAGATGTTGTTGTAGGTAATCTAGATAGAGGAACACAGACAAGAGATTCTCTAAGAAATCAAGTTTAACATCAATCTTTTCTTTCACAGTTAGAACCTAAAAATATCAATGATGCTATCAATGATGAATTTGGGTAATGGCTATGCAAGAAGAAGTAAATAAATTTGAATGAAATGAAGTCAGGGAATTCATAGAAAGACCTCAAGATACTTTAACCATAGGCACAGAGTGGGTGTTTAGAAAAAAAGTTGATGAATCTGGAAACATCATTAGAAACAAAGCTAGACTAGTTGCACAAGGCTACAATCAAGAATAATGAATTGACTATGAGGAAACCATTGCACCTGTAGCTAGATTAGAGAAAAATAGGATCTTACTTTCCTTTGAATGACATCTTAATTTCATGTTATATCAAATGGATGTGAAAATTGCTTTTCTAAATGGTTTTATTGTTGAAGATGTATTTGTAGAACAACCACCTAGTTTCTCAAATGCTCACTTTCAAAATCATGTTTTTAAACTTTCCAAAGCTTTATATGGTTTAAAAAAAGCTCCAAGATCTTGGTATGAAAGACTTACAAATGTTCTTATTTCAAAAGGATTTACAAAAGGAATTTCTGATCCCACTGTTTTTATACAAATAATTTAAAAAGATGTTTTAATAGTACAGATATATATTGATGATATTATTTTTGGATCTTCTAAAAATTCTTTATGTACTGAATGCTCAAATGTTATACAAAATGAGTTTGAAATGAGATTAATGGGAGAGCTTAAGTACCTTCTTGGATTTAAAATCTTTCAAACTGAAGATGGTATTATTTTAAATCAAAGTAAATATACTAAGGATTTATTAAAATGTTTTGGTTTGGATAGTATTAAGGGGAGCTATACACCTATGAGTACCACCTGTAAATTAGATATTGATGAAACTGGGAAACCAGTAGATCAAACTAATTATAGAGGTATGATTGGGAGTTTACTTTATCTCACTGCTAGTCGACCTGATTTTATTTTTAGTATATGTATGTGTTTTAGATTTCAAGATAACCCTGAAGAGTCACACTTAATTGCTGTTAAAAGGATTTTCAAATATGCTAAATATACTGCTAATTTGCGACTGTTTTACCCAAAATGACAATCATTTGATTTAATATGTTATTCAGATGCTGACTTTTCTTGATGCAAGTTAGACAGAAAGAGAACATCTGGAACATTTCATTTACTCTGAAAGTCCCTATTATCATGGTGTAGTAAGAAATAGAACTCGGTTGCATTATCTACTCCTGAAGTAGAGTATATAGCTGCTGGAAGTTGATGTGCATAGATTCTGTGGATGAAACACACTTTATTGGACTATGGATTTTATTTTTATCATTTTTCAATTAACTTTGATAACACTAGTGTGATCAACATCTCAAAGAACCATGTGTCTCACTCTAGAACCAAACACATTGATGTTAGACACCACTTTCTAAGAGATCATTATCAAAGAGGTGATATAACACATGAATTTATAGGCACTGAACTCCAATTTTCTGATATATTCACTAAGACATTATGTTCAGAAAGATTAAGTTTCATTAGACACGAATTATGAATGATAACTTACTCTTAAAACCATTAGGATAAACCTCACCGTTAAAATAAACCTCAGCATTAGATAAACCTCACCGTTAGGATAATCCTCACCGTTAGGATAAACCTTACTGTTAGTTAAACCTCACCATTAGGATACACCTCTCCATTAGGATAAACCTCACCATTAGGATAAAACCTCACCGTTAGGATAAACCTCACCGTAAGGATAAACCTCACCGTTAGATAAACCTCACCGTCAGGATAGACCTCACCGTTTAAGGACACCTCACCGGTACATCTCTCATGCTGTTTTAAAATTTTCGTATTAAGGCTGAGACTTTTAATCATTTTTAATATGAGATTTATTTTATATGTGAATCCTAAATGACATTAATCCTGACTTTAGACCTCACTGAATCACTGTGAACCCGTCTTTTCGAATCCCTCCTACCTAAACCTCTCAAGCTCACAAAACCCTGAGCCTCAGAATCTGAAATGGACCGTTTGAAGAAACCCTCAGTGGATGAATGGAGTGGTGTGCCGCAAGCTAAGAAGCAGAAAGTTACCAATACTAGTGCTAGTGGAATCAGTAGAGGTGTTACTCGGAGGAATCATGTGAATCCTCATTTATTAAAGTGGGAAATTGTAGTGGAAAATGAGTTATGTGCATAATGGATTTTGGAAAGTAAGTCCTTGATTCTGAAGATTTTACATGACCAAGGATGGTTTGAATGCTTCATGAACAATAATGGACCGTATTATCCAATACTAGTAAAGGAGTTCCATGATATTGTCTGTTTTGAGACTTCATAAGAGGAAAATAGGATGATTTCTTTTGTGAATGGTCATAAGTTTTCATTCTCATCTGTTGAATGGGCTGAGAACCTTAGAATTCATCATAGAGGTGATTATGAATTTTATTCAAAATCCATACCTACTGCTAGTGACTTTTTCAAATATGAGGATTCCTTGTTAGAATTGATAGGAAATGAAACTCCTAGAAAGATCATTGATGTAGATATGGTAGGGGAGGATAAAAAACTTTTTAAGTTCATTCAGCTTGTAATTAGTCCAAGGAGAGGAGATTTTGCTACCCTCAGATTTCAGGATATTTATTTGTTGTATCTGTTAAAGTGTGGAGTAATGGTGAATTTGTGCAGATTGCTAATGATTCAGATTAAGGATATGACTAGACCAAAGACTAAGTCCATTGCACTATTATTTTCTATGTTGATTTTTATTCTGTTGAAGGAAAAGTAGGTAGCTGGACCTCAGGATGAAACTGTTGTGGTTAAGGATAATTTTTGCATCACCAGGACTCTTTGTAAGTATATGAACGTTAGCTGGAACCCTTGGAAGAAATCATGGGTTAATGATGAAGGTAAAGTCTATGGCAAGTACACTCATGTGGACCATCCTTTTAGACCAAAGGATGTGAGGGATCATGGTCTTGGACCAGATGAGCCAGAACTGGTCTACAGTGATAATGAGGCTGAAACTGAGGAGGAAGAGACGTTAGTTAAGGAAGGTGGAGACCCAGATTTACCTCCCATTCCTGTGCATCAAAATATTTCCTACAGAGCAGCTAGCCCTCCAAAAGAACTACTATGGAGAGAAACTGTTTTGAAAGATAGTGATACTGAGACCACAGATAAAGAAGAAGAAACATATCAATATGTTGTTAAGGACACCTCTGAAGAGGATGAGGCAACCGAATCTGATCATTTTGTTCATGGAGAAAGTGAGGCTGCTACTGAAGCAGATGATGAGGAAAATAAAGAAGAAGAGCTCAGTTTGAGCCCTCTGATTGATAATACAGACAAGTTTGTGCCTGATCAGGAAGCAGAAGTGGCATCTACTACCATTGATGAGAGAGTCATTGATGACTCAGAAAAGGATAGGACTAACCCCACTGTTGAACTATCAGAGCAAATGGTTGTTGCATCTGGTGAAGTTGCAGAGGAGGCTGTAGAGTTACATCGAGCAAAACAGTTAGAGGAGATTCCTCAGGAGAATGCTCTACGTGAGGGGGAGAATCTTGGTTCAGTTTCTATGTTTTATGACATCGAAGGATGGTTATCTGATCCAAGATACATGGTACTCAGACTCATTTATGTAGATTCAGATGAGGAAGACCAGCTTCAAAGGGATTCAGTTATCCTACCTGATGTGGCAAAAAATTTGGCAACCAAGGAGGACATTGAGTCCTTAAAGGATGAAATGAAAGAAGCACTGAGAGAATCAGTGGAAGATTAGAATAAAATCATGGTTGATGAAATGAGGAGTGTGGAGAAATTGCTGGAGCTATCTCTGGGATGTGTTGTTTCTAGTCCAGTGAAGGAAATGATTGATGAAGTTAATGTATGTCATACTCAAATTGAGAGTTGGAAATGAGCTATGGTTTCTCTAAGACAATTGACTGCTTCATTAACTGCCATGAACAGTTCTCAAACCCAAGTGAATACTGATATCAGATATATCAAAGAAGTAGTCAAGAAGTTTGTGGACGTATTTGAGGATTTTAATAGGTCAGTCAAGGAACATTTGAATAGTCTAGATGAACTTGGTCAGATGTTGGTTAGTAATTTGACACAGTCTTTCAACGAGACATTAGCTTTCTCGATAAAACCCCTTCCCTCATCCAGCTCCACTGTGAACTTTGACCAGATCAGAACTGTACTACAAGAAGAGTTTGCTAAGGCCAGTGCCAGTGGATCCTCGGATCCTCAGATCCTTGCTACCACTAGGGAAGTTAGTAGTTTTGTTCGTGATCACCTACGGGCAGCTACTGCTTCTCAAGAGGACATTAAAAATAAGGTGGATGCTTACTTTGAGAAGGTCTATACCAAGCATCAAATGACCAACCATTTCAAGCTTTTGATGGAGAATATGAAGTTGCCTCTGGTGACTCGTGATTTCAGATAATAGGTTTGTAAGGTCAGGGAGTTTACTCCTTCCTTGGATATATTCATTGAAAATAGAGATGATTTTGTGTCAGCAATGGATAGAGGAGCCCGTATTATTATGGATTTCAGGAACCTGTTGCCACCATTCTTACATGTGGATGCCAGAACTGTGATTGTACCTCCTACTCTTCCAGCCTCTGCCTCTGGGAGTACACCTCAGTTGACTCCAGTTCAGGCTATTCGAAGCATGACACCTATGATCCCATAGAGGAGCACAAATTTCAGATCTGGTACAGTTTCAGTGGCTGACCATCCATTTTTTCTTTCAGCTATTCTCAAGACCTCTACTGAATCTGAACCTCCACCCTCTTCTGATCCTAAGGGAAAGACTCCTGTTCAAGAGGACGATTGAGTGATTCTAGATGTTTTTTAAATAATTCACTTGTATTTTTGTAATACTGACTTTATCATTTTGTACCTTTTGTGATTTAATAGAAATTTACTCTTATATTCTCTACTTTACTTTGTTTATTTTTTTTCAATCTGTTCTCTTTTAGTCTCTACATTTCTCTGATTCTACCCTTCTTTTTGTTAATCACAAAGGGGGTGAAAATGAAACTAATGAGAACAGGGAGTGCAATTGAAAGGGGTAGAAAAATGATAACTTTGTTTTAAAGTTATTTTTAGGAAATTTTTCCTCTAACACCATTTTATTTTTCTTAACACTTTGGCATAAGTTGGTATTATCAAAAAGGGGTAGATTTTTGAACCCTCTGGGAAAATTATTTGAACTCATATTTTGATAATCCCAATTATGCTCAATTATAGTTTGATAATACCTATATTGATTAATGATTAATTACTTATTTATGTATTTTTGTACACCATTCACATATTCATATATTATAATATTTATATTATCTTCAGAGAATTCGGTTACTGGATGGATATATATTGTAACATAACCCATTATGCCAATAGAATGCTTAAACAGACAAGTGGTCACCATTACAGAACAATGCTACCGATGTGTAAAGTCCACCGGTACAACAAGTCTACCATTACGTGAAGGTCACCAATAGAGACAAGTCACCATTATTCAATCCTACTGATACAGACAAGTCACCTTTATTCAAGCCTACCGATACAGACAAGTCACCGTTATAGAAGCCTACCGATACAGACAAGTCACCGTTATACAAGCCTACCGATACAGACAAGTCACTGTTATACAAGCCTACCGATACAGACAAGTCACTGTTATACAAGCCTACCAATACAGACAAGTCATCGTTATGCAAGACTACCATTACAGACAAGTTAGCGAAGGAAGTCTACCGATACACCAAGAAAGATACATGTACATGAAGGATATCGTTATACAAGAGGTTACCTATAAAAGAGGTTACCGATACAAAGACATATCGTGACAAAAGGCTACTGATATACAAAGCTACCGTTCCAGAAAATCTAATGCTGCCTTAATTTCTTTATCTTTATTTAATCTAACCAATGGTCATATAAGGTATATTTTAATGCTCTATCATTTATTTAATGAAGGTTATTGGATGTCAGGGAACCGTACCTCATACCTGCAAAATTAAATCATTTCTTTTGCTGGAGCTCATGCCATAAATACAAGAAGTTCCTATTGCTGCAAGATATAAAAAGAAAATACATAAGTGATCTACAAGTGATATACACAAGAAGAGCTCATACATATATACATGCACGACCAAGAAGACACAAGAAGCTCATACACACTCACATTCACTCAAGAAGAGCTCTGTACATTCATGAGGACTTTGAAGAACTTCATCAACTACATTTTCACTGTCTCTGAACCTGTATGTCAAAAAGATGAAACTCTGTTTTCCAGACAAAAACCAGAAGAGAACTCAGAACCATTTCTGATCAATCTGAAGGAGTCCAAAGCTACACTACAATCACTAGAGACATTCGAAACTCTATATCTGGCTCAGTGATTTATTGTTTAAATTACGAGTAGTGTGTGTCATCAGTTTTAATTTAAACACACATTGTATCCTGAACCTTAACTGGAGGATCTATAAATCCTCATTCAAACTCCATAAATCTCTTATTTCCCACTGTGGAAGGTGGTAGAGGTCATGTGTGACCTGGAAAGCTGTATTTTCTATTGTTTTTGTTTCCCATGTAGAACTGTGGGAGAGGTATTTGACCTGGACAGTTGTAAACTGTTGTGAACCCCAATCCAGGGTGTGGATCAAATTTATATAAATTGCTGAGAGGACTAACTCTCAGCTTCAGACTGAACCTCTTGGTTATATCTGATGTGCTTTGTTTAGTTTTATCTAAAACCTCTTTATTCTGCTGGTAAGTGCTTTAAAATGAAAACTGTTTTCGAAATTACTCTGATAATTGAATTAGAAAGTGTTTGCATTATTTGTAAATCAATAGGTTAGTTTCAAAAGCTAATCTGATCTTCTGATTAGATTAACTGGGAATTAATCAAACCCCTGAGATCCTAACTGAAAGATTTCTTTAGTTCAAATTCACTACAATTCAATTAGTATTTTAAATTTGGGGATTTTGGTAAAGGATTTTAAACAGAAATTTTCATTATAACTCAATTCACCCCCCTCCCCTCTTGAGTGTCCACTCTGACCAACACATTGTCCTCAGACATACAAGTATTTACCCTCAGAATAGTAGGAATGAATCCCTCATGTGACTGCCATCAAGAATAAACAAATATTTCCCTCAGGAGTACGAGATGGTTCCCACATGCACAAAAGCTACTGCCCAAAGGCATAAAAAATGTATCCCTCAGGCTAACAAACACTACCTTCAGGCAAAAAATACTGCCCTCAAGCATTCCATAAAAAATTAAGTAACATGGCTAAGCGCAACATAAAAACGAGAAATCATCTATGTTCCTCTCATGAATACTCAAAACATGCTTATAATCAAGGCATACCCACGGGTATCCTGGCCAAACGACTAAAAAAGGGAAACACACCAAGGGGGTGGCCCCGGGTCCAAGCAACGATCCAAAACATATGTTTCAATTTAATCATTAGATTATCTATGACATTCTAGATATATTATAAGCTAATCCCTTAGCAACATGACACCCCAAATATAGGCATGTGGAACAATAGTACACAAAAATCACTTGGAAGTTGGAAATAAACACCAGACCACCTACCTCAATCTCCTCTAATCGATATACGTGAACCATGCCTCCCAAAACACCCGAGAACGGCGTAGATCTAGGTAAATGTTCATCAATTCAAACTCAAATAACTTCATGTCATGAACCAAGCTGTGTTGCCATCCGATCCAGTGCCCTACCTGGTCCGCGACATCACTCAAAGGGAATTATCGATCCCCACGGGCTGGCACAGGTGCTCAGGTATCAATACTAACTCATGGGAATGATTTACCTAAAACGATAAACACAAATCAACAGATAAGATTAATAAACTGAAACTGAAAATAGACAAACAAGTAGTGCTTTAAAATAAATTTTTTGTAGAGGTTTACAACTTGAACCAACATCGAAAAATAAACGACATCAAAAGAAACTATAACTATAACTCAAACCTCCAAGCAACAAGAGAGGCACATAATCCACACGACACAAACACCAACCTGTACGAGAAGACCACCACCGACCAAAACCACTATCGCTGAGCATGATTTCACAACCTGAAATACACAAAAATCAAAGTCTACATACACACAAAGGTGTATGTAGAGTGTGATCCAAGAGCCCAGTAAGATGTCACCCAAAAAAGGTTCCACGTGTAAACATTAGATGAATTTTTTTTGCAGGATTAATAAAAGAAAATACACCAAGGATTGAACAAAATTAAAAGAACATTTTCTATAAAGAAATCACTTTCAACAAAAAAACTTAGATAAAAAAAAGAAAATAAAACACCCTTGTAGTTAAGAAAACCTAGACCTTCATGAGAACCCAAAATGCTACACTGTATGCCGATGGTGAGTGTGTAATATTCTAGGAGCACAAATAGTGGGGGAGGCCCAATAGGTACTAGTAAAAGGAATGGGACCCTAGAAAATCGTGTCTCGGTGAACAGTAGTATAAGAACCACAAAAAATTGCATTCTCGTGCACGAGGAACTAGCAGGGAAACACATCTCTAACCTAGTGGTCTCCAATCATCATCCAATGTTTAGTTAGTGTTGTAATCGTCAAACTAGCTAAATGAAATCGGGCCATAGCCGCTTCGGAACCCCTAACATGCTAGATCTAGTCCATCCACCTAGTACACATGCTTCCCCTTTTGTTCTCAAGATGTTCCAATTTTACATTTCATTTCAAACTCAGACAAATAAAACAAACAGGGTGTTACATAAACCCAACTTCACACTTTCACACCCATAGAAAACTATTTGACAAAGTACGCATGCCAAAATACTTTACCCAACTCAATTAAAACAATTTCCACATTGCTAAATTTTTTTATTAAAAACATATTAATTTTTTTATCTTTAGTCATTTTTATTAAATAATATTAAATTCTTTGTAAAAAAATTCTTTAAAAAGAAACATTACTTGGCATTAACACACAAAACCAACTCAACCCTCCACGCATACCAAACATACCCGATGCCACATGAAGAACACAACCAGAACCACTTGCATCAACTAATAACCCAATCACACAGTTAAAAGACCCTTTTAGCGATTAAACAAAACACTAAAAATTTTATTACACAATTCTAGAATATGAAACATGACTTTGAACACCAGATATGCACTCAAAATCCCTTTTCGAAAAAAACAAATATGAATGCTACACCAGAATATAAACTGTGCACCTTGTGCATTTTCACAGAACAAACACAAACATTATAAAACACTAAAAGAAAGCTCACATAGGTTTTCATAGAAACATCTTATTTGACTATTTAAACAACTTCACTTACGACCAATAACACACTACACCATATCGAACACAATTTGCACTACATGCACTAATAAAAATCCCAACTGCAAACATTATCAAATACTAGGAATTTACTAAGGATAAGTTTTCAACTAATGAACACACCCACCCATATGACATAATACTAAATAAATCCAACACATGGAAGACTTCAGGAAAACAAAGTCCATGCCCAAACGAAATAACGAAATAAAAATTATAAACAATATATGCAAGCAAATGAATTCATTAAATAATGTTTAAAATGCGGAACCACCTACCTTGGGTGTCGAAGACTGTAACACTCAGCGCGAAACATCCATTTCTTGCTGATTGGACCACAAAAACTATAAAATAAAACCTAAAACAAGAATTGGAACCAAATATAGATTCAACAATGTCCCCTAGAAAAACTCATAGTTGAAGGAAGGAATAAAACTTCAATGAAGAGTAAAGAAATTAACTGGATGGGGGGAGGAGGTTGCGGTAAGGGCTATGACCACAATGAACCTAGCTAAGACAATAGGGAGGGTGTTGCTGGACAGATTAACGATGGGTTGTTCGAGGCTTCATCGGACGAAGCAGGATGGCGATGGTGCGTCGCCAGACGAAGTAGTGGGTTTAGGTTCGGCTCTTCGTCGGATGAAGCAAGAATCCTGGTGGGGAGGCGGTTGGGCTGACACAAGGTTGGAGAGGAGCCTTTGCGACAACAGCTAGATAGGAGGGAGGTCAGGCGGTCAGGAATGTCCCTAGCGGGACAAGAGGTGGCATGGCTGTGCTGGCTTCGAAGAGGGTGCGCCGGTAGGGAATAGGGAGGGTTAGCGAGGGAGGCGTGACCGAGAGGGAGGTCCGATTGGTGGCAGGGAGGCCAGAATAAGCCTGAAGAGGGAATGAGGATTGGGGTTGGGAGCTAAGTATGAGGGGGAAGCCAGTGGCCTTCAGCACGCAGGGCATAGGGGAAGTCCACAGGTGCGGCGTAAGGGGAACAAAGGGTAGCACAAATCCTTAAAAAATAATTAAATAAAATAAAAAAATAAAAAAAGAAATAATTAATTGTAATAACACTAGTAATCATAGTAGTTTTAATAATAAACAAAAACTAGAGTAATAATAATAAATAGAGTAACTTAATTAACATACTTAATATAAATAATAATAATACTCATTAAGAATTAATAATATCCTCAAATAATAATATTACTATTATCAATAAAATAATTAATTAATAACCTTTTATCCGACTCTTATTAATTTTTTTCATTTCTATTTTATGACTCAATTAATTTTATTTCTTCATTATTAATTCATTTCATTTAATTAATTGAATATCGGCAGGTCACCAGGTGTACTAGGCGAGGCCATGCGGTTTCAAAATCGTGCCTCGCCTGAGGCCGCGTGGTCTCAATTTTCATTGTATTCTCATATTACTATTCATCACATTATTTTCATCTTCCTTGAACATCGGGCAGGCCACGCGGCGACCGAAGCGTGTTTGTGCGGCTTCGATCATGGTGCGTTGGATGCAACCAAGGGAAAACATTCGTTTTTTTAAAGAACTCAAGAATTTTAATTCGAGCCTCGAACCAAACCACCTGATTCCAAAAAAAAACAACAAAATAATAATAAAATAAAAATAAAAATAAAATCTAAAAGATACGGGTTTGACAATTCTCCCCACCATAAAGCTTTTCATCCTCGGAAAGCCAAAATTAGGACAAAATCCCAAAGAAGAAAACCATACTCCCTTAATATTCAAAGTGGATCCCCAAAAGCATCAATCAAATAGTGGAAAAAGCATCGTTCTTAGAGAAATTGACTCAAGAAAACATCAAGAAATGCGTAAAAAGAATCTATGGTATGTGTCGCCCACCTAAAAGAGCTTAAAAACCTCCAGTTGATTTTTTATGAAAAGGAGTCTTCACACCCACCGAAATCAACATTACAAGATGAAATACCTCCGACACTATTAAACTAAAACCACACCATTTGGTTAGAATGAACAAAAAAGTTCAATCCACATCCAAAGAACACTCTTACAACTTATCACCAAGACATATTTAATAATCGAACCAAAAGATCAACGTGGGGAGCCTGAGGGGATCCCCACCATCAAGAACTTACTGACTCATGAGACGAGACTGGAAAACTGACACGGGGAGGTTCGAGAGGACTCACCTCCATTAAAGAAAAGTACAACACCAATTCATTCTAGAGACATTCGTTCAAGACCCAATGTGGGTATCCCCACCATTAATAACCTACCAACACCCAAGACAAGACTAGAAAACCAACATGGGGAGGTCCGGGAGGACCCCCACCATTAAGGAATGGCCAATATCAATTTATTCCATAGACCTTTGTGAGAGACCCATCGTGGTTTTCGTCGCCATTAGAACTAATAAAGGATAACGAACTTTGATAAATTCCTGATGGTGACCAAACACCCCACCCCAAGGGGCGAGGTGGGAGGGGCCTGACTACCAGGGCGTCAAAAGCATGACCCAAGAAAAACCACCATTTCCACATTCCCGAATGAAAATTATTCAAAATTGATACAGATTTACCCAACAGAATCCCATAAGGACCACTAAAGCAAATACATCTAGTGGGAAACAATCCTCAAGACATTAAGGCAACGAGACGAACATTCCTCCACATGGTCACGAAAACCTTATGCAACTAGACAACTCATTCGTAGTGGAACAACCATAGAAAAAATTTAAACTTCCTATACTTATAACACTAATTGACGAAATAATGTTGGGGTCCCATACACTCATGTGGTTCCGGACCACACGCTGGATTCACTCCGAGGCCTATGACTGGAGCCCAAATTTTTGAAGAATCTCCTGCCTCGTAGTCAGGTATTGAAGACTACTGAACATAGCTTCTCCTTTTTGTGTTACACATAACCACACTACAACTGAGGCAACACCAGAAAACACAAAACATTACAAAATCCAATTGATCAACATGGAACATTCACCAACACAAGAGCTGAAATGGTGAATGCACATCACCCTTCGTCACACTGAATGAGTACACGACACCAAAAATCGTCACCTGAACATGACCATTGCTGTAGAGAGGAAAATTATATGGAGAGGGACTTCAAACTGAGTCTTAAACAACATGTGATTCTTACAATCGACCGTAGTATCCTCATGTGACTGGGTCTTCCACACTAGTGGCATAACGTAGACGCTTTCTTAAACGAAACAAACAAAGGACTAGAGGTCATTAAGAATAGTGGTCAGCACCAACCATTCCAGGCTGCTTCCACCTTTCCCCACTGGAATCTCATTCACCATTTCAAAATAAAGCTTTCAAATTAATGATTTCAAACTTCACCCTTGACATTCAAGAAGAACTAACACTACAAGAAGTCACAAAACGTGACCCTTGCAGCTGATGGAAATACTAAAAATCCCATCAAGACACTGGTCGACACTGATAATTCTGAACCACCTTCACCCTTTCCCATTGGAATTCCTTTCACCGCTTCTAGGAGAAACTATAGATACAGTGATGTCAAACCTCATACCCGATGACTCAAACAACTCCAAGAGACCGAGATTCTCTTTAACTTCCCTCACATTTGTCACACCGATGTGGGAGTATCCACTTAGTTTTAAAAAAGAGAGAGGGTTCAATTCACGAATTCAAGAAAAGAGTCCCCTGATCAACTGGAGGGTCGGACAACGGTGAGTTGCCCATGGCTGCACTTCAATCGTATGTTAATGCTTTATGGGGAGCGTACACTAGTCAAGAAAGAATACCATAGACCCAACCAAATTGGTTCAATGGTCAAGTCCTTCCACAAGCGAACACTAGATGTATAGGGGGAACCACTTCAAGGGCTTCCTGAATCACTTTTCAAAAGAATTCACTAACTACACGCTTGCATACCATATTACAAATAAGAATTCAAACTCCAAACAAAAATCATTTAGAAAGGATATTCAGATCAAAACGCCTCACATACGACATTTCCAAAACAGATGGACACACCACAAAATCACCGGTTATTAACACATAAAATTTTCAGTAGACAAAATATTTTGAAAATAAGAAAAGATAGTGGGTTTCAAAAACACCAATGGTGTTCCATAGATCACACACATGTGTGTTCCCATGCCACACTGACACCCACCTCATGTCCATCTAGGAACTCATCCGCTTGTGTCATTAACCATTTCTCTTTCCATATATACCCATGCATGTGGTTTCCCATGAGAGCACCAATAATCAAAACCAAACCCTTCATTTTGTTTTCAAAACCAAAACATTGAACCCACACTTTTCAAACCTCATAATAATTTCTTTTTAAATCGCTTCATTTCAAAACATTTTCCAAGAACAAATTATTTTTTACTTAAAAACTAGATTCCCATGATTCCAAAACAAAAGGACCATGAACGGAGCAGGAGGATACTAGTTTCATCGGGTGACTATAGTATAAGGTTGGTGGCCATACGATAATCACACAGCCGACATAGAGAGTATTGTTGGACAGCGCCCCCGGCTCCACATGGCTTTCCAGACCCTGCCAGCTCACTTGGACCAGTGGCCCTACTCCCTTTTCATTTCCCATAAATAAGGTTAATCATAAGAACCAATGACTCAGACACCTCAACTTACTCTGGTATCTCATGACCCACCACGAGGTGTGCCGGCCAGGCACCTTACCCGTAGCTAGGACTTCAAGTCCCGACAAACCTTGCTTTGGTCTACCATGACACTTTCCCAAGAAAATACCCAAAAGAGAAAACATCCCTCTAATACCATTTTGTCACAAACCAAGATGGGTCGCCATCTGATCCAGCGCCCGACCTGGTTCGCAACTTTTCCTAAAGGGCGTTCCCGATCCCCACGGGCTGGCACAAGTGACCAGATATCACAACTAACTCCTGGGAATCATTTACCCGAAACAGTAAACACAAAGAAATTGATAATATAAATAAACTGAAACTAATAATAGAGAACCAAATAGGTCCTTAAACTAAAAACAAGTTTAGAGGTTTACAACTTGAACCAACATCCAAAAATAAACGACATCAAAAGAAATTAAATCTCTAACTCAAACATCCAAGTAACAAGAGAGCCGCAACATCCACACACCACAAAAACCAACCTGTATGAGAAGACCACCACCGACCAAAACCATTGTCGCTGAGAATGATGTCGCAACCTGGAATACACAAGAAACAATGTATACATACACCCAAAGGTGTATATAGAGTGTGAGCCAAGAGACCGGTAAGACGTCACCCAACAAATAGGTTCCACGTGTAAACATTAGATGAGAAAAATGTTTGAAGGCTTAATAAAAGAAAAGACACCAATGCATAAACAATATTAAAAGAATAGTTTCAATAATGAAATCACTTTCAACAAAAACAACTAAAATAAAAAAAATAAAATAAAACACCCCTGCAGTTAAGAAAACTCAAAGCTTCAAGAGAACCCAAAATGCTACACTGTATGCCGACGGTGAGTGTGTAATATTCCAAGAGCACCAAAAGTGGGAGAGGCCCTATATGTACTAGTAAAAAGAATGGGACCCTAGAACATCGCGTCTCGATGAACAATAGTATAGGAACCACAAAAAAATGTGTTCTCGTGCATGATCCACTAGTAGGGAAACACATCCATAACCCAGTGGTCTCCAATCATCATCTAATTTTTATTTAGTGTTGTAATCATCAAACCAGCTAAGTGAAACAAGGCCAGAGCCGCTTCCGAATCACTAGAACACTAGATCTAGTCCACCCACCTAGTACCCATGCTTCCCCTTTTGTGCTCAAGATGTTCTAATTTCACATTTCATGTCAAACTCTGAAAAATAAAACAAACATGTGCTACATAAAACACTAAATGACAGCCCACATAGGTTTTCACCATGCGCATTTTCACAAAACAAACACAAACATTATAAAACACTAAATGATAGCCCACATAGGTGTTCATAGCAACAACCTACTCGACCATTTCAACACCTTCACTTACGACCAAGAACACACTACGCCATATCAAACACAATTATCACTACTTGCACCAATAAAAAGGCTAACTGCAAACATTATAAAAAACTAACAATTTACTAAAGATAATTTTTCAACCAAAGAACGCACCCAACCATACGAAATAATACCAAATAAATCCAACATAAGGAAGACTTCAAGAAAAAAAATTCTGCACCCAAAAGAAATAACGAATGAAAATTATAAAATATCAAAGCTAGAAAATGAATTCATTAAATAATGTTTATAACGCGGAAACACCTACCTTAGGTGTCGAAGCCTGCGACACTCGACATGAAACATAAATTTCTCAATGATTGGACCACAAAAACATAAAAATAGACCCTTAAAAAAGAATTGGAACCAAACCGAGATTCAACAATTACCCCCTAGAAAAACTCATAGTCATTGGAAGGAATAAAACATCAAGGAAGAGTAAATAAATTAACCGGAGGGGGAGGTTATAGTTAGGGATTTGACCACAAAGAACATAGCTAGGACAAGAGGGGGGTGTTGCCGGATGGAGTAAGGGCGGGCTGTTCGACGCTTCATCTGACGAAGCAGGATAGTTATGGCTCGTCAATGGATGAAGTGGGAGGTGGAGGTTTGGCTCTTCTTCGGATTAAGAAGGACGGCCGGCGCGACAGCGTTTAGGTCGGCACAAGGCTGGAGAGGAGGTGTTGCGACAGTGGCTGTGTAGGAGGATGGTCTGACGGTCCAGAATGTCCCTAGTTGGATGGGAGGTGGTGCGACTCTGCTGGCTTGGAAGAGGGTGTGCCGGCATGGGATCCACCGGGAGGGAAGGAGGGTCGACGAGGGAGGCGTGACCGAGAGGGAGGTCCGAAGGGGTGGCAGGGAGGCCGGCGCAAGGCTGAAGAGGGAAGGAGGATTGGGGTTGTGAGCTCGGTACAAGGGGGAAGCCAGCGGCCTTCAGCGTGCATGGCAGAGGGGATGTCCGCAGGTGCAGCGCAAGGGGAACAAAGGGTAGGGCAAACCCTAAATAAATAAAATAAAGATAAAATAAAATAAAAAAATAACAATAGAAATAATAAATTGTAATGACAATAATAATCATAGTAGTTTTAAAAATATACTAAAATGAGAGTAATAATAATAAATAGAGTAAAGTAATTAAAATCCTTAATTTAAATAATAATAATACTCATTAGTAATTAATAATATCCAAAAATAATTATATTACTGTTATCAGTAAAACAATTAATTAAATTTTCATCCAACTCTTATTTATTTTCATTTCTGTTTTATGACTCAATTAATTTTATTTCTTCATTATTAATTAATTTCATTTAAATAATTGAATATCGGCAGGTCACCCAGTGTACCAGGCGAGGCCGCACGGTTTCAAAATCGTGCCTTGCATGAGGCCACATGATCTCAAGTTTCATTGTATTCTCATTTTACTATTCATCACAAAATTTTCATCTTCCTTGAACAATGGGCAGACCACACGGTGACCCAAGTGAGGTTGTGCGGCATCGACCGCATTACGCTGGGTGCAACCAAGGGAAAACATTAATTTTTTCTAAAAAGAATTCTGAAATTTTAATTTGGGCCTCAACCCGAATGACTCAATTCCCTAAAAAAAACAAAATAAAAATAAAATGGAAAATATATGGGTGTGACACTTCCACTCATGAAATAATTTGAAATAAATGCTCAAGGAGAGACAAGGGCCTACCCGCACAATCCAAAAGTGATAGTCGGCGAAGAAGTAAGAGTCCCAATGTTTGGTCGGCAGCTCTTCTATGGTTCGACCCTTTATCCCGTGGCTTCTCGGTGATCTAAGATTCCTCTGTTGAAAGAGGAGGCTACTGCCCAATTTAAGTGAAAAAACATAACTACACAACATGTACTCCCATGTGCACTATGTGTACTTTCCATTTTTAACTGTTCATCTAGCGGCTAATTTCCACCACCACATTGTTCATCTGTCGACATGATTACACGGTGTGTAATTCTGATTACATGGTGTGTAGTACCGTTCCACTGGTGGCTACTTCCACAACCTTACTATTCACATTCCGACTAATTATACGGGCTGTATATACTAAGTACAAGGTATGTAGTCAAATTTTAAAACCTTCATCACCGATAGACCTACACACCCTGTATACTCACCCCACATTGCCAAAATACATGGTTTGTGGAAAACTACATCGCGTGTACACTCAAATTTTGGGATTTTCCCCATTTTCCTTATTTCCTCAAAAATCTTAATGGATATGGAAAAGAATAAACCCGTACCTCGAGAATAAGAACCAGGTTCTTATGTGGATGAAGATGATGAAGAAGTTACATATTTTGAAGACATAATGGAGGATCCAGTCTTGTTGTTCACCAAAAAAATGAGTATGATGAAAAAATACATGAAAAAATGATGAATCATCTACTGATCACAAACCAGAAGAGAACTCACTCCCCATTCTACTATCTCTACCAATAGTGGACACCACTCCTCTAGATGATCTAAATCGGGATCACCCCTACTTCATTTTTCATCCCCCTCAACATCTCCAATTTTATTTTTCATCTCTTTTGGTTGTTGGGTCTATCATTCTATTCACTACAATTACTCACTCATGGAATCTACTAATAGATGTCGGGAGAAATATATTATGGTGGTTTCTAAGCATGAAACCCCACCCACCATTGGATATATGTTAAACCACTAGAACTACTTGATTCGGGGCTATATTAACCTATCACCCACTTAGGTATCAAACCAATCATAATCCCTTTTATTTTACCTTTAGCAATTATTTTTTTATCATTCTTATGATTTTATTTATTTGGTTTATGGAAGTATCTTGGAGAATAAATCAAATATTCAACTTGAAAATAATTTCAGGTTGTATCTTTCGTTCCAATTTTTTTTCTTCCCAATGTGTTTCTGTTGATCTAAAATAAGGGGTAGTTAAATTTAAGTGTGTCAGAGTGTCAATCAATTATTATTTCTTGTGAGATTTTTTATTTTTTTTATCTTTTAAAGGACATTGATATTTAATGAATATTTTTATCACATTCCACACATCTAATTGGTTATGATAAAATTTAGATCATTTTTGAAATTGTTTTTAAATCACTATTGATGTGAAAGTTTTTCTCCTAATTTTGGATTTCCAAAAAAATTTATGAATTCGACCGATTTTTGAAATTTATACCCATGAAATACTAAATAAAAATATTTTTTAGTCCCATGAGGTATTCTGATCCATTTTACAAAATTCATTCTAATAATGACTCTTTCTTGATGAAAACATGGTTTTTTTGTGAGAACAAAAATTTGTGATTTTTCTTCTTCAACACTTTAGATTTCATGGAATCTTTTTAATATGATTGAGGAACTACTTTGGCTATCCAATCATTTACTATAATCCCACCCTAGAATCTATCATTAGTTATCCCTTAGATTCAACAATTTTCGTTATAGGATTAATCCATATTACAATCTTATTTTTCCTTACCTACCCACACTCTTATTATTCTTGCATGAATATTTAAATTTAGAGTATGGGGGAATGTCCTTTCGTGTTAATTCCTTGTGTTGTGCATCATCCATGGGTGGTGTGAGGTGTGTGTAAACATTTTTTGTTACGTGTTATTCGGAAATTGTTCACGAGTAATAATTTTATTATGTTTCCTTTGTTTCATCCAATAATATTTCAAAAAATTCAAAATAAAATAAAAGAAAAGAATGTTTTTATTTTATTTAGATTTAAAAAAATAAAAAAAATAAAATAAAATAAATATGTTCCTTTCTAGTGCTTTACCAAAAAAATAAAACATGGATGATATCAAACATTTTGTTCATTTATTGGATGTTGTACTCTGTTAGAAAAAAGGTTTTGTGTTTTGTTTCACATTCTATTAGGGATTTGAGTGAGGAATTTACAGTGTTTTAACATAAATTATTAATGCATTGTACCTAAGAGTCTAGCCTCCTCCTTCTAACATTGAATTCTCAAATCAATTTAACCACCATCCCTATGCTGGGGAATTCACCTTGAAAAGGCCTCATGATTGAAAATATTTTCATGTTTTAAACTATGGAGAGATGAGAATTTTCATAATCCTATAGTGACACATGTACTTCCCATGTATGAGCATAACTCCATATTTAATTTCTCTTGAGTAAAGAGTGACATAAAATTCAATGCGAGGTTGGTTTTTATTAGGAAATGTATGGATTTAGAACAAGTCATGATGAGAATACATGTTGTGAACGACTAGTACACATCATGAGTCTCTAATAAACGACATTATCCTTAATCAAATAATCATATAAAATTTCCATTAATTCAACCCAATTGAAAAAATGGATTTAAAGTATAGAACATGTAACCCTAGTACACATTATGACAACAATGGGATGCTAAAAATTAAATTCAATACTACAATGGTTATGTAGGATTTGGCCTACAAATAAAGGCCTCTTACACCTTTCAAAAGAATCTCAGGGGAACTTGGAATAAAGGGAGACATGCCGGTGGAGATTCAATCAAAGGAGGGAGTATTCCATGATATAATCAAATTCATGAATGGATAATCACCAATCAGTTGTGGGAGGAAATGATCTGATGATATTCAACATTTTCAGTTTGTTTTATTAATTGAAATATATATTCATGTTGAATTATCCTCGAGATGGTAAGCATGAATGAAGGTGGTTTATTTTTTTCTTTTTTTTTAGTTTCATCTATTTTGACCAGGAATGTTTTTAATCTTATGAGTGTAACATTATTTCCTTGTTTTTTAAAAATAGCTGGGAAAAGCCTCACCATTGACCATAGTAAGGATAATTAGGCTAGGTTTCTAAAAGTTCTTGAGGTAATCAATCCACTATCAAAAGTGGATAAACACCCATAACTGATGCCTCATTATGGTTTCTAGAAAATATAGGTGAATAAATTGAGGTCTTGTGTTATACCATGGATAATTAAATTGAAAATAATTTTTCGATAATGATTAAAGGATTGTATAATGATTAATATTATCCACCGTTTCCTCTTTGGATTTTATTATTTTCTATAAAGATTTCCTTCATTAAAAAAAATAAAATAGATTTATTATCGCATTCTAAATTTCTTAGTTTATTTCATATTAATTATCCAAATATATATTAATATTATATTAGTTATAAAATAATAGTGATAATTAGAAGATAGTGTGTTCTAAGTGTCCTCCTTGAGATAAATCCTAAGGTGTTTCACTATGGTTCATTATTAAGAAAAAAATAATAAATTAATTGAATAGGGAATAATAATAAAAACACCTACCATCACACAACTTTGGAAGTATCACCCCAACCCTTCTCATGTGGTCGATGTGGATGATATTGATCTTGAGGTAGATTCATCCTTTGAGCATCATCCAATTTGTGTGTTGGATCTTAGTGTGAATGTGTTGAGGGGAATAACTGTGCTGATATTTCATGTATTATGGTAGGATAGATGTGTGCAGGAGGAGACAGGGGAAAAAGAAGAAGATACACTAGGTCATTTGCCTGATCATTTTGGATAATAATAATACTTAATCATGGGGGTGCTACATGAGGAAGAGATGTTAAAAGGTGGGGAGTTTATAAGATAATGACATTTTCCAGATTCTCTTGAATTTTTTTTATAGGTAATATTTTGTTTACATTTCATTAATACATTTGGGTTGTAACCTTTGGTGTGTTTGGGTGAATTTTGAGTCCAAATTGAATAAAATGTATTGTGAACGGTTGGCGCATGGTTAGGAAAAAACGTGAACCACAACCTAAGAAACCATGAAACCTTGGATAGTGGGGAAATTCGTGGTTATAACATAATATTTCGAACCAAATTCCCAAAAAATGACAAAACATGCACCGAAAAAATAAATGGTGCATGTTGGGTAGATGGTTTGGCCTAACCATGTGCCTCTACCCAAGAAAGTATGTATTGTATTTAAGGTCACCCACATTTTTATTTTAAAAATTCCCTGAACCACTAAGAATCACCTATTATGACCCCCACTAAACCCTAGGAGGTATTTCATGATTTTACAGCTCTATAGATGAATTCTAGGCCCTCTTGACCTCAGTTTTTTATGATTCGAATACCAGATTGAAGATCGTTTTCTCTCTTGATAAGTGAATCATATCATTGTTGTTCTCTCATTATTCTCCCATTCTTTCCACCTACTTCCAATGATGTAATACTAATTTATGATAGAGATAAATATATTTTAGTGAGATCATGATAAATGATTCTAGATCTGGATCTATATTTTCATGATATTGAATTCATTAAAAATTATATAGGGTTTTATATCTGAAACCAAATATACATCGTTGGGATTCACTATTTTTTTATATATTTTCTTTGTGTGATCGTTCATCAACGTGTTGAGGTTGGTGGTCTAATATTCAATTACAAAGGTCTTGATATTAATTACATGGATGTTATTTTAGAAATTGATAAGGTTTTTTAGAAATTGGAATTCATAAATTTAATTAGTTACTCTGGTCAATTAATTCCATAGAAATTGGAATCTGTTTAAATAATAGAATAGTTGAAGCAAGATAATTAATTTATGAATTAATTATAAAATAAAATAAAATTGGAATTGGGGATTATTAATTATGTAATTAATTATCGAAACGTTGAGTATTAATGGGTAATAATTCCGTGGTAAATTAATTATTTGATGTTGATATTGTTAATAATTAATTAATGGTGATATTAATTAATTAATGTTTTGAAGATAATTTATTGATGAAACAATTAATAGAAGCTATGTAATTAATTGATATTTGGGTTAATTAATGGAATTAGGCTGATTAATTAATTATCTAAATAATTAGTGTATTGATTTGTGATATTTTAGTTGGTTATGATTATGTTGGCATGTATTAGAACATGGGATAAATGGGGTTTGAGAGGTGTTTTATTGAGTTGTATTATAGGATCCTATTATGAAGGACCGTGAGAGATTTTGGTAATGGAATGCGAGATCCTATGGTAATGGACCATGAGAGCCTATTGAGGGTTAGTCCGTGAGAGCTACCATATTACTTTTCTAAGGGAGAAAGTGAGTCCTCATAGAGATGGGTGAAGCATAAGACCATGAGTGCTTTCCCTTTTTCTTAGTAAGCAATTATTGTTGGTTATGTATCATATACATAGACCTTGAAGTTATAACTATATTTTAACTTTAATCATTCAAAACTAATTTACATATTTATGGACTTTATCAGATATAAATTGTGTTAATGAATGGTTACATGTACATTCATATATATGATATCCCTTGGGGATATTTCAGACTCCAGCAATGTGAACTGAAGCAGGTATTGAGGATCAGGTGTCCATGGGATCCCGGGGGTTTTGTAGTTAAGTGAAGACTAATTATATAATGTGATAACTATTAAATTATTCATTATAATTATTTATTTATATAAATGCATAAACAATATATTTTTTGGGTTTTTATACATTTTTAGTGGCGACCTATTGAGTTGTAGTCACACTGTACTCACGATGCCTAATCAGTTCCCGAATAGACTTTATTTTTGTATTATAGTCAAAGGGAAAGGGCCTCGGGTAAGATTTTTGATTTTTGGAAGGGGATTGGATGAGGGAACTAGATGTGGTTCAGGACCCTCTTGGGAGTCATTGGTGTCTTTATTTATTAATTTTCATTTAGACACTTCATAAGTACATAGCATGTCATGTATTCATTTTTAGTTGGACATTATATTTCCAACTTTGATTATCTTTATATATTCATACTGTTTATTGTTAAATATGCTTCTATTATTGTTTATTATTTTTGTTGGTGTTTACTCTAATAAAAGTGGGTATAGTCTCCCCATGATTAACTTATCAAACTCTTGCTGCTAGTCAATAGAATTTGGCATACATGGAGGGACACTTAATGTCATGTGGTGCCCTGGCTTCGGGAACCGGTGTGTGGATCTTGGGATGGGAAGTTTTACACAATAAATATTAAAATAAATTACACATTTGTTTGAATTAAAAGGGAAAATAGGGAATAAGTTCGAAAATAATTGAGACTAATTTAAAACATCAAATTAATATTACAAAATATTTTATAGACTATTAACAGAAAAAAATCTTTTATTAATACAATAATAAAATTATAACTCTCTATATTAAAGATAAGAAGAAGAGAATGATTCAAAATAAGAGTATTAAAAGGGTTTCTCTATATGAAATTAGAGTATGAGAAGTACCCCCATAAACTATGAAATTATATTCGATGACAATATTTCCACCTAGATTACTGATTTTTCATCCTCTTAAGATTTATTAAAGAATAATTATTTATAGACTAATGGAATTGGATGTTTTCCCACTAATTATTTCTTCTAATATGAATCAACTCCTTCACAATTCAGTTAAACATATCTGAAAACATACTATTCTTAAGAGTTGTTTTAGTATCAATTAACTACATACCTACCATATTTCATTAAAATTAGACTTTTATATCCAATGTTTTATCTTAATTACAAGAAAATTATATAATGATGTTATATTATAAAGTTAATCAAGGATCATGTATCTATGGATTTATGGATATTTGAATGTAAAAAAAACTATCAATGTTTTATAAATTATCTTCCATGTGTCTAAAATTTATGAATATTATATTTATGTAATATTTAAGAAGTAGTTTGAGAGATCTAATCCAATCAATTCCGCATGGTCATAACTATGTGCAGATATAGGATCCATTTTTTGTAGTCATTGTTTTTTCCAAATAAAAGTTTTCTGGGGACATTAAATTATTATCCATGTAAGTCAAAAATGTTTTTTAACATACCATGACGTTTTATTGAACATGAACATATGATTGGGGGCCAAAAATTTATTATTTTTAAATTTTCCTTTTCAACCCATTGAGCCTTTTTTCATGATCCAAACGTCCTTTGAAATAGAGAATTTAGTGAAGTGTACTATTGAATAATACATTTGAAATTGATTCATGAATCCTAAAAAAAGTTAGAAACAATTTGAATAATTATCATGAATGTAATATACATAATAAATAAATATATTTAGAATGTAAAATACTTTAGAAAATTTTTATAACTATGTTTAATATCAAAACATGAATAATGCTTCATAAATATTCATTTTAATCAAAAAATAATTATGACAAGTACATCAAATATTCTTATATATTAATATATATATATATATATAACATCAACTCCCCAACATATAGGACAATTTATGTTCATGATCATAGTAAAATAATATACTTAATAAGGTAATTTTTACATTCCAAAAAATATTATTAATTTTTTCACTAATTAGTGGGATTTGAAAATGTCCACTCATAAATAATGCATTTAAAAAAATATTTTATCCTCAAGATATATTGAATAAATTCATTTTCTCTGATCAAAATTAATATTTGGAATTTTTTATGCCTAAAATTAACTCATATCACAATGATGATAATTTGTCACTGAGATTCGCTAATTAAATAACAGGTAGTGAAAATATTAATCTTTTTAGAGTTCTTAATGTATTTTCCTAGAATAAAGTGATCATTTGTTAAATTTTATTTGGAAATAGATTTTCTATAGCTAATGTTATGGTAGTTATGTGTCCAAAAGAGGGACAGATAGATAAATACATTAACATAGGTAAAATAATGCATGAATATAAAAATGGGACATCCATGGAAATGAAATAACATATTAGAAATTTTAACATTCTTGTGATAATAAACTTATAAGTGGGAATTTTCATGATATATAAATATAAAATAAGTACAAATCCAAAAACATCCCACATGGGATCAAGTATGAAAACAGGATTCAAGTGTTATTTTGTTCCTCTCCTTAAATAATCAAATATTTATATGCTTGTATGTTAGTTTTTATTTCCCATTTTTTATTTTATTTTTTATATGATTTATTATTATTTTTAACAATTATCCAATAAATAAAAATATTACTATTACATCCAATAGGTTGTGTTTTGGAATTTTTAACAATACAACTTGGATTTGTTGACAATGAAATGCGTAGAAATAGATTTGATAATGAACCGTTTTATATTATAAGGTATCTTAGAACACATGGAAGTGGTGGAATAATGGAAATGATTCAGAAGATGATTATAGTTGATGTATGTTTGGATTGAAAGTGAGATAGTGGAGGTATATTATCAAGTTATTGGGAGAAACCAAAAAATAAGAATAATAATCACACTATGATTATATTTCACTAAAATACAGAAAAGGTAAACACTCTTTACAAGATGTTTTTTATCTGGAATGAATAATATGAGAGTAGTGAACATAGATATTAAAGAAGAATCTCTCTATAGTTGAGGATACAAGTGTCCCAATAACATATGATAACATAGAAGATAAATTCACTTTGATAAAATATTGAGGAGACCCTCATGTTTATAAAATAATCATGTCATCACTGAATTAGTGCACATGGAGATGAATGGAGAGTGACTATAGGATTTATTTTTCATTATTCCTGAGCTACTCAAAAAAATTATAACGAGTAATGTTGTCTCTTGGTATATAAAAACACCATCAGGGTATTCTCCTGACATTATAAATTTTTTATAGACTAATTAAATCCTTATGTCATGGGAATTCTTTACATTTCTCTATTTTATGAGTTCATGTGATTATTTAATTAAACAATAAATTTAATTTTATTCTTTCTATCATGAGAAAATGATCCAAAATAGTGATAATAAAGGGAATAAAAACAATTAATTTGGAAACTTCTTGGTTCTCCCCCGACCTCTCTGTGTTTCTCAAGTGGAAATAAGTATCATAAAAGATAATAGTTTATGTTTTGGATTTAATATATAGTGTTCTTATTGTGAAGAATTTAATACTATAATAGATATGGCTTCTATATAGAAAAATAATTTTTTTGATTGATGTTATTTTTTCAATTTGGAGAATGAGTTTATGAAAAATTTACAACTATATAATGTAATACCTTATAAAATCTTATCAGTTTTATTTTTATTAAAATTTATAAAAGGTATCATGTTCGAGGAAAATCAAGGAAATTTAGTTATTTATTCTTAAGATATTAATCCCATAAATTATTCTTTTTAATAGGGTGTATCCAATAAGATAACTCACTACCCGTATTATAATTATTTTTTAATAAAATTTGAATACTTGTATGATAATTAATATTTTTTAAAATAATGGAATATTGTTTCTTCTAAATGTTTAGAATATGAATCGGTTAATGATTCAGATATGAATTCAAGTGAAGAATAGTTTCATTTTACTAAAATAATAATGATCAAGAAGAACATGAAAATGAAATCCATGAAGCTGGGTATTCCCATTATGGTGAAAAAAAATTAAGTCTTTTTTTATCTAAATATAACAATATAGTCGATGCTTGTTTTAAATATAATTATATAGAAATTATATCATCTAGGACCATTATGTTTGTTAATAGGAAAAAGAAACCACATTAGGTTATAAATTTGTATACATTTTCATTAACATAAAAAAGGATGCTTTTATGATTTATATAGTGAAGTACAATTCTTAAAGACCAAATATGAGAATAATTTTTTTCTAAATAATAGATTTAGAGGATGAAAATAAAAATTAGAAGAATGAAAATATAATTTCAAAGGATTCCATTAATAGAATGAATATGAAAATATATGAGAATATTTGATATTCATCATAAATATTTTCATGAGATGATATTAAGAAAGGTAAAAAGATAATATCCTTGAAAAATTAATATTTTCCCTAAGATAGTGCTATAAAAATAAAAGAAATATTGTACAAAATTAAAATATTTCTAACATTGATAATTTATAAGGCCAAATAAACAAGTTGGATTTATGGATTCATAATCTTAACAAAGAGATTTATCCTTTGAGGAATAAGTAAAATGATAGATATTCTCACATGGAGACATTAGTAGGAAGGCAGAGGAATTTAAATCTAGAATTATCAAGGAAAAATAATTAGAATTATATATTTAGAAAGTGAAATTCTCAAATGAATGTGTAAAAGAAATTATATTTTACTAAATTATTTAATAATAAATGGATTTGTGAGAATATAGTTTTGAAATGTGTAATCAATGAATATCAATTAATAAATTCCATCATTACAATTATACTGAAATAAAAAAATGTAATAGAGGAACCAATAATATATCTCATGGTCCTATGAATAGAATATATGAATGAAATAATGGAAAATTAGTTCCACTAAAAATCAAATTAATTGAATAGGATGATTAAGATGTTGTATGGAAGAGGAGTATGCCTCAAGTATCATTGATGGATTGTCCAAAATAGTCACTATAGTGAGAAAATAATAATGTTTTCAACTAAAGGAAATTCTCCTCTATAAAAATATGTATAGTTATTGAAGGAAAATATATCTAACGAAAATCAAATATGAAGTTCATTTTATGTCCATTGAAGAAGTAAAACATAAGTCATGCTTAAGGTGTTTCATACATACCACTACAAAGAATGAGTGCAATATTGTGGGAGTTACCCTTATAAATTTTAGAAATTGTGCATTAGTGGAGGAAATATATTTTTTAAGTTGATTCTCCCAAATAAATTTTTACTAATTAATGCAACAATAATATTAATATTCAAAAACTAAATGAGATGTTTTCCCTAGTTTTTTTATCGAGAAAAATGTATATTGTAATTTAAAAATTTATTGGTTAGTCCATTATAACCAATTAATATACTCTATTTGAGGATAGTACAGTATAACCTATACCTGTATGTTATTTTTTTTTATTTTTTTATAAGTGGTGTTGGCTTAAGTGGAGACCTGATCCAGTAGGTGATTTATCGGAAAGAAGACATGTGTACAAGCTAAAAACATATAAATATGAGATAAAATAAGATGTGTTTATGATGAAAAAAGACAAATTAAATAATATGGGATAGAATAATTAGAGTTATCAATTGGTATTTGGATTAAATAATAAATCTAGATGGTATTAAGTCCATACCTCACTCAATAAGAGGTGTCGAGTAGCCACATTTGATTTCAATGTTGAATCTATTGATTAATATTTTGATGAAGGAGTTGAAATGGTGAAAAACAACATAGAGAGTAAAAGTATTTAAATAGTATTATATTTTATATATTGTGAAATAAATTCATCTTTGGGGATCAATAACTGATAATAGGTCATACCTCATGTGTTATCAAACCACTACTAAAGAGAAGACAAATTAATCCATGGAGTAGTAATGATTATGAATTTCAATTTTTATTTGTTTATGTACTAATAAGTGTTGTATTACTTTATTTTCTTCTAGGATACCTACGACTATTGAGAATATAGTGGTATAATCTACACGTGGATCTTTGAGTTGAAAAGAGTCTAAATACATAGAGTATAGATAAAAACACATTTTGGGGAGATGGTGATGAGAATTCAAAGGATATTTAGTCACATCAAGAAAGGGAGAAACTATGTAAATTGATTTTGATCATGGATTCCATGTTTTATGACATTTTTTTCACAAAAAATGGTTTTACTTAGTTCAATGTTTGTTGTCACACACACACACACTAAGTGATTTCTTATTTTATTCCCTTAAAATATTGTGTAATTGTAATATGCATCATATGAAGATATGCTAAATGAATAAAAGGCTCATGTTTGATATCTATTATTTATTATGGAATTAATGGAGTGACATGGAAAGCATTGATGTTATTAACTTAGAATATTATTTCATATACTGAGTTTTGAGTAGGTAGGATTTGAGAATTTGTTAATGAATCTTTCATGATATGTAGATTTAATTAATGAAATTTGTTTCTAAAATGCATATAGAGAGAGGAACTGTTTCAAATATTTTTTTTTTGAAATATTGAATTGTTTTTAATCTACAACTCTATCCTTGGGTGATGTGAAAAAAATATGGATTTTTTGTGAAATAAGTTGTTTCAAAATGCAGTAAAAGTGTAAACCATTAAATGAAATGTTATTTTGGAGATCCTCATTTTTTAGGTGGTAAACGAACTTAAAATCTCAATATTATTGAATTATTTGAAATTTTTTAGAATAAACTAATATTCTTTAATGGAATATTAATATGATTGATCGAGCCAAATGTTATCGATGTCAACAAGTGGTATCAAGTAAGATATGGAGAGATTGAAAGATCTTGATATCAAATGGGTTAATAAATAATTTCTTAATTAATGAGGATAATAATCATTATTAGTGATGTTTTCCAAATTTGTGGAGACTCAACATATCACAAAGAGATAATAATAGATATCATGGAAAATCTTGAGCAATTATTTTATGGATAAAAGGGGAGTAGATTTGATAATATATTCACCTTAATTTTAGTGGGAAAGATAGAGATAATGAAATGTTATATCTAATATTTAACATATTCTATCTATTTTATCGAAAAATTTGGAGTGATATGGATGCACCATATATATTTACCCTGTTTTGTTGAATAAAGAGTTAAATTGTGGAGATGTATTTATTATAGTGTTATAAATAAAGGGGGAGAAATTTTCCACCAAGATTTTGATTATTGTATTTTAAATAAGTAGAGTAACAATTATTCATAATGAAATTCCTAGTAATATATTTTAAGGATGAAGTAGTAATATCACGTAAGGTATCATTTAATTCAAGTAAATGGTATATGACACATTGATATACACACACATATATATATATATAAGGAAATGGTTTTGGATAATTTTGAGACCATAGATAATTTGGAGTTGAAGTGATATGAATGAGGTAAAATTTTGAGTTATAAGAAAAAACAATGTCATAATCATGATAATTATAGTGGGATTATAGTTCATTGAAATATATAAAATTTAATCACATCCTATATATATAAATTTTTTTGGAATATGGGTAATATGTTTTAAAGACATAAGAAAATAAAATTTATAAGGTATTCCCGATATATATAAAATTAAGAATTTTTTTAGAAGTATAAGAATGTGGAAAAGTCATATAATGTGTAAAATATTCTATATGAAGAAGATTATTTTTAATAGTTTATTAGTTATCATTTTTAAGGAAAAAGTCTATCTTTCAATTGAGTTATTACATTGTCATAATGTTTTACTCTAAATTTTTTTTACCTGTTGAAGTACAATATAATATGTAAGGATAGATGAAATCATTTGTATGTTTTATTAGTAAAACATAATGATTATAACTTTTCTAATTAGAATCATTTCATTTCATGCATTGAGATAATTACCATCACATGAAGAATGTATGGAATTTTTTTTAGTTATTATAATTAAAAGACAACTATAACATAAATAAAATCTGGTCAGAGTAAATATCATAATGTATAATAACATGTTAAATACACAATGATATAAATTCCACATCATGAACCATTTTATTAAAAATTCATAGATTCTGGTTCTTTAGAGACCACCATAGAATGGAAGTGGATTGTCAAACAACTAGATTAAGAAGAAAGATTATTTTTATTGTTTGTTCCATGTTATTTGGGGAATATCAAAAGAAGATATTTTTATCTAAATAATACAGATCTCATCTTTGAATTATATCACACCATAGTGAATAATAATACACAATAATATGTTAGTTTTTGAGAAGTATTGTGCCATGAACTAAGATGATGCCCCCTGAAAAGGTCATTTCAAGTGTGCGTGATAGATTTAATTATAATATAAAATGAAATTTTATGAATGAGATTATATGAGTTTTAATATGTTTGATTGACACATTATGTCACATTAACATGGGTGTTACACCTAGAATTATTTTAGTGGAATAACACAAGATGAATTGATCATAACCCTTGGATCAAACAGTGGGATGGACGGATCACTATAAAAATTTATTGAAGTAGTTATTGAATTATTGTTATAAAAAATTAACATATTATTTATAGGGAAATTAGATGATCCATAAAGATGTTTCCTTAATCATATAAAATTTTTTAAAGATGAAATCTTGAAAAAAAAGTTGAAGTTCATTTGTTTCCACTCAATCATAATAAAATAGAAAACCAAATCTCTTCCATCAATGGTTAATCTTCACACGGAGAAGGTAATTCATTATTGTGATAATGTTTGAATAAAAAGAGTAAATACTCACATAAATTGGATATTATTATGTGGATTTGAAAAAAGTACAAAAGAATTAACATTTCCATTTTTCTTTAAAAATAATAAATAAGTAAACATAGAGCCTAAATATGTATCTATATGGTTCTAATAATTTAAGGTTTCTTAGACACCTATGCCGTCCTAAAAGAGATATTAATTTCTAAAAACATTTCTAGAGATCCTAAAATCATTAAAATCACCAATCCTTCACTAAATCAGTGCATGGATGGTAGAAATGAGGGGGACCCAAGGATCAAACATTAATCCCCACAAAACCATTTGTAACTACAATAGTGAGTAATTTTATCTCCAAGAATGTTTACAAATAATTAATTCATGATCCATGGATTGTCCCTTTTGTGGAGAACTATGTTAAATACATTTTTCATGTTCAAGTTTTAAATTTATACATTTTGTGAGATTACGTGATAAATTAATTGATAACCGGTTAGATTGGTTTCTCACTAGAGAAATAAAATGATCAAAAAGTGATACAATCATGTGAAAGAAGAAAAAAACATGAACTATGAGACACACACATTAACCCCAAGGGTGTCTCAGTTTTTATAAATTACAATGAAAAAACTTCATTACCAAACCTCATTGAATTAAAAATAATAACCTATACTTAAAAGTATTCTTTTACTTAATCATACGAGGAGTGGCTTAGAATATATAAATACAATTGAAAAATTAAATTTATTCCCCCCCACAATTAAATTTCATAAAATCATGCAGGTAAAATCCATGAAATTTTTTGGTGGGACATGATTGTGAGTTAGTGAGATATAAATTAAAAATGGGTTTCTATAGGCACAAAGGGGATTACAAAATTAGTTTCAAAATATTGGTAATGAAATTTGATTTGAATATATAGTTGATTCGAATATTAACAAAAAATGATATTATTAAATTAATTTAAAATATTTTATTGTATTCAACTCAATGTTCAACAAAATCTAATCTCATAATCATTGGTGAAAAAATGATGGCATCGAATAAACTTATAAAGAAACCATAGTGTATGTATGATGGGTTTTTAGAGAAGAAATCATTTTCAAATCCAAAAGTGAGTAGTAACAACTTTTTAGAGTTGATATAGAATCATTTTTTAAAATTTTAAATGAATATAATAAATTTTTTTGATTGAATAATACTTTATTGTTTCCACAAAAAAGGATTGAGAAATATTCAAAAAAAAACATGTAATTATGATATTTTTATTAAAAATCTAAACACAAATACAAGTGGAAAAGTGAGGTGGGATATGATAAAAGAGAGAAAAACATAAAATTAAATAATTATAGAGAATTATATGGAATGATAGAATGAAATAATAAAAGGGTGAATAAGGATTAGAGAGTGGTAGTGTGAGTTACTCACTAATTTAGAAGATTTGTGTCCATTGAATCTTCCTCTAAGGGTTGTTGATTTTAAGTAGATAAAAATTTGGTATCATTCATCGTTTCTATTAGTGTATATATCCACCCATTATAATGCTTTAATTGATTTCCATTAACAATAAATTTCATAGTGGTAGATTAAACCTGAACATTCACTACAAGATTTAAATATTACTGATAATAAATGGACTCTACCATAAATATTGAAGATTTACTAAGTGATGTTTAAAAATTTTAACTGAATAAAATTACTTGATAGTCCTTATGAAAGACATTTCAAGGTATTTTTCCCATATATTAAGAAATTTTATTCTATATAAATATAATAATTATCCTTATAATAAAGATAAAGATAATACAACTTATTCAATTATAATAATATCTTTTAAAATTATTCTAAATAATAAAAATTAAAATTTTAATATCTCAAAATGATTTATGTTGTACGTCATAAAAAAATTACATTATTTTAAAAAATAATATCATAAATGGGGGCATAAAAGTAATTTTCTTGTTGGTTTTTTGATTATCACAAAGGGGTTTTATATGTTTTTCTTACCAATATTTCAATTTAAAAATAAATAAATTCGTTCATGAAATATTATAGCTTTTCTATTATTAATTTTATCTAATATATTACTTAGGGTTTTTTAATATATAGAATTTCTATACATAACACCAATTTTTTCAATAGAGACTTTGTGGTTCAATTACAAAATTGGGTTCCTAATCCTCTCACCAATGATCATTGGGTTCCAAACCGATTCAAAATAAATGATTTTATTAAATCATTCATAGTATGTGAATTATTATTCCTAGTGTTCTTCTACTATTCTTACATACTAAATAGAGGGAAAATATTAATCCATTGAAATGGGGTAAATGTACATTGAAATTTATACAATAAGTATTAATGATTTAAAAAAAGGGGTGTTGGAGAATATCATTTATTTTGGATATGGTTATTAATATTTGGCATGTTATGCAAAATTGATAGTGATTGTATGTGTTTCTAAAGAGCAAGGGATAAAATAAATGACATTCCAATACATTTAAAGAGTTTCTTTATGGTATAATGTGGTTAAATATTAGTATTAATGGTAAAATCCCAAAAATGGTTGAATATTACTATATATCATAATATATCATAATTTATATGTCAATCTAGGATAAGAACGTATATTATCATTATAAAATAATGTTTAAAATCATTTTTTATAATTTTTTGTGTCATTTTAAAACAATTTAATGAAAACTTTCCAAAACTACTTATTTTATAATTAGGGAATATCATGCTAAATTTGAAGTGACATATTACATTGCTCAAGAGGGAATTCATGGTAAATTTTATTTGGAATTCCCAGGCTTATAAAATCTACTATAGTGATCAACGTCTAAAATTTATTTTCAAAATCTACCCATAATAGCCAAATTTAATTATTCTAGAACTGTAATTATCATCATTTTCCTCAGTTTAGAGTCACTTTTTTGTATAAAATTTAAATATTAATAGCCTTTTAATATGTAAATGATAGGGCCTAAAATATCTTTATGGAAAAAACCATTGCTATTTGTTAGTTTTTCCATCATAATGTAGTGTGAATACATTTCATAAGAGATTTTTGTGATATAATAAATGGGATGTAGAACTTAATCCTTTTACTTGCTGAGAATGTAGCAAACGGACCAATATGATGCATCATATATTAATTAAAATGGAAACAACCATTAAAAACCTTGGATATATGGGGAATATGTGATTATATATTGATATTTAGTGAACAATATCTCACAACCCGTGTCAAAATTGAATGAAATATCTTATTGATGTAAAGTGGTTAGAGGGGAGTAATAATACTAAAATTTGGGATACTCAATTGATAGAATCCAATATGTCCTAGAATGGAGTCCTTATATTGAAATAATTTTGGTTGATAATGTGATTGGATAAACTAAATATTAGTTAAATCAACTCAAATAACATGATGAGAGAATTCTTTTCCTTCAATAATCTCAGTAGTATTCATGAAATGGAACTGTAAAAAGTTCAATATAAGTTTAAAATCATTACCTTTTTTTACCATAGATCATGAAAGAAATAAATATTTAAATGAATCTTGATAAATGGTAAAATAATCTATAAAAACCAATACAAAATATTATATACATTCAAAAATCATTTGTAATGTTCTGACATGGAATGGTAATGTTTTAGATGAAGAAACACCAGACGGCTTTAACTATGATTTCCAACAACCAAGTGATGCATTCTTTATGGAAGGATCTACATATTTTTTAAGGAGTGAATTTTTCTCTAATGTTCCATAAAAAACCACTAAAGTAAATAACACAGTAATCGTAGAAATTTAAATAAGTAGTAAAATTTATAAAAAATTGTAAAAATAAATACTAAAATTTAAAAAAAAAATATTCCAAAAGAACAAATTATTATAGATACAAATTATTGGGTCAAGAATAGAACAAATTAAACCCCAAAAATAATTAAATGAATATAACCCCTTCACCTTACTCTATAATAGTATGAAATGAACTCAGTGATGTATTCTACCACCAACTCCCAATAACTTAGGCCATTTATTTTACCTATAAAACCATGTATATAATATTCATGTATATGATAATTATAAGTACTAAGGTGATGAAAAACTATCAATTAAATCACCACAACCCCATAAATCCCTTAGAGATTAACATTCTCATATATAAATGGTTTTAATCTATTAAATTATTTAATCATAAAATTTATAGAATTTATTTTAAATAATTAGGAAATAACCATGTAACTTAATAATACATATAACTAGTTTATCAAACATTGATAAAAGGTATGGATATTAACCCTATCATATATGTGTCCAAAACATAGGACCTATGGTTATTTTTCAAAAAAATGTAATATGATGAATCCCATACCTAAAATTATGACTAACCAATCACATGGATTATATATCATTATATCATATCAATGCCAAACTGAAGGCTCCATAAATATTTTTCCATACACACAAAATATATACAAAAAATCATTGTTAAAACATTTTAAACATTATCCCCAGATCATTCCCCAAAAACTAATATATATTCCCCCTTTTAGTCATATTAAAATAAAATGAAATAATTTTATATCACTTAATTAAATTCTAAAATATCATTAACTTTTTTATACCAGTAGATAAAATAATTACACTACATAGTACACACCAAATCATGAATTTTTTTCCCATGTAATTCTTCAGAATTAACTTAAGATTACAAAAAAATAAATATATAACAAAAAAATCATTATATTAATAAAAAATTGTAATATATTTACTCCCAACACAAGAAAAACTTTTTATTAATTACTTCAATAAAGATAGAAACAATGTTATGAATATTTCTAACATTTATCTCATTTATTTAATATATTTGATATGTAAGTTCTCATTCATAACCTTTAATTTTTTATATAATATTTTTCAAACACAATAGAATTCTAGAAAAATAATTTTAATTAAATTGAATTGAATTATCATAAAATTAAGCTCACACACACCGTAAAATCACAACAATATCAACTTATTTATACATTTATAATATATTAAATGAAAAAAAATGATATTGGTCACCTAAATCTATATTAGAAAACAAATTACACCAATAAAAACATATTAAATATTTATCATGAATTAAAAATAATCAACTTAGTTAAAACTGAAGGAAATAATAATATGTAAAAATAGAAACAACTATATCAATAAACCTTTTATAAATTTGATATGATTGTCGAATCTTTACTCCTTATGAATCAAATTCCACTAATATATAGTTATCCCACTTGTTATTGGAGAATAAATATTTGAAGGAAGATATATGGAGGTGAGGATTTTAGTGTGAATATGTTTCGAATTATGTTTAAATATAATATAAATTACTCTCAAATTCCAAAATCTCATTACTATATACTGAATGAAATAGGAATGAAAAAAAACATAAATGGCCCATTGGGTACCCAATTACAAAACAATGATCACTATATGTATGCCAAACATCCACTCGGTGGCTACACCTAGGAATCTGGGCCCTCTTACACCACTACTAGATACACAATACATAACTAACAAGATTCATACGGCACTTATTGAAACCGTTTAGCAACAACACATTAAATACCCACTTCCCATTCCATTAATTCAAGTAGAATTTTATTATTTATCCCAAATAAATCATCACAAATATAAAAAAGAATAAATAAAAAATAAAAAATCATCTTAAAACATGGAGTTTCTATTAACCCCTCCAAATAGTGATTGTCATATTTGAGAAGAAATATTTAAAATATCTCATGAAAAAATATTAATAATATGAACTAACTTTTAATTCTAAATTCTATGTATCCTCATATAATCATTCATTATTCAATTGGTCAAGTTAATGTAGAAAAACATTACCCTAAAACATTTTCTTACTATGATAAAAAAAATTATTCTTCTATCAACATAATATGCTTTAGATTTTAATTTGATATCCTCATATTGAATCACATGATATAGATCCGGTAAGTATTTATTCTATGAATATATATAAAATAAATCTTACATTTTATTATTATTTATGTATTTTAGTAATCAATATGAAACCTCCATAATCATCTCTAAAATCACATATAATATAACAAATAATATATCCAATTTTTGATTATTTTTCCAGTCATCGACGTCTCAATAGCAGTGGGATTAGAATAATGACATGAGATTCAATAAAAATATTAAGTGGATGATATCTTTTATTATCACAAAACTTATTCCTACTTCATGTTGTGACTAATCTTTTTTGAAACATATGCAATGGATCATAAGTCTCTTGAACCATGATAGGTCCACTATGTTATGCCTAACCCAATTTCATTAAATATAATGATAATCAACATTACCTACTACATAATTCTTAAAATATGTCCATTTGAATAGATTATATGTTTTTACTATCATAAAAACTACTCTTACAATGATATATACCCTTCAAGTGAACTACAAAATCAAGGATTCATACATAAAGAATATAGTAAATAATCTATATAGTTTTCTCAAATTGGACATCAGTCCATGGATGATAAGTCAAACTCATTATCAATTTAGAACCCAAATCCATTTTCCATCCATGGTAAAAATGAGATGTTAGCCTTTCATTTTGATTAGATACAACGTTTTTGGGTTTCCTAGGAATTCAAATCCATTTAAAAAAACAATTCTTTGGTAATGTGGGAACCTTACATGTTACTAAAATCTAGAAAAAAATTCAAAATACCACACAAAATAAAAAAATGGAAATACACACCATATAAATAAATTATAATAAAATTAAATTTAAAAAAATTAAAATTTCATATTGGGAGAGTCCAACACCACTATGCCCAAAACTTCTTGTAGAGGGATCACATCACTATAGAATGACACAATCATGATGCACTAACTTGTTGCCTCTATACCAACAAAATAATTTTTAAACTAGAGATGTTACCAAATATACCATTCTCCTACAAGAACACTATCACACCATCAATAATAATCATCACTAATGATCATTGTCATTTTCACTCACCATCGCTAGATGCGAAGAAACCAATAATCATCATTATGGAAAACAATCCCATCAATAGACCTCATTTACTAAAACCATTACCCAATCATACAAAATATAGTGAAAAGCATCATGAACTAGAACCTATGATTTTAGGACTGCAAACTGAGACACCAAAAACAAAAAACCTAATGTTTCTGTGAATCCATCACAGTCAGTACCAAACTCTAACTAGGAACTCTAGAGATGGAAATTTAAACTTTCAGAACCACAACCCCACATGAAAACCAAAATTGAATAAATACATACATTAGGACACCAATCATGAAGATAGAAACCAGTGATGTTAGGAAAAACACCATGTTCCAAAGGAATAGGCCATCATGAAAATTATCACCCAAATAGTAGGGAAATAGAAAATCCTATGAAATACATTCATCTGGAAACATTTTCTTCTTCTCCAATTTCATATACCAATGAATCCTTGAAACAAATACAGTAATAAAACTAGGAAATTATGAAGGACCAAGAATCCAGAGAAGAGTTGAAATGATCTTGGAAAAAAATAGGTATTTGTGACCTACTCCAAGACTACCAGACCATTGTTTTAGAGTCACAACCAATCGAATTGGACACTATCACTTCACCGATGTACCAACAACCACCAAAACAAGAACAACAGGAAAAGAAAAGAGTAGTAATGTGATATACTCTTTATACCCAATAACAGTTAAACTAAATCCTCCAAAAACTTCTGGAAATTACCAGTCCATTATAAAAGAATGGGGTTAGAAACATGGTATCCTAGACATCAATGTATACTAATAACTAATGGGGGATTCTATATAGACCCATCATCATAGATTAAAAAATTGTTAGAAGAACGTTATCAGAGTTGGGTGAAATGAGAACCACCATAAGAAATTTTAGAGAGAGTAGGGACATATCATAAAAGGGGTAATTAAGAAGATGGTTTGGGTAAATGGGGAGTTAGAGACAATATTCAAGAAGTAATGCTTTGGCATAATATCTAAAACACAACTAGATATATTCCATTTCATGGGAGATAAAAGAAGAAGAAATATCAACTGAAGTGTATCGCATGTAGTTTAATGAAATATCAAACATAAATATTATATATTTCATAAGTCTCCTAGAATAAAATAAAATGTTCTACTTTAGTCAATTGATCAATAATTACCTCAACTACATGTCTAAATTTTGAAAATATCTGGACAACACTTAGAAAAATCATATTAAAATCCTTCCATTTCAACTCTAAATTTAGTACAGAATGAAGAATAACTATTAGTCTCTAAATTTTATATTTTTCCTATAGATATTAAAAGAATACTATGAAAATCCAATAATATCCACTTTTATTCATGGCTAACAAAAGTGTTATAAAAATTATCATACATCATTGTTAATCCAAAGTGAAATTCCCATTGATAAATATATAAGTATCTCAAAACACCATATCATTAATCCAATGAAAAAAAACTATCGAAGAAATTGAAAATTATCATCAAGAATCTATTTTTGTATCTTCTCCCAACCATAGATTCATTCAAAAAAATGTAACACGCAAGATCCATTCTGACACTCATTCTCTAGTTTTATCAACTATTATGTTATAATAAAATTTATTAATGCTAAATTATATCCCACTTCATATACATAAAGATTAAAATCAAAGATATGTGTCATAAGATTCAACACATCATTCAATTCGTGAATTAAACTACTAGATACTAACTACGTAAATGAACGACAAAGGTATTCTATTTCTATAGAGTATATATCATCTCGTTGTTAAATTATAATATATATTCAACCAATATTCACTTTCAAAGATTCATAAAAATATTTAAATAATATATAATTCATACACATTAGATTGGTGTATATTAAAATCTTCTCAGAAAATTGATAATGTCACTAACTATTAATTACATGTACAATGAATTCCATTATGATATATTGGGTATGTTATTTTATCTTATGTAGACTAAGTTTCCATGAACCATATTCCACTACTTGTATGCCCTTTATCAACACACACCCTAAGCATACAAAAGAGGCATCATTATAAATTTTATAGAGTTTCCTTAATTCTGATTAAAAGAGAATTGACATTGCTATCAACCTACTTTTTAGCTATTGAAATACAATTTCATATGTAGTATCCAATTAAAAAATATTCAAATTATAATTCAATGTATTCATACGAACACCTAAATGATTGATGTGATGAAGGAAACATTAGTAATAACAATAAGTTCATAAAAAAAATATGATCTAGAAAAAATGCATAGATAAATTCAAATAAATCATCGTTATAAAATTCTATGGATCCGTAGACATTTTATATTTGATGGACACATTCCCAAGTAATTTTACCAATCATATAAAAAATGGGAATTTCAAAATCATAACATCTAATCTGTGAGATATGATTTTCACAAAAAATAGTTGAATGATACTTGTGATACTCAAAAGATCATGATAATATCAATGTAAAATTAATCATGTGCATAAAAATATTTAATGCATTTATTACACTAAAATGAGTTACCAGAAACTTAAAATGACTATATCATGTTCTAAAAGATATATTTTGACTTTTTAATATAATAATACCTACTGATGACAACCCAAACAACAATTGATCTTTGGAAACATTCATTCTCCGCAGAATCGGTCTAAACAATTATAGATCCATGATAATATGTTATGATTATTAATGTTTTTCCAACTCATACTATGATAATTAATATACAGGACCAAACATGAATAAAACTTCTCGGTAAAAAACCGTAGAAGACCACATGTGGGTACACATTTTGTAATGAAATCCTCTAATTCAAGATCTTCAAACTAATTTTTCAATTTTTTATCTCAATTGGATAAATCTGATAAATATGTATAATGATATACTTAGTACCTGGTACCAAAAAAATCATAAAATCCACGACTATTTATAGTTGAAACAGTAGAAAATCCTTTATTTTTAGTTTAATATCCATCAACCAAAGAAGAAAAAATAATACAATCATCACCATAATTTTATTTTATAAATATGATTCTTATATATGATGTGATAATATTTAGATAATCCAAGAACTATCTTTCATATCTGATATATGATTAACATTTTTTATCCCAATTCAAAACTGGTTATAGGATTAATTGTCTCACTTCTAAGAAAAACATTATATTCCTCAAAAAATAGAAAAAATGTCAGTTTTTTCGATAACAGTTGATGTGTGGCTAAATTGTTTTTCTACCAATACATTCATATAATCACTAAAATTACCTCTAATCTTTTATAAAGAGGCCTTAAAGATATAGAAATCCAAAAATAAGAATGGAATAAGATAAAAATATTTTGATATACTTCTATCTCTTTCTTAGTTGATTATTAATGGTAAAATCTTAAAAAAGATACATAATTTCTAAATGCATATAAAATTCAGACCATGTAAAAATAAATGACTAAAAATAATTGATATAAAATAATTTACCAACCAAGGTAAAAGTTAAAAAAATCAAAACTATGGCAATATAAGTCCCCATACTATGATCTACAAAACCAATGCCATATAAAATAAACTAAAAATATTAACCTCCAATCTAATCTTGGTTCATATGACTCCCTTACACTATATTTACCCACTGATTTTTTCCCATTGAATACCTATAACCCATGTGACTAGACCACAAAAAAAATACTACTAGTTCTTTATTTTATTGTATTAGTCCATGAATGAGATTCTTGAGTAGAAGTGTAATATTTAAATCCATCCCTTTGAGATCCTTTAAAACAGAATTTCAAAATATCATATGATTTATATTATGAAAGGAAATCCTTCTTCTCAATTTTACATAATGTAAAAGTATGTCCTTTTTATCCATGATAAAAAACAATAATAGTTCCTTGTCTTTATAAGTAGGAGACAAAAAGTCCTACCCTATCCCATTGATCACTCAGTGTCTAAAATATAATTATCCTAGATTCATTTTTTACTTCCTCTAGATCCATTGGAACCCACTAATATTACTATTTCCTCCTATATATCCTTATTTGGAAGAAGATCCTTCCTTGTAAATTATATATAGTATTTAAATAAATTAATATCACTCAAATAAATCCATAAGTACAAGCCGTACTCAAAAGGTGTGATGACCAGAAAAAATAAAGTAATAGCCTTTTATTCTATTGCATGTACGACACGTGACAACAAGTTCATAATGTAGTATAATATCCATATACATTATGATATATTTACTATTTAAAATATAGTCTATATATTTCAATGCATGAAACGCTGAGATATTTTTAAATTCTAGTGACACTGGGTTAGAATTAATCATACAAAACAAATACCTTCCTCTATAGCATGTATGACATGCAAAAGCGACCTTTTTTTATGGATTTCACATTACATAATACCGACTCTTACCCAGAAACAATATATAATCAAACAATTATTATTTAATATAATAAGATATAAACTATCCATTTTGAATAGTAGTAACAAAATTATAAAAATAAATGTTTTATAAAACTAAATCATTAGTTAAAAATAAATTTTAAATGAATATGAGAACCAAATGAATAGAAAAATGATATTTTTATAGAAAACTAATTTTTCACTCAAGTAGTTGTTTTACAATAAAAAAATTAATGTAATTAAAATTTGATTATTATTTTAATGCAATATATATGTTATATATTCAATAAAATATTTTCTATAATCATCCATTATATTTGATAAACAAAAGATAAAAACAAACCCAACATTTTCCAAAAAAACCTATATTTTTATGAAGGCAATTTACCACCTTTTAATGCAGAACCCATTTAAAATATTAATATTAACACTATTATTAATTTAATTTGGTAAAATAAATATAATTTTTGGATCTATAATTTGAAAATTATCTTAGGATGAGTTATTTTGATTTTTCAGAGAAGTCTCATTTTTTAGTGAATAGTGAAAAATAAAGCATTTTAGTTAAAAAATGCCCATTATTTTAAATAATTATTAATGTTAAATTGTATTCTAAATTTGTTTTAAAGTAAAATTTGATAAATTATTCATATATTAATACAATTTGTTTCATTAGAATCAATTTAATGCTAAAATTTAATATAAAAAATAATAATCTTTTTAACGTTTTTCTACCAAAACCAGTTAATCCGTCTCTATGTGAGATTAGCATTTATCCTAATTTTGATGCTTCTATGATTTGAATCTTGAAAGTCCAACATACTAAATTGTAATCAAGATAATATTTTTTGTCTTTTAATATGAACATAAATTTTGACAAAAAATATTAGTGAATGTGATTACAATTAATTACGGTGATTAATGTGTAATTAGGCTTTAAAATGGACTAAAACCCTTAGTTTAAGGGCCCAAATGAATTAGCCATTTGTCAAACACTGATTTTTTGGACATATTTAGTCCATTAAACATAAAATTAAGAGTTTTATTGGTTCTTTATGACATTTATTATGTATGAACATGTGCATACCAAACTTCTTTTCATGAATACCAAAGTGAGTTTTTCTCCTTCCTTTTAAAACCCACTATGCTACCCATTTCTTACTCGTCTCCAACATCAAAATTTTTTCCATGATATCCCTAAATGGCCTCCCAAAATAACTCTCCTAGACTTACAAGCCTTCATTTTGGTATAATATATTCCAAGGATGCCTTTTGGTTAAACCACATGAAGTTTCCCTGTTAAAAGCTAATGTCATTTCTCAATCTATCGAGTTTCATTTCCCTTATCCAAAAACATAAATATTTTATTTTGTTCTTATGTAATAGAACTATTATAATAAATACACTAGAATACTATTATGCTGATATTTCTACCAACCCTTAAACACCGCACCATTTAATTGGTAACATACATAATATTTTTGTATACGGTGAACTACTACCTGACGAAACGATAATTGTTCAATTTTTCCCTATCGCCTTTTATGGTGAAAATTATGATGGAATATATATATATATATTATAATTATTTTATCATAATAATTATATAATAATTTAAATAAAAATAACTTTAATACTTTTTTCTATATGTTAATATGATAACATCGTTTGAAAAAGTGTGGACTACCTCATCCTTAAAGTGTTGTGATTATTTCACACTAACATAGAAAGAATAGAGGATGTTTTTAATTAAAATTATTATACATAAAACAAATCTATATGATATTAATAACATACTTATATTTCTATAAATAATATATATATATATATATAACATTTTCTTTATTACCCTTTCACACACATAAGAAATGATAACGTTATTCGTGGACATGTGGACTACCACCTTGTTGTCATGATGTGATTCCTTTTACCCATAATAATTATTTTTATAAGTATGTATGATTAAATAACATGATAATTGTCATATAAATATTATTATTTAATGATATGGTGGTACTTACCTTCTTTCAAAATGATCACTTCAAATGGGAATGTTACTCATGTATATGTATTCCCTACCGTCTCCATGATTGTAACATATTATCATTTTCATAAGCATATCTAATGATTGGTTTTAAAAGTATAATTTATGTATAAATATGATAATTATTTATTTTTATTATTCTAGAGTTGTTATATAATATACCCAATGACCATATTTGACCAACAATTTTTGTTTTGACACATAAACCAAGTATTTCCAAAAGCACCTGATGTAAAATAAATGTTTTGGGTAGTTGTTAAAAACATGGTAATCAGTGAAATAAATGTAATTATAAACATGGAAGATATTATAAAAAATTTATAAAATTAATTTATTTTCATAATATAAAAATTTATAGGACATTCATCCGAATGGAAGTTCAAGGTAAGGGTTTTTCTCTCAATTTATATTCCATTGAGGCTTACTTATTGTTATGAATCTATTTCTTACCTGATGTATGTACATATATTTAAATGATATATCATGAATATAAATACTCTAATTATATTTTAAACATTAATATAATTTTATTCCTTCATTAGGATTTTTTTTTAAAAAAAAATCTAAATGTGGTATGGGACACATTGGGATGTTTAAATATTATTTTCCTCTATAATGACATTAATGTTCTTTAAATATGGCTTATATTCAAGTAAATTATATAACAATTGTTAAATATACACATTAATTATTCTATGTTTATTCATGAACATCTTCATTTGTTATTACCATTTTTTCACTCTTTGGTACTAATATATTTTATAAAAAATATTTTTTAAAAACCGGACTTTATATCACACTTTAGTTGGAGAACAAACATTTTTTCTAAAAACCATATTTTTTTAAAATTTTTGTCACTTTTTTGTAAAATTATTTGGTTAAGAAAATTTTACTATTTTTTTAACAATTTTTCAAAAGAATCATCTTGTTACTTTCTTAATAAGTCATTTTCAAACATTTTTCAGTACAAAGGGAATATTGTTTTTACCTTGTATGATATGTATAGATTCAAACAATATAATTTATTTGAATCATTATTTTCATGTTTTAAAAGAATTATTTTTAAATAAAAATATATTCAAAAAAATTCAAAAGAAAACGATAAAGTTCCTCTAGAATTTTTTTAAAATATATTCTTTTAATTCATCAATGAAAAAACTCACTAGTTTTACTCTACATGGGATTTTTTGTATTCATACTATCATTAATATTGCTCTGGATGGTTTATGATATATTTGGATAAGGATATTATTCACATTCTCTTCCATGATTTACTTATTAGTGCCTTAGAAATTTTAAATCTCTTAAGATCATTCAACATTGAATTTCACCTGAATTATCCTTTCCATTTATAATGGAAATTACTATTTCCTAAACCGTATGCAATTGTTTATACGGTGTATATGTTGAATGTTGTTTTATTAATTTGTATGTTTTAATTGATATATATATTAGATACAGAACATTTTTGAATCGATTATTTGATATGTGAGGAATATTTTGGACTGGTATGACATGGGTGGGGCTGAGTTATAGATGTACCCTCAATGCATTTGTAATATCATGGGATGAGTCATTTAGTTAACCATATTAGATGGGTAATTACTATACATATTGTAAACTGTCTTATGAATGGTATAGACATCAAAGGTACCATGTAACTAGGAAACATGGTGTCCAATAATTATTAATTTCCTTCATTTATATTCTGATATTATTCAACCATGGGATTTTGTGTTGATATATACAGAGATGAGTTTCATTTTCAGGATTCAGTTATTATTCATTAATGATATAATTCATCAAAATATTTATGAATACATTTTATTTTTAGTTCATTAAATAAAATGAATGTGTTTCAGTTTTTTAACTTTCCATATTGATATTCCCTTATATTGTTTTTTGAATGGAATGTACTTCCAGTTATTACCTTTGTATATTTATTATGTACTTCCATTATTTTTATTGATTACATGGCATATGTGTTCAGTTATTCACCTTTCCATGTTGACTATTCTCAATGATTAATTATTGCTTCAGCTTTACATTTCCCTTAGTGAGGGTTTGAGCTTAACCTTATTATGTTTTCCCCAATGAATCCAAGAAGTGTACTATGAAAGATATGAATGGATTTTACTAGATAGATTAGTGTTATCATTAAAGATGTTTATTTTTTTTTATTTATAAATAAGTAAAGAAAATATGTTCCAATTAGTGTATTAATTTGTAATAAAATACTCATTTATGTATCTGGTTTACCAAGACTACAAAACTGATCAGTCATTCAAGGATTGATTCATTGTAATAATGTTAATGATTTTAGTATCAGACACTAGCAATGGGATATCTGTGGCTAGGTTGATTCAAAATAGAAATATTTAGATGCATCATAACCACCCAATCCCAAATTAAATAGGGTAATACTCTAAACATATAGGAATAATAAAGAATGTTAATGTTACCCTAGTTCAGATCTATGACATCATAACCTCAATTATATAACACCACAACATATCATTAAATGAAACCCCGAAGACTTCTTAAAATAAGTTGGGCAATAATGACCAGCACTAATATATCCATATAAATAATGGGATTTATTACCTATATATACTACTTAACACTTTCTATCATGAAACACCATCCATAATAACATAAATGAGTCAATAAAACATAATATGATACATGTATATGGAAAAATATATTAATTATACAATGTAAGATATGATAAATAAATAAATACATATAAATAATAAATCCCAAAAAGATTTAAGTTAAATATTGATGACATGTGTGTGGTCATCATAATGCAAACTATTTGATTGTATACATTATATATACAATATAAATTTATCCTTTTAGACCATCCACCATCTTTAATAATTGATCTATGTGAGCAAATGTGTAGATGAAACATCAGTTCTTATGTACAAGGGAATAATAATACTCAGTATGGTTTTCCTAAGAAGTGATATAACCCCATGAAAAAACTTATGTTTTTGTTCATCACTATTAATCAATGTGTACATAAAAGAAAATACACAAAACACAATCATCTATCGCAATGATATTTATGATCTATCTTTATTATAGTTCACTTTCATTACCATTCTAAATATTAACATACATATATTATTTTTTCTTTTGTAAAGATAAGATAATTCCCTAAAAAACCCATGTTTTTTCTACATTGTCACTAAGACCTCATAACACAATATGGAAACCTTATCATTAAATATGAGACCCTTAAAATAACCTGATCCATCAATTCCTATTGCATCATGTATATGGGATCTCAACCACTCCACTAATGGATGTCATTCCTACTATAGGAATAACAACATAGAAAATAATAATATAACCTCAAATGCCTTCATAATTATCCCATTGGAAGATTCATCCTATATGTTATATATTAAGATGATAGATATATAAATGTCTCTACGGATCTCATACAAAAGATGTTAGGGGAATACATATCTCTATCGATATCCCACAAAATTTGGATCTGAATATCTTTTCTGCTACTCACCTAGTGTTATGTGTTTAGAAGAAAAAATATTATGAACCTTTATCCACCTCAATCATTGATTTATGGGATATAAAAAGTATTATGATTTTGATGAATCGTTATAAAATAAATTTTTTTTGTATCATCAATAACCTATATCCTAGTACTCTTGGTGAATGTGATTAAATAAATATAAAAACATCATCAATATCCACCCAAAATAGTATTTGATGAGGGTAAATATATTAATATCACTATACCTCATATTTATTGGATTTTTAGTAGAATAGAGGTAGATTCTCTTATATCATTTACCTATGACCTTCTAAATAACAATACATGTCATTTGTAAATCATTTTCAATGAATATATACTCTTAGATTATTGGAATACATTAATTATTAAATTAAATTTATCGAATTACGAATTAATAATAACAAACGTTTTAACTTTAGTGTTCCAAAGTATCAACAAAATAATCTCATAATCCTTATCTTTATGTTGATCCCCCCTTCAAAGGATTACACATATTTAATTTATAATATTGTTATCATCATTAAACATTTTTATATATTGAATTACACTTCAATTATTGATTATTTATAATATTTTTAAGGTAACACTCTATTAATTTAAGAATATTCAGCTATCATAAAATAAGATCATTACAATTTAATCTCATGGTTTGTACAACTAGTATTCAACTATTTATTAAAATAATTTATATAGCTTATTTTCATATAAACATATATGAATATATATATATATATATATATATCCACGAGCAAACGGTTGTGATTTATATCTTAGAAACACTGTTTAAATTCACCAAACCCCATAGATTAATTACATAGATTTTGGTAATTTATTATAAATTATGACACATTTTATTATTCAAATAATTTTTTAGTGACTATTTATAAAATTCTTTAATTATTAAATATACATTATATTCAAATTCAAATGACTATTTTGATTACTTCTATATAATGAATACTATTAAAAATAGTACATTATTATATAATTATAATCTAATGTAAAATGAATTTTTCCTTGATTTTTTTGGTAATTCCATTTGTTCTATTAATTTTCAACTTATCCTCATTAATAGGCTAATTATTATATATGTTTATTATAGAAATTATCTTTCATTTACCATTAAAAAATTAGACATGTAAATGTCTATACTTATTGTAAATTTCAACAAATAAAATAATTCACCATAGTAAATTAAAAATAAATTTTAGTTTATTTAAATTATATATGAGGAATAATAATAAAATTTATTGTTTTTTCATTATTATTAAAAATAATATTAGATTAATCCTATTATTATATTTAGTTCATCTGCCTTTTAATATTCTATAATTTTTAGAGGCATTCATTTATCTCTAAAACATAGATATTCCTAATGATAAATTAATTATTAATTAAGAACAATAATTCAAATATTTTTCATCATTAATAATACTAGTATTTTTTATTTATTTTATATCATTATTATTTAACTAAAATCATCATTTTAAAATATTAACCTAATTAAAAGAATTTATTCCAGATTAATAAATTATTATTATCATAATAACTCAAGATCCTCATTTATAATAGTTAATACATTATTATGTTCTTATTTTCTAAATATTCCAATTCATATCAGTAAATAATAATAATTATTGATTAATAATAATATTTTTCATAATGACATGAAAATTAGCTTCACTATGAATTAGATAAATCCATTCAAAAACATAAATCGGTTAAATTAATATGTAATTAAAAAAAATTTACAAAATTAATAGAAAATATTATCTATGCAAGATCTATAAAATTACCTAAAAAATATGATCCATATGAAAATATGAATAAAATGGAATGTTCATTTTTCTAAAATAGACATTGGGAGAAAATATTACATTTAATCAAGGTTTGTATAAAAATGATTATATATCGGGAATGAGTCCTACGCAATAGTTATAAATCAACTATCATGTATTTTTTTTTCAAGTATTCATATCATTGTAAATATTTTCATGTCATAGAGAAACCAATAATCAGATATACTACCCAAAATATATTAATGAGATAATATGATTGAAGAATTATAATTATAATTATGTATTTTTATTTTTGGATTAAGAAAAATGTAAATGATCTTTCACCATAAGGAAATACATGATTCAATTCAATAGAAAATTAAAAATAGAACCTATAAAATTGTTTTTGTTAGATGATCACTCAAACTTGAGATCATTGATGCCTCTAATAGTGTTTACCCAACTTATTATAGGCAAAAGGGGTGTCGAAATATTACTTTTTGAGGGATGAATATAGTGATTCATGCCTATTACTTTTTTCACATGGGTTGGTATGTTTTATAATTGATAGTAGTTATTAAAATTTATCAATATATATTAAGATATCATATGACTTTTTTCTTTTATTTAGGTATATATAGTTTTATCATGATATTGCTTGATTTTAAAAATGATGAGTATTATATATGTTATTCTCAAGGTGGGTGGGTTTTTTTTCGGGATTCTTTATCTAGTAAATAAAATAGTCCCCAAACATTTAGATCAATTTTAAACCCCTTTTATCAAATCATTATCATTCGTAACACTTATCATCCTGATCCATCAGTCCATATATAAACTATTCCATTACTTATTATGAAATATGAGGTATAATAATGAACATAAAAATCATACTATATATTTGGGAAGGTGGTGAGTTCAATGACCCATTTGGATTCATCAATAAACATGACTCATTGAGTGAAACTGATCAGGTCAGTGCATGTGCAAGTATGTCATGACTAAAACTATATCAAAATTTAAAATAAGACCCTTGATTTTATAATAAATTCCACATCTACATTATATCATGAAAAAAACTCCTACATTGGCTCAAATTAAAACCACTAAACTTATGGCAGGTCACACTGGTATGACTGAAAATTAATTTTTTTATTATCAAAACACTTTTGAGGAAAAAGTGAAAAACCAAAAGATGAAATGTTACAACTAAATAAAACCATTAAAGAGTATAACCCAGATTATGACTATAGGATCTGCCTCTCCACAGTGACTACACCATAATGACAAGTCTTCACTATCACATGACTGCTCAGCTAGCAGTCTCATGCAGGGTTGCATAGGTCTGGTACCAAAGGCAGTGTCATACCCTCTCAAGTCCCACTAGTATGAACTTGTTAACTCCCATAGTTTCATGGTTTAATGCGGTATACCAGGTAATTTCTATTATATTAAAAGAATATATCACAATAAATTATCACACTATAACAACCATAACCCATTGAAAATATTCCTACTAGACCATTCAGTCATCTCACTCATTATTGAAAATCCCCCTAAAATATTATAGAAAATGATAGTCCTTTGAAGAATGAAAAATTATTACTAAAATTGCACCCAACTATCAATAGTAATAACCTATCAATAATGCAAAGAGAAAAATTATTTAATATAGGTACTAAAGTAATATATATTTTTAAACCATAATCCCATGATAATAAAAATAGGAAAAATAAATAATATGGCTAATCATATAGAATAAAAATTACATCACATATATCATACACTATATCAACTCACTAGCCCATGCCAAAACAATCATCTATGATAACTATAATGTTAAAAAGTACACTATCCCATGTATCATATGTTATTATGGGGTTTTCTCCCACTACATGATATATAGAACTTTATCTACACACTGAACTATTGTATTGAATAAAAAAGAATCTCATCGAACTTCTCATTTTTTATATCCTTAGTCTTACCATGGTAACGATAGTTGGAATAAAATCCTCTTATAATGTAGGTATTATATCTTTCAAAAATATTATCATGCTTAACTCCTAGATTAATATCTAAAGTTACACTATAGTATTTTGTTTATGGGATTGACAGCTACTTGAAGAATTATTGTTATTACCTTTTCATATCATCCTTATGAACAACCTAATGAAATAACCACACATGCTCAATATCAATCATTATTTCTATGGTCATCTATAACATCACGAAAAAATTTGGGTCATTCCCAATCTTATAAGGTCTTCCTAGATCTTTCCGCTCAGCTTGATGTTTGAGAATAAACCCAACCTGTCCTTAATTTTTCTGTCCCTAGTCACTCTATATCACACTAGAAAAAAAGAAAACTCAATATAGGGAAACTCACTCTACTCATATACTATAATCTATATCCTCACTAAGGATTGTGAAAATAATGGGACCATATACTATAAATATTATCATAGGAGTCAATTGAAACTTTATTGGTATTATCTTTTATCTCACCTCAAAGGCCAATAAAGATGGCACTCTAATAAGGATATATCATTAACAGTGTAAACCTACTTAAGGAAAATTTTAAACTCTCTCTCCATATATCAAGTCCATATAGTGTATCTTATGAACAAGTCATAGATCCATCATAATTTATTGATAATACACATAAGGATCCCAAAAAATAAAATTAATGTAATCTTGTAGAATACAATTACTAACCTTCAATCCAGTCCAAAATGGTATCCCAAGTTTCATATAGACATACACCGATAAGGAACCAATTTAACATCTAAAGATGATCTATCAATTTTATCTCCCAAGTGATGTTTTTTAAATATTGTTCTTATATTATCAACCATTATCATATTACATGAGATAAAATATAAAATAAATATTACATAGGAGGTCATAAATGAGGACATATTCTTTTTAAACCAGGCATCCCCCTCATATGCTTTTCTTGATAAAATAATATGTTAAACTGTTTTTGTTTACTCACATTAAAAATTAGATTCAAATACCTCTTTGAACAATCGTCACTTTTTTGAAATCCCACTTCCAAACTGTTCATTTAAATAACTCATTTTCCTTTCTAAAATTACATTTTATTATTATTTTCGCTTTATACTTCTATTTTAATATGTTAAACAATTTTTTTTCATAAACAAATTCAAACCACACCTCACACCACCATTTGAGATATAATATGGTCTTTCGAAATTTTCTCAACAAAGATGCCAATACATGAACTATTTTGAAAGATATATATCCCTGTTAGGAGTACTATACCGACATGATATTTTACCTTTGAAGGTTATGTCATATAATATAATGCAGTCATGATAAAAATAAAAATAATAATAAGCTTAAAATTACAAAATAAATATAAATCAAGATAAAAATAAGCCATGTATTCAATATAGTCAATGTATAAAGGTCGAGAATTAAAATTTAAATCCATATAATAATAACAAGATTACACCACCCACAGTTGACTATAATGAGCATACATCTCATCATGAATTTACATATATCAATAATGGAAGAATGTAAAATAAAAAAATATAATCTTTATAAATAGTGTTAAACTCATCACGTAGTGAAATTATATCAAAATATAATGCAATGAGGTATGATCAACTCCCATCACACACAATGATCCTCTAATACACAAAAGACCCAATTTATAAAACCCAATTTACCATCAGTTCATCTCAAAATTAATAAATCCAAGGTAAAATTTTATAAAAAAATATCCTCAATAAAATTCCAGAAACAAAAAGATACCAAACTATCTGAATATCCTCTATGAACCATATATGATAATATCTTGAGTATATAGTTCCTCCACCCTGATCTGATATAATCATTACTCTAATCAATATATGTATATTATAAAATTATAGGATAAAGAAGATTTATAACAAATGATGATAAATTGGATGATATTATCTCAAATATATATGTTTAACAATAGTCAAACCACACCAAACCAATGATAAATCATGATAGAAAAATAGAATATGATTGAGTCATCTTTCATCTCTATATACTCTATGAGAGAGGAGAAACCTGCTAGGGGTTAAAATATAGCCCTTATAAAATAAAAATCTTTATCCTTAAGACAATATTTATTGGTGACCAAATAGGTAATCATTAACTACAGTGGTGGGAATAATTTGTGGGTTAATCCATTGGGTAACCATGAATACCATACTAGATACCTAGAAGATTCACCATCCACTTCCCAAACTCTACTTTTTTACCCATTATCAATGAATTCAACCTATAAGTTTCCCACTAATATTTCCACTTCTAAATATCAATTTATAAACTATTAAAATATCTATAAATTTTTCACTATGATATATTAACAAAAAATCAAAGTCATTGTGTTCATAAATCATTGGAAGTCTAAACTGTCTCTCATTCTATAGACATGTGAAAGTAAAAGTCATTATAAATTTCAAAATTACTATTAATTATTTTTATTAGGGTTCATATCTCATAAGAATAAAACTAATTCTAATAAGATATGAATAATGTTTTAGGTCTCAACAAAATCTAAATGTAGTATTAAGTAACAAATATTAAAAAATAATGTTATTTTCCAAAGGATATCGTCTAAATTGGAAAATGATAAAATTTCTAGATAATCACAAAATTACAAGGATGAGATTACTATATAAAGTTAGATTTATCTTCTACCTATCTTAATAAATGTACTTTCCAGAATAAAAGGATATAAAATAATATATATCACTCCTTCCTTATCAAGTCATATCAATAATTTGGAAGATATACTAATTGATTCATTCTAAAAAATATTTGACTATTACATCGACAATAGATCTGATTCTATTTACCAACTAGATAACTACATTTATAGTTTTTAAGGGACCTAGACATCAATTATTGAATATGGTCATAGTAATTACATTAATCTATAATCCAAGGTCAATGAATGAATTATAAAAATTTTAGATATTGATTTAACAATGATTAATAATGGTCCATGGGTATTCACACTATATGGGAATGGATTTTTAAGAGGAAACATTAGAAATAATTTTTATTTATATTTTACATGTAAATTTTATTAAAAATTATTACACGATTAAATATTTTTCCAAATGGAATTAAAAAATTTAATATTTAATTTAACTCATCTAATAATGGTTTAAATTTTAGAAATAGATTCAATGTGTATTTTTTTAGAAAACTAAAATGTGATTAAACCTAGACAATTTTATTTTCAATATTTTTATTAACATCTAGGTTAATGGATAAATGTCTTAAAAAAATGTTTCCATGGTTTATTATAGGAAAATTCAAGTCTTCGTTTAATATTTCCTGGATTAAAGTATTTATGGAATTTATTATACATGTTTAGAAATTTAAAATTGACATAAGGATGGGTAAAACTACAAGGATGAAGAGGGTTTACACTTTAATAATAGTACACAAATAGATATTATTAGAGAAACTAAACCATACCATAAATATATTATTAATGATTTTTATTTTGATGAAGGTGTTGAAATTATTGATTATCATACACTAATCCATGATAAGACTTTTATCTAGTATTATATATAAGTGTGAACAGATTAATATGTGGTTGATTAGAGGTTTTCCTAACCAAACATGAGGTTTAGATATGGTCTTCTATTAATAAAGTTCCATATTGAGCTCCATTACAATAAAATAGTCAAAATGATCTTTTTATTATTTTGGGAACAAATTAGTTAGATGGGTGAGTGAGGCACAAATATCTTAATATTTGATAGTTTCAGTAATTTATGATTGAGGGGAATACTATTTTATTTTGCTTTTTTACAAATTTCTAAATGTATTATGGGTCTAGTGAACTCACTCATTCACTTATACATATTATTAGGTTATCTTGGATGACTCTATTGAACTTGTTTTACTTGAGAATGTTTTCATGTGTGGAATTATTGTATATTTACTACCATGTCTCTTATGTGATCCCACATGATGAAAAGATTTTTATCTATAAAATAACCACCACTTTTAGCATTGATATGGCTTTGATCTATCACTAATAACCCCTCATATAAGTGTTATATAACGAAATTGATTACAATTTAGTGGCCTCGAAAATTAGGTACACCTTTTTTTGAGAATTTCATAATATTTAAGGAGTTCTATATTTAAGAATTCATGAATACCATAAATTTAAATTTATATAGGGTTTGTTTTTTAAAAGGGTGAATTTATCTAAGAATAAATAGTTCATGTTATTACATGATAATAGAGTTTTGAGCGATGTAATATATCTAATATTTGGAAAACTCTTCCATAGACTAAGGGAATGATTTTTTTTATCAGTGAGGCACCGTTATGGCATAATAAAATACATATAACATCAAAAAATTTATGGTGAAGATGGTGATTTCCACATGTGACACCATAAAAATAAAGAATAAGTTATATCAAACCTGATTTCAGTTCAATTTATTCTTTGATGTTGGGATAAAAAATACCAAGGGGTTGGTAATTATTATATGAGTAAAATTAAAATAAATATAATTCCATAAAAAAATTTATATATAGGATTAAAGGAGTGGATATTGAAGAGGTTATGTATAATTATACTCCCCATAATGGTCCTTCTAAATTGGGGAAAATAAATCTTGATTTTGGATCAAATAGTTGAGTTATATTATTTAGGAGGCTATGAGGAATTAATGATCACCCTAAAACATTTTAAATCATGTAAGAATAATTAATTTTTAATAAGATGGATTTTTTTGAATCATTTATTTTAATGAATTTATTTTTTTAAAATATTTTTAAGAATTACTAATTTTAAGTTACATCATTTCTATAAATGGTGCTAATTTGAAGTGGATTCAATTGTCTCATATCAATAATAAAATAACCAATGCTCAAATATAATGTATATTACAAAAAATGGGTCAAATTATATTTAATTATAGAATTTTTTAGAAGTGGTTTATATTTATTTTTTTATTGAATGTTGTGTTTTTTATTCATGGAGATAATATTAAATGACTAAAAAATTTAGTGAAACTATTTGATATGAATTATGGTTGCTTAAATATTTTATAAATAAATAATTGATATTAATTATATCTAGAAATTATTAAGATAAATTTATATTTTTTTCATGAGATGGTTTTGATTTTATTTCCAATATATTTTTAATATAATCAAACACATACTAGACAAATTAAGAATCCAAGAAATATCTAATTAATATACATTTTATTAAAATTTTAAGACATTAAGCCTTTAATTCTATCAATATCCTTTATATGATAAATTTATTAATCACCCAAATATATTATTTTACTGATCTATTATTTTGGATAATTAAATTATAGAAAATTTTAATTGATGAGTGAAAAATTGAAACAATAAATCGAAAATATAAGGGTTACACATTCTTAACTCGCACAAAAAGCAATGTAAAAACAATGCACAAATATTTAAATTTTTAAAAGGTAATAAATGAACAGATATTAATATGATTCAAAATAATTTAAGAATATAAAATTAAAATTATAGAAGATGAATTAGTTTATTAAATAAAAAATTCATCAATTAAAATTATAAAAAAAATTCAACAAATATGATATTGTCATAATAAAGGAAGAGAATGATACAATAGAATAGAAGAGGAGATGATTCTATTGTTTAATCTATAGTATATAAAGTATTCTTAACCTATGAGAAGTTATTTTTGAAGTTAATATCAAATACTATAGAACTAATGATCAATCCTCTTGTAAGGGATTTTTGGACTTTTTTTTATAACAAAAGGGTGTCAGATTGTTTCCCTCTAATTAATAACTCTATATTGACATTCCACTTGGAAATTCTTATATCCAAATCTTGGAAAATATTATATTATAAAGTTTATAAGATATATCATTAATATTTATAGAAAACATTTCGAGTATATTAGACTATTATAGTTATATTTATTTCTAAATTACTAATTAATTTTATGTTGTGTTGGTAGGGTTTATATTTTTTCACGTCCCATGTCTCCAAACTTGTATGTCTATACACATGGAAAAATATTCTAATATTAGAGGTTTTATTATGAGAATAAATTTTATTCTTGTCATTATTTGGAAGATGTTTTTTAAGAAATATTTATCCACACACAGAATCCATAATAAATTTCTCAGTTTGGAACCTATGAATCAGAACCACTAAATCTCCAAAGACTTGATGTTTACATTTAGAACTCAAATGCATAACATGGTAACTATAAGGTTTGAAACACCATGGAACTCCAATAACCTCATCATCTTGAATGGATAAGACATCACAACCCCAAAAGTAAACTAATATATCATCCCCTAGTTATGGTTCAATGGATTCATCAGATAATATATTTTACCACATTCAATGAATAAAAAATAAAAAAAATATTTAAAAATAAATAAAACAAGATCAACACAAAATTATTATGTGGTTGAGACTTTAGATCTACTGCATATGAGAATACCCTGAAAAGTTAATTATGGAGAGAAACCTATATGTTACAAGGGGTCTATGTTCCATAGGTTACACCCCAAGGTGATAATTTATAATTAGAATAAAATAATTTAATGTGTTTGATGACTTTCCCACATGAAACACCAAACCTAAATGAAACCATGATATATTTTGATAAAAAAACTCTTTAGGATGAACATTAAAACTAATCTGTTTAATTGATAATAGTTAATATGACTGATTTAATTAATAAATATATGTATAAATATAAAAAATACAACTTTTATTATAAATTAAATCCAATTTTCTTTCCTAAAATTACTTATAAGATCATTTATTGTTCTGGAAATTGTTTTTCATAAAATATTATTTTTAGGTAATATTTATTTATTTTTTAAGAAAATATGTTTAATAATGATAAATTATGTTTTATATTAATAAATTTTTAATAATATTTTTTCTTAAAGACATTAAAAAATAATAAAAATAGTTAATATTTTAAAATGTCATTTTCAAATAATATATGTTCTTTCATTATAATTTATGATTTTATTAATGAAATTATTTATATGTTTTGGATTTTAAAAATTATAAAATTAACTTAATTTTTGAACTCCTCATATCCAAATTGACTTAGAAATTTTTTTAACATTTTTTAAAATAGATGTTTTTGTTGTTGAAAAATATGGGATTTACCAAAATTATAATTTCAATGATTTTAGAAGTATGTAAGAATAAAATATAAGATTGAATACAAATTAAATTAATAATAATTTTAATTAAGGAATAAAATTATGAATTTTTAGATATTCTATATACATTGAAATCCTATTCCAAACATTTTTAGAATTAAATTGAAGTGTCACTTTGATATAAAACCATTTTTGGTATTGTCCTTAAATCAATTATTTTCATTGTCATTTTTTAATTGAAATGGAATCCTCAAGCCTGTTATTCAATCATAGTAATTTATTTTATGTCTTAAATATCAGTATCATTGGTATTTTTATCATATATATAAATTTTCAAAGCATAATGACTTTTTTTTTTCAAACAAACTATTTTAGGTGTCTAGGTTTTTTATTATAAAATTAACATTTCATACAAAACAAAATAATTTTTGATAATTTTTTTTCAAAATGGAAATTAGAATATTAAAAATATGAAATAATTTAAATTTAAATATTGGGATTTAAAATTAATTATTATGGTTAAAAATTATGTATCATTGTAAAGTTAAAAAGGGTTAATTGAGATTAACTTAGGGTAAAGGTCCTATAATATATATTAAAAAAGATATGAATTTAATGGTTGGTATTTTATCTTCTACTAAATGTGGCTCCAATACATTTTTCATTTTTAGAGCCCAGTGACCTTGAAATAAAGATTTCATTATTGAAAATAGAGATATTTTTCAAATAATTTCCCTTACTTTCACTTATAAAGACATATCACTTCTACCCTTAGAGGATACAAACAATAATATAATTTCTTTTTTAAACTATAAAAAATTAATATACATATAATCCTATCCCATTAATGTAATTCTCTAGTCACTCATCATTAGTCAATTCTGATTAATTTTAAGGATACTTTCAAGGAAATATAATGTTTGTAACTTAAGTATTATCTCCCTTCTATGTTAACATATTAATATTAATATTAAAAAATATTATAGCCATAATGATATGATGAATTTTATATAAATATAATACCTACATGTTTTATATTTTTGTTATAAACCTTATTTATTCTCTTCCATCCACATGTAAATATAATGGGCCTTTAATCATGCGTGTGCGTGAACTACTCCCTCAATAAAGAATTTTTTTGTTTGTATTCTAGTGTTTAATTATTTATCAAAAAATATTAAAATATATTTAAACATTATAAAACATAAATATCATTATTATTCTGTTATAATGTTATTATGTGAAACGAAACATCTCTTTAACTATATTCTCCTATCGAGTTAATGTTTCTTTAAGTTTTGACATGTTTAACCACTTACATGTACGATGCTATATAACTCTATCATAGATGATAGTGGGAATATAAATAATAAAAATAATATAACAATATAACAATATAATATTGATTATTTTCTGTTTCTGAAAATATTATATTAAGTATTTAACTTATTATAAAAGTATCATCTTTTTCTCTAAAATCACAAAAATAATCCAACATCAATTTTATTTTCACAAGATGTTACCAAAATAGTTGTGAAATAATATAATAGAATTATAATTAAATATAATTTAAATTTTAAATTATTTAATGTGATATATAAATAATAAATTTTTTATTAAATGCGGTGTAATTATGTCAATATTGGTAAACATTCACAAAATACATAAAGTTGTTAACACTAGAATGTTAAAATAAAATATAACTATTTAATGTTCTCATGATAAAAAATAAAAACAAGGATTATGAAAAGGTATCATTTAAGAGTAGGGTTATAAAATAGGATAATAAGTTAGTTATGTGTTTTTTGACATGAGGTTATGGTGTGATGAACTATGTAAGGAAACAAGTTAAGGGTTTTATTCTCAAAGTCATCTCTCGGTGTCATGTTTAATATGTTTCACCAAATTCCATTTATGTGGTTGATATAATACCAATTTGAGAAATAATTTATTTAGTTATATTATAAATTTGTTATTTTAATTACAATTACAATACCTCTATTTCATGTATATTTATTTATAGTGTTCCTCATGCTTCAATATTTTTCTTGGTCTCAATTCTGATTCTTTGAGACATGTCAAACGGTGTGAACCATGTTTCCTTTTAAATTGTATTCAATTCCCATGGAAATTTTTTTTATCATTATCTTTTTTATTTCATGTAATATAATTGAAAAATCATGTTAACTTATTCAAGTGGTAATTGATAGAGTTTTTTACCCAATAATAAATAATTTTGGTAACTAACATCCCTTTATATGATTTATAATACTTTATCTTCAAAATTATAATTCCATTGTTAGGTTATGAAACCCTATTATTTATAGTATTTTATAATCCTTTTTTTGTAAAATAATTCGTTAAAATAAATAAATTTTAATTACATTTTTTATAATGTGGGTTAAAAAATGAAATTTCATGTATAAAAAAGTCCCTTTCATAATAAAATGTTTTGGATCCACATTTCCTACAGAAAATATTATTTAATATTCAAGGATCCATTATTGGATATTATTTTAAATTAAAATTTTTTCAATGATTTTTTAATTCCCAATTTGAAAAATAGTTTTGTAAATCCTCTTGTTCATCAATGTTAAAAAGATCCAAAATATCTTTTATGTTTTCAATTCCATTTCCATTTCCATTTTTAAAATTATTTTCCATAATAAGGATATTTTTTTCATGATTTATCATTCAATACATAAATAAATAAATATATATATATATCTGTGTGTGAGTGTTATCATTTTGGTCAAATAAACTAATGATACAAAAACATCAATTTCATGATCCGTTCATGGGTGGAATCGTTCAGTCATTCTTTTGAATCTATGTTTTTCATCCACCTCAATATCTTTATTGGATTCAATTGTTTCATTAAGGATATTTTTTATTGAATCCATAAACATCCTTTTTATGTATAGAATATAAAAACAATTATTCTATTATTTACTTATATGTATACTTTTTTCTATAAATAGTGTTATCATCCCTTTTTAAATATTTCTTAGTAGATCGTTTTCATTGAGATTGTAACATATCAATACTAATTTTTATGTAATCATTGACCGTTTATTATAAATATTTAGAGGATGAGTTATAAAACAAATTTGCGAGTAATTTGTAGAATTTTTATACGCCATTGGGGATTTTCATTACTGGAAAATAGTTTATCAAAACTATGTGGTTTGGCCTAAAAAACTCTATTCCCTTTAATGGTGCTCGAGATAGGGTCCACGGTTTATCCAAACTGTGCATCCAGACCCTCCAAACCATTTGGATCTACACATTGGGATTTTTTAGGGTTGGTTCATGTTTAATCAAATAGTTTACCAACAAAGGAGATAATGTTCACTTTAGATACTAGGTGTTTAAGGTAATAGTGCACTCCTTGATTAACCATGTGGAAATTCTCGAAAAACTATTCGTATAGGATTTTAATTACCCAAAAATTAATTTAAAAATATTTAACACACAATTTAAGACCATATATCCTTTAATTCATCCCAAACATGTTTTTCTATGGGTTTACAGTGTCTCAAGAAGTTTTATTTGTCTCCTCAAACCCCTTCTCTCTATAGTTACAAGTGTGGTTGATCTTATTTAATCTCATCTAGGTAAGTGGATATCCACTCATGTAGATTCTTACATTGTCTCTTTATATCCTCCATTCATTTTTATTTATCACAATTTAATTAATTGATATAGAATTCTTTTAGATTTTATCTTGATTCTAGGTTTCTTTCCTAGATCTTCTACACCATCAGTCTTTATTAGCGAGTCCTGTTGTGGGTGTTTATTTCTGATTCGTTGATTTAATGGTTGGTGGTTCCATTATAATTTTCCCTTATATTAAAACCTTCAATTTCTTGATTATATTTCAATGATTTTAATTGATTTAAAAACACAAATTTGATCCTTGAATTTAAATAAAATTGGAAATAGATAAAAACATCAATTTCAATGAAATTGAAATCATGGTGTGGATTTGAAAAATAATGGATTTATTTTGGAAATGATTTGTTTAAAATGATTTGATGACTGAGTTTGGGAATATTTAAAAAATTGAAATGTTATTTGAGATATAATTAAAAGATGAAACCCTATGATTTGTTTTTGAAATGGAAATGGCACGTTGGAAATTGAAACTGGGAAATTGTAATTTAAAATGGTTTAAAATTATAGGTTTGCATTTGCTTCATTGACGTGTTTATTGATTGTAGAAAACAGTAGCCTGGGTAGTTATTTAGTGGTTGGGATATGAATTCTAGGATCTTGATCCCATAACACTGTATTTAGAATTAAAACACTAACAAATCCAAATTAATCTATTTGTTTTTATTATGTGGGAGTAAATGTAATTTTTACTTTAGTGGGAGTGGATGGAAATATTTTTTCCATAAGTGAGAGTTAATATTGAGTCATGATCACTGATGAGATCTATAAGGATCCTATATAATGTAACTAAATTATTGTATGGTGTTTTATAATGGTTTTATGGGGTTTTTAATTTGATAAAAATGTCTTTGGATTTTTTAACTTTTTTATTCATTATAACTAATTTATATAATCTATTATCTATAAAGATTTCATTTAATCTTTCATGATAGATATTATATATACCTACCCTCTATTTGAACTAGATAATGTTTTTCTAATATGAAAATGAAACTATATTTCTATTTTTATTTAAATTTATATTTTTACGGGATTATTGTCATGGAAATTATTATAGAACACATAGAGAGACCATACTAGTATTTATGGATCACACCTTGCCTTTTTCCTTTGGGAGTTTTAAATTTTTTTATACTAGTTTTGAGAAAAAGGAAAGGGCCACTTGGTTGATTTTAATGTTCTTGATCCATTGGTCTATGAGTGAGGGAGGTGACTCAAGTATTTTTTTCTAATTTTTACAAGGTATTTATTTATGTTTTTTATTAGGTACTGATTTCTTTGATAACATACTGCATTAGGTTTTATTATAACATTTATTTATAGAACATTATACCTTTTGAGTGTTCGACATGCCGTTTTGTATCTTTATCTTCATATTTTCTTGGGGGGGGGAATAGGTTACATATATTATCTTGTATGATGTCATGTGATAGTCTCAAAAACATGGATATTGGGAATGCTATTCAGCCAATTTCATTGTTGACTATAGTTTCAGGGTACTAGGGTATCTGGGATGGTTTGTGAGAAATTGGTATCAGTGGTGCATGTTAATCATCTTTCATGGATGTCAGTATGCGGTTTAGGATTTCGTTTTTGGGAGTTAGGAAGTATTCGTGAGTGAGTTTCTAGATATATATCATCATAATGAGGTTTAAGTCCTAATGTATGGTCAGGAGAATTTTTCATTTTGAATAATTTTATTTGATTCTAGTCTTTTACCTTTTTTGGGTATGTAAAAATACAGATCATGATATCTTATTTGATGGGATGAATTTTTACCATTTATCTTGTTTGAGTTGTTGATCTAAGTAATATTGTGATGTCTTTAGTGTTTTCTATTGATTTTGAGTAGCATCATTCCTCTAAGAAGACATTTGAATATGATATTAAATGAATTTTCTTGTGATCCACATCAAGGGGATCCTCGCATGCACCAGAATATTGTTGAGATTATTGTGCATGTTGTAAAAGATTTAATACATTCACCTACAACAGTTCCCATTCTATATAATTTGTGGAACCTCAAAGGGTTAAATATAAAAATCTTGATCAAAATTTCCTTATATATAAAAACTATAAAAACTATTATCTAATTATCATCAGGTGGAAATGGATTTGTTGAGAAATATAGAGCATCTATTTGATTAATTTGAAGTTCCTAATTCGATTAAGGTGAACTGTGCCACCTTCAAGATACTCAAACCAGGATATATATAATACGATATTATGGTAATGTATAAGAATAAAGAGGGCTTATAGTGGAACAAATTTGGATTTATATTCATTTATTAGTTATATCCATAATTGATTGTGCTAGCTAAGGCTATATATTTTTTCAATCTCAATCAGGCTAGTCATACCATGATATAGTATGTGAACTGATTCACTAATCTTGTGCAGTTGGAACCTGATATTCTATAAAATGAGAATATAAAGACTCAATGGTTTGAGATGGATCTACAATCAGATATCAATTTAAAGTTCTTCTCAAAAAATCTCACTTCATATGCTGATATACTAAATAGGGAGCTGATGGTTGAGAATGAACTAGCAAGTAATTCAGGTTTGATGAGAGTTTGTTTTTCTCCTAGAGGCATTTTTATGGGTTCCTTTAATGGAAATAAGAATTTGAGTGTGACTCATGGTGGTTCTCAAAAATGGTATTCCTTTACACCTTCTGTGATTTATCTAAGAGGTCGTTTCAAATGTTTCTAGTATGGAAATGTTGGGAATTCAAGATATGTTTGTACTGAGGTTCCTAATATCTGTGGTTCATTTGGTCACTCAGAACACCTAAATAATTTTTTCCATTTATTTTAAAACAGATTTACTGTATTCGTCCCATCAACACCTAACTGTATTATAATGAATTCATATGTTTCGATATCGAAGGGGTTCTAGCCATAGGCATTCAGAATGATGCTCCATCACATAGAGGAAGTGTCTCTAGAAAAATTTGTCCCAATTCAAGTGATTGTGAGAGGTATCATAATAATAGTTTCATCTTTGGAGACTAATTTACTAGATATTTGTGCATAAAATTTGTTTATATCAAATAATATTGTGAACCTGCTAAACCTTTCTATGAAGCATTTGTATTATGTTTTGGATATTAATACACTTCTCAGACCAAAGAGATAATAGGGTCCCAATTGTCTTGATTTTGTTTTATCTTTATCAGTGATTGAAATTTCTAGGATTTTTAGGTTATTAGAATTTTACGTCTTGATTATATTTTTAGGTTGGATTGAAGAATTCCCGATGAAGCCCAAATTCACTTCTATCTTCAGTGGGTCTAATCAACTATTCCAGATGGGTTGGGTCATTTCATTCAGGGAATATGAGACCAGATATCAACAAGAGTATTCCCTTATTATCCAGAGTTGGGGAAAATAATATCAGTTTTTTTAATCTAGATTGGGAATACATGATTGACAATCTCCCTCAATTTTTGTTGCATTTCCCAATGTGTTTCCTTCTGATTTCTCTAATTTTTTACTGGTAATATAGGTGAAGTTACATTTTTTTAGTGTATCATACTCAACTGGTATATATTTCTTATTAGCATATGGAACCACCTAAATGAATGGAGTTGGAGAATAAATTAGAATAATTTTTTGATAAAGTCTTTATAAACATGAGTGTGTCCCCTATGGATGACCATGTTATATTTTCAAATAAATTCAATAAAACACTTCACCTTTGAGCTAATTATCAGAAGAAAAATTGGGTTATGGTAATGAACTTTTATTATTTTCTTTCAATAATTGATCTTTCTGGCTTGTTAAAAGGGGTGAAGGGGTTCTCGAAGATTGATCATTAATTTGGTTACCACTAGTTGAGAATAAAATAATCTAACATATAGAAAACCACCTTATGGAGTAAGTATATCTATCATCAGTATCATGTCATTCCATTTGGTCTATACAATGCTTCTATATTCTTTATTGATTTGATGAACATGATATTAAATTACTATATGGATGCATTTGTGGTTGTCTTTGTGGATAAAATCCTCATTCACTCTTAGTCTAAGGATGACCATGTGTCTCTTCTGAGAGATGTTCTGTAAATGTTGATAAATCACCAAATTTATTAGAATGTATCGAAATATGATTTCCAGATTTTGGAAATAATTTTCTTGAAACATGTGGTCTTGAAATATGGTATCACAAGTAATCTTGGGAGTGTGAAATCTAATATAAAATGGTGACAAATTTGTAATGTTTTCATGATGCATATATTATTGGTATGGCATTGTATTATCACAAGATTGTGAAGGATTTCATGGGGTTCACTTCTCTAATGATTACTCTCACTCTGAAGGGAGTGATGGTTTTTTTTGATGAGAAATGTCAGAGTTATTTTATTGAGATTAAACAAAAATTTTACTTCTATACTGGTGATGTCCCTTACAGAGGTTAGGTAGTGCTATGTGGTCTTTTGTGATGCATTAGGTTTGTGTTTGGGTTGTGTTATAATACAGTGTTATGAAGTAGTTTCTAATGGAACACGAAAACCTAGGCCACATGAGAAGAATTATTTGATCCCTAACCTTTAACGTAGAGTCTTAATTCATGTTATTAAGAATTTGGAATCATTTTGTTTTTATAGAAAGGTTAAATGCGTATTATGACCACAAAAACATGACTTATATGTTCTATCAATAATATTTTGACCTCTTATAGAGGCATTGGGTAGTGTACTTGTAGTTTTTTGACATCGACATTGCCTACTCCTGATGTAAGGGATACATCGTTGTTGATGTCTTTGAGGGTGGGGGGGACATCCAAACTAGACTATGAATGAATCATCCAAGGATTAGAACATGATGGATCGTTTTTCATATTTTTATTTAGGATTCTATGAGGAATATTCCAAGGTTGTCCTGGAAAGTGTTTCTGTGACCACCACTCTTCTTGAGATGTTTCTTCAAGAGTTTTAGCTTAATGCTGAATTCAATGTCATTAGAGATTCACTTTATAATTGGGAAACAATTAGTTATTGGTCATCCTATTTTAAGGGTATCCTATGTTTTTGATACTAGAACATTTTAACTTTTTGGTGAGAAAATATGTGATGGAGTATTTAAATAATTCTTAATGGGAAGCACACCCTGAAACCATCATGATTTTTAATTAAATTCAGTGATGATTCTGGTGGATAGGTATAAGATAGAAAATCAGTGACATTATTTCACATTTTCATACATGTTATTCGGTCAATATCGAGCATGAGAAACCTTTAGGTTTTCATTATCCACTACAAGTGCTGACATGGAAGTGGGATGAGATCCCTATTGATTTTGTGTTAGGGTTCCCACATACCTTCAAAAAATGAATGATATATGGGTTGTGATCGATTTTAAAAAATAAATAGATCACGTTATACCCATTAGAATTACAACAAAAGTTTACGACATAGGAAGCCTGATCATGGAAAATATTTTTAAGTTCATGGTTCTCCATTTATGATAGTATCTAATAGAGATACCATATTCACTTCTCATTATTTGAGAGGCCACCATGAGGAAATAAGATGTCAGGTGGGCTTAAACATGTCATATCATCCAAAAATAGATGGACATACAGAACTTGATATATAAATTTTGGATGATGTGATCCATGCATGAATCAAAATTTTTTTCGGGTTTTTTGGACTAAATATTAGGATTGGTTGAATTTTAATATAACAACAGATACCATTCTACAATTCAGATTGATTCTTTTGAGGCCTTTTCTGGACAGATTTTTACATCTCTTTTTTTTGGTTGGATATTGGTGAATGTTATTTTGTTTTACTGAGAATGGTCTATGAGATGATAGTAAATTTATAGTTTATTTTTAAAAAATGTTGATAGAATAGAGCATATACAAATCTTATATTGCCCATTGTAGTGGTCCACAAGAGTTATCACTTGGGGACTATGTTTTCTGGAGTGTTTCACCTTGGGTGGTTCATTTAAAACATGGGAGGAAAGGGAACCATGATTTCCATTTTGAGGGAAATTTTGTGGTTGTTGAGAATGTGGGAAGTGTGGAATTACATTTATCACATACACCATAGTTGAAATTGAAAAATAATGTGTTCCGTGTATCACAAATTTGGAAGTATCTTTCTATCCCTTCTTATGTATTGAGTTGAAAGGATCCAGATATTGTGCATGACTTAACTATGACTAAGAGTCCAGTTAGGATACTTGATTATGAGACAAAGGTACGTCATAGAAGGATAATATCTTCATTTTGAGTGATAGTGAATTAATTTTCTTATTCTCATGAGATTTGTGAGCATTAGGATTTTTTTAGAGAGTCTTGGCCTCATATATTTGATTTTGAAATCTGTTGATAAACATTATGGTGAGAGAAGGTTTTTATAATGGGGAGGTTGTGACATCTTTTTACCTTTTTCAGGTATCCCTCAACCCTTATTTCATCATCCTTTTATTGGGTTTTGTCACAAGTTGTTTTGGGATAAATTTAAAGAGTTTATAAGGTCATTGGGGTTATGCATATTTGGCACACTGTAAGTGAAAATGTGTTGTTTTTCAAGAAAAATGTAACCCTCTAATGATGATCTGGAGGGCGTACATAGTTTTTTCAAACCGTACGGCCAGAACCTCCAAATTTTGGAACTTTGTGCATGGTGATTTTTCAATATTGGTGCATGGTTAATCAAACTGAGCACCCAAAAAGGAGAAACCATGCACTCTAGATAGTAGGGGTGAATGGTTAGGTTTCACGATTTTATTAATCACACCCCCTTCCTAAAAAACCATGTAAGATGTTATTTAATTACCTATAAATTAATTTAAAATTCTTATCCCCCCATTCATGATCACTAATAGATACATTCATCCCAAACACATTTTCATTGTCTTCAGAGGCCCCAATGAAGCAGTTTTTGGCACCTCAACCCGCTTCTATTAGTGGATCGAAGTGTAGTTAATCTCATTTAACCTCTTAAGGATAAGTTAATCTCATTATGTGTAGTTTATTCTATTATCTCTATCTCTACACCGCATATTTTTATGTATCATCATGTAATTTAATAGTCCAGAATCTATTTGTTTGGATATTTATTGTAGGTTGTGTTCCTTGATCTTTCACGCCTTTGTTATTCCTTGGTGAGTCCTGTTGTGGCATGAGATTTCTAGATCATTGATTTAAAGGTATGTGGTACCATGATTTATTTCCCTATGATTGAAACTTTCAATAGATTTAATATATTTTAATGAGTTATTAATATATTTAAAAGCATGGATTTGATTGTTTGTTTGAAATAGGCATGAAAAAGGAAAAAATTCCAAATTTCAGTGGAATTGAAATTATGGGGCGATTTATGAAAAATAGTGTGTTGATGTTGGAAATCATTTTAATAAATTTATTTGATGATTCATTTTTAGAAAATAGTTAAATTGAGATCTGATTTGAAATGGAATTAAATGATAAAAACCTATTATTTTGTTTTAGAATATAAAAGCCATGATGGAAATTGAAATTGGGTATTTTAAATTTTTTAAAATTAATTTATTTCTAATTTTATTGATTTATTTTTTAATTGAAGCATATCAGAGACTTGTTATTTAGTATGTGTTTGGTACAAGTATTCATGGATCTTGATCTACTAGAATTGGATTTACGATGACAACAATAAGAAAAACAGATATGGTTAGATATTTTACCCAATGTTGGAGTGTATGTAATATTCCCTTAAGTGGGAGTGGTTGATAGTAGTTTTTGCTTATATGGGAGTGAATATTGAGATCTGATCAGAGTTGATATGTCTGAGAATCCTATTTTTGTTAACTAATGTAGTGCAATGTGTTTGACCATAGTGATATGAGTTTTCTAATTTTATATACATTTAATTGATTTATAAAACTATTTTATTCATTCCATTGGATTTATATCAACTATTTATATATAAATTTTTTTATTTATTACTATTTGAAAGTTGTTTGATATAACATACATCAATTTGAATAAAACCATGTTTTGTTTTAAATATTAATATGAAATTCTATTATTATTATTATTTCGATTGATATCAAGATTCATTTATTTTTTTTCAAATGATTATGAAATACTTGATGATAACCTAGTAGTCTTTAAATATCATGCCCTTCCTTTTCCTTTAAGAATTTGTTGATTTACTTATTCAAAATCCAAGAAAAGGGAAAGTGGATCATGGCAGAGGTTTATGTTCTTGATCCTTGAAGCATAAAGTGATAGAGGTGATAAGTGAAGAATGTATCCACTTGTATCATTAGATGTATGAGTTTAATATTTAATATATGTTGAGTAACGTTATGATATAATACTTTAGGCTTTTTATACCTACTATTTCTAGTAATTTTTCCCTTCGATGTATTGTTCATGACTAATTATATATTTTTATTCTTTTTTATAATAATAAATTTGTTCCTTATTTTGTAATGTATGATTCCAGGTGATAGTCTCCAACCTTTGTGGACCAGGAATTCCCTTCAGGCTATGTCAGTTCCTCTTCAATTATCAAGATACCAGGGTATCTAGGATGGTTCATTATAGAGAAAAAATATTATTCCATTGAAATTGAGAAAAGTATTCGAATTATTAATATTGTTATTACTTATATATATGTTTTACTTTAGCATTGACTCTGTAATGTTTAACCATCCACCTTATTCATCTGGACGGTTTATGATTATGTTATCCCTTTTAGTAGCATGGGTAAAAGTATTTCCATTCCATATATTGTTATTCTAATATATAATATTATTTGAAATTTTACTATATAATGCTTGTCAATCCATCTTAATTATATACATAGGTTATGATCATGTTATCTGATTTGTTATCATAGGGAAAATTATTCCAATTATTTATAATTATTGACTACCAACATAGGATGATCATTTATTGATATTTAGTATTCTTTGTTCAATGGATAACAACATTTTTTATGTAAGTGGCTCCTTAGGGAATATTTTGAGGGTAATGTTGAATATTATGGTGAATTAATTAGACTTAATCAATTCATGGCCGGAGACAAAAATTACATAACCCTTATATTCATATATAGGTATCATGAGAAAAATCAAGAATGGTTATTTCATGTATTCATACACAATTAATCACGATCGCCTGAATTTGGTCTTAGTTATAAGTAAATATCTTTGGAAATGTCTTTGAAAAAATGTTTTTGTTGTTTAGAATACGAATTCCATTGATATGTGAGAAAATTAATAATATACATGTTTTCATTTATCTTCATGCATGTAGAATTCTCTTAATTTTAGGTTGATTATAGATTCATGTTGTTTAACTATTCTTCGTTAATATTTATCCCATGTCCATTTCATGATTACTTTACTTGTTATTTTTACCTTAATATAAGTTTAATCTCAATAATTCTTACATTTCTATTTACCCATGTTTGAAGGAAAAGTGGTACACATGACATGTTTAGAAGTATAAAATGTTTGGAAGAATTTATGGTTGATATTTAAGACTCTTTATGGATTATAGAGTTTCATATATAATAGAAAACTATATTTTCACTTGATACACCAAATATAGAATTTATTCGATTATGATGTTTCTTAATTATCATAATATATAAACATGAAAAAAACAATTAGATATAAATGATAAAATAATCCTTATTGATATTTTAATTATATATTATCATATACATGATTTTATGGATGGTATAATAGTTTGTATTTAAATTATTTTTTTATGGCTTGGAATCTGGGAGTATGGTTTTGGGGTGTCATAGTTAGAATAAAATGAATGGTTGAGATAATATGAGAGTTCAAGATGTTAATTGAGGAAAATATAATGGCTTATAATATAAGTTTGATGAAAAGTTAAAAGGTATAGATAACCTATTAGAATTAGTATATGATTCAATGCTACGTCAACTATTCACATTTAATATGTGTATCAGGAATATAAATCTAAATTTAAAACCCTAAGAATAATTCAATGTATTGAAGAACATCATGATTATTTTGTAAAATAAAGATTATGTTTCTTTTTATTAATAATACATCCCTATTTGGATATTATAAAGTGGATGCGGCTATGGAAAAGATGCACCTTTGGGTAATCATAGAAAAAATATTGTTTGAGCAATGAATCAATCATCACCCGGATGCACGATGTGTGGGCCTAAAACTATAAACCTATGGATACACTCCTTGGGGATATTCTTTGGTTAATAACATCATTTTTACAAACCATTATGAAGAATTATTTAAAGATGTTAACTAACAAGGATAGAGAACCTACCAAAAATGTAAACATGGATAACCGAGGATAGAATAAGGGATTATTAGGTTGGTACAAAAGTATCATATGTCAATGATGTTTTTATAATTTAAGACATATTTATATTTATTTTTCCATATTTTTTTCATTTTATCATAATAATTTTAGTTTTAGTATTTGGTTGAAACAAAATAATTAATATGAATCCATAATGGTATATATTTAGAAACAACTATATCTCATAACAAATTATGGGAGAATACATAAATGGTATATAATCATATTATTTTCTCGATATGATGGAAATTTTGATTTTTCTTGTATTACCTATGTTTGTAGAGATGATATCTTAATAGAAATTAATTTTTGATACATTCAGTTATACTCATTTGTGAGTGATTTTTGTCGATGATATTATATTACATTCTATATGTTATTAAAGACTTTTTAAACATATATTGATTGTTATTTAGTATTTTACATCACTAGTTTTAAATCATATAATAAATAGTATTAATAACTTTGATAAATTATTTTATGGAATGTGTATATTTATAGATATAGATATAACAAAATGTGATTGGGGGATGGATAAGTTTTAGTTTTGGAATATGATTTATTTTGAGACAATAAAGGGTTGGGTAATTTTTGAAAATATATGTTATGTAGTATCAATTTTTTTTGGATTGATGATAATTAAACTGTAATTTCTATCTAATTTTGGGTATCATGATATATAATTACTAGTATTTGACCTTATGATCTAGTGGTTAATACCATTTTCAGGTTAAATATAGAGTTAATTGTTGGAGGAATATATAATATCACTTTTGGTTAATATCTTATAGATTCAAATAGGTTTTATATAAGTATTTTGTTGATATTATATGATTACATCATATACATACATGGGTATATGATTGTAGAAATGGATACTATTGTTTGAGGAAAGATAAGTTGGATTTTGAGAGTATATATTTAAAGGATTATTGGTTTTAGACTGTGTTAAAAAATTTCATTGTAATTTGGGATCTATATATTAATAATTGGTTTAATATGTATGAGATATCCCAAATAAATATAACCCATGTTTAATAAATAATGATACACGTTCAACTATGATGAATATGGAATAAATAAATATTTATATGCTAATTTGATGAGAATTATAATGTTTTTAAGGTTTAATCCCCTTTAGGTTATTTATTTTGAAAATTCCTCAGTATTGATAATTTTTTCCCACTCATGTCAACCCTTTTGGTTTTTGTAATATATAGAACTAGATGTAACCACAGGTTTAAGGGAAAATATGAAGATAACTATAATCAAAAACTCAATATATTGGGATATGGAGTGAGGAATTTTTTTGATTATTCCATACCATCAAACAAAAACTATTATTAATGATATAACCATAGATTATGTTCTATACAAACCAAATAAGAAAAATATAAAGTCTCATGAAGGATGAATTTATTAAGGCCATCAAACTCACAAGGGTAAGGGAAAGAGAGGAGCTACATAAATTTATTATATCAATTGAAATAGATTTGGTAATTATGTGACTCATTATTTTAAACCAAGAGATAGTGAGGTAAATAGTCACTAACAACCATGAAAACAATGAAACTACAAAAAAAGATACAGATAGTGAGTTTAAACTCTAGATTTTTATGAGTCTTATGTCATGTATTTTTCACCAACTACAATATATTGGCTTATAAATAAAAATCCATAGTGTCATGATTATCATATAAATAATTTTCAATGTTTTTGGAAAGTAATTAATTACATATATTGAACATTTTATCATAGTAGAATTCAATGTGAAATTAGGAATGGGTTAACACACTTTATAATATTTTTATATTAATTTATAATACAGATAAATCAAATTCAACATAAAAAACCCATGATCATCATGAAATTTAAGGTTATGTATTGTTTACCTATATAAATTACTTGGATAGGAAGTAATTTATATTATGGTGGAGAATATAACACCCTGAGTTATTAATATATGGTAATCATAAAATTTGTAAATATTTGTGATAGATTTATCCACACACAACACTGAACATAAATGAAACCAAAATATATTTAGATAAAATCTAAATGTTTAAGTATGAACATTAAAACATATTTTTTGAATTAGAGAGAATGAATAAGAATAATATATTTATAAATTATATTTTAATAATAAATATAAAACAATTAATTGGAATGAAATTCAATTAAATTTCATAAAATGACTGATAAGAGCATTTTTTATTTATAAAAGCATGTTTTTTAATAAAAAACATTTATACGATATGCATTTATATCTCAAGGAAAATATGATTAATTATAATAAATTTTGTTCAAACATAGTAATTGGTTAACATCAATTTATATAGTAAACTAAATTAAGTACGGATAATAGTAGTTAATATTGGAATATTCCATTTTTAAATAAAAATATATTTTTATTTATATTTTGTGATTTTATTAATAAATTGAATAATAAGATATTTTAAATTAAACATAAATAAAATTAAATTTACTTATTAATTCCTTAAATTAATGTTGACATATTATGAATTTCTTTTCATTTTTTACAAAGGGTTATTTTTAGTTAAAAATACAAGATTTCATGAAATTACAATTTAAATAATTTTGTCACAATATATGAATGACTAAAATGATTTAAGAAACCTTAATATAGTAAAATATGAAATTTATGAACTGAAATATTTATTTTGAAATATTATTTATACATAAAAAACCTATTTTTTACATTTTTAGAACTAAATTAAAATATAACATTGATATAGAAACAATTATGATCTTCAATTTAAATTGAGTATTTTCTGCATGAGGTTTAGTTTTGGATACACATCATGAAAAAAATATATTTAATTAAATTCATAATAATTCAATTTAGTTATCAAAATCAGTAACCATTATAACTTTATCATATATATAATTTTAATATTTTAATGATGTTATTTTTAAAAACATTGTTCTTACTTGTTTACATGTTTTTTATTTTAAATTGAACAATTCAAACCTGTAGAAATTTTAGTTGATAAAATGGTTTTAAAAATTAAAATAATAAGATTATAATTAAATAATAATAATTTTTTTAATATTTATCTTTACAACTTATTAATAGGGTAAAATATTAATTATCTCGGTAAAAATTAAATGGGTAAATTTACATTAATTTTTAGTAAAGTACTAAAATATTTAAAAAACCTACCTTGAATTAAAATTTTAAGCTTTCTATATACCTATAACAGTTTCCCCAATACTTGTTTCAATTTTAGAGGCTTGAATATTTTAAAAATACTTTTAATTATATAAAAATGAAAATGTGTTCCAAAAAGAGATCTTACCTTCACTAATAAAGACATATCACTTATTCCATTCTAATATACACATAAAATTTTTAATTATTATAAATAATTACTCTCCCTATAAAAATATACCACTATAATAATCTCTTAGTCACACATAATTATCCAATGAACTTCAATTTCAAGGATACATCCAAGGAAAGACCAAGTCATCGACGCAAATATTATTTCTCTCTTATGTTTTCTTCTTATTATTAATATTTTTAATATCTTGTTTGAATAATGATATAATTAATTTAGTATAATTAATAATATTATATTTTTTATATTAATACTAAAACCTGAATTTATTCATTTCCATACACATATGAAAATAATGTGAAGCCAATCTTGCGTGTACACAAACTGTCACCTCGATGAAAAAACATTTTTTCTGTAGTTTTTAATTATTTATCTAACCATATTCAAATATAGTTCAACATAATAAAAAAATAAAAATAAAAACATTATTCATAATTAATAATGAAATTATTTATGAATAAACACCTCTTTAACCATAATAACCATTCGAGTTAAAGTGTGGTCGAGTTTCATTCGGTTCGACAACCTATATAAATGATGAAATACAACTATATCATGCATTAATATGTGTTTATAAATGAAAATATTATTTCAATACGAAAATAAAATCCTAATTGGTTTTTGTTTCCATAAATATTATATTAATTATTTTATTTATTATTAAATTATCATCTTTGTTTGCTAAAATAATTGAAATATTCCAACACTGGTTTCATTTCTACACAAAGTAACATAAATACTTGTGGAATTACATTGTTGAATTAAAAATTTATAAATTATATTTATTATAGTAACATAAAATATGTATCAATAATGATCTTGTAATAAAATTATGGTTAATGGTATCCAAATTATCAAGCATGCCAAAAATAATTAAATTTATTAACACTCGATGGTCATAATATGCTATAACTAATTAATGTACTCATGATAAAAAAAATTATAATATGTTTTATAAAAGGGTAATATTTTTTATTATGGTTATTAAATAGTATAATAAGTTAGTTATGTTTTTTGATAGATGGTTACAGTATGATCAACTAAGTAAAGATACTACATAACTGTTTTTATCTCAAATTCCTCTCCTTATGGAATGTATATTATTTTTCACCTAATTTAATTTTTATAGTTGATGTACTACTAATTAGATATATGATATCCTAAATTATATTTTAATAAATGTGTTTAATTTAATATTATAATCCCTCTATTTTAAGGGTTTAAAATATAAGGTTACTCAAGAATAAATTTTTTTATTGGTCTCAAGTATAATTCTTTGATACATGTTAAGCCCCATGTTTCCTTTGTATGGTGTATTCAGTATCCAAGGATATGATTTTATCATACTATTCTTTTGTATTATTGATATCCATATCATGTTCTTTTTTTCAAGTGTCTATAGATATAGTAATTTTTCTAGTAGTAAGGATTTTTGGTAACAAAAATACCCATATTTAAGTTATAATGTTTTATACTGAAACTTTTTCTTATATTTTTTGGATATCCAACAATAATATTTTGTGTTTTTTACAATCCAATTTAGTAAAGTTATGTTTCAATATAAATATGTTTTATTAATCAAATTTACAGAGTGAGTTTTCAAAAAAGTTAATTTCAAGCATTAAAATAGTTCCTTTCATCATCAAATGTTTTGGGTCCACATTTCCTATTGAAAATTGTATTTCATTTTCAAGACTCCATTATTAAAAATTATGTTAAAATTATTGGTTTTCAATGTGCTTTGAGCTAACCTTTTAAAAACTAATTTCATAAATGACTAGTAACTTCTACTTTTAAGTAATTATTAAACATTTTTTCTAAAATATCATTTACGGTTACACTTTTATTTCCCATTATATTTTCAAAATATTTTCCCCTAATATGTTTTATGTTACATAATTTATCCTTTAATATATATATATATATATATATTATCATTTATTGGAAATTAAATTATGATACCAAACAATAAAATTCATTATACATTATTAAGTTGTGTCATTCAACCATTTTTTGGAAGATGGAAGGATTTTTTTTCATCCATGTAAATATCCTTATAGTTTCCTTTATTACACTAAGGATATATTATTTTGAAACCATCCACTTCCTTCATAGGGATCACTTATCACTGTGATTATTCTATTGTATAATTATACCTATAATCATTTCTCTATATAGTGTGAACAATTATTTTTTTATTTTTTTTATAAGATGATGTTCACTAATAAAAGATTGTATACAATTGACATGGGAAAAAGTATTGGAATTCCATATATTTTTATTTCAGTTTAGATGATCATTGGTTAGATGATTGTGTATTATTTAACCATCCAACATATTACCCTAAATGGTTTATGATCATGCTATCCCTTTAATTGACATTGGGAAAATTATAGGAATTATGTATATTTTTATTCCAATATTGAAGATTGTTGGATAATTTATTTTGTGATGTTCAACTTTCCAACTTATTTATATGAATGGGTTATGATCATGTTATCCCTTTAATTCACATGAGTAAATGTATTGGGATTAATGATAATTATTAACAACTAATGGGAGATGATTAGGTATTGATATTTAATTTTTTTCATTATTTTCCAATATCCAAAAAAAATTGTATTTTTGAAAAGAATCACATTGATTCAAAGTGAGAACCAGAATAGAAGACCACTATCAAAAAGATCCATAAGTAGGATAGGAAAGGAACCACACCCAATACTAGACCTTCACTACAACAAAATGCACCATAAACCAAAAAATAATCTGGCCAAACAGGACAGACCCACCAAAAAAAACAACCCCCTCCCACATCACCCAACCCCGAGACATAGCACCACCGCCACACCTTGGGAATATGCATACACACTGTAGGGTATGCATGATAACTCAACACACCAAACAAAATCCGCTGCACACCCGAGGTTCCATAGTGAATGATATGAAAGGTGTTGTTGACTCTTTTAGTGAATTCATTAGACTTAATCATGGGATGGATGGGGAACAGAATAATATAGACCCTTTTATGACTGAATGCATTTCATGAGACAAAATAGGTTAGTTTATTTTGTGTATGATTACCCAATTCCCTAAGCTATGTTGAGTGTGGTCTCGATAATAAGAAAATATCATAGAATAATGTCTTTGAATTTTTTTTGATGTATATTATTATGAATTCAATCTATCTATTATCATTATTAATGGTATCCATGTTTTCATCAGATTTCATGGATATAGAATACTCACACTTTTAGGATGATTATGGATTGATTTTATTTACATATTCATGTTATAATATTAATTCTTTTTTATGGAATGATTTATTCATATGTAAGATTTACATTAATGAGTGTTTTATGTCACCCCTTATTATGTTTCCGTTTTCAAATCTTCTTAATAAAATTAGTACACGTGACTTATTTAGAAGCATACATGTGTGGAATAATTTATTAGAGATGATTAAGACTCATTGTAGATTATGTAGTTTGATATATAGTGGATAAAATGTTTTCTTGATAAAAATAACATGGTATATATTATTTTATCATATGTTTTAATCTTCTAAAGATATATACCTAAAAATAACCTCATGATGTATGATGTAAAATAATCATTAGTGGGTTTTAAATTAATATTGGTTATAAACATTCTTTTAAAAACCGTATCAAATATAGTTTGTAATGTTTTTCTTTATGGAATTGGATCCAAGAGTGAAGGTTTGTGGGATCACACTAAAACCCTGTCCAAACAAGTGTAATATGTACCATTACTTCCAAATCCATTGGATTGCGCTGGGGAAAAGGTGTAACTGAACTTAAGTGTCTTCCCCAGGACACTAAAGGCATGATTCAAGTTTCACGGGCATACTAGATTGTTGGGCGAAGATTTTTTCAAGAATATGATATAAGTTATAATGAGAAAACAAAGATAGGAACATTATATAATTAATACAAAGAAATATAGTAAACAATCAAACTTGATAGAAACATAATTGTATCTAATGGAATAAAAGGTACAAGAAGAACAGTATAGTTGAAAATAAAACATGACACACTAATGTGGCATCAATCCAAGAATAACCCCGAACAAGCTCTAAGCTTCAAATATAAGTCCCACACCCACAAAATCAGGATGAATCACTAGAGAAGTATAAAAAAATAAATTTATATATATCTTAGTACACCAAATCTATAATCACACCAATGTTCCTAAGCATGGGGTGATTATAAAACTCAGTAGCTAATTTATAAATACATCACAACACATGCCACTAGAAACTCGAACAGACTTGAAAACATTTACATATATACAACAGAACAATAAAAGGATGTTAAAAATATTTCTATAATTAAGTAAATAAACTATTTATAACACCATAAAAATATAACACCAGCATTCCAAAACTCACAAACCCATCCATTCCCAATGACAATACATCTACTCATAAGCGGTGACCTGTCCCATCACCAATTCATCACCTGATAGTAACTACCATCAACCCTTTGGAAATTGAACCATGTATGAACAAACATGAACATGAATTAAATTTCATGAACACTTAAAGACCATACATTCCATGTTTGTAAAAAAATAATTTATTTTGAAAACCATTTTCATTCAAGTAATTTATGAAAAACCTTATGAGAATCATTTCAAAAACAAATATTTATGTCATAAAACCAGTAATGTTTTTCTAAAAAATAATATAATGATATTTATATATAAATACTTTTAGTCATAGAGAATTTTTTCTGGGAGAAATCCACCAAAATCATAAAGATTAAAGAACAAAAATACTACACCCTGAAACCTCTAGATATGTCCTTGAATCACATTCCCATCACATAATCCAACAATATTTAATCAAAATAAACATTATATGATATATATATATATATAGTATATCTATAAATATGTGAGGCAAAATATGTATAGATCAAGAGTAAAAATAATGAATGAGGATTACCACTGATTCTGGAGTTCCAGTACACCTTGATTCGTGAAAATCATCTTCTAAATAAAAGGAAATCACTAAGAATTCTTACAAGAGGAGAGGGGTTTGAGATCCTTATAGGAGAGAAAAAATTAAGTATCTTGTGTGTAAAACTATGTTCAACTATAATTTTTAGATAATTTATTTCTTGTCAAATGATTTTGCTGAAAGGTTTGGGAAACCACATACTAACCATGTAGCTGATACCACATCCAAACCACCCCCTTTCATATTTTTCTACAATAGTTTGGGAAATAATTATCCAACCATGATTTTTTATATTCTCTCCACATGCATGGTTTTACCTAGAATGTGTATAGTTTGTTCAAACTATGTCCCTAGCTAGAAACTCCCAAAATAACTTTCATAGTTTCCTATATAATTTTCATTGTGTCTCCAATTCATGATCACACCATAAACACTTGGAAAAACATTTAATTTAATCATAAAACTCCTAAAAATAATTCCAATTATTATATAAAAACAAAATTTATAAAAGAGGGTAACATTCCAAAAAAACAGGGGTGTTAAATTCTCCCTGCCATTTTTCATTCAACCCTCATGAAGTCGTAGTTCTCTAGTGTTTTTGAAAAGTTTGGGAAATTGTTCCAACATTTACTTCTCAATTTTACAAGTTTCCTCTTAAATTTTTCCAAGATTACATAAGACTCATAAAAAACCAAAACATATCCCATGAAATAGTTTGTGTTTTCTATCCACAATATATATCATCACATTAATTAACATCGCATCAGTCTCCAAATCAACATAGTCCCATCGAATAACATGGTCAGGATTGGATTGTTACTTATTCAATAGTGATTTATGAAATACAATTTTTAAAGGGGAAAATCAGGTTGGTAAATTGAAATAATAATACACATAAAAAAAATTTATAGTATCCCAAAAGGGATAATATATTGATGATACACATTTCCTTTCTTACCCAAATCACGATTCACTGGCCTTAGAGAGACTCTCAAGAAACCATTATCACCCACCTTAAATGATAATTGATTAAGATTATAACCCTCATATGATTTCTAAAGGCTATGAACCATATTCAACCTCTTCATGATCATATGAATATTTTGAATTATATCATACACAATTCTATGTCTAATAAGTGAAGTCTCACTCATTTCCACCCATTAAAGAAGAGAATAACAATGGAATCCATAAAAATCATTAAAATGAGCCATATGTATTAAATACTAATAATTTTTATTTTATGAGAAATCTAATAATGGTATATGATCATCAAATGATACACTAAAGTCCAAAATGCGAGAACTAAACATGTATTCAAATATTTAAATCATCTATTTAGACAATCAATCTGTTTGAGGATTATAATTAGTACTCATTATCACCTGAGTTTGGATTGATTTATTAAAGTATTTATAAAATAAATATATAAACCATGGGTCTCGATCTAAAACAATTTAAATTGGAATGTTTTGTAAATTTACCACTTCATGAATACATAATTTTTTTATTTATTCCAATTTATTGGATTCCCAAATAGGTATGAAGTGATCCTGATTTTTGATTTGATCCATAATCACCCATATAAAATCTTGTTTTATGATTCTTCTTGGTATACTTGTGAAAAATTCCAAAAATATATGTTCTCATTTCCACACATGTATATGTAATTATTGAAACATAATAGCTTGTTTTTGGTCCTCTTCCTTGACCTACTAATAGGTGAAGAATCTCAAGACATACTCCACCACAATATTTAACATGTAAGCCCAAAAAACCATTATTATTAAAAAATTAATTTTTTTTAATTCCAAGATGAACAGGTAATCTCAAGTTGTGGTATGCAGTAAGAATCCATTAATTATAAGTCAAAATATCCACAATCAGACCTCTAAAACACAACACATATGTCATATCTTGCATTCAACCATCAATTGTATCCCCATCAATATGTTTTGACTTTATGGATAGACATTCATGATCGATGGTATGACTATCTTTAAACTACTAAATCAATTTACGATCAAGAGAAAGTGGAAAGAAAAATTCAACATCACCTTATTTGGGTCAATCCATATGTATATCACTTATGACCATTATCACGTTCCACTGATTCAAAGCCTCTTTAAGGAACATAACCTATGAATTTATACTCCATTTATATAACATGAAATTTAATTTAAAGAATGTATGCCGATAATTAAAATGAAAAATATGAAGGTATTTTACCCATCACCATTAGCTTAGATTAAAATATTTCTATGAGAAGATGTGTTCTAAGAGTTTATGTTACTTCTCACAAAAGATATATTGACAATAGGTTTTCATGGAATGTTCGACAATAGGCAAGTACAAATCATGAATTAGGAAATCCCTCTCATTCCCTCGTAACTTTCTTGACCCATAATCCACAACATGATCTCCCTGTATGAGAACATATCCCAAACAATATTCAGATGCATCATTATAGACCGTATATCCTCATACTGATTCTAGAAACATAAGGATTGGTTCTTATGTAAGAAAAAACCTAAACTCTTGAAAATATTTCCAGCACTCATCCCTCCAATAGAAAGGGATTTCATTTCCCATCAAACTAGTCATTGAAGAGGTGAGTAATGAAAATTCATGAATAAAGAATCAACAACACCTTGGTAATATGAGAAAAATATACATCACAAATTCATTCTTCCTTGATTTCAATGTGATAAAATCTTCTACCTTTTCCGGATCTTTTGAGACACCTATTTTACAAATGTCATGGACTAGGAAACATACTTATTGTATCATTATTCCACACATTAAAATAATATTATAACGATGATCTTCTCAAATGGTACCCAATAAAATTCCTAGGTTTAGATCATGATTTTACTTAGTCCTACAATACATAAGAATATTGTCGATGAATACCACAAAAATGGAGGAAAAATACCTTTAAAATTTCAAATTCATAAATTCCATAAACACAAATAGTTTATTAATTATACCAAAATCACTAACCACATATTCCAAATTACCAAAATGACAATATAAAGATATATATATAATATCCGCGTTCTAAAATTGATGTTGGTGAAACTATTATCGAAATTAATCTGGGAAACCCATTTGAATCCCCTCATGTTATCAAATAGATTATGATTTTTTTTGAATTGGATACCATTTTTTTATTTTATCAAGGTTTAGCTTATGATAGTGTACAAAAATCCAATGATTTTATCTTATTTATTTCTAAATGAATCAGTTCTTCCCATGGATATATACTAGGTAAAATGAATCCCTTTCTTTCTAACATTCTCAACTGATCCTCCAATTCCCTTAATTCTGTTGGATCTACCCTATTTGAAGGATTTGAAATAGTACTAGTCCTAGTAAGGTTTTAGTAATAAATTAGATTTATCTTTTAGGTGGTAACCATGAAAAATTATTGTGGAATATATCATAAAATTGGTCCATGATATATTTAAAATATATATGTTTCATTTCATCAATAGATGCCAAAAGTAACTCTTACCAAATGGTAGAGATAGTCCCAACCATCAGTAAAAATGATGAAGCTCTATTTCCATTTATATCTTAATCCTCTTTAAAGTGATTTCAAGACAATCTTAAAATTTGAAACTAGCCTGTTGGGAAAAACATTCAATGTGGGCCCTGAAGGATGTCAACAAATCCATTACAAAATCAGGTCATAGATGTCCATGTGAAGAATAATGAATTCTCAAAAAAATCATCTAAGTCAATAATTATATAACATTTTCAATACAGAATAATTTTTTATTCTCATCGGTCAATATTTTTTTGATGTGTAATGACATGAGGAATCTTTACAAAAAGAAATCACATTGGATGAAAAACATGCACAACAACAAAAGATAGGGACATTCCAGTATAAAAAAATAATACATGATATTAAATTTCAAGATTCTAATAACTAGAACAATAAAAATACAATATTGATCCTCTATTATCATCTACTTAGCACTATATAACTACTTACTCAATAAACTGGAGAATAATTTATCGTTCTATTAAGGTTATAATGTTTATGAAGGTTTTAATGTGATATGAGATTCATCATGAGTTTCTTGGTTCTAGGAGAAATTTCCATTTTATATTTATTGTCCCTTATTAGTATAATAATCCTAGGATACGTTTGATCCATATCCATCATTCATCCTCATAGTCATCATATAATTACATTTCATATGTCTCAAAATTCCATTCTAATGGCATTCATATAGAGGCTCTATGCATTAACTTCATATATTCTCATCAGATCCATACTGAAAATATCTTGGGTGATTAGTATTTTGAGGTGGAAAGGACATTTAAGTGACCAACTAGTTTCTTGTTTTATTTCTAGATTGGTAATAATTATCCCACTTTTTATTATTTCCCATGATGGATTTTTCACTTATACCCATGTAGGTATTAGTGGTTCACCTAAAGTGGCCTCTAAGATATCTTTTCTACAAAATTCACATTATTCAACATCTTTTTATAGTTTTGAATTCATAAGAAAACTATCATGGATTCTATGTTAGGTCACAACCCCACCACAAAGACTTACTCACATAACTACCCACTACTAGAAACATCAATAGAAAAACAAATCAATATCATGAATTATGCTGAAAAATCCATCGTGGATAGATTGGTTTTCATTAGAGTAAATAAATTCATTTTTATTTTTATCTTAGATATATGGGAATAAAACTTTTTGTAAAATTACTCATTAAAACCTTTTTATTTTATATCAATGTCTTATTTAATCTTTACAATAATTTCTGACTAATGCCTAGTAAGATCATACAATATATATAATGCTAGATTCACATTCATTTCCACTATGGTTACCAAGGAAGAAAAAAATAGACTTATATTCCCTATCCATGCCATCAATTTTTTTAAGTCCTAAATCTCCCTGAAATATTGATGTACACTATTTTTGAAATTCCATGGATGAATTTTTATAGCATGGAATTTCAATCTAATGTTCCCTTTTCAATGGATTAAAATGCTTAGACAATTCTTTGGATATGATTATTATTTACATGTGGTTCATCCTGGACTATATTCTCCACTACATCCTCTAGTGGGTTCATCATTCATGGAACTGGTTCCATTCTTTCTAATGATAGAATAAAACATTAGCTTTTCATTACTGACTCTAAACAAAAAATTTAAAATATTCAAAATCATCTAAATAAATAATCATTTTCAACAATTCCAAAAAAATATCAATCCTAATAATATTGCAGTTTAATTGGGATTTATCTTTACTAATGCATGATATTTAACCCTTATTGACTAAGCCCCTGACAATGAGATACCACCACTTTTAGAATCATCCTAAACAATTTTTGGTACCCACAACACCCTTGTAACTAGAAGTTCAACAAAATGATGAAACTTATATATTTTATTCTTAAAAATTTCATTTTCTGTAATTTCTATCTCCTTGATACTATCCTAATGTGATAGACTAACCACACTTGATAAAATTTGTAACATCATCTCCCAACCAACTTCCTTTGGTCAGGATAGAGGTGTTGTTGGCCTAAGGTGAGGTTCCCAACACAAAAAATTATGGAAAATAGTGTCAAGGTTATACTATATCTTTAAGATATTGTTTTACCTACAACATGACCAAATTTCTAGAGAAAAAATAAAATAAAACATTGATATATTATTACCATAAATAAATAAAATAAAACTCAAACCATATAGTAATATTAGAGTAGTTGGTGAAATAAAAAGGTATAACACTGACACAATAAAAGAAAAAAGTAACTCAATACACTGAAGTGTACTCAACCCAATTATCACCCCAAACAAACTAAATTCTCTGACTCCAAGTCCAACTCCAAATACATCAGGATGTATCTCTAGAGATGTATGACATCATACCATTACATATATCTTGGTATACAATATCTAAAAATGTTCCAAAGTTACAAAGAAGATGAACCATATAAAACTCAATAGACAACCCCCAAAGACCTAAAAATTCATTTATCTAGGAAAAAGATCTAGTTTTGTATAGGAATATATGGAATCCCGCCTTTTTAATACATATATTTTCATTACATTTTACCAACAAAGGATCTTTAAAGACTAGTGTCTTGGAAATCAAGAACATAAAACATGAAAACAACATAAAATATTCTTCTAATAAACTTAAAAGTATTGTTCATAAGATCATACTAATTTAAATTGCTTCATCTCATAACTTGGAGAAATACATCAAAGGAAAGGGTGTGTAAAAGGCCCAGTAAGGATACCAAGGGAATCAATGTACTCGTGATATCAATAAGAACTTGATAAAAACAAAAAAACATAAAAAATGGAAAAAGAGAGATATCATAATAAAAAGAAAATGAATCAAAAAACTAATATGTGTGTACAACATTTCATTTATATATTCATGAACATATAACTAAGGTTCATTCCCAAGGTATCATAAAAACATCAAAAATGTTATTCCCCAAGGCATCGTGAAACTTGTCATCTCTAGAGATTAATTCTTTACCCAATGCATTGTAATGCTATAACGGTGCACAACTAATATGTCTTTATTTTCATTTTATAAACATATATCAAATTAAAATTTTTTATAAATTACCCAAATAGGATCAAAGAAATGGATTTCATGTCAAAATCGTGACATTTAAAAATTACATAAAAATAAGATCATTATGTCATTTATAACCCATGTAAAGGGAGTAAGGGTTAATGTATGTGAATTTCATAATCAAATAGATAAATTTTATATATTTATGAATACCCATGGAAATAAAAATAGATTTTGGTATCCACATATATAATACAAGAGAATTTATTATGAAAAAAGAGAAAGATTTGGAGACAAATATTCTGCAGATAACGGCTACATACCATTGTTTTAGAAAACATTAAAAGAGACAGGACAAGGTTAAAACACTCATAAATAATTAATAATACATTATGGGTACATAATAAGATCATGGTATTTATATTTGAATGACATATCACATGAAAAGGAAACATGAATGAAAAAAAAGATGCTATTTCTTTTACGAAAATTTCGGCTGCCTAACGACGTCACTTTAAAATTCAGAAAATAAATTGATGAGAGAGGAAATAGTATCACCTAATTTGGAAATTAAATTGAAAGTAATATGAATATACAAAACATACCCCCGCATAAGAATATGTAAACTAGAAGACATAACATAAAAGAAAATCATGACTAAAAAGAAGAGGGTGAAAGGTTCCCTTACATTGAAGAGTATCTTTGAAAGCTCGATGGTTGGGACCTTGGGAGGATTGAGGGAACATTGGGAGGACTCTTTGTGATTTAGAAAGGTCATATATTAATTAAGGATAAATTTTTAATGAAATTAATGATTTAATGGCATGGTATTTATAGGAACATTGAGGGAATATTTAGTTAATTTCCAAGGGACACCTCATCAGTGGTATTTGCAAAACCACAGGCATGATCGTGGTGTTTTCCTATGATATTTCCCTCTTGGGTCAAATTATAACATATCATATTATTCCCAATTCAATCGGATTTATTAAATCATGATTACATCATCAATGGTGTCATTAAAAACCTGAAACTCAAAACTGTATTTATACTATTCATTGAAAATTCAACTATTTTAGAAAAATCCCAAAAATTCACCCTAACCTAATATCGATGGTCTGAATTAAAAAATATACTCCATTTTATGAAAATAATTGTCTAAATATTTTTAATTTAATTTTCAAATAATAGCTTTATTTATTAAAAAATAAACAACTCCAAAACTATAACTTATTTTGTAACACCTTGAAAAAGAAATCAAAGTCCCATTAAATTATTATGTAACCATAAGAAAATAAATTAACAATTTATGATTAAATTATATAAAAATACATTTTTATTCTAAATTATTAAATTAATTAATAAATTGTTATAAAAATATTTATGACATAAAAAAATACCAATACTTATATTATAACCACTTTTTCATTTTTAAGATGTCAAAATTATATTTATACATTAATGGGTGAAGTTTATATTTTCTGGCTGATTGAATATTCATTAATATTCATTTTTATTCATAATGGTATATTAATATTCAACCTAAATATTTACAAAAAATTAAGCTGATCTTATTAGACTTTAAATTTTTTACTGGTCACAATTGTAGAAGACCATTTTATGAAAATCATTCCAAATTATTAATTATTTAATGTTTAGAAAAATATTTTAAAATGACCATATTTCCAGTATACATCAATAATATTGAAATTCATTCTACATTTATCTAAACATTTGAAATTAAAAAATTTAACATAATAAGAAATAACAATTTTATTTATACAAAAGGATTACACAGTGTAACTGAGATCTCGTTACATATCCCCTTATAACACCTTCATAAGAAATAATTGTAAGGTGTGCTATGCTGATAAAATCTAGTGGCGACTCAGATAACATTACTCGAGTGGTGATTTTTATAAGCTTGAACTTCTCCCTTAGGCGATTCCATTCATGCTTCACATGTTGAAGCTGGTCTTGGGCTTGGTCTAGAGCAAAGACCAAAGATGCTACCTCCTTCCCAAGCTCTGACTGATGGTCTTCGTACGGCCCGAGTCTAGTAGATGAGGAAATCAACTCTTATTTCAATTTTAATTAACCAAGATCACTTGTATTTATAATCGAAAAGTATAATGTTAAGAGTTTATTTTCGAACAGTCATATTGGCCAACATTCATATAACTTTCGAAACCCAATGATATCACTTCATTAATTGTGGGATATAGTTTTGTGGACTATAAAAAGAAATAACACACAAATTTAGGAAACAAATGGTATTAAATATTTTGGGTCATTACATTCTTCCCCCTTTAAGAAATTTCATCCCTGAAATTACAACTTGTACCATATTAAGAGAAAAGGTTTGGGTACTTCTGCCTCATATACTCCTCTGGTTCCCATGTGGCTTTTTCACATTTTTGGTTCCTCCACAACACCATAACAAGGTGGGTAGTATTGTTTTTTAGAACCTTATCTCTACGATCTAAGATCTCCACCAGTTGTTCCTCTATAGGGAGGTCCTATCCCAGTTGTACCACCTCTGGATTTAGTACATGTGAAGGATATATTATTTACTTCCTCAAGAGGGATGTGTGGAAGACATCATGAACATGTGTTAGATTTGGATGAAGTGCAAGCTGATAGGCCACTTCTCCCACACGTTGAAGGATTTAATAGGGTCCAATCAACCTAGGACTGATCTTCTCTTTCATCCCAAACCTCATGAATCTTTTCCAAGGTGAAATTTGAAGAAATAATTTGTCACACAAATCAAACTCCAAGTCCCTTCGATGGTGGTTAGCATAGCTCTTTTGCAGACACTATGTAGCCTCAATGTGTTGTTGTATGGATTGACTTTTTCTGTCATCTCTTACATAAGATCAGGCCCATAAAGCTTTCTCTCGCAAGCTTTATTCCATCACGTTGGAGTTCTACATCTCTTACCATGTATAGCTCCATGGGGTGCCGTTTGAATGCTCGAGTGGAAGCTATTGTTATAGAGAGAACTCAAATAAAGGGAGATGTTGATCTCATCCACGAATAAATTCTATTGAGAATGTTCTAAGTGTATCCATGAGTTTTTGAATAGTCCATTCAGATTGGAGATCAGTTCAGGGGTAATAGGCCCTATTGAAATTAAATTTAGTGCTTAGAGAATTTTGAGGACTTCTCCAGAATTTTGATGTGAACCTTGGATCACGATGAGATACGATAAAACGTGGAAATATATGTAGTCTTACCAATTCCTTCAGGTATATACTGGAATGTTGATAAATAGAAAATTCTTCCTGAATATAGATAAAATGGTAAATCATTTTCAGATTGTCCATAATAAATCATATTGCATTGGTTCCCTTGGATGTTCATGGGAGACCAGTGATGATGTCCAGAGTGATATTATCCCACTTCCATGCTGGTATGGGTAGTGGTTTCAATTCCCCTTTAAAAAGTTGTCACTTTTCCTTTACTCTCTGACATACCAAGCACCTTGAAGTGTAGAGAGATATCTTTATATTCGTGTTATCCAACCAATAATGATCACAAAGGTCCCTATACATTTTTGTTCTTCAAGGATGTATAGAGAATGTAGAGCTATGAACTTCATCCAATATATCCTTATTTATTTTCATAATAGATGGATCACATAGTCATGTACAAAATTTCAGTAAACCTTCATGATCAATATTTAACTTAGAAAACTTCCCATCATTCATAGCCTTAAACTTCTTTTGTAATAAAGGATATTCTTTCTGGGATTTCTTGATATTCTCTAGTAATGACAGTTAATAAATAATTTGGGTTAGGTTTGATGATGTACCTTCCCTTATAATTCCCTTGTCCAGCTTTACTATGTCATTGATAAAAGGATCTCTTTGTATCCTCATCATGGAAAGAAAAACTGGGTTTTTCTGATTAATGCTTCAAAAACATTGTTTGAACTTCCTGGATGATAATGAATTGAATAATCATAGTCTTTGAAAATTTCCAACCATCTCCCATGCCTCATGTTCAATTTTTTGGTGTGTGAAAATATTCTTCAAAATTCGATGGTCTGTGTATATATCACATTTCTCCTTATAAAGATAGTGCATCCATATCTTTAGAGCAAAAATGACCACAAACATCTATAGATCATGCGTAGGATTGCTCTCTTCAAGAGACTTCAACTGTCAAGATGCATAAGAAAAGGCTTTTTGATATCTCATGAAGATTCACCCAATCTCTTTCATTTATGCATCAATAAAAATAAGGAATCCTTCTCCACTTGAGGGAAGAGTTAACATGGGTGTAAAAACCCATCTTCTCAGTAGCTCTTGAAAAAATTCCACACACTCCATTGTCTAGATAAACTTGACCCGTTTTCGAGAAAACTTGGTTAATGGATAAGAAAGTCATGAACATTTCTTCAAAAACCTTCTATAATATCCTGCTACACCAAGGAAACTATGAATATCAGTTATTGTTTTATGTTGAGGCCACTACTCTACAACTTTTTTCTTTTCAGGGTCAACTATGATTCCTTCATTGGTAACAATGTGCCCCAAAAAATCAGCTTGTTGTAACTAGAATTCACATTTGATGAACTTTCCAAAAAATCCTTTCCTTTTGTAGAGTTTTCAAAATACCCCTTAGATGATCCTCATGATCCTCTCAAATTTTTGAATATATCAGAATATCATCAATAAAAACTACCACAAAGTTATCACTGTAGTCTATAAATAATTTATTCCTGAAATCCATAAAAATATCAGGTGAATTAGTCATTCCGAAGGGCATAACAAAAAACTCATAATTTCCATATCTTGATCGGAAGACAGATTTTGGTATATCTTCTTTCTTCACCGTCAATTGATGATAACCAGATCATAGATCAATAATTGATAAGAATTGAGCCCTACAAAAATTCCAAAATAAGTCATCAATTCCTGGAAGAGGGTATTTGTTCTTTCACTGTGATCCCATTCAGTTATCTATAATCAATTCATAGCCTCATCGATCCATCCTTCTTCTACACAAATATAACATGTGCTCCCCAAGGAGACACACTCGGTCAGATAAACCCCTTCTCCAAAAGATCTTGGAGTTGTTTCTTTAATTCTTCTAGCTCCACATTTTCCATCCTATAAGGGGTATTAGAAATCAGATGACACCCAGGTACAAATTCAATGGATAGCTCTACCTCTCTTTTTGGGGGAGGTCCGGGTAACTCATAAAGAAATTTTTCAATGTATTCTTAGACGATGGGGACATATTCTATCCTCAAACACTCATTTCCTTTTTCTTCTTCACCAATAAACTCCATAAAAAGGATATAGAAGGTTCTTCTTGATGAAGAGTAGGTTTAGATATCTCTCCTTGTAAGATAAATATTGGGTTTCCATTCAATACAACTGAGATTTCCATGCTTCTGCAATTGATCGTAGAATTATACATTAACATCCGGACAATCCCTAGTATAATGTCGAATTTCAACATGGGAATGACTAAAAGAGTTTCAATAATTTTATGGTCACTAATGTAAATAATAGAGTTTCTAAACAATGAAGATGCTTGGATAATCCCACTAGGAGTCTTGAATGATAATTATACTTTTAGAAAATCGGGGGTTGATTCTATAATTTTTAAACATGGAGGAAATAAAGTAATGCATAGAACCAGAATCTAAAAAAGTACTTTCTAGATTTGAGAGAACAACAAGAGTACCTGCCACCACATCATTTACTGCTTCAACTTCTTCCATATCTATTGAAGAAACATGACCTTTCTCCCTTGGCCTATGTTGATGATGATGGAGATTCCCCTCCATTGCCCTTAGATTTGGACTGTGATTGGAAATGTGTCGATGTTGTCCACACTTATAGAATTAGACATTAGTTAGGGCATGTACCATCTTACCTTTTTCGTTAGTGTTGGTATGTTGTGGCTTCACCTAAATATGAAAATTCAGCGTGATATGGCCTTCTCTTTCATGCTTGTTGCATTTCCCACTCCCGAGCAGTCAGTTCCCTGAATGCTTCTTCCCACATTTATTACACGTGGGACGTTGCACTTTCTTACCTCATCTACCCTGATTGAAGATATTCCCAAATCTTAGATCTGTCAACCTTTTATTTTCATTGGATTTATGATACCATTTCATCTCACCCAACTCTAGATCGAATTTCATTACATTTCACATGATCTTCTCATAGCTATCATAATCTCGGTTGGCTAGATTCTTATGTAGATGTGGTCTCAGTCCATAGAAGAATCTATCAACTTTTCCATTAGGATCCATGACAAATCTATAGGTGTAATGTAAAAGCCTTGTGAAGTTCCTCTCATAGTTTCCCATAGATTCATTCTCATTCTGCTTCATCTTGAGAAACTCCTCCATTTGTTTCACATTGATCGAGGGAAATACATACTGAAGAAGATCACTATGAACTATTACCAATCCAAAGCATCATCCCCCACTCTTGTCCTCATGTTTTTAATCATTTCCCACCACTCATCAGCTTCTCCCTCTAAGAGATAGACATCCATGGTGACCATCTCTTTCTCTGAACAATGGATCACATAAAATATCTTCTCGATGGAGCTTGTCCACTATTCAGCAATCAATGCGTTGATAGATTCACTAAAGGATGGTGGTCATTGATTCATAAAGGATTCAACAGAATGTTGTTCCCTTTTCGGTGAGATCGATCACTCAGCTTGATTTCAGTTATTTCCCATAACTAGAGTCAGTTGGTTCATCAATCGCATGAAAGTTTCCATTCTGGCTTCCACCGGAGGGCCGTTAGTGCATGGTCTATTGCGATCACCATTTTACCGATTCCTTCTATTGCCCACCATTTTCTTGAAGAATAAAACCTTAGTGAGAAATTTTTTTGATTTGTTAATCTTTTAACCATACAGGTTTTAATGTCTTAAAACTTTTTACCTTAAACAATTACATTTCTCAATAAATCCTTCATAATAATTTATAAAAACCTTATTATTATCCAGAATTATCCCCCATGAGTGTCATAACAAAGATTGAAACAATTCCCATTCAGGTGTACTAAGACACTCCGAGTCAATCCCAAAACACCTTTTAGGTGTTTTTCACTCCTAGGTACATCTGTACTAGAGCTGCCTCTACATGATCTTATCTAGACATGAATATATTTTCTTGATAAACTACTTACTCAACACACACCAAAGTACCAGGAAGTTTTTTTATATTTAAAATTTTCTATAAGATTTTTCCTAATGTTTTCATAGCCTATTTTCTATAAAAAAACAAAACATTCCTTTGAAACCAACTATGACATCTCGCCTTTTTATTACATAACTTTTCATTATAGCTTAAAAAAGAGGGTATTTAAAGTCTAGTGTACTGGAAATTAGGAACATAAAACATGAAAAAAAACATAAGTTTTTTAATCCACTTGTAAGGATTCATAATAAGTTCATCATAAGTAAAATTTCTTTATCTTAATAACCTGGAGACATACATCAAAGGAAAGGGTGAGCAGAAGTCCCACTAAAGAAATCAAGGGACTCTGTTTACTAGTGATATCAATAAGAACATGATGAAAACCGCAAGACATGAACAATGAGAAAATGGGTATATCACAATAAAAAGAACATGAATCAATACTTGAATATGTGGATATTAAATTTCAATTAAACATTCATGAACATATCACCAAGGTTCATTCCCAAGGTTCCATAAAAACATTACCAAGGTTATTGACCAAGGTATCATGAAACTTATCATCTCAAGAGATTTATTCTCTACCAAATGCATTGGAGAGATATTAGGGGTCACCCTTAATATTTATTTATTTTCATGTGATCCACATATATCATAATAAAACATTACATTAATAACCCAATTAAAATCAACGAAATTGGATTCATGTCAAAATTGTGACGTTTAAAAAGTACTTAAAAATAAAATCATTATGTAATTTATAAACCATGGAATGAGAGTGAGGGTTATATGTATGTCAATTCCAGAATCAAGTAGATCAATTTAATGTATTGATTAATACCTTTGGAAATGAAAATAGATTTGGTTATCCACATAACTAATATAAGATAATTTCTTGAGAAAAAGAGAGAGACATTGAGACGAAAATCATGTATCATAAGAGCTACATAACATCATTTTAGAAAACATTAAAAGAGAGGGTAAAATTATAAAACACTCATAAATTATTCTTAATACTGTATGGGTACCTAATAAGATCATGATATGGATATTTTAATGACATACCACTTGAAAAAGAAACATGAAAGAAAAGAGAAGATGCTATTTCTTTTTCGAAAAATTCGGCATCTTAACAACGTCGCTTAAAAATTTCGAAAATAAATTGATGAGAGAAAAAAGGGTCTATAATAATTTGGACATGAAATGGAAATTAATAATAATATATATTAACATACACCTACATAATAATATAGAAACTAGAAGACATAACATAAAGGAAATCTTGACTAATAATAGGAGGGTGAAAGTTTCCCTTACTTTGAAGAGTATCTTCAAAATCTCTATGTTTAGGACCATGGGGAGCTTGAGGGCACCTTGGGAGTACTCCATGGGAGGTAGAAATACATTAGAATCGTTTAAGTGGATTTGGGAATAAAATTAATGAGGTAATGTCTAGGTATTTATAGGATAAGTGAGGGAAACTTTAATTAATTTCCAAGGGACACCTCATCGGTGGTATTTGCAAAACCACGGGCTTTACCATGGTATTTTTCCATGGTATTTCCCACATGGGACACCAAATAACATAGGTTACTATTAAAAAGTCCTCCGAATTTATTGCATCATGATTACACCATCAATGATTTCATTATACACACAAAACTCAAAACTGTAGTTTTACTATTCACAGAAAATTCAACTATTTTAGAAAAATACCAAAAAATTACCCTGACCTAATATTGATGTTCTGAATTAAAAAAATGAACTCCATTTTATTAAAATAATTTTATAATTATTTGTAATTTAATTTTTATATAAAATCATTATTTTTTCAGAAAAACAACTCTAATATTATATCTTATTTTGTATCACCTTGAAAAATTAATCAAGGTCCCATAAAATTATTTTATAACCATAAGACAATAAAGTTAAAATTTATGCTTACATTTTATGAAAATAAATTTTTATTTTTAATTATTAAATTAATTATAAAATAGTAATGGAAATATTTATGGCATACAAAAATACCAATTCTTATATTATGACCATTTTTTCACTTTTAAGATGTCTAAATTATATTTATACATTCATGGGTGATGTTTCTATTTTTTGGATGATTTAATATTCATTACTATTCAGAAGGGTATATTACTATTCAGACATTACTATTCACCCAAAATTACGTTGATCTTATTATACTCCAAATTTCATACTAGTTATAATTATTGAAGACAATTTTCTGAAAATCATTCCAGATTCGTAATTATTTAAAATTTACAAGTATATTTTAAAATAACCCTATTTCCAAAATCCAACAATAATATAGAACTTCATCCAACATTTATCCGGAAATTTGTAATTAAAAAATGTAACATAATAATAAATAAAAATTTTATTTATACTCAAGGATTACACAAAGTAACTAAGGTCTTGTTACATAGCCCCTTATAACACATACATAGGCCCTAAGTGTAAGGTGTGCTATGGTGATAGAATCTTGGGGTGGCTCAGATAACATTGCCCGAGTGGTGATTTCTATCAGCTTGAACATCACCCTTAGGCAATTCCATTCAAGCTTCACAAGTTGATGTTCATCTTGGGCTTGGTCTAGAGCAAAGCCCAGAGATGCTACCTCATTCCCAAGCTCTGACAGATGGGATTCATACGGCCTGAGTCTACTAGATGAGTCCATAGACACTTCTTTTTATATTAATTAACCAAGATCATTTGTATTTAAAAATAATAATTATAATGTTATGAGTTTGTTTTCCAATAGTCATATTTACCAATAGTAATATAACAGTCGAAACCCAATGGTATCACTTATTTAATTAAAGGATATACTTATGTTGAGTATAAAATGAAATAACACACAAATTTAGGAAACAAATATTACTAAAAAATTCGGATCGTTACAATATATATATATATATATATATATAAGTAGATTCAATTTTAAATATTTCAATAATAAATAGATTAAACAAGTCTCTAACATAATGAATTCTTTGGACTATCATTCCACAACTTACAAAATAATGTATTCCCAATGATGGTCCCAATAACATGAGCAGAGAACCATCTCATCACCAATTTGTAACATGATGGAATATATGTTGTTCAATTTTGGTATTGTTCTCTAGTCTGAACCAACAACATGTCACAATGTAATTTTATGAACTCTTTCAAGTGTCACATGCAATGTTTTTAACAAAAACCATTTATTTAAAAACCCATTTTCTTTCAAAAAAAATTTTAAACAAGTTACAGGTATTATTTCAAAACAAAATTTGTGTGTACTAAAACAAATAAGTTTTTTCTAGAAAACATGAGATGAAAGAAGAGTAGATTTAGAGGGAATAAGTAGTAACCAGGAATCAATATAGGTTTTAATGATCCAATATACCATGATTCATCCAAATCATCTTCTAAATCAAATGAAATTCCTATGAATCCTCTAGATATGGACTGGAACGTTCTTCTATTATATATCCCAATAAGGTCTCAGAAAAATAAAAAACATAGGAAAAAGATTTATCTACAACAGATAAGATTTATGTCTCTATGAGATGAAAGATGAGTAGATTTAGGGGGAATAAGTAGTAACCAGGAATCAATATAGGTTTTAATGATCCAACATACCACGATTCATCCAAATCATCTTCTAAATCAAATTAAATTCCTACGAATTCCCATGATAGGAGAGGAGGTGGAGATTTTAAATGGATAGATAAAAATTATGGTTTCATGGTTTTAAATTGGGTTAAAATTATATTTTTGGATCATTTAATGTTGATTCATGGTTAGGATAAACTGTTTGGGAAACTTTGTGTTAACCATGTGCAATATACTACTTCTAAACCACCCCTTGTATAGTTTTCTGTCATGGTAGGAAAAACAGTGTGGTGACATTTTTTTTCCATTATCTCCACTCATGTGGGTTCACTTGAAACCTACATGGTTTTTCCAAACCATGTATCAACTGTTCGCCTGCACTGAAACTCTCAAAACCTCAAACATGGTTTTCAGGAGAAGTTTTTCATTTTCCCCAAACCATGCTCAAATAACACACCATTATAAACACTTAAAAATAAGTACAGAAAAATCCAAAAACTCCCAAAAATCAACCCAATCATTATATAACTTCAAATTACATAATCATAGGGTAATGTACTTGAAAATGAGGGTGTTACAGAAGAAATATATAACAATACCTCTAATATAATATTTATTATATAAGAACATTATGGGGAAGGCACCGCGTATGAATTCCTTCTACTATAATTCTCTTATATCTATTATAACTTCCTTCTAAACAAAATGATTTATACCTTTTGAGTCACGCCTATAGAATGTAGGTACTCTACCATAACATACCAGACAAGTGTCATTGGGACATCTTTTTAAATATATGCTCTGTAGAAGGTCTGAAGACATCCTAGATACATTGCCTTCTGATATACACTGAAGAACCTAATTCGTTTCAAAGAAAACTAGGTCTGAATCAATATCTAAACTAGCCAATTTATTGATTAGTAAAAACTATAAACTCTCCACTAAATTTCATATATCCAGTTTATTCTTTTGGAACACATACTTCATCTTCCACAACACCCATTATTGTGTCCAAATCAAATCATTTTATTCATATTATACTAATATTTTATATCCATTCAGGTTATTCTCATGAAATAATTGCTAAATATTATATAAAATACATCAATGAAATTACATTTCTTCTAACTCCATCACTCCACATGAAACATTCTTGAAACATCTAATGATTCCATTAAACTTGTGTCAGTCTTCCTTTTGAATGCGGTAACCACAAAGTGTTTGCATTCGAACATTCATCCTTATACATTCCCACACATGGTCATTACTATTGTTCATACTTCTTCTAACCTAAAAATGGATGTCCTAGGAAAAAATGAAAGAAACAATCCTAATTTCAACATGTTTAATAATGATAGATATATTCAGAAGTTTTAACACTTAACTAATATATAGTTTTCACATAAAATAAACTAAATATCCACTTGAATTTTTTTTTTCAAGGATAAGCCTAACTATTTTCCACTTAAAGACCATTATATATAACTTTACATACATTTAAACTGGAATATGTCCAAAAAAATATTTTGTTCTCTATTTTTCAAGGCTTTCATGGTACTATTTTATATATCTGATAATCCTAAAACCACCAAAACAAACGATCCATTAATGTTCCAAACCACAACCACTTGTTATATTATCAAAAAATATTATAAATTAATATATTATGTCTTATCCAATTTGAAAATACCATATATCCACCTAATAATGTTTATGTACCATTAACAATCTATTCCATGTACCACATCCGGGGCCCACTCGTTACAGAACCCACATTCTAGAAAGTTTCCACTATGAATCCAAAATCCAAGAGCTTCCAATGAATCTGACTCTAATGATTGAATTAGAACTTATTTCCTTCTTAAAATTATTTTGTAAAGTTTTGTATCATCAAACCAAAGAACTTATACTGATACAATCTAAAACAAAAGTACATTTCTCTGTGTAACTAAGGAAATCCTGGCCCTTCACTCCCACCATATTCTAATTTTTTAATGATCCATACAAATCACACCACCATAATAGATGTCCTTTTAAAACTATTATAACCTTATAATATTCATTACCATAGATTTGAAAAGTTGAAAAGTCTTCATCAAATCTTATTTACAAAGAAACCCACCTTGGACTTGGCGTTTTCCAAATTATAGAATCAAAATGTTCAGGGTCAACTTATCAAATACTTTATAGGAAATAGAATTGAAAGTTGTTCTATATTTTTAACATTGGGTGAATCTAAACAATCTTTCCCTAACCAAAATATAATTCACTCCATGACATCTCTTGGTGATTGAGGTTTAGTATTCTCAAAATACATACCTCACTGCTGATAGATCTTGTAAAAATTCCAATTCTTGTGAACTCATATCCACATAGATTGAGGCTTCAAGACACTTCACTATATTTTAGTTCCTAAAACACATTTTTATTGTCATAAAAGGTTCATAAAAACCTTAAACTTGTTCTTCTGTAAAAAACCCACATTATCGTTCCACATCATCGTTGAAGGTATAATGTACAATGGCACTGTGAGAATAATTGAAACTATCTGAAATCATAATTTCTAGTGCCTGTACCATCTTGAATAGTAGCACCATCAACTACATTCAAGACTGAAATCCCCAGAAGTTTTATACTAAATTTATTATATTTCTAGTGTTTCTTTTAGAAACAAATTGTTTTGTCCCTTCTTACATCCTTCTGATAAATACACTAGTCATATAAATTATATATTTTGGAGTTATTTTCTTATATAATACAATGATCCTTATTAAAAATTTATCTGAAAATAATTATTCTTATTTCACACATTCCCATAAATGTAATGCCTCTATATGTAAACTCTTAAATAGAAACCCATGTAACAACTAACCAATAGAATTAGAAACTTCTATAAGATAGTGAGTGTTCCTCAAACCATGAATCCAATATGAAGTCATATAAACCACATCTTACCCAATAATACCATGACCCACTAAATTTAATCATATTGAAACTAAAAATTACCCCCTCCGAAATTTTATGTGATGACATACTCACATAAAACAAATCATGACTTATGCGTGATAGATAACACACAATAACAAAAATTTATTCCCCAATGTTAAATGATTTTTCAAAACATTCATAACTCAACATATAAAGTAGAAATTTAAATCGAATTTAACCTATTGAAATATATCATTACTTAAATAATTAAAAATGAAGAAAAAAGCATCATTCAAATTACATCAAATAATTCTTCCAAATCCTTAAAAACGGTACTGATTTACTTATTCCTTCTAGTTATTATGCCTACAAACTTTTATACACTATATAGAATAATCCCAATGCTTATAATCATTCATTTTTTCTCCAATAACACATTTATTCAAGTTTAATCCCATCAAAAAAAATTCCAAACTTTATGGGAGTATTAAAACCCAGTATCCTCCATAGTCTAAAGCATTCCACTACTGAATTTCAATCTACAACTTACTCATTTTTATCTTACTCATTTGCAATCATTTAGCTCCAAGTAAAAATTAGATGTTAAGGGAGAAGAAATATCATCCCAAAATATCATACAAGTCCATGTGTATAATGACTGGCACCAAACAAAGATTTAAAAATTTAAACATGTTCTAAAAACTTTAACGACCTCTAATTGAGAACAACACCACTGGACTATGATTCTATTGAAACTCTTTAAACATCTCATTTAGAACCGCTAGATTCTTCTATCACCAAATATCGAAAACTAGTTCCAAGGATTTGACCCAGAAACACATCTAATTATTTCATAACACTTGTTAGTAGATACTGAGCCAAACACACACCATATAAAACCAGTTCTTGGGTCTATAAATTGTAATTTGAAATGAACAAACCTTAGGTGACTTGAAATTACTCTTATGAACTAAAATGAAAAACAGCCCACAAGATCATCCAAAATCCATGGCACCTTTATAAACTCTGTTCCTAGAACATCACAGCCCAACCATCACACTAATCAACCATCCTATAGTTTTGATTCCCTAGATTATCTTAGAAAATATTTTCATCCAAAGATAATAATCATGTAAGAAAACACAAACAACCAATCAAAGGGAACAAAAATAACATTAAATGATTATGTGGCCTGAGCTTTAATTCGTCTTCCTAAGAGTACATTCTAAAACATTAATTATGGAGTGAAATATATAATTTATAAAGGATCTATGTCTTAGAACCCCACCTAGAAAAATGGATGAACCCTTCAGCAAATCAACGAATGGAAAGATCCTTCTACTAGTCCTCCCTGGGTAAGTTCTCCCATGGTAATGGTAACTACACTGATTTTCATCTACTTGATATACCACCCTTTAAGACTAAAACCTTTCAACCATCCTCATCAATCCTCTTATAATTTTTTCCTCTACCATAGAACATCTAAATTTTTTACTCAACCCTTAATTTTAAAGACAAGCTCTCCATTATCCAGTAGATCATCCAAGTTGCACTGCCTTAAGAAATCATGGTTGATCCTCCATTTTTTAAAAGGTGTTTGGGTGAGCATCACCAACTCAATTTTTCTTCTAGTGAATATTGTAATACATAAAATCTCTATGGAGTCCCTATATTAAATTTTAATCTTTTAAAAGACATAATATACCTTCCAAATCACACATACCAGCATCCATCCATTCACTATTTCCTAGAATACTATTTTTAATACCATAATAATAATATCATGAAAAACTTTTTCAATATAATGTTTCCCTGATAAAAATATATATTTTCTACTAACTCCTCACACCTTCATGAAAATTCATGTTATATATGAAATTTACCTTCTTTTTAAATTATTAATCTTCTAGAATGTGTAGCCACTGATTGCATATTCCTGTACGTTCATCATTCCGAGTTCCCAGACATGGTCACTGCTACTTCTGATTACCAAAAACTATAAATCCATTTTAAATGGGAGATACTTTATCTCTATTCTATTAGGTCCAAGCTGACGATGGAGGTGTTTCGTATTCAATTTTTGTATTTGGTTTTCATGGTTTGTTTTGAATAAATGAAATGAAATCACATTGTTTTGTGGAAACAATTGTTTTCAGTTTGTTTTTAAAAAAATTCGACCCATGTTTTCTGACAATTGGACTCGTGTATTCAGAGAGTTTTCTCTTAGGATAAAAATGGGAAGGAAATAAAGAAACATGAGATAATTTAATGTTATGATACTTTCCAAGGTAATTGTGATGATCATTTAATTATTTTTATTTTATATAAATCATGATTTTTATTGAGAACATTTGATTCATGCTTGGTAGTTGAAAGGAGGAATGAATGAGATGATTCTATTCAGAAAAAAAAAATCATATTTAGATTTATCATATCTGGATGGTAGAGAGAAGGAAGTGGTACTGATATTTTTTCAAAAAAATAATATCCATATTGAAGAGGTGGTGAAAATTTATTTTCAAAACATTTGTATCAATATTGAGGAGGAGGTGCAGATTGTTTTATAAAATAATCATTTATAGTTTGAAGAGGCAGTTCTGATTGATTTTCAAAACAATCATATCATGATTGAAGAGGCGGTGATGACTATTTTTCAAAAAAATCATATCTAGATTTAATAGGTGGTGATAATTGTTTTCAAAACAATCATATCGAGATTGAAGAGGTGGTGCTGAATGTTTTTCAAAACAATCATATCTATATTGAAGAGGTGGTGCAGATTGTTTTTCAAAACAATTGTATATTGATTGAGGAGGTCGTGCTGATTTTTTTTCAAAACAACCATACCTAGATTGAATTGGTGGTGATGATGGATTTCCAAAACAATTTTATTCAGATTGAAGAGGATGGGATGATTGTTTTTTCAAAAAAAAAATATCCAAATAGAAGATTTGGTGCCGATTAAATAATAAATAATAATAAAAAGAGAAATAGAGAGTAACAATTGTATTTTAAAATAATTAGATACTGAGTGTATGTAAATGATCTAGTATCGAATGGTATTCAGATGATGCTAATGACTAGTGGAGCTATTGAAAAGTGTTATCGATTGGATAGTGGGGTTGATAGAAGAGTAAGAGCTGGTGATGATTGTTTTTCAAAATGATCAGATCTTGGGGAGGCATATGAGATTATACCAATTGAAAGGAAATTTTATTTATAATTTAATTGATCATATCTGATAAGATCATCATTTTCAAAATATATTCTATCGTATATGGGAAGTTCACCATTTTCATATTGTATTGTATCATATCTGGGAAGATCATCATTTACAGATTGTATTGTATCGTATCTGAAAAGATCATCATTTTCAGATTGTATTGTATCATATATGGGAAAATCATTGTTTTCAGATTGTATTATATTTTATCCAGGAATATATTTGTTTTTATATTTTATTTGATTTTACCAAGTGATCGTATAAAGAAATTATTGTACCCACCAATTGTAACCAGTGATTGTATCCAAAATAATCCTAACTAGAATGATCATAACATGAATTATTGAAACCAGGGATCATATCTAGAATGATCATATCTGGTATGATCATAACATCAATGGTTGTATTCAGAATGATGATAACTAAAAATTATTGTATACAGAACATTTGTTTTCAAAAAAGATCATGCTTTGTTTGAGATGAAAATAAAGTAGCATGAATGAATGGAATGTTCCAATACTTTGTGATTGAAGTTAGACAATGATAAATATGATCCTCAATGAATTAAAATTCATGAACGTAGTCATGATTCAAGAATTGGGTTTTTAATGACTTATTGTTTCTCAAGAGGTTCAAGAATATAGATAAGAGAAAAATATTATAGAATGAATTTTCAAGGTGGAGCTAAACATACATATGAAAGATTTTGATTCAAATCAGTTTTGAGAATATTATTCACCAATTAGCATGAGAAATCAGACCCATATATTCCTAAAAATTGAAATCAGTCTCAGAAATTAAAATGGTAGACTGAATAAGAAGAGGTAAAGATTGTGAATGTTTTGATAAGAATCGAGAATCGTTCTCCACGATTTTAGGAGAAATTCAAATGTGGGAGAATTTGTGTGCGTGGGAAATATTTTTGGATTCCTTCATAAAATTGTTTTGGGTCACCTATAAAAGGTAAACAAGTAAATTATACTTTATGAAAATTCATATACTTTTCACATTAGAAGATAGAGAAGCTATGGGTTTCTATAGAGTGGAAGATATCAATTATATCCGGCTTTACAATTGTTTTGTGTGGTGCTGATTCATTTATATTCTATTTGACTTGGTAATTGTATTATAGAATTGAAGTGGCGTTGATTAAACTCTATCGTATTCTATCAAGAAATTTGATCATGAGTACTTGTTTTTGTAAGAATCAATCATAGAGGAATCAGACACTGAAAAATTGGATTCAGTGTTTCATAGGAAAGTCCAAATGGTTTTTACAATTCTTATGGGAAATGAATTGATTAATTGTATTTCAATTGAATTAATTTTTAGAATTGAAAAGAAGCACGAGAAAAATGAGTTGTTAGAAAACAATTGAATTACCATATTATACTAAGAGGATTAACATGAACTAGTAGTATTTTTTCCTAATTCTACACGAGTGAAATGGTACATCCTACTCATTTTAATCCATGTATTAATTTCTAGTGGATTGTATGGTATTGGATCATTTCCAAACAATACCAAAGACATAGTTATTTTTATTGAATACTGAACCTTGTATATCTTTTTGTTTCTTTGGATGTGTATTGATTTGCTTCTCACTGGAGAATAGAAATATTTTATAGGAGGTGAAGGATGATTCAATAGAAAAGAAACATATATGAAAAAGGGTATCACTGATTTAGCCCACTCCCCCTCTTAGTGATACAATACTCAGGCTAGTCACTTTCAATTGGTATGATAGTGAGGTTCCCTTCGCTATTCATTGCTGATGGAGAAGGTGAACTATGTGAATAGTAATGTTAATCTAGTCACTGAGGGAAAAAACTATCATATCTATAATGATAAAATGATTTCATATCTTATATCTATTAGTTATGATATTCATGAAGAAATAACAGTTGGGTTTCCTCCCATTGATGATAGTGCTCCACTTACAACAATTAACATGAAGTTTCATGAGAATGATGGAAGGGAAAATGATACTATATTATCATCACTTTCTCACATTGAATTCTTGAGTGTGAAAGATGTTCCCACAGTTAAAGGTATGTGGGATAAATTTAATAACAAATACGAAGGCAATACAAAAGTGAAGAAGGAAATGTTTCAATAATTGAGATTAAAGTATGGAGATTTGAAGATGGGTGAGAATGAATCATTAGGGGAATTATTTACCTAGGTGAATTACATTTTGATTACTATTATATGTATTGGAGAATATTTGAAAGACTCTAAAGTTTTTGAAAGGATCTTGAGAATCATACCTGACAAATTCGATGCAAAAGATTCTTCATTGGAAGATAGAGATCCTGAAACAGTATCTCAGGATGATTTATATTTCACTCTTATCACCTATAAAATAAGAAGAGATAGTGGTATGAAGAGAGAAAAGTTTTATAGGGAAATTAAATTCAAGTATATGAAGAAAAAAAAGTAAAAGATGATTTTTATTGAAGATAAAGATAGTGATTCTCACTCTAAAAATGAATTATTTAAAAATCTCAATGAAATCCTATCTTTGTTTTTTAACAATGTGAAAAGAGGTACATGGAAATACAATGGAAAACTTCACTTGAAACGTTTTTAATTTGTAGGTGTTTATAACATTGTGGAAAATTGACGTTGTAGAAGGAATGAAAAGTATAGTGATATTTATGAATTAATAATAGGAATATCATGGGAGAAAAAAAGATAAAAATAAAAAGAAAAGAAATTATTCAAGTAAAAAAGAAAAAGTTTCTTGGTCAAAGATGATGAAAAAGAAGATAGTGATGCTGAGTCCATAAAATCCATTGATTATGGTAATAAAAATACATTCTTTGCTATGAGGAATGGTGAAAAATTTGGAAGAAGTAGTTATGAAGTGAAAGAAACTCATCTTGAAATGAATTTGAAAGAAGAGTTAAAAGAATATCTGATAAAGATCAGAAGTCTTGAAAAAAAAGTTAGAATATGAATTCCCAAGAATCCATGAGTGTTTTTCTAGTGAGAAAGAAAATCTGGTTAAAGGGATTGATGATTTGAAGAAGTATTTTAATTATTAAATGAATAGTAATTATCATTTGTAAGTGAAGCTGATGGAAAAAAAGAGGAGTTGAAAGATTTCCAACAAAAACACTCTGAATCTGAAAAAAAGTATAAGTTTCCAAAACTCTATCATTGAAGTTGGTGAATGTTCTCATAATGAGAAAATTGAGATGGTTCAACAAAAGACACCTTCAAAGGGTGAGTAGAATAATGGAATAGTTTCTGAAAATAATAATGTCGGGAAATTTATGTTTATGGTCCAAGTCATGAATTCATAAGTTTCAAAACATCTTGATTCTATAAAGGTTTTATTTGGATATAAAAAGTTTCAAATACTTTATAACATTTCAAGGATTAAAAGAAGAAGAAAAATCCAATTCAATGTGAAAAGAAGACGGTTGATAAATGATTTCATAATACTGATTATAATAGAGATTTCAGAAGAAAATACACATTCTATTGGTATTTTTGGTATTGTGGGGGATTCAAGAACACATCAAGTATTTGTTGGTTCAATCAACAACATTCCAATTTTCCCATAGGGTATGAAGGAAAGATATTCAGGGGGAGTCAATAACTTTATGGAATGAAAAATAGAATGTTATCATTAATAAATCAGAAAATAATGAATTGAAGTTTGAAAATAGGTTCCAACCATTTGAAACTATTTGGGATAAATGTGAACAATATGGACACCTTGCAAGAGGATTCCTTGTTTTTTTATCATCTTTCCCAAACATTTTCAATTCTTAACATCCGAAGGTGAAGAATAAAAAATTGGAGATAAGGAACATGTCATTGAAACTGAATTAAAATCCATGAAAGAAGAACGAATCTGGATACGTGATAGTGGGTGTTCTTATCAAATGATATGAGACATGAAATTGTTTAAGGATGTGAAAGATTATAGAGAAGTCACAATGACATTTGGCAGTGATGAATCTTTGAAAATGAAAGGTGTTTGGTAATCCATTATTGGAAAAGAAATGATTAAATCAAAGAAAACATTTTATGTTGATGGATGAAACACAACATTCTATTTGTCTCACAATTGTTTGATGAGGGTAATAAGGTTATATTCTAGAAATTTGGATTTTTCTTAAAGAGTGAAGAATATGAAAAAAATTTTACAAGATACCAACTTATGAGAGGATATTTGTTTCATGTTAGTGATTTACAAAACTCTTGTAACATGATTATGGTGAAATAGAATCAGTTATGGCATAAACTTCTAGGACATATGTGTCAGAAAACATGAAAAAGTTATCTAAAAGTGATAGTGTTCGAGAAATTCATGATTTTCCAAGAAGAATAGATTATTATTTCACTATCTGCCCAAAATAAAAAATGAAAAATGTTGTGCATATGAAAGTTGGTATTTTCTCAAAACAAACCATGGAGCTAATCCATTCTAATATATATGAGACAATGAGAAAACAATAAACTCATTGAGATTAGTACATCATTACATTCATTTATGATTTTACTCTCATTTCTTGTTTTATGTATATGAATCCCAAATAAGATGCTTTGATAATGATTAAAAGCTTTAGAAAAATAGCTAAGAAAGAATGTGAGTATTCTGTGAAGATGTTGAGAACTAATAATGGTGGTGAATAAAAAATTGAAGCATTTGAAGACTATCTTGAGAATAATGGAATTAAACAAGACTATATCTCTATATACACTCCCTAAAAAATGGGGTTCCTAAAATAAATAATATAATACTGGTGGAAGTGGGAAGAAAAATGTTTCTTGAGAATATCTTTTCTCATTACTTTTAGAATCATGTAATGTGTACTAATGTTTTTTTTAGAACCTCTATTTCTATAGGACTCAATCAGGTATGACTACCTATGATTTTTTTTTCAAAAACTAAAATTTTGAAGCACATTAGCGTATTTAGGAGTCCTTCTATTAGAAAGAAGAATGGTGGACACTTTGGTAAGTTTTAGCAGAAAGGTGGGGATGAAATCTTTCTTGGTTATTCTCTAAAAAGAAGAGGGTACAAATGCTTTAACAAAAAAAATTGATTCATTTTATGTAAAAGTGATTGAAATATTTTATAAAGAGAAACTTGTTCAAGAGAAATATAATTTTAGGAAAGTTGATGAAGATAATTTTGATAAGAATACAAATGATTGTAATCCTAATAAAGATGATGAATTAGAATAAGATATTTCCACTGATGCATAATACAATCAAAAATCTTATCCAAGTATGAGGAAGCATGGGAAGAACATTATATAATTGGTGATCAACATTAGAAAGTTCAATGAAGAAGAACAAACAATTCCATTACACATAATTCTTTGTATTCTAAATTGGAACCAAATTAGGTGAAAGAATATTTTGAGCATCTGAAGTGGTTTCAAGAAGAGAATGAATAATTGGGCCATATTGAAAAGAATAATACATAATAACTCATACTCAAGCCTAAAAATAAAAATATCTTTTTCACAATATGAGTATTTAAAAAAAAGCTGAATGAAAAAGGTGAAGTTATAAGAAACAAAGCATGATTGGTTTGCATGGAGTATTCAAGGATTTAATGTATTGATTTTGATGAAACCATTTATCCAGTGGAATGACTTGAAATAATCTGAATCTTTTTTTCTTTTACCTCATAATGAGGCTATAAGATCTTTTAAATTGAAGTTAAATCCACATTGCTAAATGGTGATCTTAAAGAGGAGGATTATATTGTAAAACCTTGTGGCTTTGTTATTGGAAAAGATGATGATTATGTGTGCCTATTGAAAAAGAATTATATGGCCTAAAACATGCTACGAGGGAATGGTATTTCAAACTGTATGTATGAATAAGAATGATGAATTTTCACAAAGGAAAAGTGGATAGAAATATTTACATCATAGAAATTCAAGAGTATTCCTTTATTGTAATTGTTTTAGTTAATGATATTATCTTTTTTGGGAATGATGGATGTTGATGTGAAATATTTTATGAAGAAATGAATAATGTATTTGAATAGCCCTTGCTGGAACAAATGAAATAATTTTTTAGGTTAGAAATCTAGGGAAAAAAATAATACATCTTCCTATCCCAATATATTTTTTCAAAAGAACTTCTCAGGAGGTTTAGCATGAAAAATTAAAAACGTGTTTCCACACCGATTTCAGTGGTAACAAAGCTAGGTAAATATGGAGAATGAATATAATTTGATCAAAAAGTGTATCAGAAGCTGATCTGAAGTATATTTTATTTGAATGCCTCAAGACCCTACATTACGTGTGTTGTTACCGTATGTGTAAGATTTAATAGTTCTACAAAAGAATCACAATTACATGATGGAAAAATAATTCTCAGACACATTAAAGGGATATCAAAATTTGGAATCAAATATGATTTCCCAGCTGTGTTCAATTGATTGGGTTTTCAGATAAAGAGTGGGAAGGAAATGTTGATGATAGAAGATCCATATCTGGTGGTGTATACTTTATGGGAAATAATTGTGTTAGTTGGAATTTCATGAACAAAATTCAGTATATCTCAGTACGGATGAAGCTGAGTATATTTCTGCTACTCAAGCCACTATTGAAATTATGTGGATGAAAACAATATTAGAATAATTACTAATTGAAGTGAAGTTACCCATGTAATTGGGTTGTGGCAATCAAAGTACAATCAATCTCGCCAATAATTATGTGCAACATTCTTGTTCAAAACATACTTATATCAAATATAATTTCATCAAAGAGCATGTGGAGAAGAATGAATTGATGCTGTATTATGTTCCAACATCAGAACAACTTGTCAATATTTTCACAAAACCTTTATAGAAGGAATCATTATCAAAAATGAGTTTGAACATTGATGTTCAACCTATTTCTCATCAAGGTAGAGGTTTGTATATTTTTACCCTTTCTCACACACCATTGGATGGTTTTTTCAATGTGGATAATTGTTTTATTTAATACATCTATTGAATAAAAGAAAGAGTTTTGTGTAATCTATCAATTCAACATTATTTAGTGGGTGAACTACTATTACAGTTTTTTAGAGTGGATGTAGGAAAATAAATTGAATTGTTTTCTCGGGAGAATAAAGATGGGAAATAGAAAATAAAGAGGCTTCCATGATAACATTTTTTTGGATACCATGGTTTTGCTATTAAGGATTCTTGTTTCCTACAATGATTTAACTCACGTAGGCTTAGAATTATTAATACATAAACCATTTCTTGAGGTTAAAAATTTCATTTATTTTTGAAACTTTTTTGAAAACAAAATCTAAAGGGGGAGACTGTTAGGACCAAGCTGATGATGTATGTGTTTTAAATTCAAGTGTTGCCTATTGTTGTCAAGTTATGTTTTAAAGAGAAAAAAATAACTTCACTTGGTTTTGTGGAAACTAATGTTTTGGGATTGTTTTGAAAAAGAATCGGACACATTTTTTCATAAAATTGGGCTGATGTATTCAGAATGTTTGTTCTCGGGTTGAGAATGAGAAGGAATGAAAGAAACGTTAGTGAATAGAATGTTATAATACATTCTAATGTAATTTTTATGATTCTTTTCTGATTTGTACATCATAGAAATAATGATTTTTATTTAGAATTTATGATGAATACATGATAGAAGAGAGTTTGAATGAAAGAGATGATTCCAATAATGAAATAATCGTATTCATATTTATCATATCTAGATGGTAGATAGAAAGAAGTGGTAACAAATTTTTTTTTTCAAAACTATCATACCCAAATTGAAGAGGTGATGCTAATTTTATTTCAAAACCATATTATCCAGATTGAAGAGGTAGTGTTAATTGTTTTTCAAAACAATCATATCCATATTGAAAAGGCGGTTCTGATTGTTTTTCAAAACAATTATATGCAAATTGAAGAGGCGATATTGATTGTTCGTCACAAAAATCATATCTAGATTAAAGATTTGATGCTAATTGTTCTTCAAAATAATCATATCCTGATTTAATAGGAGGTCTTGATTGTTTTTCAAAAAAATAGCCTCCATATTAAAGAGGCGGTGATGATATTTTTGAAAAAAATCGTATCCATATTGAAGAGGCGGTTCTAATTGTGTTTCAAAACAATCGTATCCAGATTGAAGAGGTGGTGATGATTTTTTTTAAAAACAATCGTGTATAGATAAAAGAGTATGTGATGATTGTTTTTCAAAAAAATCATTTCCAAATTGAAGAGGTAGTTTCGATTAAAGAAGCCACACCAATAAAAATAGAAAGAGAGAGTATCAATTGTCTTCCAAAATAATTGGATACCATGTTGAAGTAAAATATATGGTGTTGATTTGAATTCAAATGGTGTCAATGAAATGTTGTGTCGAAGAAAAGTGGTGCTGATTGGAAATTGGTGTTGATAGATGGGTAAGAGATAGAGCAGATTGTATTTCAAAATGATCAAATCTGGGTGAAATAGACGAGATGATACAAATCAAAATGGAATCATATTTATAATGTAATGGATTTTATCAGGGAAGATTATCATTTTCAGATTGTATTGTATCATATCCAGGCATATTATTGATTTTAGATTGTATTGTATCGTATCTGGGAAGATCATCGTTTTCATATTGTATTGTATCAAATTCAGGAAGATCCTAGTTTTCAGATTATATTGTATCATATATGGTAAGATCATCGTTTTCAAATTATATTGTATTATATCTGGGTAGATCATTGTTTTGAAATTGTATTTGATCGTACTCTATGATCGTACGATGAAATGATCACACCCAGCAAATCAAAACTAGAGATCATATCCAGATTGATTGTAACCAGATTGATCGTAAATAGTGATCATATCTAGTATGATCATATCCAGAATAATCGTAACAAGAATGATCGTAACTAGAAATGATCGTTTCCAGACCATTTGTTTTTAGAAATGATCACACTTGGGTTGAGATGAAAATAAATTAGAAGGAATGAATGGAAAGTCACAATACTTTCTAGTTGGTGTTAGATGATGCTAAATTTAATCCTTAATGAATTTAATGCCCCTATTTTAGTCATGACTCAAGCACTAGTTTTTGAATGACTTATTGTTTATGAAGAGGTTCATGGGAATAAAAAATAGAAGAGTACATATGAATGATTTGTCTAGGGGGTGCTGAACTTTTATATAAACGATTTTGATTTAATTTGGTTTTGAGAGTCATATTTAGTAATCGGACTACGGAGTCAGACCCATGTATTCCTGAAAATTGAAAAAGGTTTCAGCAATTTAAATGGGATATTTAAGAAGAATAGGTGAATATTGTGGAAGTTTTGAGAATAATTGAGAAGTGTTGGTGAAGTCAAAATTTCTCCGAGATTTCATGAGAAATTCAAATATGGGTGAATTTTTTTGAGCAGGAACTGTTTTGGGATTCCCACATAAACATGTTTTGTGTCACCAATAAAAGGGAAAAATTACATTGTACTTTCTGCAGATGCTTGTACTGTTCACTACAGAAGAGAGAGAAGATCTGACATTTGAGAGAGAAAAAGATATCAATACTCTTTAGATTTAAAATTGTTTTTGGTGGTTTCGTTTCATTAATATTCTATTTATAATTGAAATTATATTTTATAATAGTAGTGATATCGATTCTACTATATCATATTCTATCATGAAATCAGACAAGGAGTATTTTTTTGTATAAATTATGCTCAGAGAAATCAATCTAAAAATATATTAGATTCAGTGTTTCATAACAATGTCCAGGTGGTTCTTACCTTTAATCTATGTAAATAATTGATGAATTGTATTTCAAGTTAATAAATATATTGAATTGGGAATGAGCACCGGTAACATGAGTTCTTAAAAAAAAAATTATTACCTTATTGTGCTAAAAGGATGCACATGCGCTAGTTGTATTGTTTCGTAGTGCTACATGAGTGAAAGGGTATATCCTACTCATTGTAATCCATGTATTTATTTGTACTAGATTGTATGGTATTGGATAATTTCCAAACCATACCAAGGACGTAGCTATTTATATTGAATAGTGAGCCTGTAATTCATTGTGTTCATTTTGATATGTTTCTATTTGTTTCATAGCAGAGAATTGAAATCATTAAAAGGAGGTGAACATTGATTCAATTGAAAAGAAACATAAAATAAAAAAGGTATCACTAATTCACCCCCTCCTCCTCTTAGTGATACAATACTCTAACTTGTAACTTTTATATTTTTCCATGTATACTTCCAAAATCAAGGTTTTATAAGTTCCAACACCAAACTAGAAAATAGTTGTCACAACAAAACCCAGTAATGTTTTTGTTTCATTGGATTTTTTGAAACCCATTTTAATTATATGTGTTTCTCAGTGGTTATGTTAATTACCATAATATGTTTTGAATAGAAATATTTTTTTTAGTTAATGTTGGAGAAATTTTAACTTATTTATTTATAGAGTGACTGTTTGGGGAATATACATCTTCATTGAGTCCATAATGGAGGTGTTTTCTTTTATATAATATTTTGATAATTTTCATTCATTTCTATATATTTTAGAGGTAGTGGGAGATTTTATTTACAATATTATAACATATTAAAATGTATTTAAACCTAAATAAATTCAAAATTATTTCATTTTAGAGTGTTGTGAATGAGAAAACCTCAACCTATGAAATTCATTGGGATGAGGTAGCCATCAATGTTGCAGAACTAGATTGATTTCATCGATTCAAGGAAAAAATATTTATGTTTATTTCTTTTGAAAACAATTTTAGAAGATTATATTGAGCCTTAAAAACTCATCTATACTTATATGTTCATTTTATTATTTATTTCTATGGAATAAATATGAAATAAATTATGAAATGAGATAAATCTAATTATATTGTACAGACCTAAATTTGATAAATAAATTTTGGTAAAACCTAGAGATAAGTTTGATTCACTTAAAATTATCTCAATGTTTTGAATGATTACATTTTATAATTATGATAATGATTTATATTTTTTGGATCCCTTATATAAATTGATTTATATTGGTAAAAAAAATTAATTTTTTCAATTTTAGTTAGACGGATAATTTAGAAAGAATTTTTTTTGATAATTTTTATAATTTTTATAACACTGAAAATTTTAAAATAATGTTTCAAATAAAATATTTTTTCATTAGATTATAATAAAAATAGTATAATACTACCAAAAAAATTATCATGAAAATGGATTGAATGATATCTTACAAAGAATTAATCATGATTTTTATATTCTCACTATATTTTAGGGGTTCTACATTTTGTATTATGATTCAATATTTATATTAATGAAATTTTTTATAATGAAATGTATCAAAAAATATATGGTTTAATTTTATTGAACCCATGAAATTCCATGGTATTTTGGCCAAATTATAAGAAAAATACTATATTTTATAAGAAAAAAAGAAAAAATTTGATGGAAATTATAATTTCTTATAAGATAAAATTGATGATTGATCCATGTATAATATAACATTAAAACAAAATAATTTTCTATGTTATATAAATATTTTATAGTTTAGTGTTGTGGTAAAATGATAATATTCTAAAAACAAATGATAACATCAGGAGATGGTTTCATGAATACCCCCATATATGATCATAGATTTTAGGGATTTTACAATGTATCTTTGAGCATCCTGTATTTTTATTAGGAGGCTCCTCGTTAATTTATACTTTTGGAATATTTTATATTAATTTCATATTGCCTTTATCCCCTATTTTTGATTATTCTTCACCTTTTTAGTTCTTGGGCCATATCACTCGTCATTTAGGTGTTATAGTCCACAATTCTAGAATATTTTAGTTGGATATTTGTTAAGGAATCAATCACTCATTCAAATTTTCACAAACATAAGAATGGGATAAACGAAAAACAAGCACATGAATCTACATGGTTCAGTTGGGATGATCTACACCCATGAGGGAAGGCAATGTATTCTTATTATCAAATAGTGACATTGACTATAATTATTTTCACATATAGGGTACCCTAATAAATAGCATCAAGGAAAAAGATAAAACAGATGGTCACTACAATTTTTATCTTGGTGGTACTAAGCCACTACTTAAATCCTCCTTGGATGGAAATAACAATAACTGTGAGGTCATATCTACGAAGCGAAAACATCTGCTAAGATCCCATGGGTGGTGGTAGTCAGTTATTATTATTAAACAATGTACACCTTTGTGATAAATATCACTATTTTCTATTAAACTATTCTTCTTACTACCATCATGATTCTAGTATGCATATCAAGTATGATTGATATTTATTAATTCAAAATAATGTAAAAAAATTATACCCAAACCCATTTTATTCACACATGTTCAAATGGTCCTCTATTATCATGACCATATTATGTGAGATACACTTCTCATTTATAATCTCACAGTTGAACAAAAAACAAATATTAGTATTTTTCTTATACTATGATAAACCTCATTCTTTAAATAAAAAATAGAAATTTAACAATCAGAAAAAACATTAACCATCCCATGGATTATCCCAAGTTCTTTAATCATTCGATATAACTATATAACTCCATAAAAATAATCTAACAATTTCATATATCATTCCTCTATATTAAATAAAGAAAATTTTGACTATACATTACATATTTCATTCAATAGACCTTCTACCATGTCAAATAATAACCAAAAATAGATAATCAATTATCCCAGTCTTGTGTATAACCAGAAACAACATATATCCCTATAGTTTTACAAATTGTAAACATCATTCCTATATACATCATACTTTGAATATAGAATAGAATCTATCTTACTTACATCCAAGTATTTTTACCACCATAATGCATGTATCGACATACCATGCTCACTATATTTGAAACATCATGTCTCAGACAAACCATCGAATACATCAAGGCTCCCACTACACATGAATGTGGAACATGATCCATATATTTCCTATATTCAATTTTCAATGGTAATAATGATTTACTATGTTTTAGATGTGGTGTTAAATGGGTGTTTATTGGTTTGGATTTATCTTTAATTTCATTTCTTGAGGGAAATTTCATTAAATATTCTATATGGATAAGGGTAAAAACATCCTTTGATCTATCATGTCCAATCTTCCTTTCAAGAATCTTATTGGACACTCAAAGATCATTCATCTAAAACATTATGTTGAGCTCATATTTCTACCAGTCAGTATCCATGAAAATTTTACATGAAATCAAAAAATCAACAATATATCAAATCAGATTAATAAATGAAATTTCATGAATTTATCAGAATTTAAAACAATAATTAAACTAACTATGAACATATTTTTTAATTGAGCATAAAAGTATCCAACATGTTATATCATTTTGTCGATGACTATTTCTATCCATTCAATGATTTTTTTCAACCTAAATACCGATTATTACATCTTGGAATATGAAATTCATCAAGTTGTTTCATATATACCTATTCCTCTATGGGTTCATCAAAAAAAACATATCTTGATTTCTATTTGGGCTAACTACAAATAAAACTATGAAACCATTTCCAAAAAAGTTAGATAGGTGCATTCTTAAGGAAATAACTCATTATAGTTTATCCTTTCCTTATATACAAATACCTTAGAAAAAAATATATTCTTGTACCTTATACTATTATGTAATATGTCATCATTTTTTTAAAAAAACACCATTATTTTTAAATTTCATTCATGTTCTCTAAAGGAGGAATAAGTTCCCAGATCTGATTTTGATGTAGTGAATTTATATCTTCTATAATAAAATATTTCCACTCATCCATCTATTTTTATCTAAATCATCTTGATAACATTATATAATATCATATACTATTGTTGAATGATAATAACAAACCATATCATTGAAACCGGATGGTTTTTGTATAGTTTTTTGGGATCTAAATATGCCACTACTATCATATTATTGACTATACTAATGTAATATAACACATTATTCAATAAAGGTATCAAAATGATTGTGTCAATCTGTCACAAGTGGATCATGATCATTTAGTTGTGAATTTTTTTGTACTTATATTTCAACTTTTTTTAATCCATCCTTCATTTTTAGATAATCATTTTGCATCACCATCATTGATTGATCAAATGTGATGTTTTTAATCTAGTTGATATTATTCACTTATAGGTCTTATCGATGGAAATACTTCACACCATCATTAAAAACAAAAGATATAGATTTCTCTATGGTCATATAAAATATTGAACTGTGACATGAAAATAATAAATAAAACAAAAATATATATTATCATTTATAATTAGTAACATTCTCACCAGACCAATAATCTACTTGAATTTAACCAAAAAACAATAATGTAGGTTACCGGTTCCTAATTTTTTGATAAATATTACAATTACTAAACATAAAATTAATTTTTGAAACCTAATTTTTATAAAAAAAAGTATCATACATTTTCTATGAGCATACTGTTCATCGATTTTTCTATGCTATGTTTCAATGGTGTTCGAGGAATTTTAAAGTGTCTCATGACAACACAATCCTAAAAACCCATCTTGGATGGGTTTTATGTGTATTCTCCACCATTATATGAAACCCACTTAATTTTTCTTTCCATGTGATTATCAGTCATAATCTTCTATGTAAGGAAGGCATCTAATAATGTTTCCTTATGATTATGGGAAATCACCAAAAAAATTAATTGGTAATCATAAATAGATGTTTCAAATTAATTATTAACTCTTAATGAAGAAATAATTGATCTTCACCAATCATCAGTATAGATGTAGAAAAATGTTATATTTTTTTAATGAGTGACAGTTCTAAAATGGATTCTAGTTTTCTTACCTAGCACAAAATGCTCCCATATTTCGTGTTTTCCTATCATGGAACCCTTCAGAACATCTTTAATCACTAAAAATTTTAGATACTTTTTTATAGTTTGATTGAATAAAATATGACACAAACTGGAAGTGCTAGGATCATTCCCCTATAATTCCAATTTTCTACTTTTAATAGTCTCAGCATTCAAATAAATAATAATACTCTATATATACCTTTTATGATAAAGAATGCATAATATATTACCTTTAAGGTGTCATATCTTTTAGTTATTCTCTAACCTAGAAAATCAAATACCCCTAAGGATATGAGGTTCTTCCCTATTTATAGTACATACCTGGAATTTATAAGGAATTAATATGTATTATATTATATCTTCAACTGTATTATTCGAATTCCTCTTACGTGGAAATGACAGTTATTTCTCATAAGCACCACAACTTTGTCTAAATATTTGAGGCATGAAAAAAACATTGATTATTTCACATTTCGAATAAAATTTCAGAATCATGAATTAGACCGTTTGAATGGTTTACTATTAAAGAAACATGGAAGGATGAATCATAAACATCATTAGTATTTTGGAAAACATTCAAATTCATTTACCTAATATTAGGAAAATCAATATTTTAGTTAAAATGTTTATGGAAATATTCACAGTTATATATTTTTGGGTCAACTATTTGTAGAATCACCTCGAGAATTTAATTTTAATTTATTTTTTCTAATAACTATATGCTTAAAACCTGTTTATCCTTCATAGGTTGTAGTAAATGCCTCATATACCCAATATTAGTAGTAATTATTTTTCCTTTACATGTACTAATTGTTAATCATGTAATTTGATAAATTAACAAATTTTACCTCATCCTTACTAAAGAAATGTAGTGGTTAAGTGATCATTACTATCTAGTAAAGAGCTAAATAAAAAAGGGTTCTATTTTCATCTATGATTTTAAAATTTAGAGATTGTTAATCATCTTAGATTTTAATAAAACTATGTAGTTCATCATTCATGGACATACATTTCTATTCCTATGAACATAATAATTTCGTTTTCAGGTGTACTTATTTTTCAAATATTTTGGTAAAATACATAACCTCTAAAATATTCCACATTCTCTTGATAGAGGTCTCTCACATATCACTATATCTATGATATTTTCCCAAAAAGTATGATTTTTCCATAATATTAGTAGTTGAGTCTCCTTAAATCACCATTGGAGATATTAATATACTTTTATTTTATGGTAATATCTGACTCTTTTTGTGTTGTCACATTTGAAAATTTATATTTACAATTGTCGATGTTAATCATCCAAACAAATTGTTTCACCTCAAATTTGGTGTTGGACAACATACTTATAGGTCAAGAAGTGTCCATTGTCCCTGTATATTCATCTTGAATAGAATCCCTAGGTATCATAGGTGGCGCAATACAAATTTTAGTGTGATAATTATCCATAAAATAGAAATAATTTCAGATTTTAAAAAAATATATATAAACATTGAATCTGGCATAGTAAAAAATTATAAACCAAATTATTAGTTACTTTAATCAGAAAACCAATGGAGAGTGTTTTTTGTCATAATTTTTTAAAATATATCAATATTATAATTTTCTAATGAATATTAGTGGATATGAATCTCTTTATTCCATTTTAAAAATGATTTCACTTAGGTTAATTTCTAAACAACATGACAATATCATGAAAAAACCACCTTTTCCACTTGTCAATTTTTTTCATCCATTCATATGTGGAGAAAGGAAAAAAATAAGAAAAAACTTATCTTTTTATTTATCATTGTCTCCCAATAACTAATTTCCCCTTCTATCCTTACCTATTTTTCCATTTTTATACATTGTTGTAAAATTATTTTTACACCTAATTCACAAGAACATAAAAGGAAAATGGGAAGAAGATATCTCAATCTAGAGATGCAATGGAGGCGACCTCCTCACTATGCAACCGTTATACTAATTTTCAAATGGAGGAATAAAATGGGCAATGATTTAAATATTGGACAAAATTTATGTGTTTTCACACTAAGAGGTTGGGATGTGGACAATAACATTGAGGGTTTCCATATAGAATCTCTAATAGGTGTAGATAGTAGGGCCTAATGGGTTCCCCTATGGTAGCATATGTCGAATGGAACAAATGTCAGACACTTTCTATGACTCATTATCTTTGTAATTTTACTGGCACGTTGATTCTAGTTATTTGGGAGATAATTACTCTATTAAAAAAATTCTCATGCTCACAAGAAGGTAATGATAAAAATAAAAAATTAGGTTCATGGGGGACGGTATTGTATCTTTGTTACCAAATAAAGACACAAATTATAATCATTTTCCCAGATTGGGAACTCGTATATATAGAAAATATGAGTGATATAATTATATTGGTTATTGTAATTTTTCACTGGGAAGTACCAAAACACATTTTTTGTCTTCTTTTGGGTGGCACTAACCCCTATTATGATGGCATATACGGGAATCATAAAAATCTTGGTTTTCTTCTATAAGAAAAATTTAGTGTGAATCCACTTATTCACATTGGTGGGGATGGAATATGTATTATTTTAAGATGAATTAAATGGGTGATTAAACTATTATTCTAGCATAGATAATCTCCTGATGATGTTCTATGTATGAATTTCGATTAGAGATGATATGGTTGTTTTGGGGCCCCATGTGTGCTTGAAATGGTGTTTTCATGCACAGTTGTTTTCAACAGGGTTCTAGTGAGGAAAATTTTCATTCCATTTGATGGTTGGTTCAAATTTATCAACCTAATAAACTATTTTTGTATATTGATCTCATGTTGATGGAATAGGTGGGATCTCATATACATCTAAAATGTGAATCTCCTCCATGATAGTGGATGTTCTAGGTGTAAATATCCATTGGATGTGCATTCGGTTTCAATCCATGCTATATATCATAGATCCCTTATTTAGTAATTCTTTTTTATAGGTCTCCACTGGAATAAATTATTGTTGTTATATCTAGTTTTTTATATGTTATTAATATACTCTTCTTTTTTGGAGGAACCATCCATTAGATGGATTTGGTGTTCTTCGAGAAAATCTTAATGTATCTTCCCTATGAAAAGATGAGGATTTTTGAATAACATTCTTGTTTTCACATAATTTGTGCAACATAATATGTATGAAATGATGAAGAAAATAAATTCAAGTAGAATTCAATTTTGGTGAGTTAATATGAGAATAAAAAAAGTGAAGTGAAATAAAAAAATATAAAATATAAATAAAAAAATCAATAAAATATTTAATGTGCTTAAAATCATTTGGGATGCTAGGTGAATGGCCAGAACACCACACTACAAATGTTTTTTATTGATCTAAAAAATACAAACATTAAATACAAGAATAAAACTACAAATTATATATTTAACGTAAAAAATTTATATTAAAACTATTATACGATGTTAAAGACCAATAAAGTCTATACGAATCCCTGACATCCTTACCGATATATGAGAGGAGGTAGGTAGCACCAGTTATCATTCTTCTGGATTTTAAATCATCAACCATAGTTTCACCTGGTTTGAATCTCTATTATAAAACATACAGGGAATTTCAGATTAACATATTCTTATTATTGTAATTTAATGGGAAATACGACATGAAAATTTATATGATTCTATGAATAAGATCACATTTGGAGTTAGTTTCTTCCTCCAAAAGATGTGATAAAGTGTAATGGGGTGAAAAAATGATCAAATGAGATAGAGAGACTCCAACTAGGGGTGATCAACTCCCCAAAAAGTAACATTAAGTCAATCTTTTGAAGAGAACTATGAAAGGCCATCTGAAATACTCAAAATGAATGATTGGGGTGAGTGTCACATGTAGATTTATAATATAGAAAGGGTGGTTCCCTTTAATCATGGGTCAAGGAGAAAACATTAAATGGATAAATGATCTAGATTAAGAAAATGGTGAGAAAGACAAAGTAAATAAGTTGGTTCCCAAAGAAACAAGTCCAATACTCCATTCTTAGGGAGAAAATATAAACCCAGTGATATTTTGAGTATAAAAACAAATTCATATAATTTTTCATGTATATAATATGAAAGGAAGAAATGAAAAAGAACAAATTTTATGTGGAAATTAAAAAAAAATATCCACAATTTTCATATGATATTGGTGGTGTTATTCACCTTTTGTCATTTAATTTTATCAAAATTCCATAAATACAGACAATTTTATAATTTATATAACACCATGGCCTTAGTCAAATAAGACATTCAATTTTCAATAGTGTGTATATTATTGAGATACATAGATCCCAATTTAATGGAATCTCCAATAAAATGTATCTTATTATCAATATCCTTAAACCTACCATGAAATTATAAATTTTATACTAGTCTAATGAATATTTACTATAATTGTATATGATAATTACATCAATCCAAAAAATAATATCGAAAAGAAAAACAATTAACCCAAATATCCTCTTAGGTATCCAAGGATATATATTAAGATTTGGTGGTCAAGAGGGTCTCCATATATTTTATATTTCATTTTCAAAAAATTGGTCTTCTTCATGCATTAAATATACATCTTATGATGGATTTAGAGGTATCTGTATTACATACATTGTCATAGTTTGCATAACCAATAATCGAGTTTGTAATATCAGTATTTTTTCTAAATTATTGAAACAATTTTAGAGCTAGATAAAGCTATCTACGCAACAATTTTAAATATTTCCAATATGGATTATCATGATTTCTCATAAATATAAAAATAGTGCAAACAACATATGAAAAACTGGTCTTTTGAAAACAATATCATACCAGATACTTCCAACTATACTATAATATGATACCTTAGAGATAAATTCATAATTAGATTATGTTACAGATTATTGAGATAATATGATTTTAGAAAGATGTTATTTTGGGAAATTAATAGGTTTCATGCTTTCAAACTCTTATATCATAAATATTATAACAATATAAACATTTTGTGACGTATAAAAAATATTTCTATCTTTATTCCTCAATTTACCCATCCCTAAAATTTACCTATAATATCCTAGATCTTTTAATTTAAACAACTCTATTAAATTATACTTAATAGAAGTGATACATTTCACATTCATAATACTTATAAACATGCCATAGATATCTATTTATATATATATATATAATCAAATAATGAATAACAATTTTAAAAGCATTATATTATACACGTACAACATTTGTAATTATCTTAAAATAGATTCTAAGGATGAATGTATGAAACATCAAATATTGTAGCCTATGTTCTTACATCAAACCATATATGGATTTATTAAAAAGACAAAATTGATTGGACATGAAATTATTCCAATAACCATTATGTGTTTTCATCCAAATAGTTTCATTTATACCAACAGGTAAGACAGATTTTTTTATATTGAGCTACTCATGATCAAATCATAATAAGTATAAAAATAATGTAACAAATGGATTAATAAATTCTTGAACACAGGAATAAAATCAGAAAATATTCAATTCCCCCCATTAGAAGAAACCATTTTCAAGAAGCCTAGAATTAAATTTGATTTAATTTTCAATGGTTTTATATTCTTATCCTTTAATAATACACCTACAACAAATAACTTTTACATTATGTGGTTTAGTAATATCAGGAAAAATATTATTTTCTTTTAATGATTTCATTTCATCATCTAGGGAAGAGACCAAATGAATAATTTCCCGATGATTTAAAACATTCATATATGTCCTAGGATCCTTGGACTCAAGATCCCAGGAAACATGAAATTAATATGAATCCAATTACAATGGTTAAACATAGTTGGAGGATTGATTACCCACTTGGACTTGTCTTGGGTAATATGGTAATCAATTGGATCCTCTATTGGATCATTGTCCAAACCACTATATGGGATAGACTATAACATGTCTTTATGATGATGTTATAGTGAAGTGTTATCACTAAGAGCCACAAACTAGGTTCTTCTATCAGAATGAGAATTATTATCTTAACACTCGAAATCATTTTCATTACTCACAAATTTGGTTTTATGTGAAACAAACTGATGGAATACAACAACAATAATTATAATACATTTTTGTAACTGAGTTTTTCAACCCCAATTATATAGATTTTAACACCATCCATATATACAATGAATATTAATTTATTGTATATTAGTACTAATTTATCTATTTTATATATGTATAAGAAATACCACCAAAGTCTCTTAAATAATAGTATGAATAGGTTATGTTACACAACAATTCTATAAGAATTTTTATGTTTTTTCTTGCGGTTGAATGACATCAATTAAAAAGTTACACTATAGAATTTTTATCCTCTACCTAGTAGGATTTGGGAATTCCTATGAATGTATGAATAGATAAGAACTATTATAATATAGTGTGGTTAATATGATCTACCATGCTATTTTTTGGGAACATTATCTAATATTTTTATTCCTAACAACACATTTAGAGTCATAAAAATTAATAAATTTTAATAGTACATATTATAAACAATCATCCATTCTTATTGATTTTATCATTCTTTAGTTTGATTCATGAAAAAGGAATTATAGTTTTTATAAGTTTAAAAACAAAATATTTCTTTCAACAGATGTAAATCTACATTTTTCATGATATGTCATCGATAAACATAAATAAATAAGAACCTTCTCTATATAAGGTTGTCATAGATTCCCCCACAAATTTTAATGGTCTTACTCAAGATGGTGATTGGATTTAAAAGATGACTTATTAAATATTACACTTTTTAATTTTCTAAAACACAATCCTAATAGAATTGGAGGTTGATAAGTGTGATATTACTTAATTACACATATGTTTACTCAACTCTTCATTACCCATGGATCTAACATGACCTAATATTCTATCCTAAATCATAGTTCTATTTGTTTTTGAAAATAATTGAATTTCCTATATTCATATGGTGATTTCATACATCTAAAACATAAATCCCATATATTAGATAACCAATTATAAATGTCCTAGAGCCTTTGGGGATCCTTGTTCAACTAGAATGAAACCTTAAATTAAATCCTATCTTAAATAATTAACCTAGAGAGATCATATTTTTTTGTAGGTCAGGGACCCACCTTACATTTTCAAAGGTTAAAATTGAGTTTTCATGGGGCTCTAACAAGATTGATCCTATACATTTAACCCTAGACATTATATTTTTCCCTAACCCAAACTCTCATTCCGCTCTCTCAATTATATCAAGAAAAGAGTCTCAATTAGGTTATATATAAAAATAAAACAATGAATATAACACACATTCATTATAATGATCACACATAGACATATTATGAACTTAAATAGTATCAAAACCAATATCAATAAAAAAATATTGATTTTTATATTCTCTTGGTTTAGGATTTTGATTTTTTTTCTTGTGAAACTCCGGAGAAATGTGTTTATGTTTTCCACAATTATTGTGGACAATTTACCTTCCCATAGACATCGATATATAATTAGATATATTATTTTTCGTACCACTCCCTTTATTAATTTCATTCTTATTATTCTTATTATTAGGCATACCCAAAGTAAATAGGCTCTATTCCTCAGACTTAACTTTAGGTTTCACGTGAAATTATTTATAAAGGTGGTTTCATTTAACTTATTATAATTATAAATAGTCTCTTTCAAACATCATTATTTATAATAAATTAGTATAAGAACTATCAAGATTAATTAACTAGATTAAATATTGATCTTCATTCTCAATTTAAGAATTAATATCTGAAAGATCTAATGAAATCTTGTTAAATTCATCAATGTGGGATAGAATTGGGGTACCCTGGAACATTAAAAATGTAAGAAACCTATATTTTTTATGGGATACCAATAATTGAACAATTCTTATGTAGTTATTCATTTTTATAATATATAAATGAAGAATATGTTTCATTACATAACTATCTAAGCACATTTTCTCCTAGGGATGATAGAATTGATCTATAGGTCTTCTGAAAGATGACAATAAAAATAGATTGATAAGTAGTTATTATTTTTCAATCCGAAAGACAAGAGAATAAAAGTATTATAATTCAATTTAAAGAATAAATGAGCCCCTAGTGTACAATAAGGACAATCATCTTTATTCTCCATGGGTTGAAGTCTTTATCAGTAATAAACATTTCTGTAACATATTTAGTAGTTACCATAATTTTTATTCAGTGACCCCGATACCGTGTTGTTTTGGAAAATAATAAGTATAGTAGACTAAGAAAAAATAGGATCATTACATAGTTGAATAGTTTTTTCTTAATTTTTTTTGACAACACACGTTTGAACAGATGAAGATAACGAATGAAAACTGAATATAGATTCGTAAAGTCAAGACAAGAAACAAACAAAACTATATGTAGAATAAAAATAATGACAACAGAAATAAATAAAATGAACTTAATATTTAATGTTATTTAAATCCATTGGGATCCTAAGTTTATATAAAGATCATCACACTACACACTTATTTTATTAGGCTCAAACAATCCTGAAAAAAAAACAAGAGTCAAACCAGAAAGCATAGATATAATGAAAAATAAGCTACTAAAACTCGGAATCAAATATAAAGAACACTTTATTTCTTAAAATGATTGAAAACCTTAAAAATTTATATGAGAGATTTATTAACAATAGTTTGAAGATGAGATCCTTATTCTAGATATGAAATCATTCACTGGAGGTGAATCTGGTATTAATCTCCATTGGAAAAATTATATGGTAGATATGTTATAGTTATTCTTGTTGAACAACATCAATAAAAGGATGGAAGGACATATGTATGATCTTCTATAAATTAGTTCTCGAAGGGGGCTATGGGTTCCCACAAAAACATGAGAGAAAATGGCATTGCTGTGTTAAACTGATTGAATGGGATGAATAGATGACGCTCAGGGGTCAGTAGTCCCCCTGATAGGTGTTTTTAGAGAAATGACCAAAGAAATATAAATGGGTGAAAATTTTCAAAAAAATCATGAAGATAACCACTAATTCAAACCATCTCAACATTTTCCCTATAGTTTGTCACAAGTTTTTTTCCAAAAAAGTGTTATTTATTATGTTTAATGAGAAAAAGTATTGATATTGTGGCATGACTATATGATGGAGGAGAAAGCATCTAAGGTACATTGTTTAGAAAAAAAAAATTGTATTTTTTAAATTTCATTTTTGTTAACTTTTTATAAAAAGCAATTTATTATTATATTAAAAAAATAATAGATATCTTTTTATATTAATTTATAAATATAAAATTTATAACAACATAATATTAAATGGATAATGTTTTCATATAAATTTTATATAAGTATAACAAATGTAATAATTTTCTAAATTTTAGAATGATTTATTGAGTTATATAAACTGTTAAATAATAATAATAATAAAATTCATTATAAATAAGTTATATTTGAATGTTCCCAGACATATGGGTTATGGTTTATTTTTTGGAAATATATATGGCTTATTAATGGTTTATTCACCCAAAGCTTCAGAAAAATCATTGCATATAAATGTGTTCTACCTGATATCATCTATGCTATTAATACATTCAAAGAAACACTATTAGATCCATATTTTGATATAAATATACTAAATTAATCTTGTTAAATATTATTCATCTTTCCAACCTATTGTACCATGAATCCTTTACATTTAATGGATCTAGTGTAAAAAATATTTAGATGGTATGAAGGTTATAATATATAATATCTATGCAGAAGGTGGAATAGTCATTAATATATTATAAAATAATTCAATGGGGTATTAGGTCCCCTAAAATTCTTTTAATATCATGGATTAATTTTTGTGCTTTTATCATTCAAATTTAAAGGTGATTTTTACTCATTCTTACACTATCCTCTTTTATAAAAACAATCATTTCTTTACTTTAAGGGTGAAATTCTATAGAAAATATCTCAAATATTTTATTGTTATCATAATTATCCAATTATTAGTGCTGGAGTGGTAAGGTTTTGGGGGTGAGAGGAAGGTCATTTGATCAAGTCCCTAGACAAGCATGTTTACTCTGACTTTCTCTATTACTTTGTATTATAGGGTGATTGGAATGATTGACCTATTATTATTGTTATTATAGGGGAGGATTCAACACATTCTTAAGTCGTATGGGATGATTCTCCACAGAATTATGGTCCAACGTTAATCCCCTACATACCCTTATTTATTAGGTAGCTTCTACCATATTATATAAAAGTATGTAGTACAGTAGTATCAGTGTACACTATAGTAGATATTATAAAAGACAGATACTATAATAGTTTTGGGTTTTGTAGCAATATAACTATTCTCTAAAAAAATTCCTTTGGGCTATGATATTATGATTTTGGACCATAATTCATTTAAACCATGAAATATAAGGCCTTCTGGCTATTAAAAAATAATAATAACAGGTTAGCATTGAAATAGGTCAACCCTTGGGGAGGGTTTGGTATGTCTTATCTAGACCTTATGTTTATGAATTGTTTTAGTCACTTTTAACATAGATAACCTTAACTAAATTATTATTTTTATCAATATTATTCATTTATTCTTTCATCATTGAAAACTTTCATGTGCTATATAGATTTCATGATTATTATATCACATAATAATCTTGACATCGAGGTGAATAATTCAAGATCAATATATGATAGGATATTCTAAATCATGGAATGGGGATTGGGATGACATAGATAACAATTGTAAGGTCTTAAAATGAATATTACAATTTACTTTTATTTCATTTTGATCAAAAAGATAATGTTTCTGAAGGCATTAAAATTTGATGAACACATGTTTTTTATATTTTAAATTATCAGAGACTGAAAAAGTAAATTTCATTTTGAAATATGAGATTAATATAGTAATATGGATAAAAAGGATGAATTGTAATCCTTTACATTGGATTTTTTAAATTGATAAGATTTAAATATGAAAGGAATTGAAAAAAATCATTAAATAATTTAATGATTCCCTTTTCATATATATTAATGAAATTCTAATTTAATATAAATTCATTTTATTCTAATGAGTTTTGTGTGATGTACTTTAATTGATGTAAATAATTTTGAAAATGGTTTGAAATTAAAGATGTTTTTTCTAATAATTAATGTGAAATAATAGAGAAATTACCATATGTTACAAAATATTATTAATGATGTCATAATTCTAAGGCAACTTCTCATCTCCGAACACCAACTCTCAAATTTCTCAATCCTTCATATCCTCATACTCTTAGTATTATCATGTAAACATTATAAATACATAAATATCTTAATTAATATTGGTTAATTTTTTCCATACAAATGTTTTATTTACTTTTTTCAAACTCTTTTATATTAACACATTAATATTTCATAACCTTATGAATATTAGACACATGTTTGGTTAAAAATATTATTTTCTGTTGATTTATAATACATATACTTTTTTCATATCATTCATGGTTACAATTGGTGTTCGACTTGTTTCAATAAATGTTATCTTAAGGACTATCGTCTCGACGTTGTGCATCATGACAATGTTTTCTCCATCACTATCATTGTCATGAGATAATTATTACATGAAAAATGTGAGTTTAATTTTATATATCACATGTTCATATATTTATTTATACTGTTTGGTAACATTGAAAAAAAAAATTGAATTATTTTTTAATCCCTTGTTATAGGATAAATAATGATCTATGGAAGAGAGAAAATGACTCATGATATTAAAATAAAATATAATTCATTGATGTGAATGTTATTGCTTAAAAAAATCATGGATTATGACCCGAAAAATTTCATTCATCATATTAAAAAAGGACACCGTAGAATGTGGTTGAATGATTAACATCACGTACCTTTCATGCATCAAATTTTACTTTGGTAATCATTTCATGAACAATTGACATAAGAAATGTTGACATCTCATATTTTCTTGTAAACCCTTCAGGTGTCAAACATGATTATTATTTTCAAATACTCATAATGAAGTTGGTATTTATATTATTATTTTTAGATACATATTTATTTATTTTATTTTATTCCTTTCTTTTTATCTTATAATATTTTCGATATAAAGTTAGTGTTAATGAAGAACAACCCAAATATATTTCATTGATATATATCCACTAAACTGGATGAAAAAATAAAAATATAATGTTAATATTACTACCTTGAGGGTGCTATAAGACCAAAACTAATAAATATATTTCATTCCTCAATGTGAATTAAAATATTAATTTTTTTAATCCCTAATGTGAATAAAAATATAAATCATTTTATATTAAATCTTGTTTGAGGTGAATGTGATATTTTTTAGCCTCTCATTTTTCCTTATTAATTTATGAGATATAATAATATTATAACCACCCATAGTGGTTCTATGAAAATACATATCTAAAGAGAATAATTAATTTTATGAATATTTATATTATAGTGTATCCCTGAAGTATGGTTTAAAAATAGTGTCTTTAGATATTATATTAGAGAATATTTGTTTCTATAAAATTATAGCTCTTGTAGTAGTAAAATCATTGAATAAAATTTGTACTTATCATTTGATTACAATATCATCTCATAAAATTAATTCGATTTTATCCCTTGATGTGGATTTTATTATTCTTATAGTTTTAAAAAATATGATAGTGTAATAGTTCTTTGATAATCCAATTTATTTTTGGAAACTAATATTACCACTCTAGGTGGTTAAAAGGGATTATCATGGTAAATAAAATTAGTATTTTTATAGAACATGGCCGCTATTGATAAATAATGAACAACCATTCATGAATAATGATATCCAATGAATAAAGAAATTCTATAATTTGAATGTAATTTAAATTTATTTTAATTAATTCCTTGAAGATGATGAAATTATTCAAAAAACATTTATATGATTTATGATACTCAAAATCTTATCTTGAATATTTAAAATATATAAAATTTAACCCAATGATTTCTTCATCATTTTTTGAAGTGAATATTATTAAAAAATTATTCTATAAATTACAAATTATTATTATTATAAGGTGTATATTTTTAATTAAAAATAGTATTCCACAATTTTTCTCATGTCATATTTTTCCACCTTAAAAAAATGGGGTGCCTCTCTCTAATTGATATATATTAAAACATTTGAACCATATGTTCTCAAACATAAAATATAATTTGTTAGGTGGTGGGTCTTATCCATTATCATTATATTATAAATTCATTTATTGATGATCAACCACCATAATTTAAATTATATTGATCAATATGAGTACTTAAATATTTTATCGCATACCATGAAAGTGTTAAAGACATAAAATGGAAGATCATAAAGCTGTAATGTATATTGATCATGATGAAAATGTTTGAGAAATATTATTTTCATTAAATTTATCAAAATAATTCATATATGTGAAAACTCTTACAGAGTTAGTATATGGTCATATAAGTATATTGACTGGTAGGATAAATTTATCAAAGGCTTCATAAGAGTGAATATATTAATATTTTTTGGTACAAAAAGTTTAATAATGAATTAGTTTATCTAAAATTTCATGGAAATATATTTATCATCAATTAAATTATTTGAAATTAATTTCAAATTGAGACATTGAATAATGAAGGTTCTAAATAAGTCAACATATAATAAGCATTCATAATAGAAAAAAATTTATTCTAATAATTTTTTGTCTAAAATTGAATCAATTATGGTAAAAAAGAAGTTTATAGAGGCTAAAACAATAATACATTATATGATTATTTATTTCATTCGAGATTAATTATGATGAAAAATATTGATTACCTACTATATATTTGAGTATTGTCAGTTCTAAAAATAGTCATTATCAAAGCTAAAAAGTACTAACATGAAAAGATTCCTAAAAATGATCTAACCTTTATTGGTAGTAAAAAAAGCACAGAAAAATTCCACCTTATCAATGCTAAAATAATGCTCTGATAAAAATAAAAATAAATTTCTATTTAGTTGAGATTTTCTCGGGAACAGATTCCGCCCCCAGGAACTTTTATCAGTTCTCTTACTCTATTTTATCAGTGTTTTTCATCCCTTGAATTACAATAAGACCATAAATTGACCCCAAAAAAACACATTCTTAGAATAATTTAAACATGTGATTTCCTACTACAAAGAAAACACCCTAACCTCTGATAATACTTGTTTTTAAAATTATATGTGTATATTTATTTCCACATATAACTTTATATATATAAATTTTTAATAAAAATAGTCATTTTTTTTTGAAATTCTTAATATGAATATTAATAAATAAAAAACAATATACTAAAAAAATTTCAACATCTATTTATTATTTTTATAAATATAATTATAAATTAATAAATAAAGAATTATTTATAAATATTTTTTAGAAAATACAAAATAAAATAATATTATATTTGTTAGTTAATTTATATTTATAAATGTAATATTTTTATTTATTTATAAGTATATTTATATATGATAAAATTTTAATTAATATATATATATATATGTTACTAATATACATATAAATAAATATATATTTTTTAATAAATAATACATATACAAAAATATTTGTAATAAAAATTTGGGTATGTTTACTATTTTTTATTATATTTACAAATACAATGCACTTATAAAATTTTATTTTTGAATTTTTATTTACAATAGTTATATATATATTTACATATATATTTAAATATTTACATAAATTAAATAATTGCTTATAATTTTTAATAAAATATATTTAAAAATGCATATTTATTGTAAATTAATTTATATGTTTGTGTACTAGTATATGCCTCTCTCTTTATATATATATATATATATATATATTAGTGTCTCTGTCTATGTATGTGAATTTATTTATATATTAATATATATTTTTTGAAATATATAATGAAATATTCATATATGTAGATACACCAACACCCTTAATACATGTTAGATGATTTTACATACCAAAAATTAAAATTTTGATATGAATGTGTGTATATATATATATTGCATTATTTTACAAATTCTTTATAAAAAAATTGTAATAAAATCTATTTAACTCTATAGTAAAAAATATATTTAATTTATAATAATTTTTAAATATTTTATAATATATTTTTTACTAAATTTGTTATTTATTAAGTGTAATTAAATATTTAGTATCATATATGTCATTTTTTATAAAATATTTTGTATTTAACATAATTTAAATATATAAATATATTAAATTTACAATTATGAATAATTATATAATGATTTTCTGAATTATTAATTTTATAAATATTAAAAATATGGTTTTATTACTGAAAAAGGTTACACTTTTATCATCAAAAATAAAAAGTGGTGATAAATGTTACAATTATTTGTACTGAAAAATCTAATGATAAAGGGTGATATTTATCATCAATGTTTTAGCATTGATAAAGGGGAAACCTTTATTAGTGCTTTTTTGTCATTAATAAAGGATAACACTTAATATGAATGAACTTTTAGTAGTTATTTAAGTAAAATTTAGCATCAGTTTATTGATAAAATAGTAGACATTCATTAGGGGGAATGGTGGATTAATTTAATAGAAGCATGTTTACTAAATTATAACTTATAAGAGAGTAATTATTTATTATGAATTCCCCTTAATAAAAATAATTTGTATATTAAATATTATTAAAAAAATTTAATAATCATCACTAGCTTAGTTGGTGGTGAATTTATAGTGTTTATATAAAGTGAAAATCATGAAATATTTATAGTTGTCCCCAATTATTATGTGTTACATTTACATTTAAATAATATATTAAAGATTCATCTATTAAATTTTCATGTGAATTATTATTTTATGGTTATTATTCATCTCATACCATGCATATTGATTAAAATAAATATTGAGTATCATATTCTATATATAAATTGGTTGAGGAGGACCATTAATAAGATTATCAAAACACTTATTTGAATTATTCATATATAAAGAGTTAAAAATAAGTAGTTTTATTATACACACCAAGAGCAGGGCTAAACTAATTATATAAAACCACTTTTCTCCATCATTAAAAATAAATAAATATAATTTTCCGTGAATGGGAAATTATATGTATTCATAATAGTTTTTATAGTCTAAAATTATCATTGAAGTGATGTCGGTGCCTGATAAATTTTGAGATCTTATTCAATGTTGTTTTTGATATATTTAAATCATTAAATTAATTCAAAAATATTCAATGATGATGAATTTTGTAGTATTTTGATATGAAAATAATTTTAGTAAAGAATTTTTTAAACAATAAATTATATGTTCAACTAAAAATTCTTTGAATTTATTGTCCAAACTACGAATACTAGAGAATACAGATGAGGTTATTATAGAAAATATTCTTCCTCAAATATATATAGAGAGAGAGATTATGACCAATGATTTTTTTATTGTTTATTTATAAGATAACATTAATTAAAACATATATAAATCCCTGAAGTGTTCAAAATGATTTATGAAAATTAAATATTATAAATATTACTCTAAATTAAATAAATTAATTTATAGTAAAAACTAAATAAATTGTATTTTAGGGTTCCATATTAAGATATAACTATATAAAGAATAATTTATTATTTAACCTATCATAACATGGTTAGAATAAATTTATGTTTTTCTCAATCCATATGGTTGTATAACATCAAAAATCGTGAAGTTGCTACAATTTCAGAGCATGTTTGATGATAATATTATAAAGAACATCCTTTTATTTTTAATTATTCATTTTAAGAGGAAATATTAATTTTTGGAATTATTGTATCCTTAATGAATAATTAAAAATGTTGCTTCAAGGAAGGATATATTTCATACATTATATGATAATGAATAACATATTTCTTCCACAAGAATTAAATATAAATGATTATTTTATTTACCCCTAAGATATATACATTTACATATTCTTATATACCTTTAAATTAAGATTAAATTTTATTATAATGAATTTTATCCAATGTAATATTCTACATGTACTTAATGATATTTTAAGGGTTTAATTGATTAATTTTTCAAAACATTTAAAACAAAATTGGTTGGTAATGGTAATGTGGGACATTTTTTTAATTCAAATAATGCTTGATCACAACTGAATATTTGTTTAAATATGGTGGAACTACTATTTCATAGTGATCATTGAATGCTACCTATTTTTGTGAATTCCTCCAATAATGTTTATTTGGTTTCAATCTATATTGAATGTCAATATTTTTTTGGTTGCGATATATTATTGATCAAATCATCAATATTTTCAGATTATATTTGAGTAATGATATCAGTACTATATTATAAATAGATAATGAAGATTATATAGTGAAAATCAAGGTTAGATATATAAAAGGTAATATAACCAAACATATCTCACCAAATTCATTTTCATTCATAAAAATCCAATGAATGGTGATATTGATATAAAATAAATAATGTTTGTTTATAGTCATTCATATTTATTTAAATTGTCATTAGAAACTACAAATATTTATAATATTGTGTATAAATCAGGGAGGCTAATGTAAAATGGTCTATAATGATTTTTTGTTGGGGATTTGAAACTATTGTAATATTTTTTCTATAATCATGTTTTTTTCATTGGGTTTTCTTAATATTTTTTTAATAAAGAAATAACATAGGAAATGATTTTATTGTACTCTATTTCCTTAATCAAGGGTTTTCCGAGAAGTGTTTTCCCTTGAAAAGTTTTTAATGAGGTAATAAAATATCATAGTGGACATCTGAAGGATTATTATGAATTGTTATGGATATTAATTACTAATGGAAACTATTGGACTTCCTTATTAGTTATAAATTTTCAATGAGACCAATTATTATTACCTATTTTTTTCTTCTCATGTCTCGAAGAAATAATTAAATAATTATATTAATTATTTTCCTAAAGATATAATTGAATGACTAAATAAATGAGAATTGGGAATGATTCACTCCTTTTCCATTTATTATGTTTTTACCATATGTTTTTTATTAATGATTTTAATCAGTTGGAATGACATTAATTTCAATAATATTTCATTCACTTTTTCCCTATAATGATATATATGTGAATATTATATGATATTCCCTGAAATTCTGACATCTATAGGAGAGTGTTATGAAATATTATCATGGATTTATTAATTATAAAGTTAATCTTTATTTTACACACTGACACTAGATTTTATAAACCCTTCATATCGTATGACATTTAGTGTTTATGTGTAGCCTACAAAAATACATGATTATTCTAAATAAATGTGATGAATTTACTAATTTTATAATTTTCCATTACCTTTTTCTATCTTTGTAAACATCACATTCTCTCTCTACCTCTATAAACATATTTGAAACAATTATAGTCAATAAGTTTGTTTACCATTGATCGATTATATATACCTAACATAATTCCCCGACCCTAGTTACCCAGAGTCATTGAATTAGTAAATAACATTGGCATGATATAAGGAATCATGTCCTAAAAGACCGACCAGTTTAGTAGCCTTGGAAGTACTAGATACAAACATATGTTTTGGATTACATTTTTAAAAGGAAAAACAATAACATTTCATCACCTTTTAAACACACTCATATCCCTTATCCTATTTCTACAAGTCAATCATAATATACTTCTTTGCATCCTGGGAAAAATAAAACATAGATAGGGGTGATCTCATATTCTTAGTAAGGATAAAAATATAGTGGAAACTATCATAAATAAGCATAAACATTTAAGAAAATCTATAAAACTAAAAAAAAAGACTTTTAAACATAAACATCATCATAATATAGAAAAGGTAAATCACATTATGAAATTTACTTTTTCACATGGATATTTTACTAGTCGAATAATCACATGTAATTTCAATATATAATTTCATAATGATGGAATGCATAATGCCAGACATCATAACCACATAGTCATGTCCTCATGCCAAGAATAAAAATAAAACTTTTTTCAAGTCATATTTCCAGGAAACTAATTTTTCTTCTGAGACGTACCGATTCATCGAGTTTATATTGGGTTCGATCAGTTTCTTACTTAGTCCAATGCATTCGTCATATGAAAAAGTTGAAACACAACACAAAAATCCGTATTTAAACTAGCATATTACATGTTAATACTTTAACCATTAACCATAAATGGTATAAAAATAACACATCCATATTCAAAAAGATCACAAAACCTTCTATAATATATCAATGATTATATCATAATAAATCAACTTCAACAAGTGTAAAATCCATCAAAGGATGTAGACATAGTTAAAATGAAAACTATTTTAAACAAATATCTATTTCTATTTTTAAATAATATAAAAGTCACATTATTATAAAATAATACATTTATTTTGAAAATATTCTTATAATATTGTAAGGGAATCCTTCATGGTGTCATAATGGTGGAAAACAGCTGCACTCGTAGTATAAGTTATGAAAAAATTCTTTCATTAATTTTGTCAAAAAGTTTGTAAATGACTTTGTTTGGAAAATGAAAAAAAAGATTCCTTTATAAAACATTTATAAAAAATAACAAAGGGTAAAAATGATGTTAACCCATAATCAAGTAAATAGTAAAAATGTTTTGAAATACATTTTTATGAAACACAGATGTGGATGATAAAGAGGACCCAGAAGATACTCACGTATATACAACCGCAGATTACGAAGAGATTATAGAGTTAACCCTTTCATGTTGATTTTACTTGGTCAAGGGAACATTAACTTCTTATATAATAGTTAAATATTTTTTTTAAATTATACAAGAACCACATACATAAATATGATATCATATAATATCTTCTAATATTTCTTTTTTAATAATATTTCAGTAGTATCATTGTTTCATGTGTTAACTATTTCATTTTCCTTTATATGTTTTGTTATGTATGTCATATTTGTTATTGATTGGATTTATTTTATTAATATAAATAATTATATTAATTTCTTTAACATTAATTTTAATAGTAAAATTAAAATTATTCTTGAATGATTATAATGGAGAATGATTCTCATCGCATTCGTGGAGAGTGTAATCCGTACGTACGCAGAAATGAAAATATCATTCTATTGATGAAGAAATCATATGTAATTGGATGTTATATAATATATACATTATCATTAACATGTTATATTTCTTATTTACATCAATTATACTCATTATTATACCAATCTAAATAATGAACTGTTTAATAACAAACTACACCACAACATGGAGACGGTAAGCCGAACATACACACGTATGGAGACTTTGTCATTCATAGGACATATAGAATAATGAATATGGTTGTACCATATTTATAATAACACCACAGTATGTATAAGGGAATGGATTTATTATTTTGGTGTGGAAAAAATAAAGAAAGAGGAAGTGGAAGATGAAAATATCTTTGAAAGAGGGGATGAAATTATTAACTCTTCTTCAGGTGCTTCCTTTTGATTTGATCACAAGGAATATTTAGGATGGTTTCTAATAAAATTAAGGCCTCTATGATGAATTGTGGGTGGTTAAAAGGATATTTTATCTGGGGTTGGCTGTGCCAAAGGGCTTTGGAGGTGTGATTTTGAAATAAGGGGAAGTACCTTTTTATAAGAGAGGTGAGGGTCACTTTAAGAAAATCTTGAAATATTATTTTATTATACAATAATATTCAGTTTATAATGTCTTAAAAAGGATTTATTTCGAGAATAAGGTGGGTTTGGGTTGAAAACTTCTCAACTAATGGGTTTTAGATAGGTTTATGAAACCATATTAACCTTATCTTTTAGATTTATCTCTTATATAGTTTAACCTTTATAATGTATTCTAGTATTATTATAAAAAATTGTTAATAAAAATACAAGGGAACCCCATGTGGTTAAATATTGATATATCTAACCTTATCTAAGTCCTTTGGTATATCCTTATATTTTTAGGAAAATTATATTAATTAATAATATAGTATTTGTTTTATAAACTCATTTATGTCAATTTTGACACTATTTAGTATTTCGTTTTTGTGAAAGTCATAACAACATTATCACTTTGAAAAAAAAAATTAATCAACCATTTGAAAAAGTATTGATGTTTCACCTTCCTTGGTTATTACAATATCCATCATTACTAGATCCATGAAAATAGGATACCTTTCAACTCTCAACTTGTTCAAACCTCCATGATTATTTCTGGCCAAAGCATCTGTTACTTTATTAGCCTTCCCCAGGTGGTATTGTATAGTGAAATCATAATCCTTGAGTAGTTCAATCCATCATCTTTTCCTCCTGTTGAGTTATTTTTATGGAAAAAATACTTCATGCTCTTGTGATTAGTATATCTCACATTATTACCATTAAGATAGTGTCTCCATATCTTCAAAAAAAGGATTACAGTTTCTAACTCAAGATCATAAGTGGGATAGTTTTCTTAATGAATTTTTATATGTCATGAGGCATAGGAAATAACTCTATCATTCAGCCAAATGACACTACCAAGTCCTCTCTTTGAAAAATCACTATAAATAACATACCCATCATTCCCCAATGGTAGAGTCAAGATAGGAACATTGACTAGTCTTCTCTTCAATTCTTCAAAACATTCTTCACACTCTTTTGTCCAAACAAATTAAAGCCCTTTACATTTGATATTGGTGAATGGGTTATCCAATCATGAAAAATCTTGGACGAAACACCAATAATAACCTAGTAAAACAATAAAATTGTGTACCTCAGTTATACTTGTCGGTGCTGGAAATTTTTTTATTGCTTTTATCTTATAAGGATCGATATAGATTCCATCATTAGAGACAATATTTCCAAGAAAAGAAATCTCCAGAATCCAAAATTCACAATTTCTAAACACCCCATATAATTCATTTGTTCTAAGAGTCTTTAGAATAGTGTACAAGTGATTTAAATGATCTTTATAGATTTTGGAGTAAACTAATCTATCATAAATAAATACCACTACAATTTCATCAAGATATTACTTGAAAAATATATTCATTGGATCCATGAAAATAGAGGGTGCATTAGTCAATCCAAAATGAATTACTATAAACTCCCCATGTCTATACCTGGTACGAAATGATGTATTCTAAATGTATTCCTTTTTGACACACAACTGATGATATCCATATCAATGGTTAATCTTTAAAAAATACTAAGCTTCATGAATTTCATCTAAATAAATAATCAATGAAAGGTAGGGGATACTTGTTCATTTTTGTTATACCATTAATCTCTGGGTAGTCAATGCACAATGTCATAGATCCATCTTTATTCATAACAAAAAAGAACATGGGATCCCCATGGAGAAACACTAGGGATAATAAATCCTTTATTACTTAATTCATCTAGTTTTTTAGTTCCATTAATTCCACAGCTTCCATTCTATAAGGGTTCTTTGATATGGGCCTTAAACTAGAAATTATGTCAATGGAAAACTCAATTTCTCCTTCTTGAGGATGTCCAGGTAAATCCTCTGGAAACACATCAACAAATTTTTACAAAAAAGGTACATCCTCAATTTGAACATTATTTTCCTCACACATAGTTCTTTCACTCCCTTTCTCCCGGATAATTGAATTTAGTAGACAAACTAGGGGTGGACTTAGATAAGAATCAAATTGTAACATTTCTTCCCTAAATATAAGGTACACCTTATCATCATTGAAAATTGTAACCTCATTCTTCTTAAAATAAATTTTCACATTATGGTCTGAAATCCAATCCATATAGAGGATTATGTAAAATTAAATTGTGGGTATTATTAATAGATCAGTAGATAAATCACATTTATAGGCCCTAATGGGAACTGATTCACAAAACATTATTGCAATGATACATCGCTTAGGAGTTTTGACTGAAAACTTTATTGTTAAATCAACTTGTAAATAATTAATTTTCTTAGAAAACTGGAAGGATATAAAACAATGTGATGATCCATAATCAAATAAAGCAATGGCTAATTTTGAGGATACCATTAAATTACCTGCCACTACGTCATTCAATGCTTCAACCTAAATAGAAGTGATCTCATAAGCTTGGCCTCACTCTCGTGGCCTTATCTGAGGTATGTTTCCTTAGCACTTATGAAATTATTTTTCATAATTCCCTATTTCACTATAATTGTATCATTCAACATTGACAGCTACTTTATTTCCCTTGAAATCACGTGCATAGTGCCTCTTTCACCACAATTGTAATAGACTCTCGTTCCCTTCAGGAAAGTTCCATGGTGTTTCTTTCCCACATTTACCACGGGTTATAAATTCATCTTTTCTCTTATTCCTCTTATTTCCATTTCCATAGTGTTTTGTACATCACTTATTCTCTTGCTTTTATTTAAAGTCATAAGACATAGAGAATTCATTTTTTTCCTTTATAACAAATGAGACAATATCTTTGTACGATGAGATGGATTGTGTCACTAATGTCCTATTGATAAATAGTTTTAATCCATAAAATAATCAATCAATATTACTCCTTGGGTTATGTATATAATCAGCTGCATGCCTTGCTAACCTTGTGATGTTTTCCTTATACATTGCAACCTTCTCATCATCCGTTTTCCTTAGACTCTGAAATTGTCTTTTCATATATACATAATGGTCACAAGGAAAGTATTTATCTAAGAAAAGTTATTTAAACTCCCTCCATTAAATATTTGATACTTATTCATCCTTTATTTTGTTATGAATTAATGAACACCATTGATCTGCATCTCCCGTGAGGTGATGAACTTCCGTTACAACCTTTTTCTTTTTCTACTCCCGAAAGAATAAAATATTTTCTCTATGGAACTTATCCATTTCTCGTATACAAATGGATTTTTAGTCCCATTCATTATTGTTGGTTGTTTCCTCATAAAAAGGTCTAACATTGATCCACTACATTATGGATCAGGGTGCTCTATACGGGTAAGGTTATTACTCATAACCTGAGTGAGTTGTCCCAGTATGATTATAAGTTGTTCACCACTAGTTTCATCACCATATCCACTATAATTATCTTGAGTAGGAGGGAATTCCCTACATGTATTATGTTCGTTGATACAGTTTCCATTCCATCCACAAAGTGACTTTCTAAATAATGGCATACACTAGATTTGTTTATGAATCACAATACATAATTCTAAACTAGTAAAATACATAACATAAATTAAACATCTTATTCATATAATCTATAATCTTAAAAAATTGTTTTCATTGGGGAGGTATATACTCATAAATACATCATAAGGATTTGTAAAGAAAATGTGAATTATTCTAATCATATCCCCCATGAGTGTCATAACCAAGAGTGTAGAAAGGCCCATTGTTGTGTACAAGGATACCCCGGGTCAAGCCTGAAACGTAATGTCAGAGTTTTCACTCCTATGTAAATCTATGCCAGAGCCACCACTAAATGCTAGAATCAATATAGAGATGTATTTCTTGTAAAATTCATAAAATATCTTCATTAACAACATTATAGGAAGTTCTTATATGCTAATCCTCAATGTCTATATTCGGTTTCTATTATCTAATAAAAGTTTTTCTATTTCTAGTTCTCAAGGATTTTACTAAACTTCCTCTAATACCAACTATAATGACCCGACCCTAGTTACTTTGAGTCGGTGCATTATTACATATCACTGGCATGGTACATGGAATCATTTACCGAACAAACAATCATTTTAGTAGCCTTGGAAGTACTAGATACATACATAGTTTTAGATTACATTCTGAAATGGAAAAAATAACAACATTGTATCCCATTTTGAACACACCCATATCCCTTAGCCTATTCCTACAGGTTAATAATAATATATTTCTCCACATCATGGGGAAATAAAAAATAGAATGGGATGAGTTCAGATGTTCAGTGAGGACAATAATATAGCAGAATCTGGCCTAAATAGTCATAAACACATAAGGCAACGTATAATAATAAAACAAAAGCATTTTATACATAAACATCACCATAATATGGAAAATATAAATCAAATAATTCCATTTACTTATTCACATAGATATTCTACTATTCTAATAATCACATGTAATGTCAATACCTAATTTCTTAACGATGGAATGCATAATGACAGAAATAATAAACATATAGTCAAGACCTCATGCCAAGACAAAAAATAATTCTTTTGTCAAGGCCTTGATCCAAGACACTAATTTCTCTCATGAGTCCTATCGATTAATCAACGAGGTATAGCGGGCTCCACCCATCACTAACTAAGTCCAATGCATTCCTCATATGAAAAGTTTGAAACATAACATAAACATTCATATTAAAAATAGCATATGAAATGTTAATAATTTAAACATAAACCATGAATGGTATAAAAATAACAAATCCATAGTCAAACATATCACAAAACCATCAATACAATACTGATGATTTTATCATAATAAATCAACTTCAATCAATTGTAAAATTCATCAAAGTATGATGACATATATGAAATCAAAACTGTTTGTGAGAAACATCTCTATATATTTAAAAATAATTTAAAAGTCGCATAATTATAAAAGAAAATATTTATTTCAAAAATAAAATTATAAGCTTGTAATGGAAGCATTGATGGTTTTATAACGACGAAAAATAGATGCACTCAATGTATAAGTTAAAAAACATTCTTTCTTTAATTTGGTCGAAAAGTTCGTAAAGGAAATTTTTTGGAAAATGATAGAAAGATTTCTGTATAAAAATTTTACAAAAATTAAAAGAAGGTTATAAATGACTTTAACCCATGGCCTATGAAATAGTAAAAATGTTTTGAAATACATTTTTTAAAAACACTGATGTGTATAATAAATAGGTCCTAGTTGATTCTCACGTATAAACAACCTCAGATAATGAAGAGAGTGTATAATTAACCCTTACCATGTACTTTTCCATGATAGAGGGTATATTAACATCCAATATAATAGTTAAATAAATGTTATTAAACTATAATAAAACCACATAAATATATATTATATCATGTATCATCTTTTAATATTTTGTTGTTAATAATATTTCAGTAGTATCACTGTTTCAAGTGTTAACTAATTAATTTTACTTTGTATGTTTCATTACATAACTCATGTTTTTTATAGATATGATATATTTTATTTATATACAGAATGATATTATGTTCTTAAACATTATTTTCAATAATAAATTGAAAAATATTCTTGAATGAATAATATGGGGAATGAATCTTATTACATTTGTGGACACTGTAATCTGTACGTATGCACAATCGATAATAACATTCTATTGATAGTGAAATATTATTTAGTTCAATGGTATATCATATATAAATAATCACTAACATGTTATATTTATTATTTATGTCAATAATACTAATTATTATACACATCCAAATAATTAAGTGTTGAATAACAAACTACACCACGACGTGGAGATGGTAACCCCAACGTACGCACGTATGGTGACTTTGTCATTCATAAGATGGATATAAAAATGAAAATGGTTGCACCATATTAATAATAACATAAAAGTAATTATAAGGTACTGAATTTATTATTTTGGTATGGAAAAAAAAGAAAAAGGAAGTGGAAGAAGAAAATAACTTTGAAATATGTGATGAAATTATTACCTCTTTTTAGGGTGCTTCATTTTGATTTAATCAAAAGTGCTCCTCAGGTTGGATTCTGATCAAAGTAAAGACACTAAGATTAATTGATAGTATTTTTGAGGATATTTATTCATGTTTGGGTCGATCCAAATTGATTTGGAGACTTGATTTTGGGAGAAGGGGAAGTATCCTTTCATAAGATAGGTGAGGGTCAGTTTAGGAAAAGATTTAAATATTATTTTATTATACAATCATATTCAGTTTATAATGGCTCCAAAAATATTTATTTCAAGGATACAGTGGTTATGGGTCTAAATACTCTCAACCAATAAGTTTTACACATGTTTATATCACAATACTAACCTTATCATTTAGATTTATCTCTTAGTTAAATAAATTGACTTTTACCATGTATTCATGTATTATTATAATTAATTATTAATAAACATACTATAAATAGACAAGAGAACCCATTGTGGTTTATCATCTATATATATAACCTTATATAAGTCTTTTTTCCAAACATTAAATTTTTAGGAATATTAAATCAATAAATAATACTGTACTTGTTTTAAAAACTCAGTTATGTCAATTTCGACACTATTTAGTATTTGGTTTTTGTGAAAGTAATAAAAATGTTATCACTTCGAAAAAAATTTCTTTAATCAACCCTAGCATGTCATATTAACCTATAAAATTAGTGTAATACCTAAAAATATCAATTTATAGTTATATTAATATTTATAATATCAAATATTTTATTCATTCAATAATAAGGTAATTATTGCTTCATCATTGTGTCACAAATAAATTTAATTATTTAATGTCTAAAAAATTATAAATAAAATAATATTATGAAGAAACTATTTCTATGTTTCTAATAAATATTGATTGTCAAATTTATCTTATGTATAACATTATATTAAAAATGGTTTAGTTATTAAACATTGAATTTATCACTTTTAACTCTACATTAAATTTAATAATAATAAGTGTCCTAATCTAATATAAGTGAACCAAAAGGATCATATTTTATTCATTAGGTTTATTTTGGTCAAAATAAACTTATCTAGTAGAATTTGGATATTTTTTAGGGTAATTATAATATAATTTTTACCTTTAATGACCTCATTTACTTTTAACCGTGGTAAATAAAAATCAAGAGTTACTATTAAAAAAAATTATTTTCATCATATTGAACTAAATTTTACTTACAGATGTAAAAGGCATCCCTTGGATTTTTTTGAATTCAATTTATATAAGTTGTGAAATTACATTTTATGTAAATTTGATAAGGTGCCTAGAATGTGGGTAAATGGCCTTAAAAGTTCAATAGAATTTTATATATCTAATATTAATATAAAACGACTTCATTGAATTACATTGATCATATATATGTATTATCTATATATTTCTATATAATATAAATTTAAATAAAATAATTAATTATTTAAATAAAAACTCAATTTTAAATAGTATCATAGTGTTTTTCATTATTCAAAAAAAATTGAATGTTCTTGGAAAAATAAAAAAAATTCACCCTAACTTAATTTTGAAATTCATAATCTAAAAATGAAGTGCATTTTAAAAAATGGAGTTTATAAAATTTCAAAAAGTGGTTATTACTATTTATAAAGGCTAGTTTGATTGGTCGTGGTGTGCTGGAACTCGAAGTTGCGTACAATGCAAGCTATTGTATTATTCAAAGAGAAATGCATTGTGGATGCTTGGGGTGTTACATGTAATTTATATGTTCATTATGGTTTCAATAGATGATCAATTGGTTTCACAATATCATAATATCAATGATAATACTATACAATGTAATAATTAATTGACATAATTATATATATATAAGTATCTATTTATAAGAAAACCCAGATATTATTATTATTCAAATGAGGTGGAAAAAACATTATTTTTATTTTAATGGAAAATATATAAATATTTCATTATTATAGAAAATAAAAAGGTAATTAAGAAGATAGATTATTGTACATTGATTTTTGGTATTAACGTAATGATCTATAGAGAAGTTTTAAATGATGAAAATAATATTGCAACATAATTTACTTGTAGAGGCATAAAATATTTTTTTAACAGTTTATGAAAAAATTTATAATTCTATTGTGAATATTTTGGGGAAAATGAGGAATGGAAAATTGAACCATATCAACTAATGTGGTAGAATCCTTTATATAGAGATTCAGATAAATATGATAATGATAAAGAATATTATAAAAAATATTTGTATAAAAGTTATAGATAGATTAATGATATCTGAATATTAATATTAATATCAATATTAATAATAAGGTGATGAATTAAATTTTTTTCCAATATTATGAAATTAATTGATCCATAATTAACAATATCATTAAATAATTATAGTGGTTAAAACATCTCTAAATCAAAACAAATATGAAATAAATATATATTTGCACTATTGGATTTTTTTGGGTTAAAATCATTACAGTATATTGATTAATATAATATAAACCTATTATGACCATGTGTTTTTTTTAATATAATATATTTTCTAGCCATAGTCACTAAATGATGTGTCAAAACATGATAATCTGGTCATTTCAGACTCCTTAACATTATGTTGTTGAAGATATTTTTTTTCTTTTATGATCACCCCACTGATATCATTAAATTATTATAGAAGTAGAAAATTTAAATTATCTCTTTCTTAGTAATATTTCAAGGTACTGGATGAGAATGAGTGTTTATTCCACCTTAAATAATGTCAAATTTTTACTTATTCTCATATTTATCATGTTTAACCATTCTTTGATTATATATTTGATCTTTCAATGTGCATTGAATAATGTACCGATGACTTTATCACATACAATTTTCTCAATAATTATAACATTAAAAAAATATCTAACTTAACACTAGTTTTATAAATAACGTCCAAATGAAATTATTTAATTTTTTGGCCCACTATTATAAGATTTTTTGGAGAATGACTTACAAAAATATGTATATCAATATCTACAATATTAATTTTTTTCTTATTAATGTATAAGGAAGAACATATTCTTCTGAGTTAAAATATTATTTTTATCAATTTGTGAGTTAAATTTAATTGAGGTAAGATGTCAAAAAAACCAATTTTAAATTTCAAAAATGTTTAAATATAATTTTGTATATACCTTCTTACCATATAAGACAAGAGAACATTTATTTAATATTGTTCTTGAAAAATTAATACATGCATGAAAGTTATTTATCTTACTGGAAAAATTGAATATCAATATAATTTTCTTATTATTGAGAGCATCATACATTCTAACATACATAACCAATATTAATGTTTTTTCAATTATTGGTATGAAGTTGATATAAATATCATTACCATATTTTTTGGCCCTTGTATTAGGAAATGAAAACATGTTGCACTCGTACTACATATATAAACATGATGGTTTTTTATAATTTAATAATAGATATGATCTTATTTTGGGACTGTTGTTTTTTTATATCATGAGGATTTCCATAATCCAAAGATTTAGGACAAAAAATTCATGTTTAATTTTAAAATTCAGGATACTACTGATCCCTTTTCTTCAATTTAAGACCATCTAAGAGGTGTTAAAATTTCTAAATTTGAATTCCCTTATTCAAGTGATAGGTTGACTATCATAAAATCTATAAACATTCATTTAGAGTTCTAAATCATGGAATTATTGTAATGTATCATTCACAATTAAACTAAAATAGGAAGGGGATTGATCAGTGTGGACCAATCCTTGGCATGTTTTCCAAGACCAAGGTGCTTGGAGAAGGCTCAAAGGAAGCATATAGGATTTTCATTGTGAGAAGTTGGAAATAGGGGGTACATGACATGACCAAGTGGGACATGACATGTACCCTTTGGGTTTATAGAAATAAAACAAAGCACTGAGGTGATGTGTTTTTCAGAAAAAGTCACCCCTATGCGGTACATGACATGATGAGGCGACACATTTTGTTTACTGATCCACTGTTGGTTGTTTAAAAGACTCCTATCTGCTTTAGTTATTCAAACCTTATGGCCTGAGTGCACCCCATCTTGACCCCAGATAACTTAGATTCCACTCTCTTCAACATTTTGGGATTCATTTATCTTGGATTGGCTCCCTACATCCTTCTTTGATCTATCATTAATATGACGTAAGATATACCCCCATTCGTTGGTTTTGATCGAGCTTTTTTCTCCCTTTTCTATTTTAAATGATATAGATTTTTATATCCTTTGTTATAAATGATTTTCTTTTTTCTCAATGTGGTTGTGACGCGACATCCTTGGGTGGATGCAGTAGTGGTGGGGAAGACGATCCTGACCCGCTGCTTTGATCCATTCTCAAGAGAAGAACTTTGAAAACCTTTTGAGGTAGGGGATTTTCTGCTTCTCTATTCATTTACGTGAAACTATAGAGTTATAATGTTTTATCCCTTCGGATAAAAATGGAATTAACTTGATTAAACTCTTGAACCATATTAAAAGAATTTAGTTGATAGTATGTTGTTGGTTCAGACCATGATAACAGTTTACCTCTTGATTTTCTAGATAATGTGATATATATTCATTTCTTTTTAACATGTTGTTCTTGATGAAATTGGTAAATAACTTAATGTTGGAATTAAACTGATAATTAATTGGATATTGATAAAGAGTTATGTAATTGACACGGGTTTGATGATAATGATAGGATGTTTAATTAATCTTGTTGGTTGTTTATCTTCTTTAATTTCCCCACTACTCAAGGCATCTAGTTTTCACACCCTCCTTCAAAAAAGATAAAAGAAGTTTAGGGTAGGCCAGGTACTTTCCATGTTTAGATTATTGAGAGATGATCGGTCTATGCTAATTTTATAGGTGGAACAGACTTGACGGGTTGTTCATCAACTCACCAGGTTGATCCCCTTTGTGTTTATAAGACTATAATGTTTTTCTAGAATTCATAGAAATATGAAAATGTAATAATGGTTTTATTAAATAATTGAATAAATGAATATACCCATGGGTTTGATCTTACTAGGATGAAATGTTGAGGAAATATATCTCAAAAGCTATGGAATTTGTTTGGTTATGCCTAAACAGCATGATAATTTAGTGTGATGCTAATGAAATAATTTTTTTTATTATTAATGGTTAATTAATGTTTAAATAATTAATTAATTAAAATTGTAAATAATAAAAAGGAAATGAAGTAATGTAATAGATATATTTAAATGGTTGTGCGCTTATCAGATACCTAGTGTTAGTAGTGGCAGTCGGGAGTCTGAGAGATGTTAGCTACAGTTGAGTCTAAGACTAGGTTATGCCCAAAGTGTGGTTGCGAACTATAGTATGTTTGGTAGTATTTTTTTTCTATACTCTACTCCACCCCATCCATTATTGAAATTAAATCCCTAGGGATTCAAAACCCTGGGGCGTCTTCCCCGTCATTCTGGTGGGAGGATTGCTGGATGACTACCCCATTTGGCCACACTCTCTTCTCTTGGTAGTTACATGTGTTGGTAGTCACAACAGTTAGTTTTCTCCCTATATGTGTGTAGAGGGTGTACTTTTTTGTGGTTATTAACTCACATATATCCCATATATAGTTTCTTATAGACTACTATAGGTTTAACATATATAGGTTGTGATGCCTTGAGGATCCTTACTTGGTTTATTGGCTATAATGGCTTGAGGTTTAATGCCCAATGTATGATACACGTTATGTGGGCTGTGGTGGCTACCAGAAAAAACCTGATTACTTTTGGTTCTATGGATGGTGTGATGCTCAGACCAAGTGTCTACAGGTATGTTTTTTTTTCATGAGATGCATATTGTGGTGCTACACCCATGTGGCTACGGCCAAGTCTTTTTGGAGAGAGATGCTTAGGGTGTGCGACATTGGGGAGAAGAGGAAATCTATTTAGGAAGTAGTCGTGGGATAAACTATATATTTTTTATAATATTATATACTCTTTTAGGTGGTACTTGGTTAGAGTATCCATGGTGAGGATGGGAACTTAGTATAATTTTTTAAGTGACGAGTTAGTTTCACTTGTTGTTCACTATGTTTTAGCATGCTTTGTTTACATTTGCACGAGAGGCTACAGGGAGGATCATACTGAGTATACTATTATACTCACCCTACATATATATAAACTACTTTTCTGGTAACTTTGACCAGGTTTGAGATGAGGATGGTTTCTACGGGCTTGGTGTTATAGGAGCTACTCAGGCATCATGGTTTCTGTAATTTTTACATTCATTTGGTACTCATAGTTTTCCATTTCATTTGTAGAAGTTTTTACATTAAATTACATACTTGTACTTGGGATTTCATTTATATTTCAGTATGATATTGAGTTGGTTGGTGTCTATAATATCTCTCTCTTCTACAGGTGTTCTCTTAGAGAGTAATGCCTACCATTTGTCTATTTACTATACCCATGTTGCATGTTGCCATCTTGGGGCCTACTGAAGGTGGGACTCCGGGGGGTCACTATCACACTTCTCACACTTCCATCCGAGGAAGGGTACACCTTGTTGGGAGGGGGTCATGAGAATATAGATTCATTCTTCTTGTATCAATACATATCGTGTTAAAGTAATTCTTTCAATTGATCATACCACTTTCAAAATAGAGTACATACATCATTACTTATTCCAATCCTTTCAATGTTAATTATTGTGAAATATAACACCTATTTAGATTTATATAATAGAAAATTATTTACATTTCCATCTAGTAACAATTATTTCAATAAAGTTATTAGTTTTGAATAACATTTTCCACTCTATTTGTTGGACACATTTAAGTAATAACCTTGGTTCAGTCGATAACATTGTACACCTATCAGAATAGACATATAATAATTTTTTTCACAATTAATAAACCTATAAATAATTTTACAATAATATTATAGTTTATATTTAGACATCATAGTCATTTTATTATCAAAATATATATAATTATATACAATTGTATTGAAATCAGTTTATCCTTAAGTAATGTCGTTATTCAACCCAATAGATGCATTTACTTATTCCTCATGTTTTTTAAAAGTTATGAATATAATCAATTCTATAATAATTAAAAAAAATTACCTGTTTATATTAATATTAATAAAATATGAATAAATAAATCACAAATTGGTAACTGGACAATGGTATATTGAAATTTTAATGAAATCGTTAACCATAAACTCAAGTTATTTGTACATATGATTCTCATTCATTTATTTTCGATTCATAATTATCCAATTGGATTTATCAATAAATAAAAATTAATATATTATGAAAATAAAAATATAATCATTATATACAATAATAATTTTATATTTTCTTATAAAACCAAATAGATTTTTGTAAATGATTTCAATTTTCAGTTGCAACAAGTCATACATCATAAAAAAAGTACTAAAAGTAATAACAATATTTCATAAAAATTTCCAAAAGGTATGAATTGAAAAAAATATCTATTATTACTAAAAATAGATAACTAATCATTTATAATCCATTATCAAAAAAAAACAAAATGAATTATATATCAAATCATTAAAGAAAAAATAAAATAAAAATATTTAACAAAAGTGAATTAAATATATGTAAAAACATATATATATATATATATATAATCACACATATATAAAGAAACATAAATATATAAATTTTTAAAAGTGGTGGGGTTTTTAATTTTATTCATTAGTACCCATGGTCCTAACTCATATTAGTAATATAGTATAATAGGTGTGGGTGAAATAACTATTTAAAAAAAATTGAAACATTAAAGGGGTCCAAAGCCATAAATAAATGAGAGAACATGAAGTATTTGAAAAATATTGAGGCACCTAAAGAATGGGGGAAAAAGATAACAATTATTAAATCTTATTGGTTCCTGAATAATCTCTCATATATGAGCTGAAATGAATGTTGAATCATACCCCACTCATATTTTACCCACTTAAAATCCCACACATACTATGATATCGATGCAATGCAGGCTTATATAACTTTTTTTTCTCCCATCTATCCATGAATCACTTGAAAAAACATTCTACACCCTTTCTTTCCCTCCAATGACCCAATATTATTTTTCACAAGCCAAAATCAATTACCAAATCACCCATTGTATAAATATGGAACAAATATTCTTAAAATTTCTGAATGATTAATAGTTGAATCCCTTATGAAATCATGTTGGATGGTTTCAATAACCATTCTGAATGATTTCATTGATATATATAGAAAAACAAACATCTAAACAAAGATAAATAAAGGGATAATTTTGTCAATTTAACATAAAATATAGGTATTATAATCTTTAGTAATGACATATAGGTGGTATGGAAATTTAATCAAAGTGAGATATCTATATGGAGGATAGGTATAAATATATGTATGATGAATTTTTTTTGGGAATCACAGAGTTTTAAAAACATTACTGATATATCATGGAACCATTAAATGATTTTAGAGATGTAAACAGTATTTTAAATATATCAATAAATATTAACCAAAATCAATTATTCACAAGATCGATCCATTTATTTAAATTAAATAAAATAAATAAATAATACATATCTTTTATCTGATTACTATAATTATACCATGTAATTTAAATATGATTGATATATATCACTGAGAAATAACCTTCATGCTTATTCCACTGAGTTTATCATTGGGATTTATGAATACTCCAATACTTGAGAGGGATCTTATAATTCCCACACTCAATTGGGACCTTTTTTAGATAAATATGTATTTAGTTTTTGCTAATTTTATTGATCGAATTATAGTTTCATATCCTTTACCCATCCACTAGAAAACTATGAGGATATTTATATTTTCCTTCTATTATTTAAATATTTATAATGATAATTTCTTATTTAGTGAAATATTTCATTAAAATTCAATAATTTATAACACTTTGTAACACTTGACTCATCATTTTGATCAATTTTTTAACATTTAAAAATAATTATTAAGATGATAATATTTATAAAATCAATATCATATAATTATATAACTTAAAATGATATCTTATAATTTGAAAAGGAGGTTGAGTAACACTTTATCCCATAACCTATACATTATTAACCATAAAACCATGTTTTAGTGACCTGCACTATTCCATGTGTTACATCAGTATAAATAATGATGTGGATTAAACCACTAAACCTTGGATTAGATTTAAGAAACATTTCTAAATATATCCTAAATAAACTAAATCGTAATATAATTGGCAGACATTAACCTTATGTGAAATTATAGGAAATAACAACAAAATTTATTACCAAAATACCTTGTATATATCCTCTAAAACTCATTTTAAAAAATTTTAAATTTAGTTTCACAACTATTTTCTAAGATAAATCATGTAAGGTATCACTTAAATAGTGGGTTAATTGAAGTGGTATATGTAATAAACCATGAATTTATTATTTAATTCTTTTTATATACTTTTTATTTCATCAAAATATTTCTACACATAGAATCTTGAGTTTAAACAAACCATGATATTGTATTATTTTATTATAATTTACTGTGATAGTTAACGAAAACCCATAGAATTTTTGGGTATGAATATGAATATATAAATTATGATATATTATTTTTTACAAATATATAAAATGAATTCATTTTTTATCTGTTTGTTTGAAATAAAAAAAATCACTTGAAGGTAATATGAGATGTTTTTCTAAAAATCCATATTTATTAATAATATATGTTTCCATCATAAAAAATTAAAATAATATCTAAAATTAATTATTTTAATTAAATTTTATTGTAATATATTCAATAAAATATTTTAACATTCATTTAATAGTTTTTACATAGAGAGGAATGAAGTTAAACTCGATTTTATGCATAAAAATGTATTATACTAAAAGCAGTTTTTATTGTCATTTAAGTGCTTATTTTAAGGTAAATTTATAAAAATTATATAAATTTAGTCCTTGAAAATTGATTCCATACCTTTAATAAAATGAATTATTATAATTTAACAATTTTAACTTAATTTTTTTCATAATTTATTGTAATATACTACAATTGTGTTACCACGATTAAGGATAAAATGACTTTACTAGGGGACTAACCAAAGTGATAAGGTTTATAATATAAAATAAACATGATTTAACTTTAATATTTTGTGTTATTTTGAAAATATACTTTATATATATAAAAATTGAAAATTTTGGAGATACTTTACTTGAGTAAGATGTTATTATATTATACCCATTTGAAAACTTTAAAGCATGTCCTCTCCCTCTCTTATAAAACCTCTATTAATTACAATTCATGATCCTTCTATATCAAAACATATATATCATAATACCTTATTAAAATACCTCCCCATGTATTTTATTTCACTTTTGATCATAATACCATCATTTCAAGGATTAAGGTGTTTGCCAAAAGAGGTTACTAAACAAAAAAGGTAGAACTCATAACCAAGCACTATAAATTTTGTTTCTTCTTCAACCTCCTGTAAATATATTTTAACCATTATATAATAATTAAATATGTATCATAATTATTTATAAGTTTAATTATTATTATGGATTAATGATCCTCCACCCCCATTCTATCAAATGGTAAATGTGTGGACTACAAATTCCACGTAGAGATATGATTCATTTTGCAGAAACATAATTCACAGTTGGTAATTATTAGGGAATTAATTTTTACATATGATAATTATGAAATAAAAATTCTTCTTGAATTATAATATCCTATATAAATTCATTCATTTCCATCAATTAGAATTTTTCAATTTCGTTTATGAATTTGTGTGTGTGTGTGGACTACCACCTCCCTCAAGTGATGTGAATCGCTTTCCATTTCCACTTTATAAGGATAGTGATTAGGATAGGATTAATGAATATATGTTATGTTAATTATATAATAATTATTATATAAATTTTAATTATAATTTATCTTTATTTTAATCATTCCATCAAAAATTGAAAACATCACTCATGCGTATATACCTACTACAAACATCATGAAGTAATGTAAAAAAATTTATCACCAATTTTTATGGATGGTTATAAAATTATAAGTAGAAAAATATTAAAATTATATAATTATTAGTAATAAATATATTTTGAAACCATCACCAAGGTTTAACTACCAAAACTATAGAGCTGAAACACGTATGAAAAAAAAAACTAGTTTTCCCCAAAATGTCCATTTTAAGAAAGAATTGTTAATAAATGGTTAATTATAAATTATAAATAACAATAAATGATATGTTATGTATTATTATGGTTATGAAATATATTTATAATAAATATATATTTAATATATATGATATTTTAATGTGTTTGAAGAAAAACAGATCTTGAGTTAAAGGGGTTATGTTTAAATCTCATTTTAACTGGGAATCTTTATGCTTGAATTTACACTTAGAAAAATTATATCAATATAGTCTTTTAAAACACCTATATATAATAAAAATATGTTTTTATTGAGTTATTTGGTATTATTACAATTTTTTCTCTTAGGTATTTAAAATGAATGAGACATGTTTTTTTTAAATAAAACAGACCCAATTTCTTTTTATTTTGATAAATGTTTTCTTCAATGCACATAATATTCAACATTGATTTATGAATTTACCTACCTATTCAAGGAATGTCATAAAATGATCATTTTAAATATAATTAAATTTATTTAAAAATTTTAAAAGAAAATATTTTTAATCATATATTTTTTCTGAGAAAGTTATATCGTATCTTTACAATGGTCTGAAAGTAATGTTTTCTTTTAACATACATGTAATGGATGGATTATCCATCCATCGTGAATTTTTTTTATCTAAGATTTATTTAAAATTTTCCATTGTTATTCTCCATAATAAATATTTTATTATAATTAATTTTATTTTTAGTTAAGATATTATCGAAACACAATGATATTTTCTCATGTCTTAAAATAAATGTTTGAATGTTATTTTAATGTTATTTTTCATATATTTAAATATTTATTATGGATTTGTTTGCGTCATTGGGGAGATGATCTTATGATTCCATCTATTTTATTTATATTTATGTCTTATGAATATTATTGTTTAAGGATAATTTTAAAAAACGTGTTTCTTTACCATTGGTAAATTAGGTTATGGTAAAATCATTATGAAACCCATTAAATTTCCACGAGTTATACTATGATGAAATTATGAAATGTTTTTGAAACTCATTTATTTTACGTTGATTATGATAAGATGATATTATGAATGTTTTATGATCTTGTAGAACACATATATATGATTTCATTGTTATACAGGTGCGTCTGGGATTATATAGACCCCCAATGAATTACGTAATGATAGATATCTTATGAGGTTATGAGGAATGGAATGGGTAGTGGACCCAATTCATTAATGGAATCTACCCAATATGATAGTCTTGGGAGTGAATATTGGACAAAGAATTCATGGAGTGGGGAGTGAACAAAATACACTATGATATCCTTAGAACTGATCCTTGACTAAGGAAATAATGTTTTATTATTATGTGTATGAAAAAAACTTATTTTTTATTAATATGATATGATCTCATGTATCATGATTGACTATTGAAGATTCTACAAACATATTCCTTATTTCTTTTGTTATGACAAATCCTTGTGACATGATTTATGATTAATGATATTCGACTGATTGGGTATGATTATTCTATGTTAAGATTATGCTACTTTACCCTTATTCTTATCTTATACCAACTTATAATCCTTAATTGATTTATATTTTGTCTACTCATAATGATTATTTGAACTCAACCTTTCTTATGATTCGTTTCTCCATGTTTTGAATAATGGTTTTAAGTACAGTATCTCTATGAATTGTATTGTGTGAGAAAATATTTATCGGATATATTGAATATCATTCATGAAATAATATTATTTAATTATCTAGTCTCTAATGACTCTAAACCATTTTCGTTCTGGGATGTGTTTTTTAAAATATATCTATTGAACATTCATCTAAAATTATGCAATTTGTAAATATAAAATGATTTAGTCACCCTAGTCTTCATGAGATCAAGGTTTAGTTAATCTTTGTGGATTTGGAATATTGAACTTTTTTGAAACTCCTTGGTATATGTATCATTATAGGACAACATACTAGTGATTTTTTTAATGTTGATATTTTGTGGTTTTCCAAGAAAATACATCCCTATATAGATATTTGAAGGTGAATACAGCTTTGGAATAATATATCCTAGATATAACAACTCTGAAAGTCATGTATTGTGTATTAACATGATCTTTAAGAGTTTATGTTGCATTTGCGTAATATTTAAGACCATTTTATTAACATTTCATAGATATTCTTGGGTTATTCGACATTTTATTTATGAATCATTATTTAGGATATGAATATTTCCTGACATTGAAAGACCTATGATAAACCTAAGGTGACAACAATTAAAAATAGTGGTCCATTAGTTAGAGATACAATTAATTATTTTTCAGGATTATGTGATTAATTACTATCATATTTTTTCCCACACAATTTATGTTTTTCAAAGTCAATGGCTTGACATAGGAGGATTCATGCTAATGTTGAATGTGATGGGAAATTCAAAGTCAATCCTCAGGAGAAAAAAATAAAATGGGATATGGGACATGAAATATTTTATCTATGTTCACCCTAGTCTCTAAAAATTTGAATTGTAACAAGAATCATGTAAATCGTACAAATGGAAAAAGGAAGATGAAAATCACAATCGATATTTTTATGCAGAAACATCCATCATACTTTAATGGTCCATATGATGAACTAATTTATGAGTAATATATTACTATCAATGAAAATATATTTTTTATTTTCATGTTCTTAGAACATGAATAGGTCTTTTTGAAAAAAATATCATTTGGAAGGAGAAGCATATCAATGGTGGACTTTTAGAGGGAATTAAATGTAAGAAGAAAAAATTAACTCGATGAAATGGGAAGAATTTATTAAGTTATTTTTAAATTAATTATTTTCCCAGAAATAATCTCCTGAAAATGGACGGGAAATTTCTAAAAGTAAATTAAAAAGATAATGAACCCATTAGTGCCTATGAAGAAAACATTACGAGACATATAAAGTATGAATATGCATTTATTATTGATCCTGCAATCAAAGTTGATTGATTCTTTACATACTTAATACCAACTCATATAAAATAATGGGCTATAAGAGACATTGAAATATATAAATAAATCATTTAATGGGATATTTTGTGGGAAATGAAAGTTGGAGACTCTCATTTTTCTCATGTTTTTGGGGGAAAAGTGAATGAAAACATTTCATGTAAATTATAATGAAAAACATATGGAGGAATAAAAATTAGTGTTACTTCATGTAATTAGTGTGGAAGGAATCATGGAGGAAATTTTATTATGGGTTTTCCTAAATTTTTTATCTATATAAATGATATGCATTGATTATAAAAATGTCAAATAGATGTGTGGAGAAAATGAAATTAATGTAATAGTAAAACTTCTCAACCAAATGGGTCACCCATATTCCAATACATTAATTTAAAAGAGTATAAACATTACTCCAATCATTGGATGAATCAAATGGTTAATGAAGAAAATTGGTCTTAGTAAACTCTTAATATCAGAGACAAAGGGAAATATCATGTGATGAAAGCTGAGAAAGTGGGTTACAATAACAAAGTGGTTAGACGTACAATTACCATCCACTATAGAATAACAAATGACTTATTTTATTATGATACTACCCACTCATTTATATCTGAATAATTTTATTTGAGAATTACATCACCACCTCAATGATTAGATATTGGGATGACATTAACAACTCTTAATGGTATGATGATCACATTTCATGTTTATAGGTCCTCTTTGATATAATTTTCATTGAATTTACTTCCGAAAAATATTTTAATTTTCTCTCAAGTTGAATTTAATTTTATTTTGGGCATGGATTAGCTATATTTATGTGGATACCATATCAATTTCTAAGTAAGGGATGTCAAAATTAATATCATGAATTCAAATATGGTTATATTTCACTACGAGGATGGATATTAACATCAAATGGAATTTAATTCTATTATATGGTAATTAATACATATACATGAGGGAAATTTACCTCAAATAGTGGGGGAGAAACTCAACATCAACGATATGGAGATTATTCTTGGTTATTTAGATTAATTTCATGGAAAATTTCATAGTCATTCCAAAAATTATGACATTGAGTTTCAATAGATAAGGTACCTATTTCTACACCTATTTCAAAGACACTATATAGTGTAGCCATGATTGTGTTGTAGGTATTAATAAAGTATACCTTGTGGAATCATGAAAAGTAATTCAAATTCCCTAGTTTGTCATCATGGGGTATGCATTTTATTTTTGGTAAATATAAATACAGATTAGTGAATATTTTCATAGATTATCATATCCTGGAAATATCATTATGAGGAACATGTATCCTAAATCCTGTATAATGACTTTCTTGATCAATAGTGTGGAGTCAGTTGTTTTCAAATATAGACATCCATTTAGGATTTCATAAATTTAGGGTCATGAAAGAAGATATATCTGAGAAAGTATTTCTTTTGAAGTTTGATCATTATGAATTTACAGTGATTCCATTTGGACTTTCCAATGGTCTTGTTATATTCATGTATTTAATGATTAGAGTATTTATAGATTTTGTAAATCTTATTTTGTAGTCTGTATAAATGGTAATATTATATATTTTAATAAAATGGAAGAGTGTAAATAATATTTTAAGTATGTATCAAATATCCTCATGAATGATAAGATGTATATAAATTTATGTAAGTGTGAATTTTTTATACAGAAAATCACATTCACGGATCATATGACCTCATGTGAGGGAATATCAGTAGATCCTTCAAAGATAAGAGTTTTTAATAATGGATTAAAACAACCATGGTATCATAGATCAATAGTTTTATTAGGATGGTAGGATACTAATGATTATTTTTGAGATATTTATCATGGCTATCTAATCTAATAACGAAGTTTACTTAGAAGATATCCAAGTTCCTTTGGATAGATAAATGTGATGAAAACTTCAAGGAGAGGAAAAGAAGGTAAATTAGTACACCTGTACATAGAAAACCCTATAGTGGATAAGGGTTTTTAAACTATAGTTATTAATTAAATAAGGTTATGATATTCATCATCATGTATAATTATATTCTTACTTATTATACCTGCCACTAATTGAAAAATAATGATCAAAATTACCCAAAACATGATTTGGAATTGGAAGATACAATTTTTTTACTATAAATATGGTGGTATTATCTTTATGGTGAATATTGTGATATATATTGATCATAACATTTATATATATATATATATATATATTCATGTAAAAATATTTTACTATGTTCCAAAGGATATTGTGGGGGTTGATTAAATATTATGAATGCTTAAAAAACAACCCTGAGAAAGAAAATAAGGTGTATAATTATCTTGGTCAGAAAGACCATTCTATTTTTCCATGATGAGGATTTTACAAGATCAAATATTTATGGATGTGAAGAAGATAGATCTTGAAATAATATATAAATGGTATAGATTGTATCTCTCTTAGATAAATGTTCAACCATCAATCCATGTGATGATTAAAGAGGCGTAGAAGGACGATATGGACTGGTGAAGATGGTGAGAAATGGTCCTATGTTCAACCATTGTTGTGATGGAATGATAAGTTTATAGAACCTAGAATGTTTCCTATTAATACTATTCATGAATAAAGAGATGTTGGATGAATCAAATAGTTCGTCATTCTCTATTCATCCTAGATGTTTGAATATTTATAGTGATCATAAAGAGTATTTATTATTGGATAGCATGAAATGGGGTATTCCAGAGTGTATATATATTTATACTTAATATTCCATCAAGTTAAGGTTGAGGGATAGAAATATAATTGATTTTTAAAACCATTATCAATACTATAATTGAAATGATATAAATTAACATGAATTTGTTTTTCCAAACTCTCCTAAAACATCTAAAGTAAATTTATCAATTTTTTTATTTGATCTCCATAAATAGTAAACACACTTAATTTAAATTAGATAATATTAATATCTTGACTATATTATTCAAATATACATTATTGAAGTGGTCAGATTTTATGGGGTACCAATCTTAATTGTAAATAATCCATATCCAATAGAAGTATTATGTGGGATCTATAGAAACAGTTATGGTTTAGTATTATATATCATCATTTGATAGGTGGACAATTTTAGAGGGGCATTGAAGACCTAAAATATAGCTTAATAGAAATATCTCTGGATTTTAAAGGTTATTGGGATCAACAACATTCTATGGTTAAATTTTCATACAATGGTAGCTTTCAGTTGAAAATAAATATGGATCCCCATGAAGATCTTTATAGTAAGTAGTGCATAACTCAACTATTCTCAGATGATATTGGAGAAATAATGTTATTAATACATGATTAGCTGAGGAAATATAAGACAGGGATATATCTATTCAATATAAAATTTTGGCAGCTTATAATCGACAGAGAATTTATGATGATAATCATGAAAAATATTTAGAGTTTAAATTTAGTGAGATGTTATTATATTAAATTTATCACTTGAATAATGATATGATAATTTGATGGAAGGAAAAAAATAAGCCCATTAGATATTGTTCCCTTCTATATTTTTTATCATATTTAGAGAGTGTTTATCGCATGAAACTTATACCAACTCTTTATCATGTTCATGATGTGTTCCATGTATCTCAATAGTGTATGTAAATAATAGATCCTTCACATATGCTAATATCAGATATCATACCACTATACCATGATATCTATTCTGAGGAAAAACTAGTATAGATTCTATATTGAAGATACAGAGTGGTAAAAAAAATAGCAATCACATTTTTAATGTTTTGTGCTGAAACCAAAAATTTTATGAATCAATGTGGGGATCCAAAAATATGATGAGGTAGAATTTTAACTAGATTTTTGTATTTTAGTAATTGAATTTCAAGTGAAATATTCAAATATGATGGTATAAAGAAACACCACATGATTTTATGATATAATTATATTTAAATAATATTGATTTCGTTGATAGATTATTCTACAAACAACAACGAGCTTAAATAAAATTTGATATATAATTAATATATTATTATTTTGTAGACATGTATACGATTAATGTATTACTTATCAATTGGTTATAAATAAAAATAAATTCACATGAATGTAAAAAAGATATGTTTGTATAAAAACACTATTTTTGAGGGTACATTGTGTCTTTATCATAAAAAATTAAATCAATATATATTGATGAATTATTTTATTTAATTTTTTATATATTATATTCAATGAAATATTTTAAAATTATTATAATATTGTTTACATTTTGATGAATGATGTTTAATTCAATTTTATTCTTAAAAATGAATTTTGCTAAAAAGAAATTCCATTGTGTAATGTGTGTTATTTTCAAGAAGGATTTACACAACTTATATAAATTTAATCTTTTAAATTTAATTTAATATTTTGAGTTGATCTAATTAATAAAATTTAAAAAGATCAATTTAATTTTTCATCCTAAAAAATATATTAAAGACTATAAATATGTGTTACCACGGTTAACGTTAAAACAAGTTTACCAGGGTCTAACCGAGGCGATGAGGAGTAAAATATCATAATATTATTGAATTAATTTGATTATATGATGATTTTTTAGCCTCAAATAATATATCTTTTAATATTTTGGATTCATTATCCATGTGACATTAGTAAGATATTATTATATTTTAATATTTTTAATGATTCTATGTGTTTCCTCCCCCAGATTTATAAAATGATACTACCTATCCTATCTTTATAACGTATAATGCTACTTATTGATAGAGAAATACCTATCCCAATATCTTTCTAAAATCCCTTAACACATCCTTTAAGTCCTAGTTTAATTATAATATCATCCTTTTAAGACTTAGGGTGTAAACCAAACAAGGTTTCTCAACAAAGCTGTATAACTGTTAACCATGCACAATCAATTATATTTTTTATTATACCTCATCTAAATCTGTGGTACACCTGATAAAAAATAAATCATTATCTCTAATATACTAATTTTTTCTAATAATTATGGGTCAACCATTTTCCACCCCTTTTCCATTAAATGTGTAATGAAAGTGTTGCTTGTGCGTACATGTGGACTACCACATCCACATAACGATATGATTCATTTTCCACTTCCATAATTCATAGTTGGTTATTAAGATGGATTTAAAAGTTATATATGATACATATAACATAAATATTATTTTTTAATTATAATTTTTTACCTAACTTCATACATTTCCGTCTGTTGGAAAATAAAAAAGCCTCCCTTGCATACGTATGAACTATAACTTCAACAAATTTATGTGATAAAATTTTCATTTATGCATTACATAGCTTGTAATAAATTTAGATTTAATTAATATATATTTTTTAAATGATAAAATAATTATTATATAATTTTGAATTATAAATTATCATTTTTTATTTCCATCCATCTAAATGTGGAAAAATCACTCATGTGTACAGTCGAACTACCATCTCTATGAAGTGATGTAATTCATTTTTCACCATAATTTTTTATGTATGGTTATAAAAGTTTATATAATAAATAAAGATTACACATATATAATGATTAATACTATGGGTACTATGAAACCATTATAAATGTTCAATGTACCAGAATAATTGAACTAAAACAATCATGTAAAACGAACTTGTTTTCCCCTGAATGTCCATTTTTAGAAAGAATTGTTAATAATATAATAATTAGAAATTATAAAACAATAATAAATCATATTTTATTTATAAATATGTTTAAGTAATATATTTATAATAAATATATATTTATTATATAAGACATTTTAATGTTTATGAACCAAGAGAGAACTTAAGGTACGAGATTTATGTTTGAATCCCATTTTAATCAAGAATATTTGTGCATAAATTTCCATTTATTGAAATGATGTAGATAATATCAATTAAAAATTTATTTTATTACCCAATTATTATATATATATATATATATATTATTTCCATTTTCCACTTTTTGGTACTTAAAATGATAGAGAGAATGGTTTTAATGTAAAACTGACCATATTTCCACTTTAGCTGATGAACTATTTCTTCAATGTTCGTAGTCCTAAAAAATGTTTTATGAAATTACTTATCAATACCTGAAAACTTTTTAAAAAATCATTTTAAATACCCATTACTATATTCTAAAAGGTTTAAATAGGAATCCTTTGAATAAATGATTTTTCCAATTAATTAATTTTTGACTTTTTATAAAGGTGTGAATAGAATGTTTTATTTTAATGTATATAACATGAAGGTATTTTCCCATTCTCATTAAAAAACATTATTTTAAGATTAATTTATATTTTTTATTGGTTAGTTTTAAATAAAATAATTTTCTTAAATATTTGTTTTTTATTTTTAGTTAAAATTATATCAAATGAAAAGTATATTTTCTCATGTTTTTTAAAAAGGTTAAAATAATATTTCAAGGGTAATTTTCATCATTGTTAATATCATTTACAGATTTTTATGATTCACTGGGGATATTATAGTATTATTGCATCCACATTAATTCTCTATATGACTTATTATGATGGAGATTTGAGGATGATTCTATAAAACATAATTCTTTCCCATTATTAATTAATTAATAGAAAAACCATTATGAAACCTATTTTTTCAATGGGTGATACTATGTTAAAATGATCGAAAGTGTACGAATCCTTTTTTTCATTTACATGGGTTATGATATAATGATATGATGAATATTTTATGATCTTTGGAACACGTATGTATGCTTTTCATTAATTGATGAGTAGGCCCAAAATTATATATCCATCTAATGAATTGGGTAATAATGGATATCTCCTGATAAAATAAGGATTGGAATGGGGGGTTAACCTAGTTTAGTAAGGTAGTATGTCTACTATAATAGTATTGGGAGTGAAACGTGACTATGGAAATGATATAATAGAGAGTGAAACAAATCCACTATGATATTCTTAGTAGCGAGCCTTAACTAAGGAAATGGTTTTCTATACATATTTGTATACAACAAACTTTTTCCTTACAATTATGATATGATATAATAGATCATTATATATTATTGATGATTCCCAAAACTTATGAATTGTGTCTTTTTTATGATATATAATCATGACATGATTTATGATTGATGATCTTTGACTAATTAGATATGATTATTTTATATTATATTTATTTTCCCATACCCTTATACTTATATTTTTCTCACTTATGATTATTGACTAATATATTTTATGCTTAACCCTTAATATTCATTTGAGCTCACCCTTTTTTTTGTTTCCATTCCATTGTTTATGAAAATTGTATCTGAGTAAGGTGTTTCTAATAAGGACACAGTGTGATAAAATATTTGTGGTTGATATTAATCAAATTGATGTCGATGTGCATGTTAAATTTAGTTTATTGTTAAACCTCAATCATGTTGGTGCTCGTTTTTTTAAGGAATTTCATATTAATTGTCTAATTAATTTGTGATAGCTATGATAGCTTTCTGTTTAAGTCTTCCATAGTCAGAACGTACTAATAATGAATTGGTTAATTCAAGAGGGATTAATGAATAGTTTTTTTGATAAAATATAATTTAATGTAGGGTTATGATTAAACTTATTTCTTGTAAAGGCCATGATCCTTATTCTTGGAGCCATTATAGATCAATGCTTGTGAAGTAAGAATGCCATGTTTAAGGGTCAAGAGCCCAGTTCATATGATGTTTAATTTCCTACTACTTCAGTTTTGTGGTGATCTGGGATTGATTATGTGATATGTGGGGGCATGTAACCCATTGGGTGTGGTAGAAGTTGATTCATAGAGTGGAAATATGCATCGGTTTATGAATGTGGGTGTCGGGTAGGACAATAGATATGACAAAATTGGTTGGATGAGAATGATTGGATTCTTGTTGAATCTTGTTTGTTGTCTTTCTTCTTTACTTTGACCACTACTTAAGGTACCAGATATGGCTACCCTCCATCCAAACGGGGAGAAAATTAAAGGAGTATTCAATGTGCTTTCCTTGTTTATATTCTCAAGGGAGAATGGTTCTACACTCCTGTTATAGGTGGAAAAGGCATTATGGGTATTTCATCTACTCACAGGGTTGAGCCCCCCTATGTTTAGTATGTTAGAATCTTTTTCTAGAATGCCTTGTAATATGAGAAAGTAATAATGCTGTTAATAAATGATTGAATAAATGATTTCAACCCATGGGTTTGGAGCTTACTAGGATGAAATGATGACGTAATATTTCTAAGAAGCTATGTACTTTGTTTTGTTATACCTAGAGGGCATGAAGCTTTGGAGAGATTCTAATGAAATATACATTGGAATTGTCAATGGTTAATTAATGTTTAATGATTTAATTAATTCAAATTGAATCTGATAAAATGGAAATGTTGTAATGTAATAAATCTCTTTATATGGCTATGTTCTTATAGGATACATAGTCTTAGAAATTACATCCAGGTGTCTGAGAGACATTAGCTACAGTTGAGACTAAGACTAGGTTATGCACATGGTGTGGTTTTGAGCTATAGTATATTAGGTACTTTTTGTGTTTCTTTATGATACACCACCCAATGAGTTTGCGGAACTAACAACCTAGGGATTCTGAGCCCAAGGGGTGTTTTCCCAAACATTCTATTTGGAGGATGGATGATTGACTACCCCCTTTTTCAATGTTATCTTTTCTTCGTAGGTACATGTGCCAGAATGCAATATGGTTAGTTTTTTCCAATTTGTGTGTTGATAGATGTAATGGCTTGTTTTTATTCATGCACATATATTCTGGATATAGTTTCTTATGGAATACTATAGGTTTAACATGTATAGGTTCTGATGGCTTGAGGATCCATACTCAGGGGTTAGGATATACTAGCTTGAGGTTTTATGCCCAACGTATGATACCCGTTAATAGGGTTGTGGTGGATCCCTGAAACTACGTCATTACTTTTGGTTCTATGGATGGTGTAGTGCTTGGACCTAGTGTCTCCGAGTAATATTTGTGTTGCATGAGGTGAATATTGTGGTTCTTTGACGAGGTGTCTACGAGGAAGCCTTTTGGAGAGAGATTCTTAGGAAGTCCGACGTTATGGAAAAGTGACAAACCAGTGAGGAAGTGGTAGTGGGGGACATTTGATAATATTAATTACATTATATACTATGTTATCTGATAATTGGTGATATTATATATAGCGACTCTAGGAACGTATTATACAAGTTTAGGTGAGAGCCAGTTTCCCTGGTTTCTCACTATGATTTAGCATGCTTTCTTTACTTTTGCACAAGAGGCTCTGGTGGGACCCTACTGAATATACTGTTACACTCACCCTAAATATATATAAACTATTTTCAGTTCACATGGAGAATTTTATAGATCATTCTAGTTACTACTAGTTGGGGGCTACATGAGATGTTCGAGCTTCGTGGTTGCTTTCATTTTTACATTTTTTTGGCACTCACAGTTTTCCATTTTAGTTCTAGTAGTTTTCAAATGACATTACATATGTGTACATGGGATTTAATTTATATTTTAGTATGAGTATTATTTTGGTTATTGAATTTATTAACACTCTATTCTACATGTGTTCTCTTAGTGGGTAATGCCCCCCATTTGTTTTTTTACTATTCCACCAGTTCTAGTCTCCCACTTGAGGCCTACTAGAGGTGGGACACGGGGGTCACTATCTCCCATCTCACATTACTGGACTAAGAGGGGTAAACATTATTGGGATGGGGGGGGTAATGAAAAATTTGTATTAGAGGGTAGTTTGAGGGATAATATGGATTTTGGTCTTAGTCATATGTGTGGTTTGATGGGTTGGTAGGTAAATGGTGTCAGATCAATTTAGAAAGTGATATAAACACTGGAGACCAGATGAGACACGGGCGTTTAATGCACCCTATGATCGGATTCAAAAACCTCTATGTTTACAGGGACTACTAAATTAGGTGATATTGGTTACATGGTAGAGACCGAGGAAAGGATCATACATAATTCATCTTTGTGAATGTGTTTAATGTGTAAACCATAGCATATGTTAACCTAAAATGACTAAAATAAACGATTTAATAGTTTAATTTTTAGTCTTATATATTCTTGATTTTGGAGCTCTAACTACTTTTTATATTACAAGTTTGTCTCCAGGTTGAAGTCCTCATCGGGTGTGTACAGAAGATTTCCAACCGACTACTCCATCAGATCATTGCTAGGTAGATGATGACGATGAAGACACTTAGAAGAGGACACTATGAGAGTTTTAACGCTAGAGTCCATTGAATTTGGGGGATCTATTTGAGATGTAGACACAAAATACTGGTTAGAGGATTTTGAGAATTCTTTCAGGTCGATCCATGCTCAGAAAGAGGACTAGGTGGCTTTGTTATTATGATAATGCATAGGGCAGTGAGGAAGTGGTGGTTCTTGTTCCTCAGGGATCACGAGGAGTTGGAAATCTTGTAGGAGGAGTACTGAGACATGTTCAATATTGAGTTTCATTCTTTGACCAGAAAATAATCTATTGGCACTAGAATACACATCCATGTAATTCATCAAATGATTCAATTCATGATAATAGATTGTATATCTTTCTGCAAGCACTGATTGATAGTTCATAGGGCTCTAATAGAGTTATGGAATAAGAGTTATGGATATTAGATGTTGGGATGGAAACCTTTTTCATGAAGCCCATTCGAGAAGCTCCCTCCACGAAAACGGAGCAAGGAAACTTGACCAGAGCCCCCAGGGCCCCACGCTGGTGCAAATGTCCTCCTTGGTGAATCCTCCAAAGAGCAAGGGGGAGGGATGCTCTGCGAAGCCCTTTGACGTTCATGAACCAGCCGTAGAGTATAGAGGTGGGATGCTTCACGAACCCCTATGACGTTAACGATCCACCGTAGATCATGGAGGCAGGATGCTCTATGAACTCATTTGACATTGGTGGTCCAACATGGAGCGAGGGGAGGGTTTCTCCGTGAACCCCTTTGACATTCACAATCTGCCGTGGAGCGAGATCTGGATTCTTGCCGAGCAGACTCTGCTTCGTGGCGCCTCTTGACTATAAATACATGGCTCACCCCCTTCATAACGATGGTCACTCCACCCCTTGGGCAGCCGATATCCCATTTCACAGAGCTCCTTTATCCTTCACATAGCGTCTCCATGAGTACATGATCTGCAAGTCCATTCTTCGCGAGTCCATGCTCCGCGAGTATATGCTCTATGGGTCCATACTCTACGGGTCCATGCTCCTCGAGTCCATCCTCCTAGCATTCATGCTTCGCGAGTCCATTATCTACGTGTCCATGCTCTGTGGGTCAATTCTCTATGTTTCCAGGCTCCACGAGTCCATGCTCCACGCATCCATGCTCCGTGTGTCCTTGCTTTAAAAGTCAATGCTCCGTGGGTCCATGCTCTGTGAGTCCATGCCTCGCGAGAAACTTTCCATCGTGAAGCTACATCGCGAGACCTCATCCTCCATGATCCCCTTTTCTTCATGAATCTACTTCATAGATAACACTACTTTGTGAAGCTTTTAACTTGGAACCCACCAGTCCTTACCACTAGGGGGTTGCACTGATGGTCGGGGTCAGTGTCGGGTTGCAGTCTCGGCCTTCCGGGATGGTCCCTTCTCTTCTGTCACTAACCACCATGAAAAATGGAGAGTCGCACCGTGAACTTTTCAGTCCGGGACATCGGGATTTTCCATTGTTCCCTTATGTGCACCCACATTGCACTTATTATGCACCATGATTTGAGACACTCTTCCAAACACAATGAAACACCTCGAGTCGACATATTCCTCTTGTTTCATTTCTCATGTCATGAGTTGAGATCCTCATCACCAAATCCCTATGTACCTTAAGCCGAATCATTCCTTAAGTAACTCATCCAAACCCCATCGCTTGGCTCTTATATTAGGTTGAACCGGAAATGGATGCTCTTGCCTATGTCCCCAAAACATCCATTTCTAGGCCCCTTATTTCTAACAACCCTATCCACATAACAATAAACTGTAGTAATCCCTATATGAAAAATATAAGATGCCTCTTTCTCCAAACAAGAGATGCCTTATACTACAAGAATGAGATGCCAACCGTCCTCTCTACATGACTATAAACTATAGTACACGCTATTATTCAAACATAGGATGCCTCTTGATATAAACAAGTGATTCCTTATGTGCGAAGCAAAAGATGCCAATCGTCCTATCTACATAACTATAATTTGTAGTGCACCCTATGTTCCAAACATAGGATGCCTCTTGCTCCAAATAAGAGAATCCTTATACTCTAAGAATAAGATGCCAAAAGTCCTATCTACATGACTAAAAATTGTAGTGCACCCTATGTTCCAAACATTGGATGCCTCTTTCTCCAAAAACGAGATTCCTTATGCTCCAATAATAATATGCCTAATTCCATTATAACAGTGGCGTAATTTCAAGAGAATTGGAGTCTGTTCAAACATTCCATCACTCCACCTCACACTTTTCATGTCCTTTATTAGGATATTCATCCACTTCCATGTATGAAATGGACACCCTAATGGCCTGGTCCAATGCCGCATCAGCTCACCTGCTGTCCTGGGCCAACGCCCTGTAAGAATTTGGACAACACTTCGAGTCAGGTACTTTGTTTCGAACACGGTCAGAAGTAGAACCACATTTGTTTGTCCCCATTTCAGGCTAATGTGATATGTATGATGTGTTTCAAACACGTTCAATAGTTATCCTCTATCGCCACACCACCCTCCTTGCATTCCGAATGATTGTAAAGTGATTCATACATTTCTTATCCTTTTGTTTTTACTAATTCCAAATCCCTTGGCCTTATCCCTCTTGTGCACTAGCACATAGTTGAAGGCCTCAGCCCACCACTGAGTTGGGATTCCCTCATAGCATGACATAAGGAAGACCCTCAAACAGATTCCTTGCGTATGCCCCATTCACCATTCCTGCTCCGTAGAAACACCTTGGAAGCTTCCTTGTGTAAGCCCCATTCATCTTTGCTGCTCTATAGCGGCACCCGAGCAGCTTCCTTCAGTAAACCCCATTCACCATTGCCGCTCCTTAGCGGCACACATGCAGATTTCTTTCATATGCCCCATTCACCATTGCTGCTCTATAGCGGCACCCGAAAAGCTTCCTTACCTAAGCCCCATTCACTATTACCGCTCCATAGAGGAACCCAATCAACTTCCTTGCATATTCCCCATTCACCCTTACCACTCTATAGCAGAACTTGGGATAATTCCTTATGTAATCCCCATTCACCATTTCCACTCCTTAGCGGCACACGGGCAGTTTCCTTGCATGAACCCCATCCACCATTGCGGCTCCTTAGCAGCACCCAGGAAGCTACCTTTCTTTAAGCCCCATCGACCATTGCCACTCAATAGCGGCACTCGGGTAGCTTCCATGCGTAAGCCCCAACGACCATTGCCTCTCCCTAGCGGCACCCAAGAAGCTTCCTTGCATAAGCCCCATCCATCCATTGTTCCTCCATAGCGACACCTGGGAAACATCCTTTCGTAATCCCCTACCATCCATTTCCACTCAACTGCGATACACTGACATTTTCCTTGCAAAAGCACCATCCATAAATTTCCCCTCTATAATGGTACCCAAGCAACTTCCTTGCATAAGCCCCAAAGACCATTTCCACTCAATAGCGGTACCCAGGAAACTTCCGTGCATAATCCCAATCGAGCATTGCTGCTTCATATCGGCACCCGAGCCACTTCCTTGCATTAACTCCATCCATCCATTTCCACTCCATATCAGAACCTGGTTAGCTTTCGTGCGTAAGCCCCATCCATCCAATGTCACTCCATAGCGGCACACGGGTAGATTCCTTACGAAAGCCCCATCCATCCATTTCCGCTCCATAGTAGCACTTGGGAAGCTTCCTTGCATAAACCCCATTCACCATTGTCGCTTCATAGAGGCACCCATCCAACTCCCTTGCTTAAGCCCCATTCACTATTGTCGCTCCATAGCGGCACCTGGGCTACTTCCTTGCATAAGCCCCATCCACCATTGTCTCTCTATAACGACACCCGGGTAGCATCTTTTTTTAATCCTCATTCACTATTGTCGCTCCATAGTGGCAACCATGTAGCTTCTTTGGGTATGCCCCATTCACCATTGCCGCTTCACAGCGGCACCTGGGAAGCCTCCTTGTGTAATCCCCACTCACGTCACTTCATGGACTCACCTTTTCACTGTGATCATCAGGTCTTTAATACCTCTTATTTCTCACACCGATCATGACTCACGTGGGGTTAGAGTAGTAAGCATCGACCATGAAATCCACCTGGAAAGCCTATAGTGTAAGCCCCAAACTCCTTCCCTGAACTATGTGTACTTTCATCCTTGACAAGACAAGGTACGTAGGAAGCCTCCATTAGGATAAAGCCCAACAACCATTGGTCCCATCCTCTTTACATCGGTTCAACAAACACCAAACTTGAATTATGTGGACTTTGATCCTTGCCATGGCAAGGTACGTACGAAGGCTCCCTGAGGTGTAAGCTCAAAAACGATTGGTTCCGACCCTCTTCACGTCAGTTCCAACCAACCTGACATATATGTACTATGATCCCTTCCATGGAACGGTATGTAAGAAGCCTCCCTGTGGTTCAAGCCCAACAACCACTGGTTCCGACCCTCTTCACATCTATTCCAACCATCCGGAACTATGTGGACTTTGATCATTGCTAAGGAAAGGTATGTAAGAATCCTCCCTAAGGTTAAATCCCACCATCCATTGGTTCTGGCCATTTCATGTCTGTCCACCACTTCTGAACTATGTGGTCTTTGATCCATACAATGGTAGGGTATGTAGGAATCCTCATTGAGGTTCATGCTCGACACCCTTTGGTCCCAACTTTCTTTATGTCGGCTCACCAAAATCTATCATGAACAAAGTGTTCATTGATCCTTTCCAATGAAAGGTATGTAGGAAGCCTCCTTGAGGATCAAGACCAACAACCACTGGTTCTGACCCCCTTCATGTCAGACCACCTTCGTCTAACATGACGTCAAACTACTTTCCTCCATTTTGTCCTGTACAACATTAAAATACATCCACCATCATGAACTACGTGGGTTTGGATCCCTATCTTCTATAAATGGTACATAATAATCATCTATGAGGTTCAATCCTATCTAGAGATAATCCGTTGTGACCCCATCCATCTGTAATTTGTTGGCGACCCCATCCACCAGTAATCCGTTGTGACTCCATCCAGTGGTAAGCCGTTATCCACCCCATCCAGCGGTAAAGGGTTGTGACCCCATCCAGTGGTAAGCTATTGTGACCCCATCTAGTGGTAATTCATTGTCACCTCATCCAGCGGTAAGACATTTTCAACCCCATATAGTGGTAAGCCATTGTGACCCCACCTAGTAGTAAGCCGTTGTGCCCCCAATCAACGGTAAGTCATTGAAGTCCAAAATCGATGGCAAGCCGTCTATAGATAAACAATGTGTACTTTGATTCCCTTACATAGGGATACATAGGAAGTCTCTTTGAGGTTCAAACCCATTAATCATGACTAATCATGATCTACCTCTCGATCTCATGTGTTCCGGAAAGATCATTCCCCATCCTAAAGGTTCTATTTCCACCAGATCCTATCCATGCGTCCATTCTCACAGGCTGCCTCCTCGGGTGGACCATCATCCCAACGAACTATGTGGACTTTGATTTCCTGCCATAGGGATACATAGGAAGTCTCTTCAAGGATCAATCCCAACATCATCATCATCCTCACGTCGGTTGCAAATCATTCTCCCTCAACTTTATTCAACTCTCCATCAACCATCTCGATTCTTACACAGGCCACCACATCCTGATGGGATCATGTCATCCACCCCCTCAATGCTCCTAGCAGTAGTAGGGCCGATTTCCTTACGTAATCCCAAGTGTGTATCCGGGTTGTTGTCCGTTGTGTACACTTCAATTCATCACCCCTTTAAACTACACGGATTTTGATCGATGTCTTCTACACATGGTACGTAGGAAACCTCCACAAGGCTTAATCCTAGCCAATGGTAAACCTTGGTGATTCCCCTTTCTGAGTTGCACACTCCATAATCCGCCCTCAGTGGTATCTAGATCAGCCTTCACAGTGTGACATCCTCCCTTTATGGGACACACCATCTTGGGTCTGCTCTTATTGAGTGTTTTGATCCATCCAACAGGTAAAACTTATAGGTGTTCCCTTCTAAGGATGTACCAATCTAATCCGGCTCTATGGGATATTCTGATCAACCTCATTCCATCTCCACAAAATGTTAAACTCTCTACATACCATGTGTTAAACATGGATAGCTGAGGAAAACATCAAGGGAATGCCTTCGGCAGAAGATACCCCACGAATAATGTGGGATGACTTGGGTTTCCCCCTTAAGATTCCCTCTTATGAGGAAGAATAATGATTCCACAATATCCATTTATCCAGAGATTCCATGACATGCATGATGTTTTCATCTACTCTGACCGAAGGTTGCTACCATGTCAAGACCCCATGTAATGTTTTGAGGGAATTAGTGTAACTAACTGGTGTCCACAATGATATGGCACCGAGAACAAGATTCACAAACCACGACTTGATCTTTAAGGGAGACCCAGACTAGGTAACGATTTCCAAGGAGGAATTCATAGAAGGAATAACAGATGTCCCATCATCCCATTTTGATCAAGGTGAAAATTCCCCTGAATATGGAATGGATGATGTCTACCTTTGGAAGGTGGGAAAGCGGGGAAACAGCTACGCGTCCTCTACAGAAGGATGTGTGCGCCCGAGAAAAAGCATCAGAAACATGGTTGTAATCTTGTTTTTCTTTCCAATTTCTTCAAGTAACGTGGAGAAAATGGACCAATAAACTAGATTGATATATGGATTAGTTTTATTTGAGTGATGGGTAATATTTTCCAAATTATGAGAATTATTTGATTTGGTTTTCAAAACTGAATTCACCAATCTGGACTAATCGAAAAGAATTCTTGGACTATAATGATTTAAACCTTCATTCAGGTGGATTTTCTCCCTTTGTTCTTTACATTTTATCTGATGTAACCTCGTGGATTCTGGATCAACATGTCCAGGTGGATCTGAACCTGATCGGACCCCTGAATTCAAGGAGAATCAATAGCCAAGGTGGGATCTACATAGATAGAAACCCACAATTCCTGGATATGTGAACCTTTATATTTTGATAAATCAATGTAGGTGGTGGGGTCTGTGGAAGGGACCACCATAATGACAGAGGAAATAGGTGGCAGCATGTGGCAAAGGAGTTACATGAACCAGGTGTGTCTACTGGTGACAAAGGAGGTGGTCGTGTGAGGTGGTGGCAATAATGGGAGTGTGTGGGATTCATAGTGCTGGAAACATAGGGGCTGGTAGAGGTGGACATGGAGATTCCTGGAGGAGGTATATGTATATGTGGCCTCACATGGGGTACAAGCTAACCAGAGTGGGTCAGGAGGAGCAGGCCGTGCAATGCTGGGATGGGCCTGGTAGGCCAGGTCATGCTAGGTTGGTCGGGCCAGGAATCTGGTCGGACCCGGTTCGGACCCGGGGTCATCGAGACGAAGGATTCATGGTAAACCACAATATTCTACCATGATCTATGGTAGCTTGAGCTATAGTGAGACATAAAGACCATGCGACCGACTATGGTGGTCAAACACATCTGACGATCTAGCCTGATAGGTGGTCAGAATGTTTCCATGAGTCTGCGCGTGTGATTGTTTTTCACGATAAGTCGACCGACCATGGCGGTGGACTATCGAGATAGGTTGACCGATAGCGATGGTATTTCCATAGGCCCCCATAATCATGTAGGTGGTTTCTCTCAAAGTGTGTATCTCATAAGTGGTGTGTCCCATTGAGGAACCATCTATGACATTGATATGGTCATTATGATACATGTCGTCAGTGTTTATTTTGGACAAGTATAGGTTGTGAGTGTTCCCTAAATTCATTCCCTCAAGGTTTTATTATAAGATTACATCCATATAATATGATCTTAATTCCCCCATAGAGGTCATGTCTCAAATATAGTATGATATCCCTCCCTGAGACTAGAGTCTGATCCTCTATAACCTCAAGTGGACTATGTGGAATGTTGTAACCTTCTTGAAGAGGGAGACAATCCTCCATCTAGTGGGCCTCATCCGTATGGTCAATGGAATCATGTTATTGGTTTTGGGCATGATCCTCTATAATGCGGGTTGATTCAGATTGGGTATGTGGTACCCCTTTGTGTGTCTGGGTGCGATCCGTGGTGTCCCCCCAGTCAGTTTTGAGCATGAACCCCTCTTTTTGTATCATTGCCTTCCTTCACAATATGTTCTCTTTGGGAATGACCCAAATAAAAAATAAATATATGTGAATATCTTCGATGATATCATGACACGAGGGGTGAATTTTCCAATAATGAGCATGATTCGAGAAGAATAATATGGATGAGATTTAGTTATGACCTCAATATGGTGTCGTGTCTCTCTTGAGTATATGTGTGTATTACTGTTTTATGTTCTATATATATATACCTACATATAAATGACTGCACATTCTTTTTTTTTTTGAATTTCATTTTGGTTTTAGGGTGTCTTGCAATGTATTTTTATACTCACCCCTAATGGTGTTTTCCGAAATGTGCTATATCTTTTGAAAATGATCATCCTTTTGACAGAGTGTTGGGTGGACCAAGACTGGATGGTTCTTAGCGACACTGGACTGACCAAATAGATTTTTTATGGCGTCAGACAGCAATCTCAATTCCATTACATCAAGGTATGAATTAGGTTACAAACTCTTCTTGGTGGTTTTGTTTTTGGATTCTTTTACTTTCTTGTATATTCACTGTTTAAATCTTTTGTGGGATCTTAGTAGTATGCATGTATTGTTTAATTAGTAGTTTTTTCATTTCATCATTTTGTGTCTTGGAGATGTGGATGTTTGTACATGTACGTAAAATAATTCATCCCATTTATGGGAAATCTCTAATCTATGATAGTCACCTACCCCTAGCCTATTATAGGCAGTTAGGGGGTACTCATTGTATAGGGGCCTCTATGAAGGGTCCCGACAGAGTGGTATCTAAGGTTGGAGTTGCAATGTATCTAGGGAAAGTTGAGGCAGTTCTTGATTGGGATCCACCGAAGAGTGTTACCAATGTGAGGAGTTTCCTTGGATTGGAAGGGTACTATCAGAAGTTTTTACCCGACTTCTCCGCAGTAGAATCACCCTTGACAACTTTTACATGAAATGAGAATCCCTTTGTGTGGAAATAAGAGTTCAAATTGTGCTTTCAGGAGCTGTGGAAGAGGCTGATGACAATTCCCATCCTTAAGTTACTGGAGGAAAGCATCGAGTACGTGGTGTTCTATGATGCATCAAGGATCTGTCTTGGTGGTGTCCTTTTGTAGAGAAAAAATGGTGATTGCCTATAGATCGTTCTAGTTGAGAATAGTGGAGCAGAACTACAGGACCCATTATCTAGAGCTAGAAGTGGTAGTCTTCATATTGAACATGTCGTGACACTAACTGATGGGAAATTGGTTTATCATCTTCTATGATGACAAGAGTCTCAAGTATATAATATCTCAAAATGATATGTACATAATACATGGTCAATGTCTTGATTTCCTCTAGGAATATGACTTTCAGATTGTCTATACTCTTGGGAAGGGGAATGAGGTGGTAGGTGCTCTCATTAAGAGATCTATTTCAAAGTTTCTAAACAGGGCAATGGAGATGTCGGCCATGTTGTAGATATCCTTTATGGAAGGAGATGGATCTGATTATGTCTAGTTTATGTTTTTTACCCATCCAATCTTACAATGATTCGGGTAGGCACAATATCGGGATACAAACTTTCAGACCCTACGTGATTAGATTTCCACAGGGCACGCCCCTAGTAGATATTCGAAAGGTGTGGATTACGTAGTACTTTTCAGAGGGTGTACAGTAGTACCATTGGAATTGCGGGAGGATTTTGTGAGGGAGTTCCATATATCCCCTTTGATGGTACATCTAGGTGTGCTGAATAGGTACAATGACCTCTGACATCAGTTTTTGTGGCAAGAGATGATGAAGGGAGTTGTAGTGTTTTTTCTCTTGAGGCCTCACATATCAGCAGGTGAAGGCTAGGAACCAAGTTATAGCATGTTTAGATCAGCCCCTAGAGGTTCTAGAATGAAAGTGAAATGTGATATTTTTGGAATTAATTATAGGTTTACCATGTACACCGAGGGGGAAAGATTCCATTTGGGTGATCATTGACCGACTCATCAAGTCATCCCACTTCCATGCTATCTAAGATAATATTTCAGTAGAGATATTAGGACGACTATACAAGAAGGATATTGTTTGAATCCATGGAGTTCCCTGAATTATAGTTCCAAATCATGATTCTTTCTTTACATCCGGGTTATTGAAGTGATTACATGAGGTGTTTGGAACCCATTTATGCTTGAGCATAGTGTTTCACCCACCGAAGGACAACCATACTAAGTAGACCATTCCGGTTCATGAGGACATGATGCATGCGTGCATGTTAGACATTTTACATAGTTGGGAGGACCACATAACACTGGCATAGTTTGCGTACACCAATAGATACCATTCTACCATTGGTATGGAATCATTTGAGGATTTGCACAGGTGACCATATGGGTCACCTATTTGTTTGACTGACCATGGGGTGTTAGCAATAATGGGACCACAGATAGTGTGAGCTACTATAGAAAATGTTCATATCATCTAGGATTAGATAATGAAAACATAGATCACTCAGAAGTGTTATACTAACAGACAATGCAGGCTTTGGATTTTGAGGGAGGAGACCTCGTGTCTCATTGGGTTTCACCTCGATATATATTTTGGAGATTTTCCAAGGTTAAAATGTATCTTTGATGTTCATTTTCCCTTTTCAGATACATTGAAGAGTTTTGAAGGTGGTATACCTCTTGGATATACCAACTCAGTTAGACTGGATACATAAAAAATTCCATGTGTTGTATCTGAGGAGTTATGTGCATGATCCATCACATATCATCGATTAGGGAAATATAAACATCAAGGATGAGGTGACAATTGCTAGATACATGATGGATATCAAGGATCAGTAGGATAGTTTTCATTATGTATGATTGATTCATTTGGTGTGTTTTCAGTGGCATCATAAGAATCTCTAGGAGATAACATGGGGGGCGAGAGGCTCATATTTATGCTTAGTACCATAATATGTTTGAGTAGCCTTTGTTTTGGATTTTTTGGAATGTAAAGCCTGAATGTGGGGAGAATGTATCATCTCAGAATTTATGTGTAATATTATTCAATATTATTGGGATTTATTTCGAGACCATGTGCTGAGACATTGTGTGATTACATGGCCTGGTGTGCCTAAAATAAATGTTTGAAAAATATTAAAATATTTAATAGCAGGCGCACAAGGTTTTCATAAAAAAGTTAAATAACTCTTAAACCGGTGACCGGATCAAAAATATAAGGACACTATTGAGTTTTTAATAGTTTATTTACCATAAGTGACACCTAACATTAGTCGGTGAAGGTATTTTTTTGAGAAAACTATCACAAAACACAAAGAGAATAAAATAATATAACAAAAAATCCTTTGTTTATGTATTGAATTTTTCTCTAAAAATATATTTACGTAAAAATTATAGGGTTAGACACAAAAACCTATAATATTTGGTGACATGTTGGAGAGAAAATTTGAAAAAAACTCTCATATAAATTATGATGGATCATGGATCAATTACCTACATACTACCAATTCTAAGGAACCTCATCGATGACGATGATGTAGTGATAATTCTTCATCAGTGACTGATCCGAATCGAGTTAGGGATGTTATATTTTTTCATTCCTTATTCATAAATTTATAGAATGTATGTGAACCAATAATCATAAATATTGATCTGTGGTTCAATAATTTTTTAATGATGTGATATATTTTTGGGATTATCAGAATTATTTGATGTGTTTTCTAACCCAAATTAGAAAAACAATATCATTTTCTAAGATCACATGTCCAATAATTATTAAAACATTTTTATTATAATTTTTATCTTTTATTTATTCATGTTCTTCACCATTTAAACCCATCGGTTCCTGACTCGACATTATAAAGAGGTTCTGAGCACGATCTCACCCCCAAATTCGAGGAGAGTCGACAATGGAGGCTGAATATGTGTAAACTGAGACCCACTGAGAACATATTTATGACCATTTAGTTTTTCAGGCATCAAAGGAGGACTAGTGGTCCCATAAGGGACCAAAAGTGTGGTACTGGTGACCGGTGGTCTCACGTGAAGGCAGATCCATGTGCAGTGGGCACGCCCAGTGTGGTGTCCCCATAAGGTTGTGGTGACAAAGAGAGCATGCGGGATCGGAAACAGCGGTGTCGTAGGGGATGGAGGAGGTGAAAACTATGGTGAACGGTAGAGGATTATTTGTTGGAAGTTACCTATGGGGCGCGGGCTGAGCGAAACATCCTGATTTGAGTGGGCCAGGTGGAGCAGGCCGAGAATTGTTGGGACAGGACATCTGGGATAGTCCAGGAAAGGGGTCAGACCCAGGGTCGCCGTGATGAAGGTGTCCATGTTGACAATGATGTTCAATCATGAGACATGATATGTGGACTGATTGAACTAGTCAGTCTGTGAACGTGTCCAGTTTGTGTGGTAAATTGACGGACTGTGGTGGTTGACCGTGGTGGTAGGCATGCGGGCAGTGTAACTCTAACGAGTGTTTCTCTTAATTAGAGCATCCAATCGATGATCCATCTACAAAATTGATACAATAACACTAATATTTTTATTTTGGGATAAGCGGTGAGAATTTATTTTGGAGCAGTATAGGTTGAGAGGGTTTCCATTGTTCTTTCCCACAAGGGTTCAGTGTGACATTACATCCACATCACTGGATTGTAATCCCCTCTAGAGGTTGAGTCTCATATGGGGTATGGTATCCCTCCTCGAGATTTGAGTCAGATCCTCTATCACCCCCAATGGAGTCTATAGAATCACATAACATTCTTTAATTGGATGTTGAACCTCAATTTAAATGGCCACATTGGTAGGGTTCATGGAATCGCTCGGTTGGTTCTAGGCATGACCCCATATGTTGTGAGTTGATCTATATTGTGTATCTGGTATCCTTTAGTGAGTCTGGATTTGATCTATAGTGTCCCCCGATCAGTTCTGGGTCTGAGCCCCTCACTGTTTATCACAATATTCCTTGACCAATATGTTCTCTTTACGAAGTTCCCAAATGAGCTAGAGCTCTTTTTGAGTGTCTTTGATGATATCATGGCTTGAGGGTAGGTTTATCCAAGAATGAGGGTGATTCAAAAAATATAGTATGGATGAAAGATAGTTATGACTGACTGATGGATTGGTATCTCTCTTGAGTATATCAAGATGTTGTTCTTATATGTGATGTAGACATAAACCTGTACAGTGCTGATTGTACTTTCCATTGTTTTTTTACTTTGTGGTTTCAGGGTGTCATACTAATTATTATTATACTCACTCATGCACGGGGTTTCCCTAACATGTAGTGTCTTGTCCAGATGATCAACCTTTTGACACAGTCCTTGGTGGACCAGAACTAGATAGAGATTAGCGAGACCAGATAGAACATGTTGTGTTCATGATGCTTCAGATAGTTGTCCTAGTGCCTTTACTTCCATGTTGTAAATTTGTTACAAACAATTAATTGTGGAATTCATTTTCCTTATTTTTACTTTCTAGTACATTCACCATCATACACTATTGTGGGATCTTTGTGGTATTCAATAATTGTTTACATAGTGGTTTTTAAAATTTATCATTATATGTCTTGGAGATGTGTGTGTGTGTACAGGTATATAGTTGTGGGAAAAATTCCCTCATGGTGTTCTCTTGGAATGTTTTGGGTGTGATTGTGTTAGTTGGAAAATCCAGATGACGGAAAATGAGTATCATTGGTGTTTTTTATGACAGTTTTTCAAGGTGGTGTAGTTTCAAAGTGTTTTCAAAATTTTGGGGCCTCAAAATAAAGAGTGTAATGCTGGGAAATGAAAAATGTATTCATAGGAGTGAATTGTATGAAGAACATTTTAGAAAATCAGTAAAGGGTGAGAATTTCATACCATAATTCATGGGCCACATACCATGTTTTGGGAGTGTTACACATATGGATTGTCATTGAAATAGGGTATTGAAAACATAAGTGAAAATGCAGTATGCAAACCACATATGAAAAATGGTTTTCGGGTGGCTTGCGGTTCGTGACAGAAGAAGAATCGGTAAGCAGTGGAGATTGGATTGAAGATTTTAGAAATCATTGATTATTGGATTTTGCGGATATATTTTCCTATATAATAATTTCTAATCCCACTAATTACTATAAATATTGAAAATCATTAGAGAATATATTATTCTCTGATAATTTAACAAAGTCTTGAAGTGGTTCGCGCTGAAGGTGTTTGCAGGTATTCTTAACCTGTAATGGTCATCCAATACTCATAGAAGTAAGTACAGTGCTTAAAAGGAGTTGTATTGGTATGCCAAGGAGGAATCTCTAGTATGCATGACTGAAAATTCTGTTAGAGGTACGCAGAGTGAGAGCCCAGGTACATGGATGCGAAGACAGTACGCGAACAGAGAACAGTTCGTGGACATGATGGGTTTCACAAAAGAGATTCGCGGAATCATAATGCAATAGTGGTATGAGATAGTGAAGGCGGAGTCAGTCCATGAATAGAGGAGGTTCTTAGAAGAAGAAGCTGTTTGAGGATCAGGCAGTCCGCGTACCATACTTGGTACATAGTTCATGGAGGAGAAAAGAAGTTCGCAGTTTTCACAAGGAAGCTTGAAAAAGACTCAATTTAGTTTGAGAACTTATTTTCTGGTAACTAACAGTTCCCATGATGGTGGAATTCATCTATGGGGTAAAAGTAAATTCAATAGATCATTTACCTAATGTTTAGGATGTAAAAATTTATGAAAATTAAGGGTCCTATAGGTCCATCAATAGTGTTTGACCTATAAATCTGTAAACAGTGTGTGGATTCCATTCCAAGAGCATGGAGAGAAGGAAGAAGAGGATGGTGACCCTTTCCACCAGTAGTGAGACAGAGAAATATGCATAGGGTGTGATCCTTGGGAATGTAATGGGGATACAACCTTGGGAATGCAATGGGGAGACCTTAAATCTGGTAATGGAAGTGATCCTGGGCATAAAAGATCTAGCCCGAACACTCTACTCATTATTTTCAATGTGCCTTAGTGAATCTGGTACTTCGACACATTGATGTTGTATACTCCTTGAACGTAGCCAGTGAGGGCGAACCATGTAAAAAATTGAAGTTTCCTATGCATGATTTCATATCTTTTTGTATATTTCAATGGTAGGAAGAGAGAATTGAGTTTTTTCTAACAATGAATCAGGATCCCAACAAGAAAAGGTTTTAATATTTCATACCTTGGTTTACCCCCAACTAAGGGTATTTGACCTAGTGGACCTAAAAATAGTATAATGCCAACCATTTTTCGTATATTCCTACTCAGTGTTCTTCACTAGGCCCTGCCCTATTGGTGGAAATCTTGGGGTAGTCACGACATAGGCCGCACTAAGATGGTTTGTGACACTCACTTTGTAAAACCCATATGTTTTATGAAATATTTTATTTAAATAATTTTATTCTTCATTATCTTGTGTTGCATGCAATCATGAGTTTAAACGATCTGTATGACAATCTTAGTATAAAATTACTATTATAGCCAAGCTGTTAGGTTGGAAAGAATAATTATAACTAAATTATGAAATTGTATCTAAAATTCTTTGACTATCAATTAATTGTGAAAAATATGAATCAATTAGATATTTGTATTTTTGAGTGAGTTACTTATGGTAATAAAAATGATGTGATATATGTGTCCTATAATTTAAAAATATTTTTATATTCATCCAATGGAAATTTTAGTTATAGTGTATGAATGAAACCCTATTTGATGTATAAGAACTTATTTTTTTCAAAAAAAGTTTAGTTTTACACCATTGAATAGAGAACTCCTTTGAAATTAATATTTTGATAGATTAATATGACAACATAAAAATTTTATTTTGAACTGGGATATAAAAATTTACATATGTTCTGTTTCTAAAATGTTTCTGATAACATTCATGGTTTTATGAGTAGTAATAATTCTTTAAATTTTAATTGAAAAAAACATTATTCATTGAAATAACTTATATAGGTAAATTATATTATTTATTGATTTAAATGTATAAATAGAATATATTTTACCACTTAATATAATGTAGGTCATTTGAATTAATTTTACATTAAATTCTGATGTAAAAAAATTTCAATCTTTTGCAATATTTTATATTTTAAAACATGTATTATTATTTCAACAATGAGATTAATTTTAAATTAATTACTGCAACCTATGTATCATGAATTTTGAAAAATGGATTCAGTATTTAGAATTATTAGGTCCAAAATATGTTAATAGTCTAGTTTTATTTTTGGGCATTATTAATAGTATCATTGGAAATTATTTTTATTACCATGGTTAAAGATAAATCGGGTAATTAACAGTAAAAATAATATAATAAAATTAACATTACACCTATAAAAACCATATTGGATGACTAAATTAGTGCCTTATCGTCTACTTTTCAGAATGTAATATTTTAATGGCCACATACCTATTAATATGACAGGAATATAATAAAAACTAATGAATGTGATAAAATATTACAATACCATTTTATAAAAGTATATTAATATCAATATTTTGATACTATGAGATAATATACACTATAGATATTTTTTGGAATGATAAAAAAATTACCTACATAATAGAAATTTATTTATAAATTATAGATATTAAATAATCACCATTAATGATGAAACAATAGTGATATAGAAATTATCTTATTAATTGAAATATCAATAAATCGGTTTCAAAATATTAAAATAAAAAAATGAAGTAATTAATGTGCAAAAAAATTTCCTTGTTGAATTTGACGTTTTAGGAGTGTATTAAATATATTTTTTTGAATTTATCTTTTTGGTGGATTTTATTTAATGTCAGTTAATTAAATAGTGTAAAAATTGACACTAATAATTTTTTTAAAAAATAAAATTTTATTAAATTATTTAAAAATCATAAAAATAGTTAAAAATTTAAAAGATATAGTTATAAGGTCTATAAATTCATAAAATATCCATTTTTGGTCAATTTAAACCATAAAGTAAATATTTATAACCATTCAATATTTAGAATTCTATTACCACAATTAAAAATAAATTGAATAACTAAGTGTCAATTAAAAAGATATGGTTCAAATTGAAAAAATAGATTTTACAAAATTTATTAGTTTATGAAATTACAACCCTATATCATATTAACTTTTATATTGAGACATTTTTGTGGTTTTGGGTAGGGTTTTATTTTATTATAAAGTAATATTTTTTAAGATTCCAAAATTGCCCCTCAACTCAATTATAAAAGGTCACTTCCTCCCCCAACTCTTCACTAAATTTTGATCCTTCTATATCGACCATAACCTACCATTTTTTCATATAAAATTTACAATTTTCATTATATATGTCTTGTTCACCTTCAAAGGCCATCTCTAGTGCTCCAAGAATTGATTTAGAGGAAGCACATCGAGGAAGAGGTAATATATTCTATCGATTCTTTAAAACTTATTTCTTCTTATACCTCCTATTAATAAGTTGTCTCATTATAAATTAATAACATCAGTATCACCCATATATTTATATTTTATTATAAATATGAAACGACCATATTTTAACTTTTTTCCATCATATAGAAAATGAAATCACCAAGCGTGCCTACGTACGACTTACCATCCCCACACTGTGGTGTATTCTGTTTTTCACCAACACCATACTAGGATGGGTATAATGATGGAAATAGTAAATATATAGTATTATTATAAAATTTTAATAACTTTAATATATTATAAACCATCCACTTAAATTCCATTCAAATTTTTTTGAAATGATATAACTGCTCGTGCGTATGTACGACCAATCGTCGCCACGATGCGATGTGATTCATTTTACATGATCTTCATTAAAACATGATTATATAATTGAATTGAATGAATAAAAATTATATTTATTATAATAATATCCTTCTCTAAATTATTTAACTCTAACTTAACAAGTTTAAAAGGAACATATTGGAAAAATTGCGTACAAGAACATAAAGCAGTTAATATCCGGATAACGTGTGACAATTAAATGATACGGACATAGGAAGATAATATAATCATATATGGTATCATAGAAATTGATTATGATTCTGGAATAAGTCAATAGCATTATTTATACCATTATATAATAGATTCTAATACATATGAATGATATTAGACCTGTGGTAAGGGATAATTTTGCAGTCACATTTTTAACCGATACTGTTTATATGTAAGTACTTACTGGGGATATATTTATTATCTGTTTCCATGATTCTAAAACTCTCTTCATTAAATGTATACTAATCTTATTTTTATTTTTAGAGTCTTTTTAACGATTTTTTAATTATTCTACATGATATGGAAGTAATCATTCTTTTGTTTACCATACGAGGTACTTTTGACTTCTATAGAAAAAGTATTATAAGTTTCATTTTTAAACTCGTATGGTTTGAATTGATTTTACCCTTTCATAATGCCTTATTTATTTAAAGATTCCCCTAAAATCTTAAAATGTTATTTTCTTATAAAATTATTTCTTCTAAAAATGTATGTTATTTTGAGTAAGGAAAACGTTTTTTAAGAAGAAAGGATATTTTCCTCAACAACTAATTACAATAGTTTTCTAATACTTATTTTCCATCAAAGATGAATATTTTTAAATAAGGTAATATTTATATCCCAGTTATTACTATGATTTTATTATGATTGTGATGGAACATGATTTAATAAATCTATTTGTTTTATATCAATTATGATGGGATGTTGTTTAAGAAAGCCATGATATTTCATGGGTTATGTTTTGGTGAATGTGTTTATGTTTTTTTGGCACACATAAGAATAGTTTCATTATGATATGGGTGGAACCTATATCTCCATCCAATTACATGGGTTACAATTTATATCTCATGTGATAAAAATGACTAGAATGGAAAGTGTATCTTGTTCAGTAATATAGTGCTATAATGAGGAGTAAAATGGGTACAGTATGGACATTGTCTGCTATGAAGGTCGTGGAAATGAGCCTGGACTAATATGAAATTATTTTCTATTATTATTTGTATATTCCATGAAATTTCATGACTTATGTTAGGACTATTGGGATTACATTAAACTATTATGATTTATCCTATGACATGATATTATGATATTTTATTTGCATGATATGTTTTTTAAATGATGTGTTGTTATGATTACGATATGATTGATATTTCCCTTTTTTAAGCTTATGAATAAATTGATATCACCATTTAATATGATTCTTTTCCCCAGGTCATGAAGAAGGGTATTAATTATTATATGTCTAAAAGAAGACTAGTTTTGAAGAAATAAGCGGGAGGTAATGTTAATATTTTAGGAAGCGGTAGTTTATGTTTCCCGGTTTTTAAAGACACTAAACCTATATGGTCTTAGCGTGGTTATTGTTATTTTGTGTAACAAATATCATAAAATTTTTATTTAATCACTACTGAAAATCTGACCTTTCCCAACGGTTCTGAACCATTGGGAAAGCCTCCAGAATAGCTGGTATATCTTATACCAAAGTTTCTACAAACCATTGGTAAGTATCTATTGGGAAATATTTTCCGAATGGTTTACACAGAACCATTGGGATAGGTTTGAAAAATGAACCTATCCCAATAGTTTTTCACAACCATTGGGATAGTTTTTTCAAACGGTTTGGATTGAACCGTTGGTAAAACCAATCGGTTTCAAAGGTCTTTCCCAATGGTTTGAAGAAATCGTTGGGATAGGTAAATATATAAAAAAGAGTTCCAGTAGAGGTTTGAACCCACAACCTCCACATTACAAATCAATGAAATTACCACTATCCTAGAGTATCCTTTGTGAATATGTGAATATATTAATATATATTTATAATTTATATATTAATTTATTTTATGATATTCGAAAAATGTACTCATATAAAATAAGGTCACCTATCCCAACGGTTCTCAAAACCGATGGGAAAGGCCTATCCCAATGGGTTTGAGAACCGTTGGGATATGTGACCACCCATTCCCAATAGTTTGGCCAAACCATTGGGAAAAGTGTCCACAAAGTGGAAGTTTCCCCATGGTTTTTCCAAACCGTTATGAAATCCATACCAATTCCCAACTCTTTGGCCAAAACGTTGGGAAAAGTGACCTCAAAGTGGGCTTTCCCAATGGTTTGGCCTAACCGTTGGGAAAGGGGGCCTATACCAACGGTTTGCAAAAACTATTGGTATAGAAGCGTTCAGAAATGTCAGATTTCATGTATTGAATATCTACATGTATATTATAGGTCATTATAGTTGGTATTAGAGAAAATGTGTAGTTAACCTTGGTAAACTATGATGAGAGAACCTTGGTAATAACCTTAATAATATGTCTCAGTATAATTTTCAATCATATCCTAGTGTTTTTGAGTTGTTCGTGAATAATCTAGGATAAAACCTAAAGTGTCCTAATTTGGAATTTTATTCTTGAATTATGTGGTTTTCCCATTAGTGTCTTAAAAATGGATCATTACAATTAAAAAGTTATTTTCAGTTCAATAATGTTCTGAACTTGACAATTTCATCTTAGCAGTATATTTTCTAGAAGGAGAAGTTGATTAATGGTGGAATTTTATCATGAACATGAGGCAAAGAGATGATATTGAATCCAAGGAATGGGAAAATTTCGAGAAAATTTTTATAATAAGTAATTTCCACATATTCTTCAAACAAATATGGAGGAGGAGTTCCCTGAACATAAGAAAAAGGATCATGAATCTGTTACTACCTATAAATAAAATTTTACAAGGCTTTCAAGGTATGCTTTAGGATTTATTATCCAATAATAGAATAAAATTGATCTATTCTTTAGTGGCTTGAAACCAACTCTGAAACGGGAATTATCCAAAAGGGACTCCAATAGCTACGATGAAATTGGTCGATGTGCTCTCAAGGATGAGATGGAGATTGGAGTATCCCATCAGTCATATGGGTTTGATAAGAAGTTAAAAATGGAATTCAAGGGAAAATAAAAAAATATATCACTAAAAAGAATATGAGTTCTCCTTTATGCTCAATATGTGGAAAGAAACATGGATGACATTTTCTTAATGGGACTAGTAAATTTTTTAATTGTTTAAAAGAAGTTCATTGGGTAATTGAATGCCAAAGTGATGGAAAAATGATTTCCAAAGATGATAATATCAAAAAGGATACATAGAATGCACCCCCCACACTTCAATGCTACATGTTCAAGAAAATGGGGAATTATACCAGTGAATACCCTCATCCAAGTGTTATTGATTATAATCTATGTCAACAATCTTTTAAGGCCAAAGTCAAAGGAATGTCACATGCAATCACTATCGGTGACATGGTGTATGGTAATTTTGTAGTGAAAGGTACACTTACCATCCACTCTATTGTATGAAATGTTTTATTTGATTCTGGATCCACCAACACTTTTATTTTTGATAAATTTTCTATGTGCATCACTATATTACTTTTTCAATTTGATGTTGAGTTAGCTGTGATAGCTCCTAATATCACAAATATCATATCAAAAGTTTATTATTCTTATCCGGTTGATGTTTCTGGGAATTGTTTTTCTAAAAATCTTGTTATCCTTCCTATAGTGGAAGTTGATGGGATTATTGGCATGGATTGGCATTCTCTATATGGAGATCATATCAACATCCATGTAAGGAAAGTCAAATTTCATAATCCATATCAATCTATGATCACCTACCGATGAAAGGATGAATATTACCTTTCAGTAAAAAGTTCTCTTATCTTATGGGTATTGGTTCCTATAAATGAAGGTTATTTATCTCAAATTGTTGGAGGGAAACTGATTATTAAAAAAACACCCATTTCATGGGAGTTTAGTAATTTCATTCTGAAATTATTTCTAGGTATTCCACCAAATTTTGATGTTGGGTTTTCACTAGAACTCATCCTGGATGTTATACATATTTCAATGAAACTTTATAAAATGGACCTAATTAAGTTGTAGGAATTGAAGAATCCACTCAGAGGGAATCTTGATAAGGGATTCATAGGCCCAAGTGTGTCTCCTTGGGGATAATGTGTTCTATTTTTTATGAAGAAAGATGGATCAATGAGACTCGATATTGATTATCGATAACATAACATGATCACTATCAAAAACTAATATCCTCTTCCCTACAATGATGAATTATTTGAGAAACTACATGTAACACCCCAAGATTTCATAGTGTGTTATTTCATCAAAATAATTCAATAACATGCACTATACGCAACACTGAGTTCAATTGCACCATGACTTACCAAAAAAAAGCCATTAAAAGAGGTCATGAATAGTATTAACTAAATTTTAAACTTTATATAATCCTTATAATTTTAGAATCCATATTATGAGTTTCTTAGTCATAATGCAAGAACAGATTCATTTTCAGTATTGCACTTTTATCAACTTTTGATAGTGAAACCTTTTTAAATACAATATTTTAAACTTTTTGACTAAATGGAGACATCAAAAAATTTAAAATGAAACATCCCAAGCTTCCACGACACGCTTTCCTTTGAATAAAACAGTAGCGTGTGTTGTACGCAACTTTGAGTTCTAACACACCGTAACCAATCAAACTAGCTGTTATGAATAGTAATACCTACTTTTTGAAGTTATATATATTTTATATTTTAAAATGGACTTCATTTTTGGATTCGGAATATCAAATTTAGCCTAAGGTGAAATTTTGGTACTTTTCGGATAACTTTCATTTTTTTATGAATAGTGAAAATTACTAAATTTTAATTAAAAACAACTTTTTTAATCAAAATAATTAATAGTAATAAATTATGAATTTGAGTGGTTTTAAAGTATATTTAGAATATATTTTTACTATTTAATATAATTTTGGTCATTGGACATAATTTTACAATTAAACCGAACATAAACAAGTGTCAATCTTTTGATAGTTATTATCTCTTAAAAACACGCTTTTTTCTTTGACAGCGGGAATTAATTTTAAATTAATTTCTGCCACTTATGTGTTTTGAATTTAGGAAAATGGATTCCATATTTGGAATCAGGATGTTCAAATTGTGTAAATAGGTAACTTTTATTTTGAGACATTTTGAATAATTACTGCGGTAAATATTTTATTTACCATGGTTAAGGGTAAATCCGGTAAATAAGGGTTAAAAAATAATATTATAATAATACTAAATTACCCTAAAACGTGTCTTAACCCTATTTGTTGATACATGGTCGACCATGGGCATCTTTGTGTCAATTTTGGGACCCCATGGATCCACTTGTAAGTGATAATGACACTTTATTTTAATTAAGTCAAAATGAATACAAAAATGACACAAGCATATATCTTTTAGCAAAACAATTGTTACATAGGGTTATATAAGTTGGATTTTAGATTATAAATATTCATTAAAAATATAAAAAGATTTCCTACATAATGATATTTTATTTATAATTTTTAGACATTAAATAATTTATTTTATTTATGACACAAAGATGATGCAGTAATTACTATAATAGTGAAAAATTAAAATAATTGATATTATAAATACCCAAAAAAATATAATATGAAACTTTTAATGAATTAAACTAATTTTCTAGGATAATATGATATATTAGTATTGATTTAATTGACGTTGTTCGAAGTAATCAATATGTTATGAGTTTCACAAAAATCAACTATTGAATAGTGTCAAAATTGACATAAAAGAGTTTTTAAAACACATATTATATTATTAATTGATATTAAATTCCTAAAAATCTACGGTTCTGCCAAGAGACTTATATAAGGATAGGTTCATCATTAATGGACCACTTGGGGGTCTCTTGGATGTATATAGTATGTTTATTAACCATATTATATAAAAATACAAAGAGACATTGTAAAAGTGAAACTAATTAACTTAGAGTTAATACTTAATGATAAGGTTAATATAAGTACCAAAACCTGTCTAAATTATATTGGTTGAGTGGTTTTCGACCTATACCCACCTTAAACCTTTAATAATCAACTTTGGAGCCTTTAGAAACCGAATATGAATTTATTATAAATTAATATTTCTAACTTTTCCAAAGGTGCCCCTCACCCCTCTTATAAAAGGGCACTCCTCCTTCTCATTTCTTCACACCTTCAAAGCCTTTTGGCTCGGCCAAACTCTGCCCAAATACTCTCCCAACATCCCTCACTACAACCTAGAGGCCTCAGTTTGATCATAAAGCCAACCTAAGGAGCCCTTTTGATCAAATCAAAAGGAAGAACCCGAAGAAGAGATAATGATTTCACCACCCTTCTCCAAGTTCATTTCTTCTTCCACTTCTTCTTCCTTTGTTCTTACCATTCTAAAATAATAACTCCAGTATCTCACATATACTATGATGTTATTATAAATATGGTACAATCATATTAAGTATTCTATCCACCCTTTGAATAACAAGTCACCATACGTGCGTACGTACGGCTTACCGTCTACACGTCGTGGTGTAATTGTTATTCAATATAATATTATTTAGATGGGTATAATAATGATGTGTAACTCATGTAAATAATAAATATAACATGTTAATGATTCTGTATATATGATATACCATCCATTTATATATTATTTTAATATCAAAAGAATGATATTGTCGCTCGTGCGTACGTACGGACTACCGTCTCCACGAACGCGATGAGATTCATTCTCCATCGTATCCATTCAAGTATAATTATCATTTGATGATTTAAAAATGATGTTTAAGGACTGGCTATCATTCTGGATATGAATAAGATACAACAACCATGGCTTATGTAACAAAACATATAAAAGAAAATGAGTAAGTTAACTCCCGAAACGACGATAATTCTAAGATATTATTAACATATCAATGTTAAAAGATCATATATGATATCATATTAATATATATGATTCTTGTATAATTTAATAACAACTATTTCACCATTATACAGGAGGTTAACCTACCCCAACCAAGGAAAAGTACAAGGTAAGGTTTTACTTTACAACCTCTTCATTATCCAAGGTTGTTTATACGTAATAATCTACTGGGATCTCTTTATCATCCACATCCATGTTTCTTAAAAATGCATTTGAAAACATTTTTACTATTTACTAGAATATGAGTTAAATTCATTTATACCCTTTTTGACTTTTATAAGTGGTTTATAAAGGAATCTTTCGGTCGTTTTCAAAACAAGGTCCTTTTTAACCTTTTCAACAGAATTAAGGTAAGAATGTTTTTTAACTTATTCGGCGGGTGCGGCTATTTTCCGTCGTTATAAAATCTTCGAAGCTTCCCTTACAAGCTTATAAGAATATTTTCAAATAAAATGTTTTATTTTATATGGATCTTAAATTATTTCAAAATAAAAGGAGATATTTCTTTAAAAAGAATTTTGATTTCATCTATGTCAACATCCTTTGATGGATTTTAAGATTATTTGAAGTTGATTTATTATGATACAAAACTTCTATATTGTATTGAAGGTTTTGTGATATGTTTGACTGTGGATGTGCTATTTTTATACCATTCATAGTTTATGGTGAAAGTATTGACATTTTTTATGCTAGTTTTAATACGAATGTTTATGTTATGTTTAAACCTTTTCATATGGGAATGCATTGGACTTAATATGTGACGGGTGGAGCCCGCTATAGCTCCTCGATGCATCGGTAGGTCTCATGAGACAAACTAGTGTCTTGGCACAAGGCCTTGACAAAATCTTATTTGTAGTCTTGGCATGAGGCCTTGGCTATGTGGTTATGATAGTCTGGCATTATGCATTCCATCATTATGAAGGTGGTTATTGATTTTTCATGTGATTATTCGATTAGTAGAATAACCATGTGAATAAGTAAATGGCATTATTTCATTTCATTTATGCCATACTATGTTGAATGTTCAAGTTTTAAAGGCTTTTGTTTTAGTTATACATTGCCTTAAATGTTTATTCTTATTTATGAAAGTTTCCGCTATATTGTTATCCTTACTGGGCATTTGAGCTCACCCCTTTTCTATGTTTTATTTTTCCCAGGATGTGAAGAAGTAAATTATGAATGACCTGTAGGGTTATTATGTGGGGATATGAGTGTGGATTATGGAGACAATATGTTGTTGTAGTAGTTTTTCGTTTAATGATGTAATGTAAACCTTATGAATATATCTAGTGTTTCCAAGGCTACTAAACCAATCGGTCTTTCGAGATTTGATATTTCTTGTGATCATGCCAATGTTACGAAGTAATGCACCGACTCTGGGCAGATGGGGTCGGGGCGTTACAGTTGGTATCAGAGGAAGTTTAGTACAAACCTTGGAAGCTAGATTTAGATAAACTCTGATTAGAGCACGTAGACCTAAGATTAACATTGAGGATTAGTATAGAAGTACTTCCTAGAATATTGGTATTGTAGAGATTTTGTAAGTTTTCCGAGCAATACATCCATGTCTGGATACGAGCAGGTAGAGGCGGCTCTGGCACAGATGTACCTAGGGGTAAAACCCGAAAACACCGCTTTGAGCTAGACTCGAACGGGAACTGGTGCACGACAACGGGCCTTGCTGCACTCTTGGTTACGACACTCCCGGGGGATATGCTTAGGATAACTCTCATTTTCTTTACAAATCATTTTGAAGGGATTATGAGTATATACTTCCTCAAAGAAAACATTCTTATGATTATGGATTATATCCTTAAATAGTTCAATTTATGTTAATTGTTTTATAAGTATGGGATTGTGTATTTTGATTCATAAACTGATCTAGTGTATGCCATTGTTTAGAAATGGCGCCCAGTAGAAGGAATGAGAACTCCAGAAATGCACATGATCCAAAGAGAAGGAAGGATCATATCATTCATAAGCTAGAATTTATAAGAGAAATAGACTCCCATGTATTATCATCATATGAAGAAATAATATCATGTGTTGATAAGATAAGTAAATATTTTACTGAGTCCTATGGCTTTGAAGGGAAGCAAGAGAAGAAAAGGATGGAAGAGAGAAAGATGGATAAAAGTAAGAGGGAAAAGAAGAATTTTCCCATATGTGGTAACTGTGGAAAGAAACACCCTGGAACTTGCCTGAAAGGAATGGGAGTTTGTTATAAGTGTGGAGGAAAAGGGCACAAAGTACGTGACTGCAAGGGTAAGAAAATAGTTTTAAATGTACAATGCTTCATTTGCAAGGAGTTTGGACACTACGCGAACCTATGTCCCAGTCATCAGACTATGCCGCAAATGATGCTATTGGATAATAATCAAGTTATGATACTACCACAGATGAAGAGGATTGATTAGAGTTCTTATGTTGATTATGTCAATTGAGTGTTGTATCAACAATGCACTTGTTATAATAATTATGGAGTATATAAGGATTCTACTACAGTACTATTTCATTAAGGACTTGAGATTGTGTGGAACAAAGAAAAGTGACTCATTAGCAGGATAGATTTTTGGAAAATATATGGTTGAGAGAATGATAAACCATAATATAGTTCTGATACTGAGGTAGTGATTTTGGAATAATATGTGATTGTTTTGGATAAATTATATTGGATATTCTTGACTACCTTGGAACTGATTAATGATTTGTATATTCCATCATTGTTGGGGTTTAAAACATTTTTGGATTAATGAAGTATATCCAACATTCTATATGGAATAAGGGAGCATGAATGTAATCAATAAGGAATATGGTAATACATGATGAAGGTATTCATATGCTATTACGGGGTAAAAAGGATCTATATTATGTTTACCTTCCTTATGAATGTTGGACTGTGAGTTTGGACAGAAGTATTTTGGATAGTTCTAGTTTGGATTATTTTGGATTGCCATAAAAGGACAACCCGGAGGTCGGGCGGCAACCCGTCGCGTCCGGCAAGGCTGCGAGACTTGAACCCGCAACCAAAGGGCGACAAGGGTGTATCACCTACCACTATCCCATGAGATGTCCTAGATTAAATAAAGTAGTTTTTTAAAATATCTGGTAGATGAATTATAAATTTGTTTATTTTGGAACCCTCTATGAATAGTATAAATAGAATTTTTTTTACGAGTGAATGATGAGTTTTGGTAGAAATTTATTAATGGATAAAACTCTAATTATAAACTAAGTATATCTCCTTATGATCTTAGCCAATCTCATAAATAAATTACTCATCATTAATAAAAGGAACTTAGAACAAAAATGTTGTCCTAGATGGTACCTTAAATCATCACTAATTTAGGCTTTGGGATTGTTGGCCTTTTCATAGCCATGTTCTCTACCACTCTCCATCAGATAATTGATGGCTAGATTTTTCTTCCATATCCATATTTTCTTACATAGAACCCTAGTATGTGTTATTTTCGGTAATCTTCATACTTTCCACTCTTTATTTTAAATAGAGGCCTCATTAAGTCATTTTTCGATGTGGGATTTCAACTAAGATATTTTGAAACGTCAAAAATGTGTTATCCTAATACCCTATGTTTTGTTGAACCGATGGTATTTCAAATCATCATAGATTGATGAATTTAAGGACCTCAATTATACACTTGTTTGTGATTGATGACCTCAATCACTACCTATAAATATTTACATTTTTCCTCCGATTATATGTCTCTAATTTCCACCAATGTTCTCCTAATCGAGATCATAATTTGGTGGTGACCCTTTGATTTCTCTTTTCCTCATATTAAGACTAAATTTTAGTAACCCAATTTCCGATGTGGGTTTTCCCACAAATATATTTTCTACTTTAAAACTTTTATTTTTGAAGAACAATTTCAAATTACGAGGATGCAATTTATTGAAGGAGAGGAGAATGTAACACCCCAAGATTTCATAGTGTGTTATTTCTTCAAAATAATTCAATAACTTGCACTACACGCAACACTGAGTTCAATTGCACCATGACTTACCAAAAAAAAGCCATTAAAAGAGTTCATGAATAGTATTAACTAAATTTTAAACTTTATATAATCCTTATAATTTTAGAATCCATATTATGAGTTTCTTAGTCATAATGCAAGAACAGATTCATTTTCAGTATTGCACTTTTATCAACTTTTGATAGTGAAACCTTTTTAAATACAATATTTTAAACTTTTTGACTAAATGGAGACATCAAAAAATTTAAAATGAAACATCCCAAGCTTCCACGGTACGCTTTCCTTTGAATAAAACAGTAGCGTGTGTTGTACGCAACTTCGAGTTCTAACACACCGTAACCAATCAAACTAGCTGTTATGAATAGTAATACCTACTTTTTGAAGTTATATATATTTTATATTTTAAAATGGACTTCATTTTTGGATTCGGAATATCAAATTTATCCTAAGGTGAAATTTTGGTACTTTTCGGATAACTTTCATATTTTGATGAATAGTGAAAATTACTAAATTTTAATTAAAAACAACTTTTTTAATCAAAATAATTAATAGTAATAAATTATGAATATGAGTGGTTTTAAAGTATATTTAAAATATATTTTTACTATTTAATATAATGTTGGTCATTGGACATAATTTTACAATTAAACCGAACATAAACAAGTGTCAATCTTTTGATAGTTATTATCTCTTAAAAACACGCTTTTTGTTTTGACAGCGGGAATTAATTTTAAATTAATTTCTGCCACTTCTGTGTTTTGAATTTAGGAAAATGGATTCCATATTTTGAATCAGGATGTTCAAATTGTGTAAATAGGTAACTTTTATTTTTAGACATTTTGAATAATTACTGCGGTAAATATTTTATTTACCATGGTTAAGGGTAAATACGGTAAATAAGGGTTAAAAAATAATATTATAATAATACTAAATTACCCTAAAACGTGTCTTAACCCTATTGGTTGATACATGGTCGACCATGGGCATCTTTGTGTCAATTTTGGGACCCCATGGATCCACTTGTAAGTGATAATGACACTTTATTTTAATTAAGTCAAAATGAATACAAAAATGACACAAGCATATATCTTTTAGCAAAACAATTGTTACATAGGGTTATATAAGTTGGATTTTAGATTATAAATATTCATTATAAAGATACAAAGATTTCCTACATAATGATAGTTTATTTATAATTTTTAGACATTAAATAATTTATTTTATTTATGACACAAAGATGATGCAGTAATTACTATAATAGTGAAAAATTAAAAATAATTGATATTATAAATACCCAAAAAAATATAATATGAAACTTTTAATGAATTAAACTAATTTTCTAGGATAATATGATATATTAGGATTGATTTAATTGACTTCGTTCGAAGTAATCAATCTGTTATGAGTTTCACAAAAATCAACTATTGAATAGTGTCAAAATTGACATAAAAGAGTTTTTAAAACAAATATTATATTATTAATTGATATTAAATTCCTAAAAATCTAAGGTTCGGCCAAGAGACTTATATAAAGATAGGTTCATCATTAATGGACCACTTGGGGGTCTCTTGGATGTATATAGTAAGTTTATTAACCATAATATATAAAAATACAAAGAGACATTGTAAAAGTGAAACTAATTAACTTAGAGTTAATACTTAAATATAAGGTTAATATAAGTACCCAAACCGGTCTAAATTCTATTGGTTGAGTGGTTTTCTACCTATCCCAACCTTAACCTTTGAATAATAAACTTTGGAGCCTTTAGAAACCGAATATGAATTTATTATAAATTAATATTTCTAACTTTTCCAAAGGTGCCCCTCACCCCTCCTATAAAAGGGAACTCCTCCTTCTCATTTCTTCACACCTTCAAAGCCTTTTGGCTCGGCCAAACTCTGCCCAAATACTCTCCCAACATCCCTCACTACAACCTAGAGGCCTTAGTTTGATCAGAAAGCCAACCTAAGGAGCCCTTTTGATCAAATCAAAAGGAAGAACCCGAAGAAGAGGTAATGATTTCACCACCCTTCTCCAAGTTCATTTCTTCTTCCACTTATTCTTCCTTTGTTCTTACCATTCTAAAATAATAACTCCAGTATCTCACATATACTGTGATGTTATTTTAAATATGGTACAATCATATTCAGTATTCTATCCACCCTTTGAATAACATGTCACCATACGTGCGTACGTACGGCTTACCGTCTCCACGTCGTGGTGTAATTGTTATTCAATATAATATTATTTGGATGGGTATAATAATGATGTGTAACTCATGTAAATAATAAATATAACATGTTAATGATTCTGTATATATGATATACCATCCATTTATATATTATTTTAATATCAAAAGAATGATATTGTCGCTCGTGCGTACGTACGGACTACCGTCTCCACGAACGCGATGAGATTCATTCTCCATCGTATCCATTCAAGTATAATTATCATTTGATGATTTAAAAATGATGTTTAAGGACTGGATATCATTATGGATATGAATAAGATACAACAACCATGGCTTATGTAACAAAACATATAAAAGAAAATGAGTAAGTTAACTCCCGAAACGACGATAATTCTAAGATATTATTAACAAATCAATGTTAAAAGATCATATATGATATCATATTAATATATAAGATTCTTGTATAATTTAATAAAAACTATTTCACCATTATAGAGGAGGTAAACCTACCCCAACCAAGGAAAAGTACAAGGTAAGGGTTTACTTTACCACCTCTTCATTATCCAAGGTTGTTTATATGTAATAATCTACTGGGATCTCTTTATCATCCACATCCATGTTTCTTAAAAATACATTTCAAAACATTTTTACTATTTACTAGAATATGAGTTAAATTCATTTATACCCTTTTTGACTTTTATAAGTGGTTTATAAAGGAATCTTTCGGTCGTTTTCAAAACAAGGTCCTTTTTAACCTTTTTGACAGAATTATGGTAAGAATGTTTTTTTAACTTATACGGCAGGTGCGGCTATTTTCCACCGTTATAAAATCTTCAAAGCTTCCCTTACAAGCATATAAGAATATTTTCAAAGAAAATGTTTTTTTTATATGGATCTTAAATTATTTCAAAATAAAAGGAGATATTTCTTTAAAAAGAATTTTGATTTCATCTAGGTCAACATCCTTTGATGGATTTTAAGATTATTTGAAGTTGATTTATTATGATACAAAACTTCTATATTGTATTGAAGGTTTTGTGATATGTTTGACTGTGGATGTGCTATTTTTATACCATTCATAGTTTATGGTGAAAGTATTGACATTTCGTATGCTAGTTTTAATACGAATGTTTATGTTATGTTTAAACCTTTTCATATGGGAATGCATTGGACTTAATATGTGACGGGTGGAGCCCGCTATAGCTCCTCGATGCATCGGTAGGTCTCATGAGACAAACTAGTGTCTTGGCACAAGGCCTTGACAAAATCTTATTTGTAGTCTTGGCACGAGGCCTTGGTTATGTGGTTATGATAGTCTGGCATTATGCATTCCATCATTATGAAAGTGGTTATTGATTTTTCATGTGATTATTCGATTAGTAGAATAACCATGTGAATAAGTAAATGGAATTATTTCATTTCATTTATGCCATACTATATTGAAAGTTCAAGTTTTAAAGGCTTTTGTTTTAGTTATACATTGCCTTAAATGTTTATTCTTATTTATGAAAGTTTCCGCTATATTGTTATCCTTACTGGGAATTTGAGCTCACCCCTTTTCTATGTTTTATTTTTCCCAGGAAGTGATGAAGTAAATTATGAATGACCTGCAGGGATATTATGTCGGGATATGAGTGTGGATTATGGAGACAATATGTTGTTGTTGTAGTTTTTCGTTTAATGATGTAATGTAAACCTTATGAATATATCTATTGTTTCCAAGGCTACTAAACCAATCGGTCTTTCGAGATTTGATCTTTCTTGTGATCATGCCAATGTTACGAAGTAATGCACCGACTCTGGGCAGCTGGGGTCAGGGCGTTACACTACAAGAGATCAATACCTTTCCAAGATTTATCATCACTTAGGATATCATCAATTAAGGGTCAAAAATTAGGATATACCGATGATGGCATTCAGTATATGGTATGGATGCTATGAATGTATAGTGATTCCTTTTGGTCTTACTAATTCCCCCTCTATCTTCAAAGATCTAATGAATAGAGACATTAAATATTATCTTGATCAGCTTGTGGTAGTCTTTATAGACCATATTCTTGTCCATTGTAAAAGAAAGGAAGAACATGAATATCACTTGAGAATTATATTTAAGACCCTGGGAAAGGAGAAGCCTTATTCAAAATTTAAAAAGTGTGAATTTTGGAATTAGAAAGATTCATTTTTTGGTCACATTATCTCAAGAGATATGATATCTCTAAACCCAGCAGAAAAAGAGGTTATTGAAAGATGGTTAAGTTAAACAATGATTGCTGAGATCCGATGTTTTCTTGGTTTTTATGGATATTATCAACATTTTATTGAATGATTTTTCCCAATTATCTAATCCACTCACCAAGTTGACTCGGAATGGAGTCATGTTCATTTGGATGGAGGAATGTGAAGATAATTTAAATGGACTAAAAATAAGGTTATCAAGTGCCCCTATGCTCACAATTCCTTGTAGTGGAGAATTGTTTGGTATCTATAGTGATGCATCCAAGGTGGGGTTTGGATGTTTTTTATTGAAAAATGATATGGTGATAGCATATTTCTCACAATATTTGAAAATAACTAAGAATAATCACCCATCTAAGGAATGGGATTTAGATATGGTAAACAATGCATTAAAAATATAAAGGAATTATCTTTAGGTTGAAATGTGTGATATTTATACTAATCATAAAATTTTAAAGTATATTTTCACACAAAAGAATATAATTATGCAATAAAGAAGATGGTTTGAGTTTATTATACATTAAAATTCTCAATACATTAGTACCATATGAAAGAGAACAAGGTGGAAGATTCTTTGAGGATCACGAAGGATCCAATATTTCAAGATTTTCAAATCATAGATCTAGAAATTTTAATGGAATGGGATAAATCGTATAATTATCAAATGAATGTTCAACCATTAATACAAGTGAATATTAAGGAGGTACATAAGAAATATGTCGATATAAAAAAAAGGTGACAAATGTTCATGTATTCAACCTTGACTGTGATTGAATAACAAGGTTTAAGAACCAAATTTGTATTCATCTCATACAAGAATTAAATAAGGATATTCTGGAAGAGTCCTATAGTTCATAATTCTTTATACACAATGGAAGAAACAAGATCTACATATACCTAAAAGAGTTCAGATGGTGGGATGGAATGAAAAGAGATTTCGTTTAATTTGTCTCTTGATTCTTTGTTTGTTAGCAAATTAAGGATGAGAGGTAGAAGTCTACGGGAATGTTACAACCACTACACATCCCAGAACTAAAATGGGAATATATTACTGTGTAATTTGTCATTAGTCTTACCAAAACATCTAAAGAAAATATTTCTATCTGGTTTATAGTTGATTTCCTTAATAAGTCATCTCATTCCATTGTAATTAGAGTGTATTTCTCCCATGATCATATTTCAAGGATACATATAAATGAAGTGGAAAGATTACAAAAAGATAAACAATCAATTATATCTAATAATTATTCGAGGTTTACCTTGAAGCTCTGGAAAATTCTTCAGCATGCTCAGGATACATAGTTATGTTTCTGCACTTCTTATCATCCTCAGAAAGATAGTTAGTCAGACAAGACAATTCAAACTATAGAAGGGTTGTTAAGAGTTTTCTCTATGGATTTGAAAGTTTTTTTGGATCAACACATACTATTTTAATAATTTTATTACAATCATAGATTTCAATACAATATTTAGATGCCTTCTTATGAATCCATCTATGGAAAACAGTGGAGAAACCAAACATGTTGGGATGAAGTTTGGGAAAAAAAGAATTTTGGACCTGATTTTGTTGATGAAATGGAAGAAAGGTAACATCTATTCAACAAAACATAAGAGAAGATCAGATTCAAAAAAAGTTATGTTTACAATGGATGAGAAGACCTAGATTTGAAGTGGGTGATATGATGTTCTTACAAATATATTCTTAGAATAGAGTAAAAAGATTTAGAAAGAAGGGCAAGCAAATCCCTAGGTATATTAGTTCTTTTGAAATTGTGGATCATGTTGGGAAGGTAGAATACTGGTTGGGACTTATAGAAAATCTATCTCAAGTTTATGATGTGTTCCAAGTATATGTACGAAGAATGTATATACCTGATCCTTCACATGTACTAATCTCATAAGTCGTACTGCCGGAGAAAGATCATTCATATGAAGAACAACCGATAGGGATTCTAGATCGTAGTGATGAAGATCTATGAAAACAGACCACTCACTTAGTAAATGTTTTATGGAGGAACCACCAATTTTATGATGTCACATGGGAACTTGAGGATATTATGAGAGGGAGGTATCTTCATCTGTTTGTTTTCCTGTGAAAAATTTGGTGGGTGAAATTCTTTTTAAGGCGGTATAATATAACATCTTGATGTTTTTATAAAATATATTCTTTAAATAATTTTTATTATTCAATAGCTTTTGTTGCATGAAATCCTGGTTTTAAACTAACTGTGAGACACCATTAGTATAAAATTTCCGTTATATACTAGATGTTAGGTTAGCAGGAATAAATATAACTAACATATTAATATTCTTTGAGAATTCTTTGGCAATCAATTATTTATGAAAAATATAAATGAATTAGAAAATTTTATTTGTGAGTGAATTACTTTTTGTAATGAAATTTATGTGATATATTTTATTTATATATTTAATAAAATATTCTTGATATTCATCCATTGGATATTTTAGTTATAGGGTATGAATTGAACCCTATTTGATGTATAAAAACCTATTTTCTAAAAAAATTTTAATTTTACACCATTGAATTTGGAACCACTTTTAAATTCATATTTTCACACATTAATATGAATAAATAATCATGTTTTTTTGAATTGATATATTAAAATTATCTTTTTATGAATTTTAGATATTGGTTGATAACTTTTATGTTTTGATAAATAGAGAAAATATAATAAATTTTAATTGAAAAAAAAAATTTTATATAAAAATAATTTATATGGATAAATTTTATTATTGAATGGTTAAAAGTATAAATAGAATATAATTTTACCATTTAATATAATTTAATTCTTTTAAACTAATTTTATATTAAATTTATCTGTAAAAACATTTCAATATTTCTCAACATTCTAACTTTTAAAACACATTGTTTCCTTTAAACAACGGGATTAATTTTAAATTAATCACTTCAACATATGTGTTTTATATTTTGAAAAAAGGATTCTATATATGGAATAATTAGGTCCAAATTATGTTAATAGGATACTTTTATTTTTGGGCATTACGAATAGTAACATTGGTAACTATTTTTTTTACCATGGTTTAATGTAAATTGGGTAATGAATGGTATATATATAATATTATAAAATTATCATAACATATTAAAAAATATTATTGGATAATTAAAATTGACCCTCATCATCAATTTTTAATAATTTAATATCTTAATGGACAATTACATATGAATATGAAATGAATATAATAAAAACTATTGAATGTGACAAAATGTAAGATTCTTGTTTTATATAAGTATATTAATTTTAATATATGGATAACTAGTAGATATTATGAACTATATATATTATTTGGAAATATAATACAATTACCTACATAATAGAAATTTATTTATTATTTTTATAGATTAAATAATTACCCTTAATGAAGACACAATAGTGGTGAAAACATTATTTTATTAATAAAAATATAACAAAATGGATTTACAAATATTAAAAGAAATATATAATTAAAAAATTAATATTTTCCATAAATATTATAGGTGATTGTGACATTTTATAAGTGTATTAAATATTATATTTCAAATTTATCTTATGTGTGGGTTATTTTTAAATTCAATTAAATGAATAGTATTAGAATTGCAACTATTGATATTTTATGAAAATAACATTTTATTATATTATTTAAAATACATAAAAATGGTTAAAAATTACAAAGTGATAATTATATGGTATATACCTTCCTAAATTAAACATCTATGGTCAATTGACACCATTTAAGTAAATATTTATAAACGAAAATTGTTTTGAAGAAGAAAAACAAATTTCCTCAAGAATTAATTTCAAGTGTTTTCTCAAACTTTGTTCCCATCATAGATAAAAATCTTTAAAAATGGTTATATTTATATCCATGATATTACTATGATTTTATAGTGTTTATTATGGAATGTGATTTTGGAAATAAATTTTTTATATCAATTATGATGGAATGATGTTTATAAAAACCATTTTATTTCATGGGTTATACTATGGTGAATGTTTTTGAGTTTCTGTGGAACACAGAATAATTGTTTCATTTTGAGATGGGAAGGACATATATCTCCCTACAATTCATTAATCAATGATTTATATCTCAAGAAATATACATGACTGGAATGGAATGTAAATTTGGTTCAGTAATATATTGTTGGAACGAGAAGTGAACTTGGTTCAGTAATGGACTTTGTCCACTATGATGGTCTTGGAAATGAGTCTTGACTAATATGAAATGATTTTATAGGAATATGTGTGCATGAGAAAAAATTTAAGGTCTTATGTTTTGATTATTGGGATTACTATTTCATTTTTATGATTTATCCCATGACATGATATTATGATATTGTAATATGCATGATATGATTTTCAAAAGTAATGTTCTTAGGATTATGATATGATTGATATTTCCTTTATTTACCCTTACTGAGATTTGAGCTCAACTTTTCACATTTTTCTTTTACACAGGTTATGAAGAAGGGTATTAATAAATATATGTACAAAAGGATTCTATTTTTTAAGAAATATGTAAAAGACAATATAGATGTTTTAGGAACTAGTTGTTTATGTTTCTCATTTTCTAATGACACAAACCCTATAAGGTCCTAGAGTGGTTTTTGTTATATTGTCTAATAAATATACATAAATTTTGATGTAATATCTACAAGTAAATTATGGGGTATTATACACATTTTCTAGAAATTACACGAATTCATTTAGTTAAGGTGTCTTTATTAATCAAAATTTGAGTCTAAAAAACAAGATAACTAACACAACTTAAAGTAAGAACTAGTGAACTCATGATTGTATTGTGATTTATCAAAAAATTTATCAACAAGTGTTTATTTTAAGAATATTTTCAATAATCACATGATACAACATACATAAATAATTTTGAATATAAATTCATAACTCAATTTAGATATTTCAAAACACTTTTATGTAACTCTCAAAATTTCTAATAAATACATATTTAAAAAAAATAATATTCTTTCCAAAAAACCAAATTTTGTGACCTCATGGACATTATAGAATTGAAAAAAATTATGTTTTATTTAATTTATAATTTTTTCAAAAGAGAATCATATAGAAATGTTTTAGTGTACCCAAAGATATAAAGGTATCATTATTGGTCTCAATAAAACACATGTATATCCGTATCTGTATCCAAAAGTTGTATCTTATATAAGTATGAATTATCATATAATAATTTTATAAGAAATAAAGAGACTATTATATAGTAATTATTTCAATTCTATATAAACAACTTATATATTCTTGATTATTCACGTATGAACTAACCAAATGCATTGACACAACACATTTCATTCACCAAGATAGACGACTACATAAAATTTACATTATGATAATTGATTAAATACATAAATATAACTTATCTATGAATATATATATATACATTATTAGTGTATATATATCAGGGTTAAATTTCCATATTTATCATATGACATGAAAAATACCATATTATTTCGACCTCTACTGTGTACATGACCAACAACATAACCAACCACCACTGAATATCATTTCCCCAATAATAGAATAATAAATGTATAAAAGTGTAAGGGTTATAAATATAAGTATATTTTAAACCTAGGTTAATGTAGATTAAATAAGAAACATGTGACCTTGATATACGAATGATATTGTTTTTTATACTCTATTTTGTATATATATTGGAAGATCCAACTTAAAAATATCTATTTTTCCTCATGATAAAATTCCATATGTTTATATAAAACCCAAACAACACTAATATTTTCATTTTATCATATTTTATAATACTCAATAATGACCATAGATTATAGATCACTCAAAATAATACATTAATAGGAACTTATCCATACAGTTTGTGAGATATATGTAGTTAACTTAATATAATGAAAAAGTGGAAAATATTTTATTTTAACATGATGTATTTTATATATTTATATACAAATTTAAGGAGATTATAAAAATCATACACAAGTTCTTTTTTAATCATATCTCATATGATATACCACTTTTGAGGTCTTATATTTGTTATAATTCTAGGGTTTTATTAAACTCATTACATATTTATGTGACACCAGCCATTTCATTGTGTGACCATATGCTAAAAACTCCCACTAAACATCCTTAATGTCTTAACATATATAAATAAAACATTTTTTAATAATAGTTTTATTTGGAATTATCATTTTTTATCTTCCAATATTTGAATATAGTATTCAAAAAATCTTAATTCACAACATGTAATGTTATGATGTTATTGAATTTTTGTATCTAAAACATATATAAATATATCTATTTTATTTATCATTATTTTAGAACTTTTTCTTTTAAATAACTCCATTGAGATCATTTGGTAACAAATATAAATGTACTTTTTATAATAATATCATTCATTACAAACATACCCAAAACACTTTTAGATTATAGAGTGAATTTAACTTTGAATTAAACTGATATAATCATTTATGTGTTAAACATATGACATCTCCATTTTCAAAAATACTTTTACTATCCTCTTAGAAACTATATTTTTAAAAACTAAACTTATAATACCTAAACTTTTTTAAATGCTAAGAGATAACAATTATTTCATTTGTAGAAATATTTTTTTAAATAAACTAATATAATACATATCATATATGAAATTTTATATATATAGAATAATATTTTGAAGAGCGAAGTTTTCTAAACATTTTATTTTTTGGTGGTAAAAATTGTCATGTATAATACACTTTTATCCAAGATAAATCTTATTTTATCCTTGCATTATTTTTAACCATCCTATATAATTGGATCAAATCATAAACCAGGTATATAAAAACTATTACCTAATTCTTTGAAAATGCACAAAGGTTCCATAAAAACATTCTTAAGATAGAAAAATAAAAAAAATATAATATTTAAAATTACTTGAAATTTGAAATAGTCTAATTTAGACATCTCTTTTGTGTAGCAACCCATTAATCCATCATATTAATGCATACTTAAAGCTCTAACCATCAAATATTTATTAGATCTGAACTATTGTACATATTTAAAAAGACTATATATTATAAAATTATACCATTAAATATAAAAAATGATATCTATAAAATTATTACCATACATAGACTCTTAATAGAATTTCTTCAAACACTATATGTATTCTAGAAAAAACATTCCTCAATGAATAAGTACAAAACAATATAAATATTACCAGTCATTAAAAATTATTGTATGTTTTAATGACCAATGTTGATAATTGGAACCTCTGATATTCTTCTAATATTATAAAATTTTACCCTTATGTACATTTTGTAAATTATCCATTCTTGGGCCACCCATTTCCTATTCAAATATCCTAAATATGTTGAGAAGATTATATAAACAGTTAATAAATTAATTAAAATTGGAATTTATAATAAATTTTCAATATCATTCTAAACATGATTATAAAATGATGTCTACAGTTGATTCAAGTTTTAATGGAGATTGAAACATCACCAACTCATTGAAATATCAAATCACATTGACTATATGAGTAGAGTTTTAATTTCCATCGAACATATTGTATCTAATCAATCCCTTTAAAACTTCATACATCTCATTCAGAGCCTATTCTTGATAGAACCTTTTCAGTTTATCTATCATGTTTAATTTTTCAAAGTTATCATATTGTTTTTTTGAATTAATCTACATGGATATTAAAATTATAGTGAATATATCTACTGAATCATTCAATTGAAAAAAAAATCATCTGGATACATTTTTTGAACAAAATCTAACGTCATTTATTAAGATGGGGTTCTCTAAAACATGGATTTTTTTCATATATAGAAATGATTATTACTATTATATGTCAATCTATAAAATTTATTCCATTATATTTTTTATAATATATAATTAATCTCAATGTTAAGTTTGATGATGAGGATTCATGTTTTATCGACAAAAAAGTTTGTATCAAATGGGTATTATATTTTAAAATAATATAATAATTTTATTTATTAAATATTCTCCCCCCAAATTTTGACCCTTTTAAATTTAACATAATATCAATTGTTGATCAAGGATCCATATTTGACTAAAACATTAAATTTTATTTCGTATTACTCTTATCACTTAGTTATATTAACAAAACCATTTCAATAATATAATATGTGAATCCTGGAATTATAAGAAGGAAATTACTTTAAAAAATTTATCATATAAAATATCCCTAGACTATTTTTATGGTATCCAAACCTGCAAGGTTTTCAACCATTGTGTGACCCAAAACTCATTCCATATTTAGAACCTTATACAATCAGGATACCCCATAATGTGCTTGTGTTAAACAAGATTATCCTTGTTCCCTAATTTAGTAGAACCTACCTGTTTGGATGATTGAGATATTGACATGTATTCACTCTAGTGGGAATATGCCACTTAGTATTATCAAGAAGTTTTGAAATTTCTCCTTCATATCTAATTTATTCCATTCATGTAGGAATATATTTAATGATTTTATTTTTACATCCAATACCTTCAACTAAATTAAAATGTGAAAAACATATTAATATTTAACCATTTATATAACACATGATTTTTGTTAATTAACCAAAAATAATAATTTTATTCACTGATATATAAATCAATATCATTCATACGGTACATGAATCTTTCACGAACCGTCCCCTAGGTCCCGTGTCGTGACTACCACAAGCCCGCCTTTTAGAGGCCATGGGCTGGCGACTAGCACGAAAGGCGTAAATCCATAAATTGGAAAGCCATTGCCTTTATAACCGAAAACACACACAATAGAGTACAAGCTGCAAGCAAAACACTAAGTAAAATTGTATACATGAGAGTACTGAAAAGTAAAGGGGTAGGAAATACACGCCCAACTGAAAGTACAAGTACAATTGAAAAGAACAAAAATAATTGAAAGCTGAAAATCAACTCCTAGATCATCGACCACAGATCTAACCTGAAGGGTAGGTACTAATAGCCTCCTCATCACTCCACGTCCGTCAGTCTCCTCTGGGTTCTGACTCATCGTGAGTTCCACCTCTGGGTAGCCTCCAATCCGCGTACACTCAGCCTCGGTCAGCGCTGTCTGTCTTCTGCATCCAACACAATGGGGTGTGGGCATATACTGTGTAGGGGTGAGTATAACGATACTCAATAGGGACCCCGAGACCCTCAAGCTCTCACAAAATTCAACAAAGATAAACCAAAAATTATGAAATCAATGGATAGCCATTACTTAGGTATATTCCCATACATATACCTATGTTATCAAATAACTCATCTCAATCATGAAGAAAACACAGGAATCACTAACTCATCTCACATAGGTATACAAATTATGTAAAGAGATATAGATGATCAGATATAGCCTCTGAATCATCTAAGCTGTTAGACCCACACATGATCCAAGATCAGCTATTCTATCGGACAAATACATGATCCATGAATAGAAGTCAGAACAGTCGGACAAACACATGATCCATGAATAATAGTCAGAGCTATCATACCAACACATGATCAAGGACCATCTATTATGTCAGACCAACACATGATCCCGGAACAGAAGTCAGAACATTCAGACAAACACATGATCTAGGAATAACTATTCTGTCAGACCAACACATGATCCGAGACCAAATATTCTGTCAGACCAACACCAGATCCAGGAACCGATGTCTGAAATGATGAACCAACACATGACCCAGGAACTGTAGTTAGAGCACAACCAGCCACAGGGTTTCCACAAAGCATGCTTGATTCCGGGAGGGTCTTCTTCTCAATCCAAGAGTCGATACTTAAAATGCCTCAAAGTCCCATGAAGAAGTATCTCAAAAGTCTGTCATGTCATAGGGGTTTCAATGCAACAGATGACGCCTCAATTGGACGCTTGGTCTGTGAGTTATTAGCCTTTTAGTCACGGGGGCCCAGTTAGATTTGTGTAAAATCCAACCTAACCGTATCTCAAAATATACCCCGAACTCTAGTGGGGTATTTTCAAAGGGACTGTTGTATTCGATGAACACCAGCATCGCTAACGGTTCGTCAAACGGACTTCCGGTGCTAATGATATGGCCAAAAAAGAAAAGGGGTCGGTAGTGGGCTCGGGTCCGGTCCGACCCGGTCGGACCGACTTGGCCCAACACAGTCTGGGACGACCCCATCTTGGTCGACCACGTAAATCCCAATGGGTATGACCCGAACCATTGGGCAGGTCAGCTAGCTAGGTTTGGCCTGGTCCGCTGGGCCTGGCCCAGCGGACTACGGGGGCGGTTCGGCCCGGAGGTCGCTACGTAGGCGGCTCGGCCTGTAGGCCGGGGCTGGTTCGGCCAGTGCCACGAGGGGCGTGGTGTGGTGGGTTGGTCCGGGAGGTTACCAGGGCAACGGGAGGACGTGTGGGGCGCCAAGAGGCTGCGTAGGGCACGGGCAGGCCGACAGGGCGCCACGAGGCCGCACACGGCACGGGCAGGGTGCCTGGCAGTGAGTGGGCATGCCGCGTGAGGGGAGTATAGGCCGTACGAGTCATGGGGCAAGACGGATGCGTGCTGAAAAGGTCACGCATGAGGCCACATGGGGGGCGGGGGAGGCCGCGGGCAGGCCGATGGGGCGCGCGGGAGGCCGCGGGCAGGCCGGGATGGCTAGTTTGGCACGATTTGGGCATGTGCTGTAGAGACCCAAAGCTTGACGTACATGGACATTACATTACTTTTGCAGAATACTTAATACATAACAAAAATAGACACAAAAGGACCGTAATAGTTTAGTGTCTTTGGAAACTCGGAATATAATCTTCTAATCGTGGTGAAAGGTCTTTAATATCTCCCATAAACATCTCCCCATTTTATTTCTTTACCTAAAACCTTTCTTTATATCCTGAGGAAAAAAATATAAAGGGTGAGATCAAATAATCAGTAAGGGAAATCATGGATAAAATAAAACAAACCGTATACATTTGAATATAAAAACATGAACATAATGTTTAAACATTGAAATCATGAGAAGTGTGATAAAACATGGTAGTGCGTAAAGCATAGATCATAATAGAACATCAATCATGATAAAATAGCTTGGAAATAAAACTTGTAATTGTGGAAAAACATTAAGCACATGATATTATTTCTATAGTAGTCAAGTCATTTCTTCCAAGACCATCTTAGTGGACAAAGTCCCTTACTAAACCGGGTTTACATTCAATTTCAGCCCTGTATTACTGAACCAGATTTACATTACATTTCAGCCATGCCTATCTCATGAGATATAACTCTTTACCCTATGTATTTGAGGGAGATATAGGTCCCACCCATCTCATAATGAAATCATTCTTTCGTGTGCCACAAAATAGACATACATCATTCATAATAACCCAACGAATAAAATGGGTTTCAAAAACATCATTCCATCATAACATAATCCATATAAAACAAATGGATATCATTTCATCATAAGTTAAGTGAAATCCTGTAAATCATAGTTAAATTTTACTTGAAACATACATATATGAAATAATGTCATCTTAGATGGAAAATGTTTTTGATAAATCACTTGAAATTAATTCCAGAGGAAAATATCCTTTCATCTTGAAAATCATTTCTTTTCACAAAAATCCATTAAATTTGTAAATAAAAGTATTTTTTTGAAAATATTCATGAAATCGTGAATATTAATGTTCATGAAAATAAGGCGTTATGAAACTGTAAAAATCCATTCATGCCGTACAAGTATAAAAAATATTCTTCTCGTACTTTTGCAGGAAAAGTCAAAATGTACCTCATATGGTAAAAAAATAAAAGATTCCTTACATTTCATGTAGTAAAAGTCAAAAATGGATAAAAATTACTTTAAACATACTTGAAATCATTTTTATAAAACTTGGACATGGATGATAAATATAACCCCAGTAAATACTTACGTATAACCAATCTCGGATAGAAAACAATTGAGATTGCAACATTATCCCTTACCTTAGGTCTGATATGTTTCGTATGTATCCAAACTTCCTGTATAATAATTTAAATAATGTCATTGACTTATTACAGAATCACATTTATTGTTATGATATCATATATGGTCATATTCTTAGCTTCTTATTAGTAATATTTCATTGCTACTTGTTATTCGGGTGTTTATTGCATTATGTTCTTATGTGTGTTTTGTCGAATAAATTCTTATTCTTCTTTTTGGGTTATAGATACCTCATTTCCATAATGTTATTAGTGTAATATATATCATATTTACTCATTCAATTCATTTATATAATCATTATTCACTGAATATCATGTATAAAGAGTCGCATCACATCGTGGAGATGGTAGGTCGTACGTAAGCACGAGCGCTGATATCGTTCCCATGATCGTGGAATTGAATTGAAGTGTATGTATACTATTTCAGAATAAATATCATTTTACAATAATCCTATATAGTTATTCTTTACACCATTATACCCATCCAAGTAAGTTGGTGGTGGAAAACAGATTACACTACGGCTTGGAGACGGTATTTCGTACGTACGCACGCATGATGATTTCATTTTCCGTAGGATGGATAGAAGGTGAATTAGGGTTGTTCCATATATATAATAACATATTAATATATGAGTGATACTAATGTTATTACTTCATAATGAAACAAATAAATAAGAAGAAGTCCAAGAAGAAATAAATTTGAAAGAATCAGTAATAGATATTACCTCTTCTTCGACAAGCCTCTTTGAATCCTCATCTTAGAACACTAAAATTGGTCTTTGAAGAAGACTAGGACTTCTAGGATTTTTCTATGGAAGTGTAGAAGAGAAATTGTTAGGGTTTGGTGGATCATGAACACACAAAGTGGTGTGAGGAGGAGAGGGAGGAGGTGCCCTTTTATAAGGGAGGAGAGGGGCACCTTTGGAATTATAGGAAATATTAATTTATAATAAATTCCAACCCCACATACAAACCTACAAAAATGACTCAAATCAAAATATTAGATGATATAGTGTTGTAATCTCATAATACAATAAAATTTTGACAAGTTGGGTGTTTATTTTAAACATTATCAACATGATTTATCCTTATATAATCTATTTAATTTTATTTGTGGTAATAATATTGTAAATTTTAAATGGTAATAAATAATCACTTATGTGTTGTTAATTTTAAATAATTGGATACTTTATGACAATTTAGACTATATAAATTTTAATTTATAATTTTTAAATATTTCTTTGATTTTTAAACAATTTTATAATATGTAATTTTTATAAAATAACAATAGTGTGAATTTTGACACTATTCATTTGTTTGAATTTAAATAAACTATACAGAAGATATGTTCGAACTAAAAGATTTAATATATTAATAACATGTCATATTTATCTATAAAATTAGTGGAGCACATTAAATAATTGATATTATATTTATTTTTATACTTGTAAAATCATTTATTAGATATTTCAATCAATAAAATAATTTCAACATCACTATTGTGTCATAGTTAATGATAATTATTTAATCCATTATAATTATAAATAAATTCATATGATGTATATAATTTTATTATATTTCTAGAAACTATTTATATATGATGTTTTATGATGTTTATCACTAAATTAAAATTATTACACTTATAATATTTAAGATAGAGACATGTTGTCACTTTCTTTGGTTTTAATAATAATTATATTATTTCATCGTGAAAAGTCCATGAAATGAATCTAGTACGACCCTTAGGTGATATGGGTCGACTTTTATTCATCCAATAGAATTTTGGAATGTGTTAGTGTAATTTTATAATCTTATTTTTACCCTTAATTACCAGATTTACCTTTAACTGTAGTAAATTAAAATTACCATAGTTACTATTCATAATATCAAAAAAATAAAAGTATCCTATTAACATAATTTGGACCCAATTAATTCAAATATGGAATCTATTTTTCAAAATTCAAAACACAGAAGTTTTAGTAATTAATTTAAAATTAATACTGTTGTTAAGAAAACAGGTTTTAAAATTTAAAATATTACAAAAGATTGAAATGATTTTACATATGAATTCAATGTAAAATCAATGATAATGAAATACATTATATTAAATGGTAAAAATATATTCTATTTATACTTTAAAGTCATTCAATATTATAATTTAACCATATTAATTATTACGATGAAAAAATTTGTTTTTAATTAAAATATAACATGTTTTTACTATTCATTAAATTATGAAAGTAATCAGAAAAATATAAAAACATTATCCAATGTAAATTTTTATATCCTGATTCAAAAGAAGAAGTTTATTTTCTAAAATTTAACTTATAAACTTTCAAAAAATAATATTTAAAATGGGTGCACCATCAAAAGGTGACAAAACTGCATTTTTTTTAAAAATACTTAGTTTACCAGAAAAAATTATTTTGTTCTCATACCATGTTCTATAAAATGTGTAAGATTAATTATAATGTAATATAATTAAAAATTAATTTACTAATAATAATAATGTCTTGTTTATAATAATATTATAACTATATATCATTGTTTAGTGAAACCTGGTACACGCTATCGAGGAAGGTTCTGATTGTGTGTAATGGAAGCCAAGTCAGGTTTGCGTGTAGTGAAAGACTTTTTCATGGTTTCCTATAAAAAAATCCAACCATATTTCATTTATACATTGAATATATATATATAAACTCAATTTTGCGTAGAATAACTACTATCAAACAAACTTGAAATTGTGTATAACATGATCCAAGATTAGTGTTGTGTATACCGAAAGCTAATACGGTGTTGCGTATAAAGCAAGATAATATTGGTGTAGCATACAACAGAAGATATGAAAGAAATTAAAAAATATATATCTTAAAAAATCTCGGGTTGTTACATTATACCCCCTTAAAATGAATTTCTCCCTCGAAATTCATCGGGGTTATAAATGGTTTACTATTCATAGAAACCCGCATCGTAAAAAGGAATACTAAAACTTAATTTTAAAAACTAAAGTATGAAACATAACGATTTCCCAAAGTAACTCATCACTAGGTTTCCATATAATATAACATAGGTGAAAATATGGATATTCAAGAAAAATATAACCATCAAGCTCTGGTGGATAGTGGTAGAGAACATGGCTATGAAATAGCCAACAATCACAAAGCCATAAATTTGTGATGTTCTAAGGTACCATCTGATTCATCATATATAAGGTCACTAGGACAGAATTTTAGGTTTTCAAGATCATTTCCCTAAAGTTGAAGAATTTGAATTAGATGAAATACTTAATTTATTTCGATATAATCTCTCTGTTGTTCGTGCCTTGAACAACTTCCACTTCATCTCTTAAAGAAATGAAGTTGAAATTTTCATTTCTGAAGTGTTAGCAGATCATGTGATAGAATGATGGGTCATTCCATCTGTCTCAAACAAATTTTATCAATAGTTATATACATAAGTCCATCTATCTTATATCATTCCAAAAATGGACTTATACTTCATCTATCATACCGCTTAATAAAATTAAAATAGTTTCTACTAACTAGGGACTTCTTATAGGCTAGTGGTAGGTAATTAAGGCCTATCGGACTTCGATTGTGGGTTCGATTCTTCCAACCTTGTCCGATGAGATGGGTTGTAACCCATCTTGCAGGTTGTCCTTTTTCTAAAACTACATTATTATAACATCGCATCAATAATATCAAAAATGATATATCCTTAAACAATACTAACTTATGTCCAACATAATCCATTCCAATCATTAGGCTTATCTAAAATACTTCTGTCCATGCTCATAGTATAAACGAAACAATTACTAGAAATGTTATCTACTGAGCATGTGAATACCATCATTTATCCCCCATATATCATACGATATATATTTTTCGTCACATTCCAATCACGTGAATACCTTAATCATGTATTATATTGAAAAATTAATACTTATTGAACCTTAGTGAAAACATAAATGCTGTCAAAATTTAACTCTTTCCACATACCAAAATACCAAAATTTCTATATACTCAAACCATGATATCAGTCATGAGCTCATTTCATTTTCTCATTATCCCTTCATTATGAGCATATCATCTTCTTTCAAAAAATATTTCAATCATTTTTCATGGTTACCGATACCATATAATCATTGAAAACCACAATAAACCAATAAATATATATTCTAATATTCCACAACACTTTGAGATTCCACAACATTATTTCAGAATCCCGTTATATAAACACATAATATATCCACTACATCATTGTCATACTAAACAACGCCAATAGTGATCGCATGTGACTTCCCATTATCCTTTTCCTTAAGTGGTTCATGATTTCGATCATCATTAACCCTTGAATTAGGACATTGGTTAGCATAATGCCCCATTTCCTTGCACTTGAAGCATTGAAATGTTGGTGGTGAATTCTCTACAGTCTTTTCATTATTCATATCATTAGATACCATTTTTCCATTACTTGGACACTCCACTACTCAATGACCTTCTTTTCCACACTTGAAACATTTTCTAGTACCTTTTTGAAAATATCCACCATACGTCTTTCCACACATTGAGCATAAAGTAACATTCATCCTCTTTTCACAATTTTTCTGAGATTTTTCCTTGAACTCCATCTTTCATTTCTTGTCAAAACCATGAGATGGATTTATAACACCAATTTCTAGTTCTACCTTGATAGAAAAACACACAATTTATTCATAGCTACTGAAGTCTCTTATAACGAATGCCCTTCAAAGATGTGGTTTTACGCCATAAATAATCAATCAACTTTACGTTCAGTTTAGATGATAAATCCAGATGCATACCTTGCAAGCCTTGTAAAATTTGCTTCGTATATACCAATAGATTCATCATCCTTTTGCTTAAGTTCAAGAAACTCCTTCTCTATCTTTGTTCGAAGAATATGATGGATGTACTTATTGAAAAATAAGTTCATGAAATCATCCCAATCCATGGAATCAATATCATCTATTTGCCTTGTATTGTTGATAAGATTCCACCATTGATCAGCATCACCATCCAAACGATATACTACTAATATGACTTTATCATGCTCAGAAAATTGTAGAACTGAAAATATCTTTTTAGTGGTAATGATCCATTGTTCAGCCACTAATGGAAATAACACCTGCTGAATGAAGGTGGGCGCTTCCTCGTGAAGGATTCAACAGAATGTTTCTCCTTTCTCTACTCATTTGGATGTCCAGAATAATTCATAGATTGTGTAAGTATAGAAATAATATTGTGCACTCCATCTCCCATAACATTGGTTTGTTCAAGAGGACAATCATTCCATCGTCCTATACATTTATCAACACGGTTCCTTCAGGTTCCAGCCATCATCTAAAACCCAAAAATAATAGCATAAGGAAAACATCACAATATGGAAAATAACATAATAAAGTGGGAGTACATTCCATATCTAACATGCTAGGATTAATTCTAATATCGTTACCATAATTCTAGGAATATAACATATACTTATATTTAACCTTAGGGACATCCCTAGGCATACCTTAGAAATATCTCTAGGGATCTCACTAAAGTTATCGCATCCTAGTTTCCAAAGGATGACTAAACCTTTACTCTGATACAAAATGTAGAGACCTAAAGCATGACGTACACGGACATTACATTACTTTTGCGGAATACTTAATACATAACAAAAACAAACACCAAAAGACCGTAATAGTTTAGTGTCTCTGGAAACTCGAAATATAATCTTCTAATCATGGTTAAAGATCTCCAATATCTCCAATAAATATCTTCCCCTTTTGTTTCCTTACCTAAAACCTTTCCTTATATACCGGGGAAAACAAAACATATAAAGGGTGGGCTCAAATTTTCAAAAAGGGTAAGCATGGTGAAAATAAAACAAACCATATACATTTGAACATAAAAACATAAACATAATGTTTAAACATCAAAATCTTGAGCAGTGAAATAAAACATAGCAGAACATAAAGCATAGATCATAATGGAACATCAATCATGATAAAATATCTTTGAAATAAAACATGTAATTGTGGAAAAACATTAATCACATGATATGATTTCCACATTAGCCAAGGCATTGCGGCCAAGACCATCTTAGAGGACAAATTCCCTTACTGAACCGGGTTTACTTGTCATTCCAGCCTTGTATTACTGAACCAGATTTAATTTACGTTTCATCCATGTCTATCTCATGAGATATAAATCTTTACCCAATTTATTGTAGGGAGATACATGTCCCACCCATCTCATAATTAAATCATTCTTTCATGTGCCACAAAATAAGAATACATCATTCATAATAACCCAACGAATAAAATGGGTTCCATAAACACCATTCCATCATAACATAATCCATATAAAACAAATTGATATCATATCATCATAAGAAATGTGAAATCATGTAAATCATAGAGACATTATACTTGAAACACACACATGTGAAATAATTTCATCTTAGATGGAAAATGGTTTTGATAAAGCACTTGAAATGAATTCTTGAGGAAAATATCCTTTCTTCTTGAAAATCATTTTCTTTTCACAAAATACTAGTCAATTTTAAAATAAATGTATTTTGTTGAAAATATTCATGAAATCCTGTAGAGTATTCACCATGAAAATAATGTGTTATGAAATCGTAAAAACCATTTCATTCCGTATAAATTAAAAAACATTGTTCTCGTACTATTTCCGGAAAAGTCAAAAAATACCTCATATGGTAAACAAAAAAATATTTCTTTTATACCATGTAGTAAAAGTTGAAAATGGGTAAAAAGGACTTTAAACATACTTTAAATAATTTTTACAAAACATGTACAAGGATGATTAATATAACCCCAGTAAATACTTATGTATAAGCAATTTCAGATAGGAAACAATTGAGATTGCAACATTATCCCTTACCTTAAGTCTGATATGCTTCGTACGTATCCAAACCTCCTTTATAATTATTTAAATAATGTCATTGACTTATTACAGAATCATATTCATTGTTATGATATCATATATGGTCATATTCTAAGCTTTTTATTAGTAATATTTCATTGCTACAAGTTATTCGGGTGTTTATTACTTTATGTTCTTATGTTTGTTTTATCGAATAAATTCTTATTATTCTTTTAGGTTATAGATAGATAATTTAAAGAATGGTATTAGTGTAATATATATCATATTTACTCATTAAATTCATTTATATAATCATTATTCAATGAAGATCATGTACAACTAGTCGCATCACATCGTGGAGAAGGTAGGTCGTACGTACACACGAGCGATGATATTGTTCCCATGATCGTGGAATTGTATTGAACTGTGTGTATACTATTTCAGAATAAATATAATATTAGAAAAATCATATATAGTTATTCTTTACACCATTATACCCATCCATGTAAGGTGTTTGTGGAAAACAGATTACACCACGGGGTGGAGACTGTATTCCGTACATTCGCACGCGTAGTGATTTCATTTTCCATAGGATGGATAGAAGATGAATTAGGGTTGTTTCATATTTATAATTACATATCAGTATATGAGTGATACCTATGTTATTAATTCATAATGAAACAACTAAAGAACAATATGTAGAAGATGAAATAAATTTGAATGAATCGGTAACAGATATTTCCTCTTCTTCGACACGCCTATTTGAAGCCTCCACTTAGGGCACTAAAATTGGCCTTTGAAGAAGACCAAGACCTATAGGATGTTTCTAGGGAATCTTAGAAGATAAATTGGTAGGCTTTGGACGAGTAGGAAGGATCAATGTGGCGTGAGGAGGAGAGGGAGGAGGTGCCCTTTTATAAGGGAGGAGAGGGGCACCTTTGGATTTATAAGAAATATTATTTTATAATAAATTCCAACCCACTTAGAATCCTCCAACAATGATTCAAATCCAAATATTAGATGATATAGGTTGGTAATCTCATCATCCAATAAAATTTAGGCAAGTTGGGATATTATTTTAAACATTATCAACATGATTTATCCATATATAATCTATTTAAATTTATTTATGGTAATAAAATTCTAAATTCTAAATGGTTATAAATAATCACTTATGTGTTGTTAATTTTCTATAATTGGATAATTTATGACATTTTAGATTATATAAAATTTAATTTATTATTTTTAAATATTTCAATAATTTTTAAACAATTTTATAATATGTAATTTTTATAAAATAATAATAGCCTTAATTTTGACACTATTCATTTGTTTGAATTTAAATAAAATATATACAGAAGATATGTTCGAAATAAAAAATTTAATAGATTAATAACATGTCATATATATCAATCAAATTAGTGGATCACATTAAATTGTTCATATAATATTTATTTTAATACTTTTAAAAACATTTATTTGATATTTCAATAAATAAAATAATTTCACCATGACTATTGTGTCATAATTAATGATAATTATTTAATCCCTAAAAATTATAAATAAATTCATATGATGTATATAATTTTATTATCATTCTTGGGACTATTTATATACGATGTTGTATGATGTGTATCACTAAATTACAATTATTACACTTATAAGATTTAAGAGAGTGACATGTTGTCACTTTCGTTGATTTTAATAATAATTATATTATTTCACGGTCAAAAGTCCATGAAATGAAACTAGTCCGACCCTTAGGTGATATAGGTCGACATTTATTCATCCAATAGGATTTTGGAAAGTGTTATAGTAATTTTATAATCTTATTTTTACCCTTAATTACCAGATTTACCTTTACCTCTAGTAAATAAAAATTACCATAGTTACTATTCATATTATCAAAAAAATAAAAGTATCCTATTAAAATAATTTGGACCCACTGAATTAAAATATGGAATCCATTTTTCAAAATTCAATACACAAAATATGCAGTAATTAATTTAAAATTAATCCCGTTGTTAAGAAATGTGTTTTAAAAGTTAAGACATTGCAAAAGACTGAAATGATTTTACCAATGAATTCAATGTAAAATCAATGATAATAACAAAAATTATATTAAATGGTAAAAATAAATTCTATTTATACTTTAAAATCATTCAATATTATAATTTAACCACATAAATTATCACGATGAAAAAAGTTGTTTTTAATTAAAATTTAGCGTATTTTTACTATTCATTAAACTATGAAAGTTATCAGAAAAATATCAAAACATTATCCAATGTAAATTTTTATATCATTATTCAAAATAAGAAGTTTATTTTGTAAAATTTAACATATAAAATTGTCAAAAATAACAATTAAAATGGGTGCGCCATCAAAAGGTGGAAAAAGTGCATTTTTTTTAAAATACTTATTTCACCTGAAAAATTTATTTTGTTCTCATACCATGTTATATAAAATGTGTAAGATGAATTATAATTTCATTAAATTCAAAATGTATTTACTACTATTCATAATGGCTAGTTTATAATAATATTATAACCATATATTATTGTTTAGTGAAATCCATTACACGCTTTCGAGGATGGTTGTGATTGCATGTAATGCAAGCCAAATCAGTGTTGCGTGTAATGCAAGACTCTTTTGTTGTTGTGTATAACAAAATCCAACCGTGTTTCATTTATACATTGAATATATATATATACACAGACACTCAATGTTGCGTAGAATAACTACTATCAAACAAACATGAAATTGTGTGTAACACGATCCAAGATTAGTGTTGCGTATACTGCAAGCTAATACAGTGTTGCATATAGCGCACGATAATATTGGTGGTGCGTACAAAAGAAGATATTAAAGAAATTAAAATGAATATGTCTTAAAAAAATCTTGGGTTTTTACAGGTGCGGGCCGGCAATGTTCGACCGTGAACACCGGTGAGCCGCGGGGGCGGCGCGGTTTGTGGAGGCCACTGGTAGCGCAACCTTTTTCGTTGCTGCCTTTGTCGCCATGTTGCCACTTCGAATAACACCATAAGAAAGAAAAATCGACAGAGGATGTCGGGCCATGTTAGGTTGCCCCACATCCTCCACGTTTAAGGTGGTATCAATTGGTTCATCAAGAAAAGAAGATGAACAATAATTAATTACATCACTTTGCATCTATTCCTTTCATTCGATAATGAGAAGAATAAAAGAAAAGTATCAACATGCAATAACCCCCTCCATTAATGTGTCGGGCGTCGTTCATTGACGGAGTCACATAAGGAAGTCAGAGTTGTCATTCGTCGCGTTCTCTGCACTCTTCTACTCCCGAATTCGCACGACGATTGTGGAAGTGGTTCCACATTGGTAGGTGTTCGGGGAATAATTTAAAGAAAGATCGTCGCAAGAATTCTTATTTCTTCATTGGGAGGAGTGTTCTTCATTGGAGCCTTCTCCAAATAATTTTCTCCTCATAGGCTTCCCCCAAAATAGAAATTCCAACCCTAATGAAATAATAAGAGATTGATATGTTATTAATTCGTTGGAACCTTATTGATATTGTTATAAATAAATTATTGGTCTCCACCAAATTAATTCATGAGTGTAGGCACAAAATTAATTATGGGAGATCAATAGGCTCTATTAGGGTGGTGACTCCATTAAGTGGGGAGATCAAGGATTTTCTCCCCACTTAATGGGGAGTTCAAGGGGTTTCATCCTCAGGTGTTCCCCACCACTTTAATCCTCTACTGGGAGGTTGAGATCAGGTGGGCCCCACCACCATAACCTCTAATGGAAGGTTAAGGTGCGGTGGTCCTACCACTAACCTCCATGAGGAGGTTTTAACCAATACACACCAAACGGTGGCTTAAATAAAATAAATTATAAGGCATTTTATTTTATTATTTTTTATGAAAACTCAAAAATAACTTTTATCCTCGTCTCATTGCCTTCGAAGTGAAATTATTCATAACTGAATATTGTTGCTACGAATTCAACGGTGCCCTCAGATTTCAATTTTGAGCACTACTTCAAATGTTATAAAATCACGCTCGTACGTTTAATGAATGTACCTGAACAAAACTTCATAAATTGATTTCGGTCACACCGGGCATCAGAATCATTCGCCATAAATTTTTACGGGCTTGTACATTTCCCGTGTATTTAAGGGAAAAAATTTGCATAGAATTTCTTGGCCTTTACATTCTCCCCACCTCATGGATTTACGTCCACGTATGATATAACTCGAACTATGGAAACATGTGGGGGTACTGAGCAGGAATTTGAGCCTCATGCTCCCATGTGCTCTCCTGGAGGTTCCTGTGCTGCCAACAAACACGCACCAGAAGTATCGACTGTCCACGTAGGACCCACTTCTGTCGATCCTCAATCTATACTGGAACCTCCAGGAAATTCTCCCCATCATCAACGTCCAACTCTCCAGGGTTGATGATGTGTGTATGGGCGTGCACATATCTCCTCAGATGAGATACGTGGAAGACTTCATACACCCAGTGAAAATGAGGTGGAAGAGCCATGCGGTAAGCCACCTCGCCAACTCTGCTGGGACTAGGAATGGTCCGATGAATCTCGGTGATAACTTTCCACCTCGGCCATATCTCAGTAGACCTCGTCGAGGTGTGACCCATATAAACACATTGTTTCCATCCTCAAACTCCAGAGGTCTCCATCTCCTATCAGTATATGACTTCTGCATGCTCTGTGTAGTCTTTATCCTCTCTTGGAAGATCTGCACCTTCTCTATGGTAGCTCGTACTATCTCTGTTCTCACCAGTACTGACTCCCCTGGGTTTGTTCCGCACAAGGGTTATCTGTAAGGTCACCCGTATAACGCCTCAAAAGGTTTCATCCCTATGGTGGAGTGATATCTGTTGTTGTACTCAAACTCCACCAAGGGAAAGTGATCCTCCTAGCTGCGACCGAAGTCAAGGACACATGCTCAGAGCATGCCCTCGAGGGTATGAATGGTCCGCTCGGTATGACCATCCGTCTGAGGATGGAATGTGGTTCTCATGCGAAGCAGTATTCCAAAATCTTCTTACAACCCCTTACATAGTCAGGAAGTAAAATATGTGTCACGGTCAGAAGCAATAATCGGGGGTATACCATGTAAACGCACAATCTCTTGCACATAGAGGCATCCCAAGCGCTCTACTAAACCCTACTCTCTGATTTGTAGGAAGTCGGACAACATGGTGAGTCGATCAACGATCATCCAAATTGAATCATGAATCTTGGATGTATGTGGAATCCACGTCATACAATACATGGATATCCCCTTGCACATTCACTCTGAAACCTCTATAGGTTGTACCAAGAATTCTGGTACCAGATGCTCCGCCTTCACTTGGTGACAAGTGGGGCATCGAGAGACAAACTCTGCTACTGCCTTCTTCATACATGGCCACCATTATTGTCTTCGAGGTTCCTGGTACATCATAGACACTCCTGGATGTACCTCTAGAGGGGATTTGTGAAACTCCTTCAACACTTCTTCCTAAAGTGACACTGGCACCATAGTACGTCCCATGAAAAGGATGACGTGCTCCCCGCCTTTAGAAAATCTATCAGGTGTCTGCCCTATGGATAACTGAGTACGTAGTGTCTCATAATCAGTGTCTCCATGTTGTGCCTCACTAACTTGCTGAAGTAGTGGGGGAGTGACTGTAAGAGGATATAGAAAGGCTGCTCCATCACTATCCACAACGGATATCTATAAAGAAGCCAGCTACTCTGTCGCCTCTCCTATCAGTTGTATACCAGACCTTCTACTGAGTTCATCTGCAACAACATTCCCCTTCACAAGAATATAGACTATATCTAAGTCATAGTTTTAGAGGAACTCAGTCCATCACTGCTATCTCAGGTTCAGGTCCTCCTGAGAGAAGATATACCTAAGACACTTGTGATCAGTGTATATGGAAAAACGTTCTCCCATAAGATAGTACCGCCATATCTTCAAGGCGAAGACCACTACTGCTAACTCTAGGTCATGGGTAGTATAGTTCTGCTATTTTTGTATCATCTACCAAGAACCATATGTGATCACACCTTACTCATGAATCAGGAAACATCTGAGTTCAGTCCCTGATACGTCGCAATAAACTTCGTACCCTACACCCTCTTCTGGAATAATCACGATGGGGGTACTAGTTAGCCTCTAACTCACCTCCTGAATGCTCTATTGGCATCTCTCCAACCACACAAAGGGTTTCCCCTTCTTCTTCAAGGATGATAGAGGTTCTGTAACTTTAGAGATGTTTGGTACAAGCCTCTGGTAGTACCCAGCCAAATCCATAAACCGTTGTACCTCTGTGACACTCCTGGGTGGCTCCCAAGTAAGTACCTCCTCAATCTTCACTGGATCCACTACAACTCAAGCCTCTGAGATGACATGTACCAAGAAGTGAACCTCTTGGATCCAAAACTGGAACTTCGAGAGCTTACAATAAAGCTGGTTCTCTTGAAGCAAGTCAGGTAATACCTGCAAGTGGTAGGCATGCTTCTCCTCAGTAGTCGAGTAGATCAGAATTTCACTGATAAAGACTACAACAAAGTGATCGATGTATGACTGGAATATCCTGTTCATGAGTCCCATAAACACAGTTGGAGCATTTCTTACGCTGAATGGCATACCGAAGAACATATAAAGGCCATATTGAGAACTATAGTCCATCTTCTTCACCTCCTCATCTCGGACTCTGAGCTGGTGATAGCCTGATCTGAGGTCTATCGTTGAGAACCGTCGAGATCCCTTCAGCTGATCAAAGAGATCGTCAATCCTCGGGAGTGGGTACTTGTTCTTCAAGGTCACCTAGTTTAGGTGACAGTAGTCGACACAAAGTCTCAAGATCCCATTTTCCTTCTTGGTGAACAGAATCGGTGCTGCCCAAGGAGAAACACTAGGCCGAATGAATCCCTTCCCCTGTAAGTCCTCCAGCTATACCTGCAGCTCACAAAGCTCATTGGGAGCCACCCGATATACCGGTGTAGATATCAGTGTCATCACATAGTACAGGTCAATGTAAAAGTCCACCTATCTACGAGGAGGTATACCTAAGACATTGTCAGGGAACAAATCTGCGTACTGGTCCACCACTACAGGATAGCTTGGGCTCTCCACATCAACAGCTTCGACGGTAAGGCAGGCCAAATGAAGAGTGATCAGCTATACCCTCCTCAAAGTAAGTCTGTCATGAACTGCAAAGGCTGACTTCTCATCGGTAAAGGTAAAACTAGTCTCATCCATGTAGACACATCACACTTTGCACCTAATACAGCCGATATGAGCATGAAATGTTGATAACCAGTCCATACCCCAGATGACGTCGTAAGGCCTCAACGCCGCTAAGAGGAGATCTGAGCCGAAGCTCTCACCTCCTAGAGTAAGATCACACTACCAGCACGAGTGCGTGATCGTCGAGTCTGCTCCTGTAAAAGTCTATAGACATAATGATTGAGTAAATGGATTTTTTAGAATCTCTGAGTTCCGAACGAGGGTGGTGGCAATGAAAGAGTGACTGGAACCTATGTTTATAAGAACTGTAGCTAGGGTAGAGTAGACATATATCATACCATGAATCATCTTTGAAGAACCATGGTTGTATGACTCAGCTGCCTAAATATGAGCTCTCACCTGTCCACCTGCTCCCTATGGTCGGGTTGGACCTCCTGGTGGTGGTGGTGGTAACCCCTCGAATTGTCATCCACCACCAACTACACGGCCAGCTCAGCATCCACATCTTCCTGCTCCATACAGACCGCCTCGATCAAATTGTTTTCTCTTCTTGGGAGGTCCTTTGTCTATCTTCTTATCATCCATACGGCGGGTCAGGCAGTCACGATCCATGTGACCATGCCTGCGGCATGAGTAACATTGTCTTCTCCTGGCATGACGGTCTTTGCCTCCACTCCAGGTGCCGCGCACAACCGATTCTGAGTTGTGTGGTCATCCACTCATGGGTCTGGTCCTCTTGGACCTCTACGTCATCTGTCTATTTCCAGTTGCAGGAGACTCTATTGCATGTCGACTAGTGATGGGTCTTACTACTGGAATCCCTGGACTGAAAACCACACTCAGTAACCTTAAAACTATTGCTTCACATAAAAGATCAGAGCCTAAGTTCTATGGTAGAACTGACTCCTCTGATACCCATTTCTCACGACCCGTGCCCCGTGGCCCATGTCGTGACTACCCCAAGCCCACCTTCCATAGCCGGGCGGCTGGAGACTAGCACCAAAGGCGTGAATCCCTAAACTGAGAAGGCATTGCATTTATAACTGAAAACACAGACAACCGAGTAAATGCTGGAAGCAAAACACTATGTAAAACTATATACAAGATAATGCTGAAAAGTAATGTGGCCATAATTAAAAGCCCAACAGAAAGAAAAAGTATAACTGAACAGAAAAAAAACAGCTGAAAGGTGAAAAGAAGCTCACAGATCGTCCTCCACAGATCCCACTTGAATGGTAGGTACAGATAGCCTCCTCAGCACTCTATGTCCGTCAATCACCTCTGTGTTCTGACTCGTCATGAGGTCCACCTCTGGGTACCATCCAGTCCTCATATACTCAGGCTCGGTCAGTGATGTCTGTCTTCTGCATCCAACATAACAAGCTGCGGGCGTAGGCCGTGAAGTGGTGAGTATAACGATACTCAGTAGGGACCCCGAGACGCTCAAGGTCTCACAAAATCCAACAAGAATAAACCACAAAGTATGAAATCAACGGATAAAAATTACATATGTATATTCCCATATAAATATTTAAGTTATCAGGTAACCCATCTCAATCATGAAGAAAACACAAGAATCACTGACTTAGCTCACACAAGTATACAACTTATGTAGTGAGATACAGATGATCAGATATAACCATTGAGTCATCTATGCTGTCAGACCCACATAGGATCCAGGACCAGCTATTTTTTAAGACCAACACATGATCCAGGAACCGAATCCAGAACTTTTAGACCAACACATGATCCAAGAACAACAGTCAGAGTTGTTGGACCAACACATGATCCAGGACCAGCTATTCTGTCTGACCAACAGATAAACCAGGAACATAAGTCAGAACTGTCAGACAAACACACGATCCAGGAATAGTAGTTAGATCTATCGAACCAACACATGATCCAATACCATCTATTCTATCATACCAACACATGATCGGGGAATAGAAGTATGAACTATCAGACCAAAAGATGATCCAGGAATAGTAGTTAGAGCACAAATAGCCATAGGATTTCCACAAATCTTGCTTGATTTTTGGAGGGTCCACTTCTCAAGCCTAGAGTCAATACATAAACTACCTCAATTTCCCACGAATAAGTATCTCATAGGTCTGCCACATCATAGGGATCTCAATGCAACAGACGACTCCTCAATCGGACGCCCGATCTGTGAGTTGTTAGCCCTTTAGTCTCGGGGGGACCGGTTAGATTTGTGTACGATCCAACCTGACTGTATCTAAAAATATATCCCGAACTCTTGTGGGGTATTCTCAAAGGTACTTACACGTTCCATGAATACTAGCGTCGCTAACGGTTCGTCAAACGAACGTCTAGTGCCAAAGATATGGCCAACGAAAGTAAAGGGGTCGGTAGTGGGCACGGGTCCGGTCCGACCCGGTCAGACCGGCTCTGCCCAACCCAGTCTGGGCTGACCCGGTCTAGGTCGACTCGGTCAACCCAATAGTTTTGGCCCAGTGCACTGGGCTTTGCCTAGCAGACTATGGGGGAATCTTGACCCGGAGGTCGCCGAATAGGCGGCTCGGCCTGGAGGCAGGTGCTGGTTCGGCCAGCGTCGTGAGGGGCGTGGATCTGTGGCTCAGACCGAGAGTTCAGAAGGTTTCTAGGAGGCCGTTCGGGGTGTGGGAATGCCATCAGGGCACTAGCCAGGGTTCGGGTAGGCCGCACGAGGTGTAGGGTAGGCCAGTAGGGCGCCGGGCAGGGCACGCAGGAGGCCGCACGGGGCGCGGGCAGGGCGCCGAGAGGTCGCTCAGGGCACGGGCATGGCGCGGGCATGCCACACAGGGTGCGGGGCAGGATGGCTGGAGGCTGGGCATGCAGTGCGGGAGGGTGTGAGGGGTGCGGTTGAGTGCGCGAGAAGGCCGACGGGGCTCGCGAAAGGCCGCGGGCAGGCTGGGTTGGCTAGTTCAGCGTGGGCTGGTGGTGTTTGGTCGGGAACACCAATGTGCCGCGGGGGCAGTGTGGTTCACGGATGCCGCCGGAAGCATGGCCTTTGTCGTTTCTGCCTTCGTCACCTCATTTCCGCTTCGAAAAACACCACAAGAAATAAAAATTGACAGAGGATGTTGGGCCATGTTAAGTTCGCCCGCATCCTCTGCGTTTAAGGTGGTATCAATTGGTTAATCAAGAAAATAAGATGAAAAACAATTAAGTACATCACTTTTCATCTATTCCTTTCATTCGATGATGAGAATAAGAAAAGAAAAGCATAAAAATGAATTAACCCCTACCTTTAATTGTGGGCGTCGTTCGTTGATGGAGTCGCAGAAGGAAGACAGAGTTGTCGTTCATCACGTCTGCTGCACGCATCTACTCCCGGATTCGCACGTCGGTTGTGGAAGTGGTTCCACATCGATAGGTTTCAGGGGATTAAGTCGAATAAATATCGTCATCAGCGTTATTCGTTCTTCGTTGGGAGGAGAGTTCGTCATTGGATCATTCCCCCAATAATCCTCTCCTCAAAGGCTTCTCACCAAAAGAGAAATGTCAACCCAAAGGAAATAATATGAGATTGATATCTTATTAATTCGTTGGCATCTTATTAAAATTGGTAGAATTAAATTAATGGGATCCAACTAATTAATTCATGACTGTAGGAACAGATATTAATTAGGGGAGATCTAGAGGCTCCATTAGGGTGGTGGCACCGTTAAGTAGGGAGATCAAGGGGTTTCTCCCCACTTAATGGGGAGTTCAAGGGGTTTCATCCTTGGGTGGTCCCCACCACTTTAATCCTCTCATGGGAGGTTGAGCTTGGGTGGGACCCACCACCATTACCTCTCATGGGTGATTAAGGTTTGATAGTCCCACCACCAACCTCCATGAGTAGGTTTTTACCACCACACACCAAACGACGACGTAAATTAAATAAAGTGTAGGGCACTTTATTTTATTACTTTTTTAAGAAAACCAAAAAACTAACTTCTATCCTCGACTCACTGTCGTCAAAGTGAAAGTCTTCTTAAGTGAATACTAGCGTTGCGAGTTCGACAGTTACCTCTGAGATAAATTCTGAGCACCGCTTCAATAGTTATAAAATCCCACTCGTACGTTTACCAAACGTACCCGAAAAAAACTTCCGAAATTGATTTCGGGCACATCGGGCCTCAGAATCATTCACCGTATATTTTCACAGACTCATAAAATTTTCATGTAATTAAGAAAAAAAATTCAACGGAATTTTTGTGACTTTTAGAAAACACTTTTCCGTGATTTCCTAAAATCATATAAAACCAGAATCTTCAATAGTATATTTTTTATGTAGATCCTTATCCTTTAGGTTAACGATAAGTATGGACTAGATCCACACTATCAATGCATCAATACTCCAATGTAAATTCAATTATAATTGAATCCTTACACCTAATATATATATATATATATCATAATTATCCTTTACTTTCATGTTCGTAACCCTTAAAAAATCATATTCATGGTTAAATGAAAATAAATATTTTATCGTACCAAGTTTGTGCCACTATATATGCATAATTTGATATTTTTATGATGTATTTGAACACATTAAACCTAATAATACATCCATTAATTATATAAAAAATTAATATTCATGAATAATAAAGTAAATAATTAAATAACATAAATAAATAAATAATAAATTTATACTTGAGATAAGATTTTTTGAGAATTTCATAAATAAATCAATTATTAAAATATATAATTTATATTTGATTTTATGAAAATTATTGAATATATAAATATAAACACATTATATTTATATCACTATATGAACATTTATTATTTAAATATTTATGTGAAAGTCAATCTGAACTCTTTCGTATTTGAAATATATTATATTTATTTAAACTTTTATAATCATGTAGAAATCTCATATTATATGAAAACATTTTACATAAACCAAATAAATAATATTTCATTTTATTTAAAAAGTTATTAAATATAAAAAAATCCTTTTTTAATTTTTAAAATAAATCTCAAAAAATTATTTTGAACATAATCAATTAATATTTCTATTTATAAATATTAAATAAATTAATATATCTTACTTTATATTTTGAATTATTTTATAATTTGTTAAAAACAATTTAATTTAATAACTATTTTAATTTTCATTAAAACTCTATCACATTCACTACAATTTTTGTTGTACGGTATAAACCCCATTAGTATTCGGCATGAATAATCTGGGTTTGCATTGAATATGGTTTTCAAAAAAATTAGCATTTTTTAATTAATTAACCATGTGTTTTATTATAAACCCTGATTTGGTATTTCCAAGGAACCACAAATTTTTTTTTAAAAGAATTAATTTTTATTAGTTACTACAAAAGTACTACTTTTGATGTATTTCCAGGGAACCACAAAAAATTTTATTAAAAGAATTAATTTTTATTAGTTACTACAAAAGTACTACTTTTGAAACTATGTAATTTTTTTTACCATAAAATTCATGGTTTTCAAACGGAAATAATTTTTTTTACCATTCGTGCTATATTTTAACCAAATCTATTCCTTAAAATTATCTCTCTATAATTCTATGTTTTAATGAATCGTTATAATTTCTCATTTGAAAGATGTTATTAAGGATATGGATTTTATAAGAGATGTTACCTTGATTATTTATCATGACTGAGCTACACATTTAGTGATGTAGTGAGACAATTCTTATTCGATATAATATTTTTATCATCTCTCATTCACTCATTCAATCCAAAATGGTTATGATCATTCAAAGAGGTGGTCTCTGATAAACCTAAATAATATACCATATATATGGATCATAGCATGAAAAAATGATACCTTTAGATCTAAGGCATCTCATTTTTTTAAGTTCTTCAAGTATTTGATCTCTCGAATGATGCCTCACATCAACAATCCAATATATAAAGGATGGATGATGGGGATTTTCTGTGCCTAGAGTTCTTGAATCTCATTAACAGAGGTTATAAATGTGTAAATTTTCTTTTCGTGGGAGAATTATGTACTCAAGAAGAGAGAATCCATGGTCCATTGAGGATCAAAAATCATGTATATAGCACAATTGGGTATTTGGAAATTAGAGACTAATTCCAATTGTAAAGGTTATATTCATATGATCTTGTAAAGCATGGATGATTTGAGATTAGCTTGGAGTTTTGGAAATCTTCACTTGAATCTTGGATTCCGAGGGATTTCAGATTGGGATATCAATTTCAATCAATTTTCTAAAAAAATTCCTCAATCCAGATTTGGATTAAACATTATGTATTTAGCTAGTTTTTCTAGAATCAAATGATATTGATTGAAATTTCCTCCTATATTGGAATTCCTATGAAATTAGACCAACACACCATTAATGGAGATTTGGGTCTCTATATGAGGATATTGGTTGAGGAAAACATAGAATCAAAATTTTCATATGTTATTAACATCATTTTCAATGATTAAAAGGTTGATATCATGGTTGAGTATGAATATAAACACCCATTATTTTATGTCTTTGAAATTTTTGGACACTACATTGATAATTGAAGGGTCATCTAGAAGTATGTAAAACCACATCCTGATGAAAATGATTGTAAATAAGAGACATAAAATTTGAAATAAAATGTTGTTGTCCTTGAGAAATGTGAGTCATCAAAGAACATGGATGTGAATATAGGGTAAAGAAACTAGTGTCTACATTAAATCCTAGAACTAGGAAATCATGGGCCCCTATTATAGAAGAAGAAGATATTGAAAACGAAGAGTATAATTTAAAACATGATCATTATTAAGATATTTTGAATTTTATCAACTCCATTTAATCTAGAACTATTCAGGAAATCCTAGACTTCAACAATCAGACTACTTCTGAGTCTATACAAATTTATGGATGTGTTGACTCTCATAGAGTTATGGATGCATAAATGCATCTATAAGAATTATTCCAACTACTAATGAGTGCACGTACTCTCCTTGATAGTATCTACTATATAATAGGCCACTGGTTCCCCAAACATATGATTCTATATATGTAGTATTAACTAATTATTGGTCAGTGATTACTCCCTAAAAAAAAGAACATGAGTCTCTTAATTATACATGTACCTAAAATAATTAAAACCCCCATAATTATACTTCACCTCTTGATATAAATTTCTTGAATGATATGGTTAAACCTCTAAAAGGAAAATATATTATTCCAAAAAATGAAGACTCTATTCACAATTCATAAGACACGTGCATTGATCCATATTAATCATTACATGCGATGGATTTTCGTTAAATCCACTAAAGACAGTCATCTCCACTTCACACTAATCATGATGGAACTCATAAAAATGATACCAAAAAGTCTCTCCCATTTTGAAATTCTACATGGAAAAAGTGAATAGGATGAATGAAAAAATGTGGATCCACCCCCAATCATATTTTCCAATGAATCCTTTCTTTTAAAACTGTCAAAGAGTGTCTAAATTTGATACATCCAAATCCTTACAGATATTTTCATATGTTCATTCTCCTAAGATACTAGGCATTTATAAACCTAAAATGATATATTATTATGGGTTTTATAGTGAAGAAAACTGGATATTATGAATTGATGGAATCAACTGTGGTTTCAGTAATTCGGATACTTTATCGGTTGATTTTCACAACTCTCTTAGTGGTTCCTCTACCTTAAATATTGATGAAGGGATGATTTCTTGTGAAGATGAAATCCATAATTCTCAGCACTTTTTCTTCTTCATTTATTATAACAATACATATCCTGAAATTGGAAGTCCATGGAAAAACATGGAATATATCAATCATATATTTTAAGACCCTTGGATTACTCTCGGGGATTTCAATGACATCTTATGTCCTAGTGAAATTATTGGGGATTATCAATTCACACATTCTTAATGGGAGTTCAAAACATGTATTAAACAAAACACCTTTATTGAAATTAATCTAGTTGGAGTATAATACACCTACTATAGAAGGCACCAAAACATAATGTTTTCTAAAAAACATGATTGTGCCTTCTCTAGTGGTAAATACCTTGAAAAATGGGATACAATCACAATTATCACCCTCCCAAGGATCAGATTTGACAATTATCCAATTCTGGTCGTCCTCATCACTATTAATTTCAAACCATGCATTCCTTTTATAGTTAGTATCACCTACACTTTAAACCTTGATTTTTTTAATATGGTGCTTCATTTCTGAAATTTGATTCACTGTATAAGTGACTTTTTTCATGTATTATGAAGCTAGTACTTTTTGTGTAAAATATTAAGGGTTGGTGAAAGGAAAAATACCACAATATGGAGAATTATATTTCAACACATGATTCCAGACTTAATTAGGTGCTATATAAGATGACCAATTCTGATTTTGAAATGGGTATTTAGAGAGAAATTGATATTGCCTCTGGGAAGCATTCCATACACTCTATCAAAGAATCACCCAAAAAAGGAAACATTAATGGTAAAATGGATAATGTATGGGGTATGAAATACCAAATTTTATAATTACATCCAAATAACTATGAAGGATTTTTTACCCTCACCCTACTGAAGGATGGAGACATATTCATTGACAATGAAGAGACACTCGCTGATCACATTGTCAAATATTTTTCAACCCTTTTCAATGGTACATATCTCAATAAGGGCCTTGATGATGGAATTATTCCAAATATGTTCAGTGGTGCTAATAATAAATTTCTTACTAGTACTCTATATGACATTGGGAAAAAAGTAGCAGTATTTAGACTTAATCATAATAGATCTTCGAGACATGATGTTTTTCCTAATCCTATCATTTATAATTTTTGGGACGTTATTCAACTGTATGTATAAATTATAGTTAAATTATTCCTTTATATAAGAATATTATCCCATGGTATTAACTCTCAATTTTTAACCCTTGTCCCCAATAATGAAAATTTCTTTCAATTATTCCTTTTTAAACAAATTTCTTTTATCAAGACCAACTAAAGGATTATTAACAAACTAATTTCCAATTGGGTTACCAAAATAACAAGTTAAATAGTCTCATGGAATCATTTTGGATTTTTGAAATACAAAAAAAATCCATGATTGCATCATAACAACCTATTAATGTCTAAATCTTCTCATGAAAACAAATAGAGGTGGAAATATTTCTCTCGAGATGGACATTAGGAATGATTTTCACCCTATGGATTGAGGTTTTATTTACAAATTTTTCATTATAATTGGATTCAATGATATTTATTAATGGGTTATATTTATTTTGTAATACTCTCAAATTTTAGTTCTTATAAATTGTTCTCCAAAAGTGTACTATAAATATTTAAAGGGAGTTAGGCAAGGTGATCCTATATCTGATATTCTTTTCTACATAGATAATTATTATCTAATCAGTCTTCACACACGCATGGTGGGTTAGGACAAGATTAATCCCATTCACACATCAAGGAATCTTTATGTTCCCATGCACCTCCTGGATACTAATTGCATGATCCTTTTTTTTAATGGAGATAAAAGAAACATAAAAATTCTCCAAATAGACCTCTCGCACTATGAGGATGATTCAAGGAAGGCTATCAAGTGGAAAACGTATTTTAGTTATTTTTTGAAAAGAATTAAAATAGTTATAAAATATCATATTTTATTGGAGATTGGTATAAAAGATAAATCTATACCCATTAAAACCCTTGGAGTTCTTTTATTTTTGAGGGAGACCTTAAATAACTTACTTTTTCAGGATTGCGGATCAAATCAAGAAATAAATTTCATCAGAGAAAGGGAGGTCTCTCTGAATAGATGGAATAAGTTGCCAATTTATATTCACTATTTTATCAAAATTATTCTTTTATATTATGATTTGAAAATGGAATTCATCTCTACTAGAGAACCTCAATTCCTTCTTCATGAACTTTATTTGGAGTCGTAGTACTCTCGAAATGAATTTGGTGATTTTTTACTAGAACTAGTGTTGCAATCCCCTGGATAAGGGTGATATAGGGATTAAAAACATAAAGTTATCTAATAAAGAAAATTAATTCTAGGTTTACTTAGAATATTCTAAAAAATTATTTGATTACTCTCAGATATCTTATAGCTATATTTATTAACAAATTGAAAAGGTGAATTACATATTATATGGAATCTTCTATTTATCTAGCCATCAAATCATTCATCTTCAATATCATGTCTTATTCCAAAAGGGTTGCATGAAGGGAGTCCTATCATAACCTTTAGATCTTTAATTGGATGGCCATTACTCTCATTTAAATATTTGATTCTTAGCATATTCCTCTACACACTATTATTTCCATACATAATTTTTGGGCTCTTACCAACATAGAGTTACCTAAAAAATATTTTTACCTTCCTGAATAATTATGAATTTTCTCCTCACATGGACACACTAATCTAGGAACCTGTCTTGAATTTTATTCTTGATTCCATGAATTTTTATCACCCTGAATTTGACTCAGATTATTATTTATAATTTTTTAAATGGTATTAAAATCCATGGATCAAGCCATCAAAATTGACATTGAATTGGAGGCTTTACCCCCAAAAATTCATAATGAAAACTACTTGAAATAATTTGGTATTATTAAATGTTCCAGGTGTAGATTTTGTAACCATCATAGAAAGGATTCACCACATTTATTCTTATCTTATTCTACTTCGTCTACACATCATAGGGTACTATAAAGTTTATTTGAGATCCCAATACCAGAAACATACAACCCCACTTCTATGCTCCAGCGCGACTCCTCTGTATGAACATCTCCCCACTGCAAAAATATTTTATTGGAAAATAATGAAAAAATAATGCACTTCATCTAGGATGATCAAAATGAATGAATTCATAAGAAACCTCCATTATTCTTCTAATCTCTATTTGTTCAGCTCATCTCTACTATCAGTGAAACGAATTATCTTCAACCTGAACATTACTAGAAATCTATCATGAACTCTGTGGTTATTTTAATTTTTTCTTGGCTAAAAAATTCAAGCAGCTGGCTGGCTACTTCAAGGACTTATGGAAAGATCCTCTTCAAGGAAGGATAAAATTTTAGGTCAAAGGGCCCTCAAAAGGTAACATGGGTCCTTCGGGTTATGGTGACATTTTTGGGATCATAATAGAAGGGCTCTTGGATGTTTCAATGTAACTTGTTGAAATTCCTCTTCCTTAGATCTTGAAAAATATTGTTCTATACATGTAGTTCATTTTTCTTAATATATGGTATGGGAAAACCTTTTCCTTTTTAGTGAAACTACTACTATTGTTCATGATTTACGTAATGGTGTGATTCAACTATCATAGAAACTCACTGTAATATGGATGGAATATATATCGTTAATTAAGGACATAAAGTTCATCATCAACCATTCTAATCACAAGGCTAACATGGTGGCAGATGGACTCTCCAACAAAGGAATCAATAATGACCTCACTTGGTTAGATGAATTACCTTGTTATTTGCATGTCCTTTTCTAAAATGATTATAATAAAACACCCTTCTTTAGAATTATGTAATCTCTTTTAATTTTTAAATAATGTAGCCTTTTCCCTTAGCACAAAACACCCCCTATAAAAAGTTTCCCTATCCATTTTTCTTATTAAAAATCAATGTTGTTATATAAATATTATAAAATTGTTCCATATTCTATTAAATCAAATCATGGTTAATAAAAACATCAAAAACCATATCCAATTTTAAAAAAACACAACATGGATCTATAAAAATTCATTTATTCAATTTTGTTCATCTATTAAAAACATGAATCCAGAAATAATGAATAAATATTTGATTCCATTTAAAGGTTTTTATGGGATGACCCAAGCCTATACAAGGAATAAATGATCAATTAAAACTTCTTTTTTCCATTAAATATATCTATTAATTTGAATTTTTTAAAAATAAATGAATAATTCAATCCATTTCTCTATAAAATATTACTATCAAAACATTATTAATAATGGATGATAGATATACCGAATAAATATCTAATTAACCCCTTCTTCCATGAGTATCCAAAGGCTATATAATTCTATAAATGTTTATGAAATATAATTTCTATATCATGGAGTTCTAAAACAATTGATTGGAGAGAGTAAGGTCTTCTTTTTTGACAAATTTTAGTGATAAAATAATATTCTAGCATCACTCACACACCCATTCAAGAAATAAGAGCCTATTTATTTAGTACCCCAAGGTTCTCAAAGAAATCTAAAAAATTTATCCTATTGAAAAACATTTCAAAAATTTTTCATAAGTAAAATAATTTGCAACAATTATTTCATAATTATATTAAATGTTTGAACATGATATTTTATGGTATGATAAAGTGGATCAGTCAATCATTATTTCATAATGCATACATTACCTTGCATTAAAATATGGAGTAGTGAACTTCACTCCATCATGGATGACACTAGCACAAGCCATTATGTTGTTTATACTACCATTACTCTCTGTTATTATTTATCTTTTGATCATATTTCTATCCATTATAAGGAATACTTCATGAGAAATGTGCTTGTTGAAAACTATATTATTGATATGAGTAATATTTATTTATATATATTCAATTATTTGTTATCACATATATATAAATAACATGTACACACACACAACATACTATAATATATCGTTATATACTTATATATTCATATAAATATTCATATATAAAAAATATATTTCTATATAAATAATTACATTATTTTAAATTTTTAATATACTAGAAGAATTTTTATTTTAAATTTTGATATCAAATCCATTTCATGTTCAAATTTTAAAATTAAATATATATTTCAAGTTTAATTTTTTCAATATAGATTTTCATTTTAAATTACATGAATGATTTTATATTATAAATTTACATTCAAATTAATAAAAATTAGTATATACAATTATATATTCATGTTAAAAAAATTATTACTCTAAATTATTACAAAAAAATCTAATAAAAATTATTCTAAGGAGGAATGAAGGTGTCATGATATTGGGTGTGAAGTTTCTTCCATGCACGAAACCACATCCCCTAAATTTCCCACTCATTATAGGTGGGGATATTTCTTATAATAGAAGATTGTTGGATTTTAATATGATTTTTAAAATATTTATTTTTTACTTTTAAAATATTTAATAAGGGGAAGATTTTTATTTGAATCCCACATCTGAAAGTGGAATAATGTGGGTTTCCATTATTTGATATTGCATGTTATCAAACTTTAGACATGACACTGTGAAAGGTGATAATCTCAAGGGTGTTAAACCACATCGTCCACTCATTTGAATGCTTGTGAAAATATTAAATTTGGTGATTTTATGGAACACATTTCACCTCACACAGTGTGAGGACCATGGAAGTGCCTATTTTTTCTTAATACATCATTAGGTCATGCTGGATTTGGCCAAGACCCAAATTGGTACATCGATGGGGTTGACTGAGTTCCCTAAAAAGGTATTATTTGGACTAAAAATCAAATTAAAAAAGATCCAATACATATATGTATTCCCCAATAGGTGTAATCTTGGTCACTCAATTTATTTAATGGGGTTTTACGAATAGGATTAAATATGGAAAATATTTTTATTTCCAAAAGGGTAATGTACCCAATTCGATGGGGTATGATGTATTATCCGAATAGGTGTTTCAATATATAAAAATTGGAGTCATCATAAGATAGAAATTATAATGAATTGAATAAAAATTATCTTTTTTCAAATCCATATCACTTTAATACCTCACAATTTCAGATCCCTCTGAAATATTTCTTCATGATTCAAAATAGATTTTATTATTGTAAAATATAAAAAATATTTTAAATAATATCCTGATTCCAAATATTAATCAAGGGATACTCTCCACATATTATAACTATTATTTGTAAGACAGTATTTTATCCTAACAAGGATTCATTGGAAAATCATTATAATTCATATTTTGTGTGGTTGAATCTACTCTTAATGAGAGGGACAACATAATGTGACTCAACAAGCTCCTTTTATGACTATCTAAAAAAATACACTCCATTACCACCTTAATATCCCTAACAATCTGAAGATTTTATTAAACAAGTAAATTTTAAACAACTAAATGAAATGGATCTATTTTATGGAAATAATTTCAAGAGGTGGAATTGTGAATGAACATTATACGTTCAACTCTTAATATTTTTTTAAATACTATCAACATCCACACATCAATATTTAATGATTGTATGCTAAGAAAATTCTATAAAAGAAAACTATTAGAGAATTTTCAGATCCTTTGTCATGGACACATACTCAATTCTTGAGCTGATGATTTATTCGACATATATCATCATCATCTAAAGGAAAATGATATATATGATGCTTTGGAAAAACATTAAATTACTAAGGAAGATGAATGCAATAAATTTCTGGTTAGAAACACTATTTCATACAAAATGGTACATGGTAGATATATCATATTGAAATTATATTAAATAAAAAATATCATATAACAGATTTAGAAAAACAAGTTGAACATGGATTATGCCATCATGATGAAAGTCATTATCAATAAGTGTCCACATGATTAGAATAATGTTATACATATCTAATGAAAAATAATATATATTTTTTCCTTAATGAGTTTTTCATCTCCTTACTATCATTCCCAAAGGTGTTTAGTTATTGTTTTTTCAATTAGTATTGTCAATATAAAAATGAAAATATATCACAGGTGATGGATTGGTTATCCGCCCACTAATTGAGTGTGAATAGTTAGACTCCCTTGAATATCTAGATGGATAAATTGAAGTGGATAACCTATAAATCAAAAGACTTTTTAGTTTTCCCTCGTGTTTTAGATAAGTAATAAATTTTACGAGTGTTTCCTTCAAATGTTTGAGAAGTGTGGAAATAGGGTGTGTGATTTGTTTCTTTCACAAAAAACATAAATATATTTTAATAAAAATTGTAAAATAAGTTCAATGTTTAGAGTGGAATATAGAATGATGATAGATTCAGGATATAGAGATGTGGAGATTCCATTAATGGGTACTTATGTGTATAAATGACTAAATTATTTTTAAAATAAATATGGTTGAAGGTTAAAATAAAGATTAATGTGTGATTGATGTGAATTATATTAAAGAACTAAAAGAGGATATTTTTACAGAATAATGCTTGGGAATCAGTCTAAAGTCCTTTAGAATGTTTCATAAATTCCATGAAAAAGATTCATAAATTACTAAGCATTATTTGAAGTGTTTATGAGTGAAATAGAATGTATTGGGATGTAATGCAGAAGCATAAGTTTCAAATAAACAAAAATTGAAAAAAAATATATAAGTTTGGATTCCTTTTATATGAATAAATACATACACAAATTCTAGTAATATATGAGAATCCACATATCTGATGTCGCCACATATTTAATTTTTTTTTCATATATTAATATTTATGTATGTGAATTCAATGAAGTATTTATATGACCCAAATATGAATTTCAAATTATATAAATTTATTATATTTCATAATTTAGTAGTCACATCCCTAAAAGATGTTTCACATAACTAAATCCAAATATGTAACCGAATGATTCATATCCAAATCCACAAATAAATTTGAACTATATAAGTGTATTCCAGATTATGTAAGGGAAACCATTATGCATCCTTGTCAATTTATGTGAAGGGAAAATTCATATAACCAAATTACCATTACATATTTGTTAAAATATATCATGTTTTTGTAGTAAATATTTTTAAAAATCAAATCAAATCTAATGCTTTTTTTGTTCATCTAAGATTGAAACATCATAAATCTTATTTAATCCAATATCTAATCCTATTTATATTAATAAAATAGGAGAAGAACCATTTTATAATTTTAATTATGGGGAATATTATTTTTATAAGTTCTCAAGAATAATGAAAAAGGAAAAACGTTAAATCCCATTATTTAATCAAGGGATAAAATTTGTGTGATCTGGAGATATTTTAGTGAAATTAAATAATGGTTGATCTACTCTAGGTGTGTATAGATTCATATAGAATCTCTACATATTTTCAATAAATCTATCTAGATAAAATAAATTGTTTCACGTTTCATTCACAGTCTTCTATATTTTATATAGAGGTAGATTTTAGTTGAGTTATTTTGAGGAAGAAGAGGCCAATACTTTTTGTAATTTAATCTACAGATATATGTATATAAGAAATGAAAAACTAGAAGAAAATAAAAATGTTTTAAAGGATAACATTTTTATGTGGAAAACCATTAAAAATAAAAGGTATATCATGAGAATTTATGGGTTCAGCACTTTTATGGGAAGTTTCAACATTTATTTACTATAACATTTATTATTTTTTGGAAATATGAGGTTTCACCAACCAAAATATCATTTCCACCTAGACTAAAATAAATTTCATGGTATAATACAATGTAAAATATAATGATGTGTCTAAAAGTTTGTATCATTTAATTTGAAGGTATTTTATTTAATCAAATATTGATATTAAATTTTCTTGACCTATGTATAAAAATAAAAATAAATTTTGAGAATAAGAGTTTAAAAATAAAAAAATTGAGAGTTGTCCTACTATCTGATTTTTGAGGAACATATCTCTAAGAACATGTAGAATATTTGGTAGCTATATATTGTGTAAGGGATTAAGAAAAAAGGAATTTGATATTATTTTAAGAAATTTTTGTTATTTGGGTAATAAAGTATAATTGAGAACAATAAGCTCCTATAATATGTATTTTCATATAATTTTGAATGAAGAATAAGTGGAGAAAATATTACATGAATGTATTCTATTATATAGTTCAAAATAGTTGATTATCTTGAAGATATGAGGAGTTTATGGATATATAATAACATAGGAGATCTTATATTGAGTGAGGAAATTAGGTGAACAAATTCTGTTGAAGAACTGTGAAACTTAGTTATGGTGGGGATCGAGTTGTATAAAGTCCATCTCCAAGACATTACTGCATTTGAAGACTCTATTTTTAGTTGAGGAAGATCTTTTTTATTAATGTAGATAAATATTATTTTGGTATATTGATATACTTACAAATATTATAATCATAGAAACACTTTCATATATATACTTAAAATCCGTAGAACTTATGGAGATCATGGTGTGAAGAGAAACCACTACAAGACGAAGTGACTATAGTGAGATACTGAGATATGTCAAGTGAAACTTTTTCAAGTGAAGTTTCATGATATGAATAAAAATTGTTTGGTGAGACTTTTGATAAGACATGGTTAGTGAGATTCGAATCTGGTTATGGTTGTGGAAGAACCACCCACTTATAATTTAGTGATATTGATTATATTTTAGAATCTGTTATTGGGGTGGATAAAAATCGTGAAATGGAGTAGGTCTTTTAAAAAAACCTTAAAAATCCTCTATTCTTTTAATTTCCATACTAAATAGAATATAAGAGTTACATGCTTGGTAAAAATTAAAAAAGTTCCATCTAAACTAACAAGAAATTTAGAATATTAAATTCAAAATATGGTTAATGGTTTAAACCAAAAATTTTAATTATTAAAAAATGAGACAACACCTCATTAACCCCCCCCCCCCCCCCCCCCTCAGGTGATTTCACCGATACTAAGGGGTTTTTAAAACTGTATAAGAGTAAGTTCCTCTGATTGGATCTAGTTTGTATTTTCTCATGTATTATTATCATAATCTAATTAACAATAGAATATCGATGTTTGAAATATATGTTCCTCGAATAGAGATTTTGGTTTACATAAATGTTAATCAAGATATGGAAGCCTCTTCTCTGACTATAAGAAACATTATATAGAATAAGAATGAAATATTAAATAAAAAATGATATAGATGGTCTCCCACTAACTGACTGTAGTTAGATAGGTTTTTATTCCATCGAATCTTGTGATTGAGATTAATTAGATAAATTTAGATAAATTTGTATAGAATTCCAAATTCTTTCAAGCAATAAATCCAGTCATGATTTTATTTTGATGTTTTAGGATATATAAAGATAATTCTTGATGAATTTTCTCAATACTTATTAGATAATATTATGGGATAATCAAATAAAAAATCATAGCTAAAGGTTGATTTTGATTCAATATAGAATTCATTTTCTAATATGGTTGGAAAATAAAACGGCCTCTTAAAACTTGTAAAATCCAAGACTAAAGTGGCCTCAATTTTTAATGATAACATACCTATTATTGAAGAAATATTTCGAAGAATTTTTTTTGATAAGGATGTGTTAAAGGATATTTTTACTAAGATACTATATAATCATGATAATATATATATATATAGATACAATTAATAACAAGGATATACAAGAAGAAGTCAATGAAAAATGAGGTTAAAGTACTTGGAAATTCCCTATAAGAGAATATAGGTATACATTAAGAAAAAGTTCAAAATATGCATTTTGAAGGTGAAGTCCCATTGAGATCTATTTAGGATCAAAATAACTCACTCATCCCAAGGTTCCGAGAGCATGAGATCAAGCTAAAAAATGTTAAACCAATTTAGGTTATACCATCCAAATGAACTGAAAATAAGTTCACTACCACTAAGTATTTAATGATTATTATTTCCTTAAATGTGAACCATATTAGTGTTAATGAGTTATTTAGAAGATTTAGTTAATCATTGACAACAAGAACATGGAATAAGAACACCCACTTTCCAAAAAGGACATTTTTTTCGCTAAATTTGTATTTTCAAAAAGTGTTGAAAATAAATTAAATTATTTACATATTTCGGTTATACAAAATTATGGAAAACCCATAAATAGATCAAGGGTCATGGTAAGTAATACCTATAGTTGAAACTCCCCAAACCAAGACCAAAATAGTGGTGAAGACACTCAAATACAACATGAAAAAATTCTAAAAAACCAGGACCCATTTGTGTAGAGTTTTTGATAAAATATGTTGTGTAAATTTTTTTATTAAAATAACTAAATAATTATAAAACATACCACATAACAGAAGATCTTTTACTAGCCCCAGTTTCGAAGAATTAGAATCTAGTATTACATTCAAATAATAATGTAAAAAATATGGTAAACATTAATAAAAGCATCATCTGAGTAAAACTTCCACATTATAAATTGATCGTAGAATTTCTACCCATCCTATAAAAAATTTAAATATATAGGTTGAGAAAAAATGACCAATAAGGGTTTTTAAAATAATACCATTTAGATGTAATCTTTCATTAAAACATTTCATTAAGAATACATTTTTTATATTATGAAATTTATATTTCTCGTAACATTTCATCATCATTATCATAAGAGATATTTAAATTGATTTTGGGATAAACTCATGCTCAAAATTGATAGACAATTTTGAGAGTTATAAATAAGATGCATTATAATATATGCATGTACTTGAAAAAAATGCATAAACACCATTTATAAGTCAGACTATGGCCACACATAATTATCCATGACATACCAGGTGTGAGGGTACATATTATTCTCATGAAATATTTCTTATTTAGAATTGCACATAGAACTAGATAAAAAAATTTTATGAAAACCATGTAAAGATAGATAAATTGGTAACCTTTTCATCTAATTTTGGTAACTAAATATTAATTCCTTTTTATAAATGAATTGATGTACCAGTATATACTTAAATATAAAACGTTAACTATTTTCACTTGAAAATATAAAATGGAATAATATTGGTTCATAAGAGAATGATCATCAACCATGGATATTTTACTAGTTTAATAATCATGTGGTCTTTTACTTACTAGAATCATTATGATGGAATGCATAACAGTGGAATTTATAAACATTCTGTCAAGGCCTCATGCTAAGACCATACATTTCTATTTTTCCAAGGCCTCAGGCCAAGACCTAGTTTTTCTCATGAGACTTACAGATACATGGATAGGTTATATCCGGCCTAACCCATCATATAATAAGTCCAATGAAAGTGTGAATGCATAATGTGAGACAACATAATCATTCTGTCAAGGCCTCATTCCAAGATTCATGTTTGTCTCATTATATCTGACGATGCACCAAGAATCTATGGCAGGCCTCAACCATCAGAAAACAAGTCTTCTTCGTTCCTCATATGTCTAATAAAAATATAACTTTAAATGAAAGAGTCCCAAACCGCTTCGATTTATTTGAATCATAAGCATAGGTAAAATAAATTCATTAAACAATTCAAAGTGTCCCATACCACCATGAAATGTTTAGTTCTTAATCCATTCATTATCACAAAAAGATTCATCTCATACTTAAATTAATTGTCTTTATTTATAATTCATTAATAAAATGAATAATTTAGTAAATGAATATTTAATCAAAAATGGATATACTTTTTCTTCAATAAATAAATAGTTTTCGCACATGAAATGATATGGTTTGTCTCATAAAGATGATTAAAAATATATAAAATAGATATATATTTTTCACACATGAATTAATGACATGTTTCATAGTTTCGCATAAAATAGTACGTTTTATCGCAAGTAGTTTGAGAATAACTTAGTGTCTATAGGGTTTTAAATTTATTAGAGAGTAAACATCATTATAATATTTAAATATATGAGGGGAACTAACTAAGATAAATTTTTTTATACTATAATACATATATATATGTATATGTATATATAAAACTATATATATATACTTATATATTTTTATATAACAACTTTGAAAACCATGATAATTTCAAAATAAACATAGATATTTAGAAATAAGGGATGCGGAAAAATAACCTTCATCAAGAATATAGATATAAACACTGAAAATATTTGGTTATATATATGTATGTATATACGTACGAATATAAACACATGTGAAACTTTATTAACAATAAACATCATTTATTCATAATCAAAATCGTACCCCTAAAATAGACATATTTTAGATTAACAAGACATTTAAAACATGAAGGAGTACTCCTAAATGAACTTCGGGTAACCAAAATATGATTTTACATAAATATATATACATATATACCTATATATATACATTATGAAAATCAAATTAAAATCCTAAAAATCCCTTAATTGATTCATCGTAGTAGTGGGACATGGGTTCCTATAACTAAGACAGAGAGAGTGAGAGACTTGGAATAGAAAAATTTGAGTGGCCCTTGGAAGTGAAAAGTGTGGTTTTTAAAAAGTTTCTAAATTTTAATTCAAATAGACAAAATATAGTCAAAAAAGTATTATATAGTGCATGTTCAATGTCAAACAGTGTTAATTGACACCACAAAATTAGAAAAATGAAATGTGGAGGATGATCCATATCATGTATGGGGATGTTCGGTTTAAAATAACCCCACATTTATTAATAAAACAATGGGGTCGAAAGTGAATAGTACATAGCGTGGGTGAAAAATGGCATCATGGGAAAGTTGGGATGTAGAGTGGGAAAAACTAAGAGGTTGAATGGGGATTGTTGTGTCTCTATGAGGGAGAGGAAGGAAGACTGAATGGATGGTTTAGATTTTATCTGGTCTAATCTAATGCTTTAGATTAACCCTAAATAAAATTACGAGGCGTCAATCGGGTGATCAAAGGATGGATGGGATGCATCTGTGGATCTGATCAGATGACTGAGATTGATCATGTTTTTTAAATAGGTTCATAGGTCTAGATCTAGTGCGGATAGATCAATTGGTCTGAAAAAACCCATGGCAATATACCACATCACTGGGACTCGAACCGCATACCAGTGTAGATATCCAGGATCTCATGTGGTGAGATTCTATGGCTGACATCACACCCATGTAAAAACTTGCATCCAACATAAAATTCGAGTGAGTTCCATTAGTGTCTTATAATACTCTGTGCGTAGTGCCATCTCTTGAAGACATAATCACACATGGAAGAGTATTTACACATGAAACTCCACCCACGGGTGCTTAGCACACCCTCAACTCGTGTTGGCCATGCCCTATACATGGACTCCTGTGCGGATTTCCTTCACTATGCTCACGTGGTTTCAGCCTCTTACTCGAGCCTCCATAGGAACATCTAGACTCCTCCTTGCTAGGGTTTACTGGGTCCCCCAGCATAGTTGAAATTTCCCAACTACTTAGGTATGGAACCCCTTTTTTACAATGTTATTTAAAATAAAATTATATTATATAACTAAAAGTGTTTAGACACAAATAAATTATCTAATATTTATAATTAATTATTTAAAAAAACAAATCTATCTTCAAAACCATAACATTTTAATTTGAAATATTTACATACTAATACACTTAATATAAAAATGATTAATACCCATGATTTATGTTTTAAAATTAAATCAATAAATAATAATCCCTAATTAAATCCCATAATTTTATTTAACCAAAAATGTTTTTTAAAAAAATATATTGAATTTTACACATAAAATACCCAATATCCATAATACATCAATGATCACATGGATTCCCAACAGCTACTAATAACGGTCATTTTAACATGTATAAATAACTATTCAAGTTATTCAAATGATCAAGAACATTTATTGTTATAAAAGGATGGTGCTCAACATTCCTATGAATCAGTGTATTTTTTCTATTCTACTCTCTATATCTTTTTTTTGGCGTATTGAGGGGAAAAGTATAGTTAATCAGTCTTACGGTGATGTTGGGTGGTTTTCATTTATTCTATCGGGTGTTGTGATGAGTTTTCTGGAGAAGTTGTAATCCCTTGTATCCATGTAATATTTCAATGTTTGAAGAAAATTTTTCTCTTATTCCATAATTTATTTGAAAAAAACCACATCAATTCTATTTAGAAAAATTAAAAATAATTAAAACTAAAAAAATTAATATATATAAAATTATGTTCAGGGCATTACATTTCCCCCTATAATAGAATTTCACCCTCTCAATTATATTATATTCATAAAATCCCACTTACACCAACCTTATGAAATCAACCTCGATGTCCCTTTACCATTTCCACCACAATTAGAGACTTTATTGGTATGTTATTTTGGTCATGTTGATCCATAAAAAATTTAAAATTATTTAATTTCATTCTCCCAAATTCACCTTGAGTAGCTAGGTTCGGACTCAAGCTGACATGAGTAGGTCCTCTAGAGAGTTCCACATGATTGGTAATGTTTAGATATTTGGGAATAAAATCAGTTCAGATAGAATAGATTGAAAACATTGTTTTCTATAAACCATACATCATAAATTATTCTCTACATGATAAACCTCAGAACATGGAACAGATAGGCTGCACAGGGGCACCCACCTCAGTAGCTTCTTGGAATTTAACTAAGGATTGAAAAGTATTAGATAGGGTGAACCATAGAAAGATAACTTCATAGTACATTCAATTATGCACATAATATTAAAGTTGTGAATCTTACAAAAATTAGTAGACATGACTCAGTTCATGGTGGAGTCGAAGTAAATTTGGGTTGTTGGACACCGAATTAATGTTTTTCCAGGACAAACATAGGTTTTCAAAAGGGTAGTAAGCATCTGAATATGATTTGACTATTATGGTCTCGATCAGCTCTGTAAGAAGAGAAAAAAATTTAGTTAGTGAACCATTGTCATCCATATAAAAATTTATGAGAGTATTTTCTTTTAAGAAAACAAGCTTTATCATTTTTGTTATAATTTTATAAACATAAATACATTGTTCCTCTGATACCAACTGCAAAAACCCAGACCCCAGTTGCCCAGTGTGTGTGATAAAAGTATGATTTGTAATTATTTTTATAAATGAACTAAATAATTACACAACATACTACATAACAGATGATATTTTACCAGCCTAGGTTTTGGAGAATGGGAATCCAATATTTATTTCAAATTCAAATGTAAAAAATATAGTAAACATTAAGAAAAGTAAAATATGATAAATGATTCATCATTATAATTTTATCATATCACTTATACCAATCCTATGAGAATAATTTAAATAAATGGGGTGAGAACAAAAATGACCAATAAGGGGATTAAAAAGCCATTACGAATTAAATTTTCTTTAAAACATTTCTTTAAGAATAAATGATTTGTATCATAATATTAACATTTCTCAAAACATGTCATCATCATTTTCATAAGAGATAATAAAACAACTTTTAGGAAAAATTCAATCTCAAATGTGCTATATATATCTAAGAGATAAAAATAAAATGCATTATAAAATATGCACGTACTTGGACAAGGATGCATGGAAAACTATTTATATGTCAGACTATGGCCACACATAATTATCCATGACATACTACGAGTGCAGATACTAATTTTTCACATGAAATATTTCATGTATATAATTTTACATGGAATGACAGAAAAACACATATATAAAATAAATGTAAAGATAGATAAATTTTTAAAATTTGTTTTATGGTTTGGATACTAATTATTAATCCTTTTTATAAATGAATTTCTAAACAAGTATAAACTTAAATATAAAACATTAAATGGTGTTCACATGAAAATATTAAACATAATAATAAGTTTTCATAACAGAATGATCATCAATAATGGATATTATACTAGTTGAATAAGAATAATTTCAAATGAGAGATGATGGGAAGTCAAGGGGGAGCTTTGTGCGAGAAAGGACTCCATGTGCATCCTGGATCTGAAGATATTTTCAAGGACTCTAGGGCAGGGAAAGATGATACCTAGTTTGACCTTGTAGGGCAAAAATAACTTTTCCATCTCTGTGATTCAGGTAAAGGTCTTGTGCGTAATGGTGGGATTCCCCCAGAATCCATTGGACCGAAGAGAAATTTTTTGAATGTTTTCAAATTTACAGAAAATACCTCCCTAGACTTTGTTATTACCTCTTCGATAAGGATCATAAAAAAGTGTAGGATCTCTCATGTCTCCACCAACCAAGATGTAGTTGTGGAATGAATGAATCTATGTAAATTGTCTATCATTGAGAGAGTCTTGTCTCCGAATGGTGAGAAGTATTGGAGGTATAATGAATTTTTTGGTAGAATCGCTATTGTTATAGGATTTAGGGACTGGAGAATGACTAATCTGGGAAGAGGATACTTCCAAATTATTTTCCCTTATAATGAGTTGAAAATGAATTCTTGGAGCTTTAGTTCCATCAACGTAGAACCTATAATACATAGTATACAGAAGTGGGATCAAAATTTTGATCCACTGAATGTGAGAAACACTCATACATAGATTTGGATCCGGATTTGTAGGATTAATTGGTTGTACTGGCACCCTACAATTCTATGTTGCATCACTTATTCCATTAGATATCCCATTAAAAATGATAACCAAATAGGCAATCCTAGATTCTGAAATTATGCTCGTGAACTGGTGGAAGTCGATATGGCCATCAAGTTAGTGGAGTAGGTTGTTCTCACTAATACGGATGATAGTTTCAAACAGGAAATCCTTTATGAATGGAAACCCAAGCTATGTTATGTTGCGGTGTTTTTAGTCATGTGGATCTGCTATGTAATAGGTCCACGGATTGTAAGATATTCAATATCAAAGGTCATGATAGACAATCATGCCAAATAGAGAATACTAAATTCAAGGGGAAAGCATAAAATAATGTGACTTTTAGATTCTCCTCTAGGGAGACCCATTATTCAATGGAAGATTCAGACCCAAATCTAGTTTTTGATGAATACCTAGCACTAGAACCAGATGTGGCAGCTATTTTTGGCATGGTAAAAATGGAGGAGGTTTCCTATGCTTTCAATGTTCATCATGATGATACACAACTGAAGATGGTGCATATTGACATTTATTTCTAGATAATGTGTGTAGAAAGGGACACTAGTTGTGTCACTACATCCTATATATTTCTCCATTATGTGTGTTCAGGTAATGAAGGTGCTGACTTTGAAATGTGCTCTATGGACATGCAATCTGGCCAGTGCCTCATTCTGGATTCACCTATAGGCAATGCATGGGATCAACCTATCCATCGATCCATTTAAGACTTACCCAAATTACCCCTACATGAAGTAGATTACGAGGGAGGTGGAGGAAGTCATTTTTCATGAATATGGGCATGCTCAAAGTATGATTGAGCTGATACCTCATCAAGACACTCCAACTCTTCCATAGGAGAATTTTTCTCTTTTTGGGGCCTTTCCTTAGGGGCCCAACCACTTTGTGCCTATGATGATGGAGAAGTAGGTGCCTAGAGACACCCAGAGTAATAACATGAATCCGGAAAGTACAAATATTCCACAAGATGTGGTTTATATTCAGGGGCCTTGCCTCAGGGCCCCTGCCACTCTGTGACTATGCTGGTAGAGAAGTAGGTTCTTGGAGACATCCAGACTGATGGAATGAATCAGGTATGGAAACAAAGAGATGAGGATTGTTTTTTATGTGTTCCAGCGTGGGATAAATGATTCATTCTAGCAGGTCCCATTTGGTATAACTACTAGGAGGAGAACACGTCAAGTATCCCCCCTGGGAATTGATCAATATTCAAATAAATTTACTCCAATTAGTAGAAAAATACGTTCACATATTAATGAAGACTGTGAAATCTCTGAGACTCCCTATAAGGCTGAGAAATCAGAAAAGGGGAAAGGAAAAAAGAAAGGGTAAAAAGACCAAAGTAGAGCCAATAGAGAAACAAGGTCCTCAAACAATGGGAAAATCATCCATAAAATGAGGATCATTTTTTGGAACTGTCAGAGGCCTGGAAACTCTCCCACAGTCAAGGCCCTAAGAAATTTTAATGTGACCAAGAATATTTTGATGGTTTTAATTGAAAAACCCAAAATGAAGTTTGAAAAATATAAGGTCTTTAAATGGGACTCCATTGGTTACTCTTTTGTATCTCAAACGTAAAATTATAGCGGGGTTGAGTAACTTTGGGCATTCAAAGACAATAGCATATGCATTCAATGGATTTCCAAGATGCAATAAGTTGTTTCATTGGATACTGGAATTCAGGGGGCTATCATATCTCTCTCTCTCTTTTTATGACTCAAACTTATATATTAAAATAACGGATCTTTTGGATGTATCTTGATTCTATTTCTGACTGGTTGGCTTAGAGATTCATGGTTTTAGGTGACTTCAACACTATCCTCAAGCCTGACGAAAAGACTGGTTCACATTTCAACAGACTGGATGCAATTGATTTTTCAGTGTGAGTTGATAAATGTAACCTTCCTGAAGTCCCACTTATTGGATCAGATCCCACAAGGTGGATGTACGCATTGAATGGGATCCAATCCAGTAAATTGTACACGTGGTTTGTGAAAATCATTAATAGGAATGATGTCATCACCACTTTTGGTCTCACCTTGCCCAAATGTCACTCTAATAATAATTTGATTCTTGTGGATACTTGGTTTGGTAGTATGCGATCATCTTTGCTTCCTTGAAGGTTCAATAATGCATGGATTTTAGTGCCTAGATACAGGGAGGTCGTCATAAAGGCTTGGGTGACTGAAGCAATTGGAAGACCTCTTATAATAATGTCCAGCAAGGTAAAAACCACCAAAAAAATCTCAAAGACAAGATCAATTCATATTTCACCATCCTGGAGCATGAAATCAATGTTGCTGAATAGTAGCTTTTACTTTGTCAGAGTGCATGTCAAAATCACTATGTCCCATAAAGGGATGAAATCCAGGTCCTTACTCATCTTGATGACCTTATCATGTTGCAGGAACACTTTGCTATGAGCCAATACAAGGTTAAATGGCTACATGAGGAGATATGAACACAAGGGGTTTTCACTTCTTACATTGAGAAAAGTAGTCCAGATGAGGTGTATTTGTGATTGAAGTAAATGGGCCTCTTTATACATTAGAGTCAAAAATTTAAAATGATGTGCTAAAATACATTGAATATCTTTACTCAGTGAAGGGAATTAATGGAAATTACCAATTGATGGACAATATTCAACCCACAATTAGTACACATCAGAAGAAGCTGCTTGTGGAAACCCCGACGAAGAGGGACATCAAATATGCTCTTTTCTCATTAAACATTGATAGTGTGGATGGAACGGATGGGATTACCAATAAATCCTTCATGTTTTATTAGGATATTGTGTGATAAGAGGTCATTGATTCTATCTTGGAGTTTTTTAACCTTGCATGCATGCCTTATAGTGCCCATGCCGGCTTTATTGATCTGCTACCAAAGAAGAGAAATTCCTTAGGCATCAAGGAATTTAGGCCAATGGCTATTGGATACACCATCCACAAAATTATTAGAATGATCATTTCCTTAATGATTGGGAAAATTATCAGTACAATGTTTACTCTAAATCCTTTTGTATTTGTCCCTGAAATACATAATAAAAATTTCCTTCTCACTGCCTTAGAATGCATCAATACCATGAAGAGAAATATGTGGAATAGAAGCTTTTGCATCAAGACAAACATTTCTAAGGTATTTGATACCTTGAAATATGGATTTATTTATTTAGTTCTCAGAAAACCTGGCTTATCTGAATTTTTCATCAGACTTTTCAATACAATCCTCAATAGTGTGAGAATTTCTATTATTTTCAATGGATTTCCCATGGATTATTTATAGTGATCTAGAAGAGTTATACAAGGAGACTCTTATCTAGACTAATTTTTTCTCTAGTTGAATATTATTTTAGTATCTTCTTTAATGATGTGGTGAAGGATGGCCTTTATAAAAAAATTAAATATGGAAGGGATCTCTTCACCCCCTCACACCTTCAGTATGATAATGATATTCTTCTATTTGAACAGGCCAATATAGGTACAATATCTTGGATCTAGAAAATCTTTTCTCACTATGAGGATGCTTCTAGGCAGGTGGTAAGCTAGAATAAATCCATTTTTGTGTTTGGGAATGGAATGATTGTCTCCAAGCAGAATAGAATTTCCACAAATCTTGGAGTCCGGAGAAGTGACATCCCTTTTCTATACATGGGAGTACCATTTTTTTTTGGGGATGGGTGAAAATATGCTATCTTGAATCCATATACTCCAAAATTATTAATCCGTTGTCTTCCTGGAAAGGGAAATCAATCTCTCAAACAGGCAGAATGTTTCTAGTGGAATTGGTTATCACTTCAATGTTTTTCTATGCTTTCTCAGTTTATCGGTGGCCTCATTCCCTTGTAAAATAACATCAATGATTAATTAGGAACTTCATATTTAATGGGTCTATACATGAAAAGAAACACATCATTGTTTCCTGGAAAGATTGCATCAAACCCACTGAAATGGGGGAATGGGTGTTAATGATCTGAAAAGCTTCAATGATACTCTCATAAGTATGTTCACATGGAACTTGTTGAATTCTAATGATGATTCCCTATACATCATTGAACAGAGATTCATATCAAAGCTGAATAATGGGATCTTAGTATATGTTTCCTCCTCCAAATGGACTATAATTAAACATTTTTATATTGGAATCATGCATTCCTATTCCTGGCTAGATTCCAGCTCATCCAATCTCAATTTCCGAACAATGAAGTGGATGGACATTCCCATAATGGAATGCATGGAGATACCTTTACAACAGAGGAATATATCAATTGCTAACATGCACCGTGACATGGATCAGCAGAATTGTCTAATAGATCACATTAAGCTGGCTATGCAGTGCTATTACTTCATGGACGTTAACACCTTGATCTAGACACCCATAACCTATGGAAGGATCACATCAAGGGGGTATTAAAGACACTTATGTGTAAAAACTATGGATTCTCCTTTGTGGCATCAGAATTTTAAAAAACTATTCATTCCTCCTTCCAATTACATGATGATATGGCGGATTTGGAAAGGCAGGATACATGTGAAACACCTCCTACCGTGAACGAGCACACATTTGGAATCTTTATGCTATTTGTGATCACATGCCGAGGAAAAAATCCATCTTGTTTTATTTTCCTATAACTTCTCTTACAGATTTTGAGAACATATACAAGAGGTATTTGTGACTCTATTATCAATGAACAGTCTAAATGATTTCATGACATCAGTCACTAAAGATGGTCAAAGTGAGCAGGTCTTATCACTTCTTCTCACTGCTGTTGTGGCGCCTTTTTCTCGGATTTCGAGGGCATAAAATCAGGTTATTTTTTAGAACTAAATTCTATTTTGGAAGGATGGTCTGAATTTTGTTTATATGGTAGTGCAAGATTTTTCCAAGATATAAACTGTTATAATAAATAAAAATATTTTTGATCTTATAACACTGAATACGCTTAGGGTATCTGGTAGGGTCAAGAAACCTTTGATGTAGAAATAAATTAGATGGATTCCTGTCAATTCATCATGGTTGAATGTTATTTTTTATGGTGTGACCTCTGGTACACTAGGACCTTCGTGGTGTGGTGGGGTGTTTTGTAACCATTGGTGCTTTGTCAAGGACTGTTTCTATCATTATATCGAAATCGGTTATGCACTTGATGCTGAATTATGGGCTATGAAAAAATTTGTCAACAATGTTGTCCACCATGGTTGGAGGCATAGATGGGTGGAATCTAACTCAAGTTTAGTACTTCACATCCTACGGACAATGTCTGAGGATGTCCCTTAGAGGATTCTTCCATCGTGGATTGCATTCCTTTGTCTCCTTGAGTGTCTTCTACTAGAGTTTAGTCATGTTTATAGAGAGGCAAACCAGGTTGTTGATGCTCTATCCAAGAGGGCTGTTACGGAGGTCTCCTCACGATGGTCCTTTGTCATCCCATAATTCTGCTCATATCTTGTTGACCTGGATGCATGTGGTGTGTTCTATTCTCACCTTTGTAAACACCCTTGCGCTACAACTTTTTCAGTTTTTTAATCTTTTTATAAAAATCAGGCATTTTCGGATCTTGGACCTGCTTCTATAATAGTTGAATAATCACATGGTTTGTTACATACTAAAATCATTATAAGAGAATGAATAACGTATAATATCATAAAAATTATATCAATTCTTCATGCCAAGACTATATATATCCATTTTTTCAAGGCCTCGTTCCAAGACCTATTTTGTCTCATGAGACCTACTAATGCATCGAGAGGCTATAGAGGGCCCCACCCATTAGTTAATAAGTTAGATGTATGTGTGAATGCATAATTTCACACAACATAATCATTCTATAAAGGCCTCGTTCCAAGATTCTAGTTCATCTCATGAGACTTGTCGATGCACCAATAGGTTATAACTGGCCTCACCCGTCAAATAATGACTCCTGTGAATTCCTCATATGTCTAATAGAAATATGTTATTAAATAAAAGTGTCACATACCAGTTTTATTTATTTTATTCAAAATCTTATTTAAAAAAATCATTAAACAATCCAAAGTGTCCCATACCACCTTTTAAAGTCTATTTCTTAATCTATTTATTATCATAAAAATATTCATCTCATACTTAATTTAATTGACTTTATTTGTAAGTCATGAATAAAATGAATAATGAAGTAAATTAATATTTAATCAAAAATTTATATATTGTTTTTATTTAATAAATAAATAGTTTTTCACCTGAAATAATAGATTTTTTTCTTATGCAGTTGAGTAAACAAATTAAACAATAGTTAAATAGAATTATCACATGAAACGATAACTTGTTTTATAATTTCATATAAAATTGATATGTTTTTTATCATGAAGTTTGAGAAAAACTAATTGTTTATAGGGTTTTAAATTCATTAGATATTAATAATAATAATAATTTTTAAATAGATGAGGTGGACTAACTAATAATACGTAGTTTATACTTAAATATATATATATATATACACACGTGTATATGTATATATAGAACTATATATATACACCTATATATGTTTATATAACCATATTGAAAACCATGATAATTTAAAAATAAACATAGATATTTATAATTATGGTTCAAGGAAAAAGAACTCTTATCAATAATATAGATATAAAAAGTCAAAATATTTGGTAATATATGTCTATATATACGTATGTAAATACACACATGTGATTCAATGTTAACAAAAGTCATCCTTTATTGATAATCAAAATCATACCCCGAAAATGTTATATTTTATGAAAAAAAATACATTTTAAACAAGAAGGCGTAGTCATAAATTAAATTTGGGTTATAAAAATTTTAGTTTACATGAATATATAAACATATATGACTATATATATATTTGAAAAATCAAATGAAAAACAAAAAATTCTACTTCTTCATTAAGCTTAGAAGTGTTTTGCGGCTTCTTAGAATAGAGGGTGAGATTGAGAGTCCTAACATATAGAAATTTTGGTGGCCCTTGGAAGTCCAATGTGAGGTTTTTTTAAAAAAAATTGAATTTTTATTCAAATAGACAAATGATAATCTAACAAAAGTGTTAATTAGTTCAAATTAAACTTTATACAAGATTATTTGACACCAGAAAATAATAAAACTGAATTGAGGTGGAGGATCCACATAAAGGGATGGGGTGTTTGGTTTAAAATAACCCCACCTTTAGAAATAAAACAAAGGGGCTGAAGGTAAAGTGGTCGTGGTGAGGATCGAAACATTAATTAAGGGAATGTGGGGATGGAGAGGGGGTCAGAAGCTACAAAGTTGGATGGGAACTAGTGTAGCTCCATGAGGAATAATAAGGAATAAAGAATGGATAGTTCAGATGGAATCGAGTCCTATATAAGTGTTTAGATTAACTCTACAAAATTTATCAAGGGGGTTCACTCAGCTAATCAGCAGATGGATGGGATGCGTCCATGGATCCGATCAGACGACCTGGATAGATCTTGAGTTTTAAATTGATTTGATAGTACAGATATATCGTAGCAAAGTCAAGTGGTCTAAAACAAATTCAGTGACATACTACGATGCTAGAACTCGAACGATGTACTAGTGCTGAAAGCCAGGATCTCGCGTGGTGAGATTCTACAATGGAGAACACACCTATGGAAAAAATATCATCTCACATAGAAAACAAGTGAGTTCTGAGGTTTCCATATAAGGCTCAATGTGTGGTTTCATATCTCGATGACACAAACACACACAAAAAATCCCATACACATGGGACTCCACCCGTGGGTGCTTAGCCCTCCCACTGTTCACACCAGCCAGGCCCTATACACTGGCCCATGTGCAGCTTGCCTCCATCATGATCACATGGGTTTTCCCTGCTACTCAAGCCTCTATGGGTGAAGGTAGACGCCTCCTTTCTATGGTTAATCGTGTAACCCTAGCAAAGATAAGATTTCTTCTTAGCCTATGGATTTTTCCCTTTTTTAAATATAATTTTTAAATAACATTATATATTAGAAATAAAAAATTTTAGATAGAAAAATATTTATCTAATATTTATTAAAAATGTTATTGTTTAAAAAAATATATCTTAAAATCCATACCATATTAATTTGAAATACTTTTCATACTAAAACCCATAACATACAAATGTTTAGTACCCATGTTTTATATTTTAAAATCCAAACATTAATGAATAACCCATAATTAAAGCGCTTAATTTTATTTAACCAAAATAGTTATTTAAAAATATATAAACTTCTTAACACTTGAAACCCCAATAGACATAAAACATGATGGTCATTCGAAATCCCCAACGACTACAAATAATGGTATTTTTAAGCCGTATAAATACCAATTGAAGGTATTCCAAGGATTAAGAACATTTCTTTTTTCAAAAGGATGGTGCTCTATATTCCTTCAATTCTGTGTATTTTTTCTATTCTTCTCAATATTTTTGTTTTGTTTTTGGGGATTGAAGGGATGAAGGATACTTAATCAATATTGTTTCTATGATGTGTGTTCTTCTATTTACTATAATGGGTATTGAAATTAGTTTTCTTGAGTAGTAATATTCCTTTGTATCCATGAAATAATTATGTTTTTGAGTAAAATGTTTCTCTTTTTCCATAGTGTATTTAAAAAAACACAATAATTTTATTTAAACCAAAAAAATAATAATAACTAAAATATTATTATTAAATAGAAGAAGATTATTTTAGTGTGTTTTGAGTGGTTGAGAAATAGATTATTGAAAACAACCGATCGAATCTAAAACATAAAATGGAAGAAAGATAGAATCAACAAATAATTCAGTCAAAGAGATGCACATGAATATTCTCATGGTAGAGGATATCACTAATGATGAGATCCATAAGTCATCCAAAAAGGTTATGAAAAGTGATAGTGGAAATATTTTTAGTAGGTGAAACATGGTAGACTATATACCCAATAATTTCATGAAGAAGTAAGGATATTAGATCAAGCGTCGGAGAGAGAAAAATGTTTATTGGCACATTAAAAGAGGCACATTCCTGCGAAGGGACAAAATAAAAAAGCTAAGAAGACCACACATCCTAGAGGTAAAAAGAGATGAAAATATAAAGATATAAGAAGGTTGAAATATATAGATTAATTTACTGGGTTGGGAAGTCTATATCAACACTCCTACTCACATTGAATATAAATTCCAATATCTATATTAATCTCTAATCAATATAAATGATCATGACTGTTAGGAGAAAGAAATAAACCTTGTGTGCGAATAATCCCTCTGGGTGATCTACTAAAAACTATTTCTACTAGAGATATATAAATTTCTAAAAAATCATTAAATCTATATATATTTTAAGAAAACTATATTTTTATTTATCATCTTCAATCCATGTACTATTTCTTCATTAATTTTAGTTTATTTATCCACAGGTGATTATCTAGTAAAATGGGGAAAACAAACATTCACTTGAAACATTTTTATTTGTTTGTTTATGTGAAGTGAAGGTTCTTCAATCATTATACTGAATTATTTATAAATCCCCAAGGAACTAAAATTCTATGTAGGTATCACATATTGGTTAGATAAAAGAACGTTTTTTGTCTAAATTAATCAGTCGAGTTTTCTGCATGGTGTTTTTCAATGTGGACTTTGAGTTTTTTGATTGAAGTCATACTACTAATAAATATATTACGATATATGAATTTTTGAGATTTTATATTGATCTATAGTTTCTATAATCACATACAACTGGTAAGTACTAATTCATGATGAAATTCCTCTCTTGTATGTGAGTTTATTGGATATAACAAAGTGTGTGAAAACCCAAATGTATTGGAGTTTTTTTATGAAATACCCCCATATATAAAACATAATTTGGTGAGTAAATTGGTGAAGATACTCCCCATTTATTTCCGTTGGTATTAGTTATAATCTAAAAAAGTATTTCATGTGGTATCATTTTTTAATTAGTATCATATCTCAAGTGGTACCAATATCATGTGGTATAAAACATTGACTGGGGATAAGATATTTATATAATAATCCTCACATATGATGTTAATTAGGGGGAGAATAATTCCTCCCATTGTCATTTATCATCACTTAGGGAAAGCGTAGTTACATTGAAAATTGATAACTATTTAGAACCAAAAACAAACACAAAGGAGGATATTGTATTTCCCAAGGGGTTTTGATAATTTTTTTATTAATTAATATTTTCAATGTAAAAAATACAAATATTTATTAGGCGATGGATCGTTTATTCACCTATTAAATGAGTATGAATATTTGGCTTCCCTTTAATACATGTATAGATAGATTCAAGTAGGTATACCATAAATAAGATGATTTTTTAGATGGTCATCATATCTTATAAATTTACTAAAAGGATTGGTTGTTATACACAATAGATCAAGAAGTGGATAAATAGGAGGAGTGAGATTTATCTAGCACCTAAACATGATAAATTAGATATTTATAATTAAAAAATGTAAATTAGGATCAATGTTTATAGATTAATATATTTAAATAAGAGATTGAAGATATAAAGTTGTAGATATTTGATCGTACCATGATTCACTATTTTATTTCACCCTTATAACAATGTATTAAACTAGTATTGTATTGAAATTACAAATACAATAACAGATTTAACTCCATGATTGATTCAATTATTATGTTTTTAAAACTGTTAAAAAGGTAAATGTTACTTGTTTTGATATTTATATTGTAGGTGAAGGTGATTTGGAGGACCCATGATGAAGTCCAAGAAATATGGGCCAATTTGAAATGATCCACGAACACCAGTAGACTAAAACACATGTTTCTACATAACCATAAATTAAAATAGGCTGAACAATTGTGGTCTGGTCCGAACATTTATTAGCTTCATTTCATATGAACAACCCAAAGCCCAAGTCATTCATTAAGATGCCCCTACAAACTGATCTGTCCAACTATGTTGATCTGCACGGGGACAAAACATTACCTATGTATTTTGATTATATCTCTTATTATATTCTATATACGGATGAAAAATTTTACGTGGAGGTAGAAAAGTTGTCGGCCCACAACTTTTTAGTTTTTTTCAAAGTGATTTATTTTTTTATGGCCGGCCAAAACCAAGGACCAAGAGGATTATCGAAATCATGGTTCCCAAAACCACCTCTTACATTGCCTAAAAATTGGCCCCTTGGGCACCCCATTTTGGGGATCGAACAAGATGAAAGTTTTTTCATTTTGGAGTCCCAATGAGGTCTTTTCATCATCCCAAAAAGTTTTTAAGGCTATGGTAAGTGCTACTTCAACATCTTCTTCTTCTTCCCTTCCCATGGGTTTCTAAACCCCTTGTGATCACCTGGGGATGAACGTGATGTAAATCCCAAGCATCATGTTTGTAATATTTGAATGAACATTTTAATTCCAGGTTGTTGTGTTGTTTTTCATAATCCTCTATTCTTATTTTTTTGAGTTGTGTACTGGTATGTCATGCTCAACTCATATGATCATGTTTGTGGGTACCCATTCATGTGATGTTTCACACATCGTTCACCATTTTCTTTCCCACCTTCCAATTGTGGTGTTTGTGTGGTTCAAATTGGTCAATTAATCTCACATAAGAACTGTCAAGTTCATGTACATTTATTTCATGGTATCACAATGAAATAACAAACAACCTGGACAACACATCGAGTTTTCGTGTGTTGCCTTGGTGAGTTTCGGTAATGATGTCGAACACAAATCACCCAATCCTTGACGGTGACTGGTGAATCATTGTGTGTTTTCAATTGAACCCTAGGAGGTATCCTATTATGAAATCAGTAATATTCTGGTTCTAGGTGTTAATAACTATGGATTAAAAGATGATAACACAATATCATGAAGCGATGCAGGATGAACATCATGAGATTACATGGGGTTGACCACACTAAATCAATCTTGTTCATTTCTACTTTGTTTTATCGCTTTCATTTTCTATTTTTATCCTTAATCATAAACCACCAATATATTAAAAAACTTCATTCAACTTTTAATTTCATAATAATTACCCTCGTTTTAAATTAATGATCTAAGGCTCCATCGAGAGACGACCTATGGTTGTTGCGATACTACCGAAATTCTAGTCAAAATTAAAAAACTAAATTGATGCGCTCGAAAACGCGATCAAATTTTGGTTCCATTATCAGGGAGCCAAGATTATTTTTTTCTATATTTCATTTTCATTATTTATTTTAGTTTTTAATTAGTTCTCTTATCAATACCCCTTTTACATTTTTTTTGTTTTGGGTTTTTGTCGTTGTTTTTTTATTTTTGTGTGATTTCTCTCTTTATCTCTCTCTAATTCTATAGTATAAAATTCTATACTTCTTTCACCCTTGTTAAGTTCTTTTTCTTAACCATCTCAAATAAAAAAACACAACAATCAATCAATCAATCATACTGGACATCATTGTTGCATGACAAGATCTGGTAAAGAAACACTACTTGAATTTGATCCTGAAATTGAAAAATCACTCCATTCACAAATCAAGGATTCTAGAGAGGGTAAATCAAGTAACACTGAGTAACCCATTGTGCAACCTCAAGTGGTCTTCATTAAATCCAAAATTGAACCCAATCAAACCCAAGAAAACATGGTTGCAAATAATAGAACCTTAAAAGAACTGACCACCCTGGATATTGCGTACCAACCTCTGTACATCCAATATCATGAGGATGCAGCCAACATTGCACTGAGATCATGCCACATCCACCTTCTTCCTAAATTCCATGGTCTTTCTGGTGAGGACCCTCATAAACACTTTAAAGAGTTTCACATAGTGTGCTCCACCATTAAACCCAAAAATGTATCTGAGGACTTAATCAAGTTTAGGGCCTTCCCTTTGTTCCTTAATGGTGTAGAAAAAGATTGGCTATACTATTTTCCTACCACGATTGGGGGTTGGAATGACCTTAAAAGAATATTTTTAGATAATTTTTCCCGGCCTCCCAAACAAAATCAATTAGGAAAGAAATCTGTGGCATTAGGCAAAGTGAACAACAATTAATCAAATACTCCTATGAGGGACTTATCCCCATGGATCGTGGAATGATTGATGCTGCAAAAGTTGGAGCCCTAGTTGATTAAACTCCTTCTACCGATCGTGAATTAATTTCCAACATGGTTCAAAATGCACAACAATTTCGTACGCGGGCAATTGCACCAACCCAAGGATTTCATGATGTAAGTCATTCAACCCTAGAAAAAAAAGGTAGATAATAAACATGATGAGATGCATACCCTTCTAAGGAAATTACATCAAGCATAAGGTAACTCACAATCTACTCATGTTCCATTACATTGTGGTATTCATTCTGAGAATACTCATTTTTCTGAACAGTGCCCACAACTTCAAGATTCACCTGAGTCTTGTGCAACTGTTCTCCCAGGGCGTCCATTCAAACAAGCACCTATCTTCAAGAAGGAACATTCCGGCCAAATCCAATCCTCAGGTGGAAATCACAACCCAAATATTGACAAATAGGAAACTCATTCTGCCCTAAGAAGAATTGGTATCAACAAGGCCAAGGTATTCCACCTTCACATCCATCAACATGTCAAAAAAATCATCCTCCTCTCAAATCTGAACCAAGACTTGAGGATATGGTAAAGAAAATAGAAACCCAGAACCTCCAGCTCTGAAAGACTACACAATCAGCAATTCAAGACCTACAAACTCAAGTGGGACAATTGGCGAACCCCATCTGGGAGAATAAGATTCAAGGTTATGGAAAACTAACATCCCAACTTATTTCCAATCCGAAGGACAAAGGTAACATATGTGCAGTTACATTTCGTAGTGGTAAAGAAGTTTCTCATTCTACTGATTCTATGCCACAGGTATTTCCCCCTCTTAAAAAAATCTCTTCTCCAACCCGAATTTTTTTCATGAAATGAAAAACAAGAAAATAAGAGTAATTAAATTATCATTAAGGATTCCCATGAACAATCCATTCCTCTTCCATTCCCTCAATGACTCACTGAATCTAAGTAAAACATTGATAATGATATTGAAAATGAAATAATCTAAACATTTAAAAAAGTTTGAGTTAACATTTTTCTATTGGATGCAGTTAAGTAGATCCCTCGATATTTAAAATTTCATAAAGAGCATTGCACCCATAGAAGGAGACTAAAGGGGAATGAGAGAGTCAACTTGGGTAGGAATGTCTCGGCATTGATTCAACGAGCAATGCCAACCAAAGGCAAGGATCCTGGCATATTCAAAATACCATGTACAATAGTGTAGAATTGCGTTTATGATGCCATGCTAGATTTATATGATTCCATTAATGCAATTCCTCACTCAGTGTATACTTATTTGTAGGTTGGAGAGCTTCAACCAACTATAATTTTCGTGCCACTTAAAAACTAGAGTACTATGCATCCAACATGAGTGATTGAGGATGTCCTTGTAAGAGTTTAGAATCTCATCATCCCCTTTGATCTCTACATACTCGAGATAGAAGATACTCGAACCCAAGGACACGCTCCTCTCATATTTGGGATTTCATTCCTCAAAACAACAAAGATGATCATCAACGTTCAAAATGGTACATTTTCCAAGGAGATTGGTGGATAAAAGGTATGTTTTAACATCCTTGATGATATGTAACACCCCATTGAAGAGAACTCCACTATTCATGTCTATTCGATGGAAGTTCTCTCAAATGATGCACAGACACACAATTCATTCCTCAACCCATACTCTGATTCATTTTCTTCTTCTTCGCCCTTGGATGATTTGACTTTTGAGTCATGTTTTGAGTGTTGTGTGGGTTCTGAAAAGTGTAATTTTTTTGCATTAATTGAATAGTGTGTTCATTATAAGGTACCAATGACCGTGTATGATTATTCAAATCTCATTTCAATAGATTCTCTATCATTAGAGAATAAAAATGAGAAGATAGACAGTCTAATGGACCTCAATCCCCCTAAATCCCCTCCCTTAGTCCAAAAACCCCCGGTGTTGGAATTAAAACCACTTCCTTCTAATTTAAAATATGTTAATCTTGAGGTTATTGAAAAATTTACCATCATTATTTCCAATAACCTCTCACTACATCAAGAATCAAAACTACTGAACCTTTTGAGCTATTGTAAAAAAGAAATAGGATGGAAGTTGGCTGATATTCCTGGGATTAACCCATTTATTTGTATGGACCATATAATTTTTTTATGATGAGGATAATCCCATAAGACAATCTCAACGCCAGTTGAATCCCACTCTCCTTGAAGTGGTAAAATTGGAAGTTAATAAATTACTTATTGCGGGGATCATTTATGATATATCTGATTGTAAATGGGTTAGCCCATTGCAAATTGTGCCTTAAAAAATAGGAATAATAGTTGGGTCAAATGAAAACAATGAATTGGTTCCAACACATGTGCCAAACAGTTTCTGAGTCTGTATTGACTACCATTGACTGAATCAAGCCACGCGGAAGGACCAATTTCCTCTACCTTTCATTGACCCAATGTTAGAATGATTGGCTGGTAAGACCCATTATTGTTTCCTTGAAGGATATTAGAGATTATTTTCAAATCCAAATATCCCATGATGATCAAGAAAATGGAAAATTTACCTGTTTATTTGGCACATTTGCATATAGAAGGATGCCTTTTGGTCTTTGTAATGCTCCAGTTACATTTCGGCGTTGTATGTTGAGTATATTTTCAGAGTACCTATAAAATTGAATTGATGTTTTTATGGATGATTTCACAGTTTATGGAACTTCCTTTGATGGTTTTTTGACTCACCTAGGTTCTATCCTCCATCATTTTATAGAAACAAATCTTATATTAAATTATGAGAAATTAATCCAAAATTGAATTAATTTCAACCCTACCATATAAAAAATGTGTTTGTGAGGTGCAATATTTCATGGTTCATGTTGGCTTTTACCACTGATTCATTAACGACCTCAGTAAAATCGCACTTCTGATGTCCCAGTTATTACAAACAGATTCTACATTTTTTTTTCATAAAAATTGTGAGGATGAATTCAATTCACTAAAAAGGAGTCTCACATCACCTCCCATCATCCAAACATCATTTTGGGATCTCCCCATTGAACTTATGTGTGATGGCTCTAACTTTGCAGTTGGGGCAGTTTTATCACAAAGGGTTGAGAAGGCTCCTCATGTCATTGTGTATGCCTCACGTACCCTTGACCCATCCCAAGAAAACTACACAACCAGTAAAAAAATAACTTCATTTTATTGTTTTTTCCATGGAAAAATTCTATTTATATATTATTGGGTCAAAAATAAATGTCTTTTCTGATCAATATGCCCTTCATTTTCTCCTAAATAAACCTAAAGCTAAACCCCGCCTCATTCAGTAAATGATCATACTCTAGTAGTTTGACCTTGAGATTAGAGATCAGAGAAGAGTGGAAAATGTGGTATTTGACCACATTAGTAATATTTCCCCACCATTGGACCGTCATTTTGACTCACCCCTCCCCATTGGAGAATTATTCCCTCATGAGAAATCTTGTGATGTTGTGGACCTTACCCCTAGTATGTGGACATTGTGAATTTTCTAGAAACATCTTGGGTCCCCACTGATTTTAGCACTTCAAAATCCTTGATACATAAGCATGATTCTCGGTGGTACATTTGGGATTACCCATATTTGTAGTGAATTTATGGTGACCATGTAGTTCTTTAGTGTGTCCCTGACCATGAGTTCACCTCTGTTTTGACCATCTGCCACACCTTGGCATGTGGGGGCCACTTGGGATATCAACATACAGATCGAAAGGTCCTTGAATTAGGACATTATTGGCCAAAATTTTATAGAAATTCTAATAGGTTTTCCAAGTCATATATTCGATTCCAATTCACATGGAATATCTCTAAGAAGAATGAAATGGCGCAACAACCCATGTTATTTTGTGAAATTTTTAATGCATGGGGCATTGAATTCATGGGGCCTTTTCCAAATTAATTTTGATTGTGTACATATTATTGGCTGTTGAATACGTATCTAAATGGTTGTATGAAATGTACACTAGGACCGATGACTCTCGAGTTGTTGATTTTTTGATGTCCCAAATTTTGATTAGGTTTGGTTTACATAGATTCAACATTAGTGATCAGGGTTCACATTTTTGTAATTAGAACATGAAAAATTTTCTTCATAAGTATGGGGTTTTTCATAAAGTATCTCCAGCACATCACCCCCAAACTAACCGACAAGCAGAAATGTCAAATTGGGAAGTTAAGCGAATCTTGGAATAAACGGTGCAACCTAATAGGAAAAATTGGAGTTTGTGCTTGGATGATGCACATTGGGATTACCATACAACTTTTAAAACCCCAATTAGAATGTCACCATAAAGAATTGTGTATGGAAATATTTTTCACCTCCCATTAGAGGTAGAACACCGTGCATATTGGGCTGTTAAATAATGTAATATGAATCTTTTAAATGCAAGTGTGAATAGGAAGTTTCATATGCAAGAGTTGCAATAAATTTGATGTGATCCATATGAAAACTCCTTAATATATAAAGAGAAGACAAAGGATATACTTGATATCATGATACATAAGCAGATGATTCATATTGATGGGAAGGTTTGTATGTATACTTCCATGCTAAAGCTCCACCCAGGTAAACATCATTCCCGATGGATCTATCCTTATATTGTTATGGATGTGTACCCTTTTGGTTCTATATAGGATTTGCATGAGAAGAGTGGAAAAAGGATTAATGTCAATGGGAAGAGGCTGAAACAGTTCTATAAGGATTTTCCAAAGCATGTCTTGGAGGAAGTCCAACAAATAGATTCCACATATGACACAACATAGCAGGCTGTCCCTTCTCCCTAACTTTTATTTACTTGTATATTTATTTAAAATAATTTCATTGAGTAAAATGAAACTTTATGTGTGGGGGATGGTGACATGTCATAGTTAGGACTAATGAGAAACAAAACAAAAAAAATTAATTAAAAAAACAAAAAAAATTAAAATTTAATAAAAAAGAGTGTTTTAATTTTTGATTTATTTTTCTTTATTTTGTGTTTTTAGATAAAAAATAATATTAAATAATATCAAAAATCATTTTTCATGCTTGAGTCATTTGTGTTGAAAATTACACTGTTTTTGGAAAAATTTTATTCAAATGAATGTTGATATAAAATCATTTTCTATAATTTTTATTTTCCAATAATTCTTATGTGTTTAATGGATTTTTGAAACCCATGCATCATTAGCACTGACCAATATTTTAATGCCTTACCCGAGAGACATTCTATACCCTTTATTGCATATTCTTCCTTTTTATCACATTCTTGAGTGTCTTGGATCTTGTAGAGAAACTAGAACTTGCCTTGATTCTATTTGAATCCATAAGAGTCAAGTATTCTATATTCATGATAGAGGCAATCATTCATTGAAAATCGCTTTGTACAATCATCCTCTATTTTTGGCACCTTTACATTTTATACTTATTAAGCCTTAGAGACCATGAAATCCCTGTTAAGTAGCCACATTACAAGATTATTTATCCCTACCTACCCATATCTTGTGTATATTCTTATTTATTTTTATAAAGTGTCGGTGAGAGGCTGTTTATATGGTAATTTTGGGGAGAGAATCATTATTAAGGGTTTATATAAAGGGTGCCTACATTTACCTTGGGCAATTGGTTCACAATCCATATTACATCATTGTTTTATACATTTTTACCTATATATCTCCAAAAAAATATAAATATATAGTTATGTACATTAAAAAAAAAACAGAACAAAAGAAAAAATGTATAAATATGATATTTACTCATTATTATTCATTGTTTGGTTGTGACCCACAAAATGGACAACGGGGCGAGTGAGTTCGAGGTGATAATCTTGTTGAGTTGTTGAGTGTGTATAATCATTGTGAACACTTTCTAAATTTTGAAATGTTTTATACATAAGAGATTAAACAATCTTTTTCAGCCTCCGGTTTTTAAACATTGAATCCTACCAACCCTTGAATCTCAGAACAACCTGCTGAATGTCCTCTTGAGTAGTGAACTAGTTCTTACAGGTTGAGAACATAGAGTCATTTCAAGCATATGATAAGATTGCATGAACTCTGAGAAATGATCATAACTCCACTTTCATATTTTCTTTCAGTGAAGAGGGAAAATTTTTAGGTGAGGTAGGTTGTGACATGTTGTATGGGTTAACAAATGATGTTGAACAAATTTGAATGTGAGAAAAGAAAAATTATAGAAAAATTGGTTCCATAAACGAGACATGATGAATTTTATTTCAAAAGAATATTGGTTTTTTTCAAACCATTGACTTAGGAATGGGACATGGTTAGAATATTATACATTGCCAAGGAGTGCCAATGTTTACGTGTTGGGGTGTGATCGTACCAAGATTCACTATTTTATTTCACCCTTATACCAATGTGTTAAACTCATATTGTATTGAAATTTACATGTATAATAACAAATTTCACTCCATGTATGATTCAAAAAAAATTTTAACACTGTTAAAAAGGAAAATTTTACTTGTTTTGATAATTATATTGTTGGTGGATGTGATTTGGAGTACCCATGATGAAGTCCAAGAAAGATGGTCCAATCTGCACATGATCCAAGAATACCAGTGGACTAAAACACATGTTTCTACATAAACATGCTTCACAATGGGATGAAACATTATGGGATGATCCTATGGTTTATTAGATTCATTTCATATGAAGATACTGAAGAATAATTCGTTCCTTACGAGGCCCATACAAACTGACCTGTTCAATAAAGTAGATCGGAACGGGGTCAAAAATGTGCCTCTATATTTTGACATTATCTCTTATTAGATTCTTTATATGGACACCAGATTAGACATGGAGGTAGAAAATGTGTCCGCCAAAAAATGTCTAGTTTTGTCTAAAGTGAATTATGACTGTCTGACTGGCCAAAACCATGGACCAAGCAGATTATTGAAATGAGGGTGCCCAAAACCACCTCTTACATTGCCTATAAATTGGCACATTGGACCCCCCATTTGTGGGTTCGAACCAGAGGCAAGGTGCTGCCGTTTTGGAGTCCTAAATTTTTTTTCTCATCATTCCAAGAAGTTATGAAGGCTATGGGATGTTCTACTTCAACATATTCTACTTCTTCCCCTCACATGGGTTTTTAAACCCCTTGTGATCACCCAAGGATGAACATGATGTAAATCCTAGGCTTCATGTTTGTAATATTTGAATGGTCATCTTAAATATAGGTTTTTGTGTTGTTTTTAATCATCCTATATTATTATTTTCTTGAGTTATGTACTTGTATGTCATGCTTAACTCATATGATCATGTTTAGAGGTACCCATTCAAGTGATGATTCACACACCGTTCACCACTTTCTTTTCCCCCTTCCAATTGTGTTGTTTTTGTGGTTCATATTGGTCAATTGAACTTACATAAGCACTACCAAGGTCATGTATATTTATTTCATGGTATCAAAATTAAATAGAATGCAACCTGGATAGCACATCAAGTTCATTGTGTGTTGCCTTGGTGAGTTTCCGTTATGATGTCAATCACAAATCACCCAATCATCAGCGGTGTCCGGTGAATCATTGAATGTTTTTGACTGAAACCTAGGATATATACTTGTATAAACCCAGTAACATTCTGGTTCTAGGTGTTAAAAACTTTGGATTAAAAGATCATAATCCTATATCATGAAGAGATGACAGATGAACATCATGAGAGTACCCCGGGTTGATCACACATAATTAATCTTATTCATTTCTAATTTGTTTTATCACTTTTAATTTCTATTTTCATCTTTAATAATAAATCCACAATGTCTTAAAAAACCTCATTGCACTTCTAATTTTATAATCAAATCCCTCTTTTTAAATTAATGATTTAAGGCTCCATCAAGAGACGACCTAGGGTTGCTGCTATACTGTAGAAATTCTAGTCAAAATTAAAAAACTAATTGGAAGTGCTCAAAAACATGATAAATATTCCATCTCTATGTTCTTGTTTAGGTATCTAATGAAGTTAATTACAAAACAAACATGTATGTAGGATTAAATAAATACTATGTTGCAGGTTTAGATGTCATAACTCGTCCTAGTGGGGCTTGTTCCATGACTCCACGTGCCCACCTCCAATAGTCCATGGGATGCTAACTAGCATTGAGTAGGAATATCACTAACATCAGAAGACTTTCCACTGTACCTATACACATGAACACATATCGAAGCTCATGAAATGATGAAATTTGAAAAGAAACTAAACAGCCAATGAAAACAGACATCGATATCCCACAACTAGAGTTTGAGAGGAAGTAATGGAATGTAAAAATGACCAAATACAAGACCACTACAAAAAAGATTGTAACACATGTACAACCTAAATGTAAATTTAATGGGACTATTGTATGAAAGATGCATGGACACACCCAGGTCTTTTCTATCTCACTAAGCATGATATTTTCTTTGATCACCTAGGCCTCCATCCATAGGTTGATAATCTTCACAAGACATGACACATGCATGAAAATCCCAAGGAGGGGTGAGTATAACAATACTCAGTAGGACACCCCAAAAATACAAAGCATTTTAAAAAGGAAATACAGTCTTCTCTAAAAAGATATATGTCTACAACACATATAACAAGAATGTATAGATATAATCATTAAACACACATTGTCTACAATTAAGACAAAACCATAGTATAAATACCTATGATTCCATGTAGAAGAATCAATGAATCACTAATATGGGAGAACATGCCCCTAATTCTGATATCACTGATGATGTTCATTTGAGAGGCATAGATGTAGAGACCCGAATCTTGACGTACATGAATATTACATTACATTTGCGGAATACTTAATACATAAGAAAAACAAACACATAAGGACTGTAATAGTTTAGTGTCTTTGGAAACTCGGAATAAAATCTTCTAATCGTGGTGAAAGATCTTCAACATCTACCAATAAAGATCTTCCCTTTTTTTCTTTCCTAAAACCTTTCTTTATATCCTGGGGAAAAGAAAACATACAAAAGGGGGAGCTCAAATGCTCAGTAAGGGTAAACAAAAGAAATATCAATCACATCATATTCACAAGAACGTATCTTTTGGAAATCATAACATGCAAAAGAGATCATGATTTCATAACATGGGATAAATCATAGTAGTGAAATGTAATCCCAATAATCATAAGCAATAACATGAAACTTTCTGGCATACACACATAATCATAGATAATCATTTCTTATTAGTCAAGACTCATTGGCAAGTCTATCTTAGTATACAAAGTCCCTTTCTGAACCGAGTTCACTCCTCATTTCAGTCCTGTTTCACTGAACCGGTATATCCTACCATTACAGCCATGTCTATATCATGAGATATAAAATATTTACCCAATTCATTGGAGGGAGATATAGGTCCCACCCATCTCATAATGATACCATTCTTATGTGTGCCACAAAATCATAAATCATACATCATTGCATAACCCATGTAGTAAAAATGGGATTCTTAAACAACATGACATCATAAAAAAATTCATATAAGATAAAGGAATTAATAAAAATAATTCCATTACAACATAATCAAATCAATGTAATAATATGGATAGAAACAGAACCCTATATTATCTTAGATGGAAAATAATTTTGATAAATCACTTGAACTCCATCCTTGAGGAAAATATCCTTTCTACATCAAAAACACTTTTCCTTTCTTAACATGTCATTCAGTTCTAAACTAAAATAAGTTGATTAAAAATTAACTTGAAATATTTTAAAGGAATCTTCTTGGAAAAAAATGTTTTAAAAGTCCATTCATGTAATATAAGTTAAAAAAACATTCTTCTCGTACTTTTGTCGGAAAAGTCAAAAAGTACCTCGTACGAAAAACGACAAAAGATTCCTTTCATATCTTTTACTAAAAACTCACCGAAGGGTAAAATTTGATATTAGGTATTGTAGAAGTATATTAATATCACATATTGAGGAAACATGGATCTGGATGATAAAATACACCCCAGTAAATACCAAAGTACAAACAATCTCGGATAAAAATGTGATTGTGATATTTCCCTTACCTTAGGTCCGATTTGCCTCGTAAGTGTCCGAACCTCCTGTATAATGATTTAAATAATGTTATTGACTTATTAAAGAATCATAATTATTGGTATGATATCATATATGGTCATATTCTTAGTTTATTGGTAGTAATATTTCATTGCTACTTGTTATTCAGGTGTTTATAACTTTTTGTTCTTATGCGTGTTTTGTCGAATAAATTATTATTCTTATCTTTAGGTTATAGATAAATCATTTCCAGAATAGTATTAATGTACTATATATCATATTTATTCATTAAATTCATTTATATAATCATTATTCAATGAAGATCATGTAGAATGAATCCCATCACATCGTGGAGACGGTATTCCGTACGTATGCACAAGCGATGATATCGTTCCCATGATCGTGGAATTGTATTGGAGTGTATGTATACTATTTAAGAATCAATATCACTTTATAATAGTCATATATATTCATTATTTAAACCATTATACCCATCCGAGTAAGGTGGTGGTGTAAAATAGATTACACCACAGCGTGGAGACGGTATTCTGTACGTACGCACGCGCGGTGATTTCTTTTTCCATAGGATGTATAGATGGTGAAATAGGGTTGTTTAATACATATAATAACATATCAGTATATGATTGATACTTATGTTATTACTTCATAATGAAACAACTAAAGAAGAATAAGTGGAAGAAGAAATAAAGATGAAAGAATCGGTAACAGACATTACCTCTACTTTGAAGTGCTTCTTTGAGACCTTCTTTTAGGGCACTAAAATTGGTCTTAGAATAATATCAGGACCTCTAGGATGTCTCTAGGGAAGTGTAGAGGAGAAATTTTTAGGGTTTGGCCGAGATTGAAGGCTCAAAGTGGTGTGAGGAAGAGAGAGGGAGGAGGTGACCTTTTATAAGGGAGGAGAGGGGCACCTTTGGAATAACTAAAAATATTATTTTACTATAAAGTCATGTTCAGTTTTAAATAGCTACAAATTGATTTATTTTGACGCTAAGGTGGGGATGGGTCGAAATCCTCTCATCCAATAGAAGTTATACAAGTTTAGGTTCCAATTTTAACCTTATCATGTATATTTAACATTAAGTTAAATAATTTTACTTTTACAGTGTCTTCTTATGTTCTTATACTATAAGGTTAATAAACTTACTATATCAAGCCAAACCAACCACAAGTTGTTTATTATTAATATATATAACCTTACCTAAGTCATTTGGCCGAACCATTGATTTTTAGGAATAAAATAACATTTAATAATATAATATTTTTTTTAAAAACTATTTTATGTCAATTTTGACACTATTTAGTAATTGATTTTTGTGAAACTCATAAAAGAATGATAAGTTATAAAAAAGATACTTAAATCAATAATAACATGTCATATTAACCTATAAAATTAGTGTAATTCATAAAAGTCTCAAATTATATTTATTTGGGTATTTATAACATCAATTATGTCAATATTTCATTAATAAGATAATTACTGCATCATTGTTGTGTAACAAATAAATTAAATTATTTAACGTCTAAAAATTACAAATAAAATACCATTATGTAGGAAATATTTTTAGATTTCTAATTAATATTTATAGTCGAATTTATCTTATGTATAACCCCATATTAAAAATGATATAGTTATTAAACTTTGATTTTAACTATTTTAACCCTTCTTTAAATAAATTAATAATAAATGTCCTAATCTAATCCAAGTGGGCCTAAATGGTCATATTTTATTCCTAAGTTTGTTTTTGGTCGAATTACACTTATCCAATAGAATTAGGACATGTGTTAGGGTAATATTAATATCATTTTTACCCTTAATTACCCTATTTACTTTTAACCGTGTTAAAAAAAGTAAAAAGTTACTATTCACCAAAAATTATTTTCATCTTATTGAACCACATTTTAGTCCTTGATATTAATCGTGTGTCTCGTATTTTTGAAATTACACTCACAAAAGCTGTAAAATTATGTTTTATGAAAAATTCAGTTTTTTAACCAGCACTTAGTGGTTTCACTATTCATCAAAAATTGAAAGTTTTCAGAAAAAATACCAAAAATTAGGCCTAAGCTATATTTGATATTAAGAATTCAAAAATGATGTCTACTTTAACAAATTTAGAACATATCATTTGCATTAATTAATTTAAAAATTAGTTCCCGTCGTCATAACAAATAGTGTGTTTTTAAGAGATAATAACTATCAATATATTGACACTTGTTTATAACTGGTTTAAATGTGAAATTACATCCAATGACCAACATTGTATTAAATTGTAAAAATATATTCTAAATATAATTTAAAACCACTCAAATTAATACTTTATCACTATTAATTATTTCTATTAAAAAAGTTCTTTTTAATTAAAATTTTGTAATTTTCACTATTCATCAGAATATGAAAGTTATCCGAAAAGTACCAAAATTTCACCCTAAGCTAATTTCAATATTCCGAATCCAAAAATGTAGTCAATTTTGAAAAATAAAATTTACAAAATTTCAAAAAGTGGTTATTACTATTCATAAGGGCTAGTTTTAATAATATTTTAATAGCATATCGTTGTTTAGTGAAACTCGGTATTGCGTACTACACACACTATCGAGGAAGGTCGCAACTGCATGTAATGCAAGGCAAGTCAATGATGCGTGTTGTGCAAGATCCTTTTGGTGTAGCGTACAACACAGGACATTAATGAAAATAATATTTTTCATAAAATCTTGGGGTGTTACATTCTACCCCCCTTAAAATGAATTTTTCCCTTGAAATTCATCGGGGTTTTAAATGGTTTACTACTTGAAAGTTTCTTTAATGGAAACCCACATCATAGAAAGGAATACCAAAACCATTCTTTAAAAAAAAGTATGAAACGTAACGGTTACCCAAATAAACTAATCACTAGGTTTCCACATAGGTGAAAATTTGTATATGGAAGAGAAATCTAACCATCATGTTATGATGGAGAGTGGTAGAGAACATCGCTATGGAAAAGACAAAAATCACAAAGCCATAAATTTGTGACGATCTAAGGTACCAACTAATTCATCAGATATAAGAGCACTAGGAAAACATTTTTGGTTTTCAAGATCATTTCCCTAAAGTTGATGAAATTGGAATTAGAAGAAATACTTTCATGATTTTGGTATTGTGTCACCGTTGGTCATTCTTTGGACAATTTCCACTTCAAATCTTAAGGAATTGAAGTTGGATTTGTCATTTGTGAAGTGTTAGCAGATCATGTGATAGAATGATGGGTCATTCCATCTGTCTCAAACAAAAGGTTACAAAAGTTATCAAAAATACATAAGACCATCTATGGTGAAGTTAATCGTATACAATTCCAAAAATGAACATATACTTCATATATCATACCGCGTAATAAAATAAAACTAGTTTCTACTAACCAGGGTCTTCCTGTAGGCCAGTGGTAGTTGATAAAGGCCAGTCGCACTTCGGTTGTGGGTTCGATTCCCACAGCCTTGTCCGACGCGATGGGTTGTCGCCCGTCCAGTAGGTTGTCCTTTTTCTAAAACTACATTACTATAACATCCCATCAATAATATCGAAAAAACTTTTATCCTTAAACAATAATAACTTATGTCTAACATAGTCCATTCCAATCTTTAGGCTTACCGATAATACTGTTGTCCAATCTCATATTATAGTGAAAACGATTACCAAAGAGTTCATATAACAAGAATGTTAATACCATCGTCGATCCCCGTATATCATGAGATATGTCTTGTTGGTCACATTCCAAACATTCGAAGTCCTTAATCATGTATTCTCTTGAAATATGAATACCCATTGAACCTTAGTGAAAACATTAATGCAGTTAAAAGTTAACACATTCAATATACCAAAATTCTCAAAATTCTAAATACTCAAACCATGATATCACTTAGTCCTTATATCAATCATGAGCTCATGAATACTTTCAAATATGTCATTTTCTCGTTTTCCCTTCATTATGTGCATATCATATTTTTTTCCAAAAATATCTCAATCACTTTCCATGGTTACCGGTATAAAATTATTGTAGACCACAATAGACAAATACATAAATATTCCAATACTAAACATTATTTTGGAATCCCATTACATAAACACTTAATCATTCCACCACATCGTTGTCATATTCAACATCACAAATGGTGATGGCATGTGACTTCCCTTTTTCCTTTGCCTTAAGTGGTTTCTCCTGTAGATCATCACTAACCCTTGGATTAGGGCATTTATTGGCATAATGTCCCATCTCCTTGCACTTGAAACATTGAAGTGTAGTAGGTTCATTCTGTGCATCCCTTCCTTTTTTTGCATCATTAGACATCTACTTCCCATCATTGCGGCATTCAAACACCCGATGACCTTCCATTCCACATTTGAAACATTTACTTGTCCCTTTAATACAATCTCCACCATGCTTCTTTCCACACTTTGAGAATAAGGAATCATTCATCTTCTTTTCACAATTATTCTGAGATTTCTCCTTGAACTCCATCTTTCGCTTCTTGTCAAAACTACTAGATGGATAATTAACACCAACTTCCATTTCTACCCTGATAGCACAACACACAATTTCTTCATATCTACTGAAGTCTTTTATAGCTAATGCCCTTCGAAGATTTGGTTTTAAGCCACTAAAGAATCGATCAACTTTACATTCAGGTTGGATGATAAATCCAGATGCATACCTTGCAAGCCTTGTAAAATTCGCTTCGTATACACCAAAAGATTCATCATCCTATTGCTTTAGTTCAAGAAACTCCTCCATCTTTGTTCGAAGAATACGAGGGAAGTAATTATTGAAAAATAAGTTCTTGAACTCGTCCCATTCCACTGACTCAATTTCACCCCTTTGCCTCATATTCTTAATAAGATTCCACCATTGATCAGCATCACCTTCTCTACGATACACTGCTAAGATGACTTTATCATGTTCAGAACATTGAAGAACTGAAAATATCTTTTCAGTAGTACTAATCCATTGTTCAGCAGCTAATGGATCAGTAGACTCACTGAAAGAAGGTGGACGTTGCCTCATGAAGGACTCAATAGAATATTGTTCCCTTATCTTACCATTTGGATGTCCAGAATGATTCATAGCTTGTGTAAGTATAACAATAATATTTTTCACTCCATCTCCCATAACATTTATTTGTTCAGGAGGAAAATCATTGCATTGTCCATTGCATTGATCAACACGGTTCCTTCTGGTTCCAGCCATCGTCTAAAACCCAAAAAGAATAGTGTGAGAGGCAAAAATCATGATAGGGAAAACAACATAATAAAGGGGTAGTATCCTTAATATCTAACATATTTGGTTAAATTCTATGATCGTTGTCGTAGTTCTAGGACTGTATCCTATACGTATACTTATCCTTAGGGACATCCCTAGACATACCTTAGAAATATCTCTAGGGATATCACTAATGTTTTCACATCCTAGTTTCCAAAGGTTGACTAAACCTTTCCTCTGATACCAACTGTAGAGACCGGAAGCTTGACGTACATGAATATTACATTACTTTTGCAGAATACTTAACACATAAGAAAAACAAACACATAAGGATCGTAAGAGTTTAGTGTCTTTGGAAACTCGGAAAAAAATCTTCTAATCGTGGTGAAAGATTTTCAACATCTCCCAATAAAGATCTTCCCTTTTTTTTCTTGCCTAAAACCTTTCTTTATATCCTAGGGAAAAGAAAACATACAAAAGGGTGAGCTCAAATGCTCAGTAAGGGTAAACAAAAGAAATATCAATCACATCATATTCATAAGAACATATCTTTTGGAAATCTTATCCTGCAAAAGAGATCATGATTTCATAACATGGGATAAATCATAGTAGTTAGATGTAATCCCAATAATCATAACATAAAACATGAAACTTTGTGGAATACACACAAAATCATAGAGAATCATTTCTTATTAGTCAAGACTCATTTCCAAGACTATCTTAGTGGACAAAGTCCATTTCTGAACCGAGTTCACTCCTCGTTTCAGTCCTGTTTCACTGAACTGGTATAACCTACCGTTCCAGCCATGTCTATCTCATGAGATATAAAATCTTTAACCAATGAATTGGAGGGAGATATAGGTCCCACTCATCTCATAATTATACCATTCTTATGTGTGCCACAAAATCATAAATCATACATCATTGCATAACCCATGTAGTAAAAATGGGATTCTTAAACAACATGACATCATAAAACAATTCATATAAGATAATGGAATTCATAAAAATAATTCCATCACAACATAATCAAATCAATTTAATAATAGGGATAGAAACATAACCCTACATTATCTTAGATGGAAAATAATTTTGATAAATCACTTGAACTCCATTCTTGAGGAAAATATCCTTTCTACTTCAAAAACACTTTTCCTTTCTTAACATTTCATTAAATTTTAAACTGAAAGAAGTTGATTAAAAATAAACTTGAAAATTTGTAAAGGAAGATTCTTGGAAAAAAATGTTTTAAAAGTCCATTCATGTCGTATAATTTAAAAAAACATTATTCTCATACTTTTGTCGGAAAAGTCAAAAAGTACCTCGTACGCAAAACGACAAAAGATTCCTTTCATATCAATTACTAAAAACTCACCGAAAGGGAAAAATTGGATATTAAGTATTTTAGAAGTATATTAATATCACATATTGAGGAAACATGGATTTGGATGATAAAATACACCCCAATAAATACCAAAGTACAAACAATCTCGGATAAAAATGAGATTGTGATATTTCCCTTACCTTAGGTCCGATTTTCCTCGTAAGTGTCCGAACCTCCTGTATAATGATGTAAATAATGTTATTGACTTATTACAGAATCATAATTATTGTTATGATATCATATATGGTCATATTCTTAGTTTCTTGGTAGTAATATTTCATTGCTACTTGTTATTCGGGTGTTTATAACTTTTTGTTCTTATGCGTGTTTTGTCGAATAAATTCTTATTCTTCTCTTTAGGTTATAGATACATAATTTCCAGAATGGTATTAATGTACTATATATCATATTTATTCATTCAACTCATTTATATAATCATTATGCAATGAAGATCATGTAGAACGAATCACATCACATCGTGGAGACGGTATTCCATACGTACGCACGAGCGATGATATCGTTCCCATGATCGTGGAATTGTATTGGAGTGTATTTATACTATTTCAGAATCAATATCAGTTTATAATAGTCATATATAGTCATTATGTACACCATTATACCCATCCAAGTAAGGTGGTGGTGGAAAATAGATTACGCCACGGCGTGGAGACGATATTCAGTACGTACGCACGCGCAGTGATTTCTTTTTCCGTAGGATGGATAGATGGGGAAATAGGGGTGTTTCATACATATAATAACATATAAGTATATGATTGATACTGATGTTATTACTTCATAATGAAACAACTAAATAAGAAGAAGTGGAAGAAGAAATAAAGATGAAATAATCGGTAACAGACATTACCTTTTCTTTGAAGTGCTTCTTTGAGACCTTCTTTTAGGGCACTAACATTGGTATTTGAAGAAGAAAAGGACCTCTAGGATGTATCTATGGAAGTGGAGAGGAGAAATTTTCAGGGGTTGGCCGAGCTAGAAGGCTCAAAGTGGTGTGAGGAAGAGAGGGAGGAGATGCCCTTTTATAAGGGAGGAGAGGGGCACCTTTGGAATAACTAAAAATATTATTTTATTCTAAAGTCAAGTTCTGTTTTAAATAGATCCAAATTGATTTATTTCGAGGCTAAGGTGGGGATGGGTAAAAATCCTCTCATCCAATATAATTTAGACAAGTTTAGGTTCCTATTTTAACCTTATCATGTAGATTTAACATTAAGTTAAATTATTTTACTTTTATCGTGTCTTCTTCTGTTCTTATACTATAAGGTTAATAAACTTACTATATCAAGCCAAAAGAACCCCAAGTTGTTTATTATTAATATATATAACCTTATCTAAGTCATTTGTAAGAACCGTATATTTTTAGAAATAAAATAACAATTAATAATATAATATTTTTTAAAAAAACTATTTTATGTCAATTTTGACACTACTTAGTAATTTATTTTTGTGAAAATGATAACATAATGATAAGTTCAATAAAAGTTAATTAAATCAATACTAACATGTCATATTAACCTATAAAATTAGTGTAATTCATAAAAAGGCTCAAATTATATTTATTTTGGTATTTATAACATCAATTATGTCAATATTTCATTAATAAGATAATTACTGCATCATCATTGTGTCATAAATAAATTAAATTATTTAATGTCTAAAAATAACAAATAAAATAAAATTATGTAGGAATTCATTTTATGTTTCTAATGAATATTTATAGTCGAATTTATCTTATGTATAACCTCATATTAAAAATTATTTAGTTATTAAACTTTGATTTTAACTATTTTAACCCTTCTTTAAATAAATTAATAATAAATGTCCTAATCTAATCCAAGTGGGCCCAAATGGTCATATGTTATTCCTAAGTTTGTTTTTGGTCGAATTACACTTGTCCAATAGAATTAGGACATGTGTTAGGGTAATAATAATATCATTTTCACCCTTAATTACCCTATTTACTTTTAACCGTGGTAAAAAAAGTAAAAAGTTACTATTCACCAAAAATTATTTTCATCTCATTGAACCACATTTTAGTCCTTGATATTAACCGTGTCTCTCGGATTTTCAAAATTCCACTCACATAAGCGGTAAAATTATGTTTTATGAAAAATTCAGTTTTTTAACTACCACTTAGTGGTTTCACTATTCATCGAAAATTGAAAGTTTTCAGAAAAATACCAAAAATTAGGCCTAAGATATATTTGATATTAAGAATTAAAAAATGATGTCTATTTTACCAAATTCAGAACAAATCAGTTGCATTAATAAATTTAAAAATTAGTTCCCATCGTCAAAACAAATAACGTGTTTTTAAGAGATAATAACTATCAATAGATTGACACTTGTTTATATCTGGTTTAAATGTGAACTTACATCCAATGAACAAAATTGTATTAAATTGTAAAAATATATTCTAAATATACTTTAAAACCACTCAAATTAATAATTTATCACTATTAATTATTTCTATTAAAAATGTTTTTTTAATTAAAATTTAGTAATTTTCACTATTCATCAGAATATGAATGTTATCCGAAAAGTACCAAAATTTCACCCTAAGCTAATTTCAATATTCCAAATCCAAAAATGAAGTCCATTTTGAAAAATAAAATTTAAAAAATTTCAAAAAGTGGTTATTACTATTCATAACGGCTAGTTTTATTAATATTTTAATAGCATATCGTTGTTTAGTGAAACTCGGTATTGCGTACTACACACGCTATCGAGGAAGGTCGCGATTGCATGTAATGAAAGGCAAGTAAATGATGCTTGTTGTGCAATCTCCTTTTGGTGTATCGTAAAACACAAGACATTAATGAAAAGAATATTTTTCATTAAATCTCGGGGTGTTACAATAGAACATCAGGTCTCATCATGAGAAAGAATATGCAAACAGATCTAAAGTGAATATGATACATAGATGACGATGATGACCAGTGCCATGGGGTGAAACCAACAACTCAATATGTACTAAACTTCTAGGTATAGGATCGGTTCCTGATAGGAACATCCATGTTGATACCCAGGACTATTCCTAGAGAAAATATATGAATGCAATCCCACTTCAGGCCTATTGATATGGGATTTCAACAACTCAATCTAGGATGTCCCGCTGAAGGGATCATTATCCAAGGAGTATGAAATGATTAGTATGGACCTTAAGGATAAGGATAAAAGGAATGAACCCTAAATAAACATGTCGAAGATACAAAGGGCCTAAAATCTAAGCCACGTAATAAATTGTAAACAATGTGTAGAAGGGTTACAAGATATGTCGCATTATCCAGAATTATACAATTGTAAATGGACCATGTTATTCAATTAAATTCTATTTAAAGGAGTAGTACATATAATGTTGAGGGGTTACAAATCATGTCCTTATATCCAGGGTCCTGGCCATGTACTCCAACTAGGTTCTAGGACACGGTGTCATCCCATGTGTCCATTCCCATGTACCAGTTCATGGGTAAGATTATGTACATGGTTCAGGCCATTCTGTGTGCGGGGGGTGTACATTCCGTGTAGGAAAACCATGTACTCCATATTGTGTATGTGTACTCTCTAAATTACATGTTGTGGTCATCAAAGGCAACTACAATCCATGTATCAAAGGACTGCACACAATGTGTGTCCATGTTTTCCAGAAAAACTTCTTATTCCTCCCAATTTGTCTTACACAGCCACCACCTTGAGATACAACTTCAATCATGGGAAATGCATGTATTTACTCAGGATGAACTCTACTACGTCCGTTCACCAGAATTTGGGGTTTGAATCCATTCATAAAATGGATTATGTTTATCTGGGAAATCGACCGCACACCTCGTTAGAAGATTATTGGCTTCCAAAACAGTCTAATCCATATTCCACTACTACTATCGCAACACTTTTGTTCCATACCAAGTTCCAATCTACAATTTCAGATCATTTCTCAAGGAATTAGATGCTCAATGATTGATCGTTCAAAGAAATGTTGATCCATGAGGAAGAATGAATAACATCATGAAGAACAGTCAATCAGGGGAAAAAGTGAGAAATACAAACAATATGAACAAACATCGATCAATTTTCATGTCAATCTTAGTTCATTGTCATTATAATGAAAAACGGATAGTCAACATCCTAGAAGAAATCTCCCAATAATCCTAAAAAATAAACTCATCCCACATAACGATTGATCAGTCAGCCAGTCAGTCAGTTGATTGGTCCCCTTTCATCATGGAAATGAAGAATGGGGAATACCATATTTAAAACACATGATCTACCAAGATTTGGATTGGTTTATTATAAATAACAATTACTACAAAATTACCATTGACCTGATCTATTTAATTAGGGGAACATTGATCTTTGATCCATAATTGTGTCATCACTCATTGGAAAGGATTATTTGGATTTCCCTCTCTCCAATAGTCTTGTAGAGGTTCTAGGGTAATGTGGTTAATATTAAAATTTTTACATATTTGTATATCAAAATACTAAACTTCTCCTACATCAAAAAACGAAATAAAATAATTTTATGAAATAATTTTATTTATTTCCATGTCCACGATGAGTTTTCCGCCAACGGACCATGCATGACCAATGTTAGGTCATGCCTATGGTAAGACTGATATTTTGAACTCAATGGTGCCATCAAGTTTCTTATTTAGGAACCCATTTAGAATTTATTCTACCTTTTTAGGAAAATTGTGCTTGTGTGCTATTTAATATATTCAATATATTTAAATCATTTTTTCCAAGATCATCAGGCCTCATAATTTCATTATTTCTCAATTCCTAGTCTTGAAATTAATGAATATAATTTTCCAAAACAATACTTGAAAAATACAAGGCATTACATTCTCCACAACTTAGGGATTTATATCCTATAAAGCTATAACAAGTTATACTAAATAAGATGTGGGATTTGAGAACAAATCCGAGCCTCCTTCTCCCATGTTCTCTCCTAGAGATTTCCATGCTACAACTGGACACACAATGAAGGAATCGGTCACCCAAGAAGTATCTTATCATGTGGATCCTCAATCTTACTAGGTACTCAACAAAGTTCACTCTATCCTTGATGCCCAGCTCTCCCCAGTCAATAACGTGTGACACGTTATGAACGTAGCACCTCAGTTGTGCCCCATTGAAGATGTAGTGTAGCCATTTTAACTACAGAGGTACAAAAAAGTGATATACTACTTTAAAAACTCTTCACAGTATCTATAAAGTGATGATGGACCTCATAGATAGCTTGTTGTATCGTACAAATATCTGTAATCCACATTGAGGTGAAACCCATATGAACACATGGTCTCCTTCCTTGTACTACAAAGGCCTCCATCGCCTATCAATATAAGACTTCTAACGGCTCGGTGTTTTCTCAATTTACTCATGGATGATTTGAACCTTTTATTTAGTTCCTCATACCATCTCTAGACCCATGAATGCCAAATTTCCTAGATCAATCCAACGAAGTGGTGACCTGCAGGTTCGCACATACAATGCCTCAGATGTTTCCATACCAATGGTGGAATGGTAATTGTTATTGTATGAAACTCCACTAGTGGTATGTGATCCTCCAAACTATGGAAAAATTCTAACATGAAAGCTCGTACCATGTTCTCTATAATAGGAATGCTCTGCTACTTCTAGCCATCATTTTTTGGGTGAAACGATGTGCTCAAGTAGAATTGGGTCCAAAAAGATACTTATAATCCCTTCCACTACTAGGATGTAAAGAGTTCATCATGATCAAAAACAATAATTGGTGGAACTTCATGGAGTTGGACTATCTCTAGAATGTAGAGCAGTAAAAACATATATACTAAACTCGTTTCATGTATAGATAAGAAGTTGGCCGACTTGGTAAGTCAGACTATGATCACCCAGATGGAATTGTGTCCAATGGATGTGCATGGTAAAAACATCATAAATTACATATATATCCTATCACACTTCCATTTTGGAATATCTTGGGGTTAATCTAGTCCCGCAGCGATCCTATTGCTCGGACATCACTTGCTAACAAGTAATGCATCGAGGGACAAACTCTACAACTCCATTCTACACCCCTCACCACCAAAACTGAAATTGAATGTCCTATTACATATTTTTCACATCTGAATATACTCCAAAAGGTGATGTGTAAAACCCTTTCAGATCCTCTTCCCACAATGTCCATGGTACCGCCGTGTATCCTCTAAAAAAAGACATGCTCCTAACAATTTTAATATTCATAAGGGGAATTCCTTTTGGATATCTGAGCATGTAGGGCCACAGAGTCAGTATCCCAAATCTATACCTTTATAACTCAATGTAAGAGTAGAGGGGTGACAACAACTGACTTGTGGTAAGCTACTCCAGCTCAATCTACAAAGTATAACTAAAACAATTACAATTTATCTGACGCCTCATTAAGAAACTGTGAACTATATCTTCTGCTGAGAGCATCTACTATGACGTTCCCCTTCCCAAAATATAGAAAATTTCAAAGTCGTAGTCATGGAGGAACTATAGCCATCACCTCTATCTCATGGTGAGATCCTTCTGAGATAAGATATACAAGAGATTCTTATGATCAGAGTAGATTATAAACCACTCTCCCATTTGGCAGTGTCGACACATCTTCAATGAGAAGACTACAACTGATAACTTAAGATCATGGGTCATGTAGTTCTATTAAGGTTGTTTCAACTAGCGTGAACCATATAAAACCACAGAATGCCTCTCTATCAGGACCCAACCAAGAACGATCCCTGATGCAACAGAGAATTCTATGCACTCAACCCCCTCCTCTAGTAATCTCAAGACCGGAGTGCTTGTTCTACTCTCCCACAAATGTTGAAAATCCTTCTATCACTTTTCTATCCACATGAATGGTTGTTCCTTTTTTGTCAAAGCACTCATGTGTGCCGATATCCTAGAGAAAATCATTTATGAATATCTGGCAATAGCCTACCAACCCAAGGAATCTTTGCACCTCCATCACACTCTTAGGTGGCTCCCAGTCTACCACCGCCTCGACCTTGGTCGAGTCCATCACCACTCCATCCACCGAGATAACATGTCCTTGAAATTGGACAGCCTGAATCAAGGACTCGCACTTCGAGAGCATTCTATATAGCAGATGCTCTTTCTTTGTGCCCAAATCTATCCTTAAGTGTCTCGCATGCTTTTCCTCAAATGCCGAGTCACTACGAAAAAACCCTTCATTTGCAACGGTTATTTGCAACGGGGAAGGGTCCCATCACAAATAACTATCTATTTGTGATGAGAACATGTGTCTCATCGCAAATGGTTTGGTGAACATTGTGCGCAAAATGGAAAGAAGGTCATTTGTGATGGGTGGTTACACCCATTGCAAATACCCCTTCAGTGGGTTCTAGTATTTGCAATGGGAACCCTAAGAAATATAGTATTTGAGATAGGTCCTATTGAAAATAAATTTTTTAATCGTCGTCCATAATTAAAAACATTTGTGACAGGCCCTCTCGCAAATACTATTATTTTCGATAGATGATAAATCTGGTCACAAATACCATTTTAACTACCGACCCTGATTTGTAAGGGGGTTAGTATATGCGATGAGCCCCGTCGCAAATGATATAAACTATATGTACCCACATCCATTTTTATTAATTTCACACCTCAATCGACTACTCTCTCTCTATGAACTCCCATATTTCTCTCTTAATTTTTTTCCATGTTTAGAATTTCATATAAGAGCACTTTTCAAGGCTTGCAATGTATAAAAGATTATATTTTACAGAATTTATCTATGACTTTTATTTTTTAGTTGTTTTATTTTAGTTTATGTTAGTTATAATTATTGTTAATTAACGACAATTAAGTAAAATTAGAATTAGATTGTTTTATTTAACATTATTTATTTTTACAAATATGTTGTTTCATTAGTAATAAATACTAATAAAATGTAAAAATAAGCGGTAAATATTAATAATTAGCGGTAATTAGTAATAACTAGTAGATACTAGTAATAAGGAGTAATTAAATATAAATAATTATTAATAAATTGGAAAAATTAATAATAAATTGAAATAAATATGAATGATTAGTAATAATTAGGAATAAATTGTCATAAATAGCAAAAAAGAATAATAATTACGAATCAATAGAAATAATTAGGAATAAATATTAATAATTTGGAATAATTAGTTATCGTTAAAAATAATTTGTAATAATTTGCAATCAATATGAATAATTAGTAATAAATTAGAATAAATAAGAATAATTTGTAATAAATAGGAGTAAATACGAATAATTAGTAACAAATATAAAAAATTGGAAATAAATAGGGCTAATTAGAAATAAATAGAAATATATACGAACAATCAGTAATAATTAATAATAATTAGAAATAATTAGAAACAATTAGTACTAAATAGAAATTATTAGTAATAAATAGGAATTATTAGAAGTAAATCATAATAATTAAAAATAATTAGTAATAATTAATAATAATATGTATTAATTAGTAATAATAAGTAATAAATAGAAATAAATAGAAATAAATATAAATAAATATAAATAAATAGAAATAAATAGAAATAAATAGAAATTAATTTTCACAAATAGAAATAATTTTCAATAATTAAGAATAATTAAGAATAGTTAAGAATAGTTAAGAGAAATTATGAAAAAATTGGAAAATAGAAATAATTAGTAATAAATAGTAATAAATCATAATAAATTATAATAAATATGATAAAATAAGAATAACTAAGAATAATTTGTAATAAATATGAATTATTAGAAATAACTAATAATAACAAGTAATAATTAGTAATAAATATGATTAATTAGAAAACATTTGTAATAAATAGTAATAAATAGTAATAAATGGGAAATAATAAGAATAAATAGGAATAAATATGAATTATTGTAAATAATTAGTAAAAACTATTAATAAATTTGAATAATTAGTAATAAATAGGAATAATTAGGAATAAATAGGACTAAATAGTAATAAATTGGAATAATTAGGGATAAATACTAATAATTCCAAATAATTAAGAATAATTAGGAATAATTAGGAATAAATACAAATAATTAGGAATAAAAACCAATAATTATGAATAAATAGGAATTATCACTAATAAATAATAATAAATAATAATAATTAGTAATAAATTGGAATAGTTTCTAATAAATACGAATAATATGAAATAATTATTAATAATTAGTAATAAATAGTAATAAATCCATATAATTAGTAATATATAGTAACAAGTCGTAATAATTTGTAATAAATAGTAATAATTATGAATAATTAGGAATAATTAAGAATAAGTAGAAATAAATAGGAATAATTATGAACAATTAAAAATATGTAAGAATAATTTGCAATAAAGAATAACAATTAAGAATAATTATGTATAATTAAAAATAATTAGGAATAAATAGAAAAAAATAGAAATAAAGAGGAATAAATAAGAATAATTAAGAATAAATATGAATAAATATGTATAAATTGAGAATAAATAGGAATAAATATGAATAAATAGGAATAAATAAGAATAAATAGAAAAAATTATGAATTTTTAGGAATAAATAGAAATAAATATGAATAAATATAAATAATTAGGAATAATTAGGAATGAATAGGAATAATTAGTAATAATTAGTCATAATAAATAATAATTGTGAATAATTATGAATAATTAGTAATAAATGGTAATAAATATTTAATATTGAGAATAATTAGTAACAATAATGTATATATACTAATAATTAATAATAAATAGGAAAAATACTAATAATTTGGAATAAACTGGATGAATTACTAATTATAATTAATAAAGAAAAAATAAATATTAATTATAATTATTAAATAAGAGTAATTACTAATAAATAGGATTAATTAGAAATAATTATTAAAAATTAATAATAAATAGTAATATTGAGTAAAAATGTGAATAATTATGAATAATTACGAATAATTGGGAATAATCAGGAATATATAAGGACAAATATGAATAAATTGGAATAATTAAGAATAAATTGGAATAATTAGGAATAAATATGAATAATTAGGAATAATTTAGAATAATTATGAATAATTTGGAATAAATAGGAATAATTAAAAATTAATAGGAATAAATATGAATATATAAAAATAATTTATAATAATTAAGAATAATTAAGAATAACTAGGAATAATTTGTAATAAATATGGATAATTTGTAATAAAAAGAATAAATAGAAATAAATAGGAATAATTGGTAATAATTAGTAATAAATATTAATTATTAAGAATAATTATTTATAATTAAGAATAATTATTAACAATTGGGAATAATTAGTAATAACATGGAATAAATAGTAATAAATAGTAATAAATATGAATAATTATTATTAAATAGGAATAAATACTAATAAATTGCAATAATTAGCAGTAATTAGCGGTAAATAAGAATATTTATGTTTAATTTATAATTTTTTTCTTTTTTTGGATCGTCTATTCCTATATCATATTATTCATAAGAAATTATTAATTTTTATTTTTAGAGAAATATGGAACATGGAAGTTGAAAATGATCATTATTATATTATTAAGCATTGATAAATCAGTACAAGAATCCCAAATGTTTTTGTATAAATCTTATATATATTGAGGGCATTGAAACATTATTATCATTTTCATCATCAAAACCAGAATTTGTTTTAGAATTAAAAATTATGTGTCCATCTAAAAAATGTGTTATGAAGACATTTGAAACATTTGAAAAGGTTTAGGTCACCTATTATGATTTTTTTTCAAATAGATTATGTTTCTTGGTATCATAATAGTGAACACAGATCAAGAGAAGATACTAATAATTTATTTTTAGAACCATCAAGGTCTTAAAATTTAGTATATGGTGTGGCATGTCCATCTTTTTGACAAACATAAGCTAAGAATGATATTGATTTAAAACCTGACTTGGAACCATATCAATTTTATGAGATGTTGAGGTCTGCTGAGGTTTCCTTATATACTGGTTGCAATATTTGAATATTTAATATAGTTGCCAAATTTTTTCTATTAAATAAGATAACGAAATATCAAATAGATTTTTTTATCAGATATTTTCTTTTTTTAAAATGCTCTTACCTGAAGGAAATGTGTTTCCTACAAATTTATATGATAAAAAGATGTCTACTCGTAATATAGGTCTGGGTTATCAAAAAATTCATGCATTTTAGAATGAATACATCTTATTTTATTGTATACATGAGTCATGGGATAATTATCATATTTCTGGACAATCGATGTATAAAGAGGCCCATATAGGGATGTTTGGATTGATTTTTGTAAAACAGTTGAGCAATTTCCCACATAAACACAAGTTTAAATTCCTACTTATTTCTTAGAACACATCGACATTGATGTCCTGGCACAACACTAATATTTTAATATGTAAAATATTAATTCATCACTCTGATGGGGATTTGTGGAAATTTTGGTTCCAAGTACATGCATCATTTCATTCAGAATCTCAAAACATGTGATTAGATATTTGTAATGATGTTTTTTGTCCATCTAGTTCTTATGGTAGTAAATATGCATGCCTGAATGTCTTATTAACTCTATACAATTTACCACCATTGATGTTGATTAAGCATCCATATATATTTTTACCCTTATTAATTCCATGAAATATGAAAAAAGAATATTTATGTCTTTTTGAAACCATTTATTAGTGAGTTAAATTTATTTCGGAGTAATGGTGTTAGTAAATATAATGTTGACGTGAAAAAAATTCCTACTAAAATCTGTATTGATAAGGACAATTAGTGACTTTAAAACATATGTGATGTTTTCTGTATGGAGTAAAAATGGCCAAAAATCATGTCCATACTATCTTAGAGATAAAAATTCGTTTATGATAACTAATGGAAGAAAACCATATTCTTTCGATGGTCATCACAAATTTCTTCTAATCGATCATCCTTTTAGGAGGAACAAATATCATTTTAGAAAACACAAAATTGAAAGAGTTGGACCTCTAAAAATGATCTCATGCATGATGTTAAAATCTTTTGTCTCTTCATTATCTTTTATTACATTTGAAATAACTACAAACTAATAGAAAATTGATGTCTTTGGGAAAGAACAAAATTTGATAAAACATGATTTTTTGGGACCTTCCATATGGGTTCTATTTTTTGGTCCTTCACATGTTGGATGTAATAAATATTGAGAAGAACTATTTTGAAAGTATATTTTATGTATTTTTGGATTCATTGGGTAATGTCAGAGATAAAATAAAGGCGCAACAAGATCTCACCTAAATTTGTAGGCCACTAAAATATGAATTGTTCGAAAATATCAGATCATAAAAGTTAATAAATTCCAAATTATATTATACACTTTTCAATGAAAATAGATATTATTTTGATATTGGATTGCAGATTTTAGACTTCTAGATGGTTATGTTTCCAATTTTGGTAGATGTATCAAAAATGTTAATATTACCAGATTAAAAATTCTTGAGTGTCATGTTATAATTCAAATAATTACCCTTATTATATTAAAAGGTTTTTTAATTATATGATTTGGTATATTTTTATAGACAAATCATATTTTTTTGAGATATTTGTGAGGTGACAGCATACTATGATGCACCAAGAATAATACAAGAAGAAATTATTATATTATTATGTAAACTAGAAAAAAACATTCCACCTGCTTTCTTTGACTCAATAAATCATTTGATATTAAATTTTAAATATGAATAAAAATTTGGAGGTCTGGTATAGTTATGATGGTTGTACCCATTGAAGAGATGCATGAGAAAATTAAAGAAACAAGTATGTAACAAAGCATTGGTTGATGGATTAATTACAGAATCATATTTTCAAGAGGAGATTTATTTTTTATGATCTCATTATTTTCAATATGAATATCCCTCAAAACAAAACCGCATGATCCATTAGGAGGGAAATGTTGAAGATGAAATTAGAAATCCATTCATTAGTTTTTAATTGGCCAAAACATGCCTTTGGTGGTGTTCCACAATAATGGCTTTCAGAAGATGAATGTCCCAGAGCTCATACATATTTTATACTTAACTATGAAGAAATGAAACCATTTTTATTTTTAGTGATATTATAACATATTCTAAATTCTATTTTTATATTAAATTAATATTATTATACTTGTAGGTTATATTATATTCATATCAAGAAACGGCTTCCCCAAATTATAGCAGATTTTCTTGAGGAAGGTCGACAAAGTAATTTTTCCAACTAGTTTCAAAAACTAGACACATAAATTATTTAGGGTTTTACATATAAAACTAATTTATTACTTGTTACATAGATAATTATTTTACACTTTTTTAGATATTTCAATATGTTGATAAAATTGATAATCAATTGTGTGTATTGAGTAACCCACCATCCAAAAAGGTTAAATATCATAATGAATATGTGGTAAATGGTTTTTTATTTCATAAAAGTGCATATGAGGAATCAAAAAAACAATTAATAGTGGTGTTTTCTTGAGAGGATATCATCATATAGAAATTGATGTTGATATTTACAGAATACATGAAGAAATTATTGAACTTTTTCAACTGGGATATAATTACATAAATATGTTTAAATGTCAGTGGTTGGATATTGAGAGAGTCTTGTGTGTTCATATGATCCATAGAATCATTTAAATTATATATAATAATCCTTATTATATTAAAAGGACCATTTTTATTGGCTCATTAGGCACATCAAATTTATTACATAAATCACTATGCTACTTTAAGAAATATGGGTGATTGGTGGACTAATATAAATGAAATCTTCTGAAAATCAGTTCATTCAATGTGATTTTGGTTCCTATGAAGTACAAGGAAATGAAATTTTTTAAGAGACTACTCCAAATATATATTTTACATGAATAGAAACAAATATTGATGATGACAACCCATGTTAAGGGTTTATGGTTATGATGATGTTAACATTGTATCAAATGAATTTGAAATGAAAATTGGTGAAGAAATTGAATCTCCTATGAAAATTGATGTTTCTAAGGAAGAATTTGAAGATATTGACACCCTCATATATAAAGATAATGATGAAGATGATGATTTAATCAGTTAAATTCGTGTCATAATCATAAAAATATATATCTTTATAAAATATTTGTTTTCAAATGTTTGCTAATAACATTATTTTATTGACTCAAATAGACTTAGATTTATTTTAAGATTTTGAAGAGGGTTGTATACCTAATGATGATTAAGATGTTGGATCATCTGACACTCAGATTGTTGGTAATTCCTGGAGGACTCATAGAGGGTGTGGTAATGCATGATTGATTATTCATGATCCTATCCATCAGTGATGTACACTTCTTGGATTTGATCCACGTATTCAGTGGTATATTTATTTTTGTATTTTTGTTTGTTTTCATTAATTATAATTAATTGATTTATATACTAATTGTTTGATTATTTATTCTTTTTTATCACAACCTTTTCATATAGATATTGGATATGGGAGTACTGTATTTAGAAATTGATTTTCCTGTATCATGGGTTAAATGGGATCAAATTACCATAGATGTTTATCACTGCATGTTCGATAAATGACTGGTATGTAAATAAATAATATTTATTTTGAAATATATTTATTTAATAACCATTTATTATTAATTTTTTGTATGTTTTATGGTATCCCATAGATGAGAGCGTGCATGAATCTATCTGGAAGGTATGTGAGGGATGTATGTGTGATCATTCTCATTATTTAATAATCAATTTGAGGAGGAAAACAATGAAGAAGTAAGATTTATAGTGTTTTATTAGTCTAGATACATCCACTGACCTGATTACATTTCATCTAAGGTTTGGGACAGATTGTGTTCACACCAGAAGGGTGGTCTTTTTCAGAGGGGATCATCAATAGTTCAATAGAACAGAGGGATATAGGTTGTCACACATCAAGATGGTTGTCGTACATTCAGTACCCATGGGGAACTTTTGGTGAGTACCTTTTTCTAATTAATTTATATAACATTAAATGTAAAAAATTAATTTTATAATCATATAGGTAGTAGAACATCCTAATATTATGGATTTCAAAATTTATAGGAGGATTTATTGTGATCCTATCACTAGTGAGATTCGAGGTGATCTCCAGGATCAGACTTTGGTCAGTATAATTTTCTTTTGATTTTTTAAAATTAACTGCAAATAATTATTTAACTGTTTTAATTTTAAATTTTAATTGAAGGATTCATATGTTGTCGTGATGTCTCAAATAAATAATGTGAGTCAGGATATGAACTATGATCAGCATATTGAAGCCATATTTGATGTGGAAGTATGGATGCAAGTGACCCAGTATGCCTTTGAGAAAGGATGAGTTGTTGGCATCAACTCTTGATTGATTCTTGTGAGTTATTGTGGTACCATTACGATGTCAATATAGAGATCGTGAGGAGATCGTGGAGAGTCATCAACATATGTTGTACATCATCAAGAGTAGTTGTGAGCTTAGGGTGAGCTTATAGAGAGTATGTTTATGGAGGAGGTAGAGCTTCGTTGATAGCAACAATAATAGTAGGTGGAGACTCATTGGTGGCCGCAACACTAGTAGGATCAGATGATGGAGAACATTCGACATCTGACTCATTGTTTAGGGATAAAGTTCCCTCCACCATATCCTACATCTCCTCCACCTCCTCTAGAGTACTCCCTACTCAATGATGTATTTACTTTCTCAAAAAAAATTGGATATAATTATTTTAATATTATATATTTACATTTCTATGTACTGTTTTTTATATTGTTGTGAATATTTCATTTTTTTTATTTTATTATTGATTTAATTTTTAATATTTTATTAATTTATTATTAATTTATAATTTTTTATTATTTCTAATAATTTTTATTATTTTATTATAAATAATATTTGTTATTGTTATTTGTTTTTTTTTATTTTTTTATATATTTCTACGAATATTGGGGTTTTTATTATTTTAAAATTATTATAAAAATAAAAATAATATATTTATTATTAATTTTATTAATAATAATTTTTTTTATTATTATGTTATTATTATTATTTAGTATAATTTTATTAATATTATTTTTTTTTTATTATTATTAAATTAAATTTTATTAAAAGTAGTTTTTATTATTTTTATGTTATTTGGGATGAGCCCATCGTAATAGGGTTTTTAAAAAACTTGGTGAAACTATTTGTGAAACCATTTTCTACAATGGGCTATTTTGCGATAAGAACCCATCACAAATAAATTTTTGCATTAATGACCTATCTCAAATTCCCCGTCACAAATAACTCAATTTATAGTTGTGAGTACACAAGGATATTATCGATGAATACTACAATGACCTGATCTATGTTAGGAAAAATGGACTAGTTAATGATTCCCCTGAACATTATTGGAGTGTTCATCATGCTGAAGGGAATAACCAATTACTTACAGTGACCATAGAGACATCCAAATGTTATCTTCTTATTTCTTTATCTCGTACTTGCAGATGGTGATAGCTTGATTTGAGGTCAATCATCGAGAACCATCACACCACTCTCAACTGACCAAACAGGTCATCAATCATTTGTAGTGGACACTTGTTCTTCACGATAACATGATTCCTGTGTTGGTAGTCCACACACAACCATAAAATCCCATCTTCATTCTTGTAAAACAAAACTGGGGTTGCCTAGGGTGAAACATTGGTTTGATGAAGGCCATTCCCCTACAAGTCCTCCAACTGCACCCTCAGCTTGTGAAGGTCTATGTGAGAAATATGATATGCTGGTGAATATATTTTAGTCATCCAATGGGTTTAGATCAATGCATAAGCCTTTATCTCGATGGGGAGGTAAACATAGAACTTCTTCAAGGAATAAGTCATCGTACTCCACCACCACTGCAGGGAACTGGATACTTATAACATCCACTACACTTATGGTCATGATAGAAAACTGATGAGTAATTGGTTTCACCCTCGTTTTCACAAGACCATCCGACACTACCTAGGTTTCTTTATTCAACAACAAAAGAGAACCCGATTCCATCACTATTGACACATGACACCCTTTTCCTAAAGTAGCTAATATGGGAATGCATTGTAGATAATTGATCCGTACCAAGAATGACATCCTAAGCCCTCGATGCTATAATTAAGGTATCCTAACTGAAACTCTCACCTCCAAGAGTTAGGCCACACTATCATCACTAGTGCGTGGTAAATGATTAGTCTCTAGTATGTTTCTTCAGGCACAAAGGTCAATTCAGTAGTTAAACCAAAATCTACAATTCTCAAACAAAATTTGTGGTGAGAAAAGAATGACTAACACTTGTGTCTACCAACACAACAACTAAAGTGGGAAAGACACATATCATACCTTGAATCATTCTTGGAGCTCTTGGGACATAAGCCTCAACAACCTGCAGCTATCCCTTCCCCTTTCCTCTAGTTTCTTGAGTTTGGTGTGGACCACCTAGTGTGGTGGTCGCAGCATGTGGAGGTATTGGACACCTCTTTATGCTCTCCCAGCTCCAATTTTTCATCTTTTGTCTTGTAGACCTACGTGATCTTTCTGTTGTCTCTAACTCAATGGCCCATCCATGGTCACTCTATCATCTATATGGTTAGTCACACAATCGCAAGTGACATTACACTTATTGTCACAAGAGTAGAACCGCCTTTCTCTAGTATGAATGGACCCAACATGTGAGACCTGAATTATAGATCCCTTATCCTGGGACCTCCTCCAAAAATGTCGGTCATGTTTATGGTTTTGAGACTGACTCTGTGTTCTTATTTCAAAGGTTTCTTCACTTTGATTCCCACTTCTGATAGTCATCGACTGTATCTGCTAAAAAAGAATCTATCAACCACCAATGCTCACTCTATTACCCCAGCATAGGTGAGAATTCATATAGGGTTAATTATGGCTCATATTCCTTTATGAAGGACTCACTCAACGGTTTGCACCCTAAAAAATGGATCATGACCCATATCAATTGGGTACTATGAATGGTTGGAAAAACATGATGAATAATCAGCTACCGTCATGATACCATGTTGGAGCTACAAAAACTCTTGGATACACAAATCTCTAAGCATTACTAGTGAGAATTCATCTATTATTAGATGCTCATACATAGTCTAAGAAATAGTCTCCTTGTCATAATTAATGTCTACTAGACCCCACTATTAACCTACTAATACCAGAAGAAGGCTCGTTGTCAGGACCGCCATCATATCTAACGGTGTCCTGATTAGATGGAAAACTATCGTCACCACCTCAAGCTAATCCACAACTGCCTATGGGTCAAGATCACCTCATAACATCAGGGGTCTTTATCTCTAATACTCATGAAGCACAATCAGCCTGCACTCCACATCTGATGGTACTATGGGTACCATATACTTCTATATAGGTGGTATGTCAGGTGCACCAACTTGAGGTAGTATCTTTAAAACATATCCCTCTTTTGAGGCCTTTTACTAAGGGGACCATCCTCATGATCATCATGATGAATCTTAACTAGTATACATCATGGAGGAATCCTGATATAAACAAGATTTACAACAGTCAATGAGTATATCTGGAGAGCTGATAGAAGAAGTACATGGGAACCACAACCCATTATTATATGACGCATGTAATAAATTTTCCCTACAGCTTGTGTTGTCATATAAAATGTCAAAAATAAGTTCATCAGAGTCCTGATATATAGATATGTCAGCATCTACACAAACATTAGATTCCCTAACCTTAAAGCTAAACTTGAAACACTTAGCACTATTTCCCCCAAAAAATATCACAGACTAGAAATCCCGATGTAGAACCAACCAGCTCTGATACTAGTATGTCATGACCCCTCCCAGAAGGGAATGTGTTGCAACACCCCAAGATCACCACTCAAGGGCTAGAGAATGGTGATTATCACTGTTTAGAAATATCACAAACATGGGATGAATTTCCTAAGTACCTATAAAAACAAATACATATCCAAGATCAAAAAATGATGAATTGTAAAAAAAAATGAGCAAACAATGCTTGTATACATCTATATCTCATAACTAGAGTATGGAAGTATGTAAATGAATGTTAAACGTCTAAATACAATCCCACCACAATGATGTATTTAACACAGGTCAAACCTAAAAGTAAAGGTACTAGGACTACGATCTCAAATCCCCAAGAACATGCCTTGGTCTATTCGATCTCACTAAGGACTATCTGGTCTGGGTCCACCTTGGAATAGATCAAAAGGTTGACTGTGTGTAGAAGAAATGACATGTATTAGAAAATAATAATCTAGGGTGAGTATAACAACACCATGTAAGACACTTCAAAACCACAATGCATATAATAAAGGAAATATAGTCTGCTCTACACATGTATTTTTCTATAACAGATATAATAAGAATATCTATATATACTCATTTAAGTCACGCAATCTATGAGTAATCCACAATAATAGTATAATATCCTAGTATACTAGCTCAAATATTCCACAAATCACTCATCTGGGAGAACACACTTCTGAGTCTGATAACATTGAAAACATCTATCTGAGAGGTATGGATCATCGGGTCTCTGCATGAGAAGGAATACACTAATAGATCCAAAGAGAATATAATACACAGATGAGGATCACAATCAGGGTCATAGAGTGACACCAACAACTCAATCTAGACTGACCCTCTAGTTAGTGGATCAGTTCATAGTAGTATTGGTCACATGGATACCCATGACTCTTCCTAGGGAATGAATATGAATAGAATATCCCACTATGGGCCTCTTGGGTGGGAATAAAAAACTCTCTCCAGGAAGTCCTGCTAAAGGGATTGCTTCCAAAGGAGTAGGAAATGATTTGTAACATCCTTGAAGGAAAGGATAAATGGAATGAAACCTTACAAAACTTTTCCAAGATACATATTATAGGAAAGACAGGCCATGTAAGAAAGAATACATAGTGTGTAGAAGTGTTACCAATCATGTCCCTTAACCCTAGGTCTTTCCCATGTAAAAAACACTTTTAGTTCAAACCAATTCCATGTAAAAGAGTAGTAAATGACTTTTATAAGGTTAACACACTATTTACTTATATACAAGGTCCCTCACATGTACTTCAGCCATGTTCTTGTACATGGTGTCAAACTGCTTTTCCATGATCATGTATCTGTACAGAGGGTAGCCCATGTACATGGTCCTCGTTGTGCCATGTGGGGGAGTACACATCCTATAGGAAAACCGTTTACCCTAGCCGGTGTATGTGTATAGTCTTAATTACATGTCGAGTTCATATAAGGGGACTACATTCCATGTGACCAAGGAATACATTTCATGTGTGTTGGGTTTTTTCAGAATGACTTCTTCTTCCTTCGTCTTGTGAATGTGCCACCATCGCACTGAGATCTGATATCAATCACACTAAAACTCATGATCTTGTAGAATATTTTGATCATAATCATAGCCATCATCTCCATCAGTTTCTGGATAGTAAATCTAAAGCAATTTATAACTAGGTGAGGGATCCCCCTTAGATGATGCCTTCTCCACTTATAATGTAGAACAACCAATGCATCTCTATGATCTCGATCATCTCCAATGAATTTCATTGACTTTGGGTATCCTAGTCAATGTTGTGCATAACCTTGAGATTTCTACCACTCATCAAGTGTTGTCACTTAAACACTAGAACAATTCATATTAGAAGTATCTACATGATAAATTTTTTTCTTGATAGAATCCTTTCATTACCACCCTAAAAATATATCCTTTGATCACATCTAATAGAAGTAGCATCACCAACTAGTTGATGAAAAATTTATCTATCTATATACCTAGATCGATATGAACCGATAGGAGATAAAATTTGTGACTGAGTCCTTTTAACATCGTCAACTGCAGCATGGGTATTTACATCACTAATGTGAAGGTAAATGACTATTTGAAGAGTCAAGTGATGATGTTCTTGATTCTTGAGAGAGTGATGTGGGTTGGAAAGACAAGGGGATTCACAGACCAAGGAGACAAAAGGGGGGAAGGGATACATGGAATCAGGAAGCTAAAACCTATTCATGAAGAAGAAATCAAAAGGGATAAAGGATTATTCTAACTTTACAAATCCCATGAAGACATGATTGGTCTCTAAGTCAATTCCTAATGATTTGGACTGTGTATCTACTCTTATAGAGTGGTAATATGAAGGTGTTTTATCTAAGGATGATACAATCTCACATGAAGCGACAATTAACACTAACTAGATATAAGGAGACTCTACAAGGGGAGATCTTGACAAGAATGAGGATTTACCCGGGCTAGTCCTTCAATGTGGAACCTTATTGACCAATAGTGTTGAACACGAAGTTGGAGGTGTTATGGGAGAACCATGTAAGTTTCATGAATCCTTGTCGGGGGTGGATGATAACACTACTAATCAAATTGATCTCATTATGGGAGTTCCTAATGACCATCAGTAGGAGGAATGTAAATAGGGTTCTAATAGTTTTATCCTATGATCAATAATTGTCCAATAGGAGGATGAAATGTTGGAGGAATCACATTTGATTAACTCCTCACAATAGGATGTAGATAAGATAATCGAGGGACTTATACTTGTGGAACCAAATAAAGAGTAGACAGAGGGGATCATCAAGAAATACCTTATTCTAGTAAGAGGTTTCAATGAAAGAAAATTAATAATGGAGGAGTATATTCAAATAGGGGAGAAGATAGTGTATTTGTTTTATGATCTTATTAATGATGACTTGACAATAGAGGTAAAAAATCATCAAAATAAATTATTTAAGGATAATGTGTCAAATATGTTAAAATTAAGCTTTAATGGTTTACCCATTTAATATAGTTGTAGATGGTTTATATTTTTTACTTTCATGGGTTCACACATTTCCCATAAAAGTGTTTTGAAAATAAATATCTAATTTTCAGGTCAGGTCATTACCATCCTCATCATCATTTCCATCATCACCATTTCCATCTTCTTTCTCAGAACATTGTGAGACCTAAAAAGCATTATTATATGTATCAACAAAATGCTTAATCTGTTCTTTTATAGTGACTTTTGTCTCTTCATCTTCTCTTTCACTCAAAAAACAGTCTATGGTTGAGAGTGAAACAAGTGGACTAGCAGATCCATAATAAATAACTATGATTTTAGGAATATCCAAATCACTTAATACTTAAACAGAAGTATCCAGTTTCCCTTTACAACCATGGAATCATAAACCACTTCTCCCTCCTCAGAATAATCCATAATTTCATCTTTTACAAAGACTAGTCTAACAAGATTATTAGTTCTTTTAGGATTTCCCATATGATTGAAATCATCATATAATTTGTCCTTATCTTTAAAATAAACCTTTATAAATTTATTCTAGTTCACTTTCATCCTTTTACTAGTAACATTTCTTGAAAATAAGAACACCACACATGGCCTCTAACTCTTCTTCCTCACTAAAAAATCCCTTGGATTCTAAATTGGTTGAAAAAACATTTGATAAATCAATGAATTAAATCAAGAAGATTATGTTCCAATCAACATCATGTGCTCTACAATATAACTACACAAATTAATTCTATCCATTTGTTTTATAAATTATAGAAGATAAATTTCATGATATATCATTATACCAAACGTAACATTCTTAAGAAACACCATTTTCTGAATAAACATAAATTAAATTATACATCCATGATCTAATTTATTATAAGTAGTCCTTATTATAATACCATCTTCGATCATCTCCAATAATGCATTCTAATATACAAACAAGTCATTATCACAGGGTATTGAACCTTGATAGTAATCCAATACTCTTTGGTGTAGTATATTTATACACCAATACCATTATCCTGAAGAAAACATAATCTCATGTCCATTAGTCATCCTATGAATGAAATATTACTCTTCTCTGAAACAGAACTCTGTGTATTAATAAAATTGATGGACTGACATAGGATAAAATGTTTTATCGATTCATGAGAACAAATCATCCATTCCTTGGCCCTATATCAGCTTGAGTACCAATAATATTCCCTATAGAATCCATTCATCATCCACTTAATTTTTTTTCAATAAGTACACAATTCAAAATTCCCGGATTTCTTAGCTCGACAATTGCACATCTCTATTCTCAAACACATTTATTCATAGGATGTTATCCTTTTGGCTAAAACTCTGATAATGGATTGAATCACACCATTGTATTGAAATGAATGGTTATGTAGGGAACAATATTCTTAAAGGATGGGAGATAATAGGAAGGGGAAACAGTTCGAAGGACAAGAAATAAGAGAGGGATTGAATTGAATTTGGATTTTATGTAAAATTTGTCATTTTAGGATTTGAATTTAAAAAATATAATAAAATATAAAAATTTAAATTGAATAAAAAATTAACAAAGAAAAATAGGACCAATAGAAAAATAGATACTAGTAGATCACCCAATGGTAGATTTTTCAAAGGGCAGATCTTTCCAACAGTGGCTCTTTCCAATGGTGGCTCTTTCCAATAGTGTCTATTTTAAAGGGTAGATCATTAAAATAGAGGATAATTCCAATAAATTATCAGTCCAATGGTGGATCACTAATAGTGGACAACCAATGGTTGAACATTCCAACGATGGATCTATTGGAGTTGGTGGTCTAGAACCAACTACTTTGTACTTTATTCATTAAATAAAAGCCTTATCACATCTTGATTGTTCTTCTGCGTGACATGTCATGTGATAATGTCCTAATGATGACTGTTGCATTAAAGGGTCATAGCGGATCCCTGCTATGATGAGAACCTGGAAGTTCCATAACACTGTTCTTGAATGTATGTTCTATGGCTGGATGATATTATTTGAGGGACAAGAATAATATGAGTCACTAGGGGTGAGGACTCATAAAACTTTGAGGCACCTATGGTGTGCGCCTTTGGTAATATCTAGGAGGATATTATGAGAACGAGACCTGCCAGTAAGAAATACACATTTCATAGTGTCATTGGATGTTCCTATCTGCAGACGTGTGTATTGGTCCTTAGACTTTAAGATTATTATTAATGGGTATTACAACTCGCACACTGAGATGTAATGACGAAAACTGTGACGACACACTGTTCTCAGCGAGGTAGTATAGGTTGGGTGCGTCACGAGTAATACCACATTAATAGATAACATGAGAAAGGATTTGTCTCTTCCGTTCCATAAAGTAAGTAGATATCTCAGTCCCTTTGATGGAATTGATATAGCCTAAATAAATCCATGGCCATGGTATGGTATGGGAAAGTCCAATTCCGAGAAGTCAAAGAAAGAATAATCAAGCACATGGGTTAATGGCACTAGCATGCAACCCGATTGACTGGAGATATCGAGATAAAAAGATTATATTACATGGTAAGCGTTCGTAGGAGGTAACACGCCATTGCAGCATTAACATCTTTCTCTATGGGTGCCTTGGCATGTTTCTAGATGCTAACCTTGGACTTTAGGTAGGCTCAGCCAAATTCCACTGAGAAAGAGGCCTAGAGGGTCACACACTAAGTGTGTCCATGTATCTCATGTTAATATTAGTTTAACAAGTTAAATAAATATTATTCCTGAATGTGGTTTAATAATAATTTAAGGATGTCTGATCGCATTTATTTTGACACTAGTTATTCGAGAAAATATATTGTCGATGAAATAATATATTTATTAGCGAGTAATGAAGTTACATTTATTTAAGAAATAAATATTCATTATTCAAGGTCTAATAAATGTGGTGGAGAAAAATGGAAAATAAAAGTACACGCCATGTATATTAAATATACACATCGTGTAATATTATAGAAAAACAAGTACACGCCATGTATTAATTATTACACGCCGTGTAGTTTTTCCCGTTGGGATTTTGAGGATTTAATATTGTTTTATTAAATTTTATTTATTATAATCAGCGTGGGCTCATGTCAAGGAATTAATAATTCGACATGGAGGTTTTCTATAAGATTTAATGTAATAAATAAAACGCATAACGTGTTTATTTGTTGTCATAACTCTGTTAACCTCAAAACTGATTATAAATATCCTCAAAACCCCAACATTTTGAAGAGACATTGTTGTGCACAACGGATTTAGAAATACTCTCATGCCAAGAGAAAATTTCCTTTCCACCAAGAACTCCCTCAAGTAATGAGAGAAATATCCTCTACCGGATCAAGACAGTCGAAGGCGGACATCACAAGAAAAGGTTCTTCCACGCTAGCACCCGGAGATCCCTTCGGCGAAATCTGGAGATACGTGACACACGTGTGGATCATTGCTATAGGAATCCTACACTTGGATTCTACAACGCAACGACGGATCACCGAATCGTGACTGGACACATCAACGAAGAAAGAATTCCAATGAGGAAATTCTTATGAATTAATTAAACTAATTATAATAAACTTATGATGATCCTCCTCAAGTGTTCCGAGACTCTTCTTTTCTTTTCGTTCTTCATTTTATTCCGACGATTCGGCGTTTTATATCATGATGGATCTCGGATTGAACGTTTTTAACATTAAAATTAATGTTGGTAAAACCCACCAACACGCTTCTACTATGCCCAGAACCTACAAGTGGTATCAGAGCGGGTCATATCAATGATTATAATTTTTTTGTTTTTCGTTGGTAATTTACGTATTTAATAATTTATTTATTTCAATTAATGTTTAATCGTTCTGGAAATCTAAATATCGAGATCTATTCCTCCACCCTCATTTCTCGTTCACCTCACAGAAACGAATTTTTCTTTTAATTTTGATTAAAATAAAATAGAGGAACTCATCTGGAGGAGCCAAACGTTTCTGGCCGTATAACACCAGAATGCACGGCGTGTATTCGGATGTACACACTGTGTAGTCTAGGTTCAATGCATTGACTGATCTGCCAAATCTGGCCGTGTATTGGATTATTTCTAAGAATTTAAGACATCGTGTGTTGACCAGAAACAAGTAGCACACAGTGTCCAGAATACATGCCGTGTGGTCAAATGAACATGGCGTGTAGTCCCTTTGGGTTAGGGTTGGGTCGTGTACTCCATACATGGCCTGCCCGGCTGGAAATCAAGTAATGCAGAAAATACACGGCGTGTGTCCCACTTTTCACATCGTGTACTCTAAAAATTTCCGAAGTACATTAACATGCCCTATCACCGGGCGTGTACTTCGGATGGACGGTGAAGAAAAGTACATGCCGTTCAGTCGGAACTACACGCCGTGTACTCACCCAAATTACGCAGATTTATTAAAATTTATTATTATATTATACAAACCCTTGAGACGTGTACCATGGTGTAGGAGTAAATATGAGGCACAACACGTGATAGGTGTTTTATATATATGTGTTTAATTTAACATATACGTAATAAATTGGAATTCAACAGGTTTCCTCCAAGATACAAGTTACGTACAAGGATAATTTTAAATGATTTTTTTTTTGAAATTATGATGGATGAGAATCTCAAGGAAATTCAGAAAAGGGATTTAAGATAAAAGGAATGATTAATTAAATATAATTAACTGATTCGAGCGTTATTTATCTTAAACAAGAACAATTAATGAATTGAATGCTAGTTTTATTTATGCATAAATATCATTGCATATATGGATGATCATGAGCTAGACCAAGAGCTTTGTATCTGAATGGTTTCTTTTAATATATTTATTTAAATTAAATTTGTTGGCATGTGATCCATCTCCTCATTAATATGTACGGCCTGTGCGCCCAAGAATTCTTTTATGTAAAAACCCCCTTTACCCCACACCTGCATGTGAGAAAAATGAATATGTAATGGATGGAGTTCCCAAGCTAGTGGAGGCGGCTCATGTCAGGAGCCAAGGTGAAACCAATCCAAGGATATACAAATGTGGACAGGTGGAAAGCTATAAACACGAACCCGATAGGTTCAAGGTGTTTCTCCCCTAGGTCTTGGGTTAGTTTATCAACCGCAAAATAAAATAACCAATAGAAAACATCATGATTATACAATTTATTTTATTTCTGTCAGTTTCATGGTTTATTTATTGTGGGTGTGTTGTCACAATCACACAATTGATTAATTAAACGAACATGCAAGATGGAACTAAAATAAAATCGGCTTATACGTAAATATTATCTTAGACCTGGTTAATCACTTAAGTATATCCCAGTTAATATTAACAAGCATGTAATCAAAGATAATAAAATGGAAATTTACGTATAAGGATAAAATCCATCAAAATAAATATTAAGTCGGCATAGCCATCCATAATCTTGGTTAGAATCGAACCATAGTTCAAAGTGCTTGACCAACCCTAGTTGGGGTGCTTTCAATTATCGGGGAATTCTAATTCAATGTTTTGGGTTGATTTGACTTGGTTCACATCAAGGGTTGACTACCACAGCAGGACTTGGTGTGACCAAGAGGCAAAGGTTGAGGAAATCCAAAAAGAATTTTAGGATCAGGGAGTCCACTCAGTGGATCAAGGAGCTGCAAGTTAATGATGTTGGCATTTGGAATGCCTACCTAAAACCCTTCAAGTTGATTGACCAACCCTAGTTGGGGTAATGCGAAGGGAAATGTGGATCCTTGCCAGCAGAATATTCACGCAACAGAATATTCCAAAGTCAATGGTGAGGGATATTGGATTTCGATAAAATAGTGGGAGACTAATAAGTATTAATTTATTTATGTGTGTTAATTTTTGTAATAAATTACTAAAACTTTTCTCATCTTAATTTGTAGTAAAGACAAGAAAATGACGTCAAACATATAATTGTGCACCATACACGAAAAAGAAAACCTTCTCATCGGCACCGAATTCCAATATTGGCAGAGGCATTTACACGTCGTCCTTCGCCATGAACGGAAATTATATGTGCTGGAAGAGCCTATTATAGTTGCGCCTGGGAAAGAGGATAGTGATGAGGAATTATCTCTCTACATGAAACACATGGATGATTCCACAAATGTCCAGTGTTTCATGCTATCAGCCATGTCTAATGACCACTTGAAGCAACATGAAAACATGCACGCGTATAGCATGATGTCTCACCTTACAGATCTCTACCAAGAGAAGGAGAGACATGAGAGGTATGAGATCTCAAATACTTTGTTTACCACGAAGCATGGAGAGTGTGCACCAGCTGGGCCTCATGTATTCAAGCTTATTGGATACATTGAACGCCTGGACAACTTAGGGATTAAATTCCTAAATGAGTTGCGTACAGATCTGATCCTATCATCACTATCCAAGACCTTCTCTAGCTTTATTGTCAACTATAACATGAGAGGCAATGAGAAGAGTCTATAGGAGTTTCTAACCTCGATTCTCCAGGTAGATAAGGACATGGGGCGTGACAAACCCGCGGTCCTTATGGTGAACAAGAAAAGTAAGGACAAGGAAAAGGGGCAAAAGTCTTATAAACGGTCTGAATCCCCCGAGCACTGTCCCTCCAAGAAGGGGAAGATCCAGAGGCAGGGCAAGGAATGGGATGCATTTTGTTTTTCATGTGGCAAGTAGGGCCACTGGAAGAGGAACTACACCCAGAAGTGTGGGGATGCTAATGGTGTGTTTGTTATCGAGTGCAGTCTTTCTATTTCTACACATTGGGTATTAGATATAGCATGTGGGACTCACATCTGTATTCAAATGCATGAACCAAGTATATTTAGAAAGATCACCAGAGGAGAGGTGGATCTTCGAGCTGCCAATGGTGCAAGGCTGGCTGCCTTGGCTATTGGTGACTACCACCTCTAATTTCCAACTGGGATGCTTTTGGTTTTACATAACTGTTATTATGTTCCTAGTGTTTCCAAGAACATAATTTCTGTATCGTGTTTGGACATGGATGGATTTGTTTTCAAATTTGGAAATAAGGGTTGTCTCTTTTATAAGAACAACATATGTTATGCTATGGAACATTTAAATAATGGTTTGTGTGTATTGAATTACAAAAACCAAGTGTTGGAAATCGATAAAAAAACAAACTCACATGACTCATACATCACCCAGTTATGGCATCACTGCCTTGGTCATGTGAACGAGAAGCGTTTGACAAATCTCTTCCAAGATGGCTATTTATACTCTACTGAGCTAAAACCACTTCATAGATGTCACTCTTGTTTACAAGGAAAAATGACCTAGCCGAATTTTGGTGGACAAGGTGAAAGGGCCACAGAGCTTCTAGGATTGCTACACACGGATGTGTGTGGACCATTTCCAGTAGAAGCTAGAGGTGGATATTCTTACATCATTACTTTTACTGATGATTTGAGTAGATATGGCTATGTCAACTTAATGAGGTATAAGTCAGAGTCCTTAGAGAAATTTATGGAATTAAAGAATGAAGTAGAGAATCAGCTTGTTAAGAAGATAAAGAATCTTCGATCGGATCTAGGTGGAGAATATCTGAACAAAGAGTTTATCGATCTTCTACGGGAATCTGGGATTCTATCTCATCTCACTCCTCCTTATACACCACAGTGTAATGGTGTTAGTGAATGGAGGAACCACACCTTGTTGGACATGGTGAGGTCGATGATGATTCATGCAGATCATCCATTATCCTTTTGGGGATATGCATTAAAAACTGCACCATACACATTAAATCGAGTACCAACTAAGGCGGAAAATGGAATCCTATCTGAGTTGTGGAATGGAAGGAAACCCACTTTGTCTAACACACGTGTATGGGGATGCGAGGCATTTGTTAAGGCCTTCTCAGGCAACAAACTAGCACCCCGAGGTAAGAAGTGTATCTTTATAGGATATCCCAAGGAAATGAAAGGATATTACCTATATAATCCTCAAGACAAGAATGTGATTGTCGCCAGACAAGTCATCTTTCTTGAGAGGGAGCACATCCTCAAGAAGGATAGTGGGAGCAAGATTGACTTTGATGAATTTGATGCTCAATATACACAAGAGTTGGTATAGGAACAATTTCCACAGGTACCCATGGAAGAGGTTCCAGAAACACAAGTACTGCATAGGAGCTGAAGAAATGTAAGGGAACCATAGAGATTTGGTTTCCTAGTCACCGAGGATGGTGAATCATTATTGTTGGACAATGATGAACCTATCTCCTACAAAGAAGTACTAGAAAGCTCTGAAAATTCAAGATGGCTTGAAGATATTAATTCTAAGATGGATTCCATGTATTAGAACCAAGTTTGGGTTCTGGTCGATGAGCCAGTTGATGTTAAGCTGGTTGGATGCAAATGGGTATTCAATAAAAAGCTGAACATTGTAGGTCAAGTTAACACCTATAAAGCAATCCTAGTGGCTAAAGAATTCAAACAGCATCAAGGAATTTAAGATGATGAATCCTTCTCACCAGTTTCCATGTTTAAATCCATAAGAATCATACTTTCCATAGCAGAATACCATGACTACGAGATTTGGCAGATGGATGTCAAAACAGCATTCCTTAATGGGAACCTTCAGGAAGATGTCAATATGACACAACCAGAAGGGTTTGTGACACTAGGTGATGCCAAACGGGTTTACAAGTTGCAGATATCCATTTATGTATTGAAGAAAGCAACTAGGTCATGGAACATTCGGTTTGATGAAGCCATAAAGGAATTTGGTTTCATTAAGATTGAATGTGATCCATGTGTTTATAAGCAGTTTAATGGGAATGCAGTCATCATCCTAGTGGTATATGTTGATGACATATTACTTATTGGAAATGACGTACCAGCCTTACAGTCAGTTAAGGACTGGTTGAACAAGTGTTTCTCTAAAAAGGACTTAGGAGAAGCAGCCTACATTCTAGGGATCAAGATCATTCATGACAGATCCGAGAGGCTGCTTGGACTAAGTCAGGGTTCATACATTGACCAGATACTAAAGAGATTTATTATGGAAAAATCCAAGAGGGGATTGGATCTAGTGTCACATGGTTTACATCTTTCTAAGAAAATGTGTCCCCATACACAACAGGATAAATATAGGATGAGAAAGATCCCATACGCTTCGGCTATAGGATCCATCATGTATGCCATGTTATGTACCAGGCTTGATGTTGTCTATGCACTGAGCATGGTAGGCAGATATCAAGTAGATCGAGGAGAACAACATTGGACTGCTATTAAGACTATCCTTCCGTATCTGAGAAGAACTAAGGATATGTTCCAGGTGTATGGAGGATACGAGGAGATTTTCATCAGAGGGTATGCTGATGCTGGTTTTCAAACAGACCAGAATGATCTGAAGTCACAATCTGGATATGTTTTCTGCCTCAATGGAGGAGCTATGAGCTGGAAGAGTTCAAAGCACCCAGTTGTCGCCGATTCTATAGCGGAGTCTGAGTATATAGCGGCTTCTGATGTAGCCAAGGAAGCCTTCTGGATTCAGAACATTTTCCAGAAGCTTGATGTGGTGCCTAACAGTAAAGATCCCATTACACTGTATTGTGCTAATACTGCAGCGGTGGCTCTTGCAAAAGAACAAAGGTCACATCAACAGACAAAACACATACTCTGGAAGTATCACATCTTGAGAGATTTCTATTAAAGGGGTGAAGTTGCAGTGAGCAGAGTATCCACGGAAGAGAACATGGAAGAAACCATGACTAAAGGCTTATCTCAGCAGAAGCATGAATATCATGTGAGAGCTAGTGGGTTAAAGGTTGTTAGCAGTTGGCTCTAGTCCAAGTGGGAGTCTGTTGGAGTTGGTGGTCTAGAACAAACTACTTTGTACATTATTCATTAAATAAAAGCCTTATCACATCTTGATTGTTCTTATACGTGACATGTCATGTGATAATGTCCTAAGGATGGTTGTTGCATTAAAGGGTCATAACGGATCCCTGCTATGATGAGATCCCAGAAGTTCCATAACACACTTCTTGAATGTATGTTCTATGGTTGGATGATATTATTTGAGGGACACAAATAATACAGGTCATTAGGGGTGAGGACTCATAAAAATACGAGGCACCTTCTCATGGTGTGTGCCCTTGGTAATATCCATGAGGATATTATGAGAACAAAACCCTCTAGTAGGAAATACACATTTCATAGTGTCCTTGGATGTTCATATCTGCGGACATGTGTATTGGTCCTTATACTTTATGATTTTTATTAATGGGTATTACAACTCACACACTTAGATGTATTGACTAAAACTGTGATGACACACTGTTCGCAGTGAGGTAGGATACGTTGGGTGTGTCACGAGTAATACCGCATTAATAGATAAACGGAGAAGGATTTTTCCCTTCCATTCCATAACAGAAGTTGATATCTCAGGCCCATTGATGGAATTGATATAGCCTAAATAAATCCATGTCCATGGTAAGGTATAGGCAAGTTCAATTCCAGTAAGTTAAAGAAACAATAATCAAGCACATCGGTTGATGGCACTAGCATGAAACCCACTTGATTGGAGATATCGAGACAAAGGGATTATATTACATGGTAAGCGTTCATAGAAGGTAACTCGTCATTGCAGCGTTAACTTCTTTCTCTATGGGTGCCTTGGCATGTTGCTAGACACTAACGTTAGACTTTAGGTAGGCTCAGCCTAATGCCACTAAGAAAGAGGCCTAGAGGGTCACACACTAAGTGTGTCCATGTATCTTAGTTAAATATTAATTTAACAAGTTAAATAAATATTATTCCTGACTATGGTTTAATAATTATTTAAGGATGTCTGATCACATTTATTTTGACACTATTTATTCGAGAGAATATATTTTGGATGAAATAATATATTTATTAGCGAGTAATCTAGTTACATTTTTTTAAGAAATAAATAGTCATTACTCAAGGTCTAATAAATCTGGTCGAGAAAAATGGAAAATAAAAGTACATGCCGTGTATATTAAATATACAAGCCGTGTAGTTTTATGTAAAAACAAGTACACGTAGTGTATTAATTATTACATGCCATGTAGTTCTTCCAGTTGGGATTTTGAGGATTTAATATTGTTTTATTAAATGATATATATTAAAATCAGCATGGGCGCATGTCATGGAATTTATAATTCGATATGGGGGTTTTCAATAAGATTGAATGAAATAAATAAAATGCGTAACGCGTTTATTTATTTTCATAACCCTATTAACCTCAAACCCGATTATAAATATCCTCGCAACCCCAACATTTTGAAGATCCATTGTTGTGCACAACGGATTTGGAAATACTCTCAAGCCAAGAGAGAATTCCCTTTCCACCAAGAACGCCCTCAAGTTACGAGAGCAGGATCCTCCATCGGATGAAGGTGGTCGAAGGCGGACATCGCAAGCGAAGGTTCTTCCGCGCTAGCACCCAGAGATCCCTTCGGCGATGTCCGAAGATACGTGACACATGTGTGGATCACCGCTAGAGGAATCCTACACTTGGATTCTACAACGCAACGACGGATCACCGAATCGTGACCGTACACATCAATGAAGAAAGAATTCTAATGAGTAATTCTTATTAATTAATTAAATTAATTACAATCAACATATGATGATCCTCCTCAAGGGTTCCGGGACACTTCTTTTCTTTTCGTTCTTCGTTCTGTTCTAAAATTTGGCATTTTATATCGTGATGGATCTCAGATTGAACGTTGTTTAACGTTAAAATTAAAGTTGGGCAAACCCACCAACGTGCTTCCGCTGCACCTGGAACCTACAGGATCACCAATAGTGGATCACTACTAGTGGATCACTAGTAGTGGATCACCAAAGTTAGATCACCAATGGTTGATCACAAATGGTGGATCACCAATGGTGGTTTTCCCAATGGTTTATTGTCTAATGATGGCTAGTACTAGATTATTAATTAACAAAAATTCATCATTCCAAATTCATATTTGTTATGTATATGTTTCTTCGAATTCAGGGGATTAATAAAAATATCATCTAGCTGATGTTAAGTACCAATGAATTCAAGAGTTATGTCACACTTTTTTAAATTATCTCTCAAAAATTGTTGTCTTACATCAATACTATTTTTCCTAAAATGAGACATAGGATACATAGAAAACATTATCATAGTTTGTTTGTCACAATTTATAGGTACATGTCCAAATTGATATCCATAGTCTAGGATTGTGTTTTTCATCCAAAAAATTTGAATGCGTCAACTTCTTGAATTTATGTAATCAACCATACTAGTAGATAGTGCAATATAATTTTTCTTTTTTACTACACCAATATACTATTATCTTTCCCCAAAGATGAATTTTTCCAAAGGTACTTAATGTATCTAACTTGAAACAAGCAAATCCACATTAGAATAACTCAATAAGTCAAAAGAATTCCCTCTAGGATAGAATAGTATAATTTTGGATGTATATTTGAGTAATTTAAAAATTCTTTTAACATGAATTAAATGACACTCTTTAGGATTTTCTTCAAAATGAGAACACATAAATATGATAAACATAATATATTGTTGGTTGGAAGTATTTTATCGAAAGATTCAAATATTACCTCTACAATTGGTTTAATATATGGACTTTACATCCTCATTAAGATATAGCTTACAAGTGATACTGATGAGAGTTTCACTATTTTTGTGATATCCAAATAAATAAAATATCTTTAGTTATATTCTTTTTTTATAAATAATTCCATCATTATTTTGAAAAATATGAAAAACAAGAAATAATTCAAGTTTACCCATTTAATTCATTTCAAATTCAATTTTCTTCATCATTGAAAAATCAGTACATAAAGAATTTTTAGAAGTCCCAAAAATAATATCATCAACATAAACAGGACTACTAAAACAACCATAAAATTTAATTTTATAAAAGGGTAGGATTATATATGCTTTTTTAAAAACCATTATCAAACAGAAAAGTATTAAGCCTATCATAACATGATTTTAGAGCCTATTTTAAACCATATAAAGATTAAGTTAATTTTAAAACATGATTTGGAATATGGGGATTTTGAAACCCAGGGGGTTGTTAAAAAAATCCTCATCTATATAACCATTTTAGAATTAACTCTTAACATCCATTTTATATAGATTAATATTAAAATGTGTTATATAGGTAAGAAGTATTCTAATGGCATCAGGTATAGACACATGTGAAATCTTTTTCTAACAGCCAATTCCATATTCTTGACTATATCTTTGTGAAACGAAGCTTTATATTATTACTATAGTTATTGACTCAGAAATATTGTTTCAAAACACCCACTTCATTTTAATAGTTATAGTGTCATTAAGACTAAATTCTAGTTTCCAAAATCGATTCCATTAAAATTGCTTATGTTCTTCACAATTTCAACTGACTATAATTTTCCATTTATAGAATAATTGATCCTTTTAGGGTCAAGTTGTGATAAAAATAATTGATGTTTAACATGATTCCTAAGAGAATCTCTAATTTATGTACCCCAATCAAGGACTCTAAATACATAATATATATGATGGTAAAAATGAGTCCAAATGACTCTATGGAATTATGAACTTGTTATTTTATGGTTATCTACATGTTCAAGTTTAGGTTATTCCCCAGAACTGGATGATTTTTATGCTTGTTTCACCTAATTTTCAAACTATTTGGCATTAATATTAATTTTTAAATTATCATACTCACAGGTTTCAAAAGGGTTCCTAGGATCATGTATATATGTTTCATCAAATTTTAAATGAACAGATTATTCCATATACTTGGTGTTTTTATTAAAAACCCTATATAATTTACCTCAAGTTGAATAACCATGGAATATTCATTCATCACTCTTAGAAGAAAATTTTTCAAAATTATCCTTAGTGCTAAGAATAAAAACTTTCAAACAAAAACTATAAATTAATTAATCAATATCTTTATACAATTCCATAATTCATACAGATTTTTCTTTAAAAGAATTCGAATTACAACTCTATTAATTATATAACATGATGAATTCACAGCCTCTTTGAAAAAATAAAGTGGTAAGACATACTCATTGAGCAATACCTATGAATTTTTTCTTGAGGGGTAATATTTATTCTTTCTAAAAAAATGTTCTATCATGGGGTACTAAGAGTATAATTTTTTTGATTATATAAATTTTGTGATAAAAATTATTCAAAATCCTAATTCTCAAACTCACAGACATGAACTCTTATTAAGGTCTTAATCATAAGTCTATGTAGATTTTCTATAGATTTAGTATACTTTATGGAATATGATCATGATTATCATTCATGATATTCAAATAAAACCAAAGTATACCTAGAAAATTCTTCTATAATAACATTAACATAGTGCATCCCATTTTATCTTAAACCAATAAAAGGTCCAAACAAGTGCATGAAAACCAACTCTAGGGGTTGAGAAGTTGAAAGTTCTTTATTTTATTTAAAAAATATTTTGTTATGTTTACCTTTTCTACATGGGTTATAGAATATAGAACATCGAATTCTAGTCTAGGTTGATCTGTGACATACCATTTCCATGTTTGGTTTATATGTGAGTGAATATTTCAATGGCATAATATCCTATTCCAAATCCTATATTCCTTGTGAAAAGAACATAAATAGTAAATTGTTTTAGAAATAATGATTTTAAATTAACAATATAAAGATTTTATTTCTCAGGGTAATAAAAATTGAAGAATTTTTAGAATCAAAAATATTGAAAGAATTAATTTTTATACATACCATGAAAACCATTATCATATAGTTTTGAGATGATAATAATATTATACTATAAACCATCTATAAATAAAGCATTATATTTAATTTTTTTTATAATTGAATATTTGTCCAAGGCCAATAATTTACCCTTTGGAAATATCACCAAAAGTGACATGTCCACTATCCACTTTTATCATATTCATTAAACGTCAACAATATTCACTCATGAGTTTGGAATACCCACTCCCTATGTACCATAATTTCTTAAAGGATATTTTTAACTAGGTTTCCTAAAACAATTACACCAAAATGAATTTGGTACCAAAATATTATTGGGTCTAGAAAAGTTATTTATCAATGATTTAGGAACCCAAAATTCATTAACTTTTTTTCTATAAGCATATATTATACTTTTATAAATGTATACATTATTGGGTCCATATGAATAAAAATTGGAAAAATATTTTCTTGAAATAGAACATGGAATAAAACTATTTTTAATAATCCTCCTATGTCCATACTAATTCTTTATACCAATAGTGCAATTGGGATCAATCTTCTTTCTAACCATTTGAGTAAGATAATTTCAAATTTTTTTAATTATTTCTAAATATTTCTTTATTTTCTCATTTTTCAATTTTAATTCATTTCTCTCATTTAATAGTTGATCATTTTTATCTTTTTCAATATAAATTTTATAAATTAAACAATCAATTAATGTATGTTGTTTTATTAAAATATTATATTTATCCTTAACCTCATTAAATGTATTTTGCATCATATTATTGTATTAAAAAATCTCTTTATTAGACATTTTTATCACTGTTTTCATCTCTAGAGTAATTAGAGATATTAAAAAGAGAATTAAGAAAAACATTGGATACCTCATTTTTTTTTCAAAATACACATGTTTCCTCTATCGTGACTATCCTCTTTAGTTGATTCAAAATCACTGAATCTATCTTCAAATGAACTCCAAATTCAGAATACTTTTTCTTTTATCTCTTAACTTAATCATTATAATGACACGGGATTTATGTCAATTTGAATTACGTCTTTTTAGATGAATATTCATTACATTACCCAGAAACAATCCCAAAAAATGTAATAATTTAGTGCCTTGGGAATCATTGATACATAAAAAATTATTTTATAACACACCTTATTCTTCTCCTAGCTATTTCATTATAACTAGAACCCCTTCTGACATATCATAATTAATACCTTTCATCGTGTCCTTTGGGAAAGAAAAATAAGAAAGGGTGATCCCAGATGCTTACTAAGGGTAAACAAGGGAGATATCAATAAAAAAACAATAAAAATCATAATTACATAAAATCCCTTTTAAAATCATATCCTCTATATCAAAGACAATGATATCGTGTCATGAAATAAATCATAAAATTTCATAAAAAATTTAAAAAAATACGAGAGCAAAACATAAGACATGAAATTATGGTATACATATAAGAAAAGAAAATAATTTCCATATTAGTAAAGGATCATTTAAAATACCTTCATAACAGAAAATTTCAATTAATGAATTAGGATTACTCTCTATTCCAGACCTATATTACTAAACCGAGTTTACCACATTCCAATATTATATCACCAAACTAAGTTCATTTCATGCTCCATTCATTTATATCTCATGAGATATAAATAACTACCCAATTAATTGGAGTGAGATTTTGGTCCCACTGTTCACATAATGAAAACCATACAATTGTGTTCCATAAGAACATAAATAATTCATTATATCAGAACACATGGACGAAAATGGGTTTTATAAAAATCATTAAATCATATCATAACCCATGAAAAAATGGGATTCATAAATATCATTCCATAATATTAATAAGTCAAACATAAAATTAATAGAGATAGTTTTCTTGAAAATTATCAACATTAAAACATAACTAGAATAAATTAATGTTATCGTAGATGGAAAATAATTTTGAGAGATCACTTGAAAAAAAAATGTTAAGGAATATATCCTTTCTGATTTGTAAAATAATATTTAAATAATAAAATATATAATAAACCCATTTTAATAACCTTTACAACATATAATGTATACACTAAAAACCATTTTAGTCATCTTTTAAATCATTTTCCTTGAAAATTCTTATCATATCATTTAAAACCACCATTAAAACATTTTTAGAATTTTTTTGAATGCAAAAAAGACTTCCAACCGAAGAGAGAATAAAATTACATAGATGTTTAATATCATGAAAATAAGAATATTTATGACACATCATTATAATTTTTTGTAAATAAACCACATAAAATAATATCAGTCCATAATATATCATGTGTGTCAAAAAAGGAAAATTAAGACAAAATTACCTTAGCAATTTGCTAACATTTGAACTGTAAACCCCATGAAAGAGATATCATAGAATAGATATGTAAATAAAAATAAATTATCTTAATAATACTAATAAAATATATTTATTTATAATGTATACAATATACAAAAGAAATGTGAAGTGCCCAGATCAGTGTGAATCACTGAGAGGGGGAGGGGGTGAATCAGTGATCCTTTAAAACTTTTTATTAATTGATTCCTTATCAATTAAACCTCTATGGCTGGTTAAAGCCTCGATCCACTCTTCTTGTATCTCTCAACCTTTCCCGGATAATGCAGTAATGAAAAGGCACATGACACAAGGATTTACAAGGTTCGGCACCAAAGGCCTACATCCTTGCCATGCTCTCCCAGCATGGATTCTCCCATTATAATCTGTTAGTATTACAATGGTCGATACAGCTTCCCACTGTATCTCTCCTGAGTCCCACAGGAGGGTCTTTATACTGCGTCCCACAGTGTTACCAGAGTCCCACTGGCCTGCTCCAGAATCCCACTGAAGACTTCTTCTCCCTGAGTCCCACAGGGTCTTCTCTTGGCTCTTCGAGTCACACGAGTAGCTCTTCTTCACTTTAAGGTCTTCAAGTAACTTCAGCAGCCTGGGATAAAGGCTGCTGGCCTTGCTCTTCTCTTCTGATCACTTGTGGTTGATCAGGGCTTCTCGTCTAGCTCAGGATTTATCTCCTTCTTCTAAGGATGACCTGGCCTCTCTTCAAGAATCTTCAACAGCCTCTGTAAGGTTTGTTGGTCTTGCTCAGCAACTTCTGATCACTTCTGTTAATCAGGCTCTTCTCAATCACTGAAAACTCAGACAAACAATTTCTTTCACTTCAGTCTGGCTCAGTCTAAGTTCAATTCAACATCATGCACTGAATGCATGACAGCTCTCCTTCCTCGTGCACTGACTGCATGGTCTTCTCAAATCTCTTCAAGAATTCTGGTCTTGGTCAACTCAAATGCACACACACTGATATGAACTTTTCACGTGTGCATGTGCATGCATGCAAGCATGCACTTCTCCTTTCCTCTTCTTGGTGCAGTAGACCCACAAAGGGTGTAATCAATTATAGCACACACCTTCTTTTCAAACTTCACACACTTTATGAAATTTGTCTACACACATAAATGTGTGTTCTTCTTTGTGTGGATGTCCTCCCTTTTCTTCTTCTAAGTGTATACACACTTCTTAGTGCACACACCTAGGTTCGGCCTTCACTTGTTTAGCACACACAATTTGTTCCTCGTTTTGCACTCACTTAAGCTTGGCCTATTCCTCTATTCTTGCACACACTTGGGCCGTAGGTGGTTCTTCAAGTTTGCACACACACACAAATGTGTGGTCTTCCCTTCACCCACTTGCACACACTTGGCCTCGGCTTACTTCTTCACTATCTCACACACACACAATGGTGTGGTCTCGGCCTCCCACTTCTTGTGCACACACTGCCCAAATTGTGGTGGTCTTCTTGTTTCACACACACCCAAGGCTACGGCCTTCTTTTCACACACAAGGTGCAAGCCTCGGGTTCTCTTCTGTTTTTGCACACACCCAAGTTGTGGTGGTCTTCTTGTTTCACACACAACCCGAACCCCTACTGCCTTAAGCAAGCCGTGCAAGAGGGTGCGGCCAATTCTTCTTCTCCCACTGCCGCATAGGTCTTCAAGATGCACAAGGGCATGCATGGTGCGGCATATCTTCACTTCTTGTCCGCGCAAGCACAAGGCACAAGGATCACTTGGATGCGCAAGTGAAACCTCCTCGAGTGCAAGGGGCAGCCGCGCAAGGCTCAAGTGTGCAAGGGTGCAACACTGCCGCGGGCTCCTTCCTCCTTCCACGCAAGTGTGCGGGCAGAGAGGGTGGCAAGAGACTCGAGCGCGCAAGTATGCGGCTCGGCTCCTTCTTGTCGCGGAAGGGATACGCGCAGGGGACTCCCCTTCACTTCTTTCGCGCAAGGGATGCGCAAAAGGAACCTCACGGAGCCTCTGATGGTTCCGGGCTTTACTGTCGCGCAGGGGGCGCGCAGCTCAGTTCTTCGCGAGGCTCAAGAGCTCTCATGGGACTTCTCAAAATTTCAGCGCATCAGCGAGCACTCCAAGGCCTCGGGATCTCCTTTTATAGGTAGAGGAATGCCTCGGTTCATCCGCGTGGGATAAATCTTGAACCACCGATATTTTTGGTTCTTTGAAAATCTTTAAACTCGATCCGAAAATCACGTTTCTCTCTCTCTGTTCACGTGGGTTCTTTTCCTTCATTTTTTCTTCACGTGCATGCATTCTTTTGAACGCATGCAAGCCTTCTGTTTAGGCCTATCCATGAAAAACACAGACCCTCAATGCCTCGGCACTTCGTTTGCCTTCGGCCTCACTCGAATTCTCCCTCGATGCATGCATGAAACATTTTAATGCATGCATGAGTTCGTTATGGCCAGACGAGCATGAGGGTGTCTTCGGCTTCGAGAGAGATGGCCGGAATCTCAAAAACCATGCTCGGGATGCCTCTGGTTCAGCGGCTGCTCGCGGGAGACTTCGGCTCGAGCTCGAGGAAGGAGATGAGCCGGGAGCCGTTGGATACGGTGATCAACTATTCTCGGACGGCCTGGATCAAATCGGGGGCGCGGCGGATTAGATGAGCGGTCCAGATCGAGCGCGCGATGAATCGTGCGGCTGGGATTCCTTCCCGGTGAAAAATGCGCGTCCCACATCGAATTCTCCAGCGGTTTTTCCGCGCTTTATCACCCAAGCGCTCTCCGCTACTCCACAATTGAACTTCCTCCCTCCCGGTGCCGCCCCGCACCGGGTTCTCTCTGCGGGCGTGCTCTGCGCCCACCTTGCTCCCTACGGGCGCGCTTCTGGCGCCCACTATGCTCTCCGGGTGCGCGGGTTTCACCACCGCGTGCCCTCGGGGGCTTACACACGGCCCCCTCTGCGTCTGCCGCCCGGGCTGGCCACATGGGATCCCCCCTTGGGCGTGGCGCCTTAGGCCCACATGTGCCTTGGGGGTTGAACCCTTAAGGCTGGCCTTGGCTGGCCAATTTTTTGGCAAAGGACAGAATATTACTTTGTCAAAAACAAAGTAACCCATGAATATAAGACTAGTGCCAAATGCCTCCTCCTCTATTCTTCTTATCTTCTCTTCTTCATCTTAAGAATTCCTCCATTTCTTCTCCTCACATGATCTTCACTTAGGATATGGAATTCAAAAGGTTCATCTTCATCAATTGAACTCCTGAATCACTTATAATCTTCAAAGTGCTTCATTGATCTAATCAGAGATCAATTGGATCATCTTCATGTTCACATGCACTAAGTGATAGTGCATGGGCTTCTTTAGCTCACTTCATCCACTTAGAGATTGTGGATGGATCTTCTTCATCTCCTCATGAATTGTCAATACAATGCATGGTCTTCTATCGTTGTTGTGACTTTGTATCATCAGGATACAAGTTCTATGAACTTAAAGAGAAGCTCAACAATCGTCTGATTTCACTAGAGAATGTTTCAACCATCATCTCCTATGTCACTTAGTGAATCTCCTAAGTGACATGCATCTTAGTACTATGGCCATTCTCTCTTCATCACCAACACCATCACAACCTTTGGCATTCACATCTTGACATTCCTGACTTCCATTCATTCCAGGACAACTTTATGCCTCATTGACAATAAATGCAACACAGTGCACTTCAATCTCCCCGTTTGTATTTGTTGTCAATACACTTCTTCAGCACATATGAATGGGTCAATATGTGTGCCAATATTTTCTCCCCCTTATTGGCAATCAAATGCAAAGGTGTGGTGTGGTTCACTTTCAAAAATAAATCTTCCTCCCTTCGAATAGCATCTTCTTGAAAAATCACTAAGAGAGGGATGATGCCACATGTTCTCTTTAGCAAAGAACCTTTAGTAAATCAACTCTAAGTCTACTTGGGCTAACCCGGTGTATAAAACAAGAGTGATATGACCAAGGAATTCAAAGCTGTCCATAATTCTCTACACATGTGAGATCATGCTTAGGGGTTTGAAATTTTTTCAGATATATCAATGAATTGCTAAATCCTGCACATGCTTCACAAAACACATTAGAATGTTCAGGTGCAAAGATAAAGCTCCCCCTTTCATCTACTTTCTCAAGATGATATTAATTTCAAAACATCATCTTCTCCAGATTGGCTCCCCCTCAAGGGGTGCACTCCATTCAATCCAAACCATCCTCCAGCTGAGAATGACCATCATCTTCAATTCCCTACAATGTTAGCACATGTAAATACCAGAAATATAATGGAATAGGATGGAACCTCCTTGGTTCATCAATGTGAACAACAAGGTTGAGAAGATTCTCTCAACCGAGATGTCCCATTTTCACCAATCTTCACACTTGCACATTTGATCTTCATTGATGATTGTGCTGGTGTGGTTCTCAAAACATCTTCATGTGAAACCTTCTTCTTCTCTTTTGCTTTAGCAATTGCCAGAGCATCATCTTCAGCTCTTTGTAGTTCTCTGGAAAGTTGCAACTGATGTGGCCATATGACTAGTAAATCATTTGGAAGAGTGGCCTCAGTTTTGGAAGTTCCACATGGTTCTTTGGATGCTGCTAAGCTACCTCTCTTAGGCAACTTGTTTTCAATCAATCCCTTCTTCTTCTGGATTGATTGTCTTTTGGAGTTCAGTCTGCTTCTATTTAGTTTTATGGCTTCTTTACAAAGGTCCATGATGTGTCCTTTCTTTCCACAGTAGAAGCATGTCTTGGTGGTCCTTCTGGATGCATCACCCTTCTTGGATTTGAATTCCAAGGACTTCTCTTCATTCTTCAAAATCTTCTTGGGAGCATCTTCCAATTTCTTATGATTGCTTCCCAAGGAATCTTTCTGAGCCAGGTTCTGTGATCTTTTCTTCTTTTGAGCTCTGGATACAGTTGGAGATTGACATGTATCTTTTTGACCACTTTTGCAATCATCCCAGATGTTGTCAAGTAATCCAAATCTGTTAGCAGTAAACAGATGTCTCTGGACCTGTGGATGGTGCTTCTTTTCTTCTGGCTTGCTCCCCCTAGGCATGGGCTTCCTCTGTGCTTTGGAATTCAGTGGATTGTACCAACAATCATTTGCACAATGCCCATACTTGTTACAACACCAGCATTGTCCCACGAATCTTGACCTCTTCAGTCCTTCTGATTGTAGGGTACTTTTCTTGACCTGTTGTGCTGTTTCAGGAGAGCTCTGCTTCTTTACTGTCTTCATCCATATTTGTTTGGAATTATCCTTCCATCCTGCACTTTTTGTGGAAACACAATTAGAAGCATCAGTACAAGATGGTATGGATGATACCTTCTTTCTAGAAGATGTTGCACTTTTATTAGAGGATGTCTTTCTCTTAGAATCATCATGCTCAATGCATACTTGAGTAGCAACATTTCTCCTTTCAGCTGACTGGGAGGCTTTGGCTTTGGGTGATTGCTGATTTTTCAATATCACCTCCAGTTCTAAGCATTTCATATTGAGGGAGTTCTTCTCATCCTCAATAGTTCTTAGCCTTCCTTCCCAATTCTCCACCAGTTGTTTCATCTGGTCATCAGGCACTGTCTTCAATTCTAGCAATGTATTGTCAAGCTCCTTCACCATTTTGACTTTGTCTTCAAGTTGAGCATCTTTAACAACCATTGATACTCTATGCCTCTTCTCCAGTGCATGGTAAACATCATTGACTATTATCATAAAGAATTCTTTCTCAGAAAGGCTTCTTTGCAATTCTTCATCAGTGTCTTCAAATCATTCATTGCAAAGGAAAATAGTTTCATCTTTAGCCTTCACCAGCTTTCTGAGAGTGTTGGTTATGCCAACCCTTTTTTTCAATTGATCTTCCATTGCATTGGATTCTTCTTCTAGCTGTGATTTTTCTTCACGAAGATCATGGATGCATGTAGCTATACACTTTTCCACTTCCATGGGAACTGTCTTCTGAAGATATTTGAGTGCACTCTGAAGATCATTCATTGTTTCAACTTCATCACAGCTAGGACAGGCTTTCTTCATCTTCTTGGCCTGTTTCTTCTTTCTATTTTTCTGAGTCTTGGCAGATATCTCCATTTGAGGCTGGTCGCTCATTTCCTCAAATCTGCACTTCATAAAGACTCTCTTGGATCTTTTAGAGGTAACCTCCCTCTGATACCAATTGAAGTGCCCAGATCAGTGTGAATCACTGAGAGGGGGAGGGGGTGAATCAGTGATCCTTTAAAACTTTTTATTAATTGATTCCTTATCAATTAAACCACTATGGCTGGTTAAAGCCTTGATCCACTCTTCTTGTATCTCTCAACCTTTCCCGGATAATGCAGTAATGAAAAGGCACAGGACACAAGGATTTACAAGGTTCGGCACCAAAGGCCTACATCCTTGCCATGCTCTCCCAGCATGGATTCTCCCATTATAATCTGTTAGTATTACAATGGTCGATACACCTTCCCACCGTATCTCTCCTGAGTCCCACAGGAGGGTCTTTATACTGCGTCCCACAGTGTTACCAGAGTCCCACTGGCCTGCTCCAGAATCCCACTGAAGACTTCTTCTCCCTGTGTCCCACAGGGTCTTCTCTTGGCTCCTCGAGTCACACGAGTAGCTCTTCTTCACTTTAAGGTCTTCAAGTAACTTCAGCAACCTGGGATAAAGGCTGCTGGCCTTGCTCTTCTCTTCTGATCACTTGTGGTTGATCAGGGCTTCTCGTCTAGTTCAGGATTTATCTCCTTCTTCTAAGGATGACCTGGCCTCTCTTCAAGAATCTTCAACAGCCTCTGAAAGGTTTGTTGGTATTGCTCAGCAACTTCTGATCACTTCTGTTGATCAGGCTCTTCTCAATCACTGAAAACTCAGACAAACAATTTCTTTCACTTCAGTCTGGCTCAGTCTTAGTTCAATTCAACATCATGCACTGAATGCATGACAGCTCTCCTTCCTCATGCACTGACTGCATGGTCTTCTCAAATCTCTTCAAGAATTCTGGTCTTGGTCAACTCAAATGCACACACACTGATATGAACTTTCCACGCGTGCATGTGCATGCATGCAAGCATGCACTTCTCCTTTCCTCTTCTTGGTGCAGTAGACCCACAAAGGGTGTAATCAATTATAGCACACACCTTCTTTTCAAACTTCACACACTTTATGCAATTTGTCTACACACATAAATGTGTGTTCTTCTTTGTGTGGATGTCCTCCCTTTTCTTCTTCTAAGTGTATACACACTTCTTAGTGCACACACCTAGGTTCGGCCTTCACTTGTTTAGCACACACAATTTGTTTTTCGTTTTGCACTCACTTAAGCTTGGCCTATTCCTCTATTCTTGCACACACTTGGGCCGTAGGTGGTTCTTCAAGTTTGCACACACACACAAATGTGTGGTCTTCACTTCACCCACTTGCATACACTTGGCCTCGGCTTACTTCTTCACTATCTCACACACACACAATGGTGTGGTCTCGGCCTCCCACTTCTTGTGCACACACTGCCGGAATTGTGGTGGTCTTCTTGTTTCACACACACCCAAGGCTACGGCCTTCTTTTCACACACAAGGTGCAAGCCTCGGGTTCTCTTCTGTTTTTGCACACACCCAAGTTGTGGTGGTCTTCTTGTTTCACACACAACCCGAACCCCTACTGCCTTAAGCAAGTCGTGCAAGAGGGTGCGGAAAATTCTTCTTCTCCCACTGCCGCATAGGTCTTCAAGATGCACAAGGGCATGCAAGGTGTGGCATATCTTCACTTCTTGTCCGCGCAAGCACAAGGCACAAGGATCACTTGGCCGCGCAAGTGAAACCTCCTCGGGTGCAAGGGGCAGACACGCAAGGCTCAAGTGTGCAAGGGTGCAACACTGCCGCGGGCTCCTTCCTCCTGCCACGCAAGTGTGCGGGCAGAGAGGGTGGCAAGAGACTCGAGCGCGCAAGTATGCGGCTCGGCTCCTTCCTGTCGCGCAAGGGATACGCGCAGGGGACTCCCCTTCACTTCTTTCGCGCAAGGGATGCGCAAAAGGAACCTCACGGAGCCTCTGATGGCTCCGGGCTTTACTGCCGCGCAGGGGGCGCGCAGCTCAGTTCTTCGCGAGGCTCAAGAGCTCTCACGAGACTTCTCAAAATTTCAGCGCATCAGCGAGCACTCCAAGGCCTCGGGATCTCCTTTTATAGGCAGAGGAATGCCTCGGTTCATCCGCGTGGGATAAATCTTGAACCACCGATATTTTCGATTCTTTGAAAATCTTTAAACTCGATCCGAAAATCACGTTTCTCTCTCTCTGTTCACGCGGGTTCTTTTCCTTCATTTTTCCTCACGTGCATGCATTCTTTTGAACGCATGCAAGCCTTCTGTTTAGGCCTATCCATGCAAAACACAGACCCTCAAGGCCTCGGCACTTCGTTTGCCTTCGGCCTCACTCGAATTCTCCCTCGATGCATGCATGCAACATTTTAATGCATGCATGAGTTCGTTATGGCCAGACGAGCATGAGGGTGTCTTCGGCTTCGAGAGAGATGGCCGGAATCTCAAAAACCATGCTCGGGATGCCTCTGGTTCAGCGGCTGCTCGCGGGAGACTCCGGCTCGAGCTCGAGGAAGGAGATGAGCCGGGAGCCGTTGGATACGGTGATCAATTATCCTCGGACGGCCTGGATCAAATCGGGGGCGCGGCGGATTAGATGAGCGGTCCAGATCGAGCGCGCGATGAATCGTGCGGCTGGGATTCCTTCCCGGTGAAAAATGCGCGTCCCACATCGAATTCTCCAGCAGTTTTTCCGCGCTTTATCACCCAAGCGCTCTCCGCTACTCCACAATTGAACTTACTCCCTCCCGGTGCCGCCCCGCACCGGGTTCTCTCTGCGGGCGCGCTCTGCGCCCACCTTGCTCCCTGCGGGTGCGCTTCTGGCGCCCACTATGCTCTCCGGGTGCGTGGGTTTCACCAACGCGTGCCCTCGGGGGCTTACACACGGCCCCCTCTGCCTCTGCCGCCCGGGCTGGCCACATGGGATCCCCCCTTGGGCGTGGCGCCTTAGGCCCACATGTGCCTTGGGGGTTGAACCCTTAAGGCTGGCCTTGGCTGGCCAATTTTTAGGCAAAGGACAGAATATTACTTTGTCAAAAACAAAGTAACCCATGAATATAAGACTAGTGCCAAATGCCTCCTCCTCTATTCTTCTTATCTTCTCTTCTTCATCTTAAGAATTCCTCCATTTCTTCTCCTCACATGATCTTCACTTAGGATATGGAATTCAAAAGGTTCATCTTCATCAATCGAACTCCTGAATCACTTATAATCTTCAAAGTGCTTCATTGATCTAATCAGAGATCAATTGGATCATCTTCATGTTCACATGCACTAAGTGATAGTGCATGGGCTTTTTTAGCTCACTTCATCCACTTAGAGATTGTGGATGGATCTTCTTCATCTCCTCATGCATTGTCAATACAATGCATGGTCTTCTATCATTGTTGTGACTTTGTATCATTAGGATACAAGTTCTATGAACTTAAAGAGCAGCTCAGCAATCGTCTGATTTCACTAGAGAATGTTTCAACCATCATCTCCTATGTCACTTAGTGAATCTCCTAAGTGACATGCATCTTAGTACTATGGTCATTCTCTCTTCATCACCAACACCATCACAACCTTTGGCATTCACATCTTGACATTCCTGACTTCCATTCATTACAGGACAACTTTATGCCTCGTTGACAATAAATGCAACACAGTGCACATCAAAATGAGTAGTGTATGAGGAATGTGTCCAAGATATTTAATAGTGAGAAACAAATATTTTACCTTTTTCCTTGAATTCCTTTGTAAAAGTTAAAAACTTCTATATAATAAATATATGTTTATTATAAATCTACCAAAAAATATTAATATATATAATACCATATATTATTTTTCTATGAATTTATATTACTCTCTTATTAACAATTCCAATTAAATGTTATGTTTTAGGAAATAACAGCTTTGTTTTTCGTACATGTTTTAACTTGTTATCCTTGGTACTCATACATAGATCATGATTTAATTATATAAAAAATGATAAAAGTGATATAAATAAAATATGAATTTATTAATTATATATTTATTCATTGTGATTCATAAAAATTAGTGGTAGAATATAAAATGCACCATTCATAGAAACAGTATGTCGTATGAATGGATGAACACTGTTTTTATTTTCTTATCATATTGAATGTAATAGAATTATATGAAATATTTTCATTAAAATATTATTTTTATGTAATATATATCATATATATTCATAAAATTATTCTTTATTACCATCCATGTGAAATATAGATAAAAATAAAATCACAACGCATCATGGAGATGGTAGGTCACACATATGAACGAGCGATGTTATTATTTATCCAAATATTAGATGTTAAAAAGGTATATATATGATATTATAATTGAAAAATTATAATTATGTCATAAATATAATATATAAATATTAAACAAATTATAATTCCCTCTCATTAAATATGGTGATGAAAAATGATTTGTATTGGTACATGGAGAAGATAAGCCGTACGTATGCACGAGTGATACTTTCATTTCTTGTTTGATGGGAATGGGTCTACATAGTGTGGTACACACGATGATAATAAAATTTCATCATATGTTGGATGATTATTTTATAATTTCATTATATTTATCATAGATTTATAAAAGGTTTATAAGAATAGAAAAATAGAGTCACCGGTTATAACAATTGTCTCTTCTTCAAAATGGATCCGTTAGATCCCCTCTAAAATACTCTATAGTTGGTCTTTTGAAAAAGAAAACCTCTATAATTTATAAAGAGGAGTTTATAATAACGGTTTTTGAGTTTGTTTGAGATAGAATTTTAGGTGAGATGTTTATGATTGATGGAGGAAGTTCCCTTTTATTATTGAGGTGAAGGGCACTTTTTGGAATTTCCAAATATATTTATTTATAATAAGTTAAATATCCATATAAATACCTCCAAAAGGCCATGTATTTTGAGAAACATTGATATAATTATGTAATTTATTCAAACAAAATATTTTATACATGTAAAGGTACTATTTATATCTGTATAATGTTGATTAACCTTTAATTAACCTGTTTTAATTTAAACTAATGTATCAAATTTATCAATATGAAAAAGATTAATTTTTAACTTAATTTATATATATTATAACATTATTGTAAATTTTTTAAAAAATTAGAAAATTTAAATTTTTTAATTTTAAATATGTTTTATTATTTTTAAATATAATAATAAAATATTATTTTGATAATAAAACATTAGTGTATATTCTTTCACTATTCATTATTTGGATTTAAAAAAATATAATGATAAAAAGTTAACTTCAAAAAATGTATCATTATATCCCTAATATGTCATGGTAATATATAAAATCCTTTTATTACATTAATTATCGCATATAATATTTATTTTAATATTTTTAGTAATATTTATTTGATATTTCTATTAATAAAATAATTACTAAATCAATATTGGGTATTTATTTAATATACTTATTTTTCATTATAAATTAAAAATAAATTTCCATAATAAAGATAAATATTTTGTATTTTAGAAAAAATATATATTTTAGAATATATATATTGGGTAACTATATATTAAAAATGTTATATGTATTAAAAATATGAATGTGAAAATTTTGATGTTACTTTAAATAATAAATTATACATATCATCATATTTACGTGTGGGTCCAACTTGTCAATAATTAGAACCTAGAATTAGTATGGTCTGGATATACTCAACCAATATGATTTATTCATGTCTTTTGGTCTTTTAATGATTTTTATCATTTTAGTTAAAACAATTTCATTTATTTTTCATCTGGTTACGTAAGCACTAAATTAGTATTGTATAATAATTAAAGTATATTACATCTATATGGGAATTGAAAATAAATTTATATCATAAAAAATATATAAATTAATATAAATAGTCTTTTATATTAATTCATAACCTAATTTTGTCCTTAGGTGGACAGTTAAGTGATATTTAAGATAGATAAAGTTAAATTTTGTATATTTTATTTATTTAAATATTATTTATGTCTTTTTTATGTTAAAGTGTCTATTAAACAACATAATTTCGATTCGTAAGTGTTAATAGTCAAATTATATTAATTCAATATTTTTTTAGTTTTAGAGTAATTTTTTTGTCTTTATCATTTAATTTTTAACCTAAATTACCCATTTCACCATTTATTATGGCAACAAAATTTACCAAGGATACTATTCATATTGGAAAAATTAAAATGGATCTATTAAATAAATTTTGAATCCATTTTTAAAAATTTAAAACATAGAAGTATAATAATAATGGCTAGGTTATAATTCTCTTGTATAAATAATTATAATAATAAAATATGTTTTGTAAAAACTCAGTGTTACGTGTAACATAAGCTAATCTAGTGTTGCATTTAAAGCTTGGCATTAGTGAAATAATGTTATTTAACAAAAAGTAAATTTTATAAAAATATAGTGGTATCATAATCATAATATTTATTATTTTATTTTTTGCATAGGGAAATAATATTTGACATTCCCTTTCCATTTTCACTCATAGAAAATTATTTCTTTTAAAGAATAATCCATCTTCCAATCATATATATAAAATCCTATATTATCCTATTTATCTTTATAAAATGGTTTCTTATATAAATTCTTCCTCTTTTAAAAGTATTTAAATATTCTGTCCTATAGGGTTATCTCTTCATCACTTTAAACAAGTGACTCCTCATCACTTAAGATTAATTATTTAATTTTATCTTTAGTTTTTAAAGTAATAGCCATCAAGGATACATATTTTATTTTATGTCTATCCTGCTCTTCTATGCAGACTTTGATTTCTTCCTTATACATCATCAGTTTTCCTATCAAATATTTAACATGTAACTTGCTTCCATCACACAATTATTTTATTAACAATGAGATTCCTCTCCATCTCTCTGATAGTAACCTCAAAAGGTGCATCACTTATTATTTATTAGAAACATGATTTCATAATGAGTGAATTATATTCATGATTTCATTTAACTTCAGATACATGTTATAAATATCCTCATCTTGTTTCATTTTAAATGTATAAAGTTTAACGATATATGTTGTTAAACTCATTTCATTAACATTAGATGTTCCCTCATGAGAAAGAGCTAAAATATCCTGAATTTCAAAATCAGTTATACATGAGGATAATAGATTGAATTTTTCATCATGCAAAAAATAATACAATTAATTCATATATTTATATTTATTGTTATAATCATCTTTTTAAACATCATCCCAAGTAGTTATAGTAGTTTTGGTTATTTCATATTTGTCTACAATAGTAGTAAAAATATCAAAATCAATTATCCCAATATGAATTTTCATTTTAATTTATCTGTGAGCATAGTTTGTGATATAAAAATAAAGACATATGTTGGTAGAATAAACCTATTTTCTATAATAAATAAAGAACTAAATTTATAAATAATATAAATTTAAAAACATTAATGGAAAAAAAATCACAGTTGAATGATTTTTGAATATCCATTGAATATAAATTTTGGTCGGAGGGAGTAACTCTTGAATAGGGTCAGTTGAGTTCCCAATATCATTTCAATTAAAAAAATATAAAACAAAATCACCAAATTTAATGAAAAATGACGAGTTAATCAAAATAGTAGTTTTATATAAGTTTGATCTTTTAAAATTATTCTCAATGAGTGATTAGGGATTAGTTAAAACAATATTTAAAATTACTTTATATTTTAAAATCTATTTACCTAATCAAAAACCATACATACGAAGTTTTTATGAATATGTATCAAAATAGGATTTGTATATAGATTAAAAATGTAGTTCATAATTTAAAATAATGAAAAAAAACTAAAACACATCGGATAATACAAGGGGTTCAATATCAAGATAAGACTTAATCCCCTCCACATGGAGATAACCCACTACCATGAAGATTATTATATGAAATAATATTTTTCACAACATAGTTCACATATACAAACAATGGAATAAGATTTATGGGATCAGATTCTATTCTATCATTATATATGTGATGAAATGAAACGCATTCCATACATGGACCTATTCCACCATTTTAGTGGGTAATTAGATAAAATTGGTTTAAGGGAATATCGGGTATTACCTAGTTTAAGGGTAAGAGTCAGTGTGTAAAAAAAATAAATAAAAATATAACACACTACTGAAAATTAAAGATAACACACAAATATAAAAATTAAAATAGATAGAAAAATATATTTCTACTTGATTTGTAATGCTTCAGATGATTGAGGGTCCTCGTCTTTAACAAAATGAGGAGCTTGAACATATTCTCTAAAAATTGGTTGATATGAGAGTGTCATTGAGTTTTCTATTATGTATGAAAATACTATGAACATATTATATTTATTAGGAGTATGAATATAACATGATCATCTATTTATTCCACACATTCACAATCATATTTCGGTTACATGTAAGCCCCAATTTGTAGCTCTTTTCCATGAGGGATATCTTCTGGAATATATATAATTTTAGGTTGTTATCCTTTGAAGAATAATCAAAAATATATCTTAGAACGTAAGACTAAACATGAACTATCAGACCATATCTTAAATTTTCACGTGGAATGATTTTCGAATAATCATTAAATAAATCCACTTTATTTACTCCCATAAACTAGACCTTGGAAGCATTAATTTCAAATGAAGTAGAAAAAATTGAAGAAAGTTGCGGGTGGCACGGTATAGTGGTATAAAATATTATATTATAATGATTAAATTGTAGCATAGTTGTTCATAGAGATATTTATCTAATTGTAGTACCACTCTGGTGGTAGTAGGATTCTGGATGTAGCATACCTAACAGTGGCATGGGTCTAGTGGTAATAAATTCTTGGAGGTAACATGTGTGACAGTGGAAGGGATCCAATGGTAGAAAATTCTTCATTTTAGAAGAATTAAAGTGCTAGGGAAGATCATTAATTAAAATCTTGAACTAACAGTTGCACTCTACCAGTGCCATAAGCAGGTCGAGGTAGAGGTGGTGATGACGGACCAGGCAGAGGAAAATATGGAATTTGTACAATTGTACTGAATGTAGAACTTTTCAATACTTATCAAATTTTCTTCAAATTATTATTTACAAAATAATAAACTATCATAGAAAATTAATCTCATTATAAACATAATAATCATTATTTTTTAGCAGTAAAATAAGGTGGTTCGAAAATCTATATATTATGATAATCAACCTATATTGTATAGGGAATAGAAAAATACATATAATGTAAAATTTTGAATCATAGGTCTTATAAATAGTTATGTATGTAAATTTATACACGGAAATATTATAACTATGGACTATCTAGATTGAGGAATATTTTTGATCCAATAACAATGTAAATTTCAGGGGAGTTAGTTTACAAAACTACCATCGGGATGGGTTTAAAATCTTTATTAAGAATTAACCAATGATGGGACCTCAATTTAACATGTGATAAGTACACATGTATAAGTTAAATATTGAAAATTATATCATACATATGAAGAAAAAAAATAAATATTAAATCAATGTAATCTGTATTTTCGTTCCCATGAGGAAAATGGAGGTGAATTTAAAATTCTTAATGAAACAAGGTTATAAAAAACTATTAAAATGTTGAAATAATTTTTCTTTCACCCATGTTAATGTGGGAGTGGTTCTAATCAAAATATATTTTGAATTTAGAAATGAAAAATTCATTGAAGGATAAGTGAATCATGGACATGATGGAGTCTAGGAGTAGATATAAAACTGAGAAATTTGAATGGGTTGTTTTCAGATGAATCAGATTAATATCACTAGTTAAATGTTCTAGGATTTGTTCACCTAATTCGTTATTTAGAATTGATTTACCACTAATATAAATATAATAAAACCAAGATTATTAGATGATTTATTTTTAAAATGTGTTTCAAAATATTTTATTATGATGGGAGACTGTTGGATATTTACATGTTTTTAAAATGTTTTTAATTATTTTAAAAAAGGGGAGGTTTTTCTTGGGACCCCACATTTAAAATTGGAAGGGAGTGGGTCATTTTTATTTGAAATTGAACTTTATCACTATTTAAAAGTGATAAAGTAAAGGGGAATAATACTATTAGGTATGTTACCCAACAACATCCACACACACAAATGTTCAACAATGTGAAATTTTTCACTTTAATGATGCAATTTGTACTTTCTATAGTGCAAGGTGATTAGGGGAGCATTACTTTTTTTGATGGATAGGTGTGTTAAACTAGTTCATTCCTAGACCTAGATATGTATGTTTGGTTGTTCAGCCTAATTAACTAAATATGAAAAATTTGGAATGTCAATCATATTTGGCATGATCCAAGGGACATAACTTTTTGCTAGTTGGTGTGATCAAATGGACGTGATTGAACCTAAAATAATAAATTCCTTTGAAAAATGGAAATCTATACAATTTCAAGTGGTATGATGCATTATCTAAATGGGTAGTTATATGTATAAAATTTAGAGTCTCCATTAGATAGAAAGCACTAAAATTCAAAATGGATTCCCTTCTTTAAAATCCCAATCACTCTAATACCGTTCATTTTACGATCACTTTAAAATACTTCAACAATAATTATTAATATTTTTTGCTGAAAACAATATAAAAATCCAAATACTATCTTGATATCAAGGAGTCCATAATGGATACTCTATACTTTGTAAAAGTATTGTTTTTTTGAGCCATCATTGTATCATAAATAGTATTCCAGGACAACCAATTATAAATTCAACTTGGTTAAGGTGAATCTTATCTAGAGGAGAGTGACAATGTAGCATTACTCAATGAGATCCTTCTACTATCATCTATGAAATGTAAATTCCATATCCACCTTAATATCCATTATATATAGGATTTTTTCTAGAAAATGGGATATGGTAGTAGTCCATTTAAATGTAATTTCTTTTAAAAAATTGATATAATAAATAATATCATGGATGTACTATAATACCAAAATATTTTTGATGTAGTGTGTAACACACTATTTCAGACCCCACTCAACCACATAATTAATTAGTTTTTTTATTGTTTTATGTATTGAATTATATAATTGTGTCATCCAATGATTTTCAAATAATATATATATTTATATTGATATATATTTTATAAAAACATTTTTAAAATAAATTATAATAAATATAAAAATATAAATATATAAATATATATATATATATTGAAAAATAAAACTATATGTATAATGATACATAACAACAAGTATTGATTTTTGTACATCCATTATAAAAATAAACAAAACTAATTGTGTGAGTATACATGTATTAATGAAAATTTAAAATAAATTTATATAAATTATATATGTGCAGGAATATATAAAGCCACAATATATATACATACATTCACATACATAATAATGGAAAATAAAACTAATAATTAACAAATAAATGTTTTTATTATTAATATGTTAAAATGCTATAGGTTTTTTCGAATCACATGTAATAAATTACACACACACAGACACATAATTATACATACATTATAAATGTACTCTATATTTCTATTCAAAAATTTAATGTAAATCTACATCACAAATTTTCACTATATACGTATGCATGTATATACTAATATTTATGCGTATATATTTGTACTTATATATATGAATGTGCATATGTGTTTATATACCTAAATTTATATTTATGTATCTTGGATATTACTGGTGTAAATTTCCCTTCGAATTTTCTAGTGCAAATATCAACTGTAAATTCAAGAATAAAAATTACACAGTATTTTTGATGCATATTTATATTGAATATTTATATAAGTATGTGTTGGTGTATGAGCACCCATGTGCATGTGTGTGTAAAAATATTAATAAAATTATATATATATATATGTTTGTATTTATATTTATATATATTTATAAAATATAAATAAATAAATAAATATTTATAGATATTAAAAATTAATACATAAGAAAACAAATATACAAAAAATGTGTATAAATTTTTGTTTGAGAGTGAAAGAGTTTTTATATATAGAGACTATAACAATGTGTACCTTTATGACCCATTAAATTGAAGGTTTTGTGTGTTGGAGGTGTTGAGAGGATATTGGAGGAAAGAAGGTGGATCTGGAGTTGAGATATCAGTTTGGAATATGTAACACCTTAATATTTTTTTATTAATTTCTCTTTAGTAAAATAATATTTTGAATAGATTGTTTAATATAGAACATTGAATAAAAAAACCACGATATTTTTTTAAGAGAAAATTATAAGAATTAAAATTTGATCATTTTAATACAGTCATTGAATTATCATATATATATATATATATATGTTACTAAATAATTAAATAAAAAATAAAATAAAAGATATGAAATCATATAGTAGAATTATTCCTTATGAGGGTCATTAATCTGAACATTAAATGAAGGTAAAGACACTAGGGTTTTCCTTAGACCAATCCCAATCCAAAATCCAACAACTGAAGATTGTGAGAAATTTTTTATCGGAGAAGTTCAAGATCTTAGAAATCTATACGAGATTAATTCAAACTGAATCACTATTTGAGATTATCACCGATTCCTATCTCATACTTATATTTTTTGTGGAAGTATTGAGGGGATTTTTGAGTTGTAATTAAGTTGATATAATCCTATAATAATTAATAAAATATATATTCTCAATATTACATTTATTTGAAACATTTTTCACTTCCATAAAAATTATTTTTAAAGATAAATAAAGAATTTATTTTATATAAACAATTATTATGAAAGTAGTAAATCTTAATGAATTAGGAATCAAATCATGTAGTGATAAAAGGAACTTTTCTCAAAGAATTATAATATTTCTATATATATTTTTCAAATGGAAATTGATCCTTATTTAATAATGTTGAATATTTTAATAATATATATACGAAATAAATTATTTTTCATCTAAATTTGATCACATGGCATGGAAGATGAATAATATTTTTATAAAAGGTGCATTTTTTCAAATAAATATTGTTATGTATTACCCATGATTATATAATAATTAATTTCCCCCAACTTTAGAAATTGTTCCAAATAAAATAGTTTTCATTTTTATAATTTTAAGATAAGAATTTTGAAACAAGGTTATTTTCATTTTTAAAGTAAAAAAGATTTATCAAAGTAAATGTTAGTTACTTGAGTACAACAATTTTGTTCCAAAAAAATGTTTTTATAAACATTATAAATCTTTTTTCTAAATAAATTAAATTAATATACATTAAAGTATTAATAAATTATGATGATAAAATATATAAAAAATATTAACACTCATTAAATTAATTATTTTATCTTATAGTTTAATATAAATATTAATAATCTCATATTGATAAATTAAATAATACTAAATGGAGTTAATGTTAATATTTTCCACATTAAAATTTTTAAGAGGTTTTATCTTATATTTTTATTAAAAAAATAATTACCTTGATGAATTTTTAATTAAGGTTGAAATGGATAAAATTGAGTAACGCAAAAGGGGATCAAATTTGAATAAATTAACTTGAAAAATAACCTTCAAAAAGAACTTGTTATGTTTTTAATTCCTAGTAACATGTCATACTTACTTTTCTCCTCCAAACTCATATAACTCTATAGTGATTACATTCTTTCCTTTCACCTATCATTGAATTCCATTAAAAAATTCCATTTTTAACTATAAAAGAAGCTCACTTCCACCCAATTCACGGAACACCTATGATTTGAAACCAATTATCATTTTAAATATCGTAATATCCTTTTATATGTTTTTATGGATATTATTTATTTGTAAATTTCCTTATTTACATCAATTCTATAAATTATTTCTTAAGAGGACTCGATTCCTCAACATGAGTACCATCCACCCATAGCCATTCCTTCTTTATCCATCTCATCCATCCACTTCTAAAACTATAATAACCATATTAAGATAATGAAATAAATATCATTTTAATAATTAAATTTTATTATATTCACGATACAGCGAATACCCTTTCCCCTGTAATCCATTAAAAAAATTCATTTGTGCTACATGTGGACAACGACATCCATGGACAGCAAATTTCATTTATCATCACCAACTATTATAGATGGTTTTAAAAATCTATTTACTATATAAATCTTATATTTATGAAATTATTAGGAATATATAAATATAAATCACCTTCTACCTTTTTTTATTTATATTTATTGGAAAATGAAAATGTCTTTCATGTGAATGAGGAGACCGCCATCAACATGGTTGTCGTGATTAGTTTTTCATCATTTCCATTCATGGATAGTTATAAAAATATATTTTATGAATATATATGATATTATTGAGTAATTTTTTTTTAATATTATTCCATTAGGATAAAAATAATTAATGATCATTACAATTTGAACCATTTATATTGGTATATTATAACAAATAATCTTACCACTAATTTCATATTCAAAAATCACAAATCAAACTCACATAGAATGAAATTATAAATTTATAAATAATTATGAAACATCTATTATATAAATTTAATAATATTTTAATTATGAATCAAATAATAAGGATCAATTCCACCTTTAGAGAGCACTTTTGAAACAATATTGTTTACTAACTTCTGGTATTGAATGAAAACCATAACCAACTAATATATGTGTTGGTAATGATTATAAATATGGTATATAGTTGTTAATATATTTGAATAAGGTTATTAAATATGTTACAAAGATGAATAATTTTATTATACAACAGGTAAATATACTTTTTAAAAAGTCAGGAGATATGGTAGTGATTTTTCATCTCAACTTTATTTCTTTAAGACATATTCTATATTTACCACATTTTTCATTTTATGTGGTGTATTGAGTACCGTATATCATAACATTTATTAAATTAAATGGATAGTAAAGTTTAATATATGTTTTATTTTTCATAATATTTTTATTCAACTGTTACAAAATTTATAATTTCTTTTCAAAAAAAATTTTTTCATTGTGTTGTGATTGTTCTTATTGAACATCCTTCTTATATATTAGAAAAAAACGTCCTTATTATTGAATAATATTTATCTTCATCTCTTTTTTACAAGGATTTATATTTCTTTCTCATAAACTACTTTTCAAGGCATTGTTACCTCAATATATTTTCATTTATAGAATTATTTATTAATAAAAAACATGGAATTGTTAAGAATAACATTTAACCTATTTGAAGGTTGTTTCTACTCCATTTATATATTATTTCATTCCAAAAATCACTTCATTTATTATTTGTAATCCCAAATATGGATTGTCTCATGCATTTTATTTATTTCCACTTCTCTCTATATAGAACAATTTTTTATTATCTGTTTTGTGATGTGGGATTCTATAAAGATATTTATATATTTTTAAAAATGTTTTTCATTTCATGAACATATGATTTTTATTCCACTGCACATTTCATATATATATCCTTCATGAACATATATTTTTTCTTCCGAAAAAGGTACATGTTGTGGATTCCATATGTCTCCATACACCGCTCTGTCCTTATGTTGCTTTGTGCCTCTCCAGGTCGGAGTAGGGGTGCTGATTACATCGAGGCTTTGGGATTGGCGGTGCGGTGGATAGTGGGTTTCTGACGCAACCAGAGTCGGTCCTTTTGTTCGATCCCTTTCATTCCAGGCCACCCTACATTCTCTGAACTAGGGTTCCACCGCTCCTCTCCAGGTCGAAGTTAGAGTGATGGTTACAGAGGGGTTTTGGGCCATACGGTTAGGCGGTCGTGTTTTTTCCTTTTAGGGTTCTTCCCTGCTTTCATCAGGGTTTCATCCCTTATTCTGTTTCTCTTTTCCAGTGTTACCTATTCTTGTTCTCCGATTTTCTTTTTGTTTTGATCATTTTTAGTATGAAGATGAGTCAGTGGGGTTGGATGGTTCTGTTGATGGGTTTCGGTGTTCCGTTGGGATGTTTGTTCGGTGGCACTGGTGGCTGTTTTTCTGGATCTGTTGGCAATTTTCAATTGTGGTATCTATGAGTTATTTCATTCTAGTTGTGTTCTAGATGGTTTTTTCTCAACTATGCTCTGGATTCAATGTTCCATTCTACCGTCTGACTTGGCTGGTGCAATGGTTCAGAATTAGGCTTTAGGAGGTGTTTTTCGAGCGGCCGAGGATATTGCAGAGAAGCTCTAGCGATATTGGTTCTTTCATCCTTGGTTCGGGCTGATGATCCCTCAAAGAAGATGGTGGTTTCTAGTTTCTAGTAGTGAAGATGATGATTAGGGTGAGTGTTGACATCATAATGACAGGCTGGTGATGATGTCAATTCTGTTCTCACTGGCAAACTGCTCTGATTGGATATGTGAGTAGTGTTCATGGCTCGATGCGGTTTTGCGACGCGAGGTGGACACGTGGCATGGGTTTGGTCAAGTTTTCACCCAAAATTTTAATTCTGAATAATTTTGAAATTTGAAATTTGTAATGTGTGTGGAATGATGGTGCAACATTTGTCTATACGGTTACTGGTAACCATTAAACTGGATTTTTAAAAAATTTAAAAAATGGCTTTGGACGGATGGATTAAAAAAATTTATGTGAGAATTATATCATTTTACCATCAACTTATTATTATATTAGGATATTTTTTTGGGATTTTTCAAAAAAACTATTCTTCAATGAATAGTGAAAAATAAGGATTTTTTGGTAAAACAATCATCTTCATCATTTTATTTTATTATTAGTATTATTGTAAAATAAGAACTAATTATTTATAATAGGACCATTATTTTACATGGTTTTTATTTAATTCAATTTTTTGTCTTAAAAATAGATTTTATTTGGAAAATGGGTTTTCATTGTATTTTGTGGGTCAATTTTTAAATTAACATATGTATCTTATAGGAATTTAAATTGATAAAATTTATTCCATATTTTGAATTAAAATTTTATAATTTAATAAAAACTTCCCTTTTAGGTTTTGGAATTATGATTATTAATTGTGGTAAAATTTATCCCCTTAGTAAAGGGTAAATCAAGTAATCAAGGTTAAAAATAATATAATAAGGCATTAAAAATTTTACCAAACAGTAGAATTTATTTAATTTATTGATATATATTCGAAACAATGTTTACTAAAATATAATATATCCCATTTTGAATCCATTTTTCTTTATTAAGAACATATATATTATCGTAAGTAAATAAAAGACCAAAATATATCTCTATAGAATTTGAAATCTATAAACTCTTTACATAAGAATGAAAAAAGGATATTTTTAGTTATAAATGATTATTTAAAATACTAATTAATTTATTTTATTAGGTTAATTTATAATTAGTTTTTTGGTGATAAAATAATTATCTTAAATTCTAACATAATGCTGACACAATGATTGTTCAAATAGTAGAAAAATAATTTAAATTATTTTAAAACCTATAAAATTAATATTATTTGGGTGAGATATATTTATTAAAGAGTTATATATATAAATAATTAATATGAGTGATGTATAAAAGGTTTATATTCGAATTATATATTTATGAGTGATTTATAAAAGGTTTATATTCGAATTATATATTTTTATTAACGTCTGTAATGTTAAATTAAATGAATTGTGTCAGAATTGACATTAGTGATTTTTTATGAAAATAATATTTTAATAAATTATTTGAAAATCATAAAAATCTTGGACAAGGATATCATGGCTAATATAAGATCTAAAAATTCATTAAAAAAATCTTATGAGCAAATATTCACCTTTTATGTAAAATTATAACCCTTTAACATGAAAATAGTTGTTATTGCGGTTAAGGTTAAAAATGGATAATAAAGGGGTTAATAAAAAATAAAAGGTTTAAAATGATATATAAATCTACATCAATTATATCTAATTATAATTTTTTTACTATATACACCTTATAATATAATCCATGTCATTTTGGAACCACTTTTCCTGGAATTTTACATTATTATATTTTAATATTTTGAAAATTTTCAAGAGTTTCGATCACCTCACATAAAAAAGGAGACTCCCTATATCAATTAATTAAAACAAATTATGTTATATAGGTAAAAAATCTCAATATTTATTCTATAAAACTATCTATACATTAATTAAAGGTTCTGGTCATTATATAAACTGTTACAAGGGTCCTTAAAAAGGTATTTAATGTAATTCTACTAAATAAGAGGTCATTGTACTTACAGACTCTTTCAAGTTTATTTATTCTTATAATATCTATAAATATATTATAACCATAGTAAAATAATTAATATATATATATTATTATATTTTATTATGATTAGGATATTATCATTTTCAACCACTTTTCCATATTATAATAAGTAAAAACATCGCTCGTGCGTACGTATTGGTTACCATCTACACATTATAGTGTAATTTGTATTTTATCACCATTTTACATGGAAGATTATAAATTTTTAACTACTGGATATATACTGTATTTGATAAATAATTATTCTTCTATCCATTACATAATGATAACGTCGATTGTGCATAAATGTGGACTAATGCCCCCATAAGGTGTTGTGATTAGTTTTTCATTTACAATTTACATTGATGGTAATAAGGATATATTTAATGATTATAAATTATATATATGATATAATAATGATTATGGGTAGGATAATTATCATTTAACTTTCTTTTGATCCTTTAATCGGAATGTGAAAACAATGTCCACGCAGACGTACGACATACTATCTCTAGGAATGGTGTAATTCATTTTATTATCTATATATTTTATAGTTGAATATCGGTATATATATATGTGTGTAATTGATATATATTATATTTAAGTCATGATTAATATTTAATAGATTATTTTACTATAATAAAAGTACAAATACCAAAAGTACTATACAAAAATTCTTAGAAAAAAATGAAGCAGTTGATACCTGAAACAATGATAGTAATAAAATATTGTTAAAATTAAAAGATAAAATGTTATAAATGGATATATATATATATATATATATGTAATTATAGATATTTATACGGTTCTATTATGTAATTATAATAAATATAAATTTATTATTCATATATTTGAAATCACATACAGGACAACACAAACATGAGGTGATGTATTTCATCTCAATTTTCAATTCATTGACACATATATGATATTATAAAACTATTTATTCTTATGTGGTGTATATATTTACACTATGATGTCTTTAACATGAATATTTACTAATTCATGATTGTTAATGTTTCAAAATTATTATAATATTTCAATAAGATACAATTTAAAAGTTATCAGAGATGTAATAATTTATATATCTTTTGGACCAGGTATATTTTTATTATATGACCATTGTTTTTGAAATTATTTTAAAAATATCCTTTTTATTTACTCAAATTACTTTTTCAAGAAAATTTTATTTTATCCTCTACATTTTACATGGTTTAAAAATAATCTTTCTAATTTTTTCTAAAAGATAACATTTCGACTTTTTTTACAAAAAAGAAAAAAGGAATGTTACATTTTAACATATATGGTGTCAAACAAAATTATAGTAGCCATAATCATATTAAAATATTTATAATCTTCTATAAGTTTACAGTGGTTCTATAATGAAAAATGTATAATTAAACACTATTTTAAAGGCTCGCATCCATTTTTGTAAATTCCCAAAAGACATGATTTCATTAAATAAAATTGATGAATTGATAATCAAATTTTATCTCTTATTAATTAAATTGACATTAACATTGTCTTGAAACATTAACCTTCATGTTATCAATTTTCATTAGAAATTAAATTTCAATTAAATATCCAAATTCTTTGTATCATGGATATGGTCATTCCCCAAATGTTATTTCATTTCTATATATGATGTTTTATTATGAAATATATTTGATTGATTGTGGAAATATTTATATTTTGTCTTATTTAATCAATATAGATAAGTTCTAATAAGAAATGATGTTGATAAATTAAATTTATCATTCAATAATTGATGAATTCATTAGATATGCATTGATGGGTGGGGCCAAGTTATATATAACCCTTTGAGGAATCAACTAGTCTCATGAGAAAAAACTAGTTGACCAAACTGTTTAAATGGATTTTTGGTGTATACCTACCCATCGATTTAACTATCTTAGAATAATCCCTTTATGTTAAATATTTCATGATTTTTGTGATCATGATGTCCAATATTAAGAATTTATTTCATTGAAAATTTAGTTTCTATTATCCATGATATTACTACGTTAATATTATCTATGGATACAATTATTGATCATGTTATTAACTAAATAGAATGTGTTTTTAGTTATTTTCTTGAACATAATTATTATTCCATATTTAATCATGATATGTTTCTCTATACATAACCCTTACTAAGAATTTGATCTCACATTTAATTTGTCTTCCATTAATTGGGATCTATAGAATGATATTATAAAAAATATCAAGGATATGATAATTTTTATTTTGATTTGTATTTTATATATCCAATGTAATATGGGAATCATATATATATATATATATGTGGTTCTTAATGATTACATAACTAATCGATCCTTTGTGATATGATCCATTATATCTTAACCCAATATATTAAAATTATACACTAGATATAGTTTACTTGATTTATAGATGTCATAGATTATATTAGATAACTTTTAGTAGAAACCAATAGAACTAGAATTTATTTAAACATATCTAACATGATAATTGTGATAATTGTTTATTGTATTTGAAAACATTTACCCTTAGAAGAATACTTATTTTATGGCTCAATATTCGTGATAATTATGAGCTAACTTAGTGTCTGCCATTATTTAGTGATCGAACCTAAAGGAATAAAAGTAATTAACCCTCATAGTCAAGTAAATATTTTTCTACTAAGTGATATAAAAAATTATTATTGTAACTGAGAAGATTGTTTCCATATTAGGATTGATGACTTAGGTTATGATGAATATACTTACCCATATAAGGTAACTTGTTGTTCATGGATGTTCTTTGCCTATTTTTGATTTATTTATGTGACAAAATCCTTCATATATTAATGGGACTATTAATCCATTGGTAGCAGAACAATTGGTTGAGTATCCTAAAAATATATACCAGATATTAGGATGAAGTGAAATTTAAAATTTTATTCTAGAAGTTTACTATTTGAGAGAAGATTTAGATCATTGAATTTCGTTGATGCAGGACACTAAAGTAGATTAGAAAATATAAAACATGGCATTTATAACTTTTAATGTGTTATTATTTGATAAATATTCCCCTCAAGTAAAACGAGTTGAAATATGGAGGAAGTACCTCGCATTAAAGTAGAAGGAAAAAAATGTTTGGAAGATTGTGAGGTCAAATTTACATGATTATTCAGGCTTTCTTCAGACTACATATGTAATCCAGAATGAATGATTCACTATTTCTTTTTACGAGATTAATCTTAGTCATTAAATGGTACAAGTTTTTAAATTTTTTTAATCATATGATTATATAGTATTGAGTTCCATTATGACATAAAAATAATGTTATATATCATACATATTAATTTGAAATCAATAGATAAAGAGGTTGTCAAAAAACAAAAAAAAGGGAATTCCTCAAAAAAGAATATGGGAATGAAGTAATTTATATAATGAATAATATTTGGAAATAAACATCCTATAAAATTATTTAAAGGCATGGGAGTTTGTAACAAGTGTCAATATATGGTTCATATTTATAATTAATGTAAGGAAAAGAAATAATCAACTAATATATAGTGAATTGACCTTAAAGATATGGGGAATTATTCAAATTAGTTCCCCATGAATCAAGGGTACTTACCAAAGATGAATCCTAAGGGAGAATCTATGCATATGGAATTATTGTAGATGAAGTCTATATTCTTATATATGTAGTGAAAAGTACACATATTGTCTACTCTATAAGTGATAATGTTTTATTCAGTTTTTTAACTACCCACTCTTTCATATCTAATGATTTTTCTAAGGGTATAACATTAGCACATCAAAAATTTGATGTTTATTTGGTATTTAGTAAACCTAATGGTATGTTGGATGTAAAGTCTATAACTCCTCTATGATAGAACATTATGGAAATATGATTCCTAAAAATCTTATTATTCTTAATATAATTGAATTTTATGTAATTTTTGGCATAGACTGGATCTCTTAGTAATGAGCTCATATCAATTATTGAGGTTGGGATGTTAAATTCAATAATATGAATCAACCAATGAAAGTCTCCTAGTGAAAGGTTTATCCTGAACTCTTAATGGAAATTAATTCTATCATATAGGTTTCTCTACCTATTCATATATAATATTTATCTCAAGTGGTTATGGAGAAACTAAACATTGATGATATCCCTATTCTGTGAGAGTTCATTGATAAATTTCCCAAAGATATTTCTAGTCTTCCCTTGAATCAAAAATTTGAGTATTAGATATAACAAATAGTTGGTGATACAACTATTTCAAAGAATTCATATTGAGTGGCCCTGAGGGATTAAGAAATTAAAGATGGAACTCAAAGGGAATCTATATGAGGGATTCATTTATCCTAGTACATCACATTAGGGTGATACTATTATTTTTATTATGAATAAATATAGTTCAACATGTATTTTCATTTATTATTGGGAACATATAAAATAACAATTAAGAAAAAGTATCTTCTACCACATATAAATGATATGTTTGACCAATTATCATGAGATAAATATTTTTCCATAATTGATCTTCAATTTGGTTATTGTCTGTTGAGCTTCATGAAAGATGATATACCCAATACAACCTTCTATATGAGGTATGATAATTTTAAATTTATTGTAATTATATTCATACCTACCAATACTCCTTCTATCATAATACATTTAATGAATATAATCTTTAGAGATTACCTTGACCAATGTGTTGTAGTAGTTAGAGTTGTGTTATTATATTTTTAAATATCATAGAAGATAACGAAGAACATTTAAGGATTATAAAGATTATTTTGAGGGATGAGAAGATATATGATAAAATTTTCAAGTGTTAATTTTGACAAAAAAAAGTCTTATTATTAGGTCATATAATTTCAAGAGAGCATATATCAGTGGATTCTTCAATGATGAAGGTTATTAATCAATGTTCTAGACCAACCAATGTAACCAAGATCCATAGTGTTCTTATGTTGGATGGATACTTGAAATGCTTTATTATAGCTATAACAGGACTATATTAACCACTCACCATGTAGACTTAGAAATGGGTTTAGTTCTTGTGGATAGATTAATGTGAGGATAATTTAATAGAAATGAAGACATGTTGGTCAACAAAATTATTCTCACACTACCCTTTAGTAAATAAGGGGTTTTAGTATATAGTGATGCATAAAATAAGGTATTGGGATGAATACTCATGAATAATGATATGGTTATATCTTATAACTCTTACCAATAGAAAATTCATGAGAAAAAAATAATAAAATCGTGATTTGGAGATGGAGATAGTACTTTTTTGGATTGAATATATAAAGGGATTATATTTATAGTAAAATATGGGATATATATACTGAACATTAAATCGTTAAGTGTATATTTACATCAAAAGAGTTGAATAAGCACCTAATAAGTTGTGTGGAGTTGACAATGGATTATGAATACTCAATACATTATAACCCTGGGAAGGAGAATAAGATGAATGATGATCCGAGTAAAGAATACTATGATATTTTTTCCATGATATGGATTTAAATTGATTCAATATTTATTGAGTTTTAGAAGTTTGATATTGAAATCTTGAGGAAATGGGATATATTTTCTCTTTATATGAATATTTAACCATACATCCTTGATATTATTAAGATGTCACAAGATGAAGAAGTGGAATTATAGAATAACTCATAGAATATTCATGAATTCAACCACGATTATGATGGAGTGATATAGTTAAAAAATCGTGAATATTTCCCATGAATGTTATAATTGAAGAATGATCTCTAGGATAGATCTCATAATTCATTTTTCTGTATTCATCATAGATGTATGAAGATGTATATTTATCTGAAATATTATTTATCATAGGATAACCTGAAAAGGGATATTTCAGAGTATGTATCTTTATGCATGTTGTTTCAGCATGTTAAGGCTGATGAATAGAAGTATAATGGGTTGTTATATACATTATCCATACCAGAATGGAAACAGAAAAAATTTACCACATATTTCATCCCCAAATCCATACAAAAACTAAAGAGAAAAATACTATTGGGGTTGTATTTGATCTCCTAACAAAATAAATTCATTTTATCTATATTAGATAAAAAATATCTTAAATTGATTAAATAGTTATACATTATATAAATCATTAGATTTTATGGAGTATAACTATTAAACATATCTAATTAGGATCTAATGTTTATCCTGATGTTCTAGAGAAGCCTTCATAGGGATCAGGAAATAGAATATAATTTTAGTACTATGTATCATTCTCACATTCATGGTTAGAAAAATAGTACCATCCAATCCCTATAAGATATGTGAAGATATTTTTTTTGATTCCATGGTGGTTGGGATCAACACCATCCATTTTTATAATTTTCTTAAAATAATATAATTCAATCAAACATTCATATAAATCCTTATAAATCAAATAATGGAATGAAGTTCAGAACAATGACATGTTTGTATAAATATAAAGAATTAAATATTTTGAGACTTGATATATGTAAGGGAATGGTGGGGATGGTTAGATCCATTCAAAACATGTAATGGAATCTCAATGTTATTAAAAAATTTATGATTGAAATTTTATGTGATACCATGAGTTAGAAGTTACTGAAAACATATTAACATAAATATCTTCTTGGAATAAGGTTATGATATTTGGAAATAATGGAAGTATAAGACCTAGATTTATCATTCCCTTTGAAATTCAGGATCATATCAGAACTATAGCCTATATTTCATAGGATACACTATATCTTTCTCAAGTTCATTTTGTGTTATGTAACACCCCAAGATTTCATATTGTGTCATTTCGCCAAAATAATTCAATAACTTGCACTACACACAACACCGAGTTAAAGCGCACCATGACTTACCAATCTTGCCGTAATGAATAGTAATACCTACTTTTTGAAATTTTATAAATTCTATCTCTCAAAATGGCCTTCATTTTTGGATTCGGAATATCAAAATTATCCTAAGGTAAAATTTTGGTACTTTTTGGATAACTTTAATATTTTGATGAATAATGAAAATTACTAAATTTTAATTAAAAACAACTTTTTTAATCAAAATAATTAATAGTGATAAGTTATGAATTTGAGTGGTTTTAAAGTATAATTAGAATATATTTTTTCCATTTTATCCAATGGTTTTCATTACAATTAATTTCACATTGAAATTGGACCTAAACAATTGTCAATCTTTTGATATATATTGTTTCTTAAAAACACGCTATTTGTTGTGACAACGGAAATTAATTATAAAATTAATTAATGAAACCTATATGTTTGGAATCTTTAAAATAGACATCATTTTTGAATTTGGAATATCAATTACAGCTTAGGGTGAAATTTTCGCATTGTTCTGAAAAACATCAATTTTTGATGAATAGTGAAACTACTAAGTGGTAGTTAAAAATACTGAATTTTTCATAAAACTTAATTTTACCGGTTTTGTGAATTGAATTTTGAAAATCCGAGAAACATGGTTAATATCAAGAAGTAAAATGTGGTTCAATGAGATGAAAATAATTTTTGGTGAATAGTAACTTTTTACTTTTATTTACCACGGTTAAAAGTAAATAGGGTAATTAAGGGTAGAAATGATGTTAATATTACCCGAACACATGTCCTAATTCTATCGGACAAGTGTATCTCGACCAAAAAGAACCTTAGGAATAAAATATTATCATTTAGGTCCACTTGGATTAGATCAGAAACTTTATTATTATTTATTTCAAATAAGAGTTAAAGGAGTTAAAATCAAAGTTTGTTTACTAAAATAATGTTAATATAGGGTAATACATAAGATAAATTCGATTGTAAATATTAATTAGAAAGATTATAAGATTCCTTAAATAATGATATTGTATTTATAATTTTTACACATTAAATAGGTTAATTTATTTATGACACAATGATGATGATGTAATTACCATAATAGTGAACAATTAAAATAATTGATATTATAAATACCCAAATAAATATAGTTTGAGACTTTTAATGAATTAAACTAATTTGATAGTATAATATGACATATTAGTATTGATTTAATTGACTTTTTTTAAGTAATCATTTAGTTATGAGTTTCACAAAAATCAACTATTGAATAGTGTCAAAATTGACATAAAGGAGTTTTTAAAAACAAATATTATATTAATAATTGCTATTAAATTCATAAAAATAGAAGGTTCGGCCAAGAGACTTATATCATGATATGTGTATCATTAATGGACCACTTGGGGTTCTCTTGGATGTATATAGTAAGTTTATTAACTATATTATATAAAAATACAAAGTGACATGGTAAATGTCAAACTAATTAACTAAGAGTTAAATCTAAAATATAAGGTTAATATAGTAACCCAAACCTGTCTAAATTCTATTGGTTGAATGTTTTTAGACCTATCCCCACATTATCCTTTGAATAATAAACTTTGGAGCCATTAGAAACCGAATATGAATTTATTATAAATTAATATTTATAGCTTTTCCAAAGGTTCCCCTCACCCCTCTTATAAAAGGGACCTCCCCCTTCTCATTACTTCACACCTTCAAAGCCTTTTGGTTCGGCCAAACTCTACCCAAATACTCTCTAAACTTCCCTCGCTACAACCTAGAGGCCTTATTTTGATTAGAAAGCCAACCTAAGGAGTCCTTTTGATCAAATCCAAAGGAAGAACCTGAAGAGGAGGTAATGTTTTCACCACCCTTTTTCAAATTCATTTCTTCTTCCACTTCTTCTATCTTTGTTATTTCCATTCTAAAATAATAACTCCTGTATCTTATATATACTATGATTTTATTATAAATATTATACAACCATATTCAGTATTATATCCACCCTTTGAATAACATGTCACCATACGTGCGTACGTACGGCTTACCGTCTCCACGTCGTGGTGTAATTGTTATTCAATATATTATTATTTGGATGGGTATAATAATGATGTGTAACTCATGTAAATAATAAATATAACATGATAATTATTCTGTATATATTATATACTATCCAATTATATATTATTTTAATATCAAAATAATGATATTGTCTCCCGTGCGTACGTACGGACTACCGTCTCCACTAACGCGATGAGATTCATTCTCCATCATATCCATTCAAGTATAATTATAATTTGATGATTTAAAAATAATGTTTAAGGACATGATATAATTATGAATATGAAAAATACATAACCTAACCATTACAAACATGGCTTACGTAACAAAACATATAAAATAAAAAGAGTAAGTTAACACCCGAAACGACGATAATACTAAGATATTATTAACAAAGAAATGTTAAAAGATCATATATGATATCATATTAATATATATGATTATTGTATAATTTAATAAAAATTATTTTACCATTATAAAATTGGTTAACCTACCCTTAACCAAGGAAAAGTACAAGGTAAGGGTTTATTTCACAATCTGTTCATTATCTGAGGTTGTTTATAGGCCATTATCTACTGGGATCTCTTTATCATCCACATTCATGTTTCTTCGAAATGTATTTCAAAACAGTTTTACTATTTACAATGAATATGGGTTAAAGTCATTTATACCCTTATGTGTTTTTAAATGAATCTTTCAGTCATTTTCCAAACAAGGCACTTTTTACCTTTTTACAAATTTAAGGTAAGAATGTTTTTTTAACTTATACGGCGGGTGAATCTATTTACCATAGTTATAAAATCATCAAAGCATACCTTACAATCTTATAAGAATATTTTCAAAGTAAATGTTTTATTTTATAATTATGTGACATTTAAATTATTTCAAAATGAATATTTTAAGAATTTTTGAATGGTACTCTTTATCAAGATCATAATTTTAAATGTTTAAAGATTTATCTTCTAAATATTTTTAATTAATGTCCATGTTTTCAAAATGATTTTAAGGATTTATTTATATGGACATGAAGGTTTTGAAATGATATTTCTTTTCAATAGTTTCAAAGTTTTATGGGACACTTTGATTCAAAAATCTCTTTTAAATTACCTCCTTTATAAATGTGTGACTTTTCAATGATTTCGAGAAAAGAGATATTTCTCTCAAATAGTTTGGATTCCATCTATGTCAACATCCTCTGATGTATTTTAAGCTTATTCGAAGTTGATTTATTATGATACAAAACTTCTATATTATATTGAAGGTTTTGTGATATGTTTGACTGTGGATGTGCTATTTTTATACCATTCATGGTTTATGGTGAAAATATTGAAATTTAGTATGCTTGTTTTAATACAGGAGTTTATGTTATGTTTAAAACTTTTCAGATGGGAATGCATTGGAATTAATATGTGACGGGTGGAGCCTTCTATAGCTCCTCGATGCATCGGTAGGTCTCATGAGACAAACTAGTGTCTTGGCACAAGGCCTTGGAAAAATATTATTTGTAGTCTTGGCACGAGGCCTTGGCTATGTGTTTATAATAGTCTGGAATTATGAATTCCATCATTATGAAAGTGGTTATTGATATTGCATGTGATTATTATATTAGTATAATATCCATGTGAATAAGTAAATGTCATTATTTCATTTTACTTTTTCCATACTATGTTGAAGTTCATGTTTAAAAGGCTTTTGTTTTAGTTATACATTGCCTTAAATTTTTATTTTTTTTATATGAAAGTTTCCGCTTTATTGTCATCCTTACTGGGCATTTGAACTCACCCCTTTTCTATGTTTTGTTTTTCCCAGGATGTGAAGAAGTAATTTATGAATGACCTGTAGGGATAGTATGTGGGGATATGAGTGTAGAATATGGAGACAATATATTGTTGCAGCTTTTCACTTATTGATGTAATGTAAAACTTTATGAATATATCTAGTGTTTCTAAGGCTACTAAACCAATCGGTCTTTCGAGATTTGATCTTTTTCGTGATCATGCCAATGTTATGTAATAATGCACCGTCTCTGGGTAACTGGGGTTAGGGCATTACAGTTGGTATCAGAGAAAGTTTAGTACAAACATTGGAAGATAGATTTAGATAAACTCTGATTAGAGCACATAGACCTAAGATGGACCTTGAGGATTAGTATAGAAGAACTTCCTAGAATTTTGGTATTTTAGAGATTTTGTGAGTTTTCTGAGCAATAAATCCATGTCTGGATACGAGCAGGTAGAGGCGGCTCTGGCAGAGATGTACCTAGGGGTAAAACCCGAAAACACCGATTTTAGCTAGACTCGAATGGGAACTGGTGCACGATAATGGGCCTTGCTGCACTCTTGGTTACGACACTCCCAGGGGATATGCTTAGGATAATTCTCTTTTTCTTTACAAACCATTATTAAGGTTTTATGAGTATATACTTCCTCAAAAGAGACATTTTTATGATTATGGATTATATCCATAAAATATTTAATTTATGTTATGTGTTTTACAAGTTTGGGATTAGGTATTGTTATTAATAAACTAATCTAGTGTATCCCATTTTTTAGAAATGGCGCCTAGTAGAAGGAATGATAACTCCAGCAATGCACATGATCCAAAGAGAAAGAAGGATCATATCTTTCATGGTATTAAGCCAGAATTTATAAGAGAAATAGTCTCACATGTATTATCATCATTTGAAGAAATAATATCATGTGTTGATAAGATAAGTAAAGAGTTTACTGAGTCCCATGGCTTTGGGGGGAAGAAAGAGAAGAAAAGGATGGAAGAGAGAAAGATGGATAAAGGGAAGAGGGAAAAGAAGAATTTTCCCATATGTGATAACTGTGGGAAGAAACACCCTGGAACTTTCCTGAAAGGAATGGGAGTTTGTTATAAGTGTGGAGGAAAAGGGTACAAAGTATATGACTGAAAGGGTAAGAAAATGGTTTCAAATGTACAATGATTCATTTGCAAGGAGTTTGGACACTATGCGAACCTATTTCCCAGTCATCAGACTATGCCGCAAATGATGCTATTGGATAATAATCATGTTATGATACTACCACAGATGAAGAGGAATGATTAGTGTTCTTATGTTGATTATGTCAATTGAGTGTTGTATCAACAATGTTATTTTTATAATAATTATGGAGTATATAAGGATTTTACTGCAGTACCATTTCATTAAGGACTTGAGATTGTGTGGAACAAAGAAAAGTTACTCAATAGCAGGATAAATTTTTTGAAAATATATGGTTGAGAGAATGATAAACCATAATATAGTTCTGATACCGAGGTAGTGATTTTGGAATAATAAATGATTGATTTTGATAAATTATATTGGATATTCTTGACTACCTTTAAACTGATTGATGATTTGTATATTCCTTCATTGTTTGGGTTTAAACCTTTTTTTGATTGAAGGAGTATATCTATTATTCTTTAAGGAATAAGGGATCATGAATGTAATCAATAAGGTTTTATGGTAATTCAGGATGTTGCAGTGTTTTAAAATAATGCATGATGAATGTGTTCACATGTTATTATGCGGAAAAAAGGATCTTTATTGTGTTTACCTTCTTTATAATTTTTGGACTAAATTATTTTGGATAGTTCTAGTTTGGATTATTTTGGATTTCCATAAAAGGACAACCCGGAGCTCGGGCGGCAACCCGTCGCGTCCGGCAAGGCCACGAGACTTGAACCCACAACCGAAGGGCGACAAGGGTGTATCACCTACCACTGACCCATGTGATGAACTGGATTAAATAATTTCGTTTTTTAATGGTTCTGTTAGATGAATTATAAATTCATTTTTTTAACCCTATACGAATATGATAAATAGAATATTATTTTTAAGTTCTATTATCTTTTAGAGTGAAAGATGCGTCTGTGGTAGAAATTAGATAAAGGATGGAACTCTACTGGGCAAGAATATATTTTTCTTCTTCTTTTATTCTATGAAGAAATTAATTCTTATACTTTATTTAAGGAATCCTAAAACCAAAAATGTGTTATCCTAATACCCTATGTTTTGTTGAACTGATGGTATTTCAAATCATCATAGATTGATGAATTTAAGGACCTCAATTTTAAACTTGTTTGTGATTGATGACCTCAATCACTACCTATAAATATTTATGTTTTCCCTCCAATTATATGTCTCTAATTTCATCCAATGTTCTCCTAATCGAGATCATAATTTGGTGGTGACCCTTTCATTTCTCTTTTCCTCATATTAAGACTAAATTTTAGTAACCCAATTTTTGATGTGGGTTTTCCCACAAAGATATTTTTTATTTTCAACCTTTTATTTTCGAAGAACAATTTCAAATTGTGAGGATGCAATTTATTGAAGGAGGGGAGAATGTAACACCCCAAGATTTCATAGTGTGTTATTTCTTCAAAATAATTCAATAACTTGCACTACACACAACACCGAGTTAAAGCGCACCATAACTTACCAAACTAGCCCTTATAAATAGCACTTATCCTAACCTTATTGGATAAGTAATGACCAGTCAATACAATCCTTGGGTGAGACTTTTTTCCTTTGAACGCCACTTGGGTAAGACAATGATATTAATAACTTTTTATTTAAATTAAAAATAAAAATATCATAAACATGTATTTATTTTAAAATATTTTTAATATGGGGTTATATAATTGATATATTTTACTATAAATATTCATTAGAAATATGAAAAGATTTCTTATATCATGGTATATTTTTCATAATTTTTATACATCAAATAAATAAAATTACTTATGACACAATAATGATGCAGTGTTTACCTCATTAATGAATAATTTATAGAAATTAGATTATAAAGATTAAAACTATATCCAAAACCTATACAATTTTTATTTTATTACTTTATTTCGAACATTAGCCCTCATATCTTATACATTAATGAGTTTTTAACTTTTAGAAACTGAAAGAAAAATTATATAATAAAATAATATTTTCAAACATTTCTAAAGAGCCCATCCTCCCCCTTAAAAAAATCCCCCACCTATTACCCATTTCCCACACCTCTAAATATTCATGTCTCATCCAAACGCTGTCCAATTAGGCTACCTACATACCTCTATTCCAATTAGGAGCCTTACCTAAGGCAGAAAGCACATTAATATATTATTTGGGTTCAAACCAAAGGGAGTTACCTGATTTAAAGGTAACATCTTCTTTTAAGTTATTTTCATCTATTTTACTTATCCTACTCTATAAAATATTTTTATTACTTTATTCTATAACAACACCAGTATCCTCAATATACTAGTTTGTTTTTATGTGAATTATTCTAACTACACTTTCACAAACCTCCACCTAATGGGTAAAGAACATACAATTTCTGTGAACGGTGGACTACTGCCCCACGAAACGATGTTTGTTCAATTATCTGCAACCACCTCTTATAGTGGCCATTAGGATGGAACTGTATTTATATGTGAAATATAATATATTTATATTGTTTCTATGGTTTTGTATTTTTCATTTATATAATACCATTATGGTTTCCATATTGCCTAAATACTATAATTTCATTTGAAGAAGTGTGGACTACCGCCCCCTCAAAGTGACATGACTCGTTCATGCCATACATGGGATGTATAAAGGATATAGTTACTGAAATTACATATTATACAAGAATCATAATATAACTATTTATAATTATGCTTTCATTAATTTAATATAAAAAATAGAAATGAAAGTAGTGTTCATGCGTACGTATAGCTTACCGTCTCCATGGACGGTGCAATTCATTTCTTATATTCAAATTTTATGTAATGTTATAAATATATATATATATATATATATATACTAGATATATATGATATATATGATATCTGAATCATGAACATAATTCTGGAGATAATGTAAATTTGACCACATGTAAAATTTATTATTATAACAAGTTTATTTTTAACTCAAGTTTCGAACATCGAAAAAATGTTTGATACGAACTAAAATAATTAACCAATAGTTATACAATGGTAATATGTGATATAAAAGAAAAAATAAACATGAAAAATGTTATTTATCAAGTATAAATATACATAGGTTTATTATTCATGAATTTAATGAATGAATGGGTCAAGTCAGAGATGAGGTAAGGGACTTCTTCTCAATCTCTTTTCATTAACACATATTTTGATTAATACATAACTTTCTTTTATACAGAGTATAAACCCCTTTGACTTTACATTTAATTCATATGGAATCTATTTTCTATTTAGCATTTTACTAAATAAAAAAAAGAATTTTTTAATGCATGTGGCTAAAATGACCTCTTTGTCACTGTAATCGTTAGTTGGATTCCTCTATAAGCCTTAATGTTTTTAAAATGAAAAAACTCCTTATTCTATTTTGGGTGTTTCAGTATTGAAAATGGTTTTTGAAATCGATTTATTATTTCAATATGTTGACATGATTTATTTTTATTGCAAATGAAATTTTATTAGTGAAATATTAATATTTTCAATATTTTATTTGTTATGATTTTATAATGGTACTAAGACATTTTATGAGTGGTTATGTGATAATCCAAATGACTTGTGGTGTCGTGATAAATCAGGATGGGTGGTTACGTTATAACCTCCAATGCATTGGGTATGGAAGTCAGCTGTATGGCTATTCCATTTAGTGATCGGTGTGTAAGTCGATTGTATGGTTATTCCATTTAAGTATGTTTATATCCCAAGTTACATATATATGTTAAGTGTTCTTTTTATAGGTTTTATGGTAATATTTTGGTTACAAAATGGTAATCAATGAAATTTAATTCACTAATGAGTATTTACTACATCATAAATGTGAAAAGTATTACTTATGATAAGGTATTCTTTGTTTACTTGTTGTTTTGAAAAACTAACTGTTTTCATTCTTTGTGTATCCCTTACTGTGCTTTTTATGCTCATCACTTGTTTTTGAAATGTTTTTCAAAGGACATAAAGTGGAATAGGGTCATGGATGTGATCAATGAAAATTATAGATATCTAAAACATGGAATTAGACAAGGATCTTTTTTTCAAATGGTTTTTATTTTATAAAAAAATGGATACTGAGTAGATGTGTCCACATGTAATATTCAAGTTGTTTTGTCTATGGTATGACCAAATTCTCTAAAGATCTAAACCTAAAAATATCCTCAATGTGAATTATTAAAGTAATTCAAGATTATGTAATGTTTAAGGGCGAGTTCATATATTGAATCATATCTATAATGGGGATATCTTTTTTTTCTTTGATGGTCTATTTAAGAGAGGATCCAAAATGATGGCTCTTATATATATTTTAAATTGTATATAGGATAAGGGGAGTTATTTATCTCATGGAAGGGACTATGATCTAAGTCCTAAATTTTACAATGTATCTCAATTGTATGAGAATGAAGCCACACATAGTTTTTCGGGTACCGTGTAGTATAAAGTCATGCAGTTAGGACATTATGTTGCTTAGTTTAAATTTATGTGGTAATGACATATGTTGTGTCTGTTAAGGTCTTACATATAGGTCCCTTGATAACCCCAAATATTAATTGAGATACCTTATTTATGTAGAAAATCTTTTTACAAAATTCCTAATCCTTCGTGGGCTGTGCTCGGTGTGATAAACAATGGGGGCGGGGGGGGGGGGGGTAACGATTCTTTGACAACTCAAAGGTATAAAAAGTATAAGATAAGGGTAAAATTATTTAATTGTGGTTGATCTAGGATATTAGGTCCATGTGTCATTATGTATCTTTCTAGTTGTACGGATGAAACAACATGTAGTTATTTGAAATTATTCTCCATATCATCAAGTTTTCTAATGGGGAAGTGGGATTTTCATAATATTCATGATGATGGTCAGAGATAAATCATGATGTCTAAGCATAATCATATATAAAATTGAAATTATAATGAACTTACAAGTCCTAGAAGAGGTCCCTATGCAACATTTACTTGTGTATGGGTAATAGAATGTTGATTTTTTTTAAATCATGTTTGGGCCCAAGATTAGTGAACTGGGTGTGACTACATACCTCAAGGGGATGGGAATCAAGCCAAATTTAGTTCTTTAATTCTTATGTAGTTTAACATCTTGTGGATTGGATGAAAATGGACTGATGTGAAAATACGAAGATATTGTGGCTGGACCTAGGTTAAAACCAAGGAATAACTATATATATTTTTGGAGTATGAATCAAGTCCACACATAGTTCATGAAGAATTATCTATGTAGGTTTGATTAATACACACATGGAATGAAGGGGTGTTTTTTATTTTTTTCATCACTGGGCATAAAATTGGATATCTTTACACCTCTACGTATCCCATTGAAATGAGAATCAAGACATACATATTTATCGATAAGTTTCCCCACATAAACTATGTTCGGATGTTATAAAGGGTTTTTTTGTGTTGTCTAGACCCTTGATTGGAGATCTGGGTGTCACGACCCATCTCATTAGGAAAAGAATCATGCCATATGTAGCTCTTGAAAATATCATTCCACGAACCGATTGACTTTGATGTGAGAGAAGTGGTTTTTTTATACATTTCGGTATATTTATTAAGCTTAAGACACATGATGATATGAGAATAAAACCATGTATTCTAGAAGAGTGGTATGTATTGGTTTAGTTCATATATAGGAAAAGGGTAAATACATTTATTTATGGTTTCAACTGGGGCTAAGATAAGAGATATGGGTGTCACTATGTATCTCATTTAAATGAGAATCAAGTGACATGTGGTTCTTGAAGTTGATATTATCTATGTAGATCTGAGCCATAAACATAAGGAATGGGGGAATTATTTATCGTGGATGGACCCATGATTGGAAATATGGGTCTCACTATGTAAGCCATATGTAGTTATGGAAGAAGGGATACTTAGGAAGGTCTAATTAAAACACAGGGAGAAGTGGGGCTCAAGTTCCCCCAAGGTGTGGCAATGATTTGAGTAATGCTTTCACATGGATTCTACTCGTCTTTAAAGGGCCACAAGGAATGACAATTTGTGGATTTCATTAAAATAAAACGATGTATATGTTAACATTATAGTCTATTTTTATATAGAAAGGACAAATGATGTCGTTCTATTTAATTTCAAGTGACAATAATGAAGATGATACATGTTTTAATGTCATGAAACATGGACACATATGTTGATATGCAGTTTAACATCTTGAAACTAGGAAATTCACTCTGTGTGATTACACAAAGTACTTTTTCATTAATATCAAATTGGTTGGAGTTGTATTGAGTTCTCCATCTATTGAGATTAGGGAATAATATCTATTAGAGTGGACCTTATGTATGGAATAAGGTTCTTCCAACTTTGGAACAATCATTGGATGGTTCTTTCAAAGTATCATTAGAGTACAGGGGACTGATACCAATTCTCCTTAATGAAATGAGAAGACAAAAAATATCTTGTTGAAATCTTGTGTTATTCTATTCTGATATACTTCCAAGTGATGCATGGTATGCAATATTTTTTTATTAATCATTCCAGCTCATATATACCCTTATGATACTTTCATATATAGATAATTATCACAGATGGAAGCTTGGAGTGAAGACAATTGAATTTCAATAGGAAAGACTAATTTTGTCCCATATAAAAATGAGTATGGGGTTGACCATGTTGTTGAATAGGCATTAGTCTGATAATTTTACAAGGCATATAAGATCATATAAGGCCAATACTTTTTATCTTTATCCACTATCTTTTGGAGTATATTCGATAGGCTCTTATTGAAATCCTTTATTTGACTATTGGTCACTACATGCTAGCGAGATAAATAGTCAAATTTGATATTATGCTCTTAATATAGATTCTATACATCAGTAGAACAAAAAATGTTGTTTTTGACCATCAATATGGTATGAAGGACAACCAATCTGGTAATGAAATTAGCTTTTAAAAATCTAACAATTCTTTTGACCATGAATTCCTTGAGATGTATTTCATTAGCACATTTGGAGAGTAAATTAGCAGTTGTAAGAATATACATGAGATTCTTATCCTTTTCTAAAAGATATGGTACTACTATATCCATTATCCTTATATAAAATGGCCAAGAGTATTGGGTTTTATGTATAAACTCTGTGGGTTGACGAATGAAGTTTCCATAAACTTGGTTGGGATGACACTTATTAGTGAAATGTGAGAAATAATGTGTTATTGAAGGCCAAAAATATCTGAGATTTCTGATGTGATCAGAAAACCTATTCCCAAATTGGTGGTAACTACATGATCCTACATGTAATTATTTCATGGAAGCTATAATCTCTTCTCTATTGATGCATCTGAATAGAATTCCATTGAATTCTTATTTGTAGAGGATCTTTTGGTGAGTTGGGCCATCATAAAGAGTAAAATTGACCACTCGTCAATAGACATATTCTTTCCCAACTATATCTGATGTAAGTACCCCATTGTAATGATATTCCATGATGGTTGTCAACTATCCCCTGGCATGAACATATAGCATGTAAATGAGACTAATTTCATTGATTTACCCTATCCTGAATGGAAGAAAAGGTGAAACCACACACTGAGGGGAAGTACAGATGATGGTTTCATTCAGATTTGGATCTACCATGGCTTTAGATGCATTTCCAAAGAATCAACTTGGACATTCTGTAATCATTGTACATTTTAAAATGTTGCATCTGAGGGAAAATAAACCATTAAACCTTAGACATAATCACATAGCAGAATCAACTCCCCATTTTTGGTGATGTAATCCCCATTAATATGTTTTATTTCAATTTATAAATCACCATTAACTTTCTGGTGATTCATTGGTACCTCAAGTGCTAATTCCTGGCCTAAAAATAGATCTTGATGCTCTACCTCATTTTGGTACAACCTTCTGATAAAAAAAGTAACGTGGAAACACTCACATCTCTATGGAGATAAAAAAATTCCAAAACAACCTTTTTTTAGATTAGGGTCCCCCATTTTATTGCCCCTTGGTATTCCAAAAGCTCCATCAAAGTACAATTCCCATTTTTGTGGACTATCATAAATAGAGAAGATTTTTTCATCAATAAGTTCAGTATTCAATTATGTTTCTTATACATATGGGTGCTCAGAAAGGAAGAAAACCATGGATTGGCCTCTCACATCTTTCTAAGGCCAAAACAGTATATCACACTATTAAAAAATAACTTCCCACCATGAAATATGTCCAATGGTCATAATAAAATTGAGGATATATTTGGGAGGATTTTTGTGAGATACCAAGTAGACCTCATGATGATTCTGGTAATACCTCACCTTCTGATGTGTAATGATTAATTATAGACAACTGTTAGTGATATCTAAATATCAAGTCTCTCCATTGAGCATGGTTTGACTAAAATAATAAAGGCTCTTTTCATTCGTTACACCAATTTTTTTGTTCAAGAAAGGTACTTAATGATCATTCTAAGGATGTCATGTAGAGAAGTAGAATCCTACCTTTAACAGGTGGTATCATTACTAGTTGTCTCAATAGATACTTCATGAGGTTATCAAATGCCTCTTGGAAATCAATGGTCCATTGATAAGTGACCCCCTTCTTCATCAATTATTTGGAGTTAAATCACATGCCTACCAAATTGGATATGAAGCGCTGAATATAGGCAAAGTAAAATTGAGTTCCTCTCAGATAATTCATGTTTCGAGGAAGTGACATTCCAGTAATATCTTTTTTCTTCTCTGGATCAACTTGGATATTGCGATGGCATACAAAAAACCTGAGGAATTTTCCTAACGTAACCAAAAAGCACAATTTAAAGTGTTCATATTCTGCCAAATCTTATTAAATATTGTCTCTAAATAAACTAGGTGATAAAACATTGACTATATTTAACAACAAAATCATTTACATATCATTTTAAAAAAATTCCAATGAAGGGTTTAAATATGTGATGCATTGCACGTTGATACGTAGCACAAGCACACTTCAAGTTAAAGAGTATTACCTAATAGAAACATACACCTTGATGGTATATGAAGGCTATAGAGTCACTGTATTATTAGGCTATCCATATTTTATTGTACCTAGAGAATCCATCCATGAAGGATAGATCCTCATAGAAATATGTGGCATCAATTAAGAGCTGAGTGATTTGAATAGGGAAGTCATCTAGGGGAAAATATCAGTTGAGGACACGCAAATAAATGAAAAATATGATTTTCTCATTCTTATTTATTTTGAGGGAAAAATTATCCATCCATTTGGGATATTAAACCTCTCTAATAAAGTCTGTTTTGATAATTTGTTCAACATTAGCCTCAATTTTATAGGCATGAGTTGGGTGCATTCTTCTTGCTTCTTTCTTAAATCCCCAATGATCTTATGTAAGACCCAAATGATGGGTGGCCATGTCGGGGTAAAATAATGTAATTTATATATAGTTATAATAAATAAATTCATGATTTTTCTTTATAAAAGAAGTATAAATATCTTTCTCTTTTTGAGTTGATTCCTTATGAATCAAAGTGAGGCATGGATCTTTCTCTGTACCCATATTTATTACTATAAGTTCATCTACAGTGATGGAGATGCCTTCCTAAAATGTCAGAGGGGTTACCTGAGGTCTTATACATTAAATCATTCTCATTTTTTACTTATTATACATACTATAAAAGAATATATAATAGGATAATATATGAAGGAAGAGTTTCAAAAATGGGGTAGGAGTCGGTATTTGGACATCCTGAAGATGAGGCAACTATTTATGACCCAAAAAATGATAGAGGGTCTCCCTAATGATTTTAAGGGAAAATGATGGGTTCAGAATCCTTAACTATAAATTTCTCTATTAATGTAAAAAATTATTCGATCCTGGATGAAGAATCATAGGTTTATTGAATCATGGGGGATGCAAGAAATGCATTTTCATCCAGTCCATCATCACTGTTTGGAGAGTTGATGATTTCTTCTGTACTGTCATGTTCATATGATACAAATAAAATTTTTGAGCCTAGTTAATGCGTTCTTTTATTTGGGTTTAGACATTAAATTTTATTGATATGAATCATCTAATCTTCACTAAGATGCTTGAATGGGTTTGTTGGGAGGTTCTCTGGACTATTTAGAGAATTGATTCTTGTAACATAATTTGTCATAGACCCTTTTTCCTATTTGTGAAAAACAATTGCATCAATATACTAATATTAAAAGGTTTTTAATGGGACATTTCCACCATGAAATGTACCAATTGGATCATTAAAGAAATATTTGAGGCATTGGTGGTACGATGAATGAATGGCTACATGTGGATGTAGCTATGGCCTTCCCAACAGAATGTTGTGATCTTTTTCTTACCGAAACCCCATTTAATCTGAGGTAGATACTAGATCTTTGAAATGAGTTATGAGTGTAATATACCCCAATGGTTCTTATTCATTCATGTCATAGCATTGAAATATTATAGTCTAGGGAGACAAGTCAGATTCAGTGAGACCCAACTGACAAAGTGTTATGATAGGAAAGAGGATTACTCCAGAGCTATTATCAATGAAATCTCATTGAATATTAGTGTCATTAACCTTTCTAGATAAATACAAGGGCCTAATTTTTTCACATACAACATCATCCTAATCTTGGTCCATGAATGATATGATTTTATAACATTATGTCGTATAATTCTCTATACGATAGACCTCATCAACATCAACTTCGGTTTCAAACTCTTTAGGTCTTATCCAATCCCCAATAAGTGCAACCAAAAAACTTTTAACAACTTAAATGAATCTTGGATTTATAAATTAGATGGTACTTGCGCCAGTTTCATCAAAACATCATACATATGGTCTTGGGTTTACATATCCCCATGTGGAGATTCTCTTTTTCAGGTGCCTTTGGAGAAAATGTCCACGATGTGGATGGAACATCATTTGATATAGGAGTTGGAAGTACTTCTGATCTCAGTGGATTATGTTAACTTGGACATCACACACCCACAGATGTGGTGGTGATGTATCCCTTAACCTGTCTTCCAAGGTAACTATGTCTGGGAAAACACTATCAAGTGTGAGAGAGTTTTCATGTTCCTACAGGGCCCAGTGGAGGGCTCTCTTAAGTGTTTCTACTGCATAAACAGTTCGAGCAGGGGTGTTGTGGAGTAAGGAATTCCAACACGGCCACAAATTCTCCTATATCATCAAACTTGATGAATATTTTCTCTATGTTTTCCAATAAAATGTAGGGAAATTTGGTTTACAATCAAAATCATCATGTAGATAGGTTTCAATCAAGTGAATAACATTGACAGAACCAAAGAATAACTCCTCATCTGTTGAAGATTCTTCCTGATAGGTTGATTCTTGTTGTTCCATTTGGAAGGGTGGTGCCTGTGGTTTTGAGATAGATGGCATGAAATCATCAAAATTTAATAAAACATTATTCCTTGACAAGAACTCATATTCTTGTAACTGCTCATTATCCTTCTGATCTCATTACTTCCTTTGAGGATTGGCCTTTGGAGGACTGATCCTATGATGATGATGGCTTCACAGCCGCAGAAGTTTCAGGAGTCGTTGTTAGATATTTTAACTGTGTTCATAAAATGACGTGAGTTCGATTGGTCATTTTTATAACTATCCAATCATCAAAATTATGTGCATTCTTTATTTGGACTTCTTTTCATTCAACTTCTTCCCGTGGATTAGTAATAGTAACACATGCTACCTGGGCTGATGAGCATTTTAGTTTAATTTTTCTAAATTCGACAATATTTTATAGGAGATCATTGAAAACAAAACACACTTGAATGTGGTTCCCCAACATTTTATTGAACGGGAAGTAGTTTGGGTGGTCTTTATCTCTTTATTTTTCTGATTCATTGGCCTGGGAAACTGAACTATGTTGTTTTTTGAGGAAGAAATGAATTAATTGGGATCATGTTCATTCCAAATAGAATATAATTTGTACTTTAACTCCTCAAACCAATTTTTTCTCTGATATTTTTGATCAACTTGATGACGCAATCATTGTTTCTAATGCACAAGAGGTGGATCCCTAAATTATAATGATGGATTTTACGTAGGATCAAGTTAAGTTTCTTGCTTAAGAATTACTGTAACGACATCTATTTTCTAGTTCTACTTCCCATAGATAATTGGAATAGGAAATATTTGGATATAATCATTATTGTGGTGTTTTCCAATTACTGAGAAATAATGGAAAAATACTTAAACCCTCCTGTATATTTTCTATGGATTAATGGTATGTGCAACCCATAATGGACGTGTTCTACACAAATGGGAAATAGTTCTTGTTTTGGGAGAAGTATATTCAAGGAGTATGTTAATACTTTCCATCGAGCAGTGAAATCTGAAAATATTTCATTCCTAGTTTTCATTCAATATGAAAGATCAAATTCTGATTTCTTCTTCCTCTTCGATCTGAATTTGTTAATGAATTTTTGATGGAGATACTATCATCCAATAATAAATCGAGATTGCAATCTCGTATACCAGATAAAGGATGGCCCCTAAAATGATTGTACAAATAATCTGAGTTTCACTACTTCTTAATGTTATGGGGTCCCCATCTAGGTATCACATTGAGAGATGAAATGTTTCATATGATTATAAAGATCTCACGAGTAGTTGAAGATTGAAAATATGGAATTTCTAATGTTTGGTAGAGGATGATTCAGATCAAACCATTTAGGATGAACCTTATTTTATGATCAAAATCATTCCATGATGTCCTTAAATAGATTTTAATTGAGTAATTAATGACTCAATGGTATTTATTATAATAGAAAGTATATATGGATGAGCCAGGACCAGAACAGGTGCAACGGCTGGAGCCTGGACTGGTGTAGTGACCGATAAGACCACTAGTGGTGTTACCAATGGAATCAATTATGGGCAAAGAAAAAGGATAGGTCTATAAATGTGTGACATTAATGGAGGGAATTCTTGATCCTCCTTGATTTTCACAAAAAAAATATTAATTTATGTGATCCATTTAAATGTTCTAGTTAGGGGTCTTCTTGTAGAACATATTTGGTAGAAAGACTACTTCAGAGTAACTCTTTATTGAGTATTCTTACCTACTAAATAACATTTTCCCACTGTGCCAATATGTCATCCATCTAAAAAATAGACCTTATCTAGAGAGATGGTGAGGCATAGTATTAGTTTTACATATCTCCATGTTACGTTCCTTTAGAAAAGGTGGAAGTTGATTATTTGAGGGGATGCTTTGATTCTATAAAGCCTTTGATTTTGGGTACACACACCTCATTTATTTTCATCAGTTTGTACTACATCATAAATACGAACCTCATCCTATGATTCCCCTGAGTTGGAATCATGTTCTGGAGGATCTATAGTGACTACATTAATGAAATTTATCGAGGCATAATGTATTGTTGTTATTCTGTCTGTATCTCTGTGAGATAGTCTTCTTCCAGGTCATCCATGAGACCTGGTCCTTTTATTGGATGATTCCCCATGAATTGATTGGAAAATGATAACATTAGGGTAATCCTATGATTTTTTAGTTATGTATTCATTTTGTTTCATCTTCCCCAATCCATAGAAAAATGACTTTCACCAGGCAGAGCATTGTGATTGTGAAAAGACCCTAGCCCTGTTGGCTAGGGCTGCTCTTGTTCACGCTTCTCAACCCTTTAGGATATTTTAATTCACTTTAAGGGTAGGACAAAAAAACCCACTTCGATAGCCTGGGGATTATCTATAACTACAATGGCTGATGTTTTCGTAACTTCTCTCCTGAACTTAATGATTTTGTTCTGAATATTGGTTGGGAGCATTATCCTACATCCTCCCAAATAACCTATTTTAGATGACCATTGCATTATTTCAAACATTTTCTCAATCTTATGACTGGAATCGTATAAATGGGAGGCGTGCTAAATATTTTCCAATGATTAATTCAACTGTCATTCAACAACTTGATCTCTTTGGCCCTGACTCTAGTAATTGTTAATTAAGGCATGTTCATGCAGACCATGTACTCTGTTATGAATAAAATCATCTTATTTTTGTCAGTCTTGGCCAATAATATTTATTTAGACCACTTTTTATGGTCTTTTATAACATTAGAGTGTAGTGAAACACAATGCTCCATGGACACCCAATACTCTGATTTTAATTTCCGATGAGGTATTAATGATTAGTTGTCGCAACATTTGTTGTTCATAGAGGAATTCACTTTTAAAGGGACCCCTACTCTTTCTCAACCATTGGATGTCTGGAAACCAAGTGAGATTCCAAGTCAATTTGGAATTGAAAACCTTATATTTTCTTTACATGTCTGGGATATTCATCATAAGATAAACCCTTTACCTTTAGATGATAAGGATTATTATATATTTTGAGGATGATATCTTTAGTACAATCCTATGCCATCATTTCTAGAATATTTTACTGAGGAGTGACCAATTGACAGAACATGATAGGAACTACATTTTTAGCCAATTTTTCTTTATGTTCATCACATGTTCTTCTTCTTTCACTAAATAATTTTATACTTGATAGAACAATAATTTATGTTTCATTTTAGTGACATTAGAATTAACAATATTGGAAGATAGTTTCTCTCTTTCCTTCGACGATAAGTGTCCCAGGGTGGTTAGAAGAATAACTGACATCTCGGGCTATCATTTTCATTAGAAAGTATTTCACCTATCAACGATAAGGTATTAGACATGATTGGACTTGTATTTGAATGTTTCTTAAGATAAGAGGTATTTCTCATCACTATATTTTCCATTAGATAAATCTCTTGGCAATGTGAATCACTAATACATAGAGAAATTTTACAGTGAATTTCATCATGGAGAGGATCATGATGATGGGTTATATCAAGGGGTAAACCATCTTACTCCTTAGTATTTTAGATACACGGAGGGGTTATATGGCTCTCATTAAGAGATAATATCTCGATATTGATCAAATTATCATTAATCAAGCATTTATGAGGATGTTTCCAATGAGAAACTTTATATATAATTCAATAACTCCCATAATTTGAAAATGGGACGATAGGATATTGAGATGCAACAGATAATTGTATGAGTGCTTGACGAACTCTAGCATTGAGTGGAGGCATATTTCTAATTAGCTCTTGATTATTCAACTTTGTTTGATAAGGATTATTTCTTGATTCCTTATTACCAGAAGTTTGGGATGCGTTTTTGGGGAAGTGGTTATCATGAGCAGGTGTATGTTCCTGCCTTAGAGTGGATATCAGAATAGTTTGGTTACCTAATGTTGTATTGGGTGTATGTGCCTGATCTATTTTTCCATTAGACATGGAGGAATATGAACCATAACCCTCCTAGATAGGAAAAAATTTGTGTATCTACTTTGGGGTGAAATTTTAATGAGCCACCCTAGGTGTGGCCACAATGTTATGTGTTGGTCAATCTGGTACTACTGAATTTGTCGTGATGATATTCTGGAATATATCCATGATATGGATAGGAATCTATGTCTACCCTTTCACTATTTCTAAGATGTGCATGGTGAATTCAGTGGCTGGAACAATAATATACATCTGATCTATATATAGAGTAGGTGTATGTATCTGCTTATGTCATCCCTTTCCTATTAGGGGTTCTAACAGTATTCATGGGTTGGGGAATAAGGGTGAGTCATTGCTCTTCCTGTATTCAGGGATTTCTGATTGACTTCTCTATGTAAATATAAATGAGAATTTTGATAAGATTGATCAGAATTAGTAGGATTATGTTCCTAATAGCTGTTTGGAACCAATTATGGTCAGAAAACTTCTCCATGTGGTTCCATATGAGACTACTGGCTGGCTTGATGATTGTAAGAAGGTGTATGTTCCAGATCATGGAAGTCAACCGTATTTGGATGATAGGATTCTTTTAATGTGGCTAGATTATACTATTGGATGGATTAAAGATTATAAGCAGGTGCATGTTTTTTATCAGGGACTTCCATAAGATTTTAATTTCGGTATTGGTTGGGTAGAACTAGACGAGTCTACTGGCTAGTGGAATTAGTAAGAAAGGGTGTATGTTCTCAGTCACTATTTACTTCCTAACAGGGTTGGTAGGATTCTCTGGAGAGGTAAAAGGTAGGAACCTTCTCCCTAATATCAGTTTTTTGTCCCTAGTGGTTCTTCATGAGTGCCCGATTTTGTGGGACATGGGCTTGACAAATAAAGACAACACCCTCACCAGGTTGAGGGGTTACAACCACATGGTGATGATGTGGTGACTATTGAAAGGAGCCATCGGGAAGGACCCCTGTGTCTTTGGAATGAGTCCATATGTAGACTCTTCGTCACTATCCCTAGAATATGGGATTGATTTGTAATTGCATTCCATGGATAGGCTCCTGAAATGGTTGAAGACGATATTTGGTTCCATCTTCTTCTGAATCATTACAATCGCTAACCAGAAGATTGGGAGTTATTGTTGACAAGGTGGGCCTATCGAGAAGCCTTTTAGGTAAGGACATTATATTTTTTACGATTCTCTTGGAATAGTGATTTGGGGGCCCACAATTGAAGATGTTGAGTAAGTGATGATTTCCTTTGAGTAGAGGAGAATCTGACTTGGGAGGAATCTGGGGAATTCATTGGTGAAAATATTTATGAATTCATTTGGATATTCGGGTCTTCTATATAAAATAGTTCTTGTATATAAGAAAAACTCTAATAATGAGCTCTTACATCTTATTAAAATGAAAAAAATTCCTGATTGATTGACTCATGGACCCTATCTTATTCAAAGGTCCCTGACATATGGGTAATATCATTTACATTGTTAAGGAATCACATTGGGTTCACCATTTCCCCCTAGAATACGTCTTCTTGTATGGAATCAGTAATTCTGAATGGTTACCAATGGATTTTTTAATGGAACAAAAAATACCCAATTGTTCTTTATCCAATGTGACATTTCTTCCAAAGGTATGAATTCATTAGGGATTTTGACATGTGACTCTTAAGAAGTCTCATTGTTCGAGAGGATGGGAGGTTAGGATCATCGAACATTTTTAGTGTGAACTTTTACCTACTCTAGGAATCTCTTAAAGATTTAATATATATTCATGAATAATTTATTAATTCAGAATGTATGAAATGAGTAAACCTTGAAATTTAATATGAAATTGTTAGCATGAATGGAATTTGAGAATCATTTTTAAGTGTTTAGGTTCTTCATCGATGAATTTATTTGTATGTTTCAGAGATTCTCCATCAATGGTATCCTTTAATATGATATATAGTTATTCTTTAGTAGTTATTATAATGATTTTTAGTTTTAAGACACTTAGTGGGGTGGTCTAGAATTTATTGTCATCTTAGTAGACAAAAGTTACTCTGAATTTTATTTTCATCCATGGAGATGGAAGGTTAAATTAGAGTTTACGTAATGGATCAGACCTCTCCAGCCCATTCCTTTGTCAAAAAGAGGGTCACGAAGTTTTTTGGATGGTAAAATAGACTATTCCCACAATTTTCATAATTTTGTAAGTACACGCTATGTAGTGTGAGTACACGTCGTGTACCCACTTTCCAGGTATACCCCATGTTGAAGTCCATGTCCTTTCCATGTGAAATAAATGGGTACACACAGTGTACCCAATACTACACATCTTGAAGTCCGTCACCGCGTACGTGTTACCCTCAAACCGTGTGTTGACCACTCAACAGCCGTGTGTCGTGTTGGAGCTGTGTCCTCTCCATTTGAAATAAATGGGTACACGCCGTGTACCCAATACTATAGGTCATGTACCCAATACTACACGCAGTGTAGTCCTTTCCCGTGTATGCGTTACCTTCAAACCGTGTGTTGACCAGTCAACGGCCGCGTGCCACGTTGAAGGTCGTATTGGAAGCCGTGTGGTGACCGTGTGAAATGGCCGAGTACACGCCATGTACCATAAATTAAATTCCGTGTACTTTTTTTCAGGCCAATAAAAGGAGGGGTCCTCTCCTCTTTTTCAACTCACCCCTCCCCTCTCCTTTCCTCTGAGCAGAGCTCTCCCAAGAGACTCTAAGACTCTTTTTCTTCCATAACTTCTTCATCCGAGCTCCGATTTACGATCTGTCAGCGGCCACAGGATCGTTACAACGAGGCAGAAATTATGAGCATGGATCCGTTGTCTTTTCTTTGGAATTTCCTTTCCAACTTCCACCCGAGGAGGTTTTGCAGGGATTTGACAGAAGTGACGGGCACTGATGGAGGTCTTCTAAAGTTGATCCGGGGGAGCGTTGTGATCATAACATGTTGAGGTTGGGATCTTACCTTCGTCTATCTAAATTGTGCATCATACGGGGTGTGTTTCCTATTCATTACGTGATAAAACATTTGAACCAGTTTAATAAAGATAATAAATGGTTTATATAACGGGGATGGGATGTTTGTGAATCTTGTTAGATTATTTTTATATTCTGTGATATTATGTTATGAATTGAATAGGCTTATTCCTACTGAAAATCACGGTTGTTAGGGGCCTTTGATGAGCAATTAAATGTTTTCCTATCTTTCTAGACCGTTTATGGATGGAAACTTCATGGAATGTGGAAATTGGTTAATCACATAAAGTTGGATGATTAAATGAAAATCTGGAACCCTTGTGTGATCACCCCGGTTGAACTAAACTGAAATAATAAACATGTGGGTGTTGTTGGGGTTAATTTATGTGAAGGGGGTGTTTTGTGGGTTTTTGTCGATCGGGTGAGCAGCGGGGTTGTGGTTGGATTGGTTGTGGGTTGGTCAGAATGCTATGTTAGTGATCGACAGCAGGGCTATGATGGACGGTATCAAGGGATGATGATGTATGGTGTGGTTTTGGTTATGGTGGTTGGCAGTGGGTCTGCAGGGATGGGTTTGAATGTGAACGAACTATGAGTTGTGAATAATAAATGAAAGTGGCAGAGTTAATGAATGGTGGGGCATGATAGTGGAATGGGGATAATAATTAATGGGGTTGGTTGGTTAATAATAAGGACTTGGTTCTGTTGCTTGTGTTTTCCTAACTTGATTTGTGGATGGCAGGTATATGTTTTACGAATGATCAAGGTGGTTGGTTGTGGATTGTTGCCCAGTAGTTAAGGAACTAATAAATTGATTCTGTTGAAACATGAAAACCTAAATGGGGTTGGGGTTGTTTTTTTGTATACATGATTCGTAGTAGTAGTGCCGAGCCATGTGCTCAGTTATCTGATTAGAAGACATAGGTTGGTCTGAGTGTTAGGTGTATATATATATATATATATCTGTATTTTTGTGTTTTATCTCAGCCCACCCATGTTGAGCACTTAGTTACTAGCTCCTTCCTTATCCTTCTTCCCTAGGATGTGATGGCTTGAGGCAACCTTCCACCCAAGACTCTTGGGGTAGGTTTCGATTGGGGTGGTTTAGCCCATGACTCTTCGGGCAGGTTTTACTATTTCCCAAGAACCTTCGGGATTAAGCCCAGGTGTGTGCGGGAAGGATACGTTGTTGTGAGGCCCAGGTGTTTGCGGGCGGGATACGTGGTTGTGTGGACCAGGTGTGTGCGGGTGGGAAGAGTGTGGTAGCGTTAGGACATTCGTGGAAGAGAAGTTAGCTAGTGGGGGAAAATGGTGTAGGGTACCCAATACTCTTGATCTTATATACTACTACTACCTGATGTTTGTGTTTTTGGTGAGCATGGCTGGTGAGTTTTGGAGGATAGAATTTCTTGTTAGGTTTTGGTTTCTTCTGTTTTTCTTATGGGACATTAGGATGTCTCCTCACTAGTGTGTGAGAGCTTTAGGTTTCCCTACTGAGTATACTTGTATTCTCACCCTACATTTACTTTCAGGTTTCCAGGAGGACTACCAGGGCCGTGCGGGACCCTAATAGTTAGGCCAGTTGGAATTCATGCAATTTGTTGTACTTGTTATTGTACTTTTTGAGCTTTATTGTACTTGTACCTTGTTTCAGAACTATTTAAACATGCATGTGGGATTGGTTTTGGTTTATTTCTATACACATGTTCTTTTCCTTTTTTGTGGATGACTTGTCCTATCTCCCGATCATAAATAATAAAAATGGTAATGCCTCCCATATTTGTGAAAACTCATACCCTTGGTGCTAGTCGCCACCCCGTGGCATACTGGAGGCAGGACTCAGGGGTCATTATCTCCCTTTCACGATTTCCATCTCAGGAGGGGCATCATTGGTGGGAGGGGTTCATGACAGAATGGTATCAGAGAGTGGTTGGTTGAGAGATAGGATGGAGTCTGGAGTTAGGCATAGTGGGGATCGCATGGGATGGTAGGGAAATAGAGTTGTTAATCTTGGTTCGTGACATAGGCCAGGGAAGACCGGCTAGGACACAGGATTTTACCCCCCCCCCCCCTCAGTGATCCGATGCAAGGACTCGCAGCCTATCGAACGACTGAGTGGGACCGCATTGATTGTAAGGTAGAGACCCTAGGGAAGGTACATTCATCATTATTATTATGTTTTACTTGATTTGTCCGTTCTTTGAAAGAAATTTAAATAATGTGATAAAATAAAACCTTGAGAGATTTTATTACTACTTGAACATAGGCGATCCTTGTTTACCGTACAGCTATGGCAACTGGACGTCGTCCCCGGGTGACTCAGATGGCCAAGGCCCTGCAGATTAAGGCGGTCGATCAGTTGAGGATTGATTGAGAGGAGGAAGATAGCCTATGGCAGAAGAATCTCTGTTCTTTCTAGCGGATAACCCTCAAGAAGTACATGGGTATTACTTCGGATACGGAGACGGAGGGGTGACTTGAGGATCTAGAGATTGATTTTACCTTGATCCGTGCTCCAAGGGAGTACTGGGTTCCCCTAGTAGTCAGTCAGGTGAGAGGTGTGGTGCGATAGTGGTGGATGCTCTACCTCGGAGAGATGATAGAGGCAAAAGTTCTGTGGGCTGACTTTGAGAAGGAATTCCAAGAGGAATTCCATTCTTACATGATCAAGGCGGAGAAGCGGCAGGAGTTACTCTCCCTCTGGCAGGGGATTATTTCAGTACGAGAGTTGGGGATCATGTTCAAGGATCTCCTATGCTTTTCTCCAGATCTATTTCTGGATGAGGAGTCTCAAGCGAGATGTTTTGAGGAGGTTCTTCGTCCTTCGCTCCAGTATGCTGTCACCCCCTTCACCCTTCCGACGTATTTGGAAGTACAGAAGAAGGCATAGGTTGTAGAGAGGATCCACTCGTATGGAGGTGCACCACCTGAGGGGTTTCAGCTGGGTTCGTCGAAGGGGAAGGCAGTCAGCAGCAGGTCTCCTGCGACGTGACCTTCCAGGTTTAGGCCAGTGGGAAGTAGGCCCCAGCAGTTCCAGTTTAGATCTTTAGGTCCTCCTCCCTTTTCCACGATCCTAGGAACGAAGTGTTTCTCTTATGGAGGATTCAGACACAATAAGAGTCGGTGCCCGACCCGAGCTGAGTATGGTGGAGGTGGACAGGTTCAACGCCCACCTCAGCAGCACCAGTTGCCGGCGATGCCCTTCCTGCAGCAGCAAGACCATGCTCCTCCGAGGGCAGACTTTGCGGGAGGAGGCCGACCTCAGGGACCTCGACCAGGGCATGGTCGGGGAGGTGGATGTCATCAGAGGGGCAGAGGAGCTGGGTGTGGATAGTTGCACACACCAGAGTTGGCAGCTCCAGAAAGACCAGAGGTGCTGTGAGGTACAATTTGTTTTTTTAGCACTCTCGTTTCTACTTTTTTCGATTCGGGAGCTTCACACTCCTTTGTTGCACCTAGTCTAGACCATGCTTTGGGACTAGAAATTGAGAGGCCTTCCATACCACTGGTGCTGAATACACCAGTTGGAGGCCAGACCAGCGTATCTTGTGTTTTTCGGGGGTGTGGGCTGACGTTGGGTTCACATCAATCTAGTGGAGACCTAATTCTGTTAAAGATGCAGCCATACGATGTCATCCTAGGCATCGATTGGTTGTTTACTGTTAGTTCCGTTATCGACTGCTTCTAAAGAAGAGTCGTGTTCTCCGACGTGGATGGGAAGCATGTATCTTTTGTTAATGAGAGGAGATATCAGGTAGGATGTCGTCATGTAAAGCCTCTCTTCTCCTTGTTAGGCTGGTAATCAGTGGTTTTAGCTGATACAGAGATGATGGATGTCCCAGAAGTTTTTGGGGAGTTCCTTGATGTTTTTCCTGAGGAGGCTGTGACTCTGCCCCCCCCCCCCCACCCCCCGACGTGATGTTCAGTTCGGGATAGACTTACAGCCTGGTGCCCATTCGATATCGATGGCCCCTTATCGGATGGCACCTTCGGAGTTGCAGGAGTTGCGGATTCAGATTGACGATCTGATTGAGAAGGGTTTTTTTCGACCCAGCGTATCGCCATGGGGTGATCCAATTTTGTTCCTAAAGAAGGAAGATGGTGGTCTCAGGCTATGCATAGACTACTGAAGGTTGAACCAGGTAACTGTCAAGAACCGTTACCCCCTTCCAAGGATAGATTATCTCTTCGACCAGCTGAGGGGAGCAGGTTGGTTTTCTATGATTGATCTACGATATGAATATCATCAGCTGAGGGTGAAAGACAGTGACATCTTGAAGAAGGATTTCAGGTGCAGGTATGGGAACTTCTAGTTTTTAGTGATTCTCTTTGGAGTTATGAATGCAACAGTTTTGTTCATGGGGCTTATGAACTTTGTCTTCCGAGAGTTTCTGGACCGGTTCGTCGTTGTTTTTATCGATGTCATCCTGATCTACTCAAGATCAGAGGAAGAGAATGTTGAGCATCTCAGGGCAGTCTTAGAAGTCCTTCGACACCACTAGCTTTACGGGAAATTGTCGAAGTGAAAGTTCTTGACACAAGAAGTACACTTACTTGAGAACGTAGTGTCTCATAATGGAGTGTCAGTGGACCCATCGAAGGTGGAGGCAATTCTTTCTTGGGAAGCACCCAAGAGCGTGGAATAAGTTTGTAGTTTCCTGGGGATAGCAAGTTACTATCGGAGGATCGTTTCAGACTTCTCTCAAGTTGCCACTCCATTGACAGCTTTGACTAGGAAGAACTAGGTCTTCCTATGGAGCGAGCCGTGCCCAAAAGCTTTCCACTACCTGAAGGAGAAGCTGGTCAGTGCTCCCATACTCCGGTTTCCAGAGGTAGGATTGTTGTATGAGATGTTTTGTGATGCTTATTGCCTTGGTATGGGGTGCATACTGATGCAGAAGAAGGGAATGATCTGTTATAGGTCTAGGTAGTTATGTTATCACGAGTTTAACTATTCCACCCATGACCTGGAGCTCGTAGCAGTAGTGTTCCACTGAATTTTTGGCGACATTACCTCTTTGGGGAGCGCTTTGTGGTCTTCTCGGATCACAAGAGCCTGCGTTATATCTTCTCTTAGCATGACCTGATCTTATGGCATCAGAGATGGGTCGAGTTCCTCCAAGAATATGACTTCGAGATATCTTACACTGAAGGTAAGGGCAACGTTTTGGCTGATGCCCTGAGTAGGAGGTTACATAAGGAAGTGGTTCGGGAATCTGCTGATGCTTGGAAAGTGATGGGATAGTTGGCTGCCTTGCACTTGGATGCATGGGTAGAAGGTGTTAGAGGCTGTTTGTTTCAGATGACAGTGCAGTCCTCCTTGTTGCAGCAAGTGGAAGAGTCTCAGTAGGGGGACTCCGAGGCAGAAGTGATGCGGGATCATATTGATCAGGGGAACGCTCCAGAAGGATGGTCAGAAGACAGCCAATATCATATGCCTTTTCATGGAAGGTTGTTTGTTCCGAAGGCGATGCATGAGGGAGTTCTTTGTGAGTTCCATAGCTCAGCCATGGCAGTACATTCGGGAGTTTCAAAAATGTACCGAGGCCTCAGGGAACAGTTTTGTAGGTCTAGGGTAAAACGGGCAGTGGTAGAGTATGTGGCTAAATTCCTAGCTTGTTAGCAAGTGAAGGATGAACACTTTGTTCCCAGTGGGTTGTTGTATCCTTTATATGTCCTTGAGTGGAAGTGGGATGACATCTCGATGGACTTCGTCACAAGAATATCCAGAGAACAGGGAGGTTATGATGCTATCTGGGTAGTGGTGGATCGTCTGACGAAATCAGCTCACTTCATAGAAATTAAAAAGTCAGGACTGGTGAGTTCCTTAGCACAGAGGTACGTAGACGAGGTGGTGTGATTGCATGGAGTTAAGAAGACTATCGTCTCATACAGGGATACCTGGTTTACCTCACGAGTCTGGAAAGGGTTACAACATGCTTTTGGCACCCAGCTATGCCTTAGCACTGCTTTCCACCCCCACACCGATGGGCAGACAGAGCGGACAATCCAGACGTTGGAGGACATGCTGTGAGCATGCGTTCTGGATTTCGGAGGGTCATGGGTACGACACTTTCCTTTAGTAGAGTTTTCCTACAATAACTGCTTCCACTATACTATTGGCATGGCACGGTTTGAGGATTTTTATAGAAGACCATGTCTTTCACCCATCTTATGGGCAAAGGTTGGTGATATAGGTGCTCTTGGGCCAGAGGTAGTGCAGAGCACCACAGTGAAATTCCAGCTTGTACATGAGAGGATGAAAGTGTCTCAGGACCAACAGAATTCTTATGCTGATCGTCAGAGGAGGCCCTTGGATTTGGAGGTGGGAGATCATGAGTTCTTGAAGGTTTCCCCTTGACAAGGGAAGAGGATGTTTGGGATGGGGAGTAAGTTCTCCCCTAGGTTTATCAGACCTTTCCAGGTACTGAGGCGTGTTGGTGAGGTGGCATATCAACTAGCCCTGCCACCTTAGTTGGAGAAGGTTCATGACGTCTTCCACATCTCCCAGCTTCGTCGGTACTTACACGACGACTCTCACGTCATATACTGGGGAGATTTAGAGATGGGAGACAACACGACATTCGAGGAACGACCAGTCAGAATCGAAGATCATAAAGAGAAGGTGCTTTGTGGACGAACCATCGTCTTGGTTTGTGTGTTGTGGAGGCATGGAGGCCTCGAGGAGAGAACTTGGTAGTGGCATACCTAGATGCACACTCAGTACCTGGAGTTGTTATGACTTGTGTTTTCGTTGTTCTTCTAAGGATTGTTTTTTTTGTTATACTATGTACCATTGATATATGGAATGCTTGGATTGTCGGTAATGAGACCCTTTTATTTCCTTGTTCTATGGAAGTGTGTTGCATGTCAGGATGTGTGGGAAAAAGGTAAAAAACTAATCCTTAATCAAGACGCATTAATGCGGATGGGATTGAACCTGTGAAGGTGAGTCAGTGCCGCCTAAAGCAGATAATATCTCGATTAGGAAAATTAATTTTCCCCAAACCACGTGTTCAGGAAGTGTGTGGGTTGTGCAATGTTGGGAGTAGTATGAGTTGAAAATCATAATGTATGGAAGTGGGAAGACCCAATTCTTAATCGAGACACATTAATGAGGATGTTATTGAAGCCGTCCAAGCGAGTTAGTGCCGCCTAAAGCAGATAATGTCTCGACATAGCAGAAGGAATTCATAACACCTATAATTAGGGTTGATGGTTGGGTTCCTGTTATAACGAGGGCCTTAAGAGGTATCTTGTTGGGTTCCTCTAGGTTGGCTTTTGAATTCTCAGGGACGAGAATGATTAAAGAGGTATCTGATGTAATGTCCCGGACCTCTCCGGCCCATTCCTTTGTCAAAAAGAGGGCCACAAAGTGTTTTAGAGGGTAAAATGGACATTTCCCACACTTTTCAGAATTTTACAAGTACACGCCATTTAGTGTGAATACATGTCGTGTACCCCCTCACCGGGTATACCCCGTGTTGAAGGCTATGTCCTTGCCATGTGAAATAAATGGGTACACGCCGTGTAGTCCCTCCCTACGTACGCGTTACCCTCAAACCGTGTGTTGACCAGTCAATGACTTTATGCCATGTTGGATCCGTGTCCTTGTCGTGTGAAATAAATGGGTACACACCTTGTACCAAATACAACACGTCGTGTAGTTCCTCCCCGCGTATTCGTTACCTTTAAACCGTGTGTTTCCCAGTCAACGGTCATGTGCCATGTTGAATGCCGTGTTGGAAGTCGTGTGGTGACCATGTGAAATGTCTGAGTACACACCGTGTAGCATAAAGTACACACTGTTCACTAATGTTTTTCATTCCTATAAAAGGATGGGTCCTCTCCTCCTTTTCATCTCACCCGTCTCCTCTCCTTTCCTCTGAGCAGATCTCTCCCAAGAGACTCGAATGCTCGTTTTCTTCCATAACTTCTTCATCCGAGCTGTGATTTACAATCCGTCAGTGGCCACGAGATCATAACGACGAGGCGGAACTTCTAAGATTGGATCAGTTGTCTTTCCTTCATCCTTTCCTTTAAAACATCCACCCAAGGAGGCTTTGACGGGATTTTACATAAGTGACGGGCACCGACGGACGTCTTCTAATGTTGATCCGGGGGTGCGTTGTGATCAGAACCTGTTGAGGTAGGGATATTTCCTTCATATCTATAAATTGGGCATCATGAGGGGTGGGTGTCCTCTTGTTTACGTGAGACACATTTGAACCAGTTTAATAAAGATAATAAATGGTTTATATAACATGGATTGGAATTTTGTGAATGCTGTTACATTATTTTTATATCCTGTCATATTATGTTGTGAATTGAATAGGATTATTCCTACTGAAAATCATGGTTGTTGGGGGCCTTTTCATATGAAATTAAATGCTTCCCTATATTTCTTGACCATTTATGGATGGAAACTTCATGGAATGTGGAAATTGGGTAATCACGTAAAGTTGGATGATTAAATGAAAATCTGGAACCCTTGTGTGATCACCCCGGTTGAACTAAACAGAAATAATAATCATGTGGGTGTTGTTGGGGTTAATTTATGTGAAGGGGGTGTTTTTGTGGTTTATTGTGGATCGGGTGAGCAGCAGGTATGTGGTTGGCTTGGTTGTGGGTTGGTGTGAATGCTATGTTAGTGATGGGCAGCGGGGCTGCGATGAACGGTATCAAGGGATGATGATGTATGGTGTGGTTGTGGTTATGGTGGTTGGCAGTGGGGCTGCAGTGATGGGTTTGAATGTGAACGAACTATGAGTTGTGAATAATAAATGAAAGTGGGAGAGTTAATTAATGGTGGGGCATGATAGTGGAATGGGAATAATAAATAATGGGGTTGGTTGGTTAATAAGAAGGACTTGGTTGTGTTTCTTGTGTTTTTTTAACTTAATTTATGGATGGTAGGGATATGTTTTATGAATGATCGATGTGGTTGGTTGTGGATAGTTTCCCAGTAGTTAAGGAACTAATAAACTGATTCTGTTGAAACATGAAAACCTAAATGGGGTTGGGTTTGTTTGTTGTATAAATGATTCTTTGTAGCAGTGTCGAGGCACGTGCTCAGTTCTCTGATTAGTAGCGATAGGATGTGCTGAGTGTTTGGTATATATATATATATATATATGTATCTTTGTGATTTATCTCACCCTACCCATGTTGAGTACTTAGTGACAAACACTCCCATTTCATGGGAGAGGGTGTTTTCCCCTTAGTTACTAGCTCATTCCTGCTCCTTCTTCCCTAGGCTGTGATATCTTGAGGTGACCTTACACCCAAGACTCTTTGGGTAGGTTTCGATTGGGGTAGTTTAGCCCATGACTCTTCGGGAAGGTTTTAATATTTCCCAAGAACCTTCGGGATGAGGCCCAGGTGTGTGCAGGCAGGATACATGGTTGTGAGGCCCTGGTGTGTGCGGGCGGGATACGTAGTTGTGAGGCCTATGTGTGTGCGGGCGGGATACATGGTTGTGAGGACCAGGTGTGTGCGGGCGGGATACGTGGTTGTGAGGCACAGGTGTGTGTAGGCGAGATACGTGGTTGTGAGGACCAGGTTTGTGCGGGAAGGATATGTGGTTGTGAGGCCCAGGTGTGTGCATGCGGGAAGAGTGTGGTAGCGTCAGGACATTCATCGTTAGGAAGAGCAGCTAGCTAGTGGGGGAAAATGGTGCAGGGTACCCAATACTCTTGATCTTGTATACTACTACTATCTATTGTTTGCGTTTTTTGTGAGCGTGTCTGGTGAACTTGGGAGTATAGAATTCCTTGTTAGGTTTTGGTTTCTTCTGTTGTTCTCATGGGACATTAGGATGTCTCCCCACTTTTTCACGAGATCTTTAGGATTCCCTAATGAGTATACTTGTATGATCACCCTACGGTTACTTTCAGGTTTCCAGGAGGACTACCAGGGCCGTGCGGGACCCTACTAGTCGGGACAGTTGGAGTTGCTGCAGTTTTATGTACTTGTTATTGTACTTTTTGAGATTTCTTGTACTTCCACCTTTTTTTAGAACTATTTAAACATGCATGTGGGATTTGTTTGGGTTTATTTGTATACAAATGTTCTTTTCCTTTTTGGTGGTTGACTTGTCCTACCTCCCGATCTTAAATAATAAAAAGGGTAATGCCACCCATATTTGTGAAAACTCATACCCTTGGTGCTATTCACCACCCAGGGCCTACTGGAGGTGGGACTCGGGGGTCATTATATCCCTTTCACCATTTCCAGCTTAAGAGGGGCATCTTTGGTGGGAGGGGGTTGTGACAGTTTAACATCATTCAGGGAGACAAAAGTTGTTTTTATGTTGGTATAGAACCCATATATGAGCTACCAACATATCCTTATGAAATGAATCAGAACCCATGTAACACCCCAAGCTTCCATGTTATGCTTCTCTTTGAATAATACAGTAGCACATAACTTCGAGTTCTAACACACACCACAACCAATCAAACTAGCCGTTATGAATAGTAATACCTGCTTTTTGAAATTTTATAAATTTTATCTTTCAAAATGGACTTCATTTTTGGATTCTGAATATCAAAATTAGCTTAGGCTGAAATTTTGGTTTTTTTCTGAAAACTTTATTATTTTGATGAATAGTGAAAATTATTAAATTTTAATTAAAAACAACTTTTTTTAAAAAATAATTAATAGTGATAGATTTTGAATTTCAGTTGTTTTAAAGTATATTTAGAATATATTCTTACCATTTAATACAAGTTTGGTCATTTGAAAAAGATTTCCAATTAAACCGGACATAAATAAGTGTCAATCCTTTGATAGTTATTATCTTTTAAAAGCACGCTTTATGTGATAACAACGAGAATTAATTTTAAATTAATTTCTTCCACTTATGTGTTTTAAATTTGGAAAAATGGATTCCAAATTTGGAATCAAGATGTCAAAATTTTGTAAATAGGTAACATTTATTTTTATACATTTTGAATAATTACTTCGTTAAATATTTTATTTACAATGGTTAAAAGGTAAATCCAGTAAATAAGGGTAAAAAATAATATTATAATAAAAATAAATTACCCTAAAACGTGTCCTAACCTTATTGGTTGATACATGTCCGACAATGGGCATATTTGGGTCGATTATGGGACCCCATGGAGCCACTGGTAGCTGATAAGGACACTTTATATTAATTTTGTTGAAGTAAATACAAAAATGACATAAGCATATATCTTTTAGAAAACTATTTTTTACATAGGGTTATTAATGTTATATTTTAGACTATAAAAATTAATTAGAAAGATAAAAATATTTCCTACATAATGGTATTTTATTTATTATTTTTAGACATTTTATAATTAAATTTATATATGAAACAATAATGATGCAGTATTTTCCTTATTAATGAAAGAATCAAATAATTTGTATTATAAAAGTTAAAATAAATATATTTTGAATGTTTTGATGCCATAATAAATTTATTGTTTAATATTACATGTTAGTATTGCTTAAATAAATTTTATTCTAATTAATAAAGTTGTTAAGACTTAAAAAAATATTAATTATTGAATAGCGTCAAAATTGACATAAATGAGTTTTTAAAACAAATATTATATTATGAATTGATATTCTATTCCTAAAAATCTAAGGATAGGCCAAAAGAATTATATAATGATAGGTGTATCATTAATGGACCACTTGGGGGTCTCTTGGATTTTAATAGTAAGTTTATTAACTATATAATATAAAAATACAAAGTGACATGGTAAAAGTGAAACTAATTAACTAAGAGTATAAACTAAAGGATAAGGTTAATAAAATCACACAAACCTATCTAAAATATATTGGTTGAAAGTATTTATACCCATCCCAACCTTATACTTTGAATAATCCGCTTTTTAGCCATTATAAACCGATTATGGATTTATTATAAATTAATACATTAAGTTTATCCTAAAGAGCCCCTACTCCCCCTTATAAAAGGACACCACTTCTAACCAATTTTTCACACCTAAAAATCCTTTTGGATCATCCAAAACCTGCCCAAATATCATCCCAAATTCCCTCACTTCAACCTAGAGGCCTTAGTTTGATCATAAATCCATCATAAGGAGCCCGTTTGATCAAATGAAAAGGAAGAACCCAAAGAAGATGTAATTTTTTCACCACCCTTTTTCAAGTTCCTTTCTTCTTCAACTTCTAATTTTTTTGTTGTTTCCATTATAAAATAATAACTCCAATATCTTTTATATACTGTGACATTATTATAAATATTGTACAACCATATTCAGTATTCTATCCATCCTTTGAATGACATGTCACCATACGTGCGTTCGTACGGTTTACCGTCTCCACGTCTTGGTATAATTGTTATTCAACACATTATTATTTGGATGGGTATAATAATGATTTGTATTTAATGTGAATAATAAATATAACATGTGAATGATTCTGTATATATGATATACCATCGAATTATATATTATTTTATTAACAAAATAATGATATTGTCACTCGTGCGTACGTACGGACTACCGTCTCCACAAATGCGATGAGATTCATTCCCCATCATATCCATTCAAGTCTAATTATCATTAGATGATTAAAAATAATGTTTATAGACTTGATATAATTATGTATATGAATAATATACATCCCATACATAACAATTATGGCTCATATAATAAATAATATAATAAAAAATTAATTCGTTAACACCCAAAATGATGATAAAATTAAGATATTGTTAACAAATCAATGTTAAAAGATCATATATGATATCATATTAATGTATATGATTCTTGTATAATTTAGTAACAATTATTTCACCATTATACAAGAGGTTAACCTACCTCAACTAAGTAAAATTACAGGGTAAGGGTTTATTTCACAATCTCATCATTATCCGAGGTTGTTTTTACGTAATTATCTACTGGGACGTCTTTATCATCCACATCCATGTTTCTCAAAAATGTATTTCAAATCATTATTAATATTTTATAGACTATGGTTTGAAGTCATTTATACCCTTGTTGAATTTAATATGATGTTTATAAAGTAATCTTTCCGCCTCATTTCAATCAAGGTCCTTTTTAACCTTTTCGACAAAATTAAGGTAAGAATGTCTTTTTTTAACTTATACGGTGGGTGTGGCTATTTTCTACCATTATAAACTTGTCGAAGCTTCCCTTACAAGCTTATAAGAATATTTTCAATGAAAATGTTTTATTTTATATTTATATGACTCTTAAATGATTTCAAAATAGAAAGAGATATTTCTCTAAAAAGAGTTTTGATTTCATCTATGTCAACATCCTTTGATGGATTTTATGTTTATTTGGAGTTGATTTGTTATGATAAAAAACATCCATATTTTATTGAAGGGTTTTTGATATGTTTTAATGTGGATGTGCTATTTTTATACCATTCATGATTTATGGTTAATGTATTGACATTTCATATGCTAGTTTTAATATGAATGTTTATGATATGTTTAAACCTTTTCATATGAGGAATGTATTGGACTTAGTAAGTTACGGTGGAACCCACTATAGCTCCTCGATGAATCGGTAGGTCTCATGAGACAACTAGACATGGAATTGGCCAAGGCCATTTCCCAATTTTGATTTATGGTTTTGGACGATTCCTTAATCATTTTTAGATGTCTTGGTCGAGGCCTTGACAAAATGTTTCAGAATGTCCGCCATTATACATCCCCTCATTATGAAAATAATATTGATGGTTCATGTGGTCATTCGACTAGTAGAATACCTAAGATTATGTTTTATTATGGAGTTATTTACTCAGCTCATATTTTGACCATAAAATTATTCGTTTTTTTATTGTTAAAGGCATGAGGTTTAAATTATTTACAATACTTAATATTTATGTCATTTTCCGCTGTATTACTTACCCTTACTAGGCATTTGAGCACACCCCTTTCTTATGTTTCATTTTCCCAGGATATGAAGAAGTTAGTTATGAGTGACTTGTAGGAATTATTTTAGGATGATTTGATGTATCCAATGGAATAAATTCGTGTTGTATTTCTTTTCATGTGGTAATGTTGAACTTATGTATGAATCTTGTTTCCAATAATACTAAACTGATCGGCCTTTTGACACATGATTTCCTTGTGATCATGCCAATATTATGTAATAATGCAACGACTCTTGGTAACTGGGGTCAGGGTGTTACAACTGGTATCAAATGAAGTTTAGTACAAACCATGGATGCTAGATTTAGATATAATCTGATTAGATAACATTGAACTAAGATGGACTTTGAGGATTAGTATAGAAGAACTTCCTAAAATTTTGGTATTGTAATGATTTTGTGAGTTTTCTGAGAAATATATCCCTGTCTGGATACGAGCAGGTAGAGGCGGCTCTGGCACAGATGTAACTAGGGTTAAAAACCGAACACACCGCTTTGAGCTAGGCTCAAACGGGAACTGGTGCACGACAACGGGCCTTACTGCACTCTTGGTTACGACACTCCCGGGGGATATGCTTATGATAATTCACATTTTCATTACAACCCATAATGAAGGGTTTATGAGTATATAATTCTTCAATGAATACAATTTTATGTTTATGGATTATATCCATAAAATTATCAATTTATGTTAAGTGTTTTACAAGTTTGGATTTATGTGTTGCGATTCATAAACTAATCTGGTGTATTCCAATGCTTAGAAATGGATCCTAGTGGAAGAAATAGAAAACATATCAATGCACACACTCCATGAAGGGATTCCCCTCCGGCTCAAGATATTTTATAGTGGAGCTGGTGATGCAACTGGCGCTGATCAGTTAATCACCATACTGGGAAAACTCACTTAGGTTATAAAGTATAACCTTACCCGTATGGAGCACCATGATCTACAATGTGGAGGATCAATGTTAGATCGCTTCATGAGGCAACAAACACCAAAATTCAATGGGGGAAAATCCCTTAGTAACTGAGAAATGGATAAATTCATTAGAGAAAATATTCCATGCCTTGTGGAGTAGTTAAAGGGGAAAAGTTATCATGGCAGTTTACCGCCTCACTGAAGATGCTGATCACTGGTGGTCATTGATTCAAAACACAATGGAATATGATAAAGTATCAAATATGTAATGGAGGGAGTTCAAATATTTGTTTTTAGAAAAATACGTTCCTCGTGACCATAGGGAAGATATGGAAAGGCAATTTCTGAGTCTGAGGAAAAAAGAGGATGAGCATGTAGCAATGTATGAGGATAACATTACAAGGTTAGCAAGGAATGATGCAGATTATATACATAACCAAAGAATTAATATTGATAGTTAATTTGATGGGTTATAAACATTTCTCCATCGATATTTAGTATCGCAATCCTTCTCGTCATACGAAGATATTGTATCATGTGCTATCAAGAGAGAGAAGGAATTCTCTAAGTCTTATTACTTTAAATCAAAGAAAGAGAAGAAGAGATCTGCTGAACACTCTGGAAAGGAAATAAGGAAACATGGAATAAGGGAAGAATTGAATTTCCACATTGTGATAATTACGGAAGAAAGCACCCTGGTGCCTGTCTAAAAGGAAAAGGAGTATTCTACAAGTGTGGACAGAAAGGTCATCTAGCTGGTGATTGTAAAGGAATGAAAGATGGTACCAATGTTCAATGCTACTATTACAGGGAGATGGGACATTATTCAAATGCATGTCCTAAGCGTCAGGGAAACTTAACTCAGAAAAGGACAAGGGATCAAGGCCAGGAATATGCTATCACTACTGCTAAGGTAGAAGCTCCGAATGATGTGGTGGAAGGTAATTTAATGGTTTCCTCAAGTTTATCCAAATCTTTATTTGATTCGGGATCATCACATTGTTTCATATCTTCCTAGTTTTCTTAAAAAATTAGATATTTCCAATTTGATATGACAAGGGAGTTTTCAGTCAAAACTCCAAAGGGAAGTATCATTGCAGCAAAGTATTGTGAATCTGTTCCCATTAGAGCATATAAATGTTCTTCATCTACTGATCTCATCATCATACCTATGATTTAATTTGATATAATTCTCGGTATGGATTGGATTTCGGACCATGATGCAAATATTTATTATAAGAAGAAGGAGGTTACAATTTTTTATGATGATGATAAGGAACACCTTATCTTTAGAGCACAATCATCACCACCTAATTTTTATCTAGATCCACCCCCAGTAGCACAACTAAATTAAATTATTGGCGAGGAAGAGAATGAAATAACTATGGGTGAGGAATGGAATGTTCAATTAGAGGATGTACCTATTGTGAGATAATATGTTGACTTTTTTCTAGAGGATTTACCTGGACATCCTCTAGAGTGAGAAATTTAGTTTTCCATTGATTTAATTCCTAGTTCAAGGCCAATATCAAAGACCCCTTATAGAATGGCCATTGTGGAATTAGCTGAACTAAAGAAACAAATAGAGGAATTGAGTAATAAGGTATTTATTCACCATAGTGTTTCTCCATGGGGAGCCCCTGTTCTTTTTGTTAAAAAGAAAGATGGATCTATGAGATTGTGTAGTGACTACAGGGAGATCAATGCTATAACAATAATGAACAAGTATCCCCTACCTCGCATTAAGGATTTATTCAACCAAATTCATGGAGCTCAATATTTTTCAAAGATTAACCTTCGATCTGGATATCATCAGTTGTGTGGGAAGAAGGAAGATATTGTGAAAACTAAATTTTGAACTAGGCACGGGCATTACGAGTTTACAGTAATGCCTTTTGGTCTGACTAATGTACCCTCTATTTTCATGGATCTAATGAACAGTGTTTTCAAGGAATATCTTGATGACATTGTAGTGGTATTTATTGATGATATCTTGGTATACTCCAAAAGCTACAAAGATCTTTAAAATAACTTGCGTATTATTCGGGAGACTTTGAGAAGTCATGAATTATATGGGAAGTTTAAAATGTGTGAATTATGGCTTCAAGAGATTTCTTTTCTTAGCCATAATGTCTCTAAGGATGGAATCTCCGTTGATCTTTCTAAGAAAAGAGAAATCCAAGAATGGCAAGCACTGATGAGTGTAACTGAGGTATGCAGTTTTATTGGTTTAGCAGGTTATTATCGGCGTTTCGTCTAGAATTTTTCCTGATTGGCTAACCCATTAACGAAGCTCACACGTAAAGGGAATAAATTTGTTTGGACAAAAGAGTGTGAATAATGTTTCAAAGAATTGAAGAGAATATTATTCAATGATCCTATATTGACTCTACCCTCAAGGAATGGTTGATTTGTTATTTACAGTGATTCCTAAAATAAAGGACTTGGTTATGTACTTATGAAAAAGTAAAGGGTAATTTCCTATCCATCAAGACAGATAAAAATTAATGAGCAAAAATATCGTACTCATGATCTTGAGTTAGTAGCTGTAATCTCTGCATTGAATATTTAGAGACACTATCACTATGGTGAGAAATGTGAGATTTATACTGATCAAAAGAGTTTGAAGTATATTTTCTCATAGAAAGAACTCATCATGAGGTAAATGAGATGGATTGAACTACTCAAGAATTATGATTTCACAATACACTACCACCCAGGGAAGGAAAATAAAGTGGCAGATTCTTTGTGTATAAAGGATCATGGAGTTTTGAACAAGATGAGTGTTGAAAAGGATCCTATATACATGGATCTAGTAAAGATGGATATGGTAATCACCATGGAAGGTGAAACCTCAATACTTTTTCAAATGGTTGCCAAACCATCTTTAATATAATGTATAAAGAGATCTCAGGCCAATGATAAAGAGTTTAAAAATTAGATTAAAGTATTGAATGATGGGAGATTGAGTGACTTTGTGTATGAAGGTGGAATTTTGAAATTTGGGAAGAGACATTGTGTCCCCACTATACCTGATCTAAAAAGGGAATTGTTAGATGATGATCATAGTTCCAATTTCTCTATACACCCTGGGAGCACCAAAATGTATAGATAATTGAAGGAACATTTTTGGTGGGAAAACATGAAAAGGGTGATTGCTGATTTTGTTTCAAGATGTATGGTTTTTCAATAAGTGATAGATGGAAGGCAATAGCCTGGAGGATTATTGATTCCTCTTCCCATACCTGAGTGGAAATGGGATAATATAACGATGGACTTTGTCATGGAGCTACCAAAGACTGCTAGAAGGAACGATGAAATATGGGTTATTGTTGATCGACTTACCAAGTTAGCACATTTACTTGATATAAGAGAGGATTTACCACTTGAACGTCTAGAAAGACTATATATTAATGAAGTTCTGAGACTTCATGGAGTACCCCTATCGATTGTTTCTGATCGTGATCCTCGTTTCACTTCAAGTTTCTAGAAGAGCCTTCAGAAGGCCTTGGATATTGAACTTTGATTGAGAACTGCCTTATGACAACCCTTAATTTTATTACAACTTAAACATGCTTTATTACATAAAACTTCACTTGATACAAAAAAGACGATCGAGAGGTTTAGTGTCTTTGGGGCTTAGGATCATTACATAAAAACTTTAAACTTGAAATACAACATCTTTATAGAAAACTTCATTTACATGACCACTACATTCCTTCGTACTTAGCATTGCATGGGATAACCTGAGGACATGCATAAGAAAAGGGTGAGCTATAAAGCCCAGTAAGGGAGTACACAATGAAGAACATGAGGAGTAAAATACACGTTAGGAAATAGGAATATCAATAGATCATAATAGTAACATGAACATAAAGGCATGAGAAAGCATGATAATCATAACATGGAAATGTGGCAACAACACTTAACACCGAATTAGCATGAGCCAAGGCTCATTGCACATGGAGCATGAGTAAACCCTCATTGCGCTTGTAGAACGAGTAAACCCTAGTTGCACTTGAATTAGCATGAGTCAACACTCATTTCACATGACGTATCATGATACTATACTTTACCCAATGCATTGGAGCGCTATAAGGGCACACCCTTCTTAAAAATTATATTTCATGCATAAGTGTGCCACATGGATCATAAAACATGGATTCCTAAAACATAATAATTTGTTCCACGATAAAGGAATTTGGAATTCATAAATGAAACTTTATAATCAATAAGTAAATGTGCATAAAGGTGAATAACCTTGATGGATAAATGGTCATGGTATTCACTACACAATGACATTTTCTTAGAAAATCGGTGCGATTTCAGCAGCGTAACGGTGTGACATAAGAATTCATAAAAAATGGTTGATGAGAGAGAAAGGGGTTCCTCACCATATTTACATGTAATTTAAAGTAAGTAGGTAATATATATACATGTCCCAACAATTGAAATGAGATTTATATTCATGATACAAACGTATTTCTTGAATGTAAAAGAAGAGAGAGAAGTTCCTTTCGGAATTTCGACATAGTAACGGGTGTACATGGGAGGCATTTAATGAGAGAGAAAGGGTTCTCCCATCATTCAAAAAATAAGAGGGCAGTATGGGGGAGGTGCAAAACCATACCCCAACATTCATAATTGAAATTAAAAGGTCAATACAACTTAACGAAATTTGACAAAAATGAGAAAGGAAGAAAAAACCCTTACTTGGAAGTGTGCTTCCAAAGGCTAGAGAGAGGCTTGTGAGATGCTTCTTTGGAGCTTGGGTCACCTTGAGAGGATTCTAGAGAGAGTAGGGCAGAGGTTGGACGAACTCCAAGGGCTTTGAGTGAGGAGGAAGTGGGAGCTTGGTAGGTTTATATAGGAAAGGTGATAGAATTCTTTATTATTTAGGTTTGGGACCCCTTATATTAAAATAATCCAAACCACAAACCATCCCATGGTATTTTCCCATGGTTTCTGGAAAAGGAAAGAGGAAAAAAATATTTTACAAGGCCAAGGTCCGAACTTATTAAAAAATTAGGGTTTCTTATGTGGAGGTGAGTCACACTCCCATGGAAATTAATTTAAAAAGGAAAAGTGTTGAATAAGTCTTGAGGGGTTCATTAATGCTTTGAAAAGTAATTCAAACAATCCCAAAACCTCATTATTTTAATGATAAAACATATATTGGCCGAACATAAGGATTATGGTATTTTATTACATAACCATTGGGTCATTATGATGTCATAAAACACATTATATATTTAAACAGTATTTAATTTTTACCCAAAAATTTGACTGTCTCAGAAAATTATGAAAAATTCACCATTGGATAATTTCGACGTTATGATTCCAAAAATAATAATTATTATATCTAAATAATTTTCTAAATATGTGAATTTTCACTTTTAAAATAAAAACCAACATTTATCAAAAACTCACAGGTTTTGACAGAAATGGCTTTCAAACCTTAATCAAAATTTTAATTGCATTCATAAAATTATAATAAAAATTAATTTAATATTAATAATAATATTTTATTAAAATATTATTTAATACAAAAATACATCTATTTAATAAAATATAATTCTTAATTAAATAATAACAAAAAAACCATTTTTTACTTTAAAAACTATTTACAATGTATCAAAAAGGACTAGAAATTATATTCATTATTATATACAAAAATAATGTACATAAACATGGTACTAATTATTTTTAACATAAACCCTTAAAATAGCCGCATAAGACCTAAGGTTAAGGTGTGCGATGGTGACAGACTCTTGGGGCGGCTCGGATAACATCGCTCTAGTGGTAATCTCTATCAACTTCCACTTTCCCGTAAATGGTCCCGTTCGAGCATGACATAATGAAGCTCAGCTTGGGCTTGGTCAAGGGCGAAGCCCAAAGATGCCACCTCTTTTCTGAGCTCCGACAAATGGGCTTCGTATGGGGCAATTCTACTGTATGAGGCCATCGCTTCCTTTTTCTGAGTAAAATTGGGTTCGTTAAAGCCATATATTTATACTACTCATGTGATCACTGTTCAACGACTAAAAAGTAACGGTCACAAATCTTAACATAAAACCAAAGAAGTTGACATCTTATAAAAACATTTTTCATAAAGATACATTTAATTGTATCAAGAGGGATTTTAATTAATGAAACTTTGGGTCGTTACAATATTCCCCCCTTAAGAAATTTCTCCCTCGAAATTTTCCTTTTCCTATATTAAAACAAATGTGGGTAACTCAGCTTCATCATATCCTCCGACTCCCAAGTTGCTTCTTTAAACTTGTGGTTTCTCCATAACACCTTGATGAGGGGAATTGTCTTATTTCATAGAACTTTTTCTCTACGATCTAAGATCTTCACTGGTTGCTCCTCATAAGAAAGATCATCTTCCAATTGCACCACCTCGGAAGAGAGTACATGTGAAGGGTCTGGTATATACTTCCTTAAGAGAGATACATGGAAGGCATCATGCACCTTGGCCATAGTAGGTGGAAGTGCTAGTCGATAGGCCACAGCCCTAACATGATAAAGAATATCGAAGGGGCCGATGTACCTTGGACTTAACTTCCCTTTCTTTCCAAACCTCATGGCCTTCTTCCACGGAGATATGCATAAAAATACCATGTCTCCGACTTTAAACTCAAGGTCTCGTCGACAATTATCTGCATAACTCTTCTGTAAACTCTGGGCTGCCTTGATATGCTACAGAATGGTTTTCACCTTCTCCACCATTTCTTCAACCATTTCTGGTCCAAGCAGCTTACGTTCACCGACCTCATCCAAACATGCCGGTGTTATGCACCTTTTCCCGTACAGGGCTTCATATGGTGCCATTTGGATGCTCGAGTGGAAACTATTATTATAATAGAACTCAACCAGAGGAAGATGTTGATCCCACCCCCCTTTAAAGTCCATTGAGAACTCTCTCAACATATCCTCATGTGTTTGGATAGTCCGCTCGGATTGGCCATCAGTTTGAGGATGATAGGCCGTACTGAAGTTCAGTTCAGTATTTAGAGCATGTTGAAGACTCTTCCAAAACATAGAGGTGAATCTTGGATCTCGGTCAAACACAATAGATAGTGGTACTCCATGCAACTGTACCACTTCCCTGATATATATCCGTGCCAGTTGATCCAAAGAGAAATCCTCTCGAATAGCAATGAAGTGTGTAGTCTTTGTAAGACGATCCACAACAACTCAGATTGCATTTTTGCCTTTGGATGTCCTTGTAAGTCCGGTGACAAAGTCCATGGTGATGTTCTCCCATTTCCATTCTGGTATGGTCAATGGTTGCATCATCCCCTTAGAATTCTGCCTCTCTGCCTTCACTTGCTGTCACACCAGGCACTTTGATGTATATTCAGTGATATCCTTCTTCATATTATCCCAAAAAAAGTTTTCTCGAAGATCTCGATACATCTTTGTGCTCCCTGGGTGAATAGAGAAATTTGAACTATGTGCATCATCCAAAAGTTCCTTCTTCAGCTCCGGACTTGATGGAACACATAGTCTTTTCCCAAACCGCACAATTCCCTCTTCATTAACATTAAACTTTGAGGATTTTCCCTTTTTGATAGATTCCACTTTTTCTTTAATTCCTGCATCATCATTTTGAGCATCCTTTAACCTTTACAAAAGAGATGGTTGATCAATCATTAGTGAAAGGATTGATGATGTTCCCTTCTTTATGATTCCCACATCCATCTTCATAAAGTCTAAGAAGATTGGATCCTTTTAAATTCTCATCATTGATAGAATAGCAAGATCCTTTCTACTTAGGGCATCTGCCACCTTGTTTGCTTTCCCAGGGTGGTAATGTATTGAACAGTCATAAACCATGATGAGCTCTATCCATCTTCTCTGGAGCATATTAATCTTTTTCTGTGTGAATATATATTTAAGACTCTTGTGGTCAGTATATATCTCACATTTCTCTCCATAGAGATAATGCCGCTAGATTTTCAAGGAAAAGATCACCACCGCCAACTCTAGAGCATGTGTTGGATAGTTTCACTCATGGATTTTCAACTTCCTTGAGGAATATGATATCAATTTATCATTCTACATTAGCACACATCATAATCCCTTCTTTGAGGCATCACTGAATACCACAAAAAGTTCCCCACTTGTGGGTAAAGTGAGCACGGGTGCAGTGATAAGCCTCCTTTTAAACTCCTTGAAGCTTTCTTTGCATTCATCACTCCAAGAAAACATTACTCCCTTTCGAGTTAGCTTGGTAAGAGGGTTGGAAAATCGTGAGAAATTTCTCACAAATCGTCGATAATATCCAGCCAACCCCAAGAAGCTACGAATATCAGTTACCGATGTTGGCCTCAGCCATCCTTCAATTGCATCTGTTTTGGAGGGGTCCATAGATATCCCATTTCTATTGATGATATGGCCCAGGAATGAGACTTCCTTCAACTAGAACTCACACTTTCTGTACTTTTCATTGAGCTTCTCCTTGCGCCAAGTCTATAGTATAGTTTTTAAATGCTCCTCATGGTCCTCCTTGGTTTTGGAGTATATTAAAATATCATCTATAAAGACTACCAAAAATTTGTCAAGGTAATCTCTAAAGACTCTATTCATCAAATCCATGAATATTTCTAGAGCATTGGTGAGTCCTAAAGGCATTACTATGAATTCATAGTGCCCGTACCTTGTACGAAAAGAAGTATTGGGGATATCTTGCTTCTTCACCCTTACTTGATAATATCCCGACCGCAAGTCCACCTTAGATAAGTATTGTGCTCCATGCAGCTGATCAAAAAAGTCATCGATTCTTGGGAGAGGATACTTGTTCTTTATCGTGATTTTGTTAAGTTCACGATAATCGATGCAAAGCCGCATTGACCCATCCTTCTTCTTGACGAAGAGGACTGGTGCACCCCATGGTGATGCACTTGGGTGTGTAAACCCTTTATCCAGATTCTCCTATAGTTGTTTCTTCAGCTCTTCAAGCTCAACAACATCCATTCTACATGGAGTCTTGGATATTGGTAGCACCCCTGGTATAAGTTCAATTGAGAACTCAACATCTCTTCTTGGAGGAAGACCAGGAAGTTCCTCGGGAAACACTTCAGCGAATTCCCTCGCAATTGGCATTTCTTAAAGGGTGGTTTCTTCCTTGGACTCAATCATCTGAGCCCGATATGCATGCTCATAAGGAAGTAATATCCATGCTTGAGATGATGGAGCTAAAGGAGATTCATCTTCCTCCTGACACTTGTAATGAATCGGGGGTCGATTCTCCATATGGAGTGTGATTTCCCTCTCCCAAAAATTTATGTTGGATCTATATAAGGAAATCCAATCCATGCCAATAATTGCATCAAATTACACCAGAGGGAGTATGATGAGGTTCTCCAGGAAATTCAATCCACAGATTATAACAGGGGAGGACTTATACTCAAGGGATGCAATGATTGCCCCATTTTCCGTACTCACCGACATCTTTACTTCCATGATTTGTGGTGGTGCTGAGATTGTTCTACTAAACTTTTGAGATAAAAAAGAATGCGTAGAACCTGAATCAAAAAGTATGTTCACTATTCATGAATGAATAACTAGCGTACCTGTCACCACTTCGTTGTCGGGGTTCACTTCGGCATAAGTGATGGAAAAATCTCTTCCTTGTTGTCTTGGAGGTTGTTGGTTTCCTCTGATAACCCTTGGATTAGGGCACTGATTTGCAAAATGACCCGGATCGTTGCATTTGTAGCATTGAACAACGCGTTGAGGTTCGAAGGGAGCGTTCCTCTCCTTTGTCGCAGCCGCGGGTCCTTCTTGCCGACAGTTAATAGATAGGTTCCCTTCTCTTCCACACCTAAAGCATTTTCTTGTCCCCCTAAGGCAATTTCCAGGGTGCTTCTTTCCACACTTTTGGAAAGTGGGGTACTAGAACGTCTTAGCTCCATTGGATTTATCCATCGGCCCATGAGCATTGAAGTCCAACTTACGCTTCTTGTCCCCATGATACCCCTGTGATTCTCCGATCTCCATTTCGACCTTGAGGGCACATCAGACAATTTCCTCATAACTGTCGAAGTCACGGATCACTAATGCATTCCGCAAACTAGGCTTCAGCCGACCAAAGAAGTGGTCAACCTTGCATTCGGGGGTAACGACAAAGCCAGAAGCGTATCGTGCAAGCCTTGTGAACTTTTCCTCGTACGCTCCCACAGATTCTTCATCTTTTTTCTTGAGGGAAAGGAAGTACCTTTCCATCTTATGATGGAGGGTGCGCGGAAAATATTTATCGAAAAACATCTTCTGGAATTTCTTGCATTCCAAAGCATCGATCTCCTCCGCAGGCTTCGTATTTTTGATCAACGTCCACCATTGATCAGCTTCACCCTCCATACGATAAGCCGCCAGGAGAACCTTTTCTTGTTTAGAGCATTGGAGGATGGAGAATATCTTTTCAATGGAGGTGATCTATTGTTCAGAGATCGTGGGATCAGATGATCCACTAAAAGTATGAGGCCTTTGTCTCATGAAGCATTCAATAGCGACTTGTTCTTTCTTAGGGGGGGTTGAATGTTCCTCATGACCCGTGTTTCTATTCAATACTTGAGTTAGCTGATAGAGAAGCATGACAAAGTTCGTGATTCCCGCTCCCATTGGATTGGGAATCTCATTAGTATAATCATCACACTGATCTTCACAACGATTGTTAGCCTGAGTTCTCCTATTACCGGCCATTGGCTGGAATAAAAGGAAAGTTATGGGTAACACATAAAGGGTAATCCAAAGACAAAAGTTGATGAATTATAAATAAACTTTAATCTCTTTAACTCATGAGTCTATAGGATTCAATCCAGGCTTTTCATGATCTACCTTCTAACATATATTCTTAGGGGCATTTTCCCCTTAATAAGGGTTCATACTAAGATTGTGACTTTATCAAAACATATCCCCTCAGAGTGTTGTAACCAAGACTGCAGTAAGGCCCATTGTCGTGCACCAGTTCCCGATCGAGTCTAGCTCAAAGCGGTGTTTTCAGGTTTTACCCCTATATACATCTATGCCAGAGCCACCTCTACCTGCTCGTATCCAGACAAGGATGTATTTGTTTGATAAACCAGTTACATAGTATTTACCAAAACATAGGGATGTTTTTATTATACATAGTCTTGTATCTAAGGCTTTACTAGGGTTTCCTAATCCCAAAAATAACTAAACATATCCTCTGATACCAACTATGACAACCCTACATTTTATTACAACGTAAACATGCTTTATTACATAAAACTTCACTTGATACAACAAAAAATGTCGAGAGGTTTAGTGTCTTTGGGGCTTAGGATCATTACATAAAAACTTTAAACTTGAAATAAAAAATCTTCTTTGAAAACTTCCTTTACATGACCACTACATTCCTTCGTACTTATCATTGCATGGGATAACATGAGGACATGCATAAGAAAAGGGTGAGCTATAAAGCCCAGTAAGGGAGTAAACAATGAATAACATGACGAGTACAATACATGTTAGGAAATATGAATATAAATAGATCATAAGAGTAACATGAACATAAAGGCATGATAAATCATGATAATCATAACATGGAAATGTGGCAACAACACTTAACATTGAATTAGCATGAGCCAAGGCTCATTACACACGGAGCATTAGTAAACCCTCATTGAACATGAAGCACGAGTAAACCCTCGTTGCACTTGAATTAGCATGAGTAAACACTCATTGAACATGACGTATCATGATACTATACTTTACCCAATGCATTGGAGTGCTATAAGGGCGCACCCTTCTTAAACATTTCATTTCATGCATAAGTGTGCCACATGGATCATAAAACATGGATTCATAAAACATAATCATTTGTTCCACGATAAAGTAATGTGGAATTCGTACATGAAAGTTTATAATAAATAAGTAAATGTGCATAAAGGTGAATACACTTGATGGAGAAATGGGCATGGTATTCACTACACAATGACATTGGCTTAGAAAATCGGTGTGATTTCGACAGCGTAACGGCGTGACATAAGAATTCATAAAAAATGGTTGATGAGAGAAAAACGGGTTCCTCATCATATTTACATGTAATGGACAGTAAGGAGGTCATATATATACATGTCCCACCAATTGAAATGTAATTTAGATTCATGATACAAAAGTATTGCTTGAATGTAAAAGAAGAGAGAGAGAAGTTCCTTTCGGAATTTCGGCATAGTAACGGGTGTACATGGGAGGAATTTAATGAGAGATAAAGGGTTCCCCCATCATACAAACAATAAACGGGCAGTATGGGGGAGGTGAGAAACCATACCCCAACATTCATAATTGAAATTAAAAGGGCAATACAACTTAAAAAAATTGATGAAAATGAGAAAGGAAGAAAAAACCCTTACTTGGAAGTGTGATTCCAAAGGCTAGAGAGAGGCTTGTGAGAGGCTTCTTGGGAGATTGGGGCACCTTGAGAGGATTCTAGAGAGAGTAGGGAAGAGGTTGGACGATCTCCATGGGCTTTGAGTGAGGAGGAAGTGGGATCTTGGGTGGGTTTATATAGGAAAGGTGAGAGAATTCTTTATTATTTAGGTTTGGGACCCCTTATATTAAAATAATCCAAACCACAAACCATCCCATGGTATTTGCCCATGGTTTCTGGAAAAAGAAAGAGTAAAACAATATTTTACAGGGCCAAGGTCCGAACTTATTAAAAAATTAGGGTTGCTTATGTGGAGATGAGTCACACTCCCATGGAAATTAATTTAAAAAGGCAAAGTGTTGAATAAGTCTTAAGGGGTTCATTAATGCTTTGAAAAGTAAGTAAAACAAACCCAAAACCTCATTATTTTACTGATAAAACATATATTGGCCGAACATATGGATTATGGTATTTTATTACATCACCATTGGGTCATTATGATGTCATAAAACACATTTTACATTTAAACGGTATTTAATTTTTACCCAAATATTTGACTGTCTCAGAAAATTATGAAAAATTCACCGTTGGATAATTTCGACATTCTGATTCAAAAAATAATAATTATTTTTTCTAAATAATTTTCTAAATATGTGAATTTTCACTTTTAAAATAAAAACCGACATTTATCAAAAACTCACGGGTTTTGATAGAAATGGCTTTCAAACCCTAATCAAAATTTTAATTGCATTCATAAAATTATAATAAAAATAAATTTAATATTAATAATAATATTTTATTAAAATATTATTTAATTTAAAAATACCTTAATTTAATAAAATATAATTCTTAATTAAATAATAACCAAAAACACCATTTTTACTTTAAAAACTATTTACAATGTATCAAAAATGACTAGAAATTATATTCATTATTATATACAAAAATAATGTACATGAACATGGTACTACTTATTTGTTACGTAACCCCTTAAAATAGCCGCATAAGACCTAAGGGTAAGGTGTGCGATGGTGACAGACTCTTGGGGTGGCTCGGATAACATCGCTCGAGTGGTAATCTCTATCAACATCCACTTTTCCCATAGACGGTCCCATTCAAGATTGACCTAATGAAGCCTAGCTTGGGCTTGGTCAAGGGCGAAGCCCAAAGATGCCACCTCTTTTCCGAGCTCCGACAAATGGGATTCGTATGGGGAAATTCTACTAGATGAGGCCATCGCTTCCTTTGTCTGAGTAAAATTGGGTTCGTTAAAGCCATATATTTATACTACTCATGTGATCACTGTTCAACGGCTAAAAAGTAACGGTCACAAATCTAAACATAAAACCAAAGAAGTTGACATCTTATAAAAACCTTTTTCATAAAGAGACATTTAACTGGATCAAGATGGATTTTCATTAATGAAACATTGGGTCATTACATGCCTGCAACCCTCAAACAGATGGACAATCAGAATAGACTATTCAAACCTAAGAAGATATGTTGAGATCCTAATCACTTGACTTTCAAGGTAAGTGGGATCAATATTTACATCTGTTAGAATTTTCCTATAACAATAGCTTTAATTCAAGTATTCAGATGGCACCGTAAGAAGCGTTATATGGAAAGAGATGTTGCACACCAACCTGTTGGAATGGTGTTAGGGAGAGAAAACTCGTAGGCCCAGAACTGGTGGCAGAAACGATGGAAAAGGTGAAGGTAATCGAAAACCACATCAAAACAGCTCAATGAAGAAAGAATAGCTATAACGATAATCGAAGGAAGGATTTGGAATTTCAGGTAGGAGATCATGTTTTCATGAAGGTATCTCCATGGAAGTGAGTAATATGTTTCGGCAAGAAAGATAAATTGATTCCCAGGTACATAAGACCTTTTTAAATTCTAGAATTAATTGGGGTTGTAGCTTACCATTTGGAAATGCCGTCATGTCTCTCAAAAGTTCACGATGTGTTCCACGTATCACTATTGAGAAAATACATGCCTGACCCAATGCATGTACTCACCTATGAGGAAGTAGAAATGGAACCCGATCTCTCTTATTGCAAAGAGCCTGTCAAGATTCTTGATACAAGAGAAAAAAGTGCAGAGAAACTTGACGAATCATCTGGTAAAAGTTCTATGGAGAAACCATAATATGGCAGAGGCAACGTGGGAACCCGAGGAACTTATGATGAAAACCACCCAAATCATTTTTTGGAATAATATTATAGAAATTTTTAGGATGAAATTTTTTGAAGGAGGGGAGAATGTAACACTCCATGCTTCCACAGTACACTTCTCTTTGAATAATATAGTAGCACATAACTTTGAGTTCTAAGACACACAACAAACAATCAAACTAGCCGTTATGAATAGTAATACCAAATTTTTTAAATTTTTTAAATTTTATCTTTCAAAATGGAATTCACTTTTGGATTTGGAATATCGAAATTAACCTAGGGTAAAATTTTGGTATTTTTCTGAAAACATTCATATTTTGATGAATAGTGAAAATTACTAAATTTTAATTAAAAACAACTTTTTTAATCAAAATAATTAGTAGTGATAAATTATGATTTTTATTGGTTTTAAAGTATATTTAGAATATAGTTTTACCATTTAATATAATTTTGGTCATTGGACATAATTTAACAATTAAACTGGACAGAAACATGTGTCAATCTTTTGATAGTTATTATCTCTTAAAACACGCTTTTTGTTTTAACAACCGGAATTAATTTTAAATTAATTTCTTCCAATTCTATGTTTTGAATTTGGAAAAATAGATTCCATATTTGGAATTAGGATATCCAAATTGTGTAAATTGGTAACTTTTATTTTTAAATATTTTGAATAATTACTTTGCTAAACAATTTATTTACCATGGTTAAAGGATAAATCCGGTAAATAAGGGTAAAAAATAATATTATAATAATAATAAATTACCGTAAAATGTGTCCTAACTTTATTAGTTGATACATGTCTGACCATGTACATATTTGGGTTGATTTGGGGACCACATGAAGCCACTTGTTGGTGATAAGGACACTTTATATTAATTATGTTAAAGTAAATACAAAAATGACATAAGCATATATCTTTTAGAAAAAAATATTTAGATAGAGTTATATATGTTATATTTTCGATTATAAATATTAATTAAAAAGATAAAAAAAATTCCTAAATAATGGTATTTTATTTATAATATTTATAAATTTAATAATTAAATTTATATATGACACAATAATGATGCAGTATTTTCCTTATTAATGAAGGAATTATAAAAGTTAAAATAAATACAATTTGAATGTTTTGATGCCATGAAAATAATTTACTGCTTAATACTACATGTTAGGACATCTTAAATGAATTTTATTTGAACTAATAATGTTTTAATGTCTTTAACAAAAATCAATTATTGAAGAGTGTCAAAATTGACATAAATAAGTTTTTAAAACAAATATTATATTATTAATTGATATTCTATTCATAAAAATCTAACGTTCGACCAAAGGACTTATATCATGATAGTTGTATCATTAATGGACCACTTGGGGGTCTCTTGGATGTATATAGTATGTTTATGAACTATATAATATAAAAATAAAAAGTGAAATGGTAAATGTAAAACTATTTAACAAAGAGTTAAAACAAAAAAGATAAGGTTAATATAATGACCCAAACCAGTCTAAAATCTATTAGTTGAAATTATTTCGTCCCATAAACACCTTATACTTTGAATAATACACTTTGGAGCAATTAGAAACAGAATATGGATTTATTAAAAATTAATTCTTTGAGTTTTTTCTGAAGATCCCATCCTCCCCCTTATAAAAGGACACCACTTATAACCAATTATTCACACATTAAAATCCCTTTGGCTCGGCCAACCCATGATCAAATATCCTCCAAAATTCCCTCACTTCATCCTAGAGGCCTTAGTTTTATCATAATTCCAACCTAAAGATCCCTTTTGATCAAATCAAAATAAAGAACCCGAAGAAGAATTAATGTTTCCACCAACCTTTTTCAAGTTCCTTTCTTCTTCAACATCTTCATTCCTTGTTGTTTCCATTATAAAATAATAAATCCAGTATATTATATATAATGTGATATTATTATAAATATGGTACTACAATATTCATTATTATGTCCATCCTTTGAATGACATGTCCCCATACGTGCGTACGTACGGCCTACCGTCTCCACGTCTTGGTGTAATTGTTATTCAATACATTATTATTTGGATGGGTATAATAATGATGTGAAATTAATGTGAATAATAAATATTTCATGTTAATGATTCTATATATATGATATAAAATCCAATTATATATTATTTTAATATCAAAAGAATGAAATGGTCGCTCGTGGGTACGTACGGATAACCTTCTCCACGAACGCGATGAGATTCATTCCCCTTTGTATCCATTCAAGTCTTATTCTCATTTGATGATTAAAAATAATGTTTAAGGACTTAATATCATTCTGTATATGAATAATATAAATCCCATCTATAACAATTATGTCTTATATAACAAAGAATATAATGAAAAATGAAACCGTTAACACCCGAAACGATGATAATAGTAAGATATTATTAACAAATGAATGTTAAAAGATCATATATGATATAATATTAATGTATATGATTCTTGTATAATTTAGTAACAATTATTTCACCATTATACAAGAGTTTAACCTACCATTAACCAAGGAAGAGTACTAGGTAATGGTTTATTTTACAATCTCTTCATTATCCAAGGTTGTTTATACGTAATTATCTATTGGGACCTCTTTATCATCCACATCCATATTTCTCAAACATGTATTTCCAATAATTCTTACTATTTTATAGAATATGGGTTAAAGTCATTTATACCCTTGATGACTTTTATAAGAATTTTATAAAGGAATATTTCTGTCGCTTTCGAAACTAGGGCCTTTTTAACCATTTCGACAAAATTAAGGTAATAATTTCTTTTTTTAACTTATACGGAAGGTGAGGCTATTTTCTACCATTATAAACTCATCGAATCTTCCCTTACAATATGATAAGAATATTTTGAAAGAAAATGTTTTATTTTATTATTATATGACACATAAATTATTTCAAAATAGAAAGATATATTTCTCTAAAAAGAATTTTGATTTCATCTATGTCAACAACCTTTGATGGATTTTATGTTTATTTGGAGTTGATTTTTTATGATACAAAATTTCAATATTGTATTGAAGGTTTGGTGAAATTTTTGACTGTGTATGTGCTATTTTTATACCATTCGTTATTTATGGATAAAGTATTGAAATTTTGTTTGCTAGTTTTAATAAATATGTTTATGATATGTTTAAACCTTTTCATATGAGGAATTTATTGGACATAGTAAGTGACGAGTGCAGCCCGCTATAGCTCCTCAATGCATTAGTAGGTCTCATGGGAAAACTATACATGTAATTGGTTGAGGCCCTTTCCCAATTTTGATTTATTGTTTTGGTCGAGGCCTTAATCATTTTTAGACATCTTGGTCGAGGCCTTGACAAAATATTTCAGAATGTCTGGCATTATACATTCCCTCATTATGGAAAAAATATTGATGATTCATGTGGTCATTCTACTAGTAGAATACCCATGATTATATTTTATTATGGAATTATTTACTCATCTCATATTCTTTCCATAAAAGTATTCATGATTATTATTGGTAAATGCATGAGGTTTCAATTATTAACCATGCTTAATGTTTGTGTCATTTTCCCTTGTATTACTTACCCTTACTGAGCATTTGAGCTCACCCCTTTCTTATGTTTCATTTTCCCAGGATATGAAGAAGATAGTTATGAGTGACTTGAAAGAATTATTTTCGGAGGCTTGGATTTTTCCAATGGAATAAATTCGTGTTGTATTTATTTTCATGTTTTAAATTTGAACTTATGTATGAATCATGTTTCCAATAATACTAAACTGGTTAGTCTTTCGAGACATGATTTCCTTGTGACCATGCCAATGTTATTTAATAATGCACCGACTCTGGGTTATTGGGGTCATGGAGTTACAACCCACTTAGTTTGGTTCCACTTATTGGGACACATCGTAACTTTTGTAGTCATGTGATATGGAACAAATCATATAGTTTAACATCATGTGGCAAGGATTCCTATGTTGGAGGTTCCTTGTGAATGTTTTTTGGGGAAGCTATATAGATGTAGCCCATAGAACATTGAAGGGATATGAATTTCCATGTTCAATTAGACCCTTCTAGGAATGTGGTCTAGAGAGAACAAGGTTGATTTTGGGATGTTGGTTTTGAACTTTAGGTAGGCTTATTACGTATCCCGTTTAGATGTAAATCAAACCCCACATAGTTCAGCATAGGCTCATAGGGTACTATGTTCCTCTGATAGGATTATGTTGGGGATTATTCTTGAAATGTATTCCCTATAAAATATATCATGAGTAATTTTTTTATTATGATATAAGATCATAATTTGGGGCTTAATTGTAAAGAGGATGCCCAATAATTGCAATGATAGGGTCCATGATGATATTTTAACTCATTGACAATTGGGGGGCTTAACTCGGGGGTTATTCCAAAGGGGGGTTCCTGAATTAAGGAAATATGGATCGTGTATTACTCCTAAAGAGGATGCCTGAGTGAATTAGGGGTTTTTATGGGGAATAAAATCAAAGGAAGATATCCTTTGAGCACAGGACCTAAGTGGACTTCCTACGTAACCTGGTTAGAGCAAGAATTTGAGTTCTGGTAGTTTAATATGTTCAGGTGGATTATATGGGTGTTGGGATCATCAAAAACCTCTAATCCCACTTGATTATTTATCGATATGAAAAATAAGAGGATGTTAAATATTCAACAAACCACGCACTTTTCCGCCTCCATTTATGGAAGATGGTGTGCCTATGACAGAAGAGGTCGAGGTGATGGTGGATGATGGCACAAAGCAATGAACCTTTCAATGTGAAATGAAAGTGAGGTCATTGAATTCATCCTGAAAGGATAAGGGAATATTCCATAATTGATGCTATAAAATTGGGTGCTTAGTAAAGGATGATCAAATCCCATGTGGAAAGGAAAAGTGAGTGGGATCTTTATTATCCCTATTAGTAACTCGTTGCTCCGAATCTCAAAGAAAAAAGTAGATGAAAAGAAACCAATCCACATAATCCTTCATCAGGAACTCCTCAACACTATATCTATGGTAAGGCTATATATGACAATGGAAATCCAAAACCACATATAAAAAAATGACCCTAACCACGTGTTTGTAAAATTGTTGGAAACTAAAGAACATTGATATCAAAACCCAAATAAGAGGCATGAATATGTGCCTCTCCCAAAGGGTTGGAAAATCAGAGGGGTTTAGTGGAGGTTTCAACGTTATCCCTTTCAGGCATGGGAGACTATAATGGAGATGTTCTAACTAGTAATTAATTGAAGGAGGATTCATGAAAGGCAATAGAAGGATGAAGAGGTTAGGTGAACCATGGAGCAGAGATCTGGTTTCTGGCTCTTATGTATGGGGCACACAATAATCTTTAGAGACATGGTGTCACCTTAAGTAACGAAGAACCTAGAGGACTAGATTTAGGAAAAACTTTTCTAAAGCTATCATGATACTTCACAGGTATTCCTGGAAGTTGGGTGCTCAAGTTCTTATATGTGGAACTGGAGGAGTTCTTGTCTTCTTGAATTAAGGGGGGTGGGAACTTGAGGTGCACAAGTGTTATTTTTTTAACACTAAATGGACATAATTCCTATGATAATCTGATAATTTTCTCACCATAGGTGTTATGAAACTACCATGAAGTTTTTGTTATAATTGGGTGAAGTGATAGGGTGAACAGAGTAGAAATTGGGCTTTAAGATAATTCTTAAATACAAATGAAGATCTCAATAGTCTACTAATAGGAAAATTGAAGACCCTCGGTAAAGGGTGGTTTAGCGCTCAAGTTGGTTTCATGACCGTATAGGGGCGTGCAAGGGGCATACACACTTCCCATTATTTGGAAAACCTTGGGAGAATTCAAATATATAGTTTTACAAATATTGAAATACTCCATTTACTTTCTACTACATTTTTCAAGGAATTTCAATTTGTCACTTTTTTATCCATATGATGGAACAAAGTGTCAAAAACCTCAAGTATGTATTATCGCATATGTTTAATATTTTTTCCTTTACCTATTTTTAAAAATAAGATTTATTGTCTTTTAAACATTGTGGGGTTGAAGAAAGGTATTTTTAAAATATTAAAATGTTTTTTCCTTTCCTAATAATATGTTTTATCTTCGAGTACACCCTTCCTTTATATAACCTTTTTTTTCAAGGATATAACAGGTCAAATTATTTTCAAAAGTAAAAGTTTGATAAATCTTTAAATTCACCTTTTTGAAAATTTATTTTGAAAGTGACCCATTAATTTACCTTTTATAAAAATATAAAAAAAATTCTAATAACTATTTTATGGTTTTTCATCCATTACCTATTTTTTCAAAGGAAGTATTTTCTTGGATTTTATGAATAATTTTTTTAATTCTATTATACTCTTTTAAGCGGTATTCAACTCATGGTATAAAATGATAAAATTATTTATCCTATTTTATTTTGTTTCTTTGGATGTTTTATTCTTTCAAATGTGTCTTCCATATATGTAAAATTCATTTGATATTCCTTAGGTCACACAAGGGATATGTTTTATGATAAATTCCACTTTCTTTATATTGATGTATTATGATTATGATGATATAATAGATTTTTATTAAACCCTCTTCTTTACCATGGGTTAATTAAGCTATGATGAAATGAAATTTTTATGATCTTACAAAAAAATTATATATAGTTTTTATTATGTGACAGGTGTAACCCCTGAACCTATACTCCTCAAATCTCGTGTGAAAAAACAAATTCATTATATATATTCTTGGAAACCAACTTATATATCCAAAACATAACCACTAATTATAAAAATATAAATAATGAATGCTAATTCAACTTCATTTCCAATACCATTTATTTTTAGATTTTTAAAGTGAAAATAAACATCATTAACCAACAAATATCATGAATTTATCATCCCATATAATTTTTTCCATTATACTAAGAACACTTTATTCTATAAAATTTGTGCACCATCACCTATAAAACTCTACACACATGATAACCTTCTAGAAATATTATATTTATTACTCATCTTCTTAACCTAGGGAAATGGAAACTTAAGAAGGGTGATCCCAAAAAAACTCAGAAATGGAATTCCTACATAGATAGATATAAAAAAACAATGTATTATTAACATATAAAGAACAAATAAAAACCAAGTGATTCAATATAACCAATCATATGATCCTGAATTATATCCATAAATATATATTAAAAAAATTCTTGGATAACTGAAATTGTTTTCATAGTGAAGGAATACATAATTTCAGACATTATAAATCTTACCTTCATGCCTCATGGTAATACATCATAAAAAACTGTAAAGGTCTCAAGTCATAAAATTATAAATAATTGGGAAGTCATAAAAAAAACCCAATCTAGTATTTCTAATGAGATATAATGATAGGTCGAGGGGATATATAATTTTAAGGCCTATCGATTACAAATTTGGTCCAATTTATTCATCATATAGACGAAATGAATAAAAATTCAATCCATGAAAACCATTACATAGTAATAAATAAACATATGTATTGGTATAATATAAATATAGTATGTCAGTACTTTCCCTTACCGATAAATGTAATTACATCTTTATAATCCATATAGAGAAAAAACATGGGTGGTATTATTAAGGAATATCCCAAGTGCAACATAATAACATTGAATTTTTTTGATATATAAGAACAATACCTTCTTATAATGAGAACATATAATGATATCACTTAATAGGTGATGAAAAATTATATTGTTAGATACCATGAATTTAATTCCACAAATGAAAATAGTATGATAGTATTTATAAGGTAATCCATGAATTGTAACTCTGATGAAGATAAAAACATTTTAACATAAAGGGGAAATTGGATGAAAAATCATAAAAGTGCTTTTATAAAACAAATTTTATAATTTTGAAAAAATTTGAAGTTAAAAGTCAGTTTCAAAAGTCATTTTGGATGGCGTATCATGGGAAAACATTAAAAAATATTTTAAAATGAATCCTAATAATAGATCATTGATAAAATCATAAAATATTTAAATGAAAAATGTGTTGTGGTTGATAAAAATATTAATTCTAAAGGTAAATTATTTTAAATATTTATACAATTACTGTTTAATACCCCAATAATAAAAATAATATTTAAATTTGCTTTTGAGAAGATTCTTTAGGTATTATTGGACAACACAAGAGGGGGTGAATTAAGTTTCCCAATATTGTTTAGTTAAATAAAATTTAAAACATAAATTCCCAATTTTTAAAATAAAAACATTTAACAAAAATAAAAGAGATGTATATTTTTGAACATTAAAATAATTTCACAATAGCTTGATCACATCTCAGTTACGATAATCAGGAAAATTCAATAACTTCTGAAACTACTTTATTCAAATGAAACATAATATATATAATAATTCCTAAAGATAACTACTTGAGTAATTATTTTCTATATTATTCTGAAAATTGATTCTATTTCATTATTTAAAATAGAAAAAAACCAAAACATATAAATCATAGTAAATTTTAAATAAGGGATTCATTATTAATACAATATATAATCCCATATTTTTATTTATCACATGATTCCATGTAGTTTATTATAAAAAAAACTAATCCAATACTTAGATTGTGGTTTTTTGAATGAACAATACTAAGATATTCTAGGATATATAAATTCTTCTTCCACAATTAGTCATGGAGGAAAAGAATTCCGGGTCACACATGACCTCTTCCATAGATATATATGGTAGTAAAAATTAAAGGGGTTAAAGAGGGTGGCAATCACTCTTGATATTAGTATAAGAGACTATGTTATATAGATAAATAGAGTAATACAAATCACAAATAGAATGTAGAGAATCAAAATAATGATAAAGAGGTAATAAATGAGAAGATGTGGTGAATCTCAATATGAATAGAATTAGTTGTTCAAATGTCCATGACTTTTTCATTAAGAGGAGATCAAACCAGTTGAAAAGTACGTTTAGAAAAATTATGTGTCGTAAAGACTCATAAACAATTCCTTTGGGAAGAACATGTGTACTTTTATATTCCAATACTTTTCTATATAAGATTATGTGCAACATCTATATTTTCTATAACTACTTATTTGACATAAAAAGAACTTAATCCCAAAGTATCCATTAGAGAATAGTTATTGCAGCCTTAATTGCATTGAATCTATAATTAATGCTTGAAAACTAACTGTTGGAGATTTGAAAATGATCCAATACATAGATTGCCATGGTAGGATGTATTAACATAAATCATGGTCACTTTAGCATAGGGAAACTCTGCATGAGAACATCATTTCTTTATGAAATTGGTACATGTCTTCATGTGGTTAATACTCTTCTTCTCACAGTCACTTGAATTGTTCTTGTGGAAGGTATGACAATTCTTGTATTCACTAAAATAACACATGCAGTCATTATAATACATCGTGAAAATTTTCACATACCATCCCACAATAAATATGATGCTTCGGGCGATAGGCAATTTCCATCACAAAATTACATCCCGGATTGACATGGTAGGTCTATCACATCACACAATAAGTAGTATATACATAATGTAGGTTAAATATACACAAGGGAAAATGAAATTAATTTCAAGGTAAGTATAATATAGATATAATTGGACCATGGTAGATAGTTTGTTCATGTGTTCATTAATATTCATAACTTGGCCTTCATGGATAGTAGAATGTTTTCACACAATAGGTATTCTAGGTAAGTTCCATAATTGTCCATTTAATCAATTATCGTTCCAAAAAATAGTTTACAAACATAAAAAATGAAATCTATGAATAATATAATAATGATGAGTTGGTATCATTAAAATAATTATGTGTTGGTCAATTGTCTACCCCTTTTTGGTGATCACTAATCATAACATGTAAGATGAAATGAATTCAATATATTAAAGGTAAATGTAAAAAATACTTCATAAATTATTTTCTATATCATAATGAACTCAATTTAGTTATCACATTTACTCCCAATTTTGGGATTATCAAAAATTGAATTATAGAGTAAATAAACATAAAATAAGAAAATATGTAAACATAGATGAGATGAAATAATGTGTAGTCCATTAATATTTCAAAAAGTATTATAAAAAGGATTTTATATAGTATATAATAGGAAATATTCTCAGAATATTAATGTATCGTGTCCCAAATTTCAGATGGAAGGATATGATCATTTCCTTTGGATGTTGAAGTAGGGGAGGAAGATGTATTCTAAGGATTAGAAGGGGAATCTGGGTCACTAATGACTATTCATCTTGAAATTGGTCATAGATTTTTAAGTGATTGTCTAGGAGACAAGGGAAAATGGTTAATTATAGAGGATGCAGTGGATAATGTGAGGGATATATGAATGGATATAGGAGATAGAATAATTTTATGAGGTGTGTAAGGATATTGTTCTATTATCCTGGTAAAATCATTGAGATCTCAATAACCTTGCTCCAATGCATGAAGAATGTCTTCTCTATTCCTCATAAAGTATTCTAAAACTGGGGTCAACACCTTGAGCTTCTCGACATGTGATTTAAAGGATTGAGTTAGAGGTCGAATATTAAGATCTAAAGAAATATTTCTGAACATTATATTCAAATATGACTAGGTAAAGATACATCTATGGTATAAATAAATGGGATTCTTTGTTGTTTCCCTATCTTAACCTTATTTCATGACATATTTATTGATGATATCATAGGTTTTAGCAGTATGTGTTTGAAATCCATCAATTATTGATTCTCTGGTATTCTTATAATCTTCAAATACAACCTTTAAATCGTCTATAATGAGGTCTCTAATCCTATCATCATCAATAGAGGGATGAACGTGAGGATTAGGAGGAGAAAAATCAGCAGCAGATGGAGATGCCTGAAGGGATAAAGTCATATACCACTGGTCATACCACACTGTCATATCTTGGAGGTTTACTTGTAGAGCACCTAAATGTTCCTGAAGTTATTGAATATCATTTCCCACTAAATTCATCTCAAGATAATAATTGAATTTAATATGAAAATTACTAACATAATTATCCTTTAAATATTGGTTTTTATGTCATATCATATGAATTTACAAAACTAATAAACACTTCCTTGAAAACAATATAAAATATGATTTGAATTAAATGAAATAGACCTTTGTAACATATAACTTAAAAAGAATTGAAACAATTATATTGGTAGGTGGTTCAAAATCCTATTACCAAAAATCCAACTCAACTAAATATTCCACTGATCTAGCTCTAACAAGATGATCCTTATTTCTAACAACAGCATAAATTTCTTCATCATGAATTTCATGATTACCAACCATAACATATTCACCATAAGCACTACCTTGATAAGTTTCCTCACCTACTTTGGTCAGAGTAGGGGATATGGAATTTATTTCATTATACTTTTACACACCTATTATTTCAATTAAGTTATTTTTAATGTAAAAATAATGTTTCAATTGAATAATTTATAATTACTAATAATTTTTTATTTAATTATTAAAGCTCTAAATTTGATGATAAAATATTAATTTATTGAACTGTTTAGTTAGTTAGTTAATTTATTGTAATATAAATAATTCTTTTAACCCTTTATTTTTTATAATTATTGTCTGTGTTGACATTATTTTAGTCAATCAGTCATTTATTTGAGTTACAAATAACAATTTTTAATATTTATTATTATTAATCTATTCATTTATTTTAATTTATTTTTTTTATCAAATAAATAAATTTTAGTATTTTTATCCATTCTAATTTTCAAACAAATTTAATCATTCTATTAACTAATTGTTTTTCTAATTAATTAATTTCCTTGTGTAATTATTTTTTCATAATTTAATGTTTATAATTCCTAAATAGATTTATTCTTTCTCTAATTTTTTAAAATAGTAGATTTTTATTTTTTTGATTTTATATATTTATTTTTCTATAATTAATTTTCATAGGCTTATTTTTTTTGGAAAAGTAAGTGACGTGGTAAGTATACTGGCCACACAAATAAGGATCATGATCAAAATACTGACCATGAGAACACCTCACATGAGTAAATTGGGATGATACCGTATGAAGTTGATAGTAAGTATATTGATATTGTATAAAGGGAGGACACAAACCATGGCTTTAAATTTTCAACGGACCATGTCAAATGAAGTTACATTGTGTTTTTAGGATACCTTCCATGAGGGTTCAGGTACTTACATTGAACCGACCTACCATACAGAGATTAAGTGAACATGAGAATAAATTTTCCAACCCACTATGCCAACTTATTTTATGCCAAAAGCGTTACATCATCCTTCATGATCACTTCCACTACATACTTACTTTATAAAAGAACCTCCAACTGGCCATAATTTTGTTTCTACACAAACTGTGTGTGGTTTTAAAGAACATCAAGACAAATTTCATGTGATGTATCAACACCAAGCCATGTCTAGAGTCTATGGAAGCTGAACTAGTCGATTCCTGGACTCAAGTAGATATGATGATTATCTCTCAATAGATCTGGGCCACCATCACCACCCACCATTATAGATTTAAAGCTCCACCTTGATTACTTTTTGAAAATGATGATTGAATAATTCCAAGAAACCAATGTCAAACAAAGATTTTTTTTCTTGATTGATAATATTAAAAGAGACTTGTTGTCTATTTTGTGTTGTGGATAATGACTTTGAAGTTAAAGACATGTTCTGTGTAAGAACCCGGTTCTTATTTCTGAGATACGGGTTTCTTATTTTCTCTTTTACTAAAGTGTCTTTGAGAAAATATGGAAAAGGGGAAAAATACAAAATTTTGGAAAGTACACGCCGTGTACATTGTCCACACGCCGTGTACATTTGGCTGTATGGGATAAGTACACAGGGCGTGTGGCCGTGCTGGGGATGAAGGGTGTAGGAACCGACTACACGCCATGTAGTGGTCCTTTACACGCCGTGTAGTCAGTCGGCAGGAAAATAGTAAGGCGGTGGCCAACTGTGGGGCAGCACATGCCGTGTACTCACAAAGACACGCCGTGTAGTCACATCAATAGGTGAATAGTGCCATGTTGGCGGGAAGCCACCGAAGGAACAATTTAAAAATGGGAAGTACACGCTGTGTACTTGGAAGTACACACCGTGTACTTTGTTTTTTTCACATAAAATGAGTATTAGCCTCCCCTGTTCACTAGGAAGGCTTTGAATGGGAAGAGGGAGCTCGAGAGAGAAGGCCGAAGCTTCGAAGATCCACCGGGCATTTGTCAGGAAATCTGTTTCTGCCTCAGACGATCTTGTTGGAACCGCGCAGGTAAGCCCTCTTACCTCCTAGTGTGTCTCGTGCAAATTATTCCCCTAATGGAAGTGATTCAAGTTTAAGAGAGTTTCATTCTTCGTTAGATCTACATAGTTCTTGGGAGTTTTTGGAATCGGCATTCACGTATAATGTTCGTTGACGTTTAAGGTAGGTGGCTTGGTGTTTATTTCCAACTGTCATGCGTTTTGTGTGTTTTTGAGCTACGAACCCATATTTGGGGTGTCGTGTGGCTGAGTCTATGGCTATATTAAAGACCTAAAATTTTATATTTGATTAAATAAAGTTGTAAAATTGTTTCTTGGGATCATTCCTTGGATCCAGGACCATCTCGTGGGGTGCGTTCCTCTATTTACCCGTTTTTCCAAGATACCCGAGGGTGTTCCATGTTTAAATTATGCATTACATTTTCCTTGAGAGGAATTGTATGTAAATTTCATGCTTATATTTTGGGCATGACCCGATTACTTATGCCTGAGGGCGGTGGTTTACTAAAGCGCGAGGGCATGACTGAATTTCTCTTGAGTGAAACCTTTCGTGCCTGAGGGCTGTGACTTCTGTGCCTAAGGGAGACACTTCGTACGCCTGTGGGCAATTTCTGTTAGGACTTTGGGAAATACCTTTGGGTTGGATTCTGATTACCTGAGGGTAAGGTTTTACATGTCTGAGGATTTTTCCTGTTTACATAGATTATTCACAGTGGTGATATTTTAAATTAAAGGATTAAATGGATAGTAAAATGGAAATATAATTGGTTAAGTTAGTTACTTTGTAGTACTTATTACTTTATTTCATTTTAATATTGCACACTATTATTGCATTTTTTACACACAGTTGAGCACGAGCCTTTGGTTGGTGCCTGCTGAGATATATTTCTCACACCCTGTTTGGGTCACGCTTTTCGGCCCATAATGATTACATTTCTGCAGGTATAGATAAGGGTAAGGGTCATTATAGAGGTACTTGATTGCTGCTGGAGTGTAGGAGAACATGGGATTGAGAATTGTCTCGTAATTCCACGAGTTGTTCTATTTTTCTTTTTTGTACTTGTACTCTGTATTGCATTGTGCTGCTATGTAACATGTTCGGGCTGTTTTCTTATAATTGGAGACATGTTGCATCATATCTATATTTCTGGTTGGATATATCTACTGCAGTTGTTATTCCAGTTGTGTATGGTTTACTACTTCCACTGTTGCTGTATGTTTTATTTCATTCTGATGCGCTACACTTTGATAAATGAGGGCATTGTTTCCCCACTATCTGACTTGGGACCTTGCTGCTAGTCTGCAACCTCTGGCGTTTGGGGAAATGCGCTTGAGGTCACGTGGCGAACCGGGTTCGGGGCACCCATTGAGTGGCACCCAGAACCGGGATGTTACAACGTGGTATCAGAGGATGTTATTTTCTTTGACATACTATTTGGAGCCTTAGTCCGGGATAGGAAGGAACAGTAGTTGGTAATAAGTTGTGCCCGAGCATAGCTAACCCGTGTACAGGGAAAAGACAATTTACCTCGTATTAAAATTTTACTGTCCTTTCAATTTATAGTTTATTTGTTTTCACCGAAGGGTGACACACTTGTATTGTTCTATTTAAATTTTACTCATGGGTTCTATTTAGTTGAAACCCAATGAGATGAGGGTATTCCATCTCATGCATCATTTAGGCACATACTAGAAATCACATGTCATGCATAGTTCCATGCCAGGTAGGTGAATTAGAAATTGCATGTTGTTGTGATAGTTGTAATGCTAGAAAATCATGCTGTTGTGATAAATACTTGATAAATACCTGCTATGTGATAGGGTATTGTGGTATAAACTTGTTAAAATAATAGACACCAAACTTTGGACATTGGGGAGTATGGGCCCCCATTGACCGGAATTTGGTGGATCATTGACTGTTTATTATGTTATAACACAGATAAGCTCTCAAAATTTGATTCGTGGGGAGTATGGGCACTCACGGATCGGAATTTGGCACTCAGGTGTTGTTTTTCAGTGTTTTCAGGGTTTCAGGGAATTTTCGGAGGCATACTGTCTAGAAAACCTAGTACACACACTATGAATTACCTTCAACATGCCGTGTATGGTCTTCTATTCAGGAAGAAAAATAAACATTTTGAGAACACGCCTTGTACCCAGAGTATACACCATGTAGTCCCTTCCCGTGTCACAACCCATGTGGGCAGCGACATGGGGAAGGGACGAGCTTGGGGAAAACACGCCGTTTAGTTTATGTACACGTCGTGTAGTGTTGACCCGATGTCCGTCGTGTAACTAAAACACGGGCGGAGGAAACCTAAACACATACACTCTGTGTCCCCTGTGGAACACGCCATGTAGTGTGACCTGGGAACCCTGCCGTGTAACTAACAACACGGGTTGGGGAAATCCTTTCTAGAACACGTCGTGTGTATATAGAACATGTCGTGTAGTTTGAGCCGTGTAAATCAGTCGTGCAACTAATAACACGGTTCGGCGGAGCTCGTCTAGTACACGCCGTATACCTGTGGGACACGCCGTGTAGTCTTGTCTGAGGACAGACTGTGTGGAGTAAGCCGTGTGGCTGGGAAACGAGGTGGTGTACATGCCGTGTGTGGGTGTAACACGCCGTGTAGTGTCAAGATGAGTTGTCGGCCGTGTCCCAAGCAACACAGGTAGTGGGAAATAACACCATACACGCCGTATAGATAATATACACAACGTGTAGTTTTGTTCAAATGGGAGCCATGTGGATTAGATGTGTAGAAGGACCAGGGTAGGGGAAGAGAAGTCAGGTACACGCCGTGTAGTCGGTATACACGTCGTGTAGTCTTGTTTTTCAGATTTTGAATGCCTTCTTCCTTCTGTTCCATCTTGGATTCTTCATTTTTGGACTTGACAATCATGAATCTAAGGCGGGTTTTTGACCTTGTAGTGTCATTCCGCCTAGATGACCGCGTGTTGTTCACTAGGAGAGTGAAATGAGTATACTCCAGAGATGGTGGGCCATGGGCTACAAGTTGATCCACCAGCAGAGCCAGATGCAGCACCAGCTGCTATACTGGACACAAGCGTGGAGGCACAGTTCTGTGAAGACTTATTGCGGTTCAGGCAGACCTTTCAGGGAGCACCACAGGCTTCCACATCTATGGCGGAGCTGACTCGTATCTTCCCGAATTAGAATCTGCCTAAGTTTTCAGGGTATGGAGGACCACAAGATGAAGAGTCTTGGCTAGGATCAATGTAGACTATTTTTGGGCATCTTGAGATGCCTCCAGGGCAGAGGGTCAAGCTCGCGACATACATGATGTGTGATTCCGCCAAGAGGTTGTGGGATGTTACCACCCAGTCATACCATCATAGAGACATGGCGTGGAATGATTTTTAGGATGTCTTCTATGAATTTTTCTTTCGAGAGATGTTGCGAGCAGATAGAGGTCGAGAGTTCATGAATCTGCTGCAGGGCGTTATGTCGGTGATGGACTATTCTTCTCACTTTAGCGAGCTTCAGCGTTTTGCATCCGTGCTGGTGGGTGATGAGACGTTGAGATCCAGATGATTTATGGTTGGTCTTCGGTATGACATCCGAGCACTGGTGAATGTTTTCAGGTTGCCTACTGTACATTCCATTATGAACAAGGCACTGATTACTGAAAGGAACCTACAGGAAGCTAGAGGTGTGGGCCAAGGCGGTTCAGTACGATTTATTGGTACTATTTGTACTGGTAAGAGGAATAGGTAGACGGACTTCTCTCAGGGTGGCAGTACAAGCCAGACAGTTTCTTTAGGTGGGCTGGTCAGGTGCTACCAGTGTGGTAAAGAGGGGAACAAGAGACCGTAGTGTCAACGAGACCCAGTGGAGTGTCGAGCTTGTGGCAAGATGGGTCATCTACAGCGCTTTTGCAGGGCGTTTCCACCAATGGATATGGAGAGCGGTTCTGTGCATACTTCGAGTGCGGGAGTAGGACCGGTGGCTTATTACCAGTTAGGGAACTGGAATATGTCAGGGCGTGCAGGCAGATAGGGTGGTGATGGCTATGGTAGCTAGACACCAGGATCTCAGAGGCAGTTGGGCGGGATAACTCAGGGGAGTCAGGCTGTGTCGCAGGGCTATGACACTGGGTAGACATATGCGGTGCAACAGACCCAGCATAAGCAGGATCCCATACCTTCTATTGTCAAAGATACTATTCTAGTAGCTTCTGTCTTATCTTAAGTACTTTTTGATACGGGTGCTACATATAGTTTCATATATATACTCGTAGTGGAGAGCCTTAGGCTCTGTGTTTCTACTTCTTCTGATAACATGATGCTAGACACTCCGTTCGGGACTAGAACGGCATGTGTGTGTCTGTGCAAGGAGTACCCCCTTAAGGTTGGTGGGTGTCACTTCCTTTGGGACCTCTATGTCGTAGAGATGAAGAGCTATGATGTCATTCTCAGGATGGACAGGTTGGTTCCCCTTTGAGCCTTTGTAGATTTTTATCGTCGCAGGATGAGTTTCACATCACCAGAGGGTGGAGAGTTTCTATACAAGGGTGAATGGGATGTTCAGGAGAGTCGAGCTGGACCAGAGAATTATGGGCGAGGTAGAGTCGCTTCCCATATTGCGATTTTATATCTAGATGACCAGGGGACTTGTCAAAAGTATTTCCCTCCAGTGGTTGATCGTTTCAGGTATGTCTTCCCAGACGACTTTTCAGGTCTTCCTCCGAAGCGTGAGGTGGATTTCTCTATCAAGCTTATTCCAGGTGAATCACCAGTGTCCATTCCTCCATATAGGATTGCCACACCTGAGTTGCAGGAGCTCAAGAGGCAGTTAGAGGAGTTACAGTAATGGGGCTTTATCCGACCTAGTACTTCTTCGTGGGGTTCTCCGATCCTTTTTGTGATGAAGGCGGTCGGTACCCTCAGACTTTGTGTGGATTATTGGAAGCTGAACCAGTTGACGGTTAAGAACCAATATCCCGTTACAAGTATTGATGATATTTTTGATCAACTTTGTTGAGCACGAGTGTTCTCTAATATTGACTTGAGGTCAGGATATCATCAGCTACACGTTAGACCATCTGATATACCTCTCACGTCTTTCAGCAGCATGTATAGTCTGTATAAGTACTTGGTTATGCCGTTCAGACTCACGAACGTGGAAGACGTTTTCATGGCTCGGATGAATCGTGTATTCCATCCATACCTTGACTCTTTTTTGGTAGTATTCATGGACGAAATTTTGGTGTACTCTCACACTCGACACAACCATGCCACCCATCTTGAGATCGTATTGAGTACATTGAGAGAGCATCAGCTATATTCTAAGCTCTCCAAGTGCCACTTTTGGATGGACCAGATACATTTCCCGGATCATATCATCTCAGAGGTAGGATTTTCAGTAGACCCAGAGAAGGTGAGAGTAGTAGTTTCTTGTGAGAAACCTAAGAACTTTTTTGAGATACAAAGTTTCTTAGGGCTGGATGTTTACTACATAGGCTTTATACAGGACTTCTCCCGCTTAGCATTGTCGTTGAAAGGTTTGACAAATAAGGGTGTGAAGTTTGTTTGGTCAGAAGCTTGCGAGACAACATTTCATGACCTGAAAGGAAAGTTGACATCAACACTGATCCTGATACACCCAGAGTAGGGGAGGAGCTATACAGTTTACTGTGAGGCATGAGGGATTGGGCTGGGAGCTGTGTTGATTCTAGGAGATCGAGTTGTTGTGTACGGGACTCGGCAGTTGAGGCCACATGAGAGGAATTACCCGACACCTGATCTCGAGTTGGCTGCAGTTGTTCATGCGTTGTGCTGTTGGAGACATTTTCTATTGGGAGAGCATTTTGTGGATTTCACTGACCACAAAAGTCTCAAATGTATCTTCACCCAGTGTGACATGAACCTGAGGTAGAAAAGGTGGGTTGAGTACCTATATTCCTTCAATTTTGAGATTGCCTAAACACCTGGTAAAGGTAATGCAGTAGCTGATGCACTGAGCAAGAAGACTCAGATACAGGAAGTGTAGGAGGCCAGTGGTGAATTGCAGATTATGGATTTGTTCTCCGAGATGCGTTTGGTGGTGCATTACAGTCGGGGGAAAACCTATCATTCATCTTTAGATGTGACTTTTACTCTCCTGGATAGAGTGAGGATGAGAAAACTATCTAATTCAGAAGGCCCAGTTCTACGAGAGTCGGTGGCATGTGAGGACCCTCTTCCTAGTTTGACGATGGGCAATGATGAGGTTCTGAGTTTCCATGGACGACTGTGGGTTCAAGGGGATATACGCGAGGAGCTGATGGGAGAGTTTCGTGCTTTGGCTTGGGCAGTTCATCCCGGGGTTACCAAGATGTACCATGAATTGAGACGTCAGTACTGGTGGACGGGTATGAAGAGAGATGTAGCTGGTTTTGTTACGAGGTGTTCCACCTATCAGCTGGTGAAGGCGGAGAATTAGAGACCATCTTACAAATCCTAGAGTGGAAATGGGATGATGTCACGATGGATTTTGTTACTGGATTACCGAGGTCACCTCGAGGCAATGATGTCATATGGGTTGTTGTGGAAAAACTCACAAAGGTAGATCACTTTCTACCGATCGAGGAGACCTTTGGTGTTGACGAGCTCAGGAAGTTGTATATCCGAGAGATCGTATGTCTTCATGGGGTCCCTCGTTCTATCATTTCAGATAGGAACACACATTTTATGTCTCGTTTCTGGCAGAGTTTTCCAAGGGAACTGGGTATATAGTTGCATCGGAGCACAACTTAACAACCATAGATAGATGTCCAGTCAAAGCGTACGATACAGGTGCTGGAGGACATGTTGTGAGAATGCATCCTAGACTTTGGGGTCTCTTGGGAGAAGCATATACCCCTAGTCGAGTTTGCCTATAATAACATCTTTCAAGAAACTATAGAGATGGAACCTTATGAGGCTTTATATGGTAGTCCATTTCATTCACCCTTATGCTAGTTAGAGGCAGGTGATGCAGCTTTACTGGGACCACGTCTCATGCAGGAGACTTCTGAGCAGGTTCAGTTGATTCAGAAGCAGATGGCTACAACACAGTCTCGTCATAAATCATATGCTGATTGGCGCAGATGACCTTTGGATTTCGTGGTCGGGGGTCAGGTTTTCTTGTGTGTTTCACTGAGGCTGGGACACAAGTGGATCATGAGATAAGGTAAACTTTCACCGAGGTATGTGGGGCCATTTGAGATTCTTGAGAGAGTCGGTCTGGTTGCCGATCGGTTGTAGTTACCTCAGAGGTACCGAGCCATGCACAACGTCTTCCATGTATCTCAGTTGCATCTCTATAATTCAGACCCATATCACATCCTTCAGACCGAGGAGGTTGAGATTGATTTAGATGCATCCTTTTAGGAGCACTTGATTAGTATCGTTTACAGGAGCACGAAGGTTCTCCGAGGCTGGTCAGTTCCTCTCATACGGGTGATATTGAAACATGGATGAGTTCATGATGAAACCTGGGATAAGGAGACTGATGTACATGCTCAGTGGCTGGAGTTTTTCATGGCTTTCTCTTCGGCACCTTTGTAAAGGCAATTCGGGGACGAATTGCTTTAAGGGGGGAAGTTTGTAAGAACCTGGTTCTTATTTCTGAGGTATGGGTTTCTACTTTTCTCTTTTTCTTAAGTGTTTTTGAGAAAATATAGAAAATGGGGAAAAATCCCAAATTCAAGAAAGTACACACCGTGTACTTTGTCCACACGTCGTGAACTTTTGGCCGTGTGGGATAAGTACACAGGAAGTGTGGCCATGCTGGGGATGAAGGGTGTAGGAACTGACTACAGACCGTGTAGTGGTCCTTTACACACCATGTAGCAGTCGACAGGCATATAGTAAGGTGGTGGCCAACTATGGGGAAACACACGCCATGAACTCACGAAGACACACCGTGTAGTCATGTCGGCAGGTGAATAGTGCCACGCTGGCGGGAAGCCGCGAGAAGAAAATTTTGAAAAGGGGAAGTACACGCCATGTACTTGGAAGTACAAGCCGTATACATTGTTTTTTTCTCTTAAAATTGGAAGTAGCCTCCTATGTTCATAGGAAAGGCTTAAAACAGGAATAGGGAGATCAGGAGAGAAGGCCGAAGCTTCAGAGATCCATCGGGCATTCGTCAGGAATCTATTTCCGTCTCGGACGATCTCGTTGGAACCGCGTGAGTAAACCCTCTCACCTCCTAGGGTGTCTATTGCCAATTACTCCCCTAATGGATGTTCTTCATGTTTAAGAAAGTTTCATTCTTTGGCATATCTATGTCGTTCTTGGGAATTTCTGGAATCGACATTCACATATAACGTTCGTTGACGTTTATGGTAGGTGGCTTGGTGTTTATTTCCAACTGTCGTGTGTTTTGTGTGTTTTTGAGCTATGAACCCATATTTGGGGTGTCGTGTCGCTGAGGTCATGGCTATATTAAATGCCTATAATTGTATAAATGATTAAATAAAGTTGTAAAACTATTGCTTGGGATCATTTCTTGGATCCAAGACCATCCCGTGGGGTGCGTTCCTCTGTTTAGCCGTTTGGCCAGGATACCCGAGAGTGTTCCATGTTTAAATTCTGCATTACTTTTTCTTTGAGAGGTATTGTATGTTAATTTCATGATGATATGTTAGGAATGACCCAGTTACTTATTCCTGAGGGCGGTGGTTTACTATAGCCTGAGGGCTTGACTGAATTTCTCCTTAGAGAAACCTTTCATGCCTGAGGGCTGTGACTTCTGTGCCTGAGGGCGACACTTCGTACGCCTGAGGGAAATTTATTTTATGCCTGAGGGCAATACCTGCGGGTTGGATTCTGATTACTTGAGGTGAAGGTTTTACATGTATGAGGACATGGGCTGTTTACTTATATTATTTAATGTGGTTATATTTTAAATTAAATGATTAAATGGATATTAAAATGGAACTATAATTGGTTAAGTTAGTTACTTTTTAGTACTGCTTATATTATTTCATTTTACTACTGCACACTATTATGGCATGATTTACACATAGTTGAGAACGGGCCTTTGGTGGGTGCCTACTGAGATATATTTCTCACACCTTATTTGGGTCACACTTTTCAGCCCAAAAAGATTTCGTTTCTACAGGTACAGATAAGGTCATGCGTCCTTATACAGGTTCATTATTACTGCTAGATTGTAGGAGAGAATGTGACCGATAATTGGCTCGCGATGCCATGGGCTGTTCTATTTTTCTTTTCTGTACATGTACTCTATATTGCATTGTACTACTATGTAACATGTTCTGGATGTTTTCTTAGAATTAGTGACATATTGCATCATATCTATATTTATAGTTGGATATATCTACTACAGTTGTTATTCCAATTGTGTGTGGTTTACTTCTTCTGCTATTTCTGTATGTTTTATTTCATTCCGATGTGCTACACATTGACAAATGAGGGAAATGTTTCCCCACTATTAGACCTGGGCCCTCACTGTTAGTTGGCAGCCTCTGGCATTTCAGGAAATGCTCTTGAGGTCACGTGGTGAACCGTGTTCGGGGCACCTATTGAGTGTCACCCAGAACTAGGACGTTACATTCTGAAATTGACCTCAAATGGTGAATCATAGATTAAATTCCATTGAATAATTTCCATTAAAGAATGATGTTGATTCATTTCGAGGATAAAGAATATGAATTTGAATCCATTAAGGCTTAATAAAGAAACCAACAACAATCAGATAAGTAGTTTAGCTGCTTGACGTTGGTCCCTAACTGAGAACCATATTTCAAATATAGTACTTTTTTGAAGAAAAAGGATAAGCAATAAAAATCCTTGTGATGTGGTGGTAATAAAAAAATAAGAGCACACTCCATATACTTGTCATTTTTTATCAAATAAATATCTACCACTTTTTATGCCTTTCAAACCTCATCATGGGTTCAAGCATTCATTTTCATAAAGGAAATAATATCGAAATTAATGATCTATTATGAAAAAGACTTCGAAACCAATAGACTATAGATGATATCAATTGATTCCATATATATAGAATAAAATATTTCCATTTATGTTTATTATTTTAGTGTTCTGCATTGAGACATGCACCATTCCCTTTTAAGATGAAGTCTGTTAAAGAATGAATTTGAAGATAATTTGAGAATTCTTGAATTTGGTTGTGATATTTTTGTGGATAACTATGTTTGGAAGAAGAAATTGGTTTTATATTATGGTGATTTTTCTAGTAAAAATTAAGAATTCATATTATGTAAAAAACAAAGGTACAAATTTGGTTTTATCCGAGCGTAATTAAATAACAAGATACTTATAAAGTGTTGAAGAGTCCTCGAATAAAATAATAAATATATTTTTCATATAAGGATTACTATTAAAATAAAATGAAAATGGGAACATGGACTTGAGATTTGCACAAGAATATTCTGGAAAGAATCGAAATAGATCAACCTTAAATTTAGCTAGGATGGAAATCATATGTTCTTATCATTTAGAGATTCGGTTTTCTAGTATAGGAATATTCACGAAGTGGTTAAGCATTGGGGGAATGACCATGTTCAATGAGAATAAATTTTTATTACAAATTCACACACATAACCTGAGGATGATAATGAACCTTGAAAGAAATCCATGTTGAAGTTATGGAATTATTAAAAATAAGTTACGGTGAGCGCAAAATTTTGAGGGGTGAAAAAAATTCCTATTAAAAAGGGGAGGTAACATCCATATCAAGATCCATCATCCAAAAATTAACAAATATATAAGAGTAAGATGACCATAATAGGATCTATATTTTGAGGTCGATGGAGGAGATAACATCACCAGATATTATCCTTCTTATTTTTCTTTCTTTCATTTTGGATATCTATTTTCACTTTCATGAGTATCTAGATTTCTTCGGGGAATTAGGAATGGATGAACTAAATTTCAATTATCCATATTAATTTTATTGATATATATTTTTAGGGTGTTATAATCTATATTTTATTTCTCATTCAATTACAATAATCATTTCACATTACTCAATAACTAACAAGAGATGATAGTGAATAATTCCATCATGGATCATCAATTGAACTATTAAAAATTAGAAAATTATAATTAATCCCTTGCATATATTGAATAGACTAATTTTAAATTTATGGATGAGTGTTCAAAACTAAATGAGGTTCACTAAGATATGGATGCTTATTGAAGGGATATCTCATTGAATATCCATTATTTCTCAAATCATTGAATAATTATATTAATTTCAGAATAATTAGATAATATAATTTTTTATCAATTGATAATACTTCTAGGAAACTAATTTCATTAAATGGATTATCTCACATTCTCAATAATTATCACTACTTCTGACACCAATTTCATTGTTTTCACTAAACCCTATAATCATTTCACTATTTCAGAGTTTTTGGTTATTTTTTGTTGTTATATAAGTTATTTATTTATTTATTTATTGTTAATAACACACCACCAACCTTCCCTATGGATTTGACACACAATTTACCATTATACTAGTTTTATGTTGTATGTAAGGTAGTAGAAATACTAAATTTTAATGGACCAAGTAACATTTGAAAACATTTCTTGGCTATATTTCTAGAGATGGAATGTGTGAACAAGTTAAAAGAAAAAAGTAAAGAAATAAAAAAATAAAAAATGTTTCAAAAAATTATGTAAATTGTTTTCCCCAAACTATTCACATATTGTATGCACACATGAACTTCTAAGTAAAAACTAGAAACCCCAATAACTAAAATCAATTATGACTATTATTTATTTAGAGAAAAAACAAATTCTCAAATCAATGGTATGGAGGGTTTGGTTTATAAAATAACTACAATTTTTAATGAGAAACTGAACTTAGATCAGCCCACAGTTCCTACACCAGAGACACCTAGAGCCAGTGTGTTTCAAATACCTATCATTTCAAGAAATCCATCTTTAATTAGGTTCTTTCCAAGGTCTAGGAATTTTGATATTAAGATGTCTCATCTATCACAGATTTGATCATTCAATGGTCTAACAAAAGGGTATTCATTGTAATTTTTAATATGTTTTTATCATTATCACAAATAATTACTTCTATAACATCTGAGTTAAGAATATTTGAGGACGATGATTTTCCCATTCTATTTAAAGGGGTGGCATAGGGCATGGTTCGGGAACCTGGATGATGAAATGTTTCAAACCTAGATAAGACATTTTAGTTTTTTTATTCCAAATTTTTACCTCAATACCATCACCACTGAATTTACAAATACTATAAATGGGTTCATCTAGAATGAGGTAGAGTTGTTTCACAAGGCATGGGATATGTTTAGAAGTGTTATTAGGCAGATTCCCAATCATCGTTTATCTCCCCACTTGCTTATTATTACATATTAATAATCCCTCACTCTTTATATTGAGAACCTAGTGGACTAATTAGGTGGTGGAGAATTATATGATTTCAATTTTGTTAGTATTATGAAATTGATTGATAATGTAGCCTAAAAGTACCAACAAAAGTTTATTAGGAATAGAAATATTCATATGGATGAATCTAATACTCAATAAAATATTGTTAATGAACAAACAATTAGATATTAGTGTTATCAGTGTGGAATGTTTGGTTATAATAAAAACGGTTGTCCTAACTTTTACCTCCATGTATAGCTTGAGGAGAATGGTCTATTTTTATATTATAGAGCTATAAATTAGGGTTCTAATGGTCCATTATATTACCATTAAAACTCTAGAAACAAAATTACCCAAACTATCTTGGAATGAATTAATTTTAATTAAATAGTTAACATCCCCATATTACCAATCATAGCCCCCAACTTTTAACTCAAATCAATATGGGAATGAATCTTCAAATACTCAAGGTGAAATTAATGATATACTGCAAAAGGTCATGGGATTAATTTGTCCATTATAAATGGATACAGACTCTAGGATTTATAACCTAAAACATTAAATGTGTCATATGGCGAGAGATTTAGGTGGAAGAGACAAGGTAAAGCTACCAAACAAAATTGAGAAAACCCAAGATAGAATGTGATGTCATTAAAAACTAGGTTAGGTATAAAAATTAATGAAGTAGTTAAGGAATATTCTAGGGATGAAGAAAATAATGTTCAATCCAAAACTAGAAATAAAAATCTATAAAATTCCATATTTGGAAATTTAGATATATCTGAAAAATATGATAAAAATATCAAACCTTCACATGAGAAAACCATAAAAAAATAAAATTAATTGGGAGTTAATCAATTATGAAAATAATAAAGTTAGGTTTGATTATGAGGACAACAATCCATATATTTTGAAGAATTTTCCCCTTACCTTCCTTTTTCTACAGTGGATGAAAAATAATAATGAACCAGATTTCCTTGAATTTAATCAAATTTTTAGAATATTAAATGTTAAAATTTCATTTATAGAGGCATGGAAAAAATAACTTCATAAATTAAATTTATTAAGTGATTATAATAAAAAATGAGGGACTGATGTGAGAGATCAATAGATAATTTAAAATATTATTTTAGTTCCACAGATCAAAAGAATATTCCTCCAAAACTAATTTACTTTAAATGATCTATTATTTATTGTAAAATTTGTTGGGTTGATTAGATTATGTGATTGTGTGATAATATAGATATCGTTAACCTTATTCTCTACTCCTTGTATAAAAATTTGGGTCTTAGGTAGCTGAAACAAACATCAGTTTCACTATATCAAGATGAAAGGTAAATTCCCTATATATATGGGAGGGTAGATGAATTATTAATTGATTTTAGTAAAATATATTTTCCCACAAAATTTTTTATTCTTTATATTAAGTGTGATAACATGGATCTAAAAATTTTAGGTAAGCCATTCTTATCGACATATAGGGATATTATTAATGTCTATTAAGTTAATCTTTCCATTTCAGATAATGATGACCAATAAGAATTTAATTTTGATGAATATTCATCACTTGAGATGATTTTAAAGTTCATTTATATTGTGGGTGACATGTTGATATCTAATGTTAGAAAGGAAAATCATCATCCTTTTGATGATTTTATCACTGAACCTTCTGATGAACATTTAAAACCATATTTTATTGAATTGGAGTCCCCATTTGAGCTTTAAAGGATGTGGAAAATTGATAATCAAATTATAAAATATGTTTATCAAGACCATAATTGTGTACTTTATAACCAAGTTATCTTGTTGATAACATTTTTCATTCTATTCTATGATTAAGCCCTTCCCATGCACCAGACCATAAATATTCTTCCTGAACCTACTAATATGAGGAAATAAATACCTATTTATATTGATTAATATACTATAAATGAATTTTATATGGTTGAGGATGAGTCTATTTTTAGTTTTTCAACTTGGAGTTAACGGTGAGTTTTCATAGTCTTCTAAGAGTGGGTTAGTGGTGTATCTGGAAATTTTACCACATGTAAACATCAGAATTGTACCTAATCTTTTATATCAGATGAATGATGATATTTTTTACATGACTTAGAAAATTTATTATAATAGCGTGGAAAATCATCAATTGCTTAAATTGCAGAAGTTTCCTATAAGAGACATTCAATTGTTGATAATGATCTTCCTATTTTCACTATTGTTTTTCATCCTAGGGTTATAATTCCCTCAAGTTTGGGGAAGAGTGGTGATGGGTGAAATAAAAATTGAGCCTACTTTTTTATATTTTAGGATGAGTTTTTTCTCTGTTTTTGATCCATTAAATGATAATCTAGATTTTTTTTTTCTATTTATAGAATGATTCTTGGTCATATTATTGCTTGGTTTTATTTAAAATACTTTAGGTTGCTGAGTTAAGGAATTAATATGTGAACTTGTTCAATTTTAAAAATAATATATTGAAAACTCAATTAATAATGATTCATAACAATTGAATGAAAATAGTTGAAACCCATTCTGGGATAGAGTCTGTATGGGGACTATAAAACTATTATTATATGGAAGCAAACCAATGATTTTCATGTTTTTCACTTTTACTTTTTATTTTAATAAATTATTATTGCTCAATTGTATATATCCTTGAGTTAAAGTACTAATGTTTATATAGATTCATTGATATATTCATTCTTACATATTATTTATATTCATCTGAATGTATCGGTGTTAACTATTCATGAAGTGAAGTTATTTTCTAGTAGATAGAGTTACCAGGAAATGTTTATGTGAAAAAGGTTATGTATCCATATAAAATGGGTGTGGTTTGTTGGGAGAATTTATTACCAATGGAGGATTCCTTTTAAATTTCAGAATATAAGGTGATAATACTGGTGCTAAAAACAAGATAACATCCCCCATTTTCATTCTCACTTGTTGTCTTCTTTCTAAGATTTAAATGATATAATATCATTGTGATCTATTAATAATTTATGTACTTGATTTTATAAAGTGTTTATTTTTTAAGTTCTTTGGAGGATACATGTGCTATAAAAATGTTATCTGATAGTTTTTATCTAGGGATTAATTTTTTCAATTATTGATGATCTGTTTTTCAATTTCTACTGGAAATATAGAATTCACTATCAAAAAATAATTTATAATTTTATTTCTAGCATGATTTATATTTTAAATTCTTGTATGTAACTATAATTATTTTATTTTCCTTTATTTTTTTAATTTCCTGCTCATATTTTGTGAACTTTTAAAAATAATTATTGTACTTTATTTATAGAATACAACATTTTGAAAAATATATTTCGTACATGACTTCCTAGAATAATCCATTACGGATCCTTTGTACATGTAATGTTATATATTTGTATGGAATGGATAAATATTTTTTAACTTCAATATAGCCCCTTAAAAAATTTTATGCTAATATTTCAATTTATCTATATTAAACTGTTTAATTGCATCTCCCACATTGAGATTCAATAATTGCGAAACTATAAAATTTTAAGTGTATTGGAGGGGTATTAATTCTTATAAACATTATTTTATTAAAATAAAACAAAAACCCTCAAAAGAATCAATTCCACCCCTTACATTCATTAATTTATGCAATTTATAAATAGAATAACAAAATTCATCAATGTGTCATGCCTTGGTGATAATTGCGTACTTAATTGCAATTTTTTACTAATTTAAAAATTGATAGAATAGTGTGATTTCTTCGTTATGAAATGTTGTTTTTATCATTTTTCTAATAATAAAATAATAAAGAGACTATTAGAGAAGATATTTTAGTGTAATTGAGATTATAACATAAGAAATAATTCAATTTAAACTTGAACATAGTATAATTGCCTTTAAAAAAATGCCACTGTGGGAATTCTCAAAAGAGAGTAATATAATTCTATTGAATCTAAAGTAAAATGGGAAATTTGGACCCCAAAGTTACTCTATAATAAAAGGGTGTTGGGTGTGTTGTGTAAATAAACAAAATAAAAACCTGATAAGTGCCTTGAACAGTGCTATACATAATCCTTTGACATCAAATATATCGAATAAAAGGGCCTTGTAAAAAATTATCACATTATGGTGAGGGTAATTTTGAACCCAAATTAAGAAGGGAAAAACTGAATTACATGAAAATCATTTTATATGTGTCAATAAATTAAAAAAATGAAACCTTGAGTTTTATAACTTAGGGGAGAGTGATAATTGCAATTCTCCCTCATTAATATTTTATTTCCACATCTTTCTAACATATTATACTCCTAGAATTGAAAAAAAATTATAATTTAAATGAGTAAGTTAATGACATTAACATAATAGACATTATTATTTCATGATTTAGAGGGATTTTTATTTTCATTGATTTTAGTGTGATTTAGAACATAGGAAGTACAATCACCTCTTATTAAGAGTCCTTATAAATAAATAAAATGCATTGAATTTTCTAAGAGTATAATTGATTAAGTGAGGGAGAGTTTGATATGACCTTTATGTCATTATATTTTTCCTCATCAAATATTTTAATTAAATGTATTTTTTCATTTCAAAATAATTTTTTTAATTGAATAATTTATAATTGTTGACAATATTTTGTTTAATTATTTAAAATCATAATTTAATGTTAAATTGTCAATCTCTTTGGTTATTTTAGTTAGTTGGTTAATTAGTATTTAAATATTAAAAAAATATTTCTTTTAATTAATTTGTTTTTAATTAATTAATTTTCTTCAATTATTTCTTTAACATAATTTATGTTCAATACTAACTAAATAAATTTATTCTTTATCTAAATTATTTTCCTAAATAATTAATTCTTTTTTTTAAATTTATTTATTTGATTTTTCATAATTAATTTTTATGTGTTCATTTATTTTATCTAAGAAATGTACCTGATGATGTCAGAAAACTAACCGCATGTGTAAGGGTTAGAGTCACTATATTAATCATGTAAACTTTCTACGTGAGTAAAATTGGAAGCTATGACATGAAGTCAATGGTTAGTAGAAATGACCTTTCATAAAGGAAAGACACCTAATATTCATAATGATTTTCAAGTAAACATGTGAAAAGAAGTGGTCATTTGTTTTTAGTATACTTACCATGACGGTGCCGATACATATTGTTAACCCACCTACTATGATGAGATTAACTGATTGTGTGATTAAATGTTCCAAACTACCATGCCACCTTGTCTCAAATAGACCACAATCCATCAATCTTCATTGTCACTTCCAACTCATATTAACTATATTGACGAAATACCAACTATTTATGAGATATTTTCTAAAGCTACCATGCATATTGTTGAATAACCTAAAGATGATCTATGTTTTAAGGATAAACACTAAAATTTTCTCAGAGGGTGTGAAATCTGAACTAGTTGGTATGACCCTAAGAAGATTTGGTGACCATCACCCACTAGATTTGTACCACCATCACTACCCTCCATTGGATATTCTAATATTGAACATTCTCATTTATTTAAAATTATAACTGAACAATTTTGAGAACATGAGGTAGAATAAAGAGATTTAATGCCCAATTGATACCATAGAAATATACCAATGGTATAGTCTATATTTTGGATGATGTCTTTTAGGTTATAGAGATGTCATGAGATCAATATTAAATGGTGAGTCCTATATTGAATGTTGTTGAAGAATTTACACATACTAAATGAAGATGATTCATATTCTCGCCATAGAGGATGAATTCGAATCCATAATGGCTTGCTAAAGAAGCCAGTATGAAACAGATCTACACTCTAGTTGAACACCACTGGTAGGCAATTGAGATCCCAATTTCTAATTTGTGATTTTTAATGATAAAGGTGGACTATGAAAATACCCAACACTATAGTGGATAGAATAAACATCGCTGTGGGTTTGATCTATCATTTTACCAATAGAAATGATATGAAAAATATATATTTTAAGATGGATACTTAGCTGCCAATTGAATTTAGTTTATATAAAAACATTCAATTCACATACCAAATGTTATTTTAATTTAATTTGATTAATTTATTGTTCTACATTAAGACATGGACTATTTAATTTTTAGAAGAAGTCGGGTTAATATAGATTTTGAAGATGATTTCATAGTATAAAATTTTATTGTGATGTTTTTGATTGATAACTAAAGTGGGAAAAACTGTTTGGTTCAATATGATAGTGAAATCTCTAGTTTATGTAGACAATTTATTTCATGTTAATTTCATGGGATCAATTATTCATTTTTTGGATTTACATTTATGGAGATAATACATTGAATATGATAAATACCCATAAGAGATAATCTCAACTATTATTTTCATATGAGGGTTCTGGTTCAAATATAATAAAAATGGGAGTGCAAATTTGGGTAGTGGACAAGAGGATTTTTGAAGATTATGGAAATGATTTAAAATGATCAAACAATGATTGATCCATGATAGAAATCATATGTTCTTATCCCCTAGAGATTTATATTGTTAGTATAATAACATTATTCAAGGTGTTGAAGCATTTGGTTCTTTTCAATATTTGGGGAGATGAATTTTTTAAAAGAACTTCACTCAAGTCAGTCAGGGATAATGATAAACAGTGAAGGCATTCCATGTGGAAGTTGGGGAATTTTTACTATGTAGTGACCGTGATTGTAAAATTTAGATGGGAGTGTAATTTTTTTAAAACAATGGAGAGGAGTCATCCATGGAGTGATACATAATCCAACATATAGGAAAGATAGAATTTTATATGAAAAATCTGGGAGAATAATTAACTATAGGGATTTGTTATGAGGAATGATGAAATTGTTCCATAAATGTATATACTTATCTTCCTTCATACATTTTTTATCTGCACTTTTTCATTCGTGAGTAGCTAGATTTTATATAGTAATTGGGATAGAAGGAACACAATTTCATTTATCCATACAGTTTTTATTAATAAAATTATTTAGTTCATTTTATGTTTGGTATTCTTTGTCACTCAATTAGGAGTATCATTTCACACTACTCAAGAACTGTCAAGTGATGAGAGCGATTAATTTTTCCCTGGATCATCAATTAAAGTATTGAAAATTAGAATTAATATGAATATATTCCCCATAATGAATATATTATTTCTAAATTTAAGATCAAGAGATGAAAACTAATGTATGTTCATTGATCTGTTGGAGTACACATAAGTGAAAACTCAGGGAATATTTAACTTATCTCAAAGAACTGAATAGTTGTATTAATTTTAGTAAGGTCAGAGAATATAATTTTTTATTAGCTACAAATAGTTCGAGGACTATAATTTATTCAAATTTTCTCAATTTATCTATCATTTTCACTACATCGCACACCAATTTCACTATTTTCACTACACCTTCTAATTACTTCACATTTTCTCTTCTAGTGTTTTTGTTGATGTTTTTCTGTCTGTTTTTATTTTATTTTTGTCACTCACACAAAAATAGACCTCATTTTATATTTTTAACCATACTCACTATAATAATAGCTATAATCAGTATTCAAGGTAATATAAATATAAAATTTCCATGAAATCAAGGACATTCTCCATCAATAGAACCAAAGTTATTTTTCAGAGTTTGATTAACTGAGGGTATCAAAAGATATAACTCAAGTCCTTATAGAGAATCTATTTCAGCATTGAGATATACCTCTATAATTCTCTAAGAAGAAGGGATGTAAGGTACACTATTTCATGGTGGACTGCACCTATAATCATTATTATATTCTAAGTAGTCTAATTCCAAAACAGCCTATCCAAGGGACTTATCCCCCATAGAAGATTCTTCTGGAATATGTTGTTTAGGATTACTTCCTATAATAAGATAACCATATAATCCATCAAATCCATCTTCATATTCATTATATTTAATATACACATCTCACAAGGGATTATAGCCATTGAAATATACCTTTAAATAAATAATGTCATAAGACTCCAACTCTTCCTCATGAGAAGGAAAAGGAAGAGGTAATTCTGGTGGTCAATGGGATATAAGACGTGTGACTAGCCTATCATCATCCTGAGTGGGCATAGCTTCATCATCAATATTAACTATCTCATATTATTCTTAATCTTTAAATACTTCCACAACTTTTATTATAGAAAACCACTTCCTCATCAAAATATGCAACAATATCACTAGTTTATATATTTGTATCTATATGATCTATTAGTCTAATATGATATTTTAAAGGATCAATCATTTTATAAAATTTCTCAGGGTCTTCAACCACACCCTTTCATAAGGATCTAATTGAAATTCACGTGACTATAAATTCTTTAAGGAAGGAAAACCCCATCTGAAGAGATTATTATATCCGTTGTAGGTACTATAGCCTTATATTAAAATAACAATGAGATAAATTTTGTATAATGTGATGAATTGAATTTTGTGGGGGGATTACAAAACTCACTAATATGCGTCATCAAATACCTTGTAAAATGTTTCTTGATCCCATTATTTATCAAAAATAGAATGAATAGATTATGGTTCCAAGGATATTGAAATCACAATTTCTAGGATATAAAAATTGTTGAATAAAGATTACTAATATCCTGAATTGACCAGCGAGTTATATAATAGTAGGTATTCTTTGAGTTCTAGTTATAGTTATCTTTTCTAGAGAACAGTTGAATTTTTTGTGATTGTGATTGATATAGTAAGATGTTTTGTAATCTTCGAACTATCCATTATAGAGAACACCATATAACATTTTACATTCCTTTGAAGAAAACCCCATAACTTATCAACATATCAATGTTTGAATGGAATAAATTTTTTTTCTCTAGGAATAAAATCCAAATGTTTATAAAAATTCTCAACAAGTCTTGTGTAAAAACACATAATGTTATCTTCAAACTAATCATCCTAACCTCGATTAAGAACCGCTTCCCTGTCACGTAATTTTCTCAATAATAACCATTTCACATAAACTTAATTATCTATAGAAAATATATGGTGATATCTATGTGGATTCCTCATCTTGGCTACATTTCTTGATATAGTCTTTTATTTAATTGATTTCTTTATAGGATGAGATTTTTAGGTGGTGTTTCATCTACATTAGGATTCATCATGAGAATTTTTTGATTCTAGGCAAATGTAAAATTCTCATATTCATAACAAAGGATTGGAATATGGAGTTTCATGTTGAATAGAGGGTTTTAACTGAGATATTAGTTAGTAGTTGAGGCATCCATAAAAATGAAATGGGTTTTAGCGAAAAAATCTATTTCTCTTCATCTTCAAGTTGAAATTTTAAAATTCAATAATTTATCAAAAAATAATAATGAACATTTGAAGAATTCTATGAAAAAAATTTCTTGAAAAAGAAAATCTATATAATAGTAACGGTAGGTATACTAAACATGAATTTATGAAAGAAATGGTATGATATATGCAGTCACTTTAAACACATAGTAGGCATACTAACCACATTAATTAAACATTTATGGTAAGTACAGTGAAGATGTGTGATAAGGTTTAAGGTAGAATAATAACTATATAACTAACTATTATTGGTAGTTATAGGGATTGTATGAACAAAAACTCATGGTTTGTATACAGGCCATGTCAACCATACATCATGGTTACTTAAAAGAAATAATTAATACATAATAAGAAATTACAAAAATAAATAATCAATTTAAACTAAATTTACATAATTGGACATCATTTAACATACCCAATTCATGTAATATATAATTCAATACCTCAATGTTCAATGTATTTGTAAATATATTAGTTACTTTATGTTCAGTCCCAATGAATTCAACAGTTGTATAACCTTTTTAAAAAAATTTTCTCAAAAAGTGATGTCTTATATCTATGTCTTTTGTCCTATAATGTGAAATAGTATTAATAGAAATATTTATCGCACTAATATTATCATAGTTTATATGGACTTGTAAAAATTGATATCCATTTTCTAGTAAAGTATGATTCATCCACAAAATATCTGCACAATAACTCTCAAAAACTATTTACTAATCTTGAAAAGTTAATAATACAAACTAGTTATAATAATTACAAGACCATGACACTAGATGTATGCCTAAAATGTGACTAGTACTATAGGTTATATTTGTATATAAATTACAGCCACGAAATTGTTTTCTGAATAACTCACTAAACCAAATACTTATCCACTAGAATAAAATAAATCTAGGTTGGTTTAATTTTTGACTTATTTAAAAAATACATTTCGAAATAATAAAATATGATTCCAATGGATTATATTTAAAATGAGCATAGATACAAACACTAAATATAATATCTAGTTAGCTATTAGTTATGTATAGTTATGTTCTAATAAAATATATATATATATACATATTTGGAATATTAACTGGTTTGTAGATTCATCAAGATCCAATTGAAATTTTTTCTTAGGTGGTTATTACTTCCTTTAGTAATATCAGAAAGAAAAACAATTAAAATATATTTAGTGTACTTTAATTTATTTAATATAATGTACTCCCTATTTTGATAAAATTGAACTCCAAGAAGGAATTTTAACTCACCCATAAAACTCATTTCAAATTCATTTAGTATCATATTAAAAAATTGAGTACATAAATAGATTCATTAAGATAAAAAGATAATATCATTAACGTATATTTGTACTACTAAACGATCATTTTAAATAATTTTAATAAATTGAGTATAGTGAACTATTCATTTAGAAAACTCATTTGAAATTAAAAATAGAGTGATTCTAGCATACCAATCTATAGAATCATCATTTAATCTATATAATTGATTTGGTAATTTAAAAACATTTTTCCAAAGTAAAATTTTTTAAATCAAAGGGGTTTTCAACAAACAAATCCTCAACTATATAACCTTTTAAGAATACAAACTTGGCATCCATTTGATATAACATTTAATCCAAATGTGAAGTATAGAAATCTAACAATATTATCGCTTCATGTATAGCTATCAGTGTAAAATATTCTTTATAATCAATACATTCCTCATTAATATAATCTTGTGAAATAAATCTATATTTATTTTATATTATGGTTCCTGAATCATCAACCTTATTCATAAAAACTCATTTATTTTCAATAGTGAGGATGTCCTTAAGTCTTTCTACTAGTTTCCAAATATTATATGATTTAAACTATTTCAATTCTTCTTGGATTTCTCTTACCCAGAATTCATCATCATTTACTTCGGAGATGTTCTTATGTTAAATATGTGATAATAAGTCTTGATGTTTAACCATATTTATTTTAGAATCTCTAGTTTTTGGTCCTCTATCTAGGTCTCTGATAACATATTATAACAGATAGTCACTATGAGTCCAAATAATTCTATGAATATAAGTTTTTGATACTTTATTTTCATATATGGGTTCAGGTAAAAATAGTTCCTCAGAATATGGAGATTTTTCTTTAGGATGTTTGATAAAAAATCAATGTGTTCAGCATTGATATCTAAACTTGATATGACATCCAAAAAGTTCCCTAAAGGGGTATTCTGTTCATGTGGATATATCTCATCAAATTTTTCATGTACATATTCTTCTAAAATAGATGTCCCTTTATTATAAAAAATTATATTTTACTGGATATAGAATTTCTAAAAAATTTCTTTCCTCGCTTTTGGATGAAAACTTGTATATATTCTTTTTTATTGACTATAAATACATTACCTCTAATAAATCAAAACTGATTAACTTTTTATTACATTTTATAACATATATGTAGTTTTATTTAAATGTGATCAAAATTGAAACTTCATTAATGATATAATAATAATCATTCACATCCTTTTCCCAAAAAACTAGTTAAATCGTAGTCATTTATCATAGTCTACACAATGTCTTGAAGGGTTCTTTTTCTTCTTTCTAGAACACTAATCAGATGTGGTGTCCTTGAAGTAGAAACTTTTTGACTATAACCATGACATTAAAAAAGATATTAAAAGTAATTATTTTCAAACTCACTACCAAGGTCAGTTCTTAAGGTTTTATTTCTAATTAAACTTTTATTTCCTACAAAACTTTTGTACTCAAAAAATATTTATTCAATTTTATAGGAATGGAAAAATACACACGTATATCTTGAAAAATCATCAACTATAAGATAAGAATAATATTTTACAAAAAAAATATTAACAACACATTATCCAAACATATTCATGTGAACCAACACTAAGGGTTTAGAAGTTGAAAATGATTACAAAACTTTGTATGTTGGAAATTCTAGTTTAGGTAGATCCTTAACTAACAATTTCCTTGTGATATTTTTATTTGACTGATAGTGATAATGTCATAGTCCCCTTTTCCAAATCTAATATACATTATTAAAGGAACTTAAACAAGAAATGTTATGGGAAAATAATGAATTCAAATTAACAGTATTAACATTATCCTTGCACATAGCATAAAAAACTAAATCATTTTTTGAATAAAAAATATTACAAACATTATTTAAAAAATTAACATGGTAACCATCATCTAATAATTATTAGATTCAATGAACATTATATTTTAAACCATATAAATATAATTTTAATTAATGAAAATAATATTAGAGTTATCAATTTGACCAATTACAATAATTTTCCCTTTTGCATTATCACTAAAAGTGACATGTCCCCCATCTGCATTAATATGGTTTTTTAACATTTAGTAATCCCAATACAATTTTTTAAAACACCCTCTTTCAAGATATACTATGTTTATACTAGTACTCTTCAAAAAGATTTCTTTTAAATAATTTAAAATAAGAAATATTTTTTATACCCATATTTACATAGGTTCAGAAATGTTAGTAATTAAAGTATTAAGAATCCAAAATTATTTAACTTGTATCTTGTTTAAAAATATTAGTATTTTAAAAAAACTATTTTAGGCCCAAAAAATAATAGTTATTTAAACAATTAGAATAACTAGAATAAGTAATAAATTGGTTCTCATATATCTTACTATCTCTAGGTTTTTAATAAATTCCAGTAGTTTATTTAAGAGTAATTTTATTTCTATAAATGTTAGTACATATTCCAAAAATTAGTAAATAATTTCAAATATTTATTCAATTTCATATTAACTATGTTCATTTTTCCCTTAATAATTGATTATTATTTATTTTTCTACAGCAGAATCAGATCTAAACCGAGTATACATAGTAAGATTCTTCTTTGGTATTTTATAATTTTCTTTATATTCATTGAATGTCTCTTCCAATATATTAAAATATTCAAATAACTCCTCACTTCTCCTTTTTCATCATCATTTTCATTCATAGATAAATTTTAAGGATGAATAAGAGATGATGCAAAAATGATTCATACCTCAGATGTGTTTGTCATAAAACACATGTTAGATCTATCATTTTTTTCTTTCCAATTTGATTGAGATTCATTTAAGATTTCTATTGAAGAACTGTAGGTATCTTTCATAGAATTATATTATGTTTAGCCTTGGTCCTCACACATCTTTTTATATATAATCTTTAAAAAATATTATGTGATGTTTTCATTATTTTTAAACTTATTGTGTGTTATTTCAAATAGGGAAAATTCATTTTCCCACTATTTACTCTAATTTACATTATTATAAAGTATACATCTATTATTGAATTTCACAAAGAAATATCATATTTTTTATATCTTTTTTAATCAACTGGATATGTGACCAATTTCTTTATCTATTTTTGTGGGTGATTAATCATCACTTGAACTGTCAGATTTAATCTTTTACTTTATATTATATTCCTAGAACATGATGGCTAATGACTTTTTCATTGTTCATTATCCTTCCCCTTTTTTCTTGTTATTACTACTCATACATCATTATATTTCAAATTTACTATTTAACTATAAGATTCATAATATTACATGGTTCTCTGATAGAAACTAAATTTTATCTCTACCTACCAGGTCAACATCTCAATAGTCAAATAACATGATCTTTATTAGAAAATATATTTAAAAATTCAAGAATATTATTCATAATATTATTAAATTAGTGATACATATCCAAAATAGATTCATCAGGTTTCATCTAAAATATGTCATATTTAATAATATAAGTTTTAAAACACATATCATTAAAATTGGAAGTTCCCTCATGAGAAACAACCAGTGAATCCCATATTTCAAAAGTAGTAGTGCAGTAAGATATTCTATTAAATTAATAGTCTCCTAAAGAACAATATTAAACAATATTTAATTTAAATTTTAAATCATAGGTTTCTTTTACAGTATCATCCCCTATGTTTCTTAATGTTTTGAGTATTTCATATTTTTCTGCAATTATACTGCATATATCAAATCTAATGCTGTCAATAAGGATTTTCATATTGCACTTCCATTGATTATAGATTATTCAATTAAAATAAGTAGGTTTTTTAGTCACTTATACCCTTAAATTATTATTATCCATAATGTTATTAATATATAAGTAATTGAAATTATGATCTTTTGGTTAAAATACGTCATAATAAAATGATATCTTGAAGAGCTCTGATACCAAATCTTGGTACCAATGGAAAACTCAAGAAGGGATTGAATTGAATTTATAATTAAAATTTTTTGTTATAAAATTTTTAAACATGATTCCTACAATTTTACACATAAACCATTTAACTAAAATACTATATATATATATAATTTTATCTTTAAATTGTTTTCATGAAATCAATTATAGTTTAGTCAAAATTATCTTGAAAATAATTTACCTTTTGAAAATATTTTATTCAAATCAAAAATAGTATATAAAATACTTATCCAATAAATATATCAAATAAAATTATTGTAAAAATATTATAAAAACATATACTTTTTTTAAAATTTATTAAAGTAAAAAATAAAATTGATAATGCATGATGGAATATAAATAGGGTATTTAGTCATAATCCAAGGCCTAATCCATTAAACATGAAAAACACCTTTATCCAGGAAGTTTATTTTAAAATTAACTATTCCAAAACCAAGATAACATGTTTAATAAGAAAAATATACTATGAATTTGTAGGATATAAAATAATCCTCTTCCAAAATTATATGTGGGATAAAAATATTCCAAGTCACACAAAACCACTACCATTGTTATATGTGTAAGTATAAATGAAACAAATCGAAGAGGGTGTCAAACACTCTACAATATAATATAAGATACTATGTTATACAAATAAATAGAGTTATAAAAATTACATATTGAAATTAAATTATAAAAAGAAATATTAAGAGAAGAAATATGAGAAGATGTGGTACAACTGAATCCAAATAGATTAATTTTTTCTAGTGTGCATGAATTTTCCACTGAAGGATCATGAAAAGGATTCACTCTAGGTTCATGAAAATATAGTTTCATAAATGGATCTGAATGATTCCTCTAGTTAGAGTATTTATTCATGTATTTTCTTATGTTTTTTCTATATGATCTTGTGAAACCGCTACATTTTTTCACATGTGATTATTTAACATAAAAATAACTACATCTAAAAGTAGTCATTTGAGAAAAATATGTGATTCTTTAGTTCAACTAACTCTAAAAGTAATTCATGAAAGATAGATATTAGAGACATAAAAAATATTATTTTCTTAAGTAGGACATGTTATTTAGTCTTTACATAAAGAAAAATTACTTGATTTCATTTCAACTAGGCACATCAACTTCAATTCTTCAACTTGTCTTTACATCCCTTCATGCATCCAATAATATTTTTATCATTGTAACATGAATTGTTCTTGTGGTGGGTATGAATCTCCATGTAACCACTATAATAACACATGTGGTCAATACATTACATAGTGAAGGTTTTACTTACTATCTCATGGTATGTATAGTTCTCCATGAGATTTTTTGTTTCCTTCATCTGGTCACCTCACTAATTTACATGATATGTTAATAATGATACATGTTAATTAGTTTTTACACATCGAATGATCATTATACATGTGGTCTCTTGGATTTTATCATACAGTTAGTATGATCAAAATATAATTTTAAATGGTAGGTAGTTTTTTCACGTGGTTAGTACCATGCAGTGACTTTACCTTCATCGATAGTGTATATTGTTTTCACACGTTAGGTATGAACGAAATGTTCCAAACATATGCATTATTTAGTGTTTTTTAATAAAACATTAACTACTAGGAAACAAGAAATCCATTATTAATATAATAAATAGGATTTGGTATCCATAAAATAAGAAGGTGTAGGTTAACAAATATAAATAAAATAATTTATATCACAGGTGATAAAACATATTATGGTTTATAATTAATAATGGAGAACATTGATGGGAAGTAAAAGTATATTCGTGGAACAAAAAGGGATAATTGAATGGATGTGAATTAATCACAATGATATCATATTTTAATGTGAACAAAATCTACAAAAGGAGAATCTTTTTATAAAAAAAAATTTTTCCCTAGAGAAAAATGTGATATGAAATTTACAATATGTATATGTTTTAATATGAGAGACATAAAAGAGTATCTTTGAGGAGGAAAATTTGTGATGTAATGAAACAAAATCATGTTGACCAAAAATCATTATGAATATGGTAACTTTTGATTCAAAATAACATGAGAGAGGGATCCTAATATAGAGTTAAAAAAACCATAATTTAAAACATATAAAGGATAATATAATCAAATAAGGTGATGATTACACCATTTGGAAGAAACCTTTGTGAACAATATGAAATATATCTCAAAAAGTAGAAATCAAGATAGATAACCCTTGCAAATATCACAATCATTGAAGTAACAATCCATTTGTAAGGATTTAAAGAGAGAAAAATTATAAATATAGATCAATAAAATTAAAAGTTAATTTTATATAGTCATGGAATTAAAAAATTCATCTTAGAATTAAGGGGTTTAAGAATAATCATTATAAATCAAAGAAAGGAAACTAAGTTGTGAAAAGCCATTACCTTAATTCCCAATATCCAAAAAAGTGATTTAAGATCTACTATAATAGACATAACTATTTCAATAAATCATTTAATATTCTTATTCATATTTATAAATATTTTAACTATTTTTTGTAATCATTTAGTATATTTTATTCAGTTAGTTATCAATTATTTTTATTATCCGATGTTGTAATTCTGATTGTTTTGATCTTTTTCCACAAGGGAGACGTCGAACCCCGTTCATTGATACGATTTTTTTCATCACCAGATTCTGATATATATTAAAATAATTTTGAAATTTTAGTTAAACATCACCATGTTCATTTTATGGGATTTATGGGAATGGTTTAAAAAAACAAGATCCTCGACGAGCCATTTTTGTGTAATTTACCAATAAAAATGAATTATTTCATAATGATCATAAATTTATATTTCATTCCATATGAATCATATTCATGATATATATATCCTTGATATCATATATAATCATAAAATATGTTTTTGAAACACCTAACTAAGGTGGTTATAGAATAAATAACAACTTTCTCATGGTGGTGATAGTCTGCACGTACGCATGTATGATGGTTTCATTTCCCAAATGAATGGAAAGAAGAAATTGAATAATATTTTTAGAATATTAAAACTTATATAAATAAAATTTTATTTCATTAAATATACTTTTTTAACTAGATATGTATGGTGGTAAAAGAAAATAATACACGTCTCTTCATGGAGACGATAGTCCACACGTAAACCGAAAGGAATTTTTTGTTTTTCTAAGGGAAAAGGAAAAAGGATGGATAATATTTTTCCATAGACATAAAAACATATCATTTTCTGAATAATAATTATTCCATCATATTGTATGTAATATATAGGTTTGAAATAGAAATATATAAAAGTAAAATGATTAGAGTATGATTTGAACTTACGTAGATAATTTGAACATTCTCAGGAAATACCTTTTTGGAAATGGAGGACTTATGATAACATCTTATATATAGAATCCTATTTATGTGGAAAATACCTCTAGGGGATGTAAAATGGGATTTTTTCATGGGGATTTATAATTATTTTATTTTATTGTAAGGGGTAGCAGAAATATCCTTTTATTAGTGAGGGAAATGATAATTTTATAAATATAACATCTTAATATTAAAGGAAGACATGATTTTCATGGAAAGTAGAATCCAAAGTCGAAAATAAGGGATTAGAGATATGTTTTGGTTGTGCTAAGCCTCAAAAAAATAATTTTCAGAGTTTTATTTAATATTTGTATCTCACATATACTTCATTATTCTATTTTTACCAAAATATCATTTTATCATGATAACTATGATTTTTACATCGAAAACTAGTTTTTATGACTAAAACATTCCATTGTAACCTAACTTGAAATTTTTTATTTCATATATAGAAACAACTTTATCAAATAAATTTATAATTTTGAGAAAAAATAATTTTCATATTTCTGAAAATTATGTGTAAAACCCCATTTTTGAAAAATTGTATCATTATGCAGAAATTTAGGAATAGAATGAAAATATGAATATAATTTATTTACATGAAATTATTCTGTTTTTTTAACAAATAATATTTATTCTTATTTCAATTAAATCCTACTCTAAATTCTACCTTTTGGATACATAGTTAAAAATACTAACTAGAAATGGTTTTTAGTAAAATATACATTAGTTAGGTTTCAAAATGTTGAACATGTTCCTTCCAAATTCAACATTGTATTTAAAAATAATAATTTTACTCCTGAATTAATCTTTTGGTTTATAAAAATATTTATCAGTTTAAAATTAAATCTTAATTGATGATAATATCATAAAAGATACAATGTAGGTATAGACTATGCTTTCAATATTCACCTAAAAAATATTTGAAAGTTAATCCAAAAAAAATTATCTTAATTTAATATCAATATAATGAACAAAAAAATGAATTTCATTTTTTGAAATTTATATTCTACAATTAATAAATTTAAATTTTTAATGGTAATATAATATATAATAAATAATATTTTCAATATTATAAATAAGCATTTAGGTATTAAATATTTTTATTCCTATTTCATATCAATTAATATTTAAATTATTATGGATAAATTATTCAAATAAAAAAATATATTTTATTAAAATTAAAATATAATATATTTACTTTATTTAAAATAAATATACATAACACCTAAAAAGTAAAAATTTTGTAAATTATATTTCAAATCATAAAATGATCATATTAGTACATTATATAGAAGAATTAAATTTATCAATGATTTTTTATTGAAATTTCCCTTTATTTATATTTCTATATATATTTGAAAATGCAATTACGTCAACTTATACCAACATACTCAATTACTATGTTATTATAATCAAATATCATTTGATAGTTATTTTTGGTTTTGTGTTGTGTGTGGAGAAAGCTGGTAAACAAATTTGGTTTTAAAGGAAAAATTTTATTTTATAATCTCAGGATATTACATTCCCCCAAATAAATAAATTATGTCCCCATAATTTTCAATCATCGCTTATTAATAAAATTTATTAAGGGTATTTAAATAATAGAAAAGACTATAGGTATAATTTTAAATATGGTGTTTACCATAATACCATAGTTGAGACTAGGAAACACATATTTTACCACCATCATTTTAACGAATTATAGAAATTTTTTCTTAAAAAAAACTTCTCTATGAAATTATTTTTCCCAGAAAAAACATCCTCGAATTCAATCGAGACATTCCACTGAGTGATTTTACAACATTTTTTATTCATAGAAAATTAAATCTATGTCACTCCATTGTTTTTATCACCCAAAAATTTAAGAAACTCATTCAATTTCTTCTTTGGTGAGTTAGGGAGTTGGTTCATGTTATATTTTTAAACATAATTCAAGATAGATGGTGATGCATAATCATAATATTTTTCACAAAAACTTTTATTCCATTTATGTACTCATTGAGAAAATCATCATATTTTCTATTTCACCCATTATTAACATAGTTAATCTATGATTCAACAACTTCCTCAATGAAAGGATTTTTAGGGGTGAAAATACCTATATTAATATACTGATAGGAAGTAAAAAGATTAAATTATTTATAAATTATGTGTAAAAATTAATTATGAATCTCTATGATTGGGGAGAGGGTTCGAGAGTGTCACTCCAATAAAATTTTTGGTGATTGGATTTAGGGTTTCTGATCATGTCGATTACAAATTATCATGGGTCTATTTTGTTTTCTGGAGGAAAGGATTTTGCTCAGATGGATTTTCTGGTTCCATGGTTGTGTGGTGCATGTCGAAATTTTGAGATATTAGATGATGGTATTGTAAATAGAGAATATAATTTTTGTATATCTAATATAATCGATGCTCAGATAGATGTTAAGTTGCTAGTTGTAGTGGGTGGAGTGCAACGATCTAGGGAAGTAACATTTTCCACGATGATAAATTAATAAGATGAGGTATGCAGACTAGATCTTCTCGATGCTTCGATGATTATAAATGGAATATAGTGTGTGAATTTGAATCTGAAATCATATTTTTTCCATTATTCTTTAACTTCTTTCAAGGATTTATACATTAGAAGAATCCTTTCATTGTGATCTATAGCCCACATTTTTCAAAATCATGAAGCATTTTTTGAGAAACATATAATAATGAAATATTCCCTAAGAAGCCTTGTAGTGGAATGATTTGGTGTTTTTCTTTTTATTTTTGTGGGTTTTTTTAGACTAGAGGTGTGTATCCCTTAGGCATGATTTTTTTCACTACCTTTTCTCTTCATATGGCTCTATGCTTCAGAATGGAGTAATGAGTCTTGGTTATTGAAGCCTAGATAACATCATCTACTTGAATGGTATTTGTATTTCAACATCTCATGGTAAATAATGGCCTTATATAGGATATGGGAATGTCATAATAGACTAAATTGAGTTCTACGACACCTGATTATTAAACATTATATCGACATGTTTATTGGGAATCCCATCCATCTTGGTATGGAAATTGAGAATGTGAAATTTGGTAGTTTTTCTACGATGTTAGGGGAGATTGATCTCAACTCTATAATTACTGATAAGTTTAATCTTTCCAATCCCACATATGAAATTCAAATTGATGATGAGTATTAGAGAAAACCACTAGTTTTTAATGATTTTATGGTTTTGGTCCCTCACTGGAGTTAATTTTCATAAAGGGCTCCTCTCAGAGGCGTGGGATGAAGGTAAATTCAGCTACTCACTGTCGAAGGAATCTAAAAATGATATCGATGTCTCTTGTTTGTAATGTAAATATCTCTTGAGGGCCATTGTTCAATGGGGTTTATGGGTAGTCCTATGAGAAATGTAATTCTCACATATCTAAATTGAAGGTAATGAGGCGACTCTTGAATTAATAGACTTTGAAAATAGTTAATAGTGGTCCATCTAATTCTCTGGCAGATCTCGCATTAGAGGTTAAATCAAAGGATGATCTGGATACTCCATTAGGATTGAATGAATCTATTGATGTGATGAAAAATAATCACGTGGTATCTGATGTGGAAAAGGATGAAAATATTATTTTTTAGGCCAATATTGTTTAATAGGGCTCAGTTTTGGAATATGGTAGTCTCACAGCTTTGGACATGATAGATTCTCTTAGTGGGGTTTTCAATTTTCATATTATCTTTCTAAAGGGGCTTTCATATGATAGGGATAAGGTTTCTTCTATTATGATGGCCTGCTTGGGTGAGGTTGCACAGGTGAGGGCTATAATTTTTTAAGAGTGGGGAATTTATTCTATTACATATCATGTTGGTTTGGATTTTAGTCCCACTAGTAATCCCCTGCATGCTAGTAAAGATTAGTACTTACAGCCTAAGTCTAATGATGGGGATTTATACCAAGCTATCCTGGATTCTTGGAAAAAATCATGTTCCTAAATAATTGATAAATGGGGTATAATATCATATGATGGAAGTGATAAAGATTAGAGAATGATTTTAATTTATACCACTTTACCTTTAGTAAGTGATGGAGTTGTTTTCTTAAAATATTTTTCATAAATTTCAAGGGATATATGAGTGGAAATGAAGGATCAAATATAGAACATCAAAAAAGAAGGCCATGATATGATAATTCCACCTAGAAAATGAATGTTTCTACCAGATCATCCCCCAATTAATTATAGGTAAAGACCACTCTAGAGCAGAAAAGGTATGTGGAAATGATTCTTAGTATTCTTAATCAATCTCACTCACAGTCGGTGTAGGATACTGTTAAGGATTCTAAATATGGATTTGAAAATCATTTTTCATTTTATTACTCTTAAATATTATTTATAGATGAGGGAATATATTTTTGTTTGACCATATATATTATATTATGTTATTTTTCTTATAAATTTTAACTTAGGTTCAGTAGATTTTCTTCCTTCTAGACCTTTCATACAATTATAAATCATCTATGTCTAAATCTAGGCTAGCCATGTTCATGATAGTAATATGTTATCCAAATAGTATATTTAATTTCCCTAAAAAATGTTTGATACATTTTAAATAAATCTTTCAAATGTTATCCCTTTAGATTGTAAAACTAGATGTATATTTTTTCCTCATTTTTATACCTTGGGTGAAGATTGAGTTAACACCCAACCATCCTTCTCAGGGTTATTATCTCTAGGGGAATCTGTGCCAGAGCCTGCATCTATTTTTTTGTATCCAGAAATTATTTTCATTACTATGATGTCTATTACAACACTACATTTTATTACACACATAAACAAGATTCATTGAGAAAACTTTCATAGAAAAATCCTTGAGGATCAAGAGGTATAGTGTCTAGTGAAATTAGAAACATTACATAATGACTTAGAACATAAAACATAACATCTTTATTGAAATCATATTTTACAGGATCTCAACATTCCTTCATACATAGAATAGTATGGGATAACCAGATGACATGCATAAGCAAAGCGTGATATATAAATCCCTATAAGGGATTATTAGATGCATAACATTATGAATATAGTACAATTTAGGCAACATTCATAACAATGTAGTTAATGAGAAACATGAACATAAAGGCATGATATAGTATGCTTCTCATAGCATGGAAATGTTGCTACAACATTTGACATGATATTAGGATGAGCTAGGGATCATTGCACATGGATCCTCAGTAAACTCTAATTTCACATGAATTATCATGAGTAAAACCTAATTTCAATTGATGTATCATGATGCTAATCTTTACCCAATTCATTAGAGCACTATCAAGGTTCACCCATCTTAATAATTTCATTTTATGCATATGCGTGTCACATAGATCATACAAAATGGATTCATTAAACATCATAATTTATTCCACAACAATGCATTATGGAATTAATTCATGAAACTATATAATCAATACCTAAATATTCATAAAGTTTAATACACTTGATAGGGAAATGGGAATTTTATTCAGTACACAATGACTTTGGCTCAAAAAATCGTGGTGCAATTTCGGCAGCATAATTGCAGGACATAAGGATTCATGAAAATGTATGATGAGAGATAAAGGGGTATTTCATAATATGTACATTAAATTTAAATAAAGGGGTTCATATAGATACATGTCCCAACATATGTAATGGAATGTAGATGCATAATATAAAATAATTGCTTGAATGTAAATTAGAAGAGATAAATTCCTTATAGAATTTTGGCATGGTAACAGGTGTACATGGGAGGCATTAATTAGAGAGAAAGAGTTATATCATTAATAAAACATAAGTAGGGAATTATAGAGGAGGTGTGAAATCATATCCCAACATTATTAATTGAAAATAAAATCTAATAACAACAAAATGAAAGAAGGAAAAAATGATTAAGGAAGTAAATCCCTTACTTGGAAGTGTAAACCCAAAGGTTTTAGAGAGGCTTGATAGGGGATTCTTAGGAGCTTGGGGTGACTTAAAAGGTTTATAGAGAGAGTAGGGTATGGTTTGGTATAGATCCAATTGTTTTTAGTGAAGATTAATGGGAAGTTTTGTGGGTATATATTTCAAAGGAGAGGAAATTCGTTATTATTTATGTTTTGGACACTACAAATTAAACTTATAAAAACCAAAAACCAACCCATGTTTTTTTCCAAAATGTAGTTGAAAACATTATTTAATAATTCCATTTCTCAAACATAAAAAAATATTATATCTTTCTTATATGGAGGTGTGTCACACTCTCGAGGAAATCATTTTAAAATGTTAAAATTTTTTATAAGTCTTGATGGTTCCACTAAGGCTTGGTAAAATAAATCAAACAAACCGTAAATCATTAAATGTTAAAAGTAAAACATATATTTTCAGAACAACCCATTTTTATTATTTTATTACATCACTATGGAATCATTATGATGTTATAAAACACATTATATATTTAAATGGTATTTAATTTTTACCCAAAAATTTGACTGCCTCAGAAAATTCTGAAAAATCCACCATTGGATAATTTCGACATTCTGATTCCAAGAATAATATTCAATTAATCTAAATGATTTTTTAAATATGTGAATTTTTTATTTTCAAATTAAAACAGATAATTATCATTAAACCACAGGGTATGAAAAAAAACTACTTTCAATCCTTAATAAAAATTACAAAATTCTTACATTCATTTATATTTAATAAAAATTAATTTAGTAATAATTTGTTATTAAAATTTTATTTAACTCAAAAATCCATTAATTCATCAAAATATATTTATTAATTTAATAGTAACAAGAAATACTATTTGTGCATTAAAACAATTTACAATGTAACAATAACAAAATGAATTTATATTCATTATAATATACAAAAATAATGCAAAAAATAATAGTGTTGGGCTCTTGTTACATAACCCCTTATAACACCCACATAAGACCTAATGGTAAGGTGTGCGATGGTGATAGGCACTTGGGGTGGCTCAGATAACATCGCTCATGTGGTAATCTCTATTAACTTCCACATCTCTCGTAGGTGGTTCCGTTCATGATTAACATGTTGAAGAGCATCTTGGGAATGGTCAATAGTGAATCTAGTGACACTACCTCTTTTTTGAGCTCTGAAAAATGGGCATCGAATGGACAAATACTACAGTATGAGGCTATTGCTTAATTTTTCAGAGTATATTGGATTTGTTACAACTATATATTTATACTAATCAGGTGATAATTGTTCAAAATATATATTATAAATGGTAAAAATTATTAACAGTATTTTAAAATCCATAAATATAAAACCCAATAAGAGCATATATATTATATTACCATTTTATATAATATGAAATTTAATTAGATCAAAATAATTTTCCTTAAATGTATGGGTCATTACAATCTTCACCCTAATGAAATTCCTCAATAGAAATTTCATTTTCCCAAAATAAAACAGATGAGGGTAACTCTACTTCATAACAACTTCTAATTCCCATGTAGTCTCTCGTCTCTGCGGCTAAGAGTTCTCCTCCTAGGATTTCTCCAAGGGTCGGTACCTCCTTTCCTTGGAGTTTCTGGTCTGTGGCATCCGTTCGGCTCGCCCAGATTGTCCACGGTTGTAGTGTTCTCTTTATTCCTCTTCTTCAAACACGTCCCCTTCTTTTGTGCTGTTTCTCTTTTCACCACGGCGAAACTTCTATTTCTGGTTGACTCTTGGGAGTCTCTGACTTTCCCTACACGTTTTTTTTCCTTTTGGCCTAGGTCCGGCCTTCCCTGGGACTGTTCAACCCCTCATAGCACCATCATCTCTGGTGGGTGTTAGATCTGTGAGGGGAGACCGTTTCTTGATCGAAAACACTTCAATCTCCACATTCATCTCGGATCCAAATCATTTCCTCGATCACTCTCTATTTGGGGTTTCCTTTGGCTTTCGCTCCTTCTTCATGAAGATGATGAAGGATTGGGGGCAGGGCTCATCTCAGCTTTTAGCTTTCAGCTTTCAAGAGTTCACACTGGCGCAAATTTCTAACGATTTGGGGTTTTGACTCATGCAGACCACTCCACGAGGGTTTACTGTGCTTGACTGCTCGCAAAGAGGTAGTGTCGCAAAGCACCTACTGTGAAGATGATTGATTCGCGAAGAGGCGGTTCCGCAAAGAGGTTTTCTCCTCAAAGCTTCATCCATGAAGGCCTGTGGCACTGTGTTTACGTGATTTTCTGGGTTGTGAGGTGAGTTCGTGAAGGGGTCGACTCCCAAATCATCTGCAGTGAGGGTCAGAGGAGCTGCCTGACCGCAACAGTGGTCATCTCGCAAAGTTCCTACCGCACAGATCCAATACGTGTGAGTGCTCGCGAAGGAATGAGGCGCTGAATCCACGAAGGCCTTGTGTGGAGAGTCGACCTGTGAATATCCTGAGTCATTGTGTGACGCGGAGGCCACCTTGGTGTGTTTCCCCGTGAATACTGGGGGGCACGATGCAGGTTTTTGGGGCAGTGTGGACCGCAACGGCTGGGGAGCCTGGCTCAGGTTGGTGGACTGCATTTGGGTCCGAGACATGGTTTCCGGTCCAGAGACCTATTTGTTGGACCAAGTCTTGATTGTTGTGAGGGTGGGATGGGATTTGAAAAGGTGTCATCCCTTAGGTGGATTGTGCTTTCAACCATTGATTTACGATATGGATGCTGACTTTGTTGACCAATGGAAGAGGATATCCCTAACGGACAATGAAAAAGCGGTGATCGAGACATAGAGAAATGAAGACCCAATATTGGAAAATGAATTTCATTTCTCGTGGTGGTAAAGTTCGTTGAAAACATTTCGGTTAATTAGGGGTCTCTCAAAAACACTCTTCAGAACATCTGGAAACTTGATGCGGGAGTGGCTATTATGGAGGCGGGAACTAATCGCATCATCTTCGAGTTCTTTATCAAGAGAGACATGGAAAAAATCTTGTGTGGCAGACGGTGGTCTTTCAATAATCAGCTCCTCCTCATAGAAGAACTCAAAGGGGGTGATGATATCCAGCGGGTGAATTTAACCCTCTCCCCCTTCTGGATATGAATTAGAGGAATCCCCTTCCATGGAAGAACGGAATGCGTAATAAGGGAAATTGGGGACATCCTAGGCCACTTTATTGAATGGGATTGCTCCGACCCAATACAATGGGTCCCTGATGTTCGGATCAAGGAGGTTATTGAGGTATTAGAGCCCCTAATGAGGGGAATGTTCCTAAAAATCGAGGATGCCAACACCTGGATATCATTCAAATTTAAGACACTCCCACTCTTCTTCTTTTTTTGGTCGACTTGGTCACATAGAAAGGACGTGCTCCACAAAACCTAAGAGTGGATCAGCCGACATCACCCTCCAATATGGCCCTTGGCTCCGTGAAAAAGTGAATAAATCTGCTTTCATCCCTGAGATGGAAAATCAAATGGACTGTGACCGTCTCACGTTGGCACATACCAGTCAGGTGGAACCCACACACGAAAAAGTCAATATGCTGGGACCTCCGGATTTTTCTAATGCTGACTATCCCACTCAGAGAGAAGCCGACATTCATCCTTACCCCCAGAAGGACAATAATCAATCATCCACAAGGTCGGTGACGCAGCATAAAGCACCCACAAGGCAATGCTCAACGCCAAATCCAATGCACATCGAACCACCAGATCCGGATCCAGGACCACAACCATCCATAAAAACACATCACTAATAGAGGCCCATGGAAAGATGGGAACTCAAATTCTGGGCCCAATCACCCATCGCACGTGGAAAAGGGTGCAACGTGGAGCAAGCAATGATCGCGCGAAAGACCCTAACCCTGGGATCATGAAAAGACAAACCGAAATATGACAACTGGGAAGGAATCCCACAAACAGATTGAAAATGACATGTGGTGAAATGAGTCATGAGGAACCAAAGGCGACGACTGGTGAGACCCAACCCCACCTAGAGAAATTATTGTGTTATGTTGGAACTGTCGTGGGCATGGAAACCCACGCACGGTTCGCATGTTTCAGCGCAATTGCACTCAAATTCGCCCTGATATGGTTTTCATGCTCGAAACCATACTCGAAAACAAGGACATCAATGGTATTGATCTGAAGTGTAGCTTCTAATGCTGATTTTCGGTGACCAGAAAATGCCATTCTAGGGGCCTCTGCCTCCTTTTGAAGGACAGTATTGATGTTAATATTTTGTCTTTCTCCTCATACCACGTGGCCGCAACTATTCAAACTACCTTGCACCAACCCTGGACCTTTTTGGGATTCTAGGATGGCCATCCCATGCTAATAAAGACCAATCATGGGACCTTCCGGGAAATCTATGACATGATTTACCTAGACCTATACTTTTTGGTGGAGATTTCAATCAGATCATGTTCTATAAGGAAAAGCAAGATGGAAATACTCGATATTCAGCCTCGATGTCTAATTTCAAGGACGCAGTCACTAGGGAAAACCTGGTCGATCTAGGATACACAGGTAATCCCTTTACATGGTTCCCTAACAACACTGAAGGCACTCGCATCGCTGAGCGTCTTGATAGATTCCTAGGTTCCACTGATTGGACTAATCTGTTCAACATGTTTCATGTTTTCCTCTTGGCCCTTAACTGTTCAGATCACTACCAAATTCTCATTGATTTTTTGCAAGTAAAACGTAAGCGACAACCCAGTAGACCCTTCAGATTTGAGAGCATCTGGTCAAAAGACTAGGAATGCAAAGAGGTGGTCTGATCAAGCTGGAAGAGCTCCCACAAATATGTTGGCTTCAAACTCCAACAGGTTGATTTTGGTCTAAGATCTAGGAGTTACAAGAAATTCCACCAACTTTATAGGCATTGTGATGCCCTTGAAAGGAAGTTGCACAACTTGCTCAGGAAACCCCCATCCAATGGAAACATCTCTAGGATTGGTGCTACTCAAATAGATTTATACGGGGCCCTCCGTGTTAAGTAATGTTTCTTGGCTATGCTGGCGCATGACATCCACATTAAAGAGGGAGATACTAATACAAGGTATTTCCATCTGAAATCATCAGCTAGGGGTTGGAAAAACTCTATCATGAGCTTATCACAACCTGATAGAAGCAAAGTCTCCGATACCTGCGACATACACGAAGCATTGATAGACTATTTCCAGAACCTCTTATCTATATGAACTCTTTTAATGTCATCTAAAGTTAAAGAATACATCAAACTTGTGATCACCGATGAGATTTATCGACAATGTACAAAAGATGTGACGAATGCTGAGATTTACCTGGCTCTGAAACAAATCCACCCCACTAAGTCCACAAGACGATATGGTTTTCATGCCCTATTTTTTAAACAATACTGGCACATTTTCGGTCTTGACATCTGCAAAATGATAGAAAAAACATCTGGGCAAGGAATACAATAATTTCTGCCATCATTGAAACATTCCTCATCCTCATCCCCAAAATCATGAAACCTTGGGCGATCCTAGATTTTAGACCTATCAGCCTCTGTAATGTCTCTTATAAGATCTTCTCAAGAATCATTGTCAATTGGTTGCGTCCGTGGCTTCCTGATATTATCTCTAAAAAACCGAGTGCCTTCGTGGCCAGGCGACTGATTAATGATAATGCAATTGTGTCCAATGAAGTGATCCACTCTATGAAAATGCATTCCAATGTGAAAAAAGGAACCATGGCCTGGAAACTGGATATGACCAAAGCCTATGATAAAGTGGAATGAAAATTACTAAGAGCTATGATGCTGATAATGGGCTTCTACACTAAATGGATAGACATCGCCATGCACTGCATCTCGGCCATCTCCTTTAGAATCAAGGTAAATGGGGATCTCACCAGAGGATTCTCCCCAAACCGAGGCCTATGATAGGGAGATCATATCTCCCCTTTTCCCTTCATATTGGTGGTTGATGTATTCTCTAACCTTATTTCCAGGGCTGCATCCTCTTCGTCTATTCATGGAGCAATGGTCTTCCATAAGAGCCCAAAAGTGTCACATCTTTTATTTTCCGACGACTACCTCCTTTTCTCCAGAGTCACTTTTAATGAGTGTCATGTGATCAGCCATGCGACTCATCAATATGAATGGGTATCTAGATATTCTATCAACCACGAAAAATCAGAAATCTCATTCAGCGTAGGGGTGCCTCCTACCAAGAGAGCTGTGCTTTGTTAATATGCAGGCATCCATATTTTCGATAAACACCAAAAGTATCTCGGACTCCCTACAGTGACTGGACGGTCCAAAAAAAGAAATATTTATATCCCTGGGGGACAGAATTGAGAAATAAATTCATGGCTGGACCCCAAAAAGCATCTCCAAAGCGAGAAAAGGAACCCTCATTAAAGCGGTCATTCAGTATAACCCCGGATACTTTGTGTCTATGTTTAAGCTCCCGGTGGCCATCATCAACCTGATCCATTCTCATACTGCCAGCTTCTAGTGGGGGAAAAACGATAGAAGAAATTGACCCCACTGGGTGGCCTGGGAGAAACTCTGCAAACCCAAGTTGGAGGGAGGGATGGGATTCCAGAACCTTCTTCTGTTCAACAACGCACTGCTGGCCAAGCAAGGATGGTGCCTTTAAAACTTTCCATCATCTTTCTGTGTGTGGGTACTTCGTGCCAAGTACATTTCCCTCACGGACATCCTTGGCTCCTTTATGGGCCACCCGTTCTAGCTTCCTCTAGAGAATTATTTGGGGGGACCAAAATCTCCTTGAGAAAAGGGTGGCCTAGAGGATTGGAAATGGATAATCTGTAAACATATGGACTGATCCCTGGCTTATCGACAAGGTTGGCCTGCAGGACACATCCCCCGCCCAACCTGGTCTTGAAGATGCCACTGTCAACTTCCTCTTTTTGGATCAGGGCCCGGGGAGATTTGTGGAAAATATCCAGGACTGGTTCAATGAAAGAGACCAAAAAATTATTCTGAGCATCCCCTGTGTCCCTGATGCAGGCCCTGACCATCTATTTTGGACCAATGATGTCTTAGGCGACTACACGGTGAGATCCGGGTACAGACTGGCTCGTGGCATTCACTCTCTCGACAGGGATGATGGACCATGGAAAGTGATTTGGAAGCTCAACGTCCCCCCTAAAATATGCCAATTTTGGTGGCAGGTGTGCACGGGCACCCTCCCTTCCATGAGCCTCCTTGTTTACTGTCACATGGACAATGCTGAATCCTATCCTTTTTGCCCGAATATTCCTGAAACTCCCTGGCATGCCATCACTCAATGCCCAGGAGCCAAGGAAATCTATAACAAATGGGGACCAGCTTCAGATGCTTCTCTGTATATTGTCTCTAATCTCCTAGATCATATGATGTGATGGTGTTCCTCTTTGTCATTGATCGATGCCAGCTTCTGTTGTACCCTGGCCTGAATCATTTGGGTTCAGCGTAATGACTCAGTTTTCCACCACGTCCATTACCCTCTCGAGTTCTGGATTGAACGTGCAACTTCATGGATTGAAGGCTGGAAGGACCGCAATGGACATGTTGGGCCTGATGCTCCCCCCACCTACCCCCCTCGTTAGACCCCCCCACCCCCCATTAGAAGGGATTCTTAAGCTTAACGTGGATGATTCTCTCCCCAAGTGTGGGACTGTTGCTCTCGGCATCCTGGCGCATAATCATCTGGGGAATATGGTGGCGGAAAAAGTTGAATCCCATCTGGCCTCCTTGGAACCTGCAGTTGCTGAGGCCACTTCCATCCCAGGCATTATGCTCACTGCGGAATGTGGATGGGCTGATATTATCATTGAGTCTGACTACATTTCTGTTATCAACGCCATTAACCACAATGACGATGGACTCCAATCCTTTTTCTTCATAATCCAAATAATCTGCTTGCTGCACCAAGGCTTCTCTTGTTGCACTTTCTCATTTACCAAAATGGAAGGAAAAAATGCGGCCCATTAGCTGGCGGCCTCAGGACCCTTCTATGTCAACCATCTATAGCTGGATAATTTCCCTTCATGGATCTGCTTATGTACGACTGCTGATCTTCATCATTAAAATTATCCTTCTTTCTTCTCAAAAAAACATTCTTCTAATTCCCACATTTCTTCATCAAACATGTGGTTTCTCCACAACACCTTGACAAGGGGAATTGTTTCATTTTGTATAACTTTTTCTCTACAATCTAAGATCATCATCAACTTCGCTTGATTATAGTGTTCATTCTCCAATGGTACCTCTTATGGATTGAGTACATGCAATGGGGCATTTATGTACTTCCTTGAAATTGATACATGGAATACCGCATGTATGTGGGATAGGATCAGTGGGAGTGCTAGTCAATTGGCCACTACTCCAATGCGATCAAGGATCTCAAAAGGGCCGACGTACCTTGGACAAAGTGTTCCCTTATTCTAAAATCTTATAACTATCTTCCATTTTGATATGCGTTGGAATACCATGTCTCCAATATAAAACTCTAGGTTCATCGATGATTATCAACATATCTCTTTTTTGGCTACGAGTAGATTTAATGTGTTGCTAGATGGAAATAACTATATCCGCCATTTCTTCGACTATTTCTGGACCAAGGAGTTTTCTCTCCCCCACATAATCCCAACATATCAATGTTCTTCATCTCTTTCCATAATGGTCTTTATATAGAGCCATTTGGATTCTTGAGTGGAAACTATTATTTTAAGAGAATTCAACCATAGAAATATATTGATCCCATACTCCTTTGAAGTCCATTGAGAATGATCTCAACATATCATTAAGTGTTTTGATAATCGATTAATATTGGACATAAGTTTTAGGATAACAATCTGTACCCATGTTCAGCTTAGTATTCAGAGCATGTTGGAGACACTTCCAAAACATAAAGGTAAATCTTGGGTCTCAATTAGATACCATAGATAGTGGTACTCCATGCAGTATTACCACTTCTCTATTATATATCTGAGCCAGTTGATTAATGATAAATATTGTCGAACTTTATTGATGTGTGAAATCATTTCTAGATGATCCAAAACAACCCAGATTGATTTATTTCCTTTGGTTGTCTTTAGAAGTCTGATGAAAAATTACATTGTGATGTTTTCCCATTTCCATGTTACTATGGGTATTGGTTGCATCATCACCTTAGAATTATGCCTCATAGTCTTCACTCGATGACATACCAATCACATTTATGTATACTCAATGATCTCCTAATTCATGTTATCCCACCTATAATGCTCTTGGAGATCTCGATACATCATTTTGTTTCCTAGTTATTTTAGAATTTCAAACTACGTGCTTCATCTAAATGTTCTTTCATTAACTCCAGATTAGATGAAAATTTAATATTTTCCCAAATCTCACAATTCTCTCACCATTAACATTGATCTCTGAGGATTTCCTTTTTCTGATAGTTTCAAATTCTTCTGAATTCCCACATCATCATTTTGACCTTCCATTAACTTTTTCAAAAGAGGCAGTTGAGCAATAATTTGTTAAAGGATTTATTATGTTCCATTCTTTATGATTCTTGTGTCCATCATCATCAAATATAGGTAGAGTAGATTCTTTTCAATTCACATCAATGATATAATTTTTGGGTCCTTTTTGCATATAGCATCCACTACCTTGTTCGATTTCTCCATGTGATAATGGATTGAGCAATCATATTCTTTTATATGCTCTAACTATCTTTGTTGCTGCATATTAAAATATTTATATTTGAATATATACTTGAGGATTTTGTGGTATTAATATATTTTATGTATCTCTAAAAATAGGTAATTTCACCAAACATTTTAAGCAAATATTACTACATCCAACTACAGATCAGGTTTTGGATATTTTTTCTCATTAAAATTTAATTCCTATGATGAAAAGGCAATGACTTTGTCATTTTTCATCAAACCACAACCTAGTTCCTTCTTTGAAGCATCACCAAAATACCACAAAACTTTATCTACACGTGGTTTCTGTGAGCATGGGTGCAATGATAAGCCTCATTTTTAACTCCTTGAATCTATCTTTCCATTCATCAATCCAAGAAAACATGACTCCCTTCTGAGTTAGCTTGGTATGATGGTTTTAAAATTGGTAGAATTTTTTCACAAATCAGTGATAATATCTATTTAACCCTATGAAATACTAAAATACGTCACTGATGTTGGCCTCGACTATCCCTCAATTGCATTTGTCTTGGTGGGATCCATAGATAACCTATTTCTTGTGATGATATGTCCCAAGAATGATACTACCTTCAACATGAACTGAAACTTGATATACATTGTAGAGAGATTCTACTTTCGCAAGGTCTATAGTACAATGCATAGATGTTTTTTTATGTTCCTCCTTAATTTTGGAGTATATTAGAATATCATCTATAAATACTACCAACATATTTTCAAGTTAATCTATATAGACTCTATTTAGAAAATCCATGAATATTTATGGATCATTAGTGAGTTTGAAAGGAATTACAAAAAATTCATAGTGCATGTATCTTATATTAACAAAAATATCGGGTATATCCTCTCTTTTCACCCTTAATTGGTTATATCTCGACCACAGATCTACCTTGGAGAAGTATTGTGCTTCATGTAGCTTATAAGGACCCGAAATTATTACATACATAATCTTGAATTTATTCAACAAAAAAATTCCTTATACATTGAGGATTTTTTCATGTTTATAGATTTAGTGAAATGGGACATAATAAATTCTTAACATTACACATTGTTACAGATTGGATACCATAAAAACAGTTTCCATTTTTTAAAAATTTAGAACATTAAAAGTTAAATCATTGATTTATTGACAATTATTCAACATTTAACATGGCTTCCTTATTTGTCTTACACACCCATTAACCTTTGAAAATCATTTAAAATAAGGGAAGATAACAAAAACTCAGTAAGGTATATATCAAGAATGAAAGAACACATTAGTCCATGAATACTTGTAATGTATGAAATCATTTTCAAAAGACATACTTATCACCGACATATATATATTTACATTGTAAAATATGAGATTTCCACAAAACCTAAGAACTTCAATAGAACCATAAAGATATCTTGGGGCATTAGGTACATAATCTTGTAACCCACTTGACTAATTTATAATTTGTAACCCTCACGACTACCATACTATTTGTGTAACCATCACTATTACACATGGAGTAACCATACGACCGACCTCAAACTTAAACATACCCAATGAATTGGAGGGAAATATAGGTCCCACCCTTCATCTTAAATAATTCCCATGATCCATAACATAATCATACAACATTAATAATATCCTAAAAATATTTCATTTGAACTTTGTAAAACAGAATATTAAAAGAGGATTTATAAGAAAAGTCCCTTATAAATATCATATAATTAAAGTGAGACTTAATAGAGTGGATGGAATATGTATATACTTTGTAAATATACATAATCAAACATATTATAATCAGAATTAATCCCAAAAATAATTTAAATACCATATAATAATGAAGAATAAGGATAACCCAAAGGATGGAAATCGGGTTAAGTATTCCCTTACCTCAGGCTTGTTTACTTCACTATTGTTTAGACTTCCTGTATAATGGCTAAAAAGTGTTATTAGTATTTTACAGAAACATTTTCATGATTATATCAACTTATATGATTATTTAATAATCCCATTTCACCCCTTAATTGTTAGTATTTGTTTCCTTGCACTATTTTGGGTGAGTTCCTTACATGATTTCCATGATTGGTTCCAGATGGATGTTCTTGTCGATTGGAAGTGAAACTCCAGAATTGGAATGGAAAGGTATTTATATACTTATAGTAAAATAATTTATACAACTTATCATTTTTATGTTTAATATGTGGATTATTCATAAGATAAAACATTAATGATGTTCGTTTAGATCATTTGAGAGGTTCTTTGATAATAACAACCTCATTTTATCTTATAAATTAAAACCATAGGTAAAAAACAATTCCAAATCCATGGATGAGTCATAATACATATATTATAACCTAGTTCAACTATAGAAATGGTTTCATGACCAGAATTTAATGAATTAATGTAAATTGAAATAACAGCGTCCACGATGTAGGTAATTCGACACATCAGAGACAATGTTTTTATTCCTTGAATAAGTGGGAGGGGAGAAGAATAATGACGATAAATTATCCATGAACATGAGATAATCCAGATTATACATTATTTATGGATATTTCATGCATCTTTGGTAAGAATATATGAAAATAATAATAATAATAATAATAAGGAACTCAAAATAAAACAATAATTGAGAAATCACTTACAAAAATTCGTCACCCTAACAACAATGCAACATGTTTTTAGAAAATATTAAGAATAAAGGGGAAAAAGGTCAACCATATAGAAATTAATAATAATACTGAATAGATCATGAATAAGTATGAAATAAGATCATGGTATGGAAACATGAAAGTTATACCACAGAAAAGAGAACTTGAATGGAAAAAGAAAGAAATTTAGAATTTTCTTACATTCTAGAGTAACTCCAAAAACAAGAAGGATGGGACCTTAAGGGATTGAGGAAACCTTAAGAGTACTACTAGAGAGGTAATGTGGCTAGATCTTTGTTGATGAAGAATTTGGAATGAATTTAATGAAGGAATGGGTTGGAATTTATAGAAAAAGTGAGGGATTATTTTAATATTTTCCAAGGGAAACCCCTTTAGTGGTATTTGCAAAACTATAGGCTTTCCCATGGTATTTTCCAATGGTAAAAGACAATTGGGACACCTCATATCTTATTTTACTATACAAAAGTTGACCAAATTTATTACAGCATTAATGATGTCATTGACACACTGAAACTCCAAACTATATTTTTTACTATTCACCGAAAAGTCAGATGTTTCAGAAAAATCCCCGAAATTCACCCTAACCATTTATCGACATTTAGAATTTAAAACATATGACCATTTTTTGTATTTTTTTTCAAAATTTATTTAATTTAATTTTTAAATACAATAATACATAATTCAAAAATTAATAATTTAAAAACTATAACTTCTTTTATATAACATTTAAAAATTAATCATGTTGTCATTATCATAAATCCTTTAGAATATAAAACAATATTAAAATTTACTATTAATTAGGGTCATATTTCAATTCATATTACTATTTATAAGGGTATGTTACTATTCATCAAAAAAGCAAGTTCGTTCCAATAGACTCTAAATAACATATTGAACACAATTTTAGATAAATATTTTTTGAAATTCCAAACATAGAAGCAGTAAAATTGTGTTTAAATGATACTTATAAATATCCACTTGAAACTAAATTTCAAGCATTTAAATTTATTTTCAGAAAACCTTGGGGTGTTACATTATCCCCACCTTCTAGAAATTTCATCCTGATAATGTTATTTACTTATTAAACATGTCTGGGTACCTTTCCCTCATAGCATTTTCAGACTCCTAGGTTGTTTCTTCAACCATGTGGTTTATCCAAAAAAACATTTACCCGGTGGATTACATTATTCCACGATACCAGTTCCCTTCCATCAAGAATCTGAAATGGTTTCTCATCAAATGAAAGGTTCTCCTCTTAAAAAACTTCTTTTGGGCTCAAAATAAGAGTTGAATCTGGTATATAATTCCTCCACATCGTAACACGAAAAAAAATTGTATACCTGAGAAAAAAATTGGAGGCAATGTTACTTGGTATACAAATGGTCCAAATTTCTCAAAGATTTCAAAAAGGACCGATGAACCGTAGACTCAACATTCCTTTCTTACCAAAAATCATCAAACTTTTCTAATGATAGATTTTAAGGAAAACAAGGTCACCTACATCGGAAGAGAAGTCTTTCCTTCTGTTATATGTATGACTTTTTCTTCTTGATCTGAGCTGTTCTCAGGTGTTGTTGGATCATCTTCACTTTCTCAGTCACTTCCTCAACTGATTCTAGACCCATCAACATTATTTCACCGACTTCATCCCAAAACGATGAAGTTCAACACCACTTTCCATACAAAGCCTCAATAAGTGCCATCTATATAATGGAATGAAAGATATTATTATAAGAAACTTAAAATAAAGAATGATGTTAATCCCAAATTCCCTAGTAGTCCATTTAACAAGCTCTAATCATATCCTCTAATGTTTGAATCGATCATTCTGACTGCCCATCTGATTGAGGATGAAAAGCTGTACAAAAATTTATCTATGTGCTCAACAACATCTGAAGTCCCTTACAAATGTTAGAAGTGAGCCTAGGATCCCAGTTAGATACAATAGAAATAGTAAATATATGTAACCGGACAATATACTTATTGTACAATCAGTAAAGATGGTCAAAAGACATTAAATCTCAAATATAAAGAAAATGTGCATATTTTTTCAGCCAATCCAAAATAACCCAAATTTTATTGTTACCTCAAGATATATTAGGTATTTCCACCACAAAGTCCTAGGGTACATTCTCTTACTTCCACTCTGGCATTGTAAATGGGTGATGTATCCCCTTCATTTACTTCTTCTCTACTTTAACCCACTGACATGTCAAACATTTCACGGTAAAATCAACAATATCTCTTTTAATTTCATCTCACCAATAATACATCTAAAGGTTTATGTACATATTTATACTTCTAGAATGAACTAAAGATGGAGAACTATGAGATTCACACAACAATTCTTCCTTCAACTGGGAATCACAAGGGACACACAACCTTTTACCAAATCTTAAAACCCAATCTTTATCATGGTTAAATTTTGGAAACCTACCCACTTAAACAAATTCTACCTTTTTCTTGTGGCACACAGTCTTCCTGCTGAGCTCGCTTAATTCTATCTAACAACGAAGTCAGCACTTATACCTAAAATAAAATAGATGTCTTCCCTACACCTACAACTTCTAATACAAAATTCATCAAATCATTACTAAAGGGATCATGTTCCAAACATAACATTGTAAATGATGCATGATGTTTTTGAATGAAGGAATCCCCCACATTGTTTGATTTTAAAGGATGGTAATTTATCGTGAAATCATAATCATCTATCAGTTCAATCCATCTTATCTACCTCATGTTTAATTAATTAGTAGTTAATATATACTTTATACATTTAATGTTGGTATATAGTTGACATTTGGATCCCTATTAATTATGCCCCTAATTTTTCAATGAAAAAACGACATCTTCCAATTCCAAATCATGTGTGGAATAATTTAAAAAATGAGTTTTAAGTTGTCTTGAAGCATAAGCAATTACCTGATCAATCGACAACAAAACACAACCAGGTCCCTTCAACGAAGCATCACTATATATGAAAAATCACCATTTCGGGAAGGTAAGGCGAAAACATGATCATTTACCAATCACTTATTCAGTTCCTTAAAAAAACATCACATTCTTCTGTCTAAAACAATTTAACCCCTTTCTGTGTAAAATTAGTCATCGGACTAGATAACCAACAAAAGTTCTTACGAAAACGTCAGTAATAACCTCCGAATACTAGAAAACTACAAATCCTTGTAACATTTGTGGGTCTTGTCCATTCATCAACCACTTTTGTTATGAAAGGATCAACTATTATTCCATCCTTATTTACAATGTTCCCATGAAAAGAAATATTTTTCAACCAAAAATCACTCTTTTAGAATTTTCTATACAGTTTCTTTTAATTTATTGTTTGTAAAACAACCAATATATGTTTTTCATCATCCTATTTATTTTAAAAAAATATTAAATGTCATCAATAAATACAACCACAAACTTATCAAAGAACTCATGAAATATTCTATTCATAAGATTCACGAATACAGTAGGTGCACTAGATAACCCAAAGGTCATAACAACAAATTAATAATGCCCATATCTAGTACGAAAGGATTTTTTTGGGATGTCATCCTCCTTCACCTTCAGTTGATCATATCCGTATCTCAATTTTAATCATTGAAAAGTACTGAGCTCCCTAGAGCTTATCAAAAAAGTCATTGATATGAGGTAAAGAATACTTATTTTTTTACAGTGATGTTATTCAATGATCTATAATAAATGAAAATTATAATGGAACCATCTTTCTTGCCAACAAACATAATAGGATTTCCCCATGGTGATGTTCTAGGACGAATGAGGCCTTTATCAAGAAAATCCTGCAACTGATTTTTCAATTCAAGAAGTTCTATTTGAGCCATATGATATGGGGTGTTTGAAATTGGATTAGCATGTGGAATTAAGTCAATTGTGAATTTGGCTTCCCAATTAGGTATGACACTAAGTAACTCATCAAGAAAACAACATGGTATTCATTTACCACATGGAAATCATCAATCTAAACAGTTCTCTTATTTTTAATAGTATGAACAAGATAAATTTTATTTCCATATTTCAACAGTTTCTCATCTTTCTGATGTGTTATCAATTGTGTGGGTTCATTCTTGGATACAAACTAAAACTCATTCTGAAATAAAACATCTTTATCTCTATAGTCAATCTTAGCATGATTAACAGAAACCCAATCAATTCCAAGAATAACATCAAACACGACTAAGTGTAAAACAACATGTTTTTTAGGTAATGTCTTTCCACAGAAAAAAATACAAAGATACTTATAATTCACCTTTGCTATAATATTTCACACATGTGTTTTAACAAAAATGTTCAGGTCTCATTCGTTGAGGTGATATTTCCAATTTACCTGAAAATTTCTCAGATATGATGGAATGTGTAGACCCTATATCAAACAAAACATTAGCAAAACTTGAGTAAAAAAATAGAGTACCTGATACAACTTCCTTGGATAGCATGAAACATTCTAACATAGTCGTAAATGATCTAATTACACCTCTCTACTTATAATCTGGATTCTTTTCATCATTCATATCTCTCTTTGGGTAGGCATTGGCATAATGACCCATCTATCCACATTTAAATAACTTTATAGTTTTATTTTCCGGATTAGTATTAGGATCAATTTCACTGCAATCTTAGGCCATATTTCCAACAATACCACATTTAAAATACTTCACAGTTTTTCTAAGACGTTCCCCAGGGTGTTTCTTGCCACAATTTTCACAAACAAGAAACTAGATTTTCTTACCATCACATTTCCTTCGTTGATTCTTACCATCGCTTGCCACCTGGACCTCTTATTATCATTGTTTCCAAAATTCATGTGATCATCAGAAAACTACATATCTACCCTTTTACCACACCAGACAAGTTTCTCATAACTTTTTAACTCATGGGAGGCCAACACCCTTCGATACCATGGCTCTTGTCCTAAGTAAAAGTAGTTGTTTTTTCTATCAATATCTAGAATAAGATTTGGAACATACCTCGTCAGTCGGGTGAATTTTTCTTCATACACATCCACTGAATCCTCCTCCTTTTTCTTCAATTCAATGAATATATTCTCTATCCTAATTCACACCACCTTAGAATAAAAAATTATGGAAAATACTTTTAAATTCATCCCACTTTAAGGAATAAAAAATCCTCTCTACCCCTGATTTTCCTTACCATGGACCCTCACTGACCGGGTTCAGCTTAAAAATGATAAATGGAAAGACATACCATTTGAATTTCATGAACATCCCATAACATTGAATATCTTTTCAATGTATTAGATCCATCCATTAGCTGCTATGGGGTTAGAATATCTTTTGAATGCAGAAGGGTGTTATCTCATAAAATGTTCCACTACTATCACGTTACATTGTGGTACCAATATTTGTTCTCTTGTATGGATGCCACCACAATATTTTTCATGCGTTAGCTGAGCCATTACTTCCACAAACTACTTTGTTCCAATCTATACCATTCTAGGCTATAGATCCAAAAGGATGTCATTCTGGTAGTGCCACTCTTCTTCAGCATGCATGTTCCTTCTGGAGACAACCATTCTGAACCAAAATCTCTTAGATGAAGCAAAATTAATGGTTTTTAATTCTATAACATTTCAAATTAATTATAGTGCTAAAATCATTTATGGTATTCTTTTAACATCATCTTGACAACTAATTTTATCTAAACCATCCATTGATAGCATCTTTAAGGAACCATCTTTATTACATACATAATCTTGAATTTATTTAAGAAAACACTTCCTTATACATTGAGAATCTTAACAAGTTTAGTGGTTTAGAGAATTAGGAAATAATATAATCATAACATTACACATTATTATAGAGTGGATACCATAAAAATAGTTTCCATTTTTTTTCAAAATTTAAAATATTAAAACTTAAAACATGTTTCCTTGACAATTATTCAACATTAAACAAGGATTTCTTCTTTGTCTTACACATCTATTAACATGTGAAAATCATTCAAAACACAGGATGAGCACATAAACTCAGTATGATATATAAAAATAAGTGAAAAACATGTGACACCACAAGTTTCTACGGTATGTTTCCCTTTGAATAATGTAGTAGCTTGCGTTGTACGCAACATGGAGTTTTAACATAGTACGACCAATCAAACTAGTCGTTATGAATAGTAATACCCGCTTTTTGAAATTTTAAGAATTTTATTTTTCAAAATGGAAATCATTTTTGAATTCATAATATCGTAATTATCTTAGAGTGAGTTTTTGGTATTTTCTGGGAACATTTAATTTTCGATGAATAGTTAAAAACATTATGTTATTGTTTTAAACCGACTTTTTATTTATGTAATTAGTTATTTTATTTTTATTTATTTTTGGAACAAAATAGATACCTAATACCTATATATGTTCAATTTAATTCATTAGAGTCTTTTTATAATAATATTAGGTATATAAAATATTATTGAACATATTACCGTCTTTTACCCACCTTCTATGTGCATTTGCAAATTTGTATAAAACAAAATTTTACCGCTCTTGTGAGTTGAATTTAAAAAATATGAGAGACACAGTTGATATTAGTAAGTTAAATGTGGTTCAATAAGATGAAAATAAATTTTTAATAGTACCTTTTGACTATTATTTACCACGGTTAAATGTAAATAGGGTAACTAAATGTAAAAATGATATTATAATTACCCCAACACATGATATAATTTTATTGGATAAGTTTAATTCGAACAAAAAAAATTAGGAATAAAATATGATCCTATTGGGTCCACTTGGATTAGATTAAGGCATTTATTATTATTTTATTTAAAGAACAGTTGAGAGAGTTAAATTCAATGTTTAATAACTAAACCAATTTTAATATATTGTTACACATAATATAAATTCGTCTATAAATATTAATTATAAAGGTAAAATAATTTCCTACATCATTTTGGTTTAATTGTAATTTTTATTCATAAAATAAATTAATTTATTTATGACATAATGATGATGGAGTGATTACCTTAATAATGAAATATTAAAATAATTGATATTATAAACATCCAAATAAATCTAAATTGGGACTTATGAAGAATTAAAGTAATTTAAAAGTTAATATTTCATGTTAGGGTTGATTAAATTAACTTTATTTTAAGTGATAAATTTTTTTATGGCTTTCAAAAAAAAATCAAATACTAAATAGTGACAAAATTGACACAATTTAGTTTTTAAAACAAATACTATATTATTAATTTATATAATACTACTAAAAATATAAGGTTCATACCAAGGACATAGATAAGGTTATATATATTAATACTGAACCACTTGGGGGTCTTTTGTAATTTTATAGTAATTTTATTATAAATATATTATAAAAATAAAAGAGATATGGTAAATGTCAAACTATTTAACTAAGAGTTAAATATATAAGATATGGTTAATATGGTCACGTAAACCTGTATAAAACCTATTGGTTGAGATATTTTAGACCCATACCTACATTATCCCCCAAATAAATCATTTTGGATGCATTAGAAACAAAAAATGATTTTATTATAAAATAATATTTTAGGCTTTTCCTAAAGTGACTCTCACCTCTCTTATAAAAGGGTACTTCCCATTCTCTAAATTTCACACCTCCAAAGCCATCTGACTTGGACAATCCCTACCCAAATATCCTCTCAACTATCCTCCCATTATCCTACAGGTCACAATTTGATCATAAAGACAACCTATAGAGCCATTTTGATTAACTCAAAATGAAACAACCGAAAAGAGGTAATAATTTCACCACCCTCTTTCAAGTTCTTTTCTTCTTACACTTCCTCTTCCTTTGTTGTTTCCATACCAAAATAATAAATCAAGTACCTTATAAATTTTTTTATGTTATTATAAATATGTTAAATCTATATTCATTATTCTATCCATATTATAATTGAAAAAGTCACCATACGTGCATACGTACTGATTACCGTCCACACGAACGCGATTAGATTCATTCCCCATCATAATCGTTCAAGAATAATTTTCATTTTATGATTATAAATAATGTTTATGTACATAATACCATTATGTATATAAATTAAAAAAATTATATCCATAACAAACATGGATTACCTAACCAATCATATAAAGGAAAATGAATCACTTAACACTTGAAACGATGATACTACTAAAATATTATTAACATAGAAATATTTGAAGATCATACATGATATCATATTTATGTATATGATTCTTGTATAATTTAATAAAAATTATTTATCAATTATACATATGGTTAAATTACCATTAAATATCGGAAATTACAAGGTAGGGGTTAATTCTACAATCTCTTTACTTATCTGAGATTGTTAATACATAAGTATCTATTGGGACCTCTTTATCATCCACATCTGGGTTTTCTTAAAAATGTAATTAAAAACATTTTAACTATTTACTAGACTATGGGTTAAAATTATTTATCCTCTAATATGACCACATATGTTTTGAAAGGAATCTTTTCGATGTTTTCCAAACAAGGTAATTTATGACCTTATCGACAAAATTAAGGTAAGAATATATTTTTTTTAACTTATATGGTAGGTGCATCTATTTTCCACTGTTATCACATCGTCAAAACTTCCCATTCAATATTATAAAAATATTTTAAAAACAAATAGTTTCTTTTATAATTATATGACTTTTAAATTATTTCAAAGGAGAAAAAGATATTTCTCTACAAAAAGTTTTGATTTCATCTATGTCAACATCCTTTGTTGGATTTTAAGTTTGTTTGAAGTTTATTATTATGAAACAAATATTCTATATTGTATTGAAGGTTTTGTGATATGTTTTACTGTGGATGTGTTATATTTACACCATTTATGGTTTATAAATAAATTATTGACACTTTCTATTCCAGTTTTAATATGAATGTTTATGTTATGTTTAAAATTATTAATATGAGGAATGCATATGACATAGTAAGTGATGGGTGGAGCCCACTATATCTCCTCGATGCATCGGTAGGTCTCATGAGACAAAATAGTGTCTTCACAACAGGCATTGAAGAAATATTTTTTGTAGTGTTGGAACAAGGCCTTGACAATGTGGTTATGAAGTCTGGCATTATGCGTTCCAACATTATGAAATTTGATATTGATATTACATTTGATTATTCAACTAGAAGAATATTCATGTGAATAATAAATGGAATTATATGATTTCTCTTTGCCATATTATGATGATGTTTATGTTTAAAAGGATTTTGTTTTAGTCTTATACATTGTCTTAAATGTTTATGCATATTCATGAATGAATCCACTATATTGTTATCCTTACTGAGAATCCGAACTCACCCCTTTCTATGTTTTATTTTTCCTTGGATGCGAAGAAGTATATTATGTCTGACCTGCAGGGATATTATAAGGAATGAATGTGGTCAATGGAGACAATGTTGTGGTTGTTTTCCAATTTATAATGTAATGTAAAACTTATGAATGTATCTAGTACTTCCAAGGATACTAAACTAATAGGTATTTTAGGATTTTTATCCCTTGTGATCATGCCAATGTTATATAGTAATGCACCGACTCTGGGTAATTGGGGTCGACGCATTATAGAAAATTTCAGTCCATGAATACTTGTAACATTTGAAATCATTTTCAAAAGTCATACTTATCACCTGTATATATATACATACATTTTGAAACAGGTTATTTCCACATTACCTAATAACATAAGTAGAACCATAAAGACATCTTAGAGCATTACTTACATAATCTTTAACCCTCTCAGCGACATTATACTTTGTAACCCTGAAGGCTACCTTAGTGTCTGTGTAACCATCACAGTTACACATGGAGTAACCATACGACCGACCTCCAACATACATATACCCAATGCGTTGGAGGGAAATATAGGCCCCAACTTTCATCATAAATAATGCCCAATATCCAGAACATAATCATATAACATTAATGTAATCATATAAACACAACTTTTGAATTTTGTAAAACAGAATTTTAAAAGAATATTTTAAAAGAAAAGTCCCTTATAAATATCATATAATTAAAGTGAGACTTAATAGAGTGGATGGAATATTAATATAAACTATAAATATACATAATTAAACATATTATAATCCGAATTCATCACAAAAACAATTAAAATAACACATAATAATGAAGAATACGGTTAACCCAATGGATAGAAATCAGGTTTAGAATTCCCTTACCTCAGGATTTCCTTACTTAAAACATGTTTAAAATTCATGTATAATGGTTCAAATAGTGTTATTAGTATTTCATAGAAACATTTTCATGTTTATAAAATCTTATATGATCATTTCATAACTACATTTCACCCCTTAATTGTTAGTATATTGTTCTTTGCACTGTTTTGGGTGAGTTCCTTACATGATTTCCATGATTGGTATATGATGGATGTTCTTGTTGATTGGAAGTGAAACTCTAGAATTGAAATCTAAATGTATTAAAATATTTCTAGTACCATAATGTATTACATTTATCATTTTGATGTATTATATGAGGGTGATTCATATGTTAAAACATTAATGACGTTTGTTTAGATTATTTAAGTGGTTCTTTGATAATAACAACATCATTTTGTCTTATAAATTAAAACAATATGTACAATAGAATTCCCGAACCATGGATGAGAAATAAAACATATATTATTACCTGGATCAACCATAGAAATTGTTTTATGGCCAAACATGAAATAATTAATTGAAATTTAAGTCACATCTTCAATGTTTTCGGTAATTCGACACATAACAGATAATGTTTTTATTCCTTGAATAAGTGGAAGAGGAGAAGAAATAAGGAAGATGAATTTTACATTAACACGAGAAAATTTAGAATATACATTATTTCATGATATTTCAAGCATCTTGGGTAAAGATATATGAAAAAGGAATTAAAAAATATAGGAAATCAAAATAAAAGAATAGTTGAGAGACCCCTTACAAATATTTGGCAGCCTAACGTCTTTGCAACACGGTTTTTGGAAATATTAAAAACAGATGGGACAACGGTCACCCATCCAAAAATAAATAATACTATAGAATATATCATGAATAAGAATAAAATAAGAACATGGTATGGAAACTTTAAAGTTGTACCACCTAAAAAATAACTTGAATGGAAAAAAGAAAGAAAATGAGAATTTTCTTACCTTGTAGAGTAAATCCTAGAACATAAAGGATATGACCTTAGTGGATTGAGGAAACCATGGGGGGATAATAGACAGGTAATGAGGCTAGAGAATCATTGATGAATAATTTGGAATGAATTTAATGAAGGAATTGGTTGGTATTTATAGCCAAAGTGACATATTATTTTAATAATTTACAAGGGACACCTCATTAGTGGTATTGCAAAACCATGGGGTTGCCCATGGTTTTTACCCATGGTATAAGACACTTTGGACACCTCATAACTTGTTTCTCTGTAAACAAGTAGACTAGATTTATTACATCATTATTACATCATTAATGATTTCATTAACTCACTGACACTCAAAACTGTAACTGCTTTTATATAATTTAAAAACTATAACCGCTTTTATATCACATTTATAAATTAATCAAGATTCCATTATCTTAAAGAATAACAAAAAATAAAATAATAATATAATTTACTATTCATTAAGGTCATATTACTATTTATATTACTATTCAAAAGGGTATGTTACTATTCACCAAACAAAAGTTCGTTCTAATAGTCTCTAAATAACATACTGAACACAATTTTAGATGACCATTTCTTGAAATTCAAAACACATAAGAAGTAAAATTATTTTTAAAGTCTACTTATAAATATATATTTTAAATAAAATTTCATGAATTTAATGTAATTTTTAGATAACCATGGGGTGTTACATAGCTGATTGAAAAAGTCATCAATTATTCATAGATGATACTTGTTATTTATCCTGATTTTGTTGAGCTCATGATAATCTATAAAATGGCACATTGTCCCATCCTTTTTCTTGATGAACAAGACTGGTGCACCCCATGGTGAAGCACTTGGGTGTATAATACCATTATCTACATTCTCTTATAGTTGTTTCGTCAATTAATGGAGCTCCATAGTGTCTATTCAATATGTATTCTTAGATATTGGCAATGCCACTGGAATAAGATCAATCTAGAATACAATATCTCTTCAAGGAGTAAGACTATGAAATTCCTCAGGAAATTGTTAAGTGAATTCTATCACAATATGAATGTCTTCAAGTATGGTTTCTTCCTTATACTCAATCATCTAAAAAAGATATGCATATATCATATGGAAGTAATATCCATGCTTCAGATGATGGTGCTAAATAAAATTCATCCCATTCCTCGCACATGTACATAATCCGGGGTTGATTCACCATATGGAGAGTGATTTCCCTCTTATAGAAATTTTTGTTGGCTCTATATAGGGAAAGATAATCTGTGCCAATAACTGCACAAAATTCCACCAGATAGAATATGAAGAGGTCCATTTTGATGATTAATCCACAAACTATGATCGCATAGGAGTTATAATCATGGGTTTAAATGATTTCCCCATTTTCATGTAAAGACCCAGAAATTTCAGGGATTTTTTTTTCATAAATACTTTGGAATTTTACGGGTCTGTGGCTTCTGATGGCAATTGATTCTGAGGCACGGTGTGCCCGGAATCAATTTCCAATGTTTAGCTCAGGTACGTTCAGTAAACAAACGAGCAGGTTTTTCTATCTTTTGTACCGGTGCTCGGAATTGATATCTGAGGGCACCGATGAACTCACAACACTGGTAATTGCTTAAGGGGACTGTTACCGTAGTTGTGTTTTCACGGGATGAGAAGTTTTTTTGGGGTTTAATTAAGAAGTAAATAATATTGTTGGAACAATCTTATAGTTTATCTAAGGAGTCTAATTCCTCCCATGGGTTGTTAAGGGTGGGAACCACAACCACCCAACTACCCATGTGTGGATGATTAGAGAGGTGGGACCCACATGAGCCCCAACCATTTATTTTCCTCTAAACTCATTAAACCCCCTCATTAATTTGACAACCCCTCAAATTAAAGAGGATCTTTCCTCTCCCTCTCCTCTCCATATCTTTAATTAAAATCCAATGCATTTAATTAATGAGGATCTTTCCTCCACCTCCCATTAATTAACTGCAAACATATTTAATTAATGAGGTGATTTGGATTTTGAAATTTAAATTGCATGTGAAATAAAATAATATGAGGAGCCTATTTTTTTACTGGATGAGGGAATTCATTTTGCTAAGGTGGATTGGGAGAGCAAATGAGTTTTTTTAGAACACCGCCCTCTAACGAAGAATGAAGATTTCTTGGACGAAGAACGTCGGTTCCACAAAGAACGAAGATGCACCACCCATTCCCTTCTCCACGACAAGAGAGGAGATGTCGCTTCCTCCTCGGGTGCACACAAATGACGTCTACAAAACCTCACCCCGCGACACCGTCCTCCACGATGCCCGACGTGCGACATCAATTATTCGTGGTAGGGGGTTTGATTAATTTATTTAAAATAAATTACTCCCTTGTTCTCGTTGTATTCGATTGAACATCTTGGATGATTGTTACCGTCTTATGCGGAGGGCGCGGGCTGAACAAACATATCCCGACGACCCTCCGTCGTATCTTGTCTTGTTTTGAATCAGGAAGGGGTGACGAAAAAAGGCGGCAACTGAGTGTCGGACACACATGGACGAACCACGACCCGCAATCACGGGCCGCTCGACCGACGAAGGAGTCTAGGCCGAAGGAAGGAACCGTGGTGCCCCACGATGCTGTGTTGTGAAAACCGTGGTCCGTATAGTGTGGGCCGCTTCGATGGAAGAACCGGACAACCCATCGGTCGGTCGGGCGAAGAGGAGCCGCGGCGCCAGGAGGGGGTCGCGCCGGAGAACCATTGGGCCCATCGGTCAGCCGGGCGTAGCAGATCCAAGGCTCCAGGAGGGTGCTGTGCCAGAAGAACCCGCGGCCTTCCCATGCAGGCCGCTTTCTCCAGAAGGCCAGTTGGCCTAGCCTGCCGATTGGGGAAGGGCAGCACCGCTTTTCGCCACCGGTTCGGATAGCCGGGGGGCCGCACCCTCATCGAAACTGCTTTGCCTTTAGGCCGAGCCTCTCGGCCAGCCGGACGAGCCAGCAGGCCCGAGCCAGGCCGGCTCGGGCCGTGTCACTTCGGGTCGGGTCGTGCCCATTGGGTTGAGCTATGTTTTTCCTTCAGACTGGTCTGACACCCCTACCGGGTCGGACCTGTAAAACTGGGTTATCCCGACACGTCGACCCACTGGGCTAAACGGGCCGGACCCATTATTCACTTAAACATGAATAACATAAAGACCGCACATCTGATCGATGCACTGTCTACAGAACTGGGACTCTGTTAATGAGATGGTCCTTTTGTGATACTCTAATTGATTTTTGGGCAGCTATGTTAAACAACCGGGTTTGGAATGGGTGTATGTGCAACCAGGCCCCTGGAATGGAAAAGCCAATATCTCTCAAACCAGGTGTCCGATTGATGCGTCGTCTGTCGCCTTGAGTTTCTTTTGACCAGACGGAACTTCGAGATATATCAAGACTAGATTTTGTGATAGTTTATGTATTGCTTCCTTTACATGAGGAGAAGACCCTCCTGGATTCGAGTACGTTGTGTGTGGGAACCCTAGAGCTGGCTGCGACTGCGACGACTACTGTGTTGGGATCCTCCATGGGTTCGATGATGAAGACGACTATACTTGGATCCTACATGGGTTCGGTAGCGAGGATGACTGTAAATGGATACTCCGTGGGTTTGGCAGCGATGATGACTACACATTGATCCTACGTGAGTTTGGCAGTGATGGTTAATGTACATGGATCCTATGTGGGTTCTGTAGTGACAACTTCTGTACTTGGATCCAACGTGGGTTCGGTAGAGGAGATGATTCAGAGGCTGCATCTAATCATCTCCACCCCATTTGTGAGAAGTATACCTGTAGGATATGAGTCATTACATTCAATCATTATCATTTGTATGATTGACTTCTTTCCTATGTGGACTGGTTGTGCTTGGGCTTGGAAGTTGGAGTCGTACTAAGATTGATGACTTAGGTATATATATGGGCATATGCCTAAGTAGAGTTGGTTGATACTTCGTGTTTGTACCTTTCCTTTGTGGTTTAACCTTTGTGGAATTTGGGTGACCTTCGGGGGTCTCGGGGTCCCCACTGAGTATTGTTATACTGACCCCTGCACAGGCATTGCCCACACCACATTTTGTTGGTTGCAGACGACAGACATCACAGATCGTGGTTGAGGCTTGTGGAGATGGACGGTATCCGGAGGTGGACCACCTGGCGGGACGTACACGGAGCAGACAGATGGACCCGAGGTACCGAAGAGACTATCTGTACCCACCCTTCAGGTGGGATTCCCGGAGGATGACTTGGTGGTTGCTACATTACTTTTCATCTATTGTAATTTCTTTCTCAGTTGTACTGTACATTCAATTGGGTTTGAATACAGGCCCATTTACTTTCCACCACTTAATTTTGAACTCCATTTACTTTTTGATTACTCCAGCTTGCATACTCTGTTGTGTTTGTTTACATATATATACGCAACGCCGTCCCTTTTAACGGGATTTATGACTTTCGTGCTAGTCGAAAGACCCTGGCCTATGGAAGGAGGGCTTGGGGTAGTCACGGAACGAGCCCCGAGGATGGGTCATGACAAATTATTATCAGAGGGCTCGGTTCTACCACAGAAATCATGACTCTGATGATTTCTCTCTGTAAAGCAATAGTGTTTAGAGTATTGAGTGTGGTTTTAAGTCCAGGGAGTCCAGTGTTGGTGCGGCGGATGACGTATCCATACACCAGGACCCTAACTTTTGATTTCCGAATCAGTGCACGAAAACATTGATTACAAGTCTATTTCAAAAGTTTTCTCTTCGATTACATTGTATCATCTCACTAGGTATACTGTACTAATCATGGATCACCTTTTCCTTCTCAGGATAGCACCATGAAGGCATCTAGCTAGGGTTCCTAGTTACGTGCGGGATGGCAGCCCACCGAGTGACGAGGCCATGATGTAGGGCCCCATTATAGCAGAGGCAAAAGTGGTACCACTACCCGCTGGGCCACTGATACCACCAGCCCCAGCAGCGGAGAGTACACTCCGCCTGAGTGCGTTGAACATGTTTTAGCGATAGAGGCCGCCCAGGTTCCGCATAGAGACGGACCCTGAGGTAGCCGAGGATTGGCTGGAGGCTATCGTCAGAGTTTTCAGATTGGTAGGGACACCAGCAGACCTTATGGAGATACCTGCCGTGAGTCTCCTACACGCAGAAGCAGTTAGATGGTGGAGCCTGATGTTCCTGGGGAATGAAGAGGCATCACTACTTTGGACGGACTTTGAGAGTCTCTTCCGCTCGGAGTTTTTCTAGACACCCTTCATGCGGTGCACATCCAAGAGTTACTATAGCTGCGGCAGGGAAGCATGATAGTAGCCCAGTACTCGGCGAGGTTTACCGACCACTCGCGCTACTCCACGAACATGGTACGGGACCCGTTCTTCGGGGTCCGGACCTTCGACCAGGGATTGAGGAATGAGATCAGGGCTTCGATGATCTGCCTCAACATTCTGATACAGGCAGGAGTACTAGAGAAATCCCTTCTTGTGGAGAGCTTTCATGCTCAGATGATGCCATTATCGAGACCCACCGCAGGGCGACACATAGTGGAGTCTTCTGCAGCTGGCAGTAGACAGATTTCACAAAGGTCCAAGCGGACCAGGCCATCAGGTGGCCAACCCGAGGATTCTGGTTCGGATGTGCGGGGCACACACAGTAGCGCCATCCATACGAGAGTCTGGCAGTGATATGCATGCGGCGGGCAGGGCCACATCTCTCGTGACTACCCGAACTGCCATGCAAAGGAGCAGAAGACAATAGATGGACCTCCTAGGCTTAGGCAAAGATTCTACCATGGCGGTTCGCATGGAGTAGGTGGATGAGGTAGAGGATCTAGGCAATCCGTAGTTGGTGGATGACACTTCAAGGCTCTACCACCACCACCACCATGAGGACCACCCCAACCAGAGGGAGCTGGCAGACAGGGATAGGCTCAGCTCCAGGTGGTCGAGGCCTACGACCACGGTGCACCTGATATGATTTGAGGTACTAACTGTGTCTACTCCACACATTTTGCAGTTCTTATAGACACACGTACGAGTCATTATTTTATTTCTGCTGCCCTAGTTCAGAGCTTAGAGATTCTGACGGAGCCGTTGGCTCGATCCTTACAGCTAGATACTCCTACGGGAGAAAACTCGTCGATTACACACTGGTTCCAGTAGTGTGACCTTACTCTAGGAGGCGAGAGATTCAGGTGGGATCTTCTTGTAGAGGCATCGAGACCTTATGACGTCATCTTGGGCATAGATTGGACGTCTACAGTTCATGCTCAAATCCATTGTATTAGGCACAAAGTGCGGTGTCTCCGCACAGATGGGAGAAGGTTCAACTTCACCGGTGATAAGGGAGCCATTGCAGCGCCTGATGGACTTACATAGAGAAGAGGACAACCGATCACCAATCATTTGGCTAGTCTCATCCTATTAGAAGTTGATGTGCAGATTCTGAGTTTTCCTGTTGTGGTGGATCGGTATGCGAACATTTTTCTTGACGACGTTCCAGGACTACCTCCTCCCAGAGAGGTAGACTTCTGCATTGAACTATACCCCAAAACAACACCAATATCTACTCCATCATATCGGATGGCTCCCGCAGAGCTTCGTGAGCTGCGGTTACAGCTGGAGGATTTACAGGGAAAGGTATTCATCTGACCTACTGTTTCACCATGGTCTTCTCCGATTTTATTCGCCAAGAAGGTGGATGTGAGCATATGACTATGTGTCGACTACCATCGCCTGAATGAGGTGACCGTGAGAAACAAGTATCCACTTTCGATGACTGATGACCTCTTTGATCAAATCAAGGGAGCATGATGGTTCTTGAAGATAGACCTCAGGTCAGGCTATCATCAGCTCAGAGTTCGAGATGAGGATGTGAAGAAGACGACCTTCAGGTGTCGATATGAACACTATGAGTTCTTGTTTATGCCCTTATGTGTAACCAACACAGGAGCTGTGTTCTTGAGTCTCATGTATGGGGTATTTCAGCGTTACCTCGATCGTTTTGTCGTAGTCTTCATCGACAACATACTGATTTACTCGTCTACTGAGGAGGATCACGCCTACAACTTATGGGTTGTACTGGACACACTTCGAGAGAACTAGATTTATGGTAAGCTCTTGAAGTTCCAGTTCTGGATTTGAGATGTTCACTTCTTGGGGAAAGTCATCTCAGAGGTGGGTGTTGATGTAGATCATGTGAAGATCGAGGCAGTACTTTCTTGGGAGCCACCAAGGAGCGTGACAGAGGTGTAGAGTTTCCTAGGTCTAGCTAGGTACTACCGGAGATTTGTGTCAGACTTATCTAGAGTTGCAGTGCCACTTTCAACATTGAAAAATAAGGGGAAACCCATTGTGTGGTCAGATAGATGCCAGCAGATCTTCCAAGAGCTGAGGTAGAGATTGACTAGTGCACCCATCTTGAGGCTACCAGAGGAGGGTGTTAGGTTCGTGGTTTACTGCAACGCATCAGGTACCAGAATCGGGTGTTTCCTGATGCAGGAGAGGGCAGTGATTGCCTATGGTTCATGATAGTTGAGGCATCATAAGAAGAACTATGCTACCCATGACCTAGAGTTAGCATTAGTGGTCTTCACCCTAATGATGTGGCGACACTACCTGATGGGCGTTCGCTTTACAGTCTACTCTGACCTCTAGAGTCTTAGGTACATTTTCTCACAGAACGACATGAACCTAAGTCAATGGTGTTGGCTTGCGTTCTTCCAGGATTATGACTTTGAGATAGTCTTTACTCCTGGGTAGGGGAACGTTGTGGTTAATGATCTCAGTAGGAGATCGGGCATTCAACTACTTAGAGAGGTGACCGAGCAGTTAGCCGATTTGCATATATCATTTATGGATTGAGATGGGGAAGCCTTTCTATATTCCCTCATAGTCAATCCTCCACTACATAAGCGGTTTAGAGAGGCAGAGTGTGGGGACATTGACTGTGAGAGCGATGTGCTCATATTTCCACAGGGCAGACGCCTGATGGATTTTCTAAAGGAAGAGAGCATGTCATCCACATCAGGGAACGTACCATGGTACTAGTTGCACTGCATGAGGAAGTGATGATAGAGTATCACACTTCTCCTCCAGAGGTACATCCAAGAGTGGCACAGATGTACCAGGACCACAGAAGAGAGCACTGGTGGTCGGGTATGAAGAAGGTTGTAGAAAAGTTCGTTTAATGATGCCTCACTTGCCATCAAGTGAAGGCAGAGCACCAGGTACCAGTAGGCTTGGTACAACCCTTAAAGGTTCCAGATTGGATGTGGGATCAGATATCCATGGATTTAGTGATGGGACTTCCACATACTTCTAGAGGACATGACTCCATATGGGTGATCGTAGACCGACTCTCCAAGTTGGCCCACTTCCAACCCATCAGAGAGTAGGGCTCAGATGAGAGCTTGGGACGCCTCTACTTTCAAGAGATCGTACAAATTCATGGTGTGGCATCATCTATCATCTCTGATCGAGATGTTTGCTTTACTTCCCAACATTGAAAGGGGTTGTAGGAGGCTTTTGGGATGCAGCTACGCTTGAGCACCATCTTTCATCCACATATGGATGGCCAGACAGAGAGGACCATTCAGACACTCGAGGACATGCTCTATGCATGTGTCCTTGACTTTGGTCGTAGCTAGGTGGATCACCTACCCTTGGTGGAGTTTGCATACAACCAAAGCTATCACTCCACTATCGAGATGACACCATATGAGGCACTTTACAGCCGGCCTTGAAAATCACCTCTGTGCTGGACTAACCTTGGGGAGTTCGCACTCGTAAGACCAGAGATGGTTCAGGCTATGACGGAGAAGGTGCAGATCATCCAGGAGCGGATGAGGACTGCACAGAGCAGACATAAGTCCTATGCTTATTAGAGGCGGAGACGACTGGAGTTTGAGGATGGCAACCACGTTTTCTTGTGGGTCTCACATCGATGTAGATTATGGAGATTTGGCCTGGGAGGCAAGTTATCTCTGCGCTTCATCGGACAATTCCAGGTCCTCAGCAGGGTAGGTGAGGTGGATTACCGCTTGGCCGTTCCACCTTAGTTGCACCAGGTGCACAACATCTTCCACGTATCTCAGCTGAGGAGATACGTGCATGACTGGACCCACATAATTGATCACGGGGAGTTGGAAATCAATGAAAGGGCGGCATTTACGGAGGTCCAGGTGGAAATTGAGGATTGATAGTAGCGGGACCTACGTTGAGGGTTTATTCCTCTGGTGAACATTCGTTGGAAGCACGGGAACCTCCAAGAGAGCACATGGGAGCGGGAGGCTCATATGCGTGCTCAGTACCCTCATTTGTTCCCTATTTTATGTTGTAGCTTTACTGGGATGTAAATCCCTGAGGTGGGAGTAATTTAAAGACCCAGAAATTTCAAGGGAATTTATTTTCATAAATACATTTGAATTTTAGGAGTCTGTGGCTTCTGACGACACTTGTTTCCGAGGCCCGGTGTGCCCGGAATCAATTTCCGAAGTTTAGCTCGGGTACATTCAGTAAATGAACGAGCGGGTTTTTCTATCTTTTGAACCGCTACTTGGAATTGAAATCTGAAGGAACTGATGAACTCAGAGCCCCAGTAATTTCATAAGGAGACAGTTACCGTAGTTTCATTTTCAAGGGAGGAGAAGTTGTTTTTTTTGGGGATTAATTAAGAAGTAAATAAAATTGTTGGGACAATTTTATCATGTATCTAATGAGACTAATTCCTCTCATGGGTAGTTAAGGGTGGGACCCATATCCACCTAACTAACCAAGTGTGGATAATTAGAGAGGTGGGGTCCACACAAGCCCCAACCATTTAATTTCCTCTAAACTCCATAAACCCCCTCATTAATTTGACAACCCCTCGAATTAATGAGGATCTTTCCTCTCCCTCTCCTCTCCCTCTCTTTAATTAAATTCCAACACATTTAATTAATGAGGATCCTTCCTCTCCCTCACATTAATTAATTGAAAATGCATTTAATTAAGTAGCTGATTTGGATTTTGATAGTTAAATTGCATGTGTAATAAAATAATAGGAGGAGCCTATTATTTTAACGGAGGAGGGATTTCGTTGTGCTAAGGAGGATTGGGAGAGCTCTTGAGTTTTTGTAGAACACCACCCTCCGACGAAGAATGACGATTTCTTGGATGAAGACGTCGGTTCCACGAAGAACGACGATGTGCCACCCATTCTATTCTCCACAAAAAGAGAGGAGATGTCGCTTCCTCCTTGGGCGCACACCGACGACATCTACAAAACCACACCCCGTGATGTCGTCCTCCATGACGCCCGACATGGGACATCAATTATTTGATGTAGGGGGTTTGATTAATTTTTTTTAAAATAAATTACTCCCTCGTACTCATTTTATTTGAGTGAACATCTTGGATGATTGTTACCATCTTACGTGGAGGGAGAGGTCCAAACAAACATGGACCGACGACCCTCTGTCATTTCATGTCGTGTTTGGAAACAGGAAGCGATGACAAACAAAGGCAGCAACTGAGCGCCGGAAGCAGATGGAAGAACTACGACCCACAATCACGGGCCACTTGACCGACAAAGGAGTCTGAGCTGAAGGAAGGAACCGCGACACCCCACAGTGCCACGCTGTGGAAACCGTGACCCGCATAGGGAGGGATGCTTCGGCAGAATAACCAGCCGGCCGGGCAAAGAGGAGCTGTGGTGCCAGGAGGGAGCCTCGCCGGAGAACCGGCTAGCTCGTCAGCCGGTCGGGCGGAGTAGCTCCATGGTGCCAGGAGGGCGCTGCACCGGAGGAACCCGCCGCCCGTCCAGGCGGCCCGCTTTCACCAGAAGGCCGCTCGGCCTAGCTGGTCGGTTTGGGAAGGGGGGTGCTACTTAGCGTCGTCGGTTCGGACAACCAGGGGTCTGCGAACCCCTCAGAACCATACAACCAGCTGGCCGAGCTAGCATGGGCCCACCAGGCAGGGTCGGGTCGCGCCCCACCGGGCCGGGCCACGCCACTTCAGGCCGGGCCGCACCCTTCGGGTCGAGCTGCAATTTTCTTTCAGACCGGTCTGACACCCTTACCGGGTCGGACCCGTCAAACTGGGTTAACCCGACCCGTCGTCCCACTAGGCTAAATGGGCGAGGCCCGTTATTCACTTAAATGTGAATAACTTAAAGACCGTGCGTCCGATCGATGCGTTTTCTACAACACTAGGACTCTTTTGACGAGATAGTCCTTTTGCGATACTCTAAGTGAGCTTCGGAAAAAATGGTAAATGGTTGTGTTTGGAATGAGCATACTTCTAACACGCCCCTAAAACGGAGAAGCCAATATCTCTCAGACCGGGCGTCCGATTGATGTGTCGTCTGTCACGTTGAGTTCCTTTTGACAAGACGGAACATCAGGATTCATCAACTCTGGGTGTCATGACAGTTGATGTATCACCCTCTTTACTCGGAAAATGGACCCTCTCGGAATCGAGTACGTTGTGTGCGGGAACCCTAGAGGTTGCTGCGACTGCGACGACTACCGTGCTGGGATCCTCCATGGGTTCGACGACGAAGACTACTGTACTTGGATCCTATGTGGGTTCGGCAGTGAGGACGACTGTACTTGGATCCTTCGTGGGTTTTGTAGTGATTATGAATTTACTTTGATCCTACATGGGTTCGGTTGTGATGGTTAGTGTACTTGGATCCTACGTGGGTTCAGCAGCGACAACTTCTGTACTTGGATCCTATATGGGTTCGGTAGAAGAGATTATTCAGAGGCTACATCTAATCATATCGACCCCCCTTCGTGAGAAGTATACCTGTGTGAGCTGAGTCTTGAATTTCAATCATTATCATTGGTATGATTGACTTCTTCCCTATGTGGACTGGTTGGGCTTGGGCTCAGAATTTGGAGTCGTACTGAGATTGAGGACTTAGGTATATTTATGGGCATATACCTATGTAGAGTTGGTTGATACTTTGTGTTTGTATCTTTCCATTGTGGTTTAACCTTTGTGGATTCTGGGAGTCCTTCGGGGGTCTCAGGGTCCCTACTGAGTATCATTATACTCACCCCTGCATGGGCATTGCCCACACTACGTTGTTTTGGATGCAGATGACAGACAACACTAATCATGGTCGAGGCTTGTGGAGCTAGACGGTATCCAGAAGTGGACCACCTGGTGGGATGTACACTGAACGGATGGACTGACCCGAGGTACCGATGAGACTACATGTACCCACCCTTCAGGTGGGATTCCAGGAGGATGACTCGGTGGTTGCTGGTTTACTTTTCAGATGTTGTACATTCTTTCTTAGTTATACTGTACTTTTAGTTGGGTTTGTATACTGGCCCATTTACTTTCCAGCACTTACTTTTGTACTTAGTTTACTTTGTGAATATTTCAGCATGCGTACTCTATTGTGTTTTTTTACTTATATAATGTAAATACCTTCCCTTTTATCTGGATTTACGCCTTTGGTGCTAGTCTCCAACCCCTGGCCAATGGAAGGCAGGCTTGGGGTAGTCAGGCCACAGGCCCCGAGGACGGGTCGTGACATTTCCATTCTCATCGACATCATTATTTCTATAATTTTCGGTGGTGGTGGGATTCATATACTAAACATTTGGGATATAAACGAATTTGTTGAACTAGAATCAAAAAATAAAATCCTTAATCTTGAATAAATAACTAGTATACCTCTCACCACTTCGTTGTCGGGGTTCACTTTTGCGGTAGTGATGGAAAATCATCACACTTTCTTCCTTTGAGGTTTTTTGTTGCCTATGAAAACCATTGTCTTAGGAAACTGGTTTACAATGTTCCCTGCTACGGTTTAGTTGATTGAATGAACAATGTGTTGAGGGTCGAATGGAGAGTTTCTCTCCTCTTTCGCATTAGTGAGACTTTCTTGCCCACAGTTAATGGCAAGGTGCCCATAACTTTCACACCCAAATCTTTTTCTTGTCCCCATTATTCAATTTATAGGGTTCCATATTTAGCTCCATTGGCATGTGGGGTGCTATATTTATTTAGAACCATTGGATTTATCCATCGGACCGCTAGAATTGAATTCCACCTTAGACTTATTATCCCCATTATAACTCTGATATTTTCTGATCTCCATTTCATCATTGAGGGAGCATCAGATAATTTCATCATAGCACTCAATCTCATAGATAACTAGGGATTTCCATAGGCTAGGTTATATCCCACCAATAAAGCGGTCAACCTTTCATTCATTGTAATGAAAATGATATAGGCTTACCATGAAAGCCTTGTGATGTTTTCCTCATATGATCTAATAGATTCGTCATATTTTTTCTTGAGGCCATAGAAGTCAATCTCTAACTAAAGTCAGTGGTTTTGAGAAAAATATTTGTCGAAAATCATTTTCTAGAAATCCTTCAATTCTGATGCCTCGATCTCTTCCTCAGGATTCATTTTTTTTGTAAATGTCCACCATTGATCAGATTCACACACCGTATGATAAGAATCCAAAATATTCTTCTATTGTCTTCATCATCGAAGGATGAAGAAGATATTTTCAATGGTGTGGATCCATTGTATGTTGATTGGGGATCAGATGATCCATTGTAAGTAAGAGGACTTTGCCTCATGAAGCTCTCGATTTCAGTTTTTTCTTTCTCAAGGGGGTTGGATGTTCAATTTTACCCATAATTCTATTCATACCTTGAGTTAACTGAGTTTTTATCAATGAAAATATTGTGTTTCCCTCTCCCATTTGATTAGGAATCTCATTAGAATAGTCGTCACATTGATCTTTACATCGGTTGTAAGCCCATTTACTCATATTACCGACCATTGGCTGTAAAAAAATAATGTTAGGGGTAACACATAAAAGAGAATCCATATTCAAAAAAGTGATAGCTTATAAATTACTTTTATTTCATTATCATATGAATTTATAGGCTTCAGCCAAGGTTATTCGTGATCTACTTCCCAACATATATTCTTAGGAGCATTTTTTATTCCCTTAACAATGGTTCATACTAAGCTTATGAATTTACCAAAGGATATCCCTTGGGAGTGTTGTAACCAAGAGTGCATCAAGGCCTATTTTCATTCAACCGTTCTCATTCGAGTCTAGATCAATGTGGTGTTATTCCTGTTTTACCCCTATATATATATGTACTAGCGCCGCCACCACAAGATCATATCAATATAGGGTTGTATTTTCTTGATTAAAACATTTAATCAATACTCATCTAAATTTAGGGATTCTTTTTTTATACTTAGTTTTTTCTTTAAGGCATTCACTAGTGTTGTCTAATCCTAGATCCCAAAAATAACTAAACCTATCCATTGATTCCAACTATAACAACCTTATTCTTTATTACACATATAAACATTATTTATTACATAAACATGCACTTAATACAACTATGGGGATTTTGAGTTCTAGTGTCTTGTGAAATTAAGAACATTACGTAAAAACATAGAACATAAAACACTACATTTTTATTGAAAAATTCTTTTTCATGATCCCAAAATTCCTTCGTACTTAGCATTCCATGAGATATCCTTATGACATGCATAAGAAATGGTTGAGCTATAAATCCCAGTATGTGAGTGAAAAATTCATGACATGAAGAATATATTACATGCTTGGGAATATGAATATCAATGGAGTTTAAGAGAAACATGAACATAAAGGCATGATATAACATGATTATCATAACCTGGAAATATGGAAACTACATTTCATAGGATATAAACTTAAGATAAGGGACATTGCACATGGATCATAAGTAAATCCTAATTTCAATTGAATTAGAATGACTAAACCCTCATTGTTCTTGACGTATCATGATACTAATCATTACCCAATGCATTGTAGCGCAATTAGGTTGTACCCTTAAAATCATTTCATTTCATGAATAAGTGTTTTACATATATCATACAACATGGTTTCATGAAACATCATAATTTATTCCACAAAAAAGTAATGTGGAATTAATAAGTGAAACTATATAATTAATAAGTAAATTTTCATATTGGTGAATACCACTGATAGAGAAATAGGCATGGTATTCACTAAACAATGACTTGGGCTTGAAAAATCATGGTGCAAATTTGGCAACATAACAGCGTGACATAAGGATTCATAAAAATTGTTGATGAGAGAGAAGGGGTATCTCATCATATATACATGAAATGGAATGTAAAAGGGTTATATAGATACATGTACGAACATATGTAATAGAATTTGGATGCATAATATAATATAATTGCTTGAATTAAAATGAGAATAGTGATATTCCTTACATAATTTCAGAATGGTAATAGGGGTACATTGGAGGAATTAATGAGAGAAAATTAGGTCTCTGATGATGAAATGATAAGTAGGTAATAATGGGAGAGGATTGAAATTTTCACAACATGTCCCCCGGGGCCCGTGTCATGACTATCCCAAGCCCACCTTCCTTTGGCCAGTGGTAGGGGACTAGCACATGAAAAGAAAATCCCTTTAAACGGGAAGACGTTTCATTTAAACATACAAACACAAAGTCCAATAACACAATAGGAAGCACACCAAGAAGTAAAACATTATAGTAAAAGAGTGAGTACTGTTAGTAAATTGAGCCATAATACAAGCCCAACGAAAAATTACAACATCAACAAAAAAATAGCTCATCGGTTCATCCACTAAATATCCTACCTGATGGGTAGGTACGACACATGATCAGTAGTCACTATGGAACTTCACGTCAAATGGTCCACCTCTGAGCACCATCCAGTCCTAGTTCCCCCAGCCTCGATCAATGTTATCCATCATCTTCCGAAGACACAATAATGTGTGGGCATTTCCCATGAAGGGGTGAGTATAACAATACTCTGTAGGGACCCCCAGTCCCTTGATGGTCTTCTAGAGTTTCTCAATAGAATAACCACAAATAAATTCCTCAATCACAGTGAATGAAGCATTCATCAACTCTACTTAGGTATATTCCCATATATATAACTATGTTATCAAATATACTCGTCTCATTCATGAGGAATCATAAGGCTCCAACATTTATGACATTTATATAACTGATACATGAGGGGTGAATAACCAAAATGTAACACCAAGAAGGTAACACCATGAAGGTAAAAGTAATACAAAAGAAAAGACTCATCTCACACAAGTATAACTTAAGTACAGAATTATAGATGATTATATGTATCACTAGATCATCTTATTATGTCAATAACATCTACTAATGACCCACAATGATCGGTAGATGCTAACCCTCATAGGATCGGTAAGAGTTGATCCACTGAGTATCGCTGAGTGTTGACCCACATAGGATTGATAGATGCTAACCCAAATAGGATTGATAGATGTTGACCCACATAGGATCGATGCTATTTCATCACATTACACTCAGCCACTAGATTCCCACACAAATCACACTTGATTCCGGTATTATTCTCTCCTCAATCCATTGGTCATACCTCAACTGCCACAAAGTTCCCCGAAGAAGAATCCCAAAGGACCTCTATGTCGAATGGTTCCAATGTGACTAACTGTGCATCGATCAGACACATGTTCTGTAAGTTATAGACATTTTAATGATGTGAGCCTAGTTGGATGTGGGTTCAATCTAATGTGGATGTACTCTAACTTTCCCCCAAACTAAAGTGGTGTATACAGAATCTACGATATTTATCCATGTATCCCAACGCCATAGATGGCTCATCAAACGGATGTCTTGTTCACAAGTTATGGACCTTTAAGAAAAACTGGGCCTTGTTGGGTTAGGATCCGGCCTGACCCGCATAGGGGGGGGGGGACCTGTAAGGTGGTATGGACCTGCCTGTGGAGGGCGTGGCCCGCTGGGCTCGTGTGGCCCGAACAGTGTAGGGGCATGACCTGCTGGCCTAGCATGACCGGTTGGAGGCACGACCCACTGGTGTGGGGATCACCCTAGCTCGCATGGGGGAAGCAGTCCCCCAGACTTCTATAATGGCTATGGTCTTTCGGTTCGTGCTGCAGCGCCATGTGGCGCAGCCTGGTTTCCATGTGGGGCTCACAGAGAGCAGGTCTCTACTACTGCAGCCACCCTCTCCTATGGCTTGCCGTTTCACGCCGCTCCACCTCTTATAGCTGGCCAATGTCTGCTGCTCGTTGCATCATCCGCAACTAAAGAGTCACAACCACCCTCCCCAGTGGTGCATCGTTGCACGCCGCTCTTCCTTCCACAGCCGGCACGAGCCGGCCACCGTCTTCTCGAGCGGTGGCTACGGTAGCAACCTTATTCACTTGTAACGCACAACGGCATGCCGCAATCTCCTCTGCAACCAGCTGTTGTCAACATCCACCGTCCCCCCATCACCGGTCATCAAGGATTTCGTGTTGCTGCCACGCCACCATTCTTCTTGTGGGTCATTGAGTGAGCTCTGGTGGCCCATTTCTTTCCAACGGTACCAACAACCTCCCCCGGGATGCCCTCTTCAGCGCTTGACCCTCCGTTCTGGGTTCCTTCAAACCTGAATAAAATGTTTGTGAAGAATGCATAGATAAACAAAGTATTAGAGGATCTGGGCCTTGTTCCTTTGGTTCGTGCCCTCCACGATAGCTTTATAACATGATGAAATATTAATATTAAACAACGCTTTTAAAACTAACCAAATAAAAACCCTACCTCATGATTGTCAGAGAACATCTATGTTTGAGGAAGAGTCAGTGTTAGTCATTCCCACAACAAGCCTCCAACAATGCCGCTTAATCATCATTCTTCAGTTCATCATTGGAAAGGGGATTTGTTCTTCTTCAATAATCCCCCTAAGATCAAGAATTTTCCAATGATTTTCCAAAAACCCACATTAGAGACTAAGTCCATAACATGTGATTAAGAGGTTCAGTAATTTGGGTAATTATTTAGCCTCACTAATCACACGAAATGTGGTAACACAACCACTGTGTATCCTGGAATTTAATGTCCTTCATTAAAGGTGTGACCACCCCTATGGCCCCACCATCAAATCATATAATTGAGAGGGAAGTATTTTTTAAAAATACAATAAGATAAATTTTATTTTATTTATTCATTCACAATAAAGTAAAAACAACTTTCCACCTCAACCCACTGTGGTCGAGGTTTAACCTAACTTAAGAGAATCACATAAATAGGACTTTAACAGTGCCCTCTGATTTCCATTACAAGAACTGGTTCAAAAGTTAAGATTTCTTGCTCGCACATTAACTGAACATACCATAAAGAATGTTTAAAATTCTACTCCAGGAACATTGGGAATTAGAATAAAACATAGTCTCCATTTTCATCCTCAGAATAGCCCCATATAATTAAAAAAATACATGGAAAATCTAGTTATTTATATTCTCCCCACATTAGGGCTTTTCTCCCCCGAATGACACAATACAGACTAAGGAATAAAATGGGGGTACTAAGAATGAATCTTATCCTCCTTCACCCATGTTCTCTCCTGGAGGATCTTGTGATGCCAGAAAATGTGAACTAGAGGAATCAATCATCCATGAAGGACCCTCTTCTGTTCATCATTAATCTCTATGGGATCCTTCGTAAACTTCACCCCATCATCAATGTCTATTTCTCCCGAGTCGATAAAGTGAGATGTATCATGAACGTACTTCCTCTATTGTGACACGTGGAAAACATCATGCCCTTGATGAATCTATGGGGGAAGATCTAGGTGATACACCACCTCGCTAACTCTTCTATGAACCTTAAAGGGTCCAATGATCCTCGAAGATAGCTTGTCGCCCCAGAAAAATCTCCAAAAACCTCATCGAGGTGAGACCCGTAGGAAGACACGATCTCCCTTCTCGAACACAAAGAGTCTTTGTCTCCTATCAGCATAAGTCTTATGCCTACTCTGTGTTGTATTCATCTACTCTTGGATGATCTGCACCTTTCAGTGGTAGCCCGTAACATCTATGGGCCCATAAGTGCTGACTCCCCAGTGATTGTCTAGCATAGAGTTGATCTGCATGGTCAACCTTATAATGACCCAAATGGTGTCATACCGATGGTGGAGTGATATATGTTATAGTATTAGAACTCTAACAAAGGCAAGTGATCCTCCCAAATATGGAAAAAATCTTGGACACAAGCACGAAGTTTTTCCCCCAATGTCTGAATGGTCTGCTCTGTCTGAGCATCCGTTTGTGGATGAAAGGCGGTGCTCAAACATAGCTATGTCTGGAACTCTACCTATAATCCCTTCAACAACTGGTATATAAAATGTGATTCATTGATAGATATTATCATCGATGGAACCCCATTAGGTAATATAATCTCGTGTACATATATTCATCCCATTCCCTCTACTAATCCGTACTCATAGATTGGTTGGAAGTGGGATGATTTGGTGAGTCGGTCAATGATCACCAAGATGGAATCGTGTCCCCTTGATGGATGTGGTAGTCTAATCACAAAATACTTGGAAATACCCTCCCACTTCCACTCCAGAACATCTAGGGGTTGCCGTAAGACTACTATAACCTGATGCTCGGCCTTCATTTTATCAAAAGTGAGGCATCGTGAAATAAACTCTTCCACTTCTTTCTTCATCTCTGACCCCTAGTTCTGATGCCAAATGTCCTAGTAAATCATTTCTAAAACAGAATTTACCGCCAAAGGGGGCGTATGGAACTCACTCAAAACCTCCTCTTGTTTCACCACTGGTACCATAGGGAATACTCTATAATATATTACATGCTCCCCACCTTCCGAAAATCCATTAGTTTTCTGTCCGAAAGATATCGGTGCATGTCGAGTCTCACAGTCAATGTCCCCATGATTTGCCTCTTGAACACACTGAAGAAGTGGTAGAGTGAAAATCATAGACTAGAGGTAAGATTCTCCATCTTTATTCACAAGGTATATCTACGCCAAGGAGTGCTTCTTCATCGCCTCACTTAGCAGCAGTATACTAGACCTCCTGATTAGTGTGCATATCACTACATTTCCCTTCCAAGGACTGTAGACTATCACAAAGTTATAGTACAAGAGGAACTCTATCCATCACCACTATATGAGGTTCAGGTCTTTCTATGAGAAGATATAGCTAAGACTGTTGTGATCAGAGTAAATCATAAACCTTCCACCCATTAAGTAGTGTCACCACATCTCCAAGGTGAATATTAATGTAGCTAGCTCTAGTTCATTGGTAACATGGTTCTTCTAATGTTTTCTCTGCTATTTTAAACCATATGAGATCACTTCTAGTTCCTACATCAAGACACATCCATGCCTGGTCCGTGATGCATCATAGTAGACTATATACCCAATGCCTTCTTCTGGTAGCCTCAAGATGGGGGCACTCGTCTATCTCTACCACAACTCCAGAAAAATCTATCGGCATATCTCTTTCCATACAAAGGGTTTTCCCTTATTCTTCAATTATAATAAGTGTATCTAGACTCTGGAAAAGTTTTGTACGAATCTCTGATAGTACTCAGCCAACCCCAGGATGCTCCACACCACGGTTACCCTCTTAAGGGTCCCACAAAAAAGCACAACCTCTATCTTCGCTGTATCCACTACAACTCCATCCTCCGAGATGACGTGTCTGGGAAAGTGGAACTCTCATATCCAGAATTGTCACTTCAAGAGCATACCATAATGTCAGTGCTCTCATATTGTGTCCAGTACTATCTATAAAAATTAGGCATGCACCTCCTCTGATGCTTATTATATCAAGATGTCGTTGATGAAGATCACCACAAAGTACTCGATGTATTTATTAAAGATCATACTCACGAGTCTCGTGAACAATACAGGGTCATTGTTCAAGACTAGTGGCATAACAAAGAACTCTTTGTGGCCATACCAACATCTGAAGGTTTTCTTCTGAAAATCGTCATCTCATACCCTGAGCTGATGATAGCCAAATATGAGGTCAATATTCTAAAACCAACGAGATCATTTTAGTTGATCAAAAATATCATCAACCCTTGGAAGTTAATACGTGTTCTTCATAGTAACCTAGTTCAGTCACTGATAGTCCACACAGAGTCTCAATCTCCCATCTATCTTCTTGGCTAACAAAATCGGGGTTGCCCATGGAGATACACTGGGCCTTAAGAACCCCTTACTCTACCAGTCCTCTAACAGTACCCATAACTCATGAAGCTCCACAGAAACCATCTGATATATTGGTTTAGATATCAGTGTCTTCACAGGGTACATTTTAATGTAAATGTCCACCTCTCAGTGAGGAGGTAGTCTTAGAACATCATCAATAAAGACATCAGAATACTGGTCCACCACTACAGGATTGTTCAGACTCTCATCATCAACTAATCTGAGGGCAAGGCTAGCCAACTAAGGAGTGATCGGCTGCACCCTCCTCTGGGTAAGTTCATCATGTGCTTCAAAGGTTATTTTCTCATAGCTAAAGAAAAAAATGGGTCCCATTCTCACCGATGTACCGCACTTTGTGCCTAATTCCTCCAATCTGAGCATAAACTGTAGCTAACCAGTCCATACCCAAGATGACACCAAAATATATCGACGTCACTACTAGAAGATCCAAGCCGAATCTCTCACCTCCTAGCGTAATTTCACACTGCTAGAACCAGTGTGTAATCATCGAATCACCTCACATATGAGTCTCAAGCTGTAAGGATCAATCCAACGACTCCACCAAAATCTCCAAGCTCTGAAAGAGGGATGTCGAAATACAAGAGTGGCTAGAACATGTGTCTATATATACTACATCTATGGTTGAATGAACACATATCATACACCGAATCATCTCTGAAGTGCCATGGTCGTAGGCCTCAGCTTCTTGGAGATACGATCATCCATATAATTTTGCTCCCCGTGGTTGGGGTGGACCTCCCAGAGGTGGTGGCAGTAAAAACTCAAATCCTCACCCACTGCATGTTGCATGGCTAGATCCTCTTCCACGCATTCCTGCTACATGAAGACCTCCCCGATCAAATCTCCGCCTCTACAATGGCAGTACCTCAACCATCTTCTACTCATCCGTATGGTGGGTCAGGTATTCACTATCCATGTGACCCTACCATCTGCATGAGTAACATTGTCTGCTCATCATTTGTCCTCCTATATCCCATGAGCCCCACACCATTGAAACCATATCCTGAGGTAGTCTACCAAAAGGCCAGGACCACTTAGGCCTCTACATCATCCATCTACTTCCTAATGTGGATGACTCTACTACCTGACATCTGGTGGTGGATCTCAATGTCGGTTCCTTGTCAGCTAGGAAGCTCTCTTCCAAAAGTGCGCGCTCTAGCACCCCAGCCTGCATCGGAATGTTGAGCGATATCAACGATGCTCTGATGTTCTGTCAGAAACCATGATCAATGGTATGGGCCCTAGAGGAAGTGTCTCATACCATGTTAGTGGAGTAGGGGGAGAGATCAGTACACCCCATTGAGTAATGGGCCACGGTCATGCTGCCCTCCTGTAAGTCTAGCAGCTCCTGTATACACACTAAGCGTAGAGTCGTTGGGAAAAAATCTGCCATGAAAGGGCCCTTGACATCTTCCCAGGTGAGGGTTTCCTCGTCCTGTATATTGATTGTCCAGCTCCACCATCTCCCTACTTCTCTATGGAAAATAATGACAGCTAGGATCCCCATCTGGTCACCTAGTGTTCCAACCAGGAGAAAAACTCTGGACACAACCTCCAACCAGTCTTCAGCTGTCTGTGGATCCATCCCGCATCAGAAACTCAGAGGCCTCTAGCGGTGAAACTCATTAAATTTTCTCAATCAGCAAGCATCATCTGCTGGTGGGGATGTTGGAAACGGCTACCCAACGTGTAGTGGTCCTGTTGGTACACCAACCAGAGTTGCTAACGCCATAAGAGGTCCCTGCACTAAGGCCGAATTGCTCGGTGGTCCATCATATTGTACTCTCTCGGGAACCCTGAATGGATATCTATGTGGTGGAAACTTAAAATAAAATAGATAAACCATATTCAATATGTTATAAATGGTGAAATGACTCAAAGTGATCATAAGAAAAACTTTTCAAAATACACGCAATCAGTGTTTTCGTGCATTGAGTCAAGAATCAAAATTCAGTGTCTGGGTGTATGGATACGTTAGCCACATTACCAACATTAGATTCCCCAAAATAAAAACTACACAAATAAAAGTAATCCCTATTGACACATGGAAAAGATCAGAGTCTTAGTTTTTTAGTAGAACTGACTCCTCGGATACCACTTTCTCATGACCCATCCCACGGGACCCGTTCAGTGACTACCCCAACCTCGCCTTCTATAGTCCAGGGGCTTGCAACTAGCACCGGAAAGGGATATCCCTTTAAACAGGAACACATTTTCCTTAAAACTGAAAACACACTATCCAAGCACAAAATAGGAAGAAAACCACGATGTAAATATCTATAGTGAAATAGTGAGTACTATACGTAAAGTGTCTGGAATACAAGCCCAACTAAAAAGTAAAACATCAACCGAAAAATAACTCTTGTGTTCATCTTCCAAGGATCCTACCTAAAGTGTAGGTACAACACATGATCAGTAGTCTCTATGGAATGTCAGGTAAAACAGTCCACCTATAGGAACTATCCAGTCTTGGCTTGCTCAGCCTCGATCAATACTGTCTTCCACCTGCACTAGACACAACATGGTGCGGGCGTAGATAGTGTAGGGGTGAGTACCAAAATACTCAGTAGGGACCCCAAGACCACTGAAGGTATCCCAAAGTTGAAAAAAATAAAATACCACAAATAAATAACTCCATCACAATGAACAAAGCAGTCATTAACTCTACTTATATATACACCCAAACATATACCTATTTTATCAAAATATACTCGTCTCATTCATGAGAAAACATAAGGCTCTAATTTTTAATCCATTTGCACAAATGATCCACGAGGGGTGAATAACACAAAAGTAACACCACAAAGGTAAAAGTACCAAAAAAAATGTAGACTCAGCTCTCATCAAGTAAAACTTAACTACAAATTTAGAGATGATTAGACGTGTTGTTGGATCATCTTATTATGTTGACAGCCACTACTACTAACCCACACAATATTTCTAGATGCTGACCAACATTGGATTTGTATGTTTTGAACCACTCAGGATCGCTGAGCACTGTCCCACATATGATCAATAGATTCTATCCCATACATGATTAATAGATGCTGACCCACACTAGATCGATGTTCTTTCTTCACGTTACAGTCTTCCACAAGATTGATGCACTAAGCACACGTGATTTTAGGAGGATCCACTCCTCAATACATCGGTTGTACCTCAACCTCCATGATGTTCCATGAATATGTATCCCAAATGACCCCCATGTCGAAAGGGGTCCAATGTGACTAACAATGCATCAATCAGGCCCCCGAAAGGTAGGTTATAGTCATTTTAACACCAATGGCCGGATCAGATTCAGGTTGATCCAGCCCATCCATAATCCATATTTCTCCCAAACATAGGTGGAGTAACCTAAATGGACCTTCATGATCCAAGTATCCCATCACTGCAGACGTTCATCAAACAGATGTTTTGTCACAAGTGATGGCCCCTTTAAGTGAAACTGTTCCTAGTTGGGTCAGAGTCCGATCTGACCCAGTCGGACCCACCAAGTCTAACCTAGTCTAGACTGACCCAACTAGGTGTGGGTCTGACATGGATGGGTGGGGCCATGGTGGGATCGGCCCATTACACTGCATTCTGGGCTGACACACAAGGGTGGGGCGACTCGGCCTGTAGGGGGTGAGACTCGGCCCATGGAGATTGCGGCCCGCTCGGCTCATGTGACCCGAGTCGTGGAGGGTGCGGCCTAATGGGCTCATGCGGTCCAACCCTCAGAGGGGCGTGACCCACTGGCGAAGGGTGGCCGGCAGGAGGTGTGGATGGCTGGAGTGGGGGCCGCCCAACTTGCACCGGGGAAGAGGTCCCCCGTTCTTCTCGAATGTCTAAGGTTGTTCGGTTCTTGCGGCGGTGTCACGTGGTGCTGCATGGTTTCTATGTGGGTCCTAAAAGGTGAGGGTCCCTACTACTGTGGCGTCGGAGATGTGACCACCCTCTCTAGCGGCGCTTCATTGTGCGCTGCTTCGCCTCCTTCAGTCAGAAGGTGTAGGCTACTCCTTGCATCCACTATGAATAAAGAGCCATTGACACCCTCTCCGGTGGTGCGCCATTGAGAGCCACTCTGCCTTCCCCGGCCGGCCCGAGCCAGCCTCCGTCTTCACCCACTGCAGCATTCTCCGCCACAGAGTGCGACAGAATGCGACCATCTTCTCTACGGATGGTGGTTTTTGGCCACCGCTGTCACCCACCTGCACCGGTCGCCGATGCTGCCATGCCGGTGCCATGCTAGTGTTATTCTGAGGGTCACTAGGTGAGCTCTGGTGGCCCGTTTTTTCATCCGAATATACCGATGGCATCCCTGGGATTCCCTATGCACCGCATGAGCCTCCGTTCTAGGTGCCATCCAATCCAAATAAAAAGTATGCGATTGATCCATAGATCACCAATGTATCAGAGGGTCTGGGCTTGTTCGTTTGGCCCATGCCCTCATCTTCAGCATGAAAACATGAGGGAATAATAAGAACAAACAATTCTTTTAAAACTAAACAAATAAAAACCCGACTTCAAGATCATTGGAATCATCGACATTTGAGGATGAGTCGATGTTAATCATTTCCGCAAAAAGCCTCCAACAAGGCCCCTCAATAATCATTCTTCGGTTCTTCTTTAGTGAGTGGATTCATTCTTCATCAATTATCCTCCCAATATCAAGACATTTCCAATGATTATCCAAAACCCCATGCTATAGTTTAACTCTCTAACATGTGGTTAAGATATTCATTAATTGGTTTAATTAATGGTTCTCATTAATCACATGATGGGTGATTACACAACTATTGTGTAGTTGGGCATATACTATCCTTTATTAAAGGCTCGGCCACCCCTATGGTCCCCACCATCAAAACATAAAAGTGAGGTGGAAGGATGTTTTAAAAATAAAATAAAATATATTTTATTTTATTTATTCATCCACGATAAACAAAAAAACAACATTCCTCCTCGACCCACTATGGTCGAGGTTAAACCTCCCTTAAGTGAATATTGACATTGCAAGTTCAACAGTGCCCTCATATTTCAATTCCGAGCACCAGTTCAAAATTTAGGATTTTTGGCTCGCACATTTACTGAACATACATTAACGAATGTTTAAAATTACCCTCTCGGGACACTTGGAATCAGAATCAAACACCGTCATATTTTGTAGCCTCAGAATAGTTACATATAATTTAAAGAATTACATGGAAAATCAGGGCCTTTATAGAAATCATACCCCAACATTTTTAATTGAAAATAAAAGGATATAACAACATAATGAAACATGGACAAAATTGATAAAGGAAGGAAATAACTTATGTGGAAATGTGATCCCAAAGGATTGGGAAAGTCATGAGAGGGGATTATTGGGTGATTAGGGTGCCATAAGAAGATTATAGTGAGAGGTGGCAGAGTTTTGTTGATCTAAAAAGGTTTTTAGTGATGAGGAATTGATGGTTGAGTGGGTTTACATAGGAAAGGTGAGGGAATTTCTTATTATTTTGGTTTTCGACATTGCACATTAAACTAATCAAAACCAAAAACCAGCCCATGGATGTTTCCCATACTTTTTCCAAATTAGACTGGAAAAAAATATTTTATAATCCCAATGGCTGAAATTATTAAAATTTTAGGATTCCTTATGCGTAGGTGAGTCACACTCTCAAAGAAGTCATTTTAAAATGTTAAAATGTATTATAAGTCTTGTAGGATCCTCTAAGGGTCTGTAAAATAAATAAAAACCCTAAAATCTAATTTTTTTAATAGTAAAATATATATTGTCAGAAAATAGCATTTATATTATTTTATTACATACCTTTTGGGATAATATGGTGTCAGAAAACACATTATATAATTAAAATAAATTTAGTTTTTACCCAAAAATTTGATGGTCTTAAGAAATTAAGAAAAATTCACCATTTTATATTTCCATGTCCTAATTTAAAAAATAATATTCATTTTATCTAAACATTTTTTTAAATATTTGAATTTTTTACCTTTAAAATAAAAACCGAGATTTATCAGAAATTCCCAGTTTTTGAAAAAAACAACTTTCCATCTTTAATAAAAATTAAAATTGTTTTCATAAAAAATATACAATCATTAATATATAATAAAAAGTAATTTATTAACAATATTTTATTAAAATATTAATTAAATAAAAAATACACTAATTCATTAAAATAGATTTTTAAATTAAATATTAACTAAAAATACTACTTGTGCTTTTAAATCTTGTTCACAATGTAACAATAATAAAATGAATGTATATTTTTTATTAATTACAAAAAATAATGGAAAAATCATAGTGATAGGAAACTGTTATATAAGCCCTTATAACACCTACATAAGACCAAAAGTTATGGTGTGCGATGGTTATAGACACTTGGGGTGTCTCAGATAACATCGCTCCGGTGGTAATCTCTATTCCCTTTCACTTCTCCTGTAGGTGGTTCCATTTAATCTTAACGTGTTGAAGATGAGCTTGGGCTTAGTCAAGAGCGAAGCATAGTGATGCTACCACTTTTCTTAGAAACAAAAAATGGGACTCTTATAAAGTAATTATAATAGATGAGACCATTTCTTCTTTTGTCACGTTAAATTGGATTTGTTAAATCCTTATAGTTATACTAGTCGTGTGACTACTATTCAACAGCTATATTAGTAACCTTACAAATTATTAATGGTATTTTAAAATCCAAATTCATAAAACCAAATAAGTTAATATGTTTTATATAACCATTTTACATGATTTGACATTTAATTATATCAAGTGGAATTTTCATTAAATTATTGGGTCATTACATTGTCACACACATTATAGTTGACCAAAATTTTAGGATTTATATTTATATTTAGGATTATCCCTTCAGTTTGTACTAATTTGCATTAGTATTACTCTCTAATAATAATAAATATCATTCATACTATATCCAAAACCTGAAATTCATGGAAAAATACTCTATAATAAATAAACATAATCATTATCCACAAACAAAATAAAACCACATACTAATCAATATATACCTTAACCAGTATACTATTAAAAGTTATTTGTAATTTCCCAAAATAAGGAAAATACTATCAATATCAAATCAAATACCAACCATAAGGGTTACCAATACAGAGATCATGTACTCTTACTAAAATTTAAATATATTTAAAACATTAATTTGTTACAAACTATGACACCCTAGACACATGCTCCATGAATCCGTTGTGAATATACACATAAATTTAATATTGACTTGGAAACCAACTGAAGTGGCCCAATCTTCATCATTCATCTGAACAATATCCAAATAAAATCATATCAATCCACCTACACACCAAGTACTATTCTGGTTTATATATTTATAGATTTATAACACATCGTTAACCAATAAATTCCATTTATTTCTCATACAATTGGCATTTTTGCCTTTATACCATGAAATCTTTATTCATAAAAAATTCTTCAACATATCCCAAAGAATTATAATCACATTATATACTAATGTAGATATGATGTCTATTACTGTTCTTCATAACCCAAGTAAATGGAAGTATAAAATGGTGAGTTCATATGATGAGTATGTTAAAGTTTACATTGGTAGATATCATTGAATAATTAAGACATGAATAACATATAAAGAATCAATGATAATCGAATAGTGAAATATAAGTAATTTTATGAGCCGAATCTATATTCATGAATATCTGTATAAAAATTTTCATGGATAACAATAATTGATTTCATGGTGAAAGAATTCAAAATACTTTACCTCATAAATCTGACAATCAAGGCCTCATGTCAAGAAATCATAAATATTGTGTCAATCTCTCATTCTAAGACAACATAAATAATTAAAAAGGAATACAATAAATACCCATGATATTTTTTCTCATGAGACATATCTATGTATACAGTGGAAATGTAATTTTAGGCCCTACCCATCACTAATAAATTTTAATTCATTCATCATATGAAGGAAATGAATAAAAATATAATATATAACTGACATCCCTTAGTAATCAATAAACATCCATATTTTAATAATAAATATATGATATTGTAAATACTTTATAATGTTAATAAATAGAATTAAAAGATCAGTGTATATCAAGAAATATAATGTGGATAGTATTATTAAAGATATACCAAGTGAAAAATAAAAACATTGAATGATCTTTACATAGATGAGGAACACCTTCCTATAAAGTACACTTTGATTAGTAACACATTAGATGGGGTCAAAAATTAAAATTTTTGATTCCATGAGTTTAATCACATAAAAAATATTATGAGTGTATTTATGAGGTAATCCATGAAAATTTACTCTTAGGTAGGTAGAAACCTTTTATCATAATTTGGATTAATTAAAAAGAAATCATAAAAGTTTTTAACATATTTTCAACTATATAGGTTGAAGAGGATGTTGCGTGTTACATTCAAAGGTAATTTTAGAAAAGTAACAAGAAATAAATTACAAAAATTGTTATAAAGAAAAATAATAATGAATAATTGAAAATAACATATAGTGTGTCCAAAATAAATTTGGATTGAAAGATAAAAATATGAATGTGAATGAAAAATCCTTCTAAATATTTTGAAAACACCCTTTTTAAACCCATGTTGTAAAAAAGATAACAAATTTATTTTGAAAATAATTAAATAAAATTATTAAGATAATTGGTGATAAAATTATTAAGTTTTCCAAAAAGGTAACTATAATATTGGGGGGAAGTAAAAATACTAACATGGTGGAAAAGGGGCTATTAGAAATGAAAAGTGTTATTCTTAACAATGTAATATTTTAAGAAGAATGAAATTAAATAAAATATAATATATTGATGTAATAAATTATTTTAACTATATGAAAATGAGAAATAAAATTTATTTTTGATAAATTTTTGAATAAAATATCCTCAAATAAGTTTGTCCAAATAATTTTCTCTTTGACCCAGTATAAAGAAATCAGGTCAGCCATAAACTCTTGTAGATTGGGTAACTTTTATTTCAAATAAAAATAAGGGAGTGATCATGATGTAGACTTATAAATCATATAAAATAATCATTAAAAATACTAATATGATCCCATAAACTAGAAATAAAACCATTTAAAATAAAATTGTTTTTTTAATATGAAATTTTTTGAAAAGAAGCCAAATATTGATACAAAGAACACTTATGAATATCATAATATTTGAAGTAAAAATCCTTTGAAAATTAATTAATGAAAAATAATTTTAACTCTATAGAAATTAAGTTTGAAATAAATTTTTTAAATCATTGGATAAAATAATTAATGTTAGAAGTATGGGGTTATATAATAATCTTTATAACTCAGAAAAGGTTATTGAGTTATAAAAAACCATTACATTAATTCATGTCTTCCATGATAGTGATTTAACTTATTTTATAGAAATCATAAATATTATAATATATCATTTAACAACATCATCCATATCTATAATTATTTTTACTCTCTGTATATATAAATTTTATATATGTTCTTTTGTTATATATCCTGTATTTATGTTACGAGTCATTGTAATTTTTGATTGTTTTATAAATGTTTTTTAATTGTTACATAGAACCCCATAAATTGATTATAATTTAATCATTCCTAGATTATATAATATATTTAAATTTTATTCAATTATTTATACATCGCAAATTTCATTTTATGGGAGCTACGGTCCTGGTTTGGAAGAATGATATCACTAATGAGCTTGTTTATGGCGATCTTCTGGTAATAATGATTATTTAATAATAATATTAATCTTTTTAATTCCTTAATAACAATATTAATGATATATAAATTAATTTTTGATATCATATATAAACATAAATAATTTATTTGAAAAATTCATGTATAGAAATGATGTAAAAAACAAAACATTAGTCATGGAGGCAACAGTCCACAAATATGCATAGATGATGTTTTAATTTCCTATAAAATGGAAAAAATATAGAAATTTATTATATTTTAACAATATTAATAATGATATACATAAAAAATTGATTCATTAAATAACTTTTTTGTAACTATATGATTATTTGAGTAAAAGGAAACAAAACACATTGCGTTGTGGAGGCGGTAGTCCTCACATACAAATAAATTACGTTTTCATTTTTCTATGGGAATAGAAAAATGGTTGATAATGATTATTCCATAAACATAGAATCATATAAGTATATATATAATACTTATTCAATCACATTTAAATGGGTAAGATATGTTTTTTTAGAGAAATAATGATATGGAATACGATTTGGGATAGAACAGTACTTATGATGAAAATTTGATGTTTCTATTGATGGTTTTCTCAGAAATAAGGGACTTAGGCTAGTTTCTTATTACCATATAATTAGGTAATTTTAATAGGATTATATTTTAACTAAAATGGGCATAGTTTCAAATGAACTATAGTATTTCTGATGGAATTTTAAGGTGTACTGGAAGTCCCCTTTTATAATTGAAGAGAATGGTGATTGTGTAAATTTAAATATTTAATATAAAATGGAAACTTTTTCCCATTGAAAGTGGGATAAAATGTCAAAAATAATGAATAACAGATATATTTATTTCAAGAAACACCCCCAAAAACTTAATTTTAGGAATGTTTTTAACATATTGTAGCTCTTTCAAACTTGGTAAAAAAATTTCCTTGATTTACATTTAACATGAAAATACATTAAACCCTCATTGACTAATATTTTGAATAAAAATGAAAATAAATTCATTAAATAATTAATAACTACTATTTTAATACATAGAATAAATTTATCAAATAAAAGTACTACTTTTCAGAAAAATAATTTTATTATTAGCCTACATTACATGTAAAAACATGTTTTTGGAAATAAGTTTATTTTTATGTAAAATAAATATGTTTATAATAAAATTATATTACACCCCAAATTTATAAAATAATAACATTTTAGTTGATATCACATTTGACATGAATCACTGAGATTAAACAACCCATGAAATATATTTTTTAAAATTTAATCTTTTTGGTAGTTTGCATAACACACAACACCGTGTTAAAATAAACCACAATAAAATATATTTTTAAAACCTAACAATTAAATTAGTGAGGATAAATAGTAAAATATAAATTATGAAATTATTTTTATCTATTGAATATAATAATTGTTCAAATGAAAAGGAAATGTTTTCTAAAAAGCTATATTTTTTACAAAAAACGATTTTGTTTTATAAAATATCATTTCACACTTTTGGAAAATTAATTTTAGAAAATTAAATTTATTTTATTAATAATAATTGAAAAAATATAACAAGTATTTTATTTAGAAATGTTTCATTTTTTGATGAATAGTTAAAAATATTTAATTTTATTTAAAAATAGTTTGTTCGTTTGAATTATTTAGAAAGATAAATTACATTTTAAATTTTTTTTAAAGTAAAATTAAATCAATTATATATCAATTCATCAAATTCATTGCTTTTTAATAATTTTATAATTATATTTTGATATAAAAACAATATAAACTTTTGAACATCTTCTCTTTAAAAACTAGTTTTTGCTTAGTGTCAACATGATTAATTAAAATTAAAATTTACCAATTCATTATTTGGAATTTTGAAAAAAGGCATCCATATCTTGGAAAATAAAAATTTATATTTTATAATAAGTTAAACTATATTTTTTACCATATTAAATATTAAAAACTGTAAAAAAACGAATGTAGTTTATGTTAAAATGGATTTATTGGAGGGTTGTCCTAAAAATATAAGTGTAAATAAGGCATAAAATGAAGTATTAAATATATTTTATGAATATATATAAACCCTATAAAATCTATTTCTGAATAATATTCCATTTAGGGTGCTTTTGGTTTGTGAAAAACACGGTTACACCTTTTTCTTTACAAAAATTACAGGTATGCCACTCACCTCGATTATAAAAGGCCACCTACTATTATATCATTTTCACACCATAAAACCCTTTTGGTCCAAAATATCCCTAAAAATAACATCCCAAAATCTCTCCTCTAAACCTATAATCCTAATTTTGGTCATAATTTTGATCAAGGATGGCTTTTTGTGCAAGCATAATGAGGTTGCCCGAAGAAGAGGTAACATTCAACAATAATAATTTTTTTATTTCTTCTACTACCTCATAGAATTATTAATAACCTATGTTATATATAAATAAAAATATATTACTTATAATTATATGTTTTTATGTTAATTTAATTTCCAAAAAACATCCTATATTCCATTAAATTGGTTATGAAATCATCATCTGTGTGAACGGAAGACTGCCGCCTCACAAATTAGTGTCATGTGTTTTTCCATTTTTACCACTCACATTAAGGTATTATGATATATATATAGTATATATTATATATATATAACATAGATATACCTTTATAGTAATTATAATGTATATAACTTTTTAATTTCTATTCCTTAGGGGATATGATAATGTTGCTCGTGTGTACAACGGACTCTCACCTCTAAAGTGATGTGACTCGATTTTCACTAATGCTTTACATGGACGTTAATAAAGAAACTTTTAAGGAATGTATGTTATAAAAATTAAATTATTATAATATTAACGAAATATTTATCATTTTTAAAATATAATATATAATTTTCTTCTTATATTTTCACTCACCTTAATATGATAACATTGTTTGTGTACATGTGGAAATCCACATTTACGAAGCGACATGACGCTCTTTTCATCACCACAACACATGGGTGATATATATATATGTATATTTATAAAAACAATATTATATTATAAAAATTATTTATAGGTAAAAAATTACTTACATCCTATCAATAATGATCATTGAAAAATTAGAACATTATTCATCTGTACATACAGTCTACCATCTCCAATATTGTAAATTACTAGATTTATGAAAACAATATTTATTTATTGGTATTAAAAGTATAATTAATGTTTAAATATGAAAATTATGCCCTTATAATTATTCTACAGTTGATGAAACTATATAACATTAATAAGGATCAAAATATTGATGACAAAGCATGAATGAGAATACATGGAAATTAACACCCAAAATAATGAAAACAATGAAATATTTTTAATGAATAGGTGATAATGTTTTTTGAAGTCTCATATATGATATTATTAATATTAATATGGTTATGGTAAAATTTATTGTCATTTTTATATGCATAATGGTAATTTTTTTCCAACTAAATGAAAAGATGACTTAAGGGATTTCTTAACTCAATTTCTATTCATTGGGTTAGACATCTAGTTAATTGATTACGCTATGATAGGTTTATGATTGTAATGAAATTTTATTATTTTATGTTTTATTTAAATTTTTTTTATTATACAAATAAATATTTCTATTATTAATCTTTCCTTCAATGTTATTATTATTTTTTGGTTTTATTTCATAATCTCATACTAGTCAAGATTTTTTATCGATAGATATTTTTCTAGAAAACCCATTTCATTTTTCGTCCTAGGTAATTCAAGATATTTTAATGAAATTGTAAAATTTTTCTACTCTTTTGCACTTTAAATTATTAATAATTTTTTTTCATGAAAATTTAACATCATTTCTATTCTTTGGAAGAAATATGTTTTGTTTCCAAAACCATGTTTTTAAAAAATGTTATAAAAAGTGTACATTTTTCCCCCCATTGACTTTTTAAAAAATGCTTTAAGAGGAATATTCATATATATTTCTAAAAAATTCCTATTTATATTTTATTCAAAATGTAAAAGGAATGTTTGTTTGAACATGTATGACATTAATGGAATTTATAGCCATTATAACAAATTAAATGTATAAAATATTCCATTATATGATTAAAAGGTTGTTTTCAAAGGAATGTATTATAAAAAAAGATTAAACATTCAGTTTTAAAAATGGATTTTAAAAATGAAGAGGATATTATTCTAGAATATTTTAATAATATTTTAATAGTATTTTTATTCATCAATGACAACGACCCTATATTCTTACTCCAATGGGTATATTATAGATTGATACTATCTTCATTATTTATATGAATAGATTACGATTATTTTGACCAAGGAAAGAATTTAAATTAAATTACATGATTTTTTTATAGTCATTAACATTCCATAAATATATTGACTTTTCTTATGATCAATGGATAATAAATTTCCCTTCAATATAAATATTATTTATTATGTATAGGCTTATTGCATGAAAAAAAAAATTATACATACGGTATTTTTTTTATAGTCATTTGATTGACTATTGAGATATTGATAATCCGTATTCTTTCTTCAATATGAATATTTATTGGTAAGGAATATTGTCCATAAAGTATATATATTATTTGATATATGTGTAATTCTTTTAAAATTAAGAAAGGAGTGGGGCCTAGGTATATATTTCCTACAAACGAATCAATAAGTCTCAAGTGACAAATCATTTGGCCGACAATCATTAAATGGCTTTATACCCTTCAATTTTAAACATTTCTTAAGATAGATATTGATGGTATAAAGCTTCATGTTTCTGATATCATAATACCTAATAATTAATCATTTTTATCATTAATAATTTATTTATTTTTATCCACAATAATTTCTTAATGATATTATATTAGAAAGGATTTAATTAGCAGTTTTTTGATTAAAATGAATGTTTTTTAAGTTATTAACACTTCCATATTGATTATTCCTTATACAGTTATGATATTTATATTATTGATTAAATGTCATGTGTTTTTACATATTTACATTCCCATTTATTATTTGAGTCAATAATTTAATTGGAATGTGTATTCTTATATTTATCTTGTTATTTTATTCATTCATTATTGATTATGCTTCAATTATTCATGATATGATCTGTTGTAGTTAACCTTTATTGATCAATTTATATCCCACATATTTTTTCCATTCTTTTGAATCCATTATGATTACCATAATTTAAATTCATGGATATTCTATAGGGAATAATGTTATTCTTAAGAAATATGTTATAATTTGTGTTTTATAATGTAATGAAAATCTCAAGTATGTATCTAGTATATCTGATATATTAAACAATTTTGTCCTTTGGGATGTGATTCCTTGAATCAAATGCCAATGTAATAAAGAATACATCAGCATCATGATACATAGTCTAGGTTCACTATATTTAATATCAAATAATGTTTTGTAGAATCATTGAGAACTAGATTTAAAAATATATATATTATGGTTCATAAAACTATTTTAGAATATAAGGATAAGTATAAAAGGACTTATTAATGTTTTTATAAGTTGTAGATTTTTTTAGGAAATACATCCCTATATTTATACTACATGTGAACAGAGGTCTAGAAATGATGTACCTAGGGGTAATAAAACTGAAAAGGGATTATTGGGTTTGATCCAATCAACATTTGGTGGTTGAAAATAGTCTTTACTACCCACTTAGTTTGATACTCCCAAGGGATGTTCTTAAGATAATTAAAATTTTCATTAAAAACCATTATGAATTATTTAGAGATATACCCAAGGAAAACAAATTAATGGTTATGAGATTAGCTATTCAAATTCTTTTAATTTATGTTATGTATTTCACATGTTATGGGATTATACATTTGGTTATATAATGATAAGTTGTAAAATAGTTTATTTGATCATTTATAAATGGATCCTAAAAGAAGGAATGGGAAACTCATAAATCCACTAAATCTAAAGAGTATGAATGGTCAATTGTTATTGTATTAAGATAATATTTACATGTAAACTAGTCTCCCAACTGTTCTCATTAAATGAGGACATAGTGTCATGTGATAGTTGAGAATAGAAATAATTATCTATGTAAAACCACTTAAAATGGAATCAAGAGAAGAAGATGATGGTTGAAAAAAACATTGATAAATGGAAGAAGGGAAACCTGGATTTCCCCCAAGTTATAATTAGTAAAATAAACACACTGATGATTTCATAAATTGAAATAGAATTTGATATATATATATAGATAGAAATTCTAATGTGCTTGGTATTTCACGAGAACAAAAAATGTTTCAAATTAACAACGATTAAATTGCAAGGAGATGGGTCACTATAGAAATAAATGTTTCAAGAGTCAAAATAATATACCTCAACATAAGATAATGGATTATGCTCAATATTATTCCATTTCCATAGATGATGTGGAATTATTACTGTTATTGTGTTTGGATTTAAGAATTATGTTATTTTTTTATTTTATGAATAATATCCTAGTTACAAGAATTATGAAATGTATAAGGACGATACAATAGTTACTTTTTATTAAGGATTTGAAGGAGTGTGTTTAATTACACTGATGACCATTAAAAATGATTCAATGAGAGGTGAACTTTTTAAGAAACACATGATTGATGTATATATAACCTTTTACATGATCTAGATGTTGCGATAATGATGTTTGGATAAAGATGTCTCTAACATGGATGATGTAAATTGGATAGTACTGACTACCTTGTGACTGATTAATGATTTGTTGATAAAGAAGTTTATGTTATCAATTATGGATTTTACATAATTTTTTTTGATTAATGGAATATTTCTAGTAATCTAATTTTTTCATTAAGGAATAAGGAAGAATTCACGTTTTCAATACGTTTTTATAGTAATTCATGTTATTACCATATTTAATCGAATACATGATGAAGATATTAACTTGTTTGGTATGTGATTATTAAGAGCTACATCATATTACATGGGGGATTGATGATCTGTTCGTTTTGGAAATTCAGTGACGCACTTTCTTATGTGTGTTATCTTAATATTTTGGAAGGGTAATCAGATAAACCATTTATGAAATTTTTTATGTTAAAAATTGGATGAGTTTTTAGATATTTATATGTTACCTAAACATGTGGAAATTTATGAATATTTGATAACAAATGTTAAGAATTTTTTTCATAATTATAATTAAAGACAGAATATAAAATTTTAGTTCATTAGAGAAAAAATAATCATTTTTTATATTTATTTCCTTGAGAAAAATATGAATTTGAAATTGATCGAATCATAATAAATTGATTAAGGAATTATTATAAAATACAAATACACCAAGTAAATATATATCATTATATTAGTAGATAGTAAAATAGTTCCCCAAAAATAGAAAAAAGTATTTTTTAAAAAATTATTCAACAAACTTCATTTATAAGGAATGAAATGATCCCTTAACTCATCACATATTTATGGTTTTGTGGCTTTTAAACTTATTTGGATTACCCAATTTCACATGAACAACTATCTTTATCACTCATTATTAATCCTTGGGTGTTAGTACTCTCTTCAAGAAAATGTTTTTATTTCCAACATATGTTCTCCTACATGGATTCATTGTTATTTTTTATTCCATATGACGATTGTGCTTTCTATTCTCACTTATTATGACAAGGGTTTATTAACTCATTCAATGATAGGGTTTTCAAAAAAAATCATTCAAATATGAAACACTTTATTTTTGTGATTATGTTTAGATTTAGAGGATTGAATTTATTTAAGGTTGGTATAATCTAACACCCTGAAATTATAGTATAAGAACATAGTATTTGATTGATTATGTGACATGCAACACCAAAATTAAAAAACCTAGGGAAAAAAATTAAATTTAATCTCATTGACATCTTGTGGAATTATTATCCATGAGCTTACATAAACCATAATATATTATACTATTATAACATATTCATTAAATTAAGGGTTATGATTATTACTAAAAAATTAGTAAATTACAGTAATATATTGATTATAGTAATCATTTAAATGAAGGAAAAATGTTTTCTAAAAAACTATATATTTTCTAAAAAGTGGGGTAGTCGCACTTTATACGCATAATTTAATATTAATTTTTACCAATTTTAAAAAAATTATTTTGTAGGATTTATTTTTTAAAATCAAAATACCAATATTAACATAGGGTGTATTTTTGTAATTTTTTTAAAAATAATTCATTTTTTTGAATACTATAGAACACTAAATTTTAATTAAAAATTTCCATTTCATTTAAAACCTTCATAAAGATAAATTATATATTAAATTTTTTTTTAATATAAATTTAGTTCAATTATATACCTATTATTCCAATTTAATTTATATTAATTATTTTAAAATTGAATTTTGATATAAAACCTTTTTAAGAATTTGAATATTTTCTATTTAAAAAAATGTTTTCTCATCATGTCAGTGAGATTAATTTTATATTAATGTCTTCCAACTATGTGAATTTAATTTGAAAAAATAAATTAAATATTTATAAACAAAATAATTTATATTTTCTAATAAGGTAAAATTAATTTTTTTCCATAATGAAAAGTAAAAAACATTAAATCTTATTTATTATTATTAAGTTCAAAATGTATTTACCAAGGGTTAAATTAAAAAATAGTTAAAATGAAATAAAACCTTATATAAAATATTTTTTCAAGAAATATTAAAATATTAAAATTTTGAAGTCTATATATTACTCTATTTTTACCATTTTTAATATTAAAAATGACGGTGCAAATTTGTCTTTTCAAAATATAAAAGTGTGTCACTCACCTCCCTGATAGAAGGCCAACACCTCTCATATCATATTCACACATCGAAATACTTTTGGATAAGAAAATAACTATCCTGATAACTTACTAAATTTTATTATATAATTCTAGAAGAATTATTTTTTTCATAAATCCACCCAAGGAAGGGTTTTTGTGGAAAACCTAAGAAGGTTATCGGGATAAGAGGTAACATTCTTTAATAAGGGTTTTATGTTATTTCTTCCTCTTCATCCATCATTTTTTTAAAATAAGATTTTATAAAAAATAATTATCTAAAATATTCTTGCAGGTATTAATATCAATTTAATTACCTAAAACCATCCCAAATTTCATCAAATGGTTTATAAAATCATTATTTGTGTGTTTGGTGGATTACAATGTCATGAACCAATGCCGTTTGTTTTTCCATTACAACATATCACAGTTTCATATGATGACTTATATAAAGTATATATATTATATTTATAACATAATTATAACATTGTATTAAAATATCATATATACCTTTTTACATTTCATTCAGGATGAGATGCGATAACGTTCCACATGTGTAAGGCAGAGTACCACCAAGCAAAGCGATGTGATTAATTTTTCACTAAAGCATTACATGAAAGGTAATATAAATAAATTGAATAAATATATATATTATAAATAAATTATTTATTATATTCATGAAAAGTGTTCATTTATAAAAAATTAATACATCATTTTATTTCTTACATTTTCACTCACTTAATGATGATAACATTGTTCGTGTACCTTTGGACTACCACATTCACGAATCGATGTGACTTTGTTTACAAAATCATACCATATAGATTATATATTTATTTATTTATATTTTAATAAAAATTATAATATAATTATCATTATTTAATGGTAAAATATTACTTACCTCTTTTTCACAATGATCCTTAAGAAATAGAACTTTACTTATGTGTATGTATGTTCTACCATCTCCATGATCGTAACATCCTTCATTTGACATAAAAAAATTTCACAATTGATCTTTAAAGTATTATAGATATATAAATATGATAATTTTGTCATGATTCTTATCCTTGAGATGGTGAAAAAATAAAATATTCATAATTACTATAAAATTCATGACAAATAACGAATTAGGAAACAAGGCAATTAATAATCGAAAAAATGAAAGTAATAAAATATTATTCATGAACATATTATAAGATGTTATAAAATGATAATTTATGACATTGTAAATTTTAATATGGTTTTTTTTGTTGGTGAAATGTTTAAAACTACTATAAAGGATGTTAAATCACATTTATCCAAAAAGAAGCATGAGCAAAGTGATTTATTAACTCAATTTTCATTCATTGGGTTAAACTTATACTTTTTTGATTATTCTATGATAAGGTTTTATGTGTATTAAAATTTAATTATTTTATATTTTATTTACAAAATATTAGGTGATATGATCTATCTATTAGAGGAAGCTGATTACTATGGCTTGGAAAGAGTGTACAAAACTCATTGATATGGGAGGCTTGGGGATCAAAGAAATTAAGAATTTTAATGATTTACTATTATGTTAATTCACCTGGAATCTTTTGATCTCTAATAAATATTCTTTGGAATTTCATTCCAAAAGTTGACATCACAAATATCAAAGTGGGTATTCATTGCATGTTTTCTCATCCACTTGTAATGCTCTAAAACTCTCATATCACAAGATTATTACCTAAATCAAATGGTTGGATTATAGACTGTCATAATTGAATGTTTGGTACACCCCATGGATTTGTGGAACCCTAAAGTAGGTGATGAATACACCCCTTCCTATGTAGCAATTTTCTATTACTGATGCAGTTGCATCAGAGGAATTTCATGTATTTCTTCCTATGTATATCAACCCTAAACTGCAACGTTATATGTTCACTAATAATGACACATTTTTTTGGACCCCCCTAACTCTAACATTTGTTTATCTTCAAGGGATTTATATAGTAATTTGTGTTATGGTACATTCAATGTTCCTTCTTGGATGAAAATGTTTATTAATACTTATGTCCCCCTTCATGTTACAAGATACTATAAAGGATATTAAAGTGAATATTTCCATGGCATGGGCTACTTCATAAATCAGAATTTCATATTACATCATTTTTCTAATTATTCTTGTGAGAAGATATATATATTCCCTACACATTTATATCCTGTAACTTTTCCTATAGATTTTGGTTACATCTGCAGGATATGTTTGGCATTCATAAGGACACGAACATAGTTGAGGATATTCTCAAATCTGTCCAGTGTGCTCAGCTGAGAGAGAATGATGACATCATTCTTCTCACTAAAACTACTAATTTCATTACTGTTATATGGAAGACAAGAAATATTGCTTCCTTTGAAGGCCATCATCCCTCTTTTCATGTAATAATGTGCACTATGTATAGGGTTGTTGTTACATCATCCAAGATGAACACTCATAAAATGAAAAATTATCTATCTGATTAGATTATTATGAAAACCTTTGGTGTTACAAGGATTTCCAGTGAACCTCAAGTCCCACTGTCAATCTGGTGTATTCCACTGATTCCAAGCTAGATGAAGGTGAAAGTGGATGGGGTAGCATTGGGTGAACATGGTCCCTCTAGATGTGATGGTCTCTTCTACACTTATCAGGGCTTTGTTAAGGGATTATTCTACCATTACATTGTCCATATTGTAGAAATTGATGCTGAGTTATGGGATATGATTAATATAATCATGTATTCCACTAATCATGGCAGAAGGCATATTTGGGTGGAATCTAACTCCACCACTGTAGGGTACATTCTGAAGACTCATTCCAAATACATTCCATAGAAAATTATTTGTTACTAGATTTAATGCTTTCAAATGATATATCACATTCACCTGGATGTCAATAAAGTCTACGAAGAGGCCAATCAGGTTGGGGAAGCTCGATCAAAGAGGGAAATTTTGGAAGCTTCCCCAGTAAGGCCTTTTGTCGCTCATGAGTTCTGTTCTCATCTTGTTGTGTTGGATACACATGGTTTATTTATTAATGTCTTTGTAAACCCCCATGCACTGTCACATTACCTATTTTTTTAATATTTTTTTAAAAATATGGGTTCACCCATATAATAATCCTCTTTGTTGTAAACATGTTTTATGTTATAAATAAACATTTCATTTATTATCCTCACTTCAACATTATGATCTTTGTAAGGGTTTATTTGACAATATCATTATAATAATGATTGTTTATCATTCAATAATTATACAATAAACCCATTTAATTATCACGTCATATGGTTATTCATTTTATTTTAAAACAATAGTACCATTTTCAATGATTTGATACTTCAATTATTGATAATTGTTTTTAAAAAAAAAATCCATAATCATTTATATCTTCTGTCGGAAATCTATTTTTTCCCAAAACCACAAATTTTTAAAAAATCAAAAAAAATTCAATGTTTTTATAATTATTTATTAAATACATTTTTACCCATTTTGATTTTTTTATGAAAAAACTGAATGGAACCATCATGTATTTTTCCAACCTATATGTGTATATCTTCTATTGAAAAAGTGAATGGAATATTTATTTTAATGTTTATAGCACGAATAAAATTTTCATCTATCATGACCACTAAAATGTAATAAATATTATTTTAGAATTTTCAAAGAAAATTATTTTCAAATTTTTTTGTCAATTTTTCGTTTTAAAAGTTAATTGTCAAAATGAAAAGGCTATTTTCATCAGAAATGATTTTAATGTTATTTTTATGACATTTTTAATCATGAATGACAACAAACCTATATTAATACTCTAATGGGAATGTTTTGTGCTGATAATTTCTTTATAATTTATCTATATGGTTTATGATTATTTTGACCAAGGAAATTATTGACATTAACCTTATTCATTTTTGTGGTCATTAACCTTCCCTAAAATTATTCATATTACAATGATCATTAGACATTAAATTTCCCTTAAATAAAAAAACATTTATCAGGGATGGTCATATTGATTAAAACATATATAATTTCTACATATGGTGTTTTACTTTGATATTATTTGATTTACCATGGAAATGTTGTCAATCCTTATTTTTTCTCATATATAATTATTTAAGAGTATATAATATTTTCATAAATTAAATATATTATTTGATATATGAGGTATGTTTGGTTTATACAGACCTTGGTGGGGTCATTTATAGATGTCCTATGGACACATAGTCATGTCTCATGAGATGAATAATTGGTCTAGACTTAGTTAGATGAGTTTATACTCATCAATTTTAAAATATTTGGTAGATAGATCTTGACGATAGAGGTTTTCATGATGCCTAAGATCATGATGTCCAATAATCAAGAATCCAATCATTAAGAATTTATATATTTTTATCCTTGATATTTTTTCAATGATATTATCTCTAGATTAATTTAATTCTTATAATTTTTATTAAATGGTATGTTATTACATCTATTTACCTTACCAAATTTATTATTCCAAATCCAAATATGATAATCATGTAATTTTTTAAATAGAATGTGTTATCAGTTATTTACCATCATATTGATTATGCTAGAAAATTATTTAAATGGAATGCGTGTTTATATATTTAACTTTATATATTGTTTAATAATTATGGATAATGCTTCATTTATTCATTATATCTTCCACGATACTTAACCTTTAATGAGCATTTGAGCTCACCCATTTTTTGTATCCATTCCCTGAAATCCATGAAGTGTGATATGATTAATATGAAATGATATTTCAAAGGTTATAATGTTATTCTTGAAAAAACATTGTAATTTTTGTTTCAAAATGTATTTCAAGTATCATGTATGTATCTAGTTCAAAAGACTACTAAACTATTGATTAATTCTGGATAAAATTCATTGTGTATTATTCCACTTTATTTAAGTAGACTCTTCCTTAGGGATACAATGTTTGAGGATGATAAAAATTATCAATGTTATGTATTTATTTGAAATTAGATTTTTTATTATTAATAAAATAATAGTTATTTTGATTTAAAGTAAAACCAAAACCAAATTCCATCTTTTGGATACTTCATTAAATGAAAAAGACTAAAATAATTTTTTAAAAAATAAATATTACATAATTTTTAAATAGTTAAATATGGGTTTCGTAAATTCAACATAGTATATTGAAATGAATCTTTTTACACTTTAAATAATTTTTTTCCAGAAAAATATTTTTCAAAATTTAAATTATTACTCAGTTTATGATATTTTCATAAAAGATATGGTATAGGTATAAACAATATTTTCACAATTCACCTAAAATCCAACTATTTCAGAAAAATCCCAAAAATCCATCCTAATATTATATTAACAAGATAAATCCAAAAATCAATTTCATTATTACCAATTCAAATTAAAAAAATTTGGGATTCAACTTTTGAATGGTAATATAAAATATAATGAAAAAATAATTAAAATAAGAAAATTATTTTTTTTTGTAATTAATTATCCAATTATTATTTACTAATTATTTTAAATAAATTAGTGTTAATGTAGTTTTATTATTGATAATAAATTTTATCATTATTTAAAAATAATATATTTAGTTTCTAAAAATAAAAATAGATAGCACTGAAAAAGAAATTTTTAATAAAATACATTTTTAATAAAAAAAATAATCTTATTGGTTCTTTAGATATTTTTTTTTGAATTTATCAATTATATTTTTATTTATATACATATTTTAAAATGTTTTTACTTCAATTTATTTCATCTTTTTAACAGTAATGTTATTACAATTATAAAATGTTCCATTATTTGTTTGGAATCTATGGTGTATGTAAACAAATAAATTGAATAAATTAGGTTTGAAAGGAAAAAAATAATTTAGAATCTAGGGGGTGTTATAACCAGTGATCCCATAATTATATATCCCTCTAATACATTGGGAAATTTATTTTAACTCATTATCTCAAAAAGGTAGATGGGTGGTTAGCCCAAGTAAAATAGGGTACATGGGTGGTTATCCCATGCCCATTAATGTACATGGGTGGTTATCCCAAGCCTATTATGTGATGAATGTCTCGGTAGTTATCCTTCACATATGATTTTTATGATTATGTTTATTCCATATAACTATGTAATATTCTTATGATTATTATTGTTTTATGTTATTCCCTCTAATGAACCATGTATTATTTTATGGTGATGGATTATACCACGACATATGATTTGATATTTATTTCATTGGGTATGACTATATTTGTATTTAGTCTTGAAAAAGGAAATTATTTTCTATACTTTTTTGGTCCATAATATTATATTTTGTAATGTTCTCATATTATGATCACTCGTGTCATATTTTATACTAAGATATTCATGCATTGATTTTTTATTTATGATCCATGATTTTTTTATTTTCTTGTTTTATGTTCATATACCTTGATTATAAACTAATATCCACGTAATTATCTTATGATAATTTATGATCATCAATTTTTTATCACTTATGTTTACCCTTATTGAGTATATAAGCTCACTTATTTATTATGTTTCCATTTACCATGTTATAAAGATTAGTATAACTTGTTATAAGTTCAGAAAGAGGTATAATGGGGTATGATAATGTAGGAATGTTCAATATTATCAGAAAATAATTGTTTATGAAGATAATATCTAAATAAAAAATACCTAAAGTCTCTCAAGATTGTGTGAAAAATATTAGGAGATATAATATTAAGGTGAAATATATTTATTTTCTAATTGTCCCTTCTCAGTCAAAATATAATATGGTGTTTTGAGATATATATTTTACCACTAGACTAAGGAGTGTGGGTTAGAGGTATCTAAAAAAAGTGCACTATGTGAGGAGGTTAAGAACTACACCATAGGTAGTTGGGAAGAATGTAGAAATTCTATTACTTACATAGTTGCAGCAAGTCCATGGGATATCCTCTGAGGATCTCATTGGTTGGAATTCCAAAGTTCGTATTTTAACGGGTGTTGTATCATAGATTTTTGATTGGTGCATCAGTTTTGCTCTAGGGTTATTAAATATAAAGGGAAGGATAAAGATTATGTTGTCATTATCACTACAATAGAATAGATCCTGGAGTGGTGAATTCCTAGATAAATCATTTGAAGGGTTATTTCCCCTTACATCCTAAGATTCATCATGGAGGTTCAATAGTCGGGATCCTTGGATCTACCCTTTGGGATGTCACAACATCACTGCACATGTGATGTATAGTGGTTGGGATCGAGAGATTTCCTACATGATTAGGAGATATGATGTTATGATAAGGTGGCCACCCCTATTCCACAACCCTTTATTGGTTGTGTTATATTTGGAATGTTCAAAGGTTTTTAGAGGGTTAATAATAGAGATATAATCTGTGATTTATACTGATTTTTCAAACATGAAGTTATTTTAGCATGGCCTTTCCCTTGTACAATTGTTTAATATTTTCCAATCTAGGTATACAATGAAACAAACCTACATATCTTTTTCAATTTAGTTTTATTCTCTCAAACATGGGTGTAATTAATTGATTTCATGGGAGACCATTTAGTGAATCATTACTCAACCATGATCCTTAGTTTTAGTTTATTCCTTGTTAGTTATCACAGGTGATATTAACACCAATTCACCTTAATTTATCCCATTTTGATATCTCTGGTGTTTTTAGTAGAGTTGACGGTGCAGTTTTATGAAAGTTGGGATGTGTATTTTGTTAGAAGTTGTTGTGATTGAGGTTTCCCAAGGTTTCCCTTATACAGGTCTGGTCATGGGGTCTTCTCCATACCATGTTCTTATACAGCAGCTTGTGAAGCATGAATTTAGATATAGGGGATTCAATAAATATTTTTTAGTGTGTAAATTGTGGAAGTAGCGTGGTATTTCTTTAATTGGGTGGTTTTTAAGGATTGATTCAAGGAAGAGAATGAATTAAAATAAAATATAATTGATGGGAATCAATATAACATATGTGTTTATTTGTTTTCATGGTATTTATCATGTTATTGGTCCCATATTTCTATTGTTAATGAAAATCAATGTGCTAATTGTATTTTGTTACATCTATTTAAATATACTAGTAGAATCAGTTTTCATTAATGGCTAATAAAATAAAAATGGTCAAAAAATAGTTTGTGTGTAATTTGATTATGAATCAATTTGGTTTTTGAAAATACAGGAATTTTTTGAGGTGTGGAGATGCAGTATCTGAGTACTGATTGATGTTTCTTGTCTTGTAATAATATTGTGACTTATGTGGTTATTATGAAGGTTTTTGTGTGGTAATGGATACTGACTGTCTTGGGTTGATTACAACACATTTTCAATTCTATTTTAGTTTCCATATCATTGATGGATATAAGAGAGGTAGTTGTTGACATGGAATGATGGTATGGTGGATTGTGTGGAAAGAGTAAGTGATGTGTGTATATTGAGATGGTTATTAGAAAGAGATTTATGGAGTTTTTATAGAGATTGGTTGGGTTATAGATGATCAATAGTAGTGGAATGTAATTAGTAATACAAAATATGGTAATGGATGTAGGCTATGATTTAATAAATCATGGTTTATGAATTGAATAATAATATATGAAATAGATGGGAAATGGATGGGTTTAATGTGAGTGATGGATAATAAAGGGATGTTATTAAAAATTAAATTGATTGAAAAATGAATGGAAAATGGTTGGTAAAAGGTTGAATGATGGGATTAAATGGAAAATGTGAATGGATTTTGTGTTTATTTTTTTGTGGGATATTTTATTGGTTGTTATGGTATATTTAATAATGGTTTAGAGAGGAATGTGATGGAGGTATGAAAATTATTTTGGGCTATGATAGTGTTGTTTTGCTATAAACATGTTAATTTGGACCCGTGTGTTGATTTGTTATACTCATATTTTATTGTGATTTATTAATTCATCCCCTTCTACTAATTTGGATAACCTTATTGATGCCCAAATGTTTTCGGTTTCAAATATTTTCCCCAATATCTTGTATAGTGCAGAATCATATACCTGAATACTATCTCTTCGTCGCTCTATTTTTTACATACAGTAAGAATAAAATGGCCAAATTTTTATATTTTTGTTTATTTGATAAGTGTTGGATGATTATTTTTTATATATATAAAGGGTTGTGCGTAGTAAGAGGAGATGATAAAGATGATGTCATTCATGTTCGTGGTTCCATAAAATTATGGATTAGTGATGTGAAACTTAGGTATGAATATTTGGTTGCATTTGTGGCTTTAATGATTTTGCTGTACCCTTAAAAATTTTGGGTATATAGGATTACTATACAAACAACATTATATGTCACTTGGTATGAATGTTTTATGAACATGGTTTTGATGATATATAAGGGATGTGAGTACCGAGATGACTGATGTTTTGGAATGAGAGAGACAAACAAGTGGGGACGTTTTTTCGTGGATACCCTTTTTCTATCCCCATTCATAATTATTTCCTCATATTTTGATTCCCTATTGGGTGAGAGATCCTTAGTGGGGATGAGTTTTAGTTTCCATGGTAGGTACTTGTTGGTTCTTTTGTTTTTTCATTGAATAATTACTTTACTTCTTCTTTATTTACTCATGTGGTCTGGAAGAGGATTTTACTAGTTATAAATGTATGCTAACAATTATATATATAACTTTTTTTTCAGATTCTATGCTTAGTTAAGTGATGGTTCTCGATAGTAAAAGCTCATATCATGGAGTTTTTAACGGTGATTCCACCTTTGGAGATTTATATTGGTATATTATATTGAATATTTGTGTTAGTATGACATATAATGAATTATCATTTCTTATGATATCATTATTGTATTTTATATTATGGTGTTTATTATTGGTTTACATATATTTGTACTAGGATTTAGAAAGGTATTACCTCCCATTTTCATGTTTTATATCCTTGATTATAGTCTCCAACCTTGGGCTTAATAAAGGTTTGTATCATGGGTTACTCAAAACATCACTACAGGCCCACGAGGGATCCTAAGTAGGGGAATGTAATGAAAAAAACACCAAAACATACTCTCAAATGAATATGTATATAAATATTATATTTTTATAATAATAATAGATATATATATGATATAAATTGTTATATAAATATATAAAAATATTATAAAATAATAAATACATATGTGTTTATATATATATTTATATATTCAAACATAGATAAGTATATATATATATATAATCAATTGAATGTTGAAAAATAATATCATCACCCAGATATTTGGTAACACAGTGGATGGATGATAGAGGAAGGCTATAGGGGGTTGGTGCTATAAAAAAGAATCGACCTTAGTTGGTGACCGATGGAGTAGACCAGCTATAGAGCTTTGGTGGTGCCTAGAGAAAACATGGTGCTACCCCATTTTTATACATCTCCACCTCTCTTCCTATTTATATGGGTGCTGTTTTGTGGGAAAAATAATGGAAAATATATAATCTATGTTGTCTCATTATATAATAATAATTATCTACATTCTTTCATGTGGATGTATTGTAGTCCAACTAACACACATAACAATGAATCTCTCTATTTATGTTTATATTATTTTGTGTGTGATAGATTGAGTTACATAGTGTGAGGATTCCACACACAAAAAAATGCCATCGTAGTTCTGGTCTAATTACCTCAATAAATAATCATAGACTCCCAATATGAACCTATTTTATATTAATGACGACCCCACAACTATTCATTTTTTTCATCTTTTCATCCCATCATTGACACTATTGTCCACACATCCACAAGATGCTATTTTCCATGAATCAATCCCTGATCACTAGTTATAGTGAACCCAGACACCTCTGGATTCAAATTTTTTCCCATATTTATCATATCATTTTGGTTTGTTGCATCCACAATATAATAACATAATAGTGAAAAATTAATGTTGGGGGAGGCATTACTCATGGATGGAAAACAAAAAATAGGAATAAAATTAAAATAAATATGATTATTTTTTTTATGGAAATGGTGGAAAGTTTTATGATATGCATGAAAAATAAAAAATGAATATCTATGTTGTAAATTAAGGTAATGTTGGGGCCATGTAAAAATATATGTGGGTTGTGGAAAATTGATTTGGGCATGATATTATAAAATAAAAAAAATTGAATGAAAAAATCAAGATAGAACTTTTTTATATTAGAAAATAATTGTGAAGATTCTTTTTTTCAGTTGAGAACCATTTTTTCTATTCAAATATTAAATTTTATAATTTTTCAAATATTATAGATTAATTATCATCGTCTATTTTTTTTTTATTTTTAACTATTTTTAATGAATAATATCAAAGTAAAATTGATATCGATAGGATTTGTCACCTAGTACCGAACAACAAAAGATTATTGTGTCTAATGTCCTTAAAAAGAGAAATAGGAGAAGGGTTTCCCCAAAATTGGAAAACAAAAAACGAATTTTCTATAGAAAAATGAGTATCTTTAGGTTTTTTATATTCTCATTTCCACAATGTTCACCCATTAATAAGGTTGGATTATAGATTTTGGATGTATTTTTGACATGTGTGGGAATAAATATTGGTTTTCATGATTTAAGTTGTTAGATGAATGTGTGGATATTATGGGAAACAATTATCACTTCCATATGATTGGTTTTGGAATGATACAGTTGAGGATGCAAGATGGTACAATTATACACCTTATAGTGTATGTTATTTACCATAAATGGTGAAGAACCTCATATTTATTAGAGTCTTAAATAATATTTGTTATCAAACAATCATTTAATATTGAGTCATGAATGTAATTCAGGGTGCATTCATTCTGATGTAAGTTACTCGTAATGATAATTTATATAATTTTAATACTGATACTGTTATGGGTAGGGAATTGAAAGTAGAAAAAGGTGATTGAGTCACTTTTAAATTATATAACATGAGACTCATACTTACCTGAGAGAAGTTATCCTAATGTTTTTTTATGATAAGAATTTGTAATGTTTACAAGATAGAGAAATTTTACTTTCTCTAGAATTTAGTAATGGGTATGGAAAATAGATTTGGTTTTAGCACCGAAACCCATTACATAAAAGGAACACTTGAATGACAACCTTGATCTTTTATTACACAATTAAACATAATTTGTTACATAAACTTCATTTGATACAACATACAAAATCTAGAGGTCTAGTGACTTTTGGGCTTAGTATCAATACATAACAACATAAAACATTAAAAACAACATCTTTTTTGAAAATTTCCATTACATGTCCACTACATTCCCTCGTACATAGTATTTCATGGGATAACCTGAGGACATGCATAAAAAGGGTGAGCTATAAATCCTACGAATGGATTAATCATGTAATAACACGAGGAATACAATACACATTAGACAATATTCATATAAATAGATCACAAGATAAGAATAGACATAAAGGCATGATAAAGCATGATAATCAAAACATGTAAATGTGGCAACAACACTTAACATAGAATTAGCATGAGCCAAGGCTATTGCACATGAATCATGAGTAAACCCTCATTGCACATGAATCACGAGTAAACCCTCATTTAACTTGAATTATCATGAGTAAAAACCCATTTCACATGACTTACCATGATACTATACTTTACCTAATGCGTTGGAGCGCTATCAGAGTGCACCCCTCATAAACATTTCATTTCATGCATAAGTGTGCCACATTGATCATAAAACATGGAATCATTAAACATAATCATTTATTCCATGATAAATTAATTTGGAATACATACATTATAATCTTTAAACAATAAGAAAATGTGCATAAAGGTTAATACCCTTGATAAATAAATGTTCATGGTTTTCACTACACAATTACTTTGGCTTGGAAAAGCACTGTGAAATTTCGGCAGCAGAGAGACGAGACATAAGAAATCATAAAAAATGGTTTACGAGAGATAAAGAGGTGTCTTATCATATTTAAATGACATAGACTGTAATGGGGTCATATAGATAGATGCCCTAATAAATTTAGTGGAATTTAGATTCATGATACAAAATAATTGCTTTAATGTAAATGAGGAGAGAGATTTTTCTTCGTAATTTTGGCATAGTAATGGGTGTACATGGGAGGAATTTAATGAGAGAGAAAGGGGTATCCCATCATTCAAACATAAATAGGAATGTATGGGGGAGTTTTGGATCCATATTCCAACATTTATTATAGAAGTTAAATGGGAATAACAATTTAAAAATTATTGGACAAAAATGAGAAAGGAAGAAAAATACTTACTTGGAAGTGTACTTCCAAAGGCTTGAGAGAGGATTCTTGGGAGCATCGAGAACCTTGGTAGGATTATAGAGATAAGAGATAATATTTTGGATGATGTAAAAAGGTATTTAGTGAGGAGGAAGTGGGATCATGGGTGGGTTTATATAGGAAAGGTGAGGGAATTCTTTATTATTTAGATTATGGACACCTAACATTAAACTAATCCAAACCACAAACCAGCCCATGGGTTTTGCCCAGGGTTTTTGGAAAATCAATTCTGAAAAAATATTTTATAAGGCCAATTTACTAACTTCTTAAAATAATGGGTTTTCTGATGTGGAGGTGAGTCACAATATCAAGGAAAATAATTTAAAAAGACAAAATGATTAATAAGTCTTGAAGGGTCCACTAATGCATTGTAAAATAATTCAAAAAAAACCAAAAAACACATTATTTTAATGGTAAAACATTTAATATCCTAAAATAACGTTTATATTATTTTATTACATCATTATTGGGTCAATATGGTGTCATAAAACACATTATATATTTAAACGGTATTTAATTTTTACCCAAAAATTTGACTGTCTAAGAATATTATGAAAAATTCACCGTTGGATAATTTCAATGTCCTGATTCAAGAAATAATATTATTTTTATATAAAAAATTTTTAAATATGTTATTTTTCACTTTTAAAATAAAAAATGACATTTATCATAAATTCATGGGTTTTGAAAAAAATGGATTTCAAACCTTAATAAAAATTACAATGGCATTCATAAAATTACACGATAATTTAAATTTAATAACAATTAATTTAACAAAAATAATAATATTTTATAAAAATAATATTTAATTAAAAAATCCATTAATTCATCAAAATAGATTTCTTGGTTGAACATTAACTAAAAATACTACTTGTTCTTTAAAAACTATTTACTAGGTAACAATAATAAAATGAAATTATATTCATTATTATATACAAAAATAATGTACATAACCATAGTACTAGTGTCTTATTATACAACCCCTTAAAACACCAGCATAATTCAGAAGGGAGAGGTGTACGATGGTGACAGATTCTTGGGGTGTCTTAGATAACATCGCTCACGTGGTAATATCTATCAACTTCCACTTCTCCCATAGGTGGTTCCGCTCAAGCATAATGTGTTAAATCTAGGCTTCAGCTTGGTCAAGAGTGATTCCTAATGACGCAACCTCCTTTCCTTGCTCTGAAAAATGGGTTTTGTATGGGCCACGTCTATTGGATGAGGTTATCTCTTCCTTTTTCTGAGTAAATTGGATTTTTTAAAGCCCTATATTTATACTAATAATTTGTTCAATTTTCAATCACTATATTATAAATGGTCACAATTTATAATAGTATTTTAAAATAAAAATAACATAAAACCAAAGAATTTGGTATTTTATATAAACATTTTACATAAAAAGACATTTAATTAGATCAAGAGGGATTTCCATTAATGAATGTTTTGGTTGTCACAATCTCCCCCAATTAAGAAATTTCGCCCTCGAAATTTTATTTTCCAACACTAAAAAAGATTTGCGTAACTCTGCATCATAATTTCCTCCAATTCCCATGTTTCTTATTCAAACTTGTGGTTTCACCACAACACCTTGACAAGGGGCATTGTCTTATTTTGTAGAACTTTTTCTCTATAATCTAAGATCTTCACAGGATGCTCCTCATAATAAAGATCATCCTCTAACTGTACCACCTTGAAAGAGAGTACATGTGAAGAGGATGATATATACTTCCTTAAGAGTGGTACATACAAGACATCTTGTACTTTGGCCATGGTAGGTGGAAGTTCTAGTCGATAGGCCACAACCCCTACATGATCATAAATCTCAAAGGGGCCGATGTACCTTAGACTTAACTTTCCTTTCCTTCCAAACCTCAAGACCTTATTCCATGGAGATATGAATAGAAATATCATGTCTCTAACTTGAAACTCAAGGTCTCATCAATGGTTATCTACATAACTCTTCTATCGACTTTGGGCTGCCATGATATGTTGTTGAATGATTGTCACCTTCTCCATCATTTCTTCGACCATTTCTGGTCCAAAAAGCATACGCTCACCGACCTCATCCCAACACACCTGTTCTACACCTTTTCACATAAAGGGAATTATATGGTTCCATTAAGATGCTTGAGTGGAAATAGTTATTGTATGAGAACTCAACTAGAGGAAGATGTTGATTCCATCCTACTTTAAAGCCCATTGAGAAGGCTCTCAACAATTCCTCATGTGTTTGGATAGTACTCTAGGATTGACCATCAATTTGTGGTTGATTGGCTGTACTGATGTTTGGTTCAGTAATCAGAGCATGTTCAAGTCTCTTCCAAAGCTTAAGGGTGAATCATGGATCTCGATCAACCACAATAGAATGTGGTACTCCATGAAGCCTTACCACTTCCCTGATATATATATGTGCCAGTTGATCCAATGAGAAATTCTCCTTAATCGAAATGAAGTGTACAACCTTTGTATGACGATCCACAACAACCCAGATTGAATTGTTCCCTTTGGATGTCTTCAGATGTCTAGTGACAAAGTCCACGGTGATGTTCTCTCATTTTCATTCTGGTATAGGAAATGGTTACATCATCCCCTTAGAGTTCTTCCTCTCTTCCTTCACTTGCAGACACACCAGGCACATTGATGTATATTCAGTGATCTCCTTCTTCAAATTATTCCACCAATAATGCTCTCAAAGATCTCGATACATCATTCCGGTTCTTGGGTGAATAGAGAAATTTGAACTATGTGAATCATCCAAAAAGTTCCTTCTTAAGATACAGAATTTATGGAACACATATCCTTTTCCCAAATATCATAATTCCTTCCACATTAACATTAAACTCCAAGGATTTACCTTTTTGGATAGATTTTACTTTTTCTTGAATTCCAACATCATCTTTTTTGACCATCCATTAACATTTCCAAAAGTGACGGTCGAGCGACCATTTGTGAAAGGATTGATGTTAGTCCCTTCTTTATGATTCCAATGTCCATATTCATCAAATCTATGAAGATTGGATCCTTTTAAATTCTCATAAATGATAGAATTGCTGGGTCCTTTCTACATAGGGCATCCACCACCTTGTTTTCTTTCCCAGGGTCATAATGGATTGAGTAGTCATAGTCTTTGATCAGCTCTAACCATATTTGTTGGCACATGTTCCACTCTTTCTGTGTGAATAGATACATGAGGCTTTTGTGGTCTGTATACATTTCACACTTCTCCCTAAAGAGATAATCCCACAAAATTTTCAAAGGGAAGATCACTGAAACCAACTCGAGATCATGCGTTGGATAGTTCTATTCCTTATAATTAAATTGAATTGAAGAATAGGCAATGGATTTTTCATTTTTTATCAACACACATCCCAGACACTTCATTGAAGCATCACTGAATACCAAAACTAGTTTTCCATTTTTGGGTAATTTGAGCACGGGTGGAGTGATAATCCTTCTTTTAAACTCCTTGAATCATTCTTCACATTCATCTCTCCAAGAAAACTTTACTCCATTCCGTGTTATCTTGGTAAAAGGGTTCAATAATCATGAGAAATTTCTCACAAATCATCGATAATATCCAGATGACCCCAAGAAGCTACGGATATCCATTACCGATGTTGGCCTCAGACATCCCTCAGTTGCATCTGTTTTGGAGGGATCCACAGATTTCCCATTAATTATGATGATATGTCCCACGAATGAGACCTCCTTCAACCAGAACTCACACTTTTCATACTTTACATAGATCATGACACTTCAAGGTCTCTAGTACCATTCTTAGATGCTCCTCATGGTCCTCATTGGTTTTGGATTATATCAGAATATCATATATAAATAATACCACAAATTTGTCTAGTTAATATCTAAAGACTGTATTCATCATGTCTATGAAGATTTCAGGGAAATTATCAAGATCTAAAAGCATTACTATGAATTCATTGTGCCCGTATCTTGTACAAAAAGTAGTCTTGGGGATATCTTCCTTCTTCACCCTTACTTGATAATATCCTTATCGCAAATCCACCTTGGAGAAGTATTGTGATCTATGCAGCTTATCAAAAAAGTCATAAACATATGGGAGATGATACTTGTTCATTGTAGTTATTTGGATAATCTCATGATATTGGATGCAAAGGCGCATTGACCCATCATTCTTCTTGGTGAAGAGGACTGGTGAACCCCATGGTTAAGCACTTGGGCATATAAACCACTTCCAGATTCTCCTGAAGTTCTTCCTTCAGCTGCACAATAGCCATTCTATATGGATTATTGAATGTTGGAAACTCCCCAAGTATAAGATCAATTGAGAATTCAACATCTCTACTAGGAGTAAGACCAAGAAATTCCTCGGGAAACACTTTAGTGAATTCCCTCACAATAGGCATTTATTCAAGGATTGTTGCTTCATTGTAAACAATCATCTGAGCTAGATACTCATGCTCATAGGGCAGTAATATCCACGCTTGAGATGATGGAGCTAATGAATATTCATCTTCCTCCTTGCACTTGTATAGAATCGGGGGTGGATTATCCACATGGAGAGTGATTTCCCTCTCCCGAAAATTTATGTTGGCTCTATATAAGTAAAGAAAATACATGCCAAGAATCGAATCAAATTACACTAGAGATATTATGACAAGGTTCACTAGGAAGTTTAATCTAGATATTATGACATGGGAGGAGTTATATTCTTGGGATGCAATGATTTACCCATTTCCCGTACTCACCAACATCTTCTCTTCCATGAATTTTGGTGGTGCTGGTATTGTTCTACTAAACTTTCGAGATATAAAATAATGTATAGAACCTAAATCAAAAAGTATGTTCGCTAATCTTGAATGAGTTACTAGCGTACTTGTCACCACATCATTGTTGGGGTTCACTTCAGCAGTAGTGATGGAAAAAGCTCACCCTTGCTGCCTTGGAGGTTGTTGGTTGCCTCCTAAAACCCTTGGCTTAGGGCACTAAATTGAAAGATTCACTGGTTCTCTACAGTTGTATCAATGAACCACACGTTGAGGTTTGAACAATGAATTCCTCTCCTCTGTTGCAGTTGCAAGTCTTTTTTGCTGACATTTAATTGTCATGTGCCCTTCTCTTTCACACCTAATGCATTTCCTCTTCCCCTCTAGGCAGTTTCCAAGGTGTTTCTTACCGCACCTTTGTCATGTGGGGTGTTGGCTCTTCTTAGAACAATCATATTTATCCATCAGACCACTAGCATTGAATTCCACCTTACACTTCTTATCCCCATGATACCCCTGAGATTTTTCAGTCTTCATTTCGACCATGAGAGCACATCGGAAAATTTATTCATAGTTGTTGAGGTCACGGATCACCAGCTCTTTCCGGATGCTAGGTTTCATCCCACCAAAAAATCAGTCAACCTTGCATTCGGGGGTAACGGCAAATCTAGAGGTGTATCTTGAAAGCCTTGTGATGTTTGCCCCGTTCACTCTGCAGATTCGTCGTCTTTTTGCTCGAGGGGAAGGAATTACCTTTCTATGTTAAGACGAAAGGTGCACAAAAAATATTTATTGAAAAACATCTTCTGAAAATCCTTCCATTCCAATGCCTCGATCTCCTCCTCAGGCTTTGTAATTTTTATCAACATCCACCATTGATCAGATTAACCCACCATACAAAAAGAAGCCAGAAAAAACTTCTCTTGTTCAGAACATTGAAGGATGGAGAAGATCTTTTCAGTGTATTTGATCCATTGTTCAATGATTGAGGGATCAAATGATCCATTAAAAGTAGGAGGCCTTTGTCTCATGAAGCACTCGATTGTGACTTGATCATTCTTAGGGGGGATTGAAAACTCCTCTTGACCCACGTTTCTATTCAAATATTGAGTTATCTGATAGAGAGGTGAGCTATAGTTCAGGATTCCTACTACCATTCAATTGGAAATATCATTAGTATAGTCATCACTTTGATCTTGACATCGGTTGTTAGCCCAAGTCCTCCTATTATCGACTATTGGCTGGAATAAAAAAAAAGTTGGGGTTAACCCATAAATTGTAATCCAAGGAAAAACATGATGAACTATAAATAGAATTTACTTCCTTAATTTATGAATCCATAGGATTCAATCTATGCTATCCATGATCTACTTTCAAACATAAATTCTTAGGGGTATTTTTTTAATTCCCATAATAAGGGTTCATAATAAGATTATGAATTTAACAAAGCATATCCCAAGAGAGTTTCATAACCAAGATTTCAGTAAGACCTGTTTTAATGCACCATTTCCTGTTCGAGTCTAGCTCAAAGCGGTGTTTTTGGGTTTTACCCTTATGATACATTTGTGCCAAAGCCGCCTCTACCTACTCGTATCAAGATAGGGATGTATTTTCTTGATAATCCACTTAATAAATACTCTCCAAAACATAGGGATGTTTTATTAAACTTAGTCTTGTCTCTAAGGATTTATTAGGGTTTTCTAATCCTAATCCCAAAAATAACTAAACATATCCTATGATACCAACTATGAAAACCCTGATCTTTTAATACATAATTGAACATAATTTATTATAGAAAATTAATTTGATAAAACATATAATATCAAAAGTTATACTTTATTTGGGGCTTATGATCATTACATAACAACTTAAAACATGGAAAATAATATCTTTATTGAAAACTTCCTTTACATGACTACTACATTCTCTTGTACTTAGCATTACATGGGATAAGCTGAGGACATGCATAAAAAGGGTAAGCTATAAAGACCTGTAAGGGATTAATCATGGAATAACATGAGAAATAAAATACAAGTTAGACAATAGGAATATAAACAGATCAAAATAGATGCATAAACATAAAGTCATGAAAAAGTATGATATTTATAACATGGAAATGCGGCAACAACGCTTAACATGGAATTGGCATGAGACAAGTCTTATTGAAAATGGAGAATGAGAAAACCCTCGTTGGACATGATCCATAGGTAAACCCTAATTTCAAGTGAATTATCATGATTAAACACCCATTGCACATGACTTATCATGACACTATACATTACCCAATACATTGGATCACTATCAGGGAACACCATTCTTAAACATTTCATTTCATGCATAAGTGTGCCACATGGATCATAAAACATTGAATCATTCAACATAATCATTTATTCTAAAATAAAAGAATGAGGAATACATACATGAAACAATATAAAAATAAGTAAATGTTAATAAAGGAGAATACCATTGATAGAGAAATTGGTATGGTATTCACTAAATAATGACTTTGGCTTGCAAAAGCATGGTGCAATTTCGGCAGCATAAGGGTGTGACATAAGAACACATAAAAATGGTTGATGAGAGAGAAAGGTGTGTCTCATAATATTTAAATGACATGGATAGTAAGGGGTTTATATAGATACATGTATCAATAAATGTAATGAAATTTATATTCATGATACAAAAGAATTTCTTGGATGTAAATGAGGAGAGAGAAATTTATTTCGGAATTTCGGTATAGTAAAGCTGTACATCGGAGGCTTTTAATGAGACAGAAAGGGGTCTCAAATAATTTAAAAATAAATATGGCAGTATGGGGGAGGTTATAAACCATACCCCAAAATTTATAATTTAAATTAAAAGGGCATAACAATTTAAAGAATATTAGATAGAAATGAGAAATGAAGAAAAACCCCTACTTGGAAGTGTGTTTCGAAAGGCTTGAGAGAGGCTTGAGAGAGGCTTCTTGGGTGCTTGAGGAACCATGGGAGGATTCTAGAGAAATTACATCAGAGGTTGGATGATCTCCAAAGGCTTTTATTGAAGAGGAAGTGGGAGCTTGTTTGGCTTTATATAGGAAAGGTGAGAGAATTATTTATTATATAGGTTTGGGACACCTCAAATTAAACTAATCCAGACCACCAACCATCCCATGGTTTTTGCCTATGGTTTTTTGAAAAGGGAAGTGGAAAACAATATTTTATAAGTTTAAAGTCTGAAATTCTTAAAATAATGGGGTTTCTTATGTGGAGCTGAGTCACACTCCCAAGGAAAACAATTTAAAAAGACAAAACGTTCAATAAGTCAAGAAGGGTCCACTAAAGCTTCGTAAAATAAATAAAACAAACCCATAATCACATTATTTTAATGGAAAAACCTCTATTGTACGAAAACAAAGATTATAGTATTTTATTACATCACTATTGGGTCATTATGATGTCATAAAACACATTATATATTTAAACAGTATTTAATTTTTACCAAAAAATTTGAATGTCTCAGAAAATTATGATAAATTCACCATTGTATAATTTCAACATTATGATTATATAAATAATATTCATTTTATATATATAATTTTCTAAATATGTTAATTTTCATTTTTAAAATAAAAACCAACATTTATCGAAGATTCATGGGATTTTACATAAATGGCTTTCAAACCTTAATATAAATTACATTTTCATTCATAAAATTATGTGATTATTTATATTTAATAAAAAATAATTTAATAACAATAATAATATTATATTAAAATATTATTTAAATCAAAAATCCATTAATTCATAAAAATATATTTCTTAGATGAACATTAACTAAAAATACTATTTGTGATTTTAAAACTATTTATAGGGTAACAATAATAAAATTAATGTATATTCATTATTATATAAAAAAATATTGTACATAACCATAGTACTAGGGTTTTTTTAAATAACCAAATAAAACACCCACATATGACCGAAGGGTGAGGTCTGCGATGGTGACAGACTCTTGGGGTGGAACAGATAACATCACTCGAGTAGTAATCTTTATCAACTTCCACTTCTCCCTTAGGTAGTTTCACTCAAGCTTAACGTGTTCAAGTTCATCTTGAGCTTGGTCAAGAGCGAATTCCAATGATTCCACCTCCGTTCTGAGCTCTGAAAAATGGGCTTCGTATGTGGCACGTCTACTGGATAAGGCCATCACATCCTTTGTCTATATAAATTAGATTTGTTAAAGCCCTATATTTATAATAATCATGTGATCACTGTTCAACATCTATATTAGAAATTGTCACAATTATTATCAGTATTTTAAAATCCAAAAACATAAAACCAAAGATGTTGACATTTTATATAAACAATTTACAAAAGGATACATTTAATTAGATCAATAGGGGTTTCCATTAATTAATGTTTGGGTCATTAAAACATCACTACATCTATATAGATGAATGTGGATCATCGATAAATGCCTCATTGGATGTAAATAATTATGTTTTTAAAATTTTTAACTATTAATCAATATGTGATTGAGTGCATGGCATTAAACATCAGGATGACATTCTTTATTTCTTTATAAAATTGATGAATATGATTGAAAATCATATAGCAAATAAAATAAAGACATTGAAATTATATAACGGTGGCGAATACACATCATTCTCGTTGAATAATATTATTTAAGATGAGGGTATTATGAGAAACATTATATTTTCTAAAATAATACCTCATATTGTTATAACAAAATAGATGAATCAGGAACTCATTAAAATGGTATAGTGTATGTTGTCGTAGTCAAATTTTAGTGAATCTTTTTATGTAAAATCATTGATATGTCTATAAAAACATTGTGAACTAATTACATTCATCTGTGATCAATGGTAAAATTAAAATAGATTTTTTGGTGTGGTGAGAATCTTCATTATTATGAAAAGTTGTAAATATTTGGAATTAAATAAAATTTTTATGTGATAGAGTCAATTGTAAATATGAGAGATAGTAAAGTTGTATTTGTTTTCTTTGGTAATGGTGTAAATCCTTTACTATTATGGGATCTAGAAAAAAGTAATATTTTTTGGAGTCATGATGTCACATTTTATGAGTCGATGATGGTGAATTAAATTCATTCTATAAAAGGGATAGATTAATCATTTTTAATTTACGTACAGAAAATTCCACAACAGACTGATCAGGAGCCATATGAGATAGAGTATAATGATCATAACAATATCCTTACTGAAGAAGTTCCATTATAGTAAGATACTAATAATCATGAGAGTATATCCAATAGTAGATCACGATGAACCATAGATATACCCTCTAGGTATCATGATATGGTTTGTTATGATCTTTTTGTAATAGAATATAATTTTTCAAACACTTATTGAGATGTTTTGGATAGTAAATAGATGACTAATAGACGTTTACTATGGAAGAATAGACTAGTTCTCTACATTTAACTAATACATGGGATCTTTTTCCTCCTAAAAATAATGATAATGTATTTGGGTTCAAATGGTTTTTTTAAAAGAATAAATTCAACACTAGAAATAATGGTATTAGGTACAAGTCTATATTTTTTAATGGTTATGCAACAGAAGGAAGGTACATACTACAATGATGTATTTTCTCAAATTATTAAGCGTACTAAAATAAATATTTTTTCAGCATTGGTTGGAAAATTTTATCTTTATTTATCCCAATCTGACATCAAGATACAATTTATTCATGGATCATTAGATGAAGAGATAAATATGACACAACCTGATGGGTTTTGTATACAAGGACATGAGAATTGGGTTTAAAATTGAAAAAATCGTTGTATGGCCTAAATAAATCACATATATATAGGTATAAAAGTTTTGAAACTTTTATATTAAACCAAAAAATATATTTGGATTCAGTATTATCATTTTGTTTACATTAGTAAACTTCCGGATAGTGTATTTATCTACATGATTATATATATTGATGACATCTTAATTGCATTTAAAAAAGATGTGGAGATTTTTTAAAAACATTATCGTTATTACAAATCAATACACATTTTATTACATAAAATACACATAATATTACTCATAAGATGATAAATTTAGTGTATTTGGTAATTTTTATAGTACATAGCAATTTCAAACAGGAAAACATATCTTTATTTAAAACATTCATAACATGGTTACACTTAAACCTGAATGGTATAACCTGGGGAGATACATAAGAAAAGGGTGAGATATAAACACCAGTAAGGGAATAAACATAGATTAAGGTGATACATGTTAGACAATAGTCAGTTCAATGGGGAATAAAAAATAACATGAATAATAACACAAGATATATCATGATAATCATAACATATGAAATGTGGAAACAACATTAAAAACACCATCATAAACATAGGTCAAGGATAACTGCCAAGAATAAATGATGGAAAAAGTTCCACAAAAAATATGGTTTACTCTCTATCTGAACATGGCATCTCATGGGACTAAACATTACCCAGTGTATTGGAACACTTTATAATTCTAGGCACACCTGTCACTTTCATATCATTCTCATGCTTATGTGTGACACACAGATCATACAAAATAGATTCATTCATCATCATGTTTTATTCCATGATCAAGGAGTGTTCAATGAATACATGTAATTCCTAATTAAACTAGCTATTGGTGTACAAAAAAGAATATTATTTATAGGATATGTGTGTGGTATTCACTATAAAATGTTTTCTTCATGGAAAATTTTGATTAAATTTCGAAAACATAATGGTGTCGCTTAAAAATACATAAAAATGGGTTAATGAGAGAGAAATGGGTATATAATCATTTGGAAATAAATTTTACAGTAATGGGGATATCGAATAACATATGCCATCATTATTAAATGAAGACAATGAACATATGGTCAAGAAAAAACTTGAATAAATAGGAGAAATGGAAATATCCCTTACATGATTGTGTGACAGAAAATGCATGGGAGAGGATTCTTGAGAGCTTGGTGAATACTTGGAGGACTATAGAGAGTGTTTGTAAGATTCTGAAAATTTATCAATGAGTTACAATGAAGTGAAATAAGTTCGTGGGTGAGTAAATATTGGGAAGGAGGGGGATTTCATTATCATCTAGGTTTTAAACTCTACAAAATAAAATAAACAAAACTACAGACCATCCAATCATTTTTTTAAAGGTTTCATCCAAATGGGATTGGTTCTCATTATTTTATAAGGACATGTGTTGAAGCTTTTTTCCATCACAGAGTCCAAAGAATGGAAATGGGGAATACCTTAATAACAAAGAGGGTCACCCATTGAAGAACATCAATTTGTTTGACAAAGTCATAAACTGGGAGACCATTCTAAGGAAGTCACACAAGTTACTTGTACACCCTATTTAGTTTTTCTCCCAAGGTGCAAGGGGGCCTATAAATATCCCCTATGGGCCCCCATTTTAAGGAGGAATTTTTCAAATGTCAAATTCAAGCTCGGGTCTCCCTAGTCTTCAACTCAACTCTTCCAAAAGTTTATAAGTAAAAAATTTACCTAGAATGGAAGACCTGAAGGAGTAGAACAAGGCCAAAGAATTTAGAATTCATCAACACATGGGAACCTTAGTGTCCAGACCTCCTAAAAAACACTTGCACACCGCCCTACACTTTCAATGAAACTTGTGTGCCACCCTTTTGTAAATATCTTAGGATAATACTAAAGGCTTGAGTTAAGTCTCACCCAAGTATTACCCTACATATTCTTCATTGCTCAGGTGAGCTCATGCAGTGCAAGTACACTTGCGTTCCAAATGACTTGCGTGGCCAAGACTTGCATGCTAACATCATTTGTGTACCTATCTCCCATCCACCTATCCTATTCAAGATATTATCCCTTGATCCCCTTTTCAATGTAATTTATGGCATGGTTCGATTGTTGGATTTCTTATCCAAAAGGAATTCTGTGAGAACCTCTCCCAAAACCTCATGACATAAAAGCTTTATGTCATTATAGTTAGAGGTTTCTTCCATGTATCCTTATCCTTTAAGATGAGAAGAACTTTTGAATTAGGGCCTCATTCTTAAGAGTATGTCCCATGTTCCCTTGGTTTGGGCCCCCTTCTCAAGAGTAAGCCCCAAGTCCCCTTAACCTGGGTCTCCTTCTCAGAAGTAATCCCGAGTCATAATTTCCTGTAACATTGGGAATCATCTTCAATAGTAAGTCCCAATATTAATTTTCTTTTGATTTGGGCCTCCTTCTCAGGTGTAAGCACCAAGTCCCCTTATCCTGGGTTTAATTCTAAAGAGTAATCCCCAGTCATAATTTCCTTTAACATTGGGAATCCTCCTCAAGAGTAAGTCACAGTCTTAATTTCTTTTGATTTGGGCCTCCTTCTTAGGAATAAACCCCAACAATAAGTCCCTTTTAATTTGGGCATCCTTTTTATGAGTAAGCGCTGGGTTAAAACTCCAAATCTCTATAAAGTAAAAATACCTTTATAGTCCCAGCTCTAAGGCTTCATTCCTAAAGTAACTCCTGGTCTTCATCTACATGGTCAGTCATACATATGTATGCCCCACATTATTTCTTGTGACTGCATATTTCATGGCACAATCATCAGGTTTACTAATACCTCTTTTTTCTCACACTAAGCATGACTCACGTGATCTTAGAGTGTAAAAGTAATCACGAATCTCTTTTTGGGTCATTAACCACGCATAAATCCCAATATATCTTTACCCAAACTATGTGGACATTGATCTATGCTTTAAAATTAGTGTACGTAGGAAGCCTTTCTAACGTTCAAGCACATCATTCATTAATTCTTTTCCGTCCCATATGCTGTTAAACCATACCCTTCTTATCGAAATATGTCGGTTATGATTCTTTTTTAATAAGGATATGTAGGTAGCCCATCTACGGGTATGATCCCAACTATAAAATAAACCTTTTCTTTCTGAAGGACAATAAACATCAAGTGCCCCACTGAGTGGCTTTAAAACCAGTATGGTCATTATAATGACTATATAAAGGATTATCTAAATCCCATACATACCAATCATCTATTTCCAAATCTAAAGGAAAATTCATTTTCATTCTTAGTGAATTAGTAATGATTGATGAACATAACATAAATCTATAAGAGAGACACGTAGTAGGAATTAATTCCCCCCAAAAAGGTGTGATGATAATAACCTCCCAAATTCTCGACCAATTAAAATGCTTAAGCCTCATAGGTCTACAACATAGGAGGACCTACCTTTGGAAAGTTAGTACAAATGGTTATAGAATCATTGGATGTTTTCGGTTCTATGATTAAACCCATTAGAAAACGATTAGAATGTTTGAACCTTAAATAAACAAGGTCATCCCCATTTCTAGATGAAACACAAAATGGTGAACCCGACGTGAATCCTTAGCCAAGTTAAATTATATTTTACTTATTTGTTAGGCCCCTATTAAACTCAATATGAGGGACAAAAAAGAAATCAATAACATATGTACTCATCCAAAAGATATAGTATAGCCAAACCTATCTTGATTATGTCTTCTATATCAAAATGGAACTTTTTTCAATGATCTCTCTGCAAAAAAATGGCATCTTTATGGTTCATACATGTGAATGCCTCGGCCGCTACTCATGTTGGATCTTCATCTGCTCTAAGGACGACATCACCTACTCAAAATCTTCAATGTTGGGTCTCAAATTCATTGGTGATGGAATATAGTCAACATGGTACCATCCTGACTCTAGAGGCCGCTCGACAAGCCCTCCAATTTAAAATCTAACTCCGGTTGTCCGGATAGTGACGACCAATGGTCAAGAAGCAGGTGGTTCCAACCACTGTCTCCAACCGTTTCATGTTTTTATCCCTGGAATGCAACAACCAGTCCCTCCCATATTACATGTAGGTGAATCAATAGGTCACTCAAGGCCTCAGCTCAAGAAGACAAGAGTCCTTCATAAGAACTCCCACCAACAATCGCCGCCATACTCGTGTGGTAGTGCACCTTCAATATGATGGGGGTATCACCTCTAGGTGTTCAGCTCAAGTTCCTCAAACCTAAGCATGCAAGAAGAACCGTTAGAGGCAATGTTTGTCCAATAGAGAGCAGGTTTTTACCTATTCCCCCTCCGGAGAAGTCCATCAACCTAACATGATGGAAAACAACAAGTGGGCATATACACCCGTCCGTCCTAATTTCACTACCCAGCAGGCTCATCTAGAAGTAACACAACAATTCTTCCAGAAAATTCTGGCATAGTACTATAGGCAAGAACATACACTTGTTTATGAATCATCGGCCAGTCGACAGGATCGTCTGACTGCATCCAGAGAAGCCCACCAACAAAATGTGGTGACCACCTGTAAATAGGCACATACACCTTCTTACATTCAAGAATTATACCAGAAGTCTCATCTTCTAGTATTGAAGGCTGTTTATCAATAATATGCAGTGGAGAACAATTAGCAGGAACATACACCTGAAATTCATATAGCTAACCAACAGTCTCATTTGGTAGCACCTGTAGATGTTAATTGAAAACCTCAAATGACAAATAAGAGGAAGACACAACATTATTCCCCCACACATGAGTACTGTCTGAATTCAATGACAGGAAAAGGATTATCTAAATCCCATACATATCAATCATCTATTTCCAAATCTAATGGAAAACTCATTTTAGTTCTTAGTGAATTAGTAATGATTCATGAACATAACTTAAATCTATAAGAGATCCACGTAGTAGGAAATAATTCCCCCCAAAAAGGTTTGATGAGTCTAACCTCCCAAATTCTTGACCAATTCAAATTCTTAAGCTTCATCGGTCTACAACTTATGAGCACCTACCTTTGGAATGTATGTACAAATGGTTATAGAATCATTGGATGTTTTCGGTTCTATGATTAAACCCACTTGAAACCGATTATAATGTTTGAACCTTAAACAAACAAGGTCATCCCCATTTCCAGACGAAACACAAAATGGTGAACCCGACATGAATCCTTATCCAAGTTAAATGATATTTTACTTACTTGTTAGGCCCCTATTAAACTCAATATGAGGGAAAAAAATAAATCAATAACATATGTACTCATACAAAAGATATAGTGTAGCAAAACCTATCTTGATTATGTCTGCTATATCAAAAAGGCACTTCTTTCAATGATCTCTCTACAAACAAATGGAATCTTTATGGTTCATACATGTGAATGCCTCGAATGCTACTCATGTTGGATCTTCATCCGCTGTAAGGACGACATCACCTACTCAAAATCTTCAACGCTGGGTCTCAAATGCATTGTTGATGGAATACAGTAAACACAGTATCATCCTGACTCTAGAGGCCGCTCGACAAGCCCTCAAATTTAACAACTAACTCTGGTTGTCTGGACAGTGACGACCGGTCGTCAAGAAGCAGGTGGTTCCAACCACTGTCTCCAACCGTTTTAGGTTTTTATCCTTGGAATTCAACAACCAGTCCCTCCCATATTACAAGTAGGTGAATCAAGAGGTCACTCAAGGCCTCATCTCAAGAAGACAAGAGTACATCTTAAGAACTCCCACCAACAATCGCCACCAGACTCGTGTGGTAGTGCACCTTCAATATGATGGGGGTATCACCTCTAGGTGTTCAGCTCAGGTTCCTCAAACCTGAGCATGCAAGATGAACTGTTATAGGTGAAGTTTGTCCAATAGGGAGCAGGTTTTTAACTATCCCCCCTTCATATAATTCCATCAACCTAACTTGATGGAAAACAACAAGAGGGCATATACACCCGTCCGTCCTAATTTCACTTCCCAGCAGGCTCATCTAGAAGTAACACAACAATTCTGCCAGAAATTTCTGGCAGAGTACTCTAGGTAGGAACATACACTTGTTTACGAATCATAGGCCAGTCAACAGGCTCGTCTAACTGCATCCAGATAATCCCACCAACCAAATGTTGTGACCACCTGTAAACAGGCACGTACACCTACTTACACTCATCTATTCTACCAGCAGTCTCATCTTCCAGTATTGAAGGATGTTTATCAATAATATTCAGTGGAGAACAATTAGCAGGCACATACACCTGAAATTCATCTAGCTAACCAACAGTCTCATTTGGTAGCACCTGTAGATGTCAATTGAAAACCTCCAATGACAAATAAGAGGCAGACACAAAATTCTTCTGATGTGCTCTCATGGTCGAAGTGTTTACCCTTCACCAATTTAATGAATAAGGGAGTCACTTACCAGTGGGTGAATAATGTCAAGAATCATTCGACACCCACCAGAAATATCTCTTGAGTCCACCGGTATTAATGCCACATGTTGATGGAAGACCACTTATTCTCTATGTAACGGCTTTAGAGTGATCATTGGGTGACTTCCTTGCTTAAAAAAATGATGCTGGGAATGAAAACAGCCATTACTATCTCAGTCGGACTATGCTTGAAGAAGAAACTCAATATTCAAGTTTTGAAAAATGCTGCCTAGCATTAATCTTTGTAGTTTAGAAATTGAGACACTACCTGCAACATCAAGAGGTCCAATTGGTATCCTACAACAACACGCTAAAATTTATCCTTAGTCGTCCAATGCTTACAGGACGTCTGGCAAGGCAACAGTTATTTTTCAACAGTTTGATTTCCAGTATGTGTCTCAAAAGGAAATAAAGGGCCAAGATCTGGCTGATTTCCATACTAAACACCCATATGTAGAAGATACATCATTAAATATTTAACTTCCTGATGAGGATGTATTCTCTATTCATGATAATCATCAAACATGGGAAATGTACTTTTATGGTACCTCCAAAAGTCAAACAGGGAAGAAAATGAAATATCCTAAATTCAAAAAAGATGGGTTAAAAGTCATGCTTATTTCCCCAGAAAAAACAGTGCTACCCTATTCTTTCTTATTGATGGAAGAAAGTACAAACAATGAAGCATAATATCAAGATCTCATCGCAGTCTTGGAATTGGCACATCAGGCACAAGTGATTCACTTGAAGGTAAAAGGTGATTCAGATTTGGTAATACAACAAATAAATGGGGACTATGACATCATAAAGGAAGAGTTAATACCTTTGTGTGATTACATCAAAGAGTTAATGCTAGAATTTCCCTCAGAACCAACATTTTCTTTTGTCCCACGGTCACAAAATTCCCAAGCTGATGCACTGGCTAATTTAGTCATAGCCCTGGCAGATCCAAATCAGGACAAAACAATCATCAGTATTCCCCACTGTCATATAGTTTCACCTTATTTTCAAATCAGAACATAAGAAATCAATGGAATCAGTCCCATTTTTGAACCATATGTTCATACTATAGGATGGATGCCACCTATCAGGGAAAACCTTCAAAATGAAACACTCACACCTAATTGAGCTGGGGAAGAACAAGTCTAGAGACATGTGGTCAATTTTACACTTTATGATAGCCCAGATCACCCAAAAATTCTCTAAAAGTGGGGTTTTGATGCAATTATCTTCATCTATATTGATGGGGAAGAGACAATGGCTATCATGAATTAAGTACTTGTAGAAGTTGGTAGTGACCACCTGTCTAGACATAGTCTTTCTGGTCAAATTTTAAGGCTTGAATACTTTTTGGCCTTCAGCGATGAATGATTGTGTTGATTTCTCTAAGAAGTGTCATTATTTCCAATTATGTGACAACTTCATTCATCAACCCCCGAATATGCTTTATACAGCTAAACACTCATGGTCATTTGCTACATGGGGAATGGATGTAGTAGGACCTTATCCTCCAGCTACAACTAAGAAGATTAAGTATATTCTTACTACTACGGAATTCTTCTCCAAACGAGTAGAGGAAATACCTCTCAAATAAGTGGTTGATAAAAGCATTGTTTTCTTTTTCAAGTCCAATTTCATTACCAGATTTTCTATTCCTCATACCATATTGACAGATAATGGAACCAACTTTTGTTCATCCAATGTAAGGAAATTGTATTAAGAATACAATATCAGATCCAACCATTCGTCTCTGTATCATGCAGCGGCCAATGATCATGTAGATGTTTTCAATGAAACTCTTTCAAGCATAATTCTAAAGATGGTGGATAAAGATAAGATTCCATGGTTAGAAAACTTTTTCAGGCTCGATGGGCTTATCGGACTACCACCTTCACTACTGCATGATCATCTCCATATTCATTGGTATATGAAACGGATGCAGTATTGCCTATTGAAGTCCAATTACCTTCGCTTAGATTCACCATTTTTTGATCATTTATCTACATATGAACAATCTCAAAAGTGATTGGATGAATTGGAATGACTAGATAAAAAAAGATTGGTCACACTGCACCATTTAAAAGTCTATCAGAATATAATAGCATGAGATTTAAATAAAAAAAGTTCGTCTTCATTCATTCTTTCATGGAGAATTGTTATTAGTCCTTAGAACCCCAATGATACCGGGAAAGAAGCCTCCATTGCTTGATCAAAATTGGGAATCACCTTACTCAATACATATGGTCTACTCCAATGGAGCTTATTCATTAATCTCAATGGATGGAGAACTCATTACAACTCCAACCAATGCAAGATTCTTGAAGAAGTATTTTGTGTAACAAAAATACACCCATTGTCCTTGTTGCAGGACATTAAACTTCAAATCCCCCTCTATCATCCAACATGACATTAAACTGTGTCTCCTCTATCATCTATCATGACGTTAAACTATTCATCATCCAAGTTGCAAGACATTAAACTGCCAAGCACCCCAGGTCTGTGACACATGGCATTAAACTGTGATTACTTCATGCATAATTGTACTATAAACTCTATTTCCATTCATTCCCTAGGAAGATAACCATGAATAATCCCCACATTATCTTTCTTAGTCTCATCATTCGAGACACGATCGTCAGGTCTGTTGATGCATCCTATTTCTCACACCGAGCATGAATCACATGAGCATAGAGTAAGCTTTAACCATGACATCTTCTCTGGGCCACTAATCACGCTTATGTCACATCATCATCTTCGGGACGTTGTCCTCATGTAAACTCTGATCACAAAATCCCTATCCACTGAACTACAAAGACCTTTATCCTTGCCTTCTAGGCTGGGTACGTAGGTAACCTCCTGAGGATCAAGCCTGAAACCACTTTCTCCTCATCGATTCACCTCAATCCCATACGATGTTGATCTGTGAAATCCCCTTTAATCATCTTATTCACATCGGTTAACTTTTTTCCTACATGACGTTAAATTATGTACATCCCATCGTCCTAGCTATATGACATTAATCTATACAGTCCCCCATTTTCTTTGCTGCAATACATTAAACTGCATCACATTGGCCCATGCATATGACCTTAAACTATTTGCACTCATGTTCTGTATAACCATAAGGTGAAACAATACCTAATACCCTCACTCGAGAGGAATCATCATTGACATGGTCTCTAACCATGTCATATTTTAATAACTACATATGCCTTGATTCTCATCCTTATGAGATATGTAGTGACACCCAAGTCTTTAATATTGGTTCCAAGCATAATTGCAATAAAGTAATCTTTACCCCTCATATGTATGAACCAAATCTGTACAAAGGGTATTTTGGGAACTATGTGTGGCTTGATTACAATCCTCATGGGATACATAGAAATGCTCAAGCATTCCTCGAGTCCAGCCCTGAGCCTTTGGGCCTAACCCCAAACTCCATATTTGGTCCCTTGGATGAAAGGTTTCCATAAAAGCACATGGTTTGATGTGGAACCCCTGGTCATTATTCACATATGGTTTATAAATGATGCACAATGTGTCTCCCTAACTATGGTCCTAGATCTAAGAATCTATACTAAGATATTACATGATCTTGTCCTACATGACGTTAAACTATAATTCACGAACTAAGTGTGGCTTGATTCTCATCCTAATGAGACACATAGTGACATCCAGAATCTCAATTTAGGTCCCACCCACAACATTATACAAATAATATTCATGGTCTCCATAACCCTTTTCTTGACTTCTGGTTGAAAAATATCTGATACATGAGAGTTATTTTTCCTATCCATGCATCACGTGCCCTTAGGTGGCCTTGCATAAGTTGTCTACATAATAGACCTGTCTGCCAAAAGATGCTACTATTTGACTATGCAGCTTATGCCCCAGTTGGCCCTGCATAATTCAACCTACATAATGGGGTTTTCAAGTAAAGGTAACATCATTCTTAAGAGAAGCCTCTTTTTTCCCTATTGGTCTTAATGATGATATGTAGGGTTCTTCAAAAACAAAACTATCGTCCTTACATATTTGTTCCATACCCATTTTCATGATATGAAAGTATTCATGTTCTATGGTTTAAATTTTCCTCTTTCTCCATATGTTCAGAGAAATATGAAATAACCATGGACCACTTGACCATATTTCGTATAATGTTTCTATCTCTGGTTTTACTTCGGATTTAGAACCACATATACCTTTTTACCTACGTTTTAGTCAGACCTTCGTAGAAGTCACATTTATCTAATTCTTTGACAATTTTGATTGGGAATATCCTATCCATATTCAAGTATCTATATCCATAAATATGACTCTATGATTTGGAAAATTTTAATCTCCATAAAACATTCTTCAGCTTTTAGAAATAGAATGTCAAATTTCTGAGGGTTCTTTTTCCCGACTATGCATCGCATGCTCTTAGGTAGCCTTGCATAAGATTTCTACATAATGGACCGGTCTGCCAAAAGATACTAGTATATGACTATAATGCTTATGCCTTAGTTGGCCCTGCATAATACAACCCCAATAATGGGTTTGTCAATTAGTGGTAACATCATTCTTAGGAAATACTTCCTTTAAGTCTTTTTTTCTCTTTCCCAATGTCATTCCTCAGATTTAAAATTTCTCAAGTCACAGTTTTCATTTTTCTCCATATATACTTGAAAATGGAAATATGTATCCAAAAAAATTATAAATAATTGATTCAATATAATCCATTCGGTCAAAGATATTCAACCTTATATATTATCATTTTTATAGTCTAACAAGCTTAACATTAAACTTCCAATAACAAACACCCTTGATTTCTACAGCATTACCTCAGAGTTGGATCCTAATTTCTCTTCGAATCAAACTCTGAGGGGTGACTTTTTTATACTCATTTCCATCACAGAGTCCAAAAAATGGAAAAGGGGAATACCTTAATCACAAAGAGGATCACCCTTTGAAGAACATCAATTTTTTTGACACATGAACTAGGAGCACATTTGGAGTAAGTCACGCAAGTAACTTGCGTGCTACGCAAGTCACTTGTGCGCCACATATGGGTCGCGCAGGTCACACGCACACCCTATTTAGTTTTTTCCCAAGGTTCATGGTGGCCTACAAATAGCCCATTTGGGCCCCCATTTCAAGGAAGAATTTTTCAAATGTCAATTTCAAGATCTGGTCTCCCTACTCTTCAACTCAACTCTTCCGAAAGTTTCTAAGGTAATTAGTTACCTAGAATGGAATACCTGAAAGAGTAGAACAATACCTCAGTTTTTAGAATTCATCAACACTTGTGCAACTAAGTTTCCAGACCCCATTAAAAATAGAAACAATTGGCCACACCACAACCCTTTCAATGAAACTTGCGCGCCACCCTTTTGGAAATATCTTAGGATAATACTAAATGCTTGAGTTAAGTCTCGCCCATGTATTACCCTACAGATTCTTCATCACCATGGTGAACTCATGTCGTGAAAGTACACTTGAACGACCGATACATGCATGCCAAATCACTTGCGTGGCCAAGACCTGCGCGCCGACTTCATTTTCGTGCCTCTCTCTCGTTCACCTCTCCTATTCAATATATTAGCCCTTGAACCCCTTTTCAAAGACATTTATGGTAAGGTTCTTCTGTTTGATTCCTTATCCAAAAGTAATTCTATGAGAAACCCTCCCAAAACCTCTTGACATACAAGATTTATGTCATTATGGTTAGTGGTTTCTGCCATGTAACCTCATCCTTTAAGATAACACGCTTTTTTGAATTAGGGTCTTCTTTTTTGGAGTATGTCCCATGTTCCCTTGGTTTGGGCGTCCTCCTCAAGAGTAAGCCCCAAGTCCCTTTAACATGTGCCTCCTTCTTAGGAGTATGCCCTAGTCATAATTTCATTTATCATTGGGCATCCTCTTCAAGGGTAAGTCCCAATCTTAATTTCTTTTGATTTTGGCCTCCTTATCAGGAGTAAGCCCCAGGTCCCCTTTACATGGGTCTCCTTTTCAAGAGTAAGCCCCGGTCATAATTTCCTTTAACATTGTTCATCCTCCTCTACAGTAATTCCCAATCATAATTTCTTTTGATTTGGGCCTCCTTATCGGGAATAATCCCCAATCATAAGTCCCTTTTAATTTTGGCATCCTTTTTAAGAGTATGCCCCAGGTTAAAACACCAAATCTCCATAAAGTACAAATACCTTTATAGACCCTGCTACGAGGCTTATTTCCTAATTTAAGTCCAGGTCTTCATCTACTTGGGTAGTCATACATATGTAAGCACCACAACATTTCTTGTAACGGAATCTTTGGTGGCACAATCGTATGGTTTACTGATACCTACTTGTTGAGGCCATCACATACTTTGTGTTAAATGGATTTTTAAAAACCCTATATTTATAATAATCATGTGATCATTATTAAATAATTTTATTATCAATCGTAATGATTCTTAATATTCATTTAAGTACTATTGGATATAATAAATCAATAAAAATACATGTTATTTCTATAACGGTATTATATAATAAGATAATTAATTAAATAAAAATACAATTTTATTAATAAAAGTTTACATCATTTCAACCATCTCCCTTATGAAAATTTCCCATTCAAAAATTTCATTCCCTAAACTAAAACTAATTATGGTAACTCTATTTCAACAACTCTTCTTGTTCCCACATCACTTATTCAGACTTATAGTTTCTCCACTACACTATGACAAGGTGAATTGTTTTATTTCTTATATCATTATCTATGTGATCTAATGTCTTCACCGGATTCTCTTCATAGGAAAGATAATTCTATAATTGTACTACAATTATATTGAGTACATATGAGGGTTTTAGTATGTACTTACTCAAGATGGATACATGGAATACATCATGCACTTGAGATAGGTTAGGTTTGAGTGCTAGTTGGTAGGACACCACTCCAATGCGAAGAATAATCTCAAAGGGGTTGATATATATTACACTAATCATTCCATTCATCTATAATCTCATAACTTTCTTCCATGGAGATATGTAGGGAAATACCATGTCTCCAACATCAAATTCTCAGTCTTATCAATGATTGCCAATATAGTTGTTTTTTGACTATGAGAAGTCGTGATGTGGTACTGAATGGTCTTAAAAGTTTCCACCATTTCCCAAACCATTTAAGGATTATGTTTTGTTTGTTCCCCAACTTCATCCCAACATGCAGGTGTTCTTCAAGTCTTCCTATAAGGCGATTCATAGGTGATCTATTTGGATACATGAGTGGAAACAATTATTGTATTAGAAATATACCAAAAGTAGATGTTAGTGGAATCCACTATTAAACTCCATAAAACCTTCTCTTAACATGACTTCAAGTGTATGAATAGTCCACTATAACGTGCAATAAGTTTGAGGATGATAGGATGTGATGAATTTTAACTTAGTATTCAATTCATGTTGGAGACTCTTAAAGAACATAATGGAGAATCATTGATCTAGATCAAAAACAATTGATAGTATTACACCATTTAGACATACCAATTCATTGACGTATATACATCCAAGTTGATCCAGTGAGAAATCCTCTCAAATTATAGTGAAGTGTGTAGTTTTTATTGGATGATCCAGCACAACCCAAATATAACCATTCCATCTAGATGTCTTCGGAGGACTGGTGACAAATTCAATTTTGATGTTTTCCCATATCCATGTAGGTATGGGTAATTATTTTATCAACCTCTTGGATTTTTTCATTTCCTATTTCACTTGTTAATATAAAAGAAATCTTAATGTATATTCCATGATCTAATTATTCATATAGTCTCACCAAAAGTGTTCTTAGAGATCATGAAACATCATTGTGCTTCCTGGATGGATGGATAACGTTGATATTTATGTATCATCCAAAAACTCTTTCTTTAACTCATGATTTGATAGTGCCCATATTATTTCCCCAAATATCACAAATCCTTATTTATTAACATTGAACTCCTAAAATTTCTCTTTTCTTATAGTTTCTACAATCAATTGATTTCCCCATAATCCCTTAGATAAGCCTTTATCTTTTCCAAAAGAGATGGTTGACTAATCATTATCGAAAGGATTTATGATGTTACTTCCTTTATGATTGTCATGTCTATCCTCTTCATGTATAAGATGATTGGATTCTTCTCAATTCACATCAATGAAAAAACTATTGGAACCTTTCTACATAGAGTGTATGACACATTATTCTCTTTCTAATGATGGTTGTGAATTGAGCAGTTATTGTCTTTCACCAGCTCTAACTATCTTCATTGGAATATATTTATCTATTTTTGTGTGAATTATACATCACGCTTTTGGGATCCTTATTTATGTCACACATATCCCCTAAAAGATAATAAATCTATATTATCAAAGTGAATATCACTATAACCAGCTCTATATGATTCGTTGGGTAGTTCTATTTGTGAACATTCATCTTCCTTGAGGGAGAGGTTATGAATTTTTCATTTTTCATTAACACACATCCCAATCCATTCATCAAAGCATCACTTAATACTATGAAACATTCTCCACATATGGGTAGTGTGTGTAAAAATGAAATGGTTATACTCTTTATGAATTCCTTCATGATCTCTTCAGACTTATCATTCCAATAATACATGACTCCATTACAAGTTATCTTGGTTAGAGGGTTTGGAAATCATGATAAAAATATCAAAAATCGATAATAATACCCAACTAATCAAAATAAAATACATATATCTATACAGATATTGGACTCAATCATCCATCAATTACATCAGTTTTTAAGGGTCTACAGATATCTCATTGCATGTGACAATATGTCCCAATAATGATAATTTCTTCAATAAGAAATCACATTTTCTATATTTTTTATAAAGCGTATCATTTCACAAGGTGTTTATCAATGTTTCCAGATTCACATCATGATCCTCATTAGTTTTGGAGAATATTATAATACCATTTTTAATGAATTCCACAAATTTGTTGAGGTAATCTATAATGACTCTATTCATAAAATAAATGAATAATTATATAGAATTATTGAGTCTGAATGGAATTACTATTAACTCATAGTGTCCATACCTTGTACGAAAATCAGTCTTGGAAATATCCTCCTTCTTCAGCATAAAGTGGTAATATCGCAACCAAATATCCACCCTAGAGAACTACTGTGCACCATGTAGCTGATTAAACAATTTATCAATATGTGGAATATGATACATATTATTTATCAGGATTTTTTCTAGTTCATGATAATCAGTGTAAAGGTTCATTAACCCATCTTTCTTCTTGATGAAGTGTCCTAGTGCACCCCATGGTAAAGCACATGGGCATATGAACCCTTTATCACGATTTACTTTTAGTTGTTTCTTTACCTTCTCTAGTTCCACAACAACCATTCTATACAGAGTCTAGGATAATAGAAATTCCCTAGGTATTAGCTTGGCAGAAAATTAAACATATCGACTAGGATTAAGAACATGAAATTCCATGGGAAGTACATCAACATACTCCCTCACAATAGGCTTGTCTTCAAAGATGGTTCTTTCCATAGACTCAATAATTTCAGAAATAATCTCTTTCTAATTGGGAAATAATATCTATTCATGGGATGTTTGGGATAAATAGGATCCATCCTCTTATTACACCTTTACAGAATTAGGGTTTGATTCTCAAAATAGGGAGTGATTTCCTTCACGTGGATGTTTTTGTTGTCTCTAAATAGTGAAAGCCAATCCATAGACAAAATTGCATTAGAATTTACCAAAGGAAGTATGAAAAGGTTCTATGGAAATTATATTCAACAAATTTTTATATGGGAGGTTTTATATATAAGGGATATAATAAGTTCACCATTTTTATTTTAATTAACATCTCTACTTTCATGTTTTTTTTCTAGTGTTTGAATAGTTCTATTAATCTTTCATGATATGAATGAATGAGTATAACCATAATCATAAGTTAAGATTCCTATTCATTAATGAATAACAAGATTACATTTCACCACTTCATTTTTAGTATCCATCATTGTGGTTGTGATTTCAAAAGATCATCCTTACTTCATAGAGGTTGTTGGTTTCCTCTGAAAACCCTTGGATTAGTGCATTGATTTTCTAAATGACTTATTTCCTTGTAGTTGATGCAATGAAAAATAAAATGAGTGTTGACAAGAAAATTACATTCCTCCATCACATTATTAGTTTTCTCCTATCAGCAACCATTAGTTAGGTTTCCTTACTTCCCACTACTAAATAATTTCCTATTCACCCTCATGAAATTTCTGTGGTGCTTCTTTACGCACATTAGATGAGGGACGTGTTGAAATTTCATTGAAACATTATATTTATCTATTGAATAACTTGATTTATACTCTAATTTCCACTTATTATCCTAATGATACCTTTGAGATTCGTTGATCTCCATTTCTGATTTTAGGGAACATCAGGAAATTTCCTCACAACTATCAATGTCACGAATCAGTTATTTTTTATACATTGTGTTTCATACCAAAAAAGAAGTGGCCAACCTTTCATTTAGGGGAAATAAAAAAAATTAGGTGTACCATGAAAGTACTGTGAAATTATCCTCATACTCCCTGATAGATGCATCATATCTTTATTTAAAGGAATGTAAATCCCTTTCCATTTTAAGATGGAGAGTGTGAGGAAAATATTTATCTATTTTTTTGGAATTTATTCCACACCATAATTTTTATATCTTACATAGACTTAGTATTCTTGTATATGGTACACCATTGATCAGATTATCCCTCCATATGATAAACAGTTAGTAGAACCGTCTCTTTCTCAGAACATTAAAAGATGAAATTTGTTTTCTCAATGCAGTTGATCTATTGTTTAATTATTAAGGGATAAGATGATCCATTGAAATTCAGAGGCCCTGTTTACATAAAGGTATCAATAAGATAATGTTATATCTTATGGGTATTTGGTTGCTCCTCTTAATCTAGGTTTTTATTCAGAACATAAGTTACCTAAAATATTTTGTTCATGAAGTTGATGATTCTGACTCACATCGAGTTGGGAATCACTTTTGCGAATTCATCACATATCTCTTCATATTGATTATTTACATGATTACTCTAATTTCTAGCCATTGGATTGAATAAAAGTAAAATTGGGATGATTATATTTAAACTATTAATAACATAACATATATTTAATGACATTAATGGGATAATTTGAAACATAAATTTATTTTCTTACCATATAAATATATAGGCTTCAATCTATGTTATCCATGATCTATTTTCTATTTTATATTCTTATAGAAATTTTTTTCCTCTTAATAATGAATAATAATGATCTTATGAATTACCAAATCATATCCCTCAAGAGTTTCAAAAAAGGCCAACAGTAAGGCCCATTATTGGGAACCAAGCTACATTGAGTCGAGCTCAACACACCTTGTCAGAGTTGCTACCCCAAGGTACATTTGTTCCATAACCTCATCAATTTTCTGTATCTATACATGGATGTATTTTATTGATAATCCACTTACTATATTCTTGATAAAATTTTGGAATAATTTATTATACCATGTCTTATCCCTAATGATTTTTCTAGAGTTTTCTAATCTGGATCCCAAAAATAACTAAAATTACCATTTTATACAATCTATAACAAACCTTATCTTTATTACACATTAATACATTATTTATTACATAGAAATACACATAATAAAAACCATATGATCTATAATTATAGATTATTTTGGAATTATGTACATTAAATAGTAATTTAAAATATGAAAACAACATCATTATTGAAAACATCCTTAACAAGATCGAACATAAAAATGCATGGGATTACCTGTGGACAAATAAGAAATTATTGGTATATAAAGCCGAGTAAGTGAATAAAAATAGAATAATTTAATAAATTATAGAGAATAGGAATGAAAATGTGGAATAGGAAGAAACCATAATAAAAATGAATGATATATCATGATAATAATAATTGGTTAAAAGTGGAAACAACTTGAAAACTACATCTTAATCATAGGTCAAGGATAACTACCTAGAAAACATGATAGAAAAAGTACCCTAAAAGAATAAGGTTAACTCTATGTCTCAAAATAATGTATCATGAGACTAAACATTAACCAATGCATTGGAGTTCTATATAATTATGTGGTCACAATTCACTTTCATTCTAGTTTCATGTTTTAGTTTTCCACATAGGTTATACAACAAGGATTCTTTCATCATCCTATTTTATCCCATGATAAAGGAGTTTGAAATAACTGCATGTACATACAAATTCAAATAGGTAATATTGAATAATTTTTATTACTATTGATAAGAAATGGGTATGGTATTCCCTACATAATTGTTTTGGCATGGAAAAGAGTGGTGAAATTTCAGCAGCATAACAACATCACTTAAACACACATTAAAATAGGTTGATGAGAAATAAATGGGTCTATCATTATTTGGAAACTAATTTTATAGTAATTAGGAGATTTAATAACATATCCCATCATGAGTAAATGAAGATAAATGACATTAGTTAAACAAGATACTTGATTAAAGAGAATAAAGGAAAAGATCCCTTAATTGAGTTTGTAACATCAAATGCTTAAAAGGGGATTCATGAGAGATTGGGGTTGCCTTGGGGGGACTCTAGAGATTGTAGGGTAGATTATTTATATGCTAAAAGATGTTTGAGTTATGTGAAATGGGATCTTGGGTGGGTTTTTATAAGAAAATGGGATTTTTAATTATTTAGGGTTTAAAAACTAATTACAAAATAACCAAAACCACAAACCACACCATATTTCTTTCCCATGGATTCTGCCAAATGAAAGTGGTTATAATGATTTTGTAATTTTTGGGTTTGAAATTAATAAACTAAATACCTTTATTATGTGAATCTAAGTTATACATTTAATGAAATTGTTTTGAAACAATAAAAAATATTAATGTTTTTTGGGGACTCACATTCTCTTTTTAAAATTAATATAATAAACATTAAATCAGATTATTTTAATGGTAAAACATATATTTTTTATTCCATTTATAATATTTATATCATCAACATTTTGTCATTATTTTTTCATAATACACAATGTATATTTATAAGGTATTTAATCTCTACTAGAAAATTTTATTATCTTGGAAAATTATCAAAAATTCAGTATTGGATAATTTTGATATTATTATTCTAAAAATAATATTAATTTTATAAATAAAATTTTAAATATATTTATATTCACTTTTAAAAATAGTTATCAACCATTATTTAAAAATGCAATGTTTTTTTGACAATAACAGTTTTTGAAACCTTTATAAAAATACAGATGGCTTTATAAAACATATATAATCATTTACATTAAATAAATGATATTACAAATTAATATTTTATTAAAATAATATTTGTTCTAAATATACATTAATTGATCAAAAATAAATTCCTTAATTGAATTTGAATATTAACCAACAATACTATTAGTGTTTTATTATATTGAAATAAATATTATTTTTAAACTAAACATAATAGGATAAAAATATATATATTATTCCATAAAAAATGATATAAATAATCACAATTCTAGGTTATTGATACATATAGATTTAATAAACTATAAAACACCTAAAGAGTATGGTGTTTGATGGTTAGACTTTCATGGGGTAGTTTGGTGTATATGGTTTGGGTACTGATCTTGATGAGCTTGAAATTCTCTTGTAAACAATTTCACTCATGCTTAAGTTATTAGATCTCATATTGGGATTGGTCAAATGAAAAGCCTAGTGATTCTATATCCCTGTGTGTTTTGATAAATGGGCTACATAGGGTATGATCCTACTGGTTGTGTCTATCAATTCATTTGTCTATTGCAATTAGATTTGTTAAAAACTATATATATACTAATTATGTGTTCACCATTCAATGACTATATTATCAAAAATTAATTATACATAATTCTATATTAAATCCAATTGAATGTAATAATAAAAAATAATTACATGTGTTTTTTAAAACTATATTACATAATAAGATATTTAATTAAATAATAATTGGAACTTTATTTATAAAAATTTAGTTCATTATAGGATTAATGGGCTAAAAGATTAGACCAACATCGAGTTTGACGTGAAGGAACATGGATAAGCCTAGAATATTCATGGGATGGATATTAGATGAGATAATGTTAAGGGTTTTTAACCCCCAAATATATAGAATAATTTAATAAATTTATCCAACAGGTTGGGGTTTGTAAGGACCTGGAAATTATAGTGAATTTTTTTTCTCAATTTCTTGGTAATTTTACGAGTATAGAGTTTCTGACGGCACTTGATTCTGAGGCCCGGTGTCCCCAAAATCAATTTTCAAGGTTTAGCACAGGTACGTTCAGTAAGCGAATGAGTGGGTTTTTCTATCCATTGAACCGGTTCTTGGAATTGAAATACGAGGGCACTGATGAACTCACGACACCGGTAGTTGCTTAAGGGGACCTTTACTGCGGTAGCGTTTGCACTGGAGAAGAAGTTAAAATTTTTGGTTTAAATGAGAAGTGAATAAAATTTTGGAACTATTTTTTTTATATCGAAGGTGGTTTTATCCTACATGGGGGAGTTGGGGTGGGACCCACAATCACCTAACTACCCATGTGAAGATATTTTTGAGGTGGGGCTCACACGATCCCCAACCTTTCACATTCCCTTAACTCACATTTAACTCTCATAAACTCTCCACATAATCACCCCTTGTATTAATTTGTAACTCTTCTTCATTTATGTAGTCTTTTCACTTCCTACACTCTCACTCCTTTTGATTTACCAACCTATCAAAATTAATGAAACAAACTCTCAAATTAATAGATTAAAGAGTTTGAATTATTTTGAATACATGGCATGCCTATTAATGTTGAGGAAGTCCTTTCTTAATATGGGTTAGGCAAGTCTTATCGTGGAACTTATGGACGAGAAGAGAGATTTATCCATCATTGAAGAAAAAATTCCTCCCATGAAAAATGGCTCCTCTTCATCAAAGAATAACGAGGTTCCATCTTATTCGACGAGACACCGACGAAGGAGTAAGGATCGGTAGCGTGGTGCGGTCGCAATGAACTACGTTGACTCCGACGTCTTTCTCGCATCAGATCCGACGAGCGACGTACGACAAGAGGTGGGGGTTGTTATGTTCTGGTTTTAATACCGTTATTTATGGTTCTCTAATTATTTGGTTTTTTTGGACATTTGATATCATATTGATGAGGAAGGGCTCGGATAGCACGAACATGGTCCGACCCTTCCCCACTCATTCGTTGTTTGTGGAGGATGGAGGCGTTTGCGAGGAACCATCCGGCGACGGGCTGACCACGAACAATTCGTCAAGGAATGATTGCCAAGTCGTCGCAAAAGAGCGGCACCACCGTGCCGCGCAGAGTAGAGCTGGTCTGTGTCCTAGCCGAGCCGCAGCAGAGGGGCGCGGCTCCATCGCGCCGCGCCAGAGCTGTAGGGGCCGTGGTCGTGGCGGCGGGGCGCGGCGCCGTCGTGCCATGACGGATCAAGAAGGTCAGTCGGCCGTGCCGACCGCCGGTGCCATCATGAGGTAGGACCCAAGGGGGGTACCTTTGTCATCCAAGGCGCCGACCATTAAGGTCGGCCGTTCGTAGAAACCGGGGGGTGCAACCCCTCCCCCCCAATCCGTGGCTAGGGCTGGTGCCACAGCGCATCGCCACACTGCCAGGTTGACCAGCCGTGCGGCCAACCGCGTGGGCCATGCAAGCTAGACCGCGCCGGTGGGACCGGGCCGCCAGCACCGGGCCAGCCCATGCCAGTCGGGCTGACCCAGGGGGTAATGGGCCGGGTCGGACCGGGCCCAAACCCCCTATATTCGGACCCTCTTCAATTAAACGCTCATATCTTGGGATACAGACCTCCGATCGACACACCATCTGTTGAGTAGGAATCCTTGGATTGAAATGGTAGTTTCAGTATATTACACTCAAGATTTCTTCAATGTTTGAGTACGACCATGTTGGTTCGAACACGAAACCAACCAGGCCCTCGGAGCAAAAATGCTTGTAACTTGAGCTCCGGACATCCGATTGACGTGATGTCGACTACGTTGGATTTCACATGATGAGACGGTTCTTTTGGCATACTCTACCTGAAGTTTGGACGCAGTTGGAGTACAGTCGGGTTGATTTAACTTATAAACCAACTGATCCCCTAGAATAGAAAAGATAATAACTCTCAAACCGGACATCCGTTTGACGAACCGTCGGCGGCGTTTGTAATAACGTTGTGAAATAGTTCTTTTGAGTATACCCCATTAGATTTTGGGGTATAGTTGAGATATGGTCGGGTTGGTTCGTACGCAAAACCAACCGGGCCCCCAAGATTAAAAGGCTAATAACTCAAAGACCGGGCGTCCAATAGATGTGTCGTCTATTGCATTGAAACCCCTCTCACGAGGCTGTCCTTTGAGATATTTTTTTGTGGGATTTCGTGACATTTGATGTATCGATCCCTTGGCTCATGGAGCGGACCCTCCCGAAATCGAGTGTACTGTGTGTGGAAACCCTATAGCTAGCCGCGACTGAGTTGACAATGACGACTGTACTTCGATCCTATGTGGGTTCGGCAATGATGATGACTGTACATGGATCATACGTGGGTTCGACAGTGAGGAAGATTGTACATTGATCCTCTGTGGGTGATGGCAGCTATGGCGACTGTACTTGGATCCTATGTGGGTTCGGTAGTGATGGTTATTGTACTTGGATCCTACGTGGGTTCGACAGCGATGACTTCTATACCAGGATCCTACGTTGGTTCAGCAACAGAGATGATTCAGAGGCCACATCTTATCATCTCCACCCCTCTTCGTGAGTACTATACCTGTGTGAGCTGAGTCTTGATTTCCAGTCATTATCATCGATGTGATTGACTTCCTTTCCTGTGTTGATTGGGTTGTGCTTTCTTATGTGGACGGGGTTGTACAAGGCTCATGAGTTGGAGCCGAACTGGAATTTATGACTTAGGTATATGTATGGGTATATACCTTAGTAGAGTTGGTTGATACTTGATGTTTGTATCTTTCCTTTATGGTTTATCCATTTTGGATTCTGGGAGACCTTTGGGGGTCTCGGGGTCCCTGTTTAGTATCGTATACTCACCCCTACAGAGGTTATGCCCGCACTACGTTGTGATGGATGCAAACTATAGATTGCACTGATCGAGGTGTATTCTAGTGGAGAAGGACGATACCTGTAGGTGGACAACATGGCGGGACATACAGGGAGTGGATGACTGGTCCCAAGGAGCTGAGTAGACCATCTGTACCCACCCTTCAGGTGGGATATCTGGAGGAAGAATCGGTGGTTGCTGGTTTACTTTACTGCAACTTTTCTTTCTTTACTATTGTACTGTACTTTCTGTTGGGTTTGTATTCTGGCCCATTTACATACCAGAACGTACTTTTGTACTCAGTTTACTTAGGTTTACATCAGCTTGCGTAGTCTGTTTTGTTTTTTTACTTATATAAAGGCAATGCCTTCCCATATTATTGGGATTTACGCCTTTGGTGCTAGTCTCCAGTCCCTGTCCTATGGAAGGCGGTCTTGGGGTAGTCACAACACGAGTCCTGAGGACGGGTCATGACAAATTAGTATCAGATGATTCAGTTATTCCACATAACTCATGACTCTGATAATTTATTCTCTGTGAAGAAATAATGTTTAAAGTAATGAGTGTGGTTATCAGTCCAAGGAGTCCAGTGTTGGTACGGCAACCGACGTATCCATACACCAGGACCCTAACATCTGATTTCCGACTATGTACATGAAAACATTGATTGCATGTTTGTTTCAGAAGTTTTCATTGTGATTACTTTGTGTCAGCTCACCAGGTATAAATCATTTGACTGTGTCGCATCTGTTCAGGATTCCTCCATGAAGACTGTCAGTTGGAGTTTCGAGATAGTACACAATGTCGGACCACCGAGTGACGAGGCTCCAGTGTGGGGCCCTTTTTCTAAGTTGGAACCTTAGGGTGGTTTACTGGAAGCACCACCACCCATTGGGAAGCAGACGCCACCATCCATATAGGAAAATGGTGCAAGCTGACAGAGCGCATTGCACAAGTAATAGCAGCAGTGGCCTCTGAGGTTATGAGGCGAGACAGATCCCCAGGTAGCATAGGACTGGATGGAGGCGATTTATAGAGGTGTACACCTGGTTTAGACACTATTAGAGAAGATGGCGATCTTGGCTACCGGTGTATTCCCAGTGAGTGACCATGAGGTTGGTCCGTATAGTAATGAGGGTTTGGTACGTGAACTGATGCCTGAGATAGTACCTTCAGGTAGTGTGCCAGCTATATCACTACCTATTGGTCAGTAGTTTCAACCGAAAATACCAGTAGATGACACATGTAGGCATAGTTCCTTACACGTGTTTCTACATCAGATACCCCTCAGGTTTCGAGGGGAGCCCGACCCCTAGCCGGTTGAGGACTGGATTGAGGAGGTGGCTGAGAGTTTTCTATAGCTTATACAGCTTTGGAAGAACGGCGTGTCAGAAGCTGAGTATTCATCGAGGCACACCGAACTATCATGGTACTCGATGAATATGATTCGGTCAGTGCATTAGAGCTCATACCTCTGAGAGAGGTGTGTTTTACACAAGTATAAAATTAGGCTATAACAACGGTTCTAAACTGTGGCTATAGGCCCAAAAACCAAGGCTATAGGTTATAGCCACTCTTTCATGAACTGTGGCTGGTATTGGCATGGCTATAGGGTCATCCGTATAGATGCCAATAAAGTCCATGGTTACCATGGCTAACGCCCTATAGCCACAGTTTAAAACTGTGCATATAGGGCTTTCCACAAAATAAAAAAACCATCAAGTTGAACCGTGCTTGTTGTTGGGAGGACTGCACCAGAGCCCCCACCCCCTGCTCCTGCACACATCCCCTACCCCACCACCTGCCCCCTCCTCACTACACACACCCCCTCCCGCTAGACCACCCCCACCCTGCACCTGAACCCCCCATAAAAGGTAATACAAATCCCATAGAACCACTACCTTCTTAGAAAATAGGAGAACCAACACAATTGAGTCAGATTCTACTTCCTCAATCTCCTCATTGAAAATATTGCACAACATAAGGCATGTATTCATCACACTCCCCAGTGGAGGTACCCATTCAGTAAATGGAATTAAAACACAGAATCACCAAGCCCCTATTGTTCTTAACCAACCCACCTCCCCTCGTCTCCCCCACAATACACGATCCATCCACATTCAATTTTAATGCTAATCCCCTATTGTTCTAAACCAACCCACCTCCCCTTATCTCCCCTGTAATACATGATCCATCCACATTCATTTATAACTAGTACTCCACCTGTGAGATGCACAACACTATATAATAATAATAATTATTAACTATAGATTACTATTTATAAAACATAATAGTTTATATCAATTATGAAGAAGTAATATAAATAGTGAAACATTCAAACCGACACAACAATTGTTTCAGAGTTGATTTTCAGTGGAATGCATGGAAACAAAAACGAATTGTTTGGATACATTGTTTGTTTAGCAAAGAGTTGGGTGAAAAATATTACAATAGCAGAATACTGTAATAGTATATGGTGTCCCCTTTAGAATGAAACAAAATTCAATAAATTATGGTAGTAAAAACCTTCAAAAATTGGGTTCTCGTGGCACTGTAGTAGACAAGTATTGGTGGTTGCTGGTTGGTAGTAATCTGGTACCATCAGATGTTTGTAGAAATAGGTTACAAATATGGAAAACATTTTTAGATATCATACATAGACAATATCACCACTTTCTCCCTCTACTATGCTTGAAAAATCACATGACCATGAAAATAGAGATAGGGAAAATGATCCTAAAAATTAAACAAACCAAACCATTCTTCCATTTGAATCTCACCATAATTTCAATTAGCCTCATTTTGAACAAAAACTAAAAAATATAAAATCTATCTAAAGTAGTTTTAATTATAGGAGCACAAAAGTACCATGAAAAAAGTCATAATACACAACTCTAACAATGAGTAAAAATGAAGGCAATGACAAACTAGCTTAACCAAAAGTACCCATCCATCCATTAAATCTCTTCAGTTACAATGTATTGGACTCATGCAGAAACAACTAAACAATTCATAACTTGTTACCTTTTGATAACAATAACACACTACAATGAATTCTTTCAATCATGAAATATACATTAGAGAATATCACCAATAACCTCATAGCATTTTTTTATTGTACTCATAAAATCATAAGTATAAGATAGCCAATCTTCATGTGTTGTGTAATGTCATTCACATAAACCATCCAATGAGTCAATTCAAATGTAATGCCTAAAATTAAATAAGAATGTACTTTGAATATCTGTATGGAGTTCCTTGCAACACACCCCCACCCCAGGTTGATATTGAACCTGCATAGAGAAGTTAAAATTAGGGAATTATAAAATTAATGGTTGAGTGATTAACTTTAACTAACATTGGTCAAAAAACCTGTATATAATAATAACCAAATGCATATTCTGGTTGATCATTCTTATATTTCAGTCACCAATGTAATAACCAGAAAGTTGATTAAAAAACATTACACATTTCTAAATAGTAATGTAAACATAATAACATTCTAGTAACAATTATAACCACATTTTAGTTTAAAAAAAAATCTTCTTTGGGCTGAATTGAAGATCGATGAACGTCTCAATGCCCTCAATATTGGTGTGGAAAAAAACTAAACTAACCAAACACACCAGCCCCCTCCCCCACCCCTCCCATATTCCCAACACCATCCCCCATGAGGACCCTCTCCCCTACACAACCACATCCCCACCAGCCCCCTCCCCACTTCTCCGTAGGCCTTTCCCTCCCCCCTCCCCTTCCCCATGCCAAGACGCTCCCCTCCCCTTTACACCCCTACCTAGCACCACCCCCCACCAGGACCCTCTCCCCTTCCCAGCCACATCCCCCCCGGACCCTCTCCCCTTCCCAGCCATATCCCCACTATCCCCTCCCCACTTCTCCGCAGGCCCTACACTCTCCCCCGCCCCTCCCCTCCCCCATTCCTAGATACTCCCCTCCCATTTACACCCCCCTACCCAGCCCCTCCCCTCCCCCCCTAACCAGAATAATCTCCCACCATTTCACAGCACCTCCCCCTCCCCACTCCCCTCCCTAATTCCCATCTTGTCCCCTCCCATGCTTCTCCTCCCACCCCTTCCCAGCACCTCCCCCTCCCCACTCACCTCCCTCATGCCCAGCTTGTCCCCTCCCCTGCATCTCCTCCCACCCCTTCCCAACACCTCCCCCTCCCACTTTTTCCACCCCCTGCCCAGCCCCATCCCCCACCATCCCCCTCCCCCATGCCCGGACCCTTCCCCCACAAGCATTAAAACACATAAATTTACAAGTGATATATAATTAACGAAGAAGATGCTAATGTCATAAACAGTAAGATAATAGTTATTAAATAGAAACAATGACATTCTGTAGAAATAATCTCAAAGGTGTTCATATTATTAAAGGTAAAGAATTATTATTAATTAGATACATGTTAAAGGAGTATGCATACATTTAGTTTTTTATAATAATAATGTACTGTATGCATTTTAAGAAATACTATTAAAAAACAATACATAGTGAAGTCAATAGTGAAAAAAATTACGTGCATTCATATGTAGGATGAAAGGGAGGGAGGTTAACTCCACAATTTTAGGAAAAAATACCTGCATTCATATAGTGTGTAAATGAAAATAAAAAAAATGGATTAAAGGGAGGTTAATTCCACATTTTTAGGAAAACACACCTGTTGCGGAGATCGTGACATGTAGGATATTTTAAGAAGGTTTTTAGTGGATAAATACAATATATATTGGAGGAAATAGTGAAAAAATTCACATGGATTCATATGTTGGATGGAAGAGAGGATATATTCAAGATTTTAGGACAAATTACCTGCCTTCATTTCCAATTCTTGTTTCTGTAATCACATTCACTGAGAAAACAATTAGAAAAAGATAAAATAACTGTAAATATTTAATCATGTATATCAAGAAAAAAATGTCATTAAATGAGGATAGAACACATTCTTCACATATCATGATTTATATAGGTTGAAACTAAGGCATTGACATTGAAGATGAAAAATCAAAACGTTGCTTGCGGAAAAAAATCAATAGAAATTGAACATTAGTGCACAGAAAAAAAACAACCAAAACTACCCAACCTTCCCCCCACCTACCCCCCACCCCACCCCCTCCACCTGCACACACCCCTCCCCCTACCCCAGCACACCCCCCTACCCCCCACCAGCAGACCCAACCTGCCCCCTCCCCCTGCCCCCCAACCTGCCCCCCCCCCACCTGCACACACCCCTCCCCCTGCCCAACACCCCCCCATGCCCCCCCCCCACATGCACACCCCCCTGCCCCCTCTCCCTGCCCCCATCCCCCACTTGAAGACCCCCCTTCCCCCACCTGTACACCCCCTACCCCCTGCCCCACCACCTCCACACACCCCTGCCCCTGCCCCAGCACACCCCCTGCCCCCACCAGCACACCCCCTGGTCCCTCTCCCTCCCCCTACCCCCACATGCACACCCCCTACCCCCTCTGCTACCCCCACCTACCCCCCCCCCCCCCCCCCACCTACACACACCTCACCCCCTGCCCCAGCACACCCCATGCCCCCCACCTTCACACCCCCTTCCCCCTCTCCCTTCCCCTACCCCCCACCTTCACACCCCCTACCCCCTCCCCTACCCCCCCACCTGTACTCCCCCTCCCCCCCCACATTACCCCCCACCTTTACACACCCCTCCCCCTGCCCCAGCACACCCCCTACCCCCCACCTGCAAATCCCTTTCTCTCCCTGCCCCCTGCCCCCCACATGCACACCCCCTGCCCCCTCCCCTGCCCCCCTACCCCCCACCTGCCCCCCCCCCCACCACCTACACACACCCCTCCCCCTGCCCCAGCACACCCCCTTCCCCCCACCTTACTTAATGTATGGTGGGTCCCCATCCTATAATGAAACCTAATATACTATAGCATATAAGATAGGTAATTTCAGCTCCAAAGTCTTAGAGGAACACAAAAACCAAGGGCTATTGAGTAACATCACAATTATAAATCATTCATATTCCAGAGATTGTATGATGGGAAAATCCAAGAGGGTGAATTTCAATAGGTCTTATTTCAATGATGTCACCCACTTGAATACATACACTCAGATTTCTGGGGTATATCCAAGACTAGTTCTTGTGTTGGAGGATCCAATTTCATCATCTTCATAACTAAAATATATAAGAATTTATGTATTTAGATAATAAAAGGAATATGATGCATTCCAAACAATTTAAACCTAAAAATATTCAATGTAAAATCACACTGTAAAGATTATTAAGACCGAAAAATAGATAATGGTCTTGAATATCTTTCTATAGAGTTCATTCAGTTTTGTGTGTATGATGTGATTATGAGGGACATAACTGTTAGGGAACCCCACTCCCCAATAGAATATCGTAGTAGAGAGGTTGAATAGTACTATTATAGAAATATTTAGAAGAATTCATGAATGCTCAAGACTCTCCAAATATTTTTGGGCCAGTGAAACGAACACTTCTATTTACCTTATCAATATGTGTCCCATATCTTCAAATAAATTCAAAACACCTAATGAAATGTGGACTAGTAATCCCCCTTCGTACTTATAATTAAGAGTATTTGGTTCTACAACATATTCTCATGTCCAAACATGAAAATTAGATACAAGTTCACTCAAATACATATTCATTGCTTATCTTGATGGAGTTAAGGGATAAAAACTCCGGGTACATAAACCAGGATATGACAAATGATTCATATGTAGATATGTGGTCTTTTATGAATAACCATTTCCTAAGACCAAAAACTTCCACCCCTGACAATAAAGATCCATTCCATGATAAGGATGTGGAACACGAGCCATCATATCATTTTTAGGTTGTGGCTTAGCCTATTCCACCACCTCCTTAGCCCACTGATGCCAACGATTCTATGCATATCTCTAGTTCAAATATAGATTCTAAAAATTATACTACTCATAATGATTATCAATTGACCTATGACAGGAAAATGAGAGTCCCCAGACCTCCTGCCCGATTCATCTAATATTTTGTGGCTTCATATGCCTTTTTATGAAGCCTCTAAATCTTATTAATGATGAACCTCAATCACATAGGTAGGATTTATAAGAAAAAGACTCAAATAAGTTGGTATTTCCGATGAATGAAGAAATGTAATAGATAAATAAGACACATAAATGGGATGTTTGTAACAAACCAACTAATTCCAATCTAATTGGTTATAAATGGATCTATGAAATAAATGAGGACTACACTGTGGGATGTAAATCAAATAAAAATCTAGGCTAGTTTCCAATGGAATCCTTCAAAGAGAGGGAATTGATTATGATGAATTATTTTCCCTTTTTACTTAAGAATTATTTCATTAATCTTTTGATAGATTTTTCAACTTATAACGAAATTCATATAGAGTAGTTAGTTGTTATAACTTATTTCCAGCTCGGTGATTTGAATGAAAAGATTTATATGATACCTCTTGATGATTTTCCTGCTATGTTCAAACCAAATAATGTATGCCATTTGATGATTATCATGCTGAGTTCAAACCAATAAGATATGTCAAATATTAATGATATTGATATCAGATGCATGGAACTCGTAATACATTACCAATCCAAAAATACGATTTACATCAAAAGTGAGTCTCAATATCAGTATCACCAGAATCACGATAACCCTCATCCACACCTCCTACAGAAATTCCATCCCCACCTCTCACACCACCAACATTATCATCTGCATCTGCATCCAAACAGACACCAGCACTGGGTCAAGCACAAGGTCCGGCTCCAGCTCTGACAGAAGAATCTACATTAGTAGAATTCATTGACATCAAAAAGGCATCAACCATTGCAGTTGATTCTAGTGGATGTGTAGAAGAAACGGCAGACATAAATTTCATCATATTTGCAGTTATCGCCTATTCTTCTTTTTGACTTGTTTCTTTGATTGCAGTATTCATTTGTTCCACTGTGACAAAACCAGAACCGGTACTCGAAGAAACGTTAGTAGACCAGTATTGAGATGGTACAATCTTCTTTCCTAGGTCGACAACTCACTCTACCCTTATGTTCATCTCTTAATACCAGATGTATATGATCGTTTGGCCCCAAATTGTCAGGTTCTTTTTCTGCCAATGCCTCTTAAGCATTCTATTGATTAATATATAACATAAATTGAAATGATAAAATAATATAAGGAATTAAATTCATTAAAAATCAAGGAAATTGAAATATACTTACAATCGGCTTCTCGATGTCGGTATTTGGCACAGTACCATCTTTTTTTTTCGGGCTTGTACAAAACAATGTTGAGCGAGGAATGCGACCCTTGATATTTTATACCATTTTCTAAAAAAACAAAATAATAAATCAAAGTTGGAAGTTAAAAAAATTACACTAAAAAAGCTAAATATTTTAAATTTTAAATTACTTGCGTCTGATCATGATCTGGTAATGAAGTGTGTCCATGAGTATAAATTTGTTTCATTGAACTCTTGTTTGTTTTATTTCTGTTTGATTTATCCTATAAAAAAATAATTATATAAATTCATTAACATAAATAAAAAAAAGTAATTTAAATTCGTTTTCAAATAAATAAATGAATATATATATAGATTTAACAAACACCTTAAACGCTGGACTCTTCCAATAGCTGATCATCTCTTTATATTGTGATATTGGGCAATATTGAATCACCGGTACTTCTTCAAGATCTGTACCAACTCTCTTTTTCCAACCATGATATAAATCGTACTTGTAGTCTCGCCACATTTCACCTAAATCCATTATCCTTGCAGCCTTTGCATTTTGTCCATCAGGAAAATCATATCGAAGCTGCAATGGACATAATATTTGTTAAGAAAATATTATAAATTTATATATATATAAAAGGTGATTAACATTACTTACCCAAATCTCTGCACAAGCATTGTCCTTTATTTGTTGTCCAACTGCCTTCCAACTTATCGGTTGAACCGGAATGATATTGATGTGTCTAGAAAGTGTTCCCATAAAAATTTTACATTGTGCACCATTTTTATTAATTATAGAATTGTCCTCATTGTAATCAACTATGATTTTCATGTTCTGATTCCAAACCTCGTGCATTTTTTTACGTCCCCGTCATCTGGTAGAGGCTGGATGTAATCATGAAAAAAAAATAAAAGAAAATAATATATATGAATTTATCATTAAACAGTAACAGTAATGTTTAAACAAAAACCAGCACATGAGGGATCTTCTAACCACTGAAGTGCTGCGTCTGGAGGGGGGCAGCCTCCATGGTAGGTCAGATATCTATGGGAGTAATATGTATAGTAGATGAAAAGTGTATTGATGGAGGCAGAAAACTCGACGGATAACCCTGTACAGATGAGGGTGGATATGGATATGGATATGGTGGTGGGATATATAGGGGCACAGTACCCTGTACAGTGGATGGCGGGAATGGAAAATGATGGATGGGAGTCTAATAATTACCATCCGATGTTTGTGCGAGAAAAAAGTGATACGGAAAAGGTGGGTATAGATAATATGGAGGTGGCATAATGGTTGGATGGCCTCCTGGTGTCTCAAGCAGCGTAGTAGTAGGGTGACCTGTAGAATCAGTACCCCCGCCACAATATCATCCTCATTGGCATAATCCAAGCGTCTCCTCGACGATGCAGCCTAAAATAACATAGATGATAAAATAAAATGAATGATAACAAGATAAATAATATGAAAGACGATATTAATCAAACATAATTTGAACTTACATTGTTTCTAGGAGGAGACCTACGTTGTTTGTTTATCGGTATTCTTCTACACCTTCTAGTATCATCATAATCAGACATTTTGACGTGGAAATTTAAAATAATATTCTAAAATAAATATAAATAATTCAAAATGTTAAATAATACAATTGTATCATAAAACAATGAGATAAATTTTTGTGTGTTATATTTATATTGATAAAATATCAGGACTTTTCTATGTTCAAGATTTACTATAGAAGTGGTTAGACATAAATTGGTGTGGCTATTAATAGTTTTATATTCGATAATGGTACAAATATACTAGTTATTTTGATATCATATATGGATGTTAAAAAAACACATACAATATTGTGATAATATCAGGTAAATACTTACAAACGTGTCAACACTATGTGGGGTCTATGACAATTTCTGGTTCACAAGCTGTTCTAACAATTGCATCATCTGTATCATCAAATGCAACATTCAAATAAATACCAATAGGTTCATCCACAACATCATTTTCATCCATGCCTTTGTCAAAAATATGTCTAGGAATAACATCAACAATGACACCAAATTGTGGTTGTAACGGGTCACATAGATAAAAAACTTGTTTAGATTATGATGCAAGAATATAAGGTTCATCGGTACGAATCTGGCGATTCATATCAATCACTCTAAATCCACAGTTATCAATATGCATTCCTTGTCGTGTCATTGAATAAAACCACTTGCATTTAATCATTGCGACACGACCATGTGCATAGTAATCTAATAAAATGATTCTTTCAACAACAACGTAATATGATATATTTTCTGATCGAGGCTTCTTATCTGATGCACTCGCATAAAAATATATTGTGGCGCTTATCGTGACACCATCATGCTATGTTTCCAATTTTTTTGAACAACTATTTACAAAAAATTTAAATCCATTGACAATTATTGACTTACAATCGCGTGCCACACCATTTGGACCAAAGGACGGTGCTTTTATTTCATCTGATACTTTAATCATTGGTAGAGTTAAAACCTAAGAGATACCAACATAGAATACTAAATAGAGACATGTGATTATGTTATGATAAGAAGAAAATGAAATCTATTAACATTGACTTTAACCAGGCAGCAAATTCTTTGTTGTTCAATAGTTCCTTCCTATTAATAGAGAGAGAGTGATGTCTATTTTTTATAATTTCTAAATGTTCTCTACATATATGAAAGCATTAAAATGTCAGAAGATATAAAGAAATCACACAATGAAAAAAATACATATTTTTTAGTTTACTTACTTTATATAATCATCAAGCACACCATATTTGAATAATACTGTGCGATGTGCCATTTCCCACTCTTCCCTTCTTAAAGTACACAATGAGTACGATCCTGATAACCTCCCTGTTTGGGGCAGTGAAGGAAATACAGGCTCAATGGGATCATATTGCTCATCTTCAGTTCTCATTAGTTGAGTAGACCTCGTAGTGACTTTAGCCAAGTACGATGAAAAGAAATCCATGCATTATTGTGCTAAATAGCATTTCACAATAGAGCATTCAGGATGATATTTATTTCTCACATAAGATTTAAATTTATACATCATTCTTTCAGTAGGATACATCCACTGATTCGAAACAGGAACACTAAAGAGAACTTTATTTGGAAGATGCACAGTCAAATGTAATATACATGTGAAAAAAGACGGTGGGAAAATTTTCTCCAAGTCGCAATGAATAATCAGTGCATCTCTCTACAATTTATGAACAACACTTCTTCTTAATCTTTTGGCACAAAGGTCTCGATAAAATTGACATAACTTAATCACCGCAACTCTAACATTATGTGAAAGTAAATGGAGAATGGCAATGGGAATCAACTCATGTAACAAGACATGGTAATCACGGGTTTTAAGAGATTTGGGTATCACATACTGTGTATTCACCCTTTTCGAAATATTACTTGAATAACCATCCGAAACCTTCAAACCTTCCAAGACCTGAAGAAATTGTTTTTTCTCCACATTTTTCATCGAATTACAGGCAATAGGGACCTTCCACTAATTTTGAATAATAAACTCAGGATGAATTCTTGCTCTTATACCCTAATCCATAAAATCACGATGACTCCACAAATCGTCTTTTGTTTTTCCTTTGACAATTAAAATAGTAGCAAGTAACATCTCACAAATGTTTTTCTCGATATGCATTACATCCAAAAAATGACATAATAAATTCGATGACCAGTACGGAAACTCAAAGAATATGCTTTTCTTTCTCAAATTTCTATTGGAATTCAAATTAGCATGCTATCGCTTTCTGATATTTGATTGACTTTTTCCAAGAACATAATTCAAATCATCAAGTTCTTTAACAATATCAGTCCCTAACATTCGTTGAGGTGTCTCATTTGTCTCGATGGCATTATAGAACTGTCTCTGATTTTTCTTATGTGGATGATCCATTGTTAGAAAATGTCGATGCCCTATGAAAACGAAAGTTCGTCAAAACTTTAATCTTCAGAAATGTGTATTTTTCATTCAAATAGGACATGATAATTTCCCTTTAGTACTCCAACCAGACATCATTCCGTAGGCAGGGAAATCATTTATCACCCATAATAAAGTTGCACAAAACATAAAGTACTCCTTTCTAAATGCATCATACGATTGTGCACCAACAATCCAAAGCTCATTTAACTCCTCTATTAATGGCTGCAAGTATATATCAATATCATTTCTAGGGTCACTGGTTCCAGATATCAATATTCTCAGTATAGTGAACGGCATCTTCATACACATCCATGAAAAAAAGTTTTAAATGTGAATGAAAACAGGCCAAGTACTATGTGCAGTATGCATTTGGTGAAATGAGTTGAAACCATCAAAGGATAATCCCAATCTAGCATTTCGTGGGTCGGATGCAAAAGCAGGATGTAACCTATCAAATTTCTTCCAAGAAACCCCATCTGTAGGATGCACTATTTCATCATTATCCTTATTTCTTTCATATGCATGACATCACATATTCTTTTCCATTTGTTCTGACGTAAAAAAATTTTGAAGCCTGGGAATTAAAGGGAAGTGCCACATAACTTTCTATGGTATGCAAGATTGAGATCCATCTTTATTAGTCTTCAACCTTGATGTGACACACTATTTTCACTGACTCAAGTATTCATTCTTCTTCCAGAACAAACAACAGTCTTTGAGACAAGAATGAATCTTACAAGATGAAAATCCAAATTTGTCAACCAACATTGATGCCAAGTAATCATTTTCTAGAATACATGCATCATTAGGCAGTAAATAATTAATAAATGTAAGCAGATAGTTGACCATAGTATTACTAAATCCATACCTTGTTTTCCCATGATATAATCCCATTAAAAACTCAAGTTTGCTCATTTTTTCCACATGCTTGATATACTGGGGTATTTGCATCTTCCATCAGGTTTCTAACACTCTCATCATCATCATCCTGTTTAATAGATGAGAACTGTGTTCCGGTATTCATTTCCTCTTGAACTTGTCTGTATGATGATCTTGCTTCAGAAACAAAAGGAAATCGATCAAAAATCATATTTTTCATACCAATATTTTTTGCTAAATTGATGTCATTCAACACTTGATATTTTTCTCCATTGTGATACCACACATGATAATTTTTCTGGAAACCAATTTTACTGATATGGTAACTCACTTCCTCACGAGTTAACCAAGGTATTCCAACACAATCAAAACATGGGAATCGAATCAATCCGCCTTCTGAATCATTAGTGAATGAAAAGTCCAAAAAATATTGTAACTCCTTCAAAAATTCATCAGTGATCCGATCAATGTTGTACATCTAGTATCTATCCATTCTGAGGCTAATAAACATTCATTAAATAAATAATCTAGAAAATGACTTAACATTATATGCATTCTTTCATAAGATATTAAGTAATCATCAATAACAAGTTAATAAAAAATCATAACAAATATATTAAAATTATGGTTTATGGAATTCATAAATGTTTTAAATTATAAAAAGTCACGAATAGTCATACATAAGTTCCATGAATTAGGATTGATTATAGTAAAAAGAGTTAATATGAAATATAAGAGATAATAATAATCAATTCCCAAAAGTTTTTGGGTTAATTCATAACGAGTTTTGATGTTTTGTATTAAATCTACAAAGATTTTATGAAATTTAGAGACATTTTGAAAATATAAACCATATCATATACCAAGCATTAATATTAATTAATTGGCTGAGAATTCCAATGGTAATAAGATGAGAATAATAACTAGAAGAAAGAATATATTTATACATTATTGTTAGAATATTAAGATTATATAATTGGAAGGAAGATTAATTATATGAAGATGAGATACAACAATGGACTATATTAACTTTTGTGTGTTCCCCTTGGTCATCCCCATGAGGGTAAATTTCAGTATTACATCCTAATAATAGGACTGTGATCTCCTATGTGGGATTAGTTTCAGATAGTGTTTGGGAATCCCTCTGTGTGACCCAGGGTGTGATCGTCTATAATTTTTTCAATTTCCCTAGATGGGTTTTGTGGAATCCTTATTACCAACTTATCTGTGTGTACAATCCCATACTTAGTGGGATATTCTAGATATGGTATGGTATACCCCAGATTCCCTTCGAGAGATCCCCTATATATGTCTCAATATCTTTGGAGTTACATTGAGTACATCTTTGGTGAGGTATGATGAGCACGAACTCTTGGGAATGCACCATCAGTGAATGCATAGATCATGTTGTGAGTGAAACCAGAAGAGTGTTAAATTTTATCCTTGAGTAGAATCTTATGGATAAAATAATTGTTAATATGCCATTGAGGAATGTTTTATTTTATGAGTATATCTATTTTATTGTTCCTATTGATATATCTCATATATGTAATGATGTGTCTATGTGATGATGAGATAACTACTCTCCAAATTCCCATTGTTTAGTGATTTCGGAGTGTGCTATTGAGCATTGTTATACTAAACACTTCATGGGATCTACCCATATTTTTCATGTCTTATGTATACAATATTACATTTGAAGGAATCCTAGGAGGACTAAGAGCAGATATAAGATAGTGATCTAGATAGACCATGGTTCATGCTAGGTTATGGAATATGTCAGTAGTCTCTTCCCTCATAACAAGTATGTTTTTTTATCTGTTTTTTGTAGGATATTATTTTCCCCTTTATTCTTTTCATTTGTACAGGTACCATAGGCTAAGGACAACCTTGTGTGTGTTATGCCTACTCAAGGATGGTCATTAACCCATAAACCATTTGACGTGGGCTTGTGGTGTCACACTCAGCTTACCACTAGCCAGGTGGGCCCCAGTGAGTCAGTTCATAAAAAAAATCCACCGTAATGTCGACAAATTCAAAAAACTTATTTTACATGAATGAAGAGAAATTCAAAATCATGGAATAGTTATTTTCCAAGTTTTTAAAATTTGGTCTCACCTTCTTTGGTCATTCCCTATATTTCCCAAGTATTGAAAAAATAGTATAACTTCCTTTAAACTAGCTGGCTCAAAAAAGTATGTTACTATTTGTGAGCTCTCCATGCTATTTTCTCTAATAAAATAATTTATTAACTCATTAACATTTTAGTCACAGTCCAACAGAAAAATGAATTTAAGATGAATAAAATTTATCAAATTAAAACCAATCAATAGATTGTTAAAATTATTATTATCTAAATACCTCTAATGATTCCATATATCGATGGTGAAAACAACATGTAAGTCCCATAAAGAAATTGAGAAATATTACAAGCTCTAATAAATAGTGAGTTATATTTCTCAATAAAACGTCATGGACATTATGGAAAAGTTGGAGGTTGAAACATGGAATAATTTGTGGGCTATAAAAAAATGTAAATAATTGAAAGAATAAATTTTAAAATGGGTGAACTGATGATAGTTTCTTTGATACAATCTCTAGTTTTGATCCAAGATAAATTTCACATAATATAACCACATGTCTAAGATGGTATTTCATTCCATTTAGAAACCAACCATTCTTTACAAAGTACTAGATAAGCCACGATTTCATGCATGACACATAAAACAGCATTTGAGTGGTTTGACACAACGATGCATTTAGTAAATGGTCATGTGTATAAATGAGGGAGGGAAATGGAGGGGAGGATAAGTGTTTTAAAATCCAGGTTTTGGATTTTGGAAGAGTAATCCGTGAACATTATCATTTGTTGGATCATCCACGTGTGCACTCGATATACCCATATATGTTCACACATAAAATTGTACACCACAAGAATCATTGTAGATCCCAAAAAATCAATATCAAATAAATACCACATGTTCTCAAACACACAAAACAAACCACACATATGGGACATGCTATAAAAATAACCATTCCACACATCCAATGGAAAACACACACCCTAGAAATGTTATAATAATAAAATCATGTATTCACACCATTCATAATATAAAATTTATTTTTAAAGAATCAATTAACATTTTTAACAAACAATTTGTGTGCATACCATGTATTTAAAAAAAAGAACACTAATAAAAACTACATACACTAATTTTTTCCATCATTAAAACTTCACAGAGTGCAAGGAAAATGTACTAAAAGTATGAGAAACTTATTTTCATATTATTTAAAATAAAAAACATAAATGGAATGATTAGGAAAGGGAAATGATGGAATAAAATATCTTAATGGTGTGAAAATGCGATGACACATTGAAAGGAAGAATAAAAGAGACAAGATCCAATCACCACACCCGAACTACCAAGAAAATTTACCCAAAAATGAACACTATCGGATCACCTTCGCTGGAGGAAGGTTGGGGTGAGGAGGGTCATGACGAGGAGGGGTCGAAGGTTTTGAGGGTTGCTGGTGAAAAGGTGTCGGGGAGGGCGATGGGGGTGTCGACCTCAGCATCAGAATAGAGTTGTCGGGGAGGAGGGTCATGGTGATGAGGAGGGTCACGGTGAGGAGGCGTCGGAAGAGGGGCGTCGAGAAGGAGGGTTGTGGAGAGGAGGCATCATGGAGGAGGGTTGCGGTGATGAGGAGTGCGCGACGAAGAGGCGTCGGGAAGGAGGGTCACGGTGATGAGGAGGGAGCGACGAGGAGGCATCGGGGAGGAGGAGGGCGCAGCAAGGAGGAGGTCGCTGCGAGGAGGAGGGCATGACGAGGAGGAGATCGTGGGGGAGGAGAAATCAAGAGGGCAGGAGGGTCACTAATCGGGAGAAAGGAGGAGGAGCCTGACGGCTTTTGGGGGATAAAAATTGTAGGCGTGGTTTTTTAATTAAACCATGGCTATAAATTGGATATAGCCACCAACATATAAATCCGTGGCTATAGGTCTGTGGATATAGCCTTATTTTGTAGTAGTGTTATGATATCAGAGCCAACACTTTTTCTTCTATGCATTTATACTTATGTTAGAGTGCTAGAGAGAACCTTTGTGGTTGAATGTTCATTGGCTGAATGGATACAGCCAGTGAATGTTAGCAGTGGGAAGCTGCGAACTGGTGTTAGTCTCAGAGACTTGGGAGTGTGAAATGTTTCTGGAAGATGAAGTGGTAAGGACAGATGAATCTTCAGGGTAGCAGACGTGGAAGCAGAGCTAAGAGAGCAGCATGATGTGGTGAACATTTCGACATGATATAACCACCCACCTTTGTACTCCTCACTAGGCTCAGGGAGTTGGAGGTAAGGGTAAGAGAATAGATGTATGCGGTCAAAGAGTGTGACCCAAGGGCTCAAAGAAAGATTCGAGGTACTGTCTATGTCTACTACTAGCTATCGTACCAATAGACATAGATACCAATCATTCCTACCTTCCACGAATCTTGTTCCAGACCTAGAGTTTCCGGTTAAACTATTGACTTGACCCTCACGTTTGGAGATACCTTTGAGAGGAGACTCGATAATCACACTTACACCGATGGTGTGATCTGACCCTTGAGGCGAGAGTTTCGGTTGGAACCTCTTAGTGGCAGCGTCTAGGCCTTACGATGTTAGTTTGTGTATGGACTGGGCAACCACATTTCATACACAGATTGACGATATTAGGCAAAAAGGTTGTGGTTTATCTACAACATTGGGATGGGGTTTTCTTTGGTCAACGAAAAGGAAAACCCAGGCAGCACGGGATGAAATCATGCATAATAGGGTGCAGTCAATCACTCAAGAGTCAGCCAGTCTTACCGTTGGGCTAGACTTATCCAGAGTTATAGCACCACTTTCAGCTTTGACGAAGAAGGGAAAACCCTTCGTATGGTCAGATAGATGCCAGCAGAGCTTTCAGAAGCAGATGCTGAGGTTGACTAGAGCACTTATTTTGAGGCTACCGAAGGAGGTGAAAATCATCCAGGAGTGGATGAAGACTACACAGAGCATGAATGAATCCTATTATGATAGGAGATGGAGACCACTGGATTTCAAGGATGGAAACCAAGTTTTCATATTGGTCTTACATCAACGAGGTCTACAGAGTTGTGGCTGAGGCAGAAAGTTATATCTGAGGTTCAACGGACCTTTCTAGGTCCTCAGCAAGGGAGGCGAGGTGGTTTACCACTTGACCATTCCACCTCAGTTGCACTGGGTGCACGATGTCATCCACATATCTCATATGAGGAGGCACGACCCTTCACACATCATCAAACACAGGGAGCTGGACATTGATGATGGGGTGACATTCAATGAGGTTTCAGTAGAGGTTGAGAATTTATGGGAGTATGTCCTATGAGGATAGTCGATTCCCCTTCTGTGCTTTCGTTGGCAGCACAAGATCCTCTAGGTGAGCACATGGAGCGGGAGGCTCAGTTGTGTGCTCGGTACCTCATTTAGTTTTCCTAGTTTCTATTGTAGCTTTACGGGGACGTAAATCCTTGAGGTGGGGGTAATTTAAAGACCTGTAAATTTCAGGGAATTTTTTTTTCTTAATTTCTTTTGAATTTTACAAGTACGCAGTTTCTGAAGGCACCGGATTCCGAGGCCTGGTGTGCCCGGAATCAATTTTCTATGTTTATCTCAGGTACTTTCAGTAAAAAAATGACCGGGTTTTTCTATCTTTTGAACTAGTGCATAGAATTGAAATCTGAGGGCACCGATGAACTCGCAACACCAGTATTTAATTAAGGGGACCATTACCGCGGTTGCGCTTTCACAAGAGGAGATGTTAAAATTTGTGGTTTAAATGACATGTGAATAAAATTGTTGAACAATTTTATTTTTATATCTAAGGTGGTTTTCTCCTACATGGGGGAGTTGGGGTGGGACCCACAAGCACCTAACTACGCATGTGAGGATATTTTTGAGGTGGGGCTCACACGAGCCCTAACCTTTCCCAATCCCTTAACTCACTTTTAACTCTCATAAACTCCCCCATAATCACCCCTTGTATTAATTTGTAACGCTTCTTCATTTATGTAGTCTTTCCACTTCCTCCCCCTATCACTTCTTTTTATTTGCCAACCTATAAAAATTAATGAAACAAACTCTATAATTAATACATTAAGTGTATGAATTATTTTGAATACTTTCCATGCCTATTAAAATTGAGGATGTATCATCTTAATATGGGTTGGGAAAATATTATTGTGGAACCTCTGGAAGAGAAGAGATATTTATCCATCATTGAAGAACAACTTCCTCCCACGAAGAACGGTTCCTCTTCATTGAAGAATATCGAGGTTCCATCTTCTCCGATGAGACACCGATAAACGAGAATGGATCGGTAGCATGATGCGGGCGCAACGAACTACGTTGACTCCGACATCTTCCTCACGTCAAATCCGAAGAACGATGAATGACACAAGGTAGGGGTTGTTATTTTTAGGTTTTAATACCGTTCTTTATGGTTCTCCAATTCTTTGCTTTCATTTGGTTGTTTGATATCATCATGAAGAGGAAGGGCTTGGACCACACGAACACGGTCTGACCCCTCCCCTCAAGTTCATTGTTTGTGGACGATGGAGGGATTTGAGAAGAACCATCCAGCGACAGGCGAACCACAAACGGTTCTTCAACGCATGACTGTAGGGTCACCACAAAGTCATGGCACTGTCGTGCCGCGCGGAGTAGAGCCGGTCCATGGCCTAGCTGATCCGCGGCGGTGGGGCCCGGCACCGTTGCGCCATGCTGGAGCTACATGAGTCGCGGCCAGGGCAGGCCACAATGGAGGGGCGCGGCACCGTCGCGCTGCGCGGGAGCCGCAGGGGCTGTGGCTGGGGCGGTGTGCGATGACGGGGCATGGCGTCGTCACACCATGTTGGTGGAAGTAAGGCGTGGCCTATGGCCGCGGCGGATCAGGAAGGGAGGCCGGCCGTGCCGGCCGCCGGCACCATCAAGAGGCCTGACCAAAGGGGGGTCCCGCAGTCATCCAACGGGTCATCCATTAAGGCCGGACGTTCGTAGAAACCGTGGGGTGTAACACGCCCCAATCCGCGATTAGGGTGGGCCACAGAGGGCGGCACCACCCCGCCAGGTCGACCAGCTACGCGGGCCAGACCGCACCGGCCGGACCGGGCCGCCAGCGTCGGGTCGGGCCATGCCCAGCTGGGCCAGGCCTTCCCAGCTGAGCCGGGCAGCACCCAATCGGGCTGGACCCAGACCTGAGTTGGTTTAACCCGGTTCGGGCCAACCCAGGGGGTATTGGGCCGGGTCAGACTGGGCCCAAACCCCCTATTTTCAGACCCTCTTCAGTTAAACACTCTTATCATGGGTTACTGGCCTCCGATCAACGTACCGTCAGTTCTGTAGGAATCCTTGGATCGAGACGGTCGTTTTGGTATATTACAATAAAGCGTTTGGCGAAGTTTAGGTAAGACCGAGTTGGTTCGAACACGAAACCAACCTGGCACTTGGAGCGAAAATGCTCGTAACTTGAGCTCCGAATGTCCGATGGACGTGCCGTCAACTACGCTGGATTCCTCTTGATGAGACAGTTCATTTGGCATATTACACCTATGTTTTGGATGTAGTTCGAATATAGTTGGGTTGGTTTATCTTATGAAGCAACCGTCCCCTGGAAGGGAAAAGCTAATAACTCTCAGACCTGACGTCCGTTTGACAAACCGTCAGCGTCGTTGCTATTCACATTGTAAAACTGTTCCTTTGAGTATCCCCTATGAGATTTTGTGGTACAGTGAGATACATTCGGGTTGGTTCATACAAGAAACCAACCGGGCCCCCGGGACTAAAAGGCTAATAACTCACAGACCGAGCGTCTGATAGACGTGTCGTCTCTTGCATTGAGTCCCCTCTGATGAGGCGGTTCTTTGAGATAATTATTAATGGGAATTCATGACAATTGATGTATCATCCCCTTGACTCATGGAGCGGACCCTCCCGGAATCGAGCGTGCTGTGTGCGGGAACCCTAGAGCTAGCAGTGACTGCGACGACGATGACGACTGTACTTAGATCCTGCTTGGGTTTGGCAGCGATGATGATTGTACTTGGATCCTACGTGGGTTCAGCAGCGAGGACGACTGTACTTGGATCCTCCCTGGGTTCGGCAGTGATGGTGACTGTATTTGGATCCTACGTGGGTTTGACAGTGATGGTTACTATACTTGGATCCTACGTTGGTTCGGCAGTGACGAATTTATTACTAGGATGCTACATGGTTTCGACAGAGGAGATGATTCAGAGGCTACATCTAATAACCTCCACCCCTCTTTGTGAGTAGTATACCTGTGTGAGCTGTGTCTTGAATTTCAGTCAATATCATCAATGTGATTGACTTGCTTTCCTGTGTGGATTGGGTTGTGCTTTCCAGTGTGGACGAGGTTGTACTTGGGCTTGTGAGTTAGAGCCGAACTAGAATTGATGACATAGGTATATGTACGGGCATATACCTAAGTTGAGTTGGTTTATTCTTCATGTTTGTATCTTTCACTTTTGGTTTATCCTTTTTTGATTCTGGGAGACCTTCAGGGGTCTTGGGGTCCCTACTATGTATCGTATACTCACCCCAACATGGGATATACCCGCACTACGTTGTGTTGGATTCAGACGACAGACAACACTGATCGAGGTGGAGTCTAGTGGAGTGGGATGGTACCTGAAAGTGGACCACTTGGCAGGACATACACGGAGCGGATGGCCGAACTTGAGGAGCTGAGGAGACCATCTATACCCACTGTTTAGGTGGGATATCCAGAGGATGACTCATTGGTTTCTGGTTTACTTTATTGTAGCTGTTATTTCTTTACAGTTGTACTGTACTTTCAGTTGGGTTTTTTTATCGCCCATTTACTTTCCAGCACTTACTTTTGTACTCAGTTTACTTAGTATTTACTTCATCTTGCGTTGTCTGTTGTGTTTGTTTACTTATATAAAGGAAATTCTTCCCTTTTTATCGGTATTTACACCTTTGGTGTTAGTCTCCAGCCTCTAGCCTATGGATGGCGGGCTTGGGGTAGTCATGGCACAGGCCCCGAGGATGGGTCGTGACAGGGTTTATGATAAATCCAAACCAGTTTTCACCCCATTAGCAGTGCATTTCAATCTTTGTGCATCATTATCTTTTAATATAGATAAAAAGAGTAAACAAATGAATCGTGTTCCATATAAAATTGTAGTAGGATATTTTTTGTATTCAATAGTATGCATGATACTAGATATTTAATTCATAGTGATCATTATAATTTGGATTATGAATGAACCAGATAAAGGCTATTGACTTGCACTAAGAATGATTCTATAGTATATCAAAAATATTATAGATGTCGGGGTAAATTTTAGGAATGATATAAATGACGGGATATTTATTGTTGGATATTTGGATTTACATTATATAGGGAACCTATATAGGTGATGATATATCACTATTTATGACTTCACTATGGTAGGAAGACCAGTGATTTGGATATCTACTCTATAGGTAACATTGTATTTGTCTATTAGTGAAGAAATGCGTATGGATGTTATAAAATATTTCAAAGAGTCTATTTGGTTACATGGAATGAAAAAAGACTTAAGGATCATCAAATATAATATTTGGTTTTCTTGATAGCCATAGTTCTATTTTCTTTTTGAATAATCTAGTCAATCACAATCAGACTAAACACATTGATGTTCAATTCCATTTCATCCATGATATTATCATTGAGAAATATATCCCACTCCAAAATAGTATGACATCAAAAATACTATTATACATGTTGAAATTTTTTTATGGTGATCATGTTACAACATTATTTATAATTTATTAATATCTCTCACTCTTGGGATGCCCATAGGATACAAGAACACACCAGTAATATAAAGGATTGTTTGAGATGCAACTTGGTGATATTTTACATCAAGGTGGTGGTTGTTGAATTTTTTGAAATAATAACACCATACAAAGAATTGGAAATGTAGTAGGTGGACAATGGATGAAGATTATTGGGGGTTGGATTCCCAAAATAATACTCTCTCATGTTATGTGACTTCCTGAGTAGACCCACTTAAGGGGCATTCTTAATGCCCAAAGAAGACTTGAACATGCTCAATTTTCATCATTCTTCACCAATCTGGTTATTTTAATAGATTTCATTGTGTTTTAAAAAATCATGGTAAATTTTTAATATGTGTTTTCTAATTTGATATTAAGAAATATGTTCTTCCTTACCCATGGGTATAGGTCACTCATAACAAACCATAAAAAAATATATAACCATGTTTTTATTTATATTATTTTGGCTGAAATATTTTGAGCGTCTGAGAGTGAGTCTTCTAGAAAATATGATATTTGAAAAATAAAATTAATTTTATTTTCCCTTACCATAAATGTTTCAATAAATACTCATCTAAAAATCATGATTTTACTATAACTGATAGATCAAAATATTAAAATCATTTAGGGAATACATAGTATGTTTAAGTATTATAAAATTGAACAAAAAACAATAGAGGAGATGGATAACCATATGGGTTAAGTAGTTAATGATGATATGATCGGGGTATTTTTATCTACAAAATGATATAGTCCTCCCATTCCAATAGTGAAATGGATGGTATAATAATATTACAAACAGAAGATCCATAACATATTAGTTTTTAGAGGTCAGTGGGAAGCCCACACCAATAAAATAATGTCACAACATTAGCCCCATGTCCTACAAATGTACATGTATTTCTAGATATACATTCCGGAGAAGAACATGCTTTTCTAATATGTTGTTCCAAAAGAAATAATCGGGATCTGTTCACATATTTCATTATTCTACTACATGTTAATTTAGTCATTGAATCACATATATAAACTCTTTTTTTGTAATTTTCATTAATTTATAAATATTAAAATATAAAAAGGTTCCACTTTTATATAAATAAGTGAGGAGATTTAATATGTTATGTTTTAATATGTTTTTATTTTATTATTTTATAATAAAAGATTTTTCATCTATATTTTTATGGGATTTAATTGATATTAAAATAAGATAACTTCATGTAATGTGGGATATAATAATAATATAAAAGTTAAAAATAAAAAAATTTAAAATTATGTTTAAATAAAAATTATAAGTTATGAAATAATAAAATTTATTCAAAATAAAATATAAGGTTTCTTTAAAATAAAATGTCTTTCAAATTTAAAATGAACATTAAATGGAATTGAAAATTAACTATAGTGCACCTTGAAAATGAATTAACAATTTGAAAATGACTAGTAGTATCACTTCAAAATGAAAAAAAATTATAATCATCAATAAATTCCAAGATCACCAAAAAATTAATGGAAAATATACTGCAGATTTTATTTTATATTATCAAATATATTATTATTAAATTATTAGCCTCTCAATGATAAGTAATTATAAAAAAATTCATAAAAAATAGAATTTAATGTCTATATTAACTTAAAATAATAACTATTACAAATCATTTAAATTAGTTTTACATATTCCCTAACTAAATTTTGTTCCAAGTGATGGAAATATAATTTTTATATAATATTTATCAAATAATATATATAAATTATATATGAAATGAAATGAAGTAATTAACTGAGTTAACAAAAATATTAATATGTGTAAATGAATTTATAATATTTGAAAATGAAGATACTATTAAAACTCTAAACACAAAAAATAAAACCTAAACACTCTTCTATTGGGAATATCATGGCTACCAAACATATTTTCATGTTTGGTAGTTTTGAAAATCATTTTCAATTTAGATTCAAAACAAATTTTAAAAAACTATGATATTAAGAAAATTGTTCCCAGAGTTTTATTAAATTTTTTATATTTTTCTATATTCTTAATTGTGTGATTTTTTATTATTAATGAAAAAAAATTTTCACTTTATAAATAAATTATTGGATAAGAGTAAAAACACTACTTACTTTTTAACTTACTAAAACAATTATCACAAAAAAGGGCCCAATATTGAAAGATCAATTGGAGTAGAGCTAAATCTTCTTATATAAACCAGACCTTGTTTTCAGACCCTCAATATATTAATACATGTTCATAAGGTTAGGTGGGTAATATTTGTCACTCATATATGCCTACCTACATTAATCGTGAAATTAAAAATTTACAATTATACTAAATCATTTTATAAAAATATAAAAACTAGAATACACTAAACAAAGAGGTATAGTGTTCAAGAAAAATAATTTTATTGACCTAAAGTGATTCTGGGGGATCATTAACTTTTATTCTAATTATAAATATCCCTATATGGTTTTTTCATCATAAGTAGTATATATAATAAAAATCATGGATTTTTTATATCAATTATATCAAAAAAGTAAAATTGGAAAATATTAAAAAACTATATGTGAACTAACTAAAATGTAACACATAAACAAAAAAATATAAAAAAAATTCATAAATAAATGTTACATTGAGATATTATCATAATTTAACATTTTAATCCTATAATACATTGATTTAAAAGCTTGTTACTACTTTTTCCATTAAAAAAATTATCCAAAATAGCATTGGTCATATACGATGCTCTATTGAAAATTAATTTATAAATTTTAATATTTAGAAACTAATATGAAATTATTAATAATAGATACCAATGTTAATTGAATAAAATATCAAAAATCCTAACCCAAAAAATTAAAATAAATCCAATATTTATGCAAAAGTAAACTTGAGGGATGGAATGATCCCCGCAATATTTATTAACACATAAATCATTGTCTAACCTCCTTGAATTAAGTTTATAGATTGAAAATCCATAGAATATATTACTCTATGTGAGGTTTAGTGGTTAAATTTAAATATTAATAAAATAATGTTACAATATTTATTATAAATACAATTCAAACTATTGGACATTGACCTATTCAAAACATTTCTCAAGTCAAACTCATATATAAAAATCTAAAATTGTTTAATAATCTTCTCAAAATCAACACTTACCAGGCCTGGATATATGATAAAAAATTAAAATTAAAATCACAACTAAAAATCACCCTGCATCATTACATAAATATATATCTTTAAAAAAGTATAAAAATTAAATTTGTTTCTCATCACCTAATGGATAATGCTAGTTTTGTGTTTTTATCAATAATTTTAGTAATGAACTCCCATAAAATTAATGAACACTACATTAATATGTTAGATAATATGATGACTGGTGATAGACCTAAAAATATCTAGTTAAAATTTATACCAATTTATAAAGATAAATGTATAAGTGAAATGGAACTAGATTATGTAAACTAAAAGGATTAGTTAAATGAAACCATGTTCTTTGACACAAAAATCAAGTTGAAATAGTTATATAATAGTATACCCAAAAGTCTAGGTGATACAAAAGCCATCATGTGGTCCAAAAAACAGTCGTGTGATATGGAACCCATAGCATGAATCCAAAGCGGTGATTGATACAATACTTATCTTTTGGATGTAAAAGGTCATGTGAAACAACATTTGTCTTGTGTACCTAAAATTTCGGGTGAAGTGAAGATTATCTTGAGGACCCAATGTTATGGTGATACAATTCCTAAATAGAAGACCTAAAATAATATAACTATAATCTATGTTTCTTAACAGTAATCTAATTATTGATGAATAAGTTGATAGTGACATAAAAAATCTAATAGTAATTCAATCAATGATGAAGAAACACATTCGTGACCCTGGCATCTCGAAGGTAATCTTTGTAGTGGTGAAGAAGCATGTTGATGATCTGGGTAGCCCCATAGTCATCTTGGAAGAGATGAATAAGTATAATGCGGATATAAAGATATCAATAGTATCTGAATAATGATTAAAAATCATATTCAGTATTCAATATGTAATTATAAATCTCAATTTTTATTCGAGTATCCTAACATTAATACATGATAAATGATTATTTTCTTTCGTCATCAATAGTGGTTTTGTAGTAGTAGATTGAATTGATAGAGATCTATGAAAGGATCTATATAACATCTTAGTAATTTCATGATAGGTGATACTCCATTGATATTTGTTAATCATATGAATAATAAGCATGGTATAAAAAGGTTTTAAGGGGAAGCATGAAAAACTACTCAACTAACTGTAATTATGACCCTTAGCTATGGGGAACTACCACCATTTTTTATAACAATTAATAGTTTTTATCTAGGGTTATGGAACATTATATGATATAATTTAGAATTGAAATATCTAGAATATTTTCCTCTGAGTGAGATTCAGTGGTTATATTTTTAGACGAATTAAATAAATTCGCACTATGGTTCATAAATACAAGATAAACTATTGACCATTGAATCTGCCAAAATATTAATATTCTCAATTATATATCTAAATATCTAAATTATAAAAATACTTTAACAAAAATAATTAATGGTCCCCTTATTTTTCATAACTATCTAAAATAATTATTTATCTATTGTAGAGTGATTTCATATTCCAACTTTTTGTGGTATTTTTGGTAAGACACGGTGATAAAATCAATAAGCATGAAGGTTTACATCAAATATTATTTCCCAAGTTCCACTCCTTACCATCTATATTTTTTAATTTAGTCACTATATTATAACAATTAAGGTGTAGGGAAAAATAATTATATGCTTAAATATTTTCTTCCTCTATTATGATAATGAAAAAAAATTAAATGATTAAAATATTTACGAGTTGATAAACACTAATAACATGACATTTAAATCTAAAAAAAGTGTTTCTAGTTTATTTACATAATTATTATTTTTAGAAATTCCATTTTTCATATTCATTATTCCCTATGTTATGTAAATAACATTAAAATGGAACAAAATCCAACAATCATTTTATTTGAGAGAATAAATTTGGTGTAATGTATATAAAAATCTTATTAAAAATTAGACCTTTTCTTTGATACTCCTCTATTATAGGAACAAAATTCATGGATATTTTAGTTTAAAATAACACCCATGAACAATAATGAAAATGATCTAGTTGTATTGAGTGATTTACTTCATTGATTTATGTAGGCATAACAACATTTTTTATGCACCATCAATTTTTTAAAATATTCAAAATAGAAAAACAAAAATTTGAAATAATGAAAGTAAATATTAAGAACAACAGTTCATTAAAATTAGAGATTCCAAACCTTGGTTCCCAAGTCACTAATTACTATATGTGAAAGAAAATTTTTCTAGGCTCTACGGAAATTTATCCAACTTATCATAAACAATATTACATTCCTCTTCAATAATGGATTAATACTATACATCATCTAAATGTATACATCCAAAAAATAAAGAATAATATATGGAAAACACATATTTTATCCTTGTATAAATTTAAATATATTAATAATTATCACATAATATGTGTAATTTCCTTTTATTTTTTACTTACAACTCTATATTTAGTGGGAGTATCTCTTGAAAAATAAATTTCATTGGGTTTTGTTCAAATGAAAAGAATAATTTTTTTATTGAAAAAGATTTAAAAGGAAGGATTCCTATATATTACCTCAAGATACATAAAGGATAATATTTTGTTTGATTAAATAAAGTTACATGATTTAAATTATTCACTTAACAACTATAATATTTTTCGTAGAATAACACATATCATCAATAAACCCATAGATTGTGTTTACCTAAAAAATTTATACACCCAATTTTCTTTTAATCGTGAATGATATATGAAAAAAAAGTAAGGGAAGATAGATTTTCATGAATACATAATTATTGGAATCAATGATAATGTATGATACTTATAAATAAATAAATCATCCAAAAGATAAGAAAAAAATATATATGCATGAATATACAGTAGATCATAATCCACAATATGAATAAAAACTAATTTTTCCTGGAAAATTTATAAAAAACATAGTTTAGAATTTATACAATAAGTCAAATATAAAAACAATCATAGAAGTGTGTGTGAGTGTGTTTTTATGGGCATGTTCATATTCATTTGTGTGTGAAAAATATGGGAATTCGTTTCATAAAAAAGATGTGAAATTTTTTTTGATTCCTATAATTTTATCACAATAAAATATTTAAAAAGAGGAAATATCAAACACTAGAAGTAATTTTTGGTTATACTTGAAATGGAGGAAGGGTAATTAAAATTGAAATGAATCCAATAGATTCTTGTGTTTGATAGAAAAATCATAATTAGAAGGAAAATATCATTCTTTTGGAAGGAGATGAAGTGAATATAATGATATATGTTTATAAAGGATCCTTCATTGATGGTTAAGGAAGATGATGGGGTTGTGTCTATGGATGTTTGATGTAGTTAAAGAAACAATGGAATCATGGGGTATAGTGGGAGTTTAAATGATGGGGGTAATGTTGATGAGATTATATTAATGATGGGGTTCATTGTTTATGAGGTTTAAATGATAGTATTGAGGGGTGGTTGTGGATAGTTTGGGTGGAGGGGTTTTGTGTAATGAATTAGAGTACATGTTACATGGATCAAGATAAGAGAATTTTGGAATATTAATATTTTTAACTATCACTCCTCTACATAAATGCCGAAAAAGGTTTTGTATAAAATTTATAATCACTTTAAAATTAAAATTCCCATTTTCCTTCAAATTCCTATTATATTAATAACACCAATAATATACCAAACATATATTACCATGAGATTTTGGAGAGTGTTATAATTTTAATAAAAATTATGTTGAATAACATGTATTACATGAAATAATGACCTGAAATAAACAATGATATATTTTACAAATCAAGGAAAACATTAACACATTATGAGACTAAAATGTTAAATATCATTATTAAAATTACATTAAAAGTAAACCCCTCAAGTAAAATTAAAATATAGTAAAAAATAATTTATTTTAAATATTATTATTATTATAAAAAAGAATGATTATATATTTTATAATTAAAAAGCATTATTAAATTTAAATATTAAATAAAAAATAATTAATAGGTTCTAACTAATATAAATTTTATGTTAAAAGATATATATTTTTAGAGAATTGTATTTATTTTATATATATTATTATTATAAAAATATAAATTGATCACTTTTAGAAAAATAAATTAAGAAAATGTATTGATAATATATAAATATATATATATATAATTAAAACTAATTTAATTATTTTTACTTGGAATGGAATATAAATAAATTCACTTTATGCTTAAAAATACATTTTTCTAAAAATTATTTTTCTATATTATTTATTATTATATTAAAACTAATTTTGATCAGTTATAGAAATTAAATCATTTAAATTTGATTTAATATTTTGAGTAAACATTTTTAAAATATTTAACAAATTAAAAATTAATATTTTGGTAAAATAGATTAGTTTCCAAGGTAAAAAATTTATCTAAAGGTTAAAATGCGGTGAAAATGTCAAATAAAGAAGTAAAGTCTCTAAATATCATAATAAATAATATCTAAATGGATGTATTAGAGATTTCATAATCATAACCATTATTTTCTTATCTAATTGTCAATTTTTATCCACTTTTCATGAATAATGAATCTATTTTTATATTAAGAAATTAATATTTACAAATATTCAACCCCTCTACCATGTAAAGGGATCCCTTTACCACCCCACATATCCTCACACAGAAGTCTTCCTAGAATAATGAAAATTCATTGAATCCCAAATACACAATTTTTACCAGTATTTAGTTGTCCTAGTCACCCCAAACGGCCAATCTATGATGGATTAAAGAATGTACTCAAGGAGGAGACCAATAGAAGAAGTAATTATTTTAACAAAGTTCATAATGTTTATTTATTCTTACACCTAATATAAATATATTATTTCCATCATAATTTAATTAAATTAGTTTCATTAGTATAATAAAATATTATTATGTTTATTTAATAACCATTATCCACCTTCTTCCAGTCCATTGGATAAGAAAACCTACACTCATGTTTTGGTCAAATTATCTTCTCCCTAAATGAAATATTTCATTTTTCCTATAATATACATGTATGGTTTAAAAAGTGTATTTAATGGATAAATATGATATTTATGACATGATTAATAATAAAAATAACAATTTAAACACCTAAAACATGCATATTTAGACACTTTTATTAGTTTGAATATATTTTTGAAAACCTATTAAACTATATAAATTTTTCCCCACCAGAATAATAAAGAATATATATATAGTTATGTAGATATTGAAACTATTTTAGAACTCATTTTTCTATGGTAAATGTACCAATGCAGTTTTGGAGGAACCTAAAAAAACAAACCCCATGTAGTTTTGGGGATAACAAATTATACAACAATTGAATAACATATGGGAACAAATTGTAGAGACCCGAAGCTTGACTTACATGGACATTACATTACTTTTGCGGAATACATAGTACATAACAAAAACACACACACAAGGACCGTAATAGTTTAGTGTCTTTGGAAACTCGGAATATAATCTTCTAATCGTCGTGAAAGATCTTCAACATCTCCCATAAAGATCTTCTTTTTTTATACCTAAAACCTTTATTTATATCCTGGGGAAAAGAAAACATAAAAGGGGGAGCTCAAATTCTCAGTAAGGGTAAACAAAAGAAATATCAATCACATCATATACATAAGAACATAGCTTTTGGAAATCTTAACCTGCAAAAAAGAGAGCTCATAATATCATAACATGGGATAAATCATAGAAGTGAAATGTAATCCCAATAATCCTAACATAAAACATGAAACATTGTGGCATACACACATAATCATAGAGAATCATTTCTTGTTAGTCAAGACTCATTGCCAAGACTATCTTAGTGGACAAAGTCCCTTTCTGAATCGAGTCACCCTCGTTTTAGTCCTGTTTCACTGAACCGGTATAACCTACCATTCCAGCCATGTCTATCTCATGAGATATAAAATATTTACCCAATGCATTGGAGGGAGATATAGGTCCCACCCATCTCATAATGATACCATTCTTATGTGTGCCACAAAATCATAAATCATACATCATTGCATAACCCATGTAATACAAATGAGAATCTTAAACATCATGACATTATAAAACAATTCATACAAGATAAAGGAATTCATAAAAATAATTCAATCACAACATGATCAAATCAATGTAATAATAGGGATAAAAACAGAACCCTTTATTATCTTAGATGGAAAATAATTTTGATAAAACACTTGAACTCCATTCTTGAGGAAAATATCCTTTCTTCTTCAAAAACATTTTTCCATTCATAAAATGTCATACAAATTTAAAATAAAAGAAGTTAATTAAAAATAAACTTGAAAACTTGTAAAGGATTCTTCTTGGAAATAATTTTTTAAAAATCCATTCATGTCGTATATGTTAAAAAAACATTCTTCGTACTTTTTTCGGAAAAGTCAAAAATTACCTCGTACGAAAAACGACAAAATATTCCTTTCATTTCTTTTACTAAAAACTCACCGACGGGTAAAAATGTATTTAAACAATTTTAGGTGGATGGAAATAATATTAAATATTGATGAAACATGGATGTGGATGATAAAATACACCCTAGTAAATACCAAAGTATAAGCAATCTCGGATAAAAATGAGATTGTGATATTTCCCTTACCTTTGGTCCGATTTGCATCGTAAGTGTCCGAACCTCCTGTAGAATGATTTAAATAATGTAATTGTCTTATTACAGAATCATATTCATTGTTATGATATCATATATGGTTCACTTATTATATTACCCGTTCTTTTGTAAATTCCATGTTAAAGAGCGTTTTGGGTAAAATTGTTTCATTTGTCGTCCGTGTTTTGACTTGTAGTTATTCATATGATTACATAGATCATGATTACATAATTCTAGAATATAAAAAATTATTTTTATATATATATATTCATAATATACATATATATAATAAATCAGTAAATGGAAAGAAATACACCGTTCATGGAGACGGTAGTCCGTACGTACGCATGAACGCTGTTTTCGTTTCCTTATTGAGTTGAATGGAATTAAGTAGATGACATACATATAAATATAAATATATCCAGTATCATTATTATGTCATATATTTCATTAGTACTTATTATATATACTTTATAATCATTCATGAATGGTTAATCATTGAGAATGAATCTCATCGCTTCGTGGAGACGGTAGTCCGTACGTACGCACGAGCGATGATATCGTTCCCATGGTCGTGGAATTGTGTTGAAGTGTTTTTATACTATTTCAGTATCAATATCACTTTATAATAATCATATATATTTACTCATTACACCATTATACCCATCCAATTAAGGTGGTGGCGGAAAATAGATTACACCACGGCGTGGAGACGGTATTCTGTACGTATGCACGCGCGGTGATTTTCTTTTTCCGTAGGATGGATAGAAGGTTAATTAGAGTTGTTTCATATTTATAATCACATATCAGTATATAAGAAATACTTATGTTATTACTTTATCATTAAACAACTAAAGAAGAAGAAGTTGAAGAAGAAAGAAGTTGAAAAGATCGGAAATGGATATTACCTCTTCTTTGGAACGCCTCTTTGAATCCTCCACTTAGGAAACTAAGATTGGTCTTTGAAGAAAACCAGGACCTCTAGGATTATAATAGGGAAGTGGAGAAGAGATTTTGGCAGGGGTTGTCCGAGCTTGAAGGCTCAAAGTTGTGTGAGGAGGAGGGGGAGGAGGTGCCCTTTTATAAGGGAGGAGAGGGGCACCTTAGGAATATCTCAAAATATTATTTTATATTAAAGTCAAAATCGGTTTATAATGGTTCCAAAGGGACTTATTTCGAAGCTAAATTGGGGATGGGTCTAACTCCTATCAACCAATAGGATTTAGACAATTTTAGGTTATTATTTTAACCTTATCAATTAGATTTAACTCTAAGTTAAATAATTTAACTTTTACCGTGTCTTTTTGTTTTCTTACACTATATGGCTAATACACTTACTATAACATGTCAAACGAACCCCAAATTGTTTATTATTAATATATATATCCTTATCTAAGTAATTTGGCCGAACCTTATATTTTTAGGAATAAAATAACAATTAATAATATAATATTTTATTTAAAAACTATTTTGTGTCAATTTTGACACTATTTGATATATGATTTTTGTGAAAGTCATAACAGAATTATATGTTCGAACAAAGTTGATTAAATCAACAGTAATATATCATAGTAACCTATAAAATTAGTGGGATTCATAAAAGGTCTCAAATTACATTTAATTTGGTTTTTATAACATCAATTCTGTCAATATCCCATTAATAAGATAATTACTGCATCATCATTGTGTCATAAATAAATTAAGTTATTTAATGTTTAAAAATTATATATAAAATACCATTATGTAGGAAATCTTTTTATCTTTCTAATTAATATTTATAATCGAATTTATCTTATGTATAACCCTATATTAAAAAATGTTTTAGTAAATAAACTTTGATTTTAAATCTTTTATGTCTTCATTGAATTAAATAATAATAAATGTCCTAATCTAATCCAAGTGGGCCTAAATGATAATATTTTACAGTTAAGGTTGTTTTTGGTCGAGATAAACTTTTCCAATAGAAATAGGACATGTGTTAGGGTAATATTAATATCATTCTTACCCTTAATTACCCTATTTACTTTTAACCGTGGTAAATAAAAGTAAAAGGTCACTATTCACCAAAAATTATTTTCATCTCATTGAACCACATTTTACTTACTGACATCAACTATGTCTCTCGGATTTTTGAAATTCAATTCACAGAAGCGGTAAAATTATGTTTTATGAAAAGTTCAGTTTTTTTAACTACCACTTAGTAGTTTCACTATTAATCAAAAATTGATGCTTTTCAGAACAATGCCAAAATATCATCCTAAGCTATATTTCATATTCCGAATTCAAAAATGAAGTCTATTTTACCAAATTAATAACATAGAAGTTTAATTAATTAATTTTATAATTTAAATCCCGCTGTTAAAACAAATAGCGTGTTTTTAAGAATCAATATCTATCAAAAGATTGACACTTGTTTATGTCTGGTTTAAATGTGAAATTACATCCAATGACCAACATTGTATTAAATTGTAAAAATATATTCTAAATATACTTTAAAACCACTCAAATGAATAATTTATGACTATTAATTATTTCTATTGAAAAATTTGTTTTTAACTAAAATTTAGTAATTTTCAATATTCATCAAAATATGAAAGTTATCCGAAAATTACCAAAATTTCACCATAAGCTAATTTTGATATTACGAATCCAAAAATGAATTCCATTTTGAAAAATAAATTTTAAAAAATTTCAAAAAGTGGTTATTACTATTCATGACGGCTAGTTTTAATAATGTTTTAATAGCATATCGTTGTTTAGTGAAACTCGGTATTGCGTACTACACATGCTATCAAGGAAGGTCGTGATTGCGTGTAATGAAAGGCAAATCAAGGATGTGTGTAGTGAAAGCTCCTTTTGGTGTAGCGTACAACACAAGACATTAATGAAATTAAAAAGAATATTTTTCATAAAATCTCGGGGTGTTACATTCTACCCCCCTTAAAATGAATTTCGCCCTCGAAATTCGTCGGGGTTATAAATGGTTTACTATTCGGAAGTTTCTTTAATCCAAACCCACATCATAAGAAGGAATACCAAAACCAATCTTTAAAAAGAAAATTATGAAATGTAATGGTTACCCAAATAAACTAATCACTGGGTTTCCACATAGGTGAAAATATGGATGTGGAAGAGAAATCTAACCATCATGTTCTGATGGAGAGTGGTAGAGAACATGGCTATGGAAAAGACAGTAATCACAATTCCATAGATTTTTTATGATATAAGGTACCATCAGATTCATCAGGTATAAGATCACTAGGACAACATTTTTGGTTTTCAAGATCATTTCCCTAAAGTTGAAAATTTGAATTAGAATAAATACTTACTTTATTTTGGTACAATCTCACTGTTGTTCGTGCCTTGAACAATTTCCACTTCATCTCTTAAATAAATGAAGTTGAATTTGTTATTCGTGAAGTGTTAGCAGATCATGTGATAGAATGACGGGTCATTCCATCTGTCTCAAACAAAAGGTTACCAAAAATTATATACATAAGTCGATCTATAGTGAGATTAATCATATATGGTTCCTAAAATGGACTTATACTTCATATATCATACTGCTTAATATAATAAAACTAGTTTCTACTAAACAGGGACTTCTTGTAGGCCAGTGGTAGGCGATAAAGGCCAGTCGCACTTCGATTGTGGGTTCGATTTCCGTAGCCTTGTCCGACGCGATGGGCTGTCGCCCGTCCTGCAGGTTGTCCTTTTTCTAAAACTATATTACTATAACATCCCATAAATAATATAGAAAAAAACTTCTATCCTTAAACAATACTAACTTATATCCAACATAATCCATTCCAATCTTCAGGCTTATCCATAATACTGCAGTCCACTCTCATAACATAGTGAAAACGATTACCAGAGATTTAACACCATCGTCGATCCCCATATATCATAAGATATGTTTTGTTGGTCACATTCAAAGTCCTTAATCATGTATTCTCTTGAATACCTTAGTGAAAACATTAATGCAGTTAAAAGTTAACACTTTCCACATACCAAAATCCTCAAAATTCTATATACTCAAACCATGATATCACTTAGTCCTTATATCAATCATGAGCTCATGAATACTATCAAACATATTAGATTCTCTTTATCCCTTCATTATGCGCATATCATCTACATTCTAAAAGTATCTGAATAACCTTTCATGGATACTGGTAACATTAATCATACACTTTCAAAACTCAATGAATGAAAACAGTGTAACAATCCTTAGATGACTCTTTATTCCATAGTACCATGAGATTACTTATACAACATTACTCATGATAAACATGTAATCATTCCACTACATTCTTAAACCATTGACCGAGCTTCAACAATTCTTTCATCTCACATATCATTTTTAGTCTCTTCATCATCATCCACATAAATACTACCCAAACGACCATACTGATTTTCTTCATGATACTTTCCCTTAGGGTATTGGTTTTCATAATTCCCGTACATTCCACATTTAAAACATTTTACCATTTTTGATGTCGTAGCAATACCATTATCCTCATCCCTGGTGTTAAATGAACCTTTTCCTCTGCACTTACTGGCTTTGTGTCCTTCTTTTCCACACCCAAAGCATCTTCCAGTTCCTTTGAAACATTCTCCTTGATGCCTCTTCCCACATGATTTACATAGGGGAAATTGAACTTTCATTCCTCTGTGATCATCATGAAACTCCATCTTTCTCTTATTATCCGTGTCAGGAAACTTACCAAATTTTACTTTATTGATCATATTATGAGATTGCTGATTCAGCATAATAATTATGTTTGGACTTCCAAATCCCATTTCATTTGGTTGCTCATGAAGAATATCATTCCATTGTCCATAATATCCTCCATTATCGTGAATCATCTTGTTTCCAACCATTTTCTAAAACCCAAAAAGAATAGTGTTAGAGGCAGAAATCATAATAAAGGGAGAGTAACTTCAATATCTAACATCTTAGGTTAAATTCTAAGAACGTTACCATAGTTCTAGGACTATATCCTATACGTATACTTATCCTTAGGGACATCCCTAGACATTCCTTTGAAATACCTCTAGGGATCTCACTAACGCTTTCGCATCCTAGTTTCCAAAGGATGACTAATCCTTTCCTCTGATACCAACTGTAGAGACCCGAAGCGTGACTTACATGGACATTACATTACTTTTGCGGAATACTTAGTACAGAACAAAAACTCACACACAAGGACCGTAATAGTTTAGTGTCTTTGGAAACTCGGAATATAATCTTCTAATCGTGGTGAAAGATCTTCAACATCTCCCATAAAGATATTCTTTTTTTATACCTAAAACCTTTCTTTATATCCTGGGGAAATGAAAACATAAAAGGGTGAGCTCAAATGATCAGTAAGGGTAAACAAAAGAAATATCAATCACATCATATACATAAGAACATAGCTTTTGGAAATCTTAACCTGCAAAAAAGAGTGCTCATAATATCATAACATGGGATAAATCATAGAAGTGAAATGTAATCCCAATAATCATAACATAAAACATGAAACTTTTTGGCATACACACATAATCATAGAGAATCATTTCTTGTTAGTCAAGACTCATTGCCAAGACTATCTTAGTGGACAAAGTCCCTTTTTGAATCGAGTCACCCTCGTTTCAGTCCTGTTTCACTGAACCGGTATAACCTACCATTCCAGCCATGTCTATCTCATGAGATATAAAATCTTTACCCAATGCATAGGAGGGATATATAGGTCCCACCCATCTCATAATGACACCATTCTTATGTGTGCCACAAAATCATACATCATACATCATTGCATAACCCATGTAATAAAAATGGGAATCTTAAACATCATGACATCATAAAACAATTCATACATGATAAAGGAATTCATAAAAATATTTCAATCACAACATGATTAAATCAATGTAATAATAGGGATAAAAACAGAACCCTTTATTATCTTAGATGGAAAATAATTTTGATAAAACACTTGAACTCCATTCTTGACGAAAATATCCTTTCTTCTTCAAAAAATTTTTTCCATTCTTAAAAGGTCATAAAACATTAAACTAAATGAAGTTAATTAAAAATAAAATTGAAAACTTGTAAATGACGCTTCTTGTAAATAATGTTTTAAAAATCCATTCATGTCGTATAAGTTAAAAAAAACATTCTTCGTACTTTTGTCGGAAAAGTCAAAAAGTACCTCGTACGAAAAACGACAAAAGATTCCATTCATTTCTTTTACTAAAAACTCACCGAACGGTAAAAATGGATTTAAACAATTGTAGGTGGATGGAAATAATATTATATATTGATGAAACATGTATGTGGATGATAAAATACACCCTAGTAAATACCAAAGTATAAGCAATCTCGGATAAAAATGAGATTGTGATATTTCCCTTAACTTAGGTCTGATTTGCTTCGTAAGTGTCAAAACCTCCTGTATAATGATTTAAATAATGTCATTTAATTATTACAGAATCATATTCATTTTTATGATATCATATATGGTTCACTTATTATATTACCCGTTCCTTTGTAAATTCCATGTTAAAGAGCGTTTTGGGTAAAATTGTTTCATTTGTCGTCCGTGTTTTGACTTGTAATTATTCATATGATTACTTAGATCATGATTACTTAATTCCAGAATATAAAACATGATTTATATATATATATTTTCATAATATACATATATATAATAAATCAGTAAATGGAAAGAAATACACTGTTCATGGAGACGGTAGTCCGTATGTACGCATGAACGTTGTTTTCGTTTCCTTATTGAATTGAATGGAATTAAATAGATGACATACATATAAATATAAATAAATCCAGTATCATTATTATGTCATATATTTCATTAGTACTTATTATATATACATTATAAGCATTCATGAATGGTTAATCATTGATAATGAATCTCATCGCGTCGTGGAGACGGTAGTCCGTACGTACGCACGAGCGATGATATCATTCCCATGGTCGTGGAATTGTGTTGAAGTGTTTGTATACTATTTCAGTATCAATATCACTTTATAATAATCATATATAGTTACTCATTACACCATTATACCCATCCAATTAAGGTGGTGGTGGAAAATAGATCACACCACGGCGTGGAGACGGTATTCCATACGTACGCACGCGCGGTGATTTCCTTTTTCCGTAGGATGGATAGAAGGTTAATTAGAGTTGTTTCATATTTATAATAACATGTCAGTATATAAGAAATACTGATGTTATTACTTTATCATGAAACAACTAAAGAAGAAGAAGTTGAAGAAGAAAGAGGTTGAAAAGATCGGTAATGGATATTACCTCATCTTTGAAAAGCCTCTTTGAATCCTCCACTTAGGAAATTAAGATTGGTCTTTGAAGAAGACCAGGACCTCTAGGATTATATTAGGGATGTGGAGAAGAGATTTTGGTAGGGGTTTTCCGATCTTTAAGGCTCTAAGTTGTGTGAGGAGGAGGGAGAGGAGGTGCCCTTTTATAAGGGAGGAGAGGGGCACCTTAGGAATATCTCAAAATATTATTTTATATTAAAGTCAAAATCGGTTTATAATGGTTCCAAAGGGTCTTATTTCGAAGCTAAAGTGGTGATGGGTCGCAATCCTATCAACAAATAGGATTTAGACATGTTTATGTTATTATTTTAACCTTATCAATTAGATTTAACTATAAGTTAAATAATTTAACTTTTACCGTGTCTTTTTGTTTTCTTACACTATATGGTTAATACAATTACTATAACATTCCAAACGAACCCCAAATTGTTTATTATTAATATATATATCCTTATCTATGTAATTTGGCCGAACCTTAGATTTTTAGGAATAAAATAACAATTAATAATATAATATTTGACTTAAAAACTATTTTGTGTCAGTTTTGACACTATTTGATATATGATTATTGTGAAAGTCATAACATAATTATATTTTCGAACCAAGTTGATTAAATCAACACTATTATATCATAGTAACCTAGAAAATTAGTGGGATGCATAAAAAGTCTCAAATTACATTTAATTTGGTGTTTATAACATCAATTCTGTCAATATCTCATTAATAATATAATTACTGCATCATCATTGTGTCATAAATAATTTAAATTATTTAATGTCTAGAGATTATAAATAAAATACCATTATGTAGGAAATATTTTTATCTTTCTAATGAATATTTATAATCGAATTTATCTTATGTATAACCCTATATTAAAAAATGTTTTAGTAAATAAACTTGGATTTTAAATCTTTTAACTCTTCTTTGAATTAAATAATAATAAATGTCCTAATCTAATCCAAGTGGGACTAAATGATAATATTTGACACTTAAGGTTTTTTTTGGTCGAGATACACTTGTCCAATAGAATTAGGACATGTGTTAGGGTAATATTAATATCATTCTTACCCTTAATTACTCTATTTACTTTTAACCGTGGTAAATAAAAGTAAAAGGTCACTATTCACCAAAAATTATTTTCATCTCATTGAACCACATTTTACTAACTGACATCAACCGTGTCTCTCGTATTTTTGAAATTCCATTCACAGAAGCGGTAAAATTAAGTTTTATGAAAAGTTTAGTTTTTTTAACTACCACTTAGTAGTTTCACTATTCATCAAAAATTGATGTTTTTCAGAACAATGCCAAAATTTCATCCTAATCTATAATTCATATTCCGAATTCAAAAATGAAGTCTATTTTACCAAATTCATAACATATAAGTTGCATTAATTAATTTTATAATTTAAATCCCGCTGTTAAAACAAATAGCGTGTTTTTAAGAAACAATATCAATCAAAAGATTGACACTTGTTTATGTCTGGTTTAAATGTGAAATTACATCCAATGACCAAAATTGTATTAAATTGTAAAAATATATTCTTAATATACTTTAAAACCACTCAAATTAATAATTTATCACTATTAATTATTTCGATTGAAAAAGTTGTTTTTAACTAAAATTCTTGTAATTTTCACTATTCATCAAAATATGAAAGTTATCCGAAAATTACCAAAATTTCACCCAAAGCTAATTTCGATATTACGAATCCAAAAATGAATTCCATTTTGAAAAATAAAATTTACAAAATTTCAAAAAGTGGTTTTTACTATTCAGAACGGCTAGTTTTAATAATATTTTAATAGCATATCGTTGTTTAGTGAAACTCGGTATTGCGTACTACACATGCTATCCAGGAACGTCGTGATTGCGTGTAATGAAAGGCAAATCAAGGATGTGTGTTGTGAAAGCTCCTTTTGGTGTAGCGTAAAACACAAGAAATTAATGAAATTAAAAAGAATATTTTTCATAAAATCTCGGGGTGTTACACAAATGGAACTCACAATTAAAATATATGTAAAAAAGGTTTTGAATCAACTATTTCATAAACCTAGTTTTGGTTATTTAGGTGGTTATGCACACACACATACACCAATCAAGTTGGTACTTGAGGTAAGGATTTTTTGACTTAATTTTCCCTCCATGATAAATTTGTTGTTTTTATTCACTAATTTACTTTTATTTGATATAAATATTACCTTATTGGAAAATTATATCGTAAATCATTGTCATTATTGTGAGTTTCATTTTCATTTTAGATATACCATTTCACTTTTCCATTGATTCATGCACTATGTAAGTCATAATGATTTTTGTCATTAACCAAATTTAATTTCATTATTAAACTATATTTTTTATGGAAATTAAACCACTTATGTTTATTATGTTCCACCATATTATTATATTTTATATCAGTCCTCTTTTATTTTGGGGGGTTTTAATTTTTTCATGATATTTCACCTCTATTTGGTTCACAATTTAACCAAACGGGTTCTGTTATATGGACTTGACATTATCTATTCTATATAGTTAAGAATATATCTCTACCATAACTATATTCATTATATTTTCTCAGTACTATTCTTCTATATATATAAATTATTGTTTTATATTATTCTACGTATTATTTTACTTTCTTTAAATGCATAAAAAAATATTGAATTTTTTTCCACCTGAGCCATTTTGAATTTCTTTTCAAATATGTAAAAATATTATTTTTTTAACGCTTTCTACATGAATTTTTTTCACATTTATTTTTTTTAATTAGAGATATTCCCCTCAATGTTTCTACGGGTTTTCAAATAAAATTCTCTTCAAATTGTTCAGTGAATGTCTCATTTAATATGTAATAATAAATGTTTTAAAACAATAAAGGGATTTCATTAAACTTATGTATATGTTTATATTTGACTAAAAATTTCATATTTTTAATATAATTACTTTTTGAGGATTAAATATTTTGAATTATTTTAAAATTAAAGATGTTAATTCCCTCTTTTCATCCCATGAAAAGGACCTTTGAATGTGACATAGAAAATTATTTTTATAAACATATTTTACAGGTGACATGACAATTCTTTATATAATTTTTCTTTCATTTTCCTTTCAAAATATAAAATATATATCTAGTTTGGGGTTATTTTGAAACTATTACCCTTTAAATTATCTTAATAATTTATAGTTTATTCTTTACCTGACTCATAAGTGTTATGTTTTCTTTCACTCTTCATCTCTCTCTTGATATTATTTTCTTATTCATGTCCTTATTATTTAATATCATTGATCTATTATGTATCACATCAACTATTTTTATTTTGTGTTATAATGAATTTACTGAACTGTTTACCCATTAATCTATAAGATGTTTGTTTTTAGGGTTCCTACCATGGATTTTATTCCATTTTTTTACTTGGTATATATTGACTCTCCATATACATGTTATTTTTATATGGATGTTTATTAATTACTAAGGTATATTGGTTAGGTATTATATTTCTTATTTATTACATCATATGATGAATGTTTTGGACTTAGTTAGTGAAATATGGGACATGAAATTATATATCCATTTTGTGGAATTAGTAGGTCTTATATGAAAAACTAGTTAGATATTTGGGGTAACACATACTCATTTATGGATGATGTCTTAGCATGAATCCATGAAAATATGACTATGATTGTGTGAAATTATGCATTAATTCACTATTAAATTAGTTATTGTTATCCATGATACAATTTTCATTTCTATGTTTTACATGGATATGTCATATTATTACGTTATTAGTTATATGATTTCTTATTATTATTATTTTTACTATAATTTCCATTACTTATATATTCCATGGAATTTTATGTTGTATGCTACACTATAACAATAATTGAATCTCACTCTTCTTACATTTTTATTTCCCCAGGTCATAAAGAATATTACAGTGTATGAAATTTCTATAAGGGTGTTATGTGTAGAGATTTTAATTGGAGATATTGAAGGATTATTATAAAATAATGAGTCCTCTGTTTAATGGAATAAATTACCATTTAATGGGAAATATATGAGTCTACATTGCTAATGGTTTTTTTAAATATCTAATACTCCAATCCAAAAAGGTCTTGGGTATGAAATAATCTCAATGTTTGTTATTGATATTGTTATTATGGACGGTTAGTTTTTATTTTTTTTTCATTTTTATCAAAACTAGATTATGAAGTGTATGTTTTCAGCACCTAATCTAAGAGTGTGTGTATGTGGTGTAACAATTGGTATCAAATAAGGGTTTAGATTATATTATAGTATATGATACTATCATTGGAGGAAATTTTAATAGTTTTACATACCATACAAAAGATAATATTTTTAAGGTTAATTATAATATTAAAGTCATAGATACACATTAAGGTTTAATGTGATTAGATTTTAAGGTGATTAATGGTATTTTAGGTGAATTTTATTGAGTTTTATAATGAATTCATGAATTAGGTATGGTTATCCCCTTACTATGGTTATATAATTTTAAATCAGGGAAATTCATTTTATTTTGGGAATATATTCATATATTTTTGGGAGTATAGAATGTGATTTCGTGGAATGAAAACTTTAGAAATTTGTAAACCAAAAACTACTATAGTAATGGTATTAAGGTTGATCCCATATAGAGAATGTGAGTAAATAGTCCTTTTATCTTCTTGAATGAATTTTAATATCTGTAGGGTCTGGAAAAATCTGCAAAGGAGATTCTACCCAAATCCCCCAAAATAATTGGGGAAAAGAATAGATATAATTCAGAAAAAGGGGAAACAAGAAGGACCAGTTCGCGGACCGGTCCCATGAAAACATGACGTGGACAGGCCCCGCGGATTTCCCCCTCCGCGAACCATCGTCGTTCGCAAAATTGAGGCGGAGATCCTCCGCAGTCATGAGGCAGGATGGGCTCCAATCCGGTTCGCCGTCGTGAACCACCCCAACCGCGGACCACATCGACCGGTTCAAGCTGCATCTGCTGTCTTTCACAAAATAGAGGCAGAACCCTCCACAGCCGTGAAGCACCTCCTGAGTTCAGTCTGCGGAGGAGGAGTGTTTAATGCCCCGTGAACTGCGGATTGACCATGTCATTCGTGAACTGGGTTTTTGGTCATGGGCCTCCGCAAAAGGTGTCGTCTGACTGCAGATACATCTCTTTCGCCACTCTATAAAAGGAGACTGAGGGGGAAAGGGGAAGGGGATTTGGATTCAGATGATTCGAAGGCGGAAGAAGAGAAGAGAGATCGGACTTGGGTGGAAGATTTAGAACGAAGGCTTAGGATTTCGCAAACAGAGAAGTTCCAGTTCGCAAACCCAAGAAGGTATAAACCTGGGAATGAACTAATAAGGAACCAAATACGCATAACAATTTGGTGATATGCGAAATCATAATAACATAAATCGAGAAGACTGAGAACCATATCCCCTCTGCGGATGCACTCCCCGCCAGCCAGGGAGTTTATGCCTCTTCTGATCTGTCGTACTGCGTAGCACCCTCCTATGCGGGTGAAGCCATGACCGACAAGCCTCCGACTGATGCCTCCCTTGGCCGCTACTGCTTGCATGGAACCCTCCGTGGATCACCCTGGTTCGTGGATCGAACCCGGAGCTGCGAACCATCTTGGTTCGTGGGATGATAGTTAGTTAGCGGACCTTCCTGGTTCGCGGACGACCTATCAGTCTGCGAACCCTCCTGGTTCGCTGACGACCATTCTGTCCGCGGACCGTCCTGATTTGCGGACGGCGTATCAGTCCGCGGACCCTCCTAGTACGCGGATGACCATTCGGTCCGCGGACCCTCCTGGTTCGCGGACGGCCTCTCAGTCAGTAGACCACCAAGTTCGTGGACGAACCCTCCAGCCATGTAGAACTTCCCTACGCAAAGGGCACTAAATCCTACGAAGTTACCATTCCCTGAAACACATAAGATATTCCCGATCTGGTCATATCCTCCACAACCACCTCATTGGCCTACTCATCGGCCCCGAGCTGAGGCCTCCACTAGAGCCACCAGATCCGTGTGGTGTAACCCTCGAGCGCACCAGCATGCCATTTGAGTTCACATACCCAAGGTAAAGAGAGGTGATGGGGTTTCCTCGACCCATGAGCAGATTCCCGAAGCATGCCTTGGTTCAAATTCCCATGGTAATTTGGGGTCTGAGCTCAGGATTCCCTTTTCTGTCTCTCCACATGCTACGGGCACCCCATGGTGGTAAAATACCCATCAGAAGGAAGCCCTCATGCACTACAAGAGAAGAGATGGGCACAAGAGCACCACCTTTCCCTCTCCCACTGCGATATATCACCATGGGCCTCCTCAGAGTGTAAGCCCCAATCCATCACCATGGGCCTCCTCAAAGTGTAAGCCCAAATCCACACTATGGGATACCCTCATGCATAAGCCCTACTCCACTTCTCAAGGACACACCTTTCACGACGTGATCGTCTGGTCCCTGATGCCTCTTGTTTCTCACACCGAGCATGACTCACGTGGGCTTAGAGTAGGCATCGACAATGACATCCTCTTATGGGACTCCTCAGAGTTTAATCCCCAATCCACATCTTGGGCCTCCTCAGAGTGTAATCCCCAATCCACATCTTGGGCCTCCTCATAGTGTAATCCCCAATCCACATCTTGGGATGCCTCAGAGCGTAAGGCCCACACTAATACGAACTACGTGGACTTTGATTCCCTACCATAGGGATATGTAGAAAGCCTCCCCTAGGTTCCAGCCCGATCACAGTCGGACCCCTGGGTCCACCTTCACGTCGGTTCTCTGACACCCCGATCCGAACTACGTGGACTTTGATCCCTATCTCCTAGGCAGGGTACGTAGGAAGCCTCTCTGAGGTTCAAGGCCAATAACGGGTCATTCTGACTCCCTTTCACATCTGTTTACCAACATCTTAGGCTGCCTTAGAGCATAATCCCCACACAGATCTGAACTACATGGAATTCGATCCATGTCTCCTAGGCAGGGTATGTATGAAGCCTCCCTGAGGTTCAATCCCAACAACCGATTGATCCGACTATTTTCGCATTAGTTCACAGAGATTCCCCTAGCACCGTCTCAGTGAGTCCAGACTCCTCGGGGTCATTAATCCAACGAGGGATGGTAATCCTCAGGAATAAATGATTATGAACCCCTATGTTCAGATGATCATTGCCAATCAAGGGTTAAATCTGTGGATATTATGTTTGGGTACAAACCAATGATTCGCGAACATATGAATACGTCTTAAATTGAAAAGAGAGTCCCGGAACTGGAAATAATTCCCCCCAAAAGGGTGTGATGAGCCCAACTTCCCATCCTCTCGACCAATGTGAGTTCTTAAGCGTCACTGTTCAAACCATCCGGTGAACGCCTGCCTTTGGAAATTAGGTCAGTCCATCATCGGATTTGGAGCTATTGGGTGTTTCGAGGCCGAAACCCGTGGAACAAAAAATGGTGAACCCGACGTGAATCTTTAACCAAGCATGAAATATTTAACCTTATCCCACTCTGTGCCCCCTTCACTCACAAAGAGGCCCATGCAAGGTCATTAACTATGCATGGGATCATGAGATGTTGCTTTGACGGGTTTGCTTCTTGTATTTGCTGAAATGTTTTAAAGGTACTACTTTCAAAACTCCCTTCGAACCAATGGCGTCCCAAAGGAACTCGCAAATGCGCACTTCAGGCTATGCGACGACCGGGCATCCTCACCTACAGAGGACCCCATCAACCACCCATTGTCTTCAATGCTGGGTCTCGGACGTACTGATCTGAGAGTACCACCTGAACAGTACTCTCCCAACGGTGGATGCTATAACATCCCAGAACCGGCCAGCCACCCGAACAGTGCCGAGCGGGTCGGGTGTCACTACCATTGGCGCACCTTCACTGAACGCCAAAGGATGCAGACTAGTAGGGAGGGTCCGAATAGGTATAGTGGGGAGGCTATACCCTCTCGAAGGATCATAGTAAGGGTACTGGTCCGAGTATAACAGTAAAGATGCAGTGGCAAAAAAGACTCAGCAGACTCGAACCAGACCCGCAGAGCGGAAGCATATCCAATATCACCAAACAGTGGAAGTAATAATTATAACAACAGTAGTGTAAATAACACAACAACATTTCGATAACATGTAACTACTACTAAACAGTAAAACATGCATCCAATGTAGGTCAACATACAAAAGGGAGCCAATGGCTAACCAATAGTAGCTACAACAAGTATGAATGCTCATACAGAAAAGTAAACACAACATGTAAACCCCAACTTGGCATGACCTCAAGGTCTGTACCATCTCCATGAAAAAACTAATGTAACCGAGCTTCTGAAGCTGGCCCCTTTCCTGCACGTAAATCCATGAAGTCTGCACATGTCCCAAAGGGCCTGTGAAGGGTGTGAGAAAAATCTATGTAGGATACCACCTAACGGTGCGTACCAAATATATGTGTTTAAGCAGTCATGAATTTACCAGGAAAGCAGTAATCAGTACAATGAAAAAATAAATACAAACTCCACTGGTGCTCAACAGCCACCATGGTGTGTCACCTACTTCATCCAACGCCGGAATCTCTATCTTGTAACCCGGCACCATGTGCCACGTGACACCTCGTGTCTCATGTACCGACGTCCCGAAGGCACACCCCAAATAGTAACCTAGAACCAAGTGCCTCCTAACACCTCGTGTCTCAAGTACCGACATCCCGAAGGCACACCCACAAATAGTAACCCGCCACCTTGTGCCTCCTGACACCTCATGTATCAAGTACCGACGTCCCGAAGGCATGCCCTCAAATAGTAACCCAGCACCATGTGCCTCCTGACACCTCGTGTCTCAAGTACCGACGTCCCGAAGGCACGCCCATTTCTTGAAGGCTCCTCACCTACCACATGGCTTTCTACGGAAAGCACCCCCAACCAAAAATACCTAACCGTAACTACGGGGGCCTCTACCCACACGAGTGGTCAAAACCACCTCATCACGGAGTATCTCTATTTGCACACTACTCAAAGTCTCAGTGAGTGGTAATCACCAAAATAGTCCTAAGCCACCGAAACATTTGACACCTGGTGTCCCTACCACCATTTCGCTCAAGTCTGATGGCATTGCCACCCTAGTATCTCAGGCCATGACCAACCTGACATCCGTACTGCCTCAAACCAACGTCCATGACGCCCAATCCCGTGGTCAAAACCACCCAAAGAAACCCGGGAAAATCCCCAACCTGTGATCAACATCACTCAAGTGTAACCTAGCCAAGCCTAACACAACCCAAAGGGTCTAGTAGATTCAATTCAATAATCATATACATAACATAGTTAAACAGAAAACTTAACCAGGAAAAACCAACTAAACAATCGAATTGCACTATACCAGGTGTCATCCCATACCATCACAGAGGTCGTAAATGCCTCTAACAATTATAACAGGCTTTAACAAATGAAACTAAACAGTTTATACCAATCACATTTCAATTAAAACCATTTTGGCATTCCCCGACAAAAATGGCCCAATGAGCCATGACCATTCACCCGACCCCGCTCATGAAAACTTGTAACTGGGAATATCCAAAGGCATTCTAGAGGTCCCATAAAAAAATCAGTATGAAAAAGAAGATAAAATGGCTCACGCTCAAAAATACCTGAAAACGCGCCGAACCGCGTCACCCAACAACCACGAAAACACAAAATGAGGTATGAACCACCTACCTGAGACTCTCACGATACTGCTCCTCCGGTAACACCCGCCAATTCGGTCTAAAACACGGTAAATCTACAAAAGATTAAAATTGATCAAAGGGCTACAACTCGTTATAGAACTAAAATCAAACAAAATGGCCAAAGAGGAATCGAGGCCTTACCAAGGGGGTTCCAACGCACTAATCAGTGATCAAATCAGACTTCGGACGAAGAACCGGGAAGCAAATGAAGATCCGGCCAGCTTGGTTCGCATATCCGGGCGGAGGGCATGAGGTTCTGCCTCAATACGAGACTACTGCCCGATTTAAGCCAAAAAAATAATGTAAATGATGTGTAATTGTGGACTACACATCGTGTATATTTCATTTAACTGTTCAAAAGACGGCTGATTCCGCTGACTCACATTCCGAACCTGCCGACATGGGTACACGGCGTGTACCTCTGGGTACACTGCGTGTACTGGGTTTCTCTTCTCTTCCCCGCTGACATACCCACACTTCATTTATATCCCTCACACACGAATAGACTAAACGACATGTCCAAAGGGAACACGGTGTGCCCCTGGTTCTTACCTGGCCAACGACCTACACGTCATGTATGGCCTCACACGGTCGGGGCTCTACACGGCATGTTCAAAACTACACTCCGTGTAGTAAGAAACTACTAAACGGTCACCACAAGACATGTACTCGATGAGCACAAGGTCGGACACTCACCCAGACATACACGACGTGTACTCAAAGTACATGGCGTATAGTCTGGAAATTTCCAAAAACTCTGCATAGCCTCTAGTTTCCTCAGACACCAGTCAAAAAATTCACACAGGGTCGGGATTTTGACCCGTTCTGAAAATCAGGGTTCTTACAGAGGCGGCCATGAACGCCCTCCAATCCGCCGGAACTCGTTGGTATCTTGCTCAGTAGCGGCCGCAAAGGCAGATCTAGACAGCCCCTATTGTTGTCTCCAACTGTTTCGGGAGTCTATCCCCAGAACGGGACAATGCGTACCTCCCTTATCTTAGGGAGGCGGATGAGGACGACATTGAGGACTTCAACCCCACCGAACGGGGGTTCCTCTCCAAGGCCCCCTACGACAGACATCATTGTGATCATGCCACGATTTGACATCCTCCTATAGAGGAGGATGTCTCCTCGAGGATTCAGGCCCACGCTCCCCGAGCTCTGGCCCTTCAGACCGCCCGACGTGGGCGGCAGATGTACAATCAGGGACCAGTCATCACCCTAGCCCCTGAGGTGGAGCTCCGCTGGCCAGCCACAGAGACGTACCACGAACAGGAACCTACACCCGTTCGCTCCTCCCGAGCCTACCATCAAGACATGGTGGCATCATAAAAGCCGGTGCACATCCCTGATGAGCTCCATCAAGCCCGTCTCTCTTACAGGACTGCACTTATCAGGTTGGCACCTCTCGCTTCCCAGGGTCGTGAAGCCCACCAACTTGACGTGGTGGCGACTCGGCTCCTGCAGGACCACCTTCTAGCAGATTCTTCTGACGCCCACCATCCTGATATGGTGGAAATCAACATTTCCCGCCACCCAGATGTGGTGAAAAATCATAGGCAGGCACGTCTCCCCGCCAATAAAGGCCACCGACTCAATACATTGGGAAACAAATATATACAGGGCCAGATCCCTGTGGATGTAAGTAAAGTCCGCCATATCGATGTGGCAGAAAACAGAGAGATAAACCGGCGTATCCCAGTACAGGGGCAGATTCGTTCACCTGCCCCGACATAGGATAATTGTCAGTACCAACTAACCACTGGAGGATCGGAGTATGATATTCCAAATCCAATATCGGAATGGGACTTCATACCCATTCTATCCAAATATGTCTCTCTACATATCCTCGAAATGATGTAGGAGCAGGTATCTATCCCAGATCATATCTTGCAGACTTTCCAGAATGTAATTGCATCAGCGGAAACAGTAAGGACTCATGCCCGTGATCCTGTATCCCCAATTGAGGTGACTCATTTAAGAGACGAGATAGCCACCTTGGAGCTGATTTGCATCCCTGCTTCAACCCAAGAGGGTCACCATCAATATTATGCGATGCAGGGGAAACCGGATCAAGCTGCTTTACTCGTTCCAACTGGGGGACACTCATCCATCACAGTGGATGCTCCAGAGCAGGCATATATCCCTGCTAAAAGTCAAGATGTTTGTCGACATATCTTGACAGCCTCACAGGACCAAATTAAATAGTGACCCAAAGGTGAAGGCCGTTGTCATCAGCAAACGGTCCCCGCTGCCTGCAATAGAGCGCCCCAAATGCACCAAAGGTAGCTAGAAAATAATGGTTGGGTTCATGACTCTCCTCTGCTAGAAGCTGGGGTTCCCAACGCCGCTAAGCACACATCTCAATCTCAGAACCCTGCCCACCAATTATCATATTATGGGAGTGGCAGTAGCAGTTGTGAAGGTCCTCCCTGCAATATTACTACCAGCAGCTCTGAAGGACCTCCCCAGAGAACCCATGGGGCCCTCCCCCGCAGGCATATAATGATCGATTACGAGTGCTCCTCTTTTTATGCGAGTCACGAAAATCATCCACAAGACCATAAGATCGAGCAAAAAGAAGGTCATCCACTTGCATCGGTCCACCATGAAGGTCCTCTCCGAGGAATACCCTGCGATCACTCTCCATGAAGTGGGACAATAGAATATGATAGCAGTCCTTGCTATCATAGTCGCAACTACAGAGTCCCTCCCTGCAGTGACGTCTCATCATGACTAGAAGGTCCTCCACTTGTTGTAGCCTACCCTGAAGGTCCTCCCCAAGGGTTACGCTGCAACAGAACTCCATGCAGCCAGACATCATATCCTAGTGGTAGTCCTCTCCACCCTAATAACGGAGGTCCTCCCCATATAGATGTCAAGCAACGATAAGGCCCTCCCCTCATTGTGATACATTCTGGAGGCCCTCCCTAGGATTTATCCCGCAAATATTCTCCCTGCAGTAGCAGTAATGGTAGTCCTCGCCATTACCGCAGCTGTGATGGTAGTCCTCGCCACCACAGATGCCATTGCGAAGGTCCTACCTACATCGGCCCTAAGCAACAAGAAGTTCCTCCCCTTGTCGTGGAGTTTCCGGAAGGTCCTCCCCAGGATGCACGTCGAACTTCAAGCCATGATGGACAACCTCACCATGATGGTAGTTGTTGCGAAGGACCTATCCATAACGACGCTACGTAGCCAGAAGGTCCTCCCCTTGCTGCGACATGCCTTGGAGGTCCTCCCCAGGGTGTGCACTGCAAAATTCCTCTATGTAGTGAACCATCAAGAAGTAATGGTAGTTCTCGCCATTACGGCCGCCATTGCGGAGGTTCTCCCCGTGCTGACATATCATATTGATAGGAAGGTCCTCCCCCTAACGAATCAAGAATAGAAAAGAACTCGTATGACGAGGCATTCAGAAGGACGGGATCAAGCATGTCAGATTCCCAGTTAGACACCGACGACATCCTTCTGCCATCAGAAGATGGTCCAGGGCTGTGTTCATCCTCTGAACCACCTCAGAATCATCCACATAATGATTCAGCACCTACCGACCCCACAACCTCTGACCACATTGGCAGCGAGCATCTCAGCTAGGCCGACCAGGTAGAGGAGTCACTAGCAGAGCAGTATGCCGATATGCTGCACCTAAGGAAATTACTAGCTAGGGATGAGATACTAGTTATGTTTTGGCCTACGACCACCTCTCAGTTCGACATACCAAGAGAGTTGTTGGAAGAATGTGTGCACGACATCTGCCATAATATATGGACAACCCTCCACTCGCTAAAATCAAGCTTCCTGCCCTAAGACGGGTATATAGACCACGTCAAGATGATAGGAGATTTCTTGCATCACATCGACCTGGAATCTCTTCCTTCATCACGACAATAGAAACCTGAGAGGAGTAAAGGAAACATGGAGATAACCTGCCTCCATGCGCTGCACCAGCTGCGCCGCCTCATCGGTGACGCTCCGACGAGAGTCCATATTAGGGGATGGGGAGAACATGGAGCTCTGCATTTCCCTCCGCTCCCTGCCCAGAAGAATCCATTCAGCATGGTGTCTTGCAACGTCATCACATCAAGATAGAAATTGAGTGGTCTCCCTATTCAAGAAAGGCAACACACCCAGTAGAGTCAGGCCGTGAGTAAGTCCCAGAAGCGGCAGGCCCAGCGGGAACAAGTATAACATCCCGATATTTTATGAGAATTATTCTTTTTAATTTGTTTGATGTCATTTTTTTATGCTACACCAAGATTATCTTGTGCTATACGCAACACCGTATTAGCTTGCAGTATACACAACACTATTCTTGGCTCGTGTTACACACAATTTCAATTTTGTTTTCTAGAAATTATTCTACGCAACATTCAGTATAGACTTTGTTTAATGTATAAATGAAATATGGTTTTATTTTGTTATATGTAACAACAAAGGAGTCTTTCACTACAGGCCACCCTGACTTGGCTTGCATTACACGCAATCACGACCTTCCTCGATAGCATTTGCAGTACGCAATACCAGGTTTCACTAAACAACGATATATTAATATAATATTATTATGGACTAGCCGTTATGAATAGCATTAACTGCATTTTTAATTTTATAACATTATTAATCATCTTACATATTTTTTAGAACATGGTATGAGAACAATATAAATTTTTCAGGTAAAATCAGTATTTTTCAAAAAAAATGGAGTTTAGCCGCCTTTTGATGGCGCACCCACTTTAAATATAGTTTTTTACATGTTTATAAGTTCAATTTGACAAAATAAAATTCTTATTTATAATCAGGATATAAAAAATTAATTTGGATAAATTTTTCATATTATTCTGATAACTTTCATATTTTGATGAATAGTAAAAACAAGCTATATTTTAATTAAAAACAACTTTTTTCATCAAATTAATTTATATGGATAGATTATCTTTTTAATTGGATTTAATGTGTAATTATAATATATGTTTACCAATTAATCCAATGTTGGTTATTGGAATTAATTTCACTTTGAAATTTGACATAAACAAGTGATGATCTTTTGATAGTTAGTGTTTCTTAAAAACACGCTATTTGTTTTGATAACGGGAATTACATTTAAAATTAATTAATGCCACTTATATGTATTCAATTTGAAAAAATATAAATCATTTTTGAATTCAGAAAATCAAATATAGCTTAGGCTGAATTTTTTATATTTTTCTGGAAAACTTCAATTTTTGATGAATAGTGAAAACACTGAGTTTTTGGTTAAAACCGACTTTTTTATTTAAATAATCATTTATTAAATTTAAATTTATTTTAGGTCAAAATAGATACATAATACTTATATAAGTTCAATGAAATTCATTGGAATCATTTTATAATAATTTTACATTTATAAAAATGGTATTGAACTTTTCACCGTCTTTTACCCACCTCCTAGGAGTTTTTGCAATTGTTCATAAAACATAATTTAACCGCTTCTGTGAGTTGAATTTCAAAAATTGGAGAGACACGGTTAATATCATGTATTAAAATTTGGTTTAATTAGATAAAAATAATTTTTGATGAATAGTAACATTTTACTTTTATTTACCACGGTTAAAGGTAAATAGGGTAATTCAAGGTTAAAAGAATATTATAATAATTCAAAATTACCTTAACACTTTTACAAACCTTATTTGATGAGTAATGACCGACCATGGGAATCATTGGGTCGATTGTGGGACCCCATGGAGCCACTTATGAAAGACAATGACACATTAGATTAATTTATTTAATGTAAATACAAAATTGGAATTAACAAAAATCCTTTAGTAATTAATTTTTATAAGGGGCTATATAAATTATCTTTTCGACTATAAATATTCATTGTAAAGATAAGAATATTTCGTACTTGTTCTCATTTTTTTATAATTTTTAAACATCATATAAATTAAGTTATTTAAGATACAATAATGATGCAGTATTTACCTCATTAATAAATGATTTAAATAAATAAGATTATAATGATTAAAATATTATCCAAAACCTGTCCAATTCCTATTGGATGTTTTTATTTCGATTATGAGTCATCTTATAATTGTCATTAATGTGTTTTGTACCTCTTGGAACCGAAGATAAGTTTATAATGAAATAATGTTTTCACACTTTCCTAAAGAGCCCCTCCTCTCCCTTATAAACGGAGACCACTTCTATGCAATTCTTCACACCCCAGAAGCCTTTTGAATCGTCCAAACTCTTCCCACAACATTCCTCTCCAACCCCTATAAGCCTTACATTAGGCAGAAGGCACTTCAAGAAGTCTTTTTGGTTCAAACCAAAGGAAGTTACCCAAATTAAAGTTAATAGTTTTTCTTAAGTTGTTTTCTTTCATTCTACTTCTCCAACACCTAAACTCTTTTTAATCCTTTATTTTGTGACAACACCAGTATACTAAGAATTATAGGATGTTTTTATGAGAATTATTATACCTAAACTTACACACACCTCTATCTAATGGATGAAGAACATAATGTTTCTGTGATGGCAAACTAACGCCCCACGAAACGATGATTGTTCGATTTTCTCCTACCGCCTATCATGGTGGCCATTATGATGGATCATTATTTATATATGATATATATTATGTTTATTATTTCCTTATTCTTCTTTAATTCACAATTATATCAGGACATTATGGTTTCCATAGTTGGTAAATATGGTAATCTCATATGAGGAAGTGCAGACTACCATCCCCTCAAAGTGATGTGATTCGTTAATGCCTTATGTGGGATGTATAAAGGATGGAGTTAATGATATTATATATGATATTATATTGTAATTATAATATACCTATTTATAATTATGTTTTAATTCCATTAAAATAATAAATAGAAATGAAAGTATCGTTCATGCGTACGTACGGTTTACCGTCTCCATGAACGGTGAATTTCATTTCATTCCTCCATATGTTATGTACTATTATAAATTGATGTATATTCTGAATATATAATGAATATATATGATATATGAATCATTATTTACATTCAAGAAGTATTTAAATGATGATATAAGTAATAATAAAATCATGAACAACAAGTCCAAACACGTATGATAAATTAGATGATTTTACCCAAAATGTTGCTTTAACATGGGATTTACAAAAAGAACAGGTAGTATAAAGTCACATGTGAACCATATATGATATAATAAAAATGAATATGATTCTGTAATAAGTCAATGACATTATTTAAATCATTATACATAAGGTTCTTATACATACGAAGCATATTGGACCTAAGGTAAGGGATAATTATTCTAATGTCATTCTTATCAGAGATTGTTTATTCATAAGTATTTACGGGGGTTATGATTAATATCCATGAACATATGTTCTAAAAATGTTTTCATAAAATTATTACTTATTTGAAATGTATTTTGAATTTCATTTTACCCTTTTCTACTTTTACCACATCGTATGGAAGGAATCTTTCTTTTACGAGGTACTTTTTTACATTTCTGGAAAAGTACGAGAAGAATGTTTTTTTAACTTATAAGGCATGAAAGTATTTTTAAAGTTTTATAAAGACTTATTTTCATGAATCTTACTCAAAAAGATTCATGAATATTTTAAAAAAAATCTTTTTCTTTTAAAAATTCATGGAATTTTGTGAAAAGAAAATGATTTTTTAAAAAGAAAGGATATTTTCCACAAGAATTCATTTCAAGTATTTTGTCAGAACTATTTTCCATCTAAGATGAAATTATTTAGTATGATTATGTTTCAAGTATAATGTCTCTATGATTTACATGGTTTCACTTTTATTATGATAAAATGATATCCATTTTTTATATGGATTATGTTATGATGGAATTATGTTTATGAAACACAATTTATTCTTTGGGTTATGATGAATGGTTTATGATTGTTTTGTGGAACACATAAGAATGGTTTCATTATGATATGGGTGGGATGGATATCTACCTCCAATACATTGGGTAATGATTTATATCTCATGAGATAGACATGGATGGAACGAAAATTAAATCTGATTCAGTAATACAGGGCTGGAACGGAAAGTAAACCTAGTTCAGTAAGGGACTTTGTCCACTAAGATGGTCTTGGCAGCAATGCTTTGGATACTATAGAAATCATTACATGTGTTTAATGGATGCCACAATTACATGTTTTATTCCCATGCTATTTTATCATGATTAATGTTTCTTTATGATCTATGCCTTATGTACTGCCATGTTTTATGTCATTGCTCAAAAATTTGATGTTTAAACATTATGTTCATGTTTTTATGTTCAAATGTATATAGTTTGTTTTATTTTCTCCATGCTTACACTTACTGAGAATTTGAGCTCACCCTTTATATTTTTTCTTTTCCTCAGGATATAATGAAAGGATCTAGGTAAGAAAACAAAAGAGGAAGATCGTTATTGGAGATGCTGAAGATCTTTCACGATGATTAGAAGATTATTTTTCCGAGTTTCCAAAGACACTAAACTATTACGGTCCTTATGTGTCTATTTTTTTATGTATTATGTATTCTGAAAAAGTAATGTAATGTCCATGTACATCAAGCTCAGGGTCTCTACAGTTGTTATCAGAGTAAAGGTTTAGTTATCCTTTGGAAACTAAGATGCAAAATCTTTAGTGAGATCCCTAGAGATATTTCTAAGGTAGGTCTTGGTATGTCCCTAAGGTTAAGTATAAGTATAGGTTATAGTCATAGAATTACGGTAATGATATTAGAATTAAACCTAATATGTTAGATATCGACGGTACTCCCAATTTATTTTGTTGTTTTCCCTCTCATGATTTTTTCATGTCACACTATTATTTTTGGGTTTTAGACAATGGCTGGAACCCGAGGGAACCGTGTTAATCAATGTAATGGACAATGCAATGACTGTCCTTCTGAACAAACCAATGTTATGGGATATGGAGTGAAAAATCCTACTTTTATACTTACAAAAGCTATGAATCATTCTGGATTTCCAAATGATCAGAGAAGGGAACAATATTCTATTGAGTCCTTCATGAGGCAACGTCCACCATCTTTCAGTGGGTCTTCTAATCCACTTGTTTCTGAAAAATGGAACAGTACCATTGAAAAGATATTTTCCATACTTCGCTGTTTGGAAAATGAAAAAGTCATTCTAGCTATTTATCGATTAGAAGGCAAAGCAGATCAATCATGGACTTTAATTAAGAATACAAGGCCCCAAGGTGAAATTGACTCCATGGAATGGGACGAGTTTAGGAAATTATTTTTGAATAAGTACTTCCCTCGTATACTTTGAACAAATATGGAAAAGTTTTTTCTTGAGCTTAATCAAAAGGATGATGATTCTGTTGGTACATACGAAGTGAATTTTACAAGGATTGCAAGGTATGCATCTAACTTTATCATCCAACCTGAAAGTAAAGTTGATCGATTCTTCAGTGGCTTAAAACCAAGTCTTCAAAGGGCATTAGCTATAAGAGACTTCAGCAGCTATGAAGAAATTGTGTGTTGAGCTATCAAGGTTGAACTGGAAGTTAGTTTAACCTATCCATCTCATGGTTCTTACAAGAAACGAAAGATGGAGTTCAAGGAGATATCTCAGAATAATGGTGAAAATAAGATAAATTTTTCTTTATGCTCAAAGTGTGGAAAGATGCATGGTGGAGATTGTCTTAAAGGGACTAGAAAATGTTTTAAGTGTGGAATAGAAGGAAGTCGAGTAGATGAGTGTCAAAGTAATGGAAAAAGGGTTTCTAATGATGTGAATAAACAAAAGACTGTAGGGAACGCACCACAAACACTTCAATGCTTCAAGTACAAGGAAATGGGGCATTATGCTAATCAATGCCCTAATCCAAGGGTTAATGATGATCAAAGTGAGGAACCTCTTAAGGAAAAGGATAAATGGAAGTCACATGTGATCACTATTTGTGATGTTGAGTATGACAATGATGTTGTGTAATGATTAAGTGTTTATGTAATGGGATTTCTAAATAGTATCATGGAATCTCATTTATAGTATCGTGGAATTTTGATATATCTATATATTGGTCCATTGTGGTTTTCTATAAGAATATGGTATTGGTAACCATGAAATGTGATTCAAATATTTTTAAAATAAGATGATATGTGCATAATGAAGGGATGATGAGAAAATAAATAGTTTGATAGTATTCATGAGCTCATGATTGATATAAGGACTAAGTGATATCATGGTTTGAGTATACATAAGTTTGGGATTTTGGGATGTGGAAAGTATTATCGTTTGAAAACATTCATGTTTTCACTAAGGTTTAGTGGGTATTCATTTTTCAAGAGAATACATGATTAAGTTATTCACATTATTGGAATGTGATCAACAAGATATATCGGGGATAAACGATGGTATTCACATGATTGGTAGATGAAATTTCTATTAATTGTTTTCTTTATACTATAAGCTTGGACAAAATTATTTTGGTTAAGCCTAAAGATTTTAAATGGATTATGTTGGACATGAGTTAGTATTGTTTAAGGACAGAACTTTTTTTCGATATTATTGATGAAATGTCATAACGATATAATTTTAGAAAAAGGACAACCTGCAAGATGGGCGACAACCCGTCACATCAGACAAGGATGTTGTAATCGAACCCACAACCGACGTGCAACAGGCCTTTGTCACCTACCAATTCCCTACAGGATGTCCCTGTTTAGTAAAAAATAGTTTTATTTTATTAAGCAGTATGATAGTTGAAGTATAAGTCCATTTTTGGAATCATATACGATTAACCTCACCATAGATGAACTTATGTATATAACTTTTTCTAACCTTTTGTTTGAAACAGATGGAATGACCCATCATTCTATCACATGATCCGCTAACACTTCACGAATAACAAATTCAACTTCATTTATTTAAGAGATGAAGTGGAAATTGATCAAGGCACGAACAACAGTGAGATGGTACAACAATCATGCAAGTATTTCTTTTAATTCATCCACTTTAGGGAAATGATATTGAAAACAGAAAAAAATGTTGTCCTAGTGCCCTTATATCTGATGAATCAGATGGTACCTTAGATAATCACAAATCTATGGCATTGTGATTATTGGATTTTTCATAGACATGTTCTCTACCACTCTCCATCAGAACATGATGGTTAGATTTCTCTTCCATATCCATGTTTTCACCTATGTTCTCCTACGTGGAAACCCATTGATTAGTTAATATGGGTAACTGTTACTTTTCATACTTTAGATTTTAAAGATATGTTTTGGTATTCCTTTTTACGATGTGGGTTTGTATTAAAGAAAATTTCAAGTAGAAAACCATTTATAACCCCGACTAATTTCGAGGGCGAAATTCATTTTAAGGGGGGTAGAATGTAACAAACCAAGATTTTATGAGAATTTTTCTTTTTAATTTCCTTGATGCCTTTTGTTATATGCTACACCAAGATTATCTTGTGCTATACGCAACACCATATTAGCTTGCAGTATATGAAACACTATTCTTGGCTCGTGTTACACCCAATTTCAAGTTCGTTTTGTAGAAATTATTATACGCAACATTAAGTATAAAATTTGTTTAATGTATAAATGAAATATGGTTGTATTTTTTTATACGCAACAAAAAAGTAGTCTTGCACAACATGCCACCCTGACTTGGCTTGCATTACACGCAATCACGACCTTCCTTGATAGCGTGTGCAGTACGGAATACTAGGTTTCACCAAACAACGATATATTATCATAAAATTATTATAGACTAAACATTATGAATTGTATTAAATAAATTTTTAATTTTATAACATTATTATTCATCGTACAAATTTTCTCGAACATGGTATGAGAACAAAATAAATTTTTCGGCTAAAATAATTATTTTTTAAAAAATACAGTTTTGCCGCCTTTTGATGGTGCACCCACTTTAAATCTAGTTTTTGAAATATTTATAAGTTCAATTTGAATTTATAAAATTATTCCTTGGAATCAGGATATAAAAATTTAATTTGGATAAATGTTTCATATTATTCTGATAACATTCATATTTTGATGAATAGTAAAAACACGCTATATTTTAATTAAAAACAACTTTTTTCATCGCAAACATTTATATAGATAGATTATATTTTAAATTGGTTTTGAAGTTTAATTATATTATATTATTACCCTTTAATCCAATGTTGGTCATTGGAATTAATTTCACTTTGAAATTGGACATAAACAAGTGATGATCTTTTGATAGTTATTGTTTCTTAAAAACACGCTATTTGTTTTTATTACGGGAATTACTTTTAAAATTAATTAATGTCACTTCTATGTTTTGAATTTGGAAAAATAGAAACCATTTTTGAATTCATAATATCAAATATAGCTTAGGCTGAATTTTGGGTATTTTTCTCAAAAACATCAATTTTTGATGAATAGTGAAAACACTGGTTTTTTGGTTAAAACCGACTTTTTATTTTAATAATCATTTATTTTATTTAAATTTATTTTAGGTTAAAATAGATAAATAATACTTATATAAGTTCAATAAAATTCATTGTGATCATTTTATAATAATTTTATATTTATAAAAATTTTGTTGAACTTTTCACCATCTTTTACCCACCTCCTAGGAGCTTTTGTAATTGTTCATAAAATTTAATTTTACCACTTCTATGATTTGAATTTCAAAAATAAGAGAGACATGGTTATGATCAAGGAGTAAAATTTGGTTCAATTAGATAAAAATAATTTTTGATGATTAGTAACTTTTTATTTTTATTTACCACGGTTAAAGGTAAATAGGGTAATTCAAGGTTAAAAGAATAGTATAATAATTCAAAATTACCTTAACACTTGCCCAAACATTATTTTATGAGTAATGGCCGACCATGGGAATCCTTGGGTCGATTTTGGGACCCCATGGAGCCACCTATAAAAGAAAATGACACATTAGATTAATTAATTTAATGGAAAGAGAAAATTGGCATTAACAAAAATCCTTTAGTAATTAATTTTTATAAGGGGATATATAAATTATCTTATCGACTATAAATATTCATTGGAAATATAAAAGGATTTCCTAAATGTTGTTATTTTTTATAATTTTTAGACATCTTATAAATTAAATTATGTATGAAACAGTAATGATGCAGTATTTACCTCATTAATAAATGATTTAAATAAATAAGATTATAATGATTAAACTTTTATCCAAAACCAGCCCAATTACTATTGTATGATCTTATTTCGAATATGAGTCATCTTATCTTTGAAATTAATGTTTTTTGGACCTCTTGAAACCGAAGATAAGTTTATAATAAAAAAATGTTTTCACACTTTCCTAAAGAGCCCCTCCTCTCCCTTATAAAAGGAGACCACTTCTATGCAATTCCTCACACCTGTAAATCCTTTTGGCTCGACCAAAAACTTCCCATATAAGCTCCCAACATCCCTATCCTCCACCTAGAGGCCTTACATTAGGCAGAAGGCACTTCAAGTAGTCCTTTTGGTTCAAACCAAATGAAGCTACCCAAATTAAAGGTAATAGTTTCTCTTATGTTGTTTTCTTTTGTTCAACTTCTCCAACCCCTAAACTCTTTTTAATCCTTTATTTTGTGAAAACACCAGTATCTTAAAAATAATAAGATATATTTATGAGATTTTTTATAACTAAAATTACACATACCTCCATATAATGGATGAAGAACATAATGTTTATGTGGTGGAAAACTAACACCTCACGAAACGATGATTGTTCGATTTTCACCTACCGCCTCTCATGGTAGACATTATGATGGAACTGAATTTATATATGATATATATTATGTTTATTATTTCCTTATTATTCTTTACTTCCCAATTATATAAATCCTTTATGGTTTCCATAGTTGGTAAATACGATAATCACATTTGAAGAGTGCGGACTACCGCCCCCTCAAAGTGATGTGATTCGTTAATACCTTATGTAGGATGTATAAAGGATGGAGTTAATGATATTATATATGATATTATACTGGATGTATAATATACCTATGTATCATTATGTTTTAATTAAATTAAAAATAATAAATAGAAATGAAAGTAGCGTTCATGTGTACGTACGGTTTACCGTCTCCATGAACGGTGCATTTCATTTCTTACCTCCATATGTTATGTACTATTATAAATACATGTATATGCTGGATATATAATGAATATATATGATATAAAAATCATTATTTACATTTTGGAAGTAAGTAAATAATGATATAAGTAATAATAACATCGAGAACAACAAGTCCAAACACGTACGATAAATAAGATGATTTTACCCAAAATGTTGCTTTAACATGTGATTTACAAAGGAACGGGTAATATAAGGTCACAAGTGAACCATATATGATATCAAAAAAATGAATATGATTCTTTAATAATTCAATGAAATTATTTAAATCACTATACAGGAGGTTCGGATACGTACGAATCATATTGGACCAAATGTAAGGGATAATTATTTCAATCTCATTCTTATCCAAGATTGTTTATTCGAAAGTAGTTACTGGGGTAATGATTATTATAAATGACCATATTTTATCAAAAAAATTTCATAAAATTTTTACTTTTCTTCCATGTATCTTTAAATTAATTTTTACCATTTTCTACTTTTACCACATCGTATGGAAGGAATCTTTCTTTTACGAGGTACTTTTTGACTTTTTTGGCAAAAGTACGAGAAGAATGTTTTTTTAAATTATACGGCATGAAAGGATTTTTACGATTTTATAAAAATTATTTTCATGAAGCTTCCTCAAAAGGATTTCATGACTATTTTCAACAAAATATCTTTCTTTTAAAATTTCATGGCATTTTGTGAAAAGAAAATTATTTTTGAAGAAGAAAGGATATTTTACTCAAGAATTCATTTCAATTATTTTGTCAAAACTATTTTCCATCTAAGATGACATTATTTTGTATGATTATGTTTCAAGTATAATGTCTCTATGATTTACATTGTTTAAATTTTATTATGATGAAATGATATCTATTTGTTTTATATGGATTATGGTATGATGGAATGATGTTTATGAAATACAATTTATTCTTTGGGTTATGATGAATGATTTATGATTTTTTTTGTAGAACACATAAGAATGGTTTCATTATGAGATGGGTGGGACCTATATCTCCATCCAATGAATTGGGTAAAGATTTATATCTCATGAGATAGACATGGATGGAATTTCAAGTAAATCTGGTTCAGTAATACAGGGCTGGAACGGAAAGTAAACTCGTTCTAGTAAGGGACTTTGTCCACTAAGATGGTATTGGAAGCAATTCATTGGATACTATGGATATCATTACATGTGCTTAATGGATTACACAATAACATGTTTTATTCCCATGCTATTTTATCATGATTAATGTTTCTTTATGATCTATGCCTTATGTACTGCCATGTTATATGTCATTTCTCAAGATTTTGATGTTTAAACATTATGTTCATGTTTTTATGTTCAAATGTATATGGTTTGTTTTATTTTCTCCATTCTTAGCATTTTTTAGAATTTGAGATCACCCTTTATATGTTTTCTTTTCCTGAGGATATAAAGAAAGGTTTTAGGTAAGAAAACAAAAGGGGAAGATCAATATGGGAGATGTTGAAGATCTTTCACCACGAATAGAAGATTATTTTTCCGAGTTTCCAAAGACACTAAACTATTACGATCCTTGTGTGTATTTTAATTGTTATGTATTACGTATTCCACAAAAGTAATGTAATTTCCATGTATGTCAAGGTCAGGGTCTCTACAGATGGTATCAGAGGAAAGGATTAGTTAACCTTTGGAAACTAGGATGCGAAAAGTTTAGTGAGATCCCTAGAGATATTTATAAGGTATGTCTTTGGATGTCCCTAAGGTTAAGTATAAGTATAGGTTATAGTCCTAGAATTATGGTAACAATATTATAATTAAACCTATGATGTTAGATATCGAAGGTACTCCCCCTTTATTATGTTGTTTTCCCTAAAATGATTTTTGCATGTCACACTATTCTTTTTGGGTTTTAGACGATGACCGGAACCCGAAGGAACCGTTATGATCAATGTAATGGACAATGCAATGATTTTCCTTTTGAAAAAACCAATGTTATTTGAGATGGAGTTCAAAATCATATTGCTATACCTACACAAGCTATAAATCATTCTTGATTTCCAAATTATCAGAGAAGGGAACAATATTCTATTGATTCATTCATGAGGCAACATCCACCTTCTTTAAGTGGGTCTTCTAATCCACTTGTTGCTGAACAATTCATCAGTACCATTGAAAAGATATTTTCCAAACATTGCTTTTCAGAACATGAAAAAGTCATTCTGGCTATTTACCGATCAAAAGGTGAAGCAGATCAATGGTGGACTTTAATTAATAATACAAGGCCCCAAGGTGAAATTGACTCCATGGAATTGGATGAGTTCAAGAACATATTTTTCAATAAGTAATTCCCTCGTATTCTTAGAAGAAATATGTAAAAGGATTTCCTTGATCATAATCAAAATGATGATGAATCTGTTGGTACATACGAAGTGAATTTTACAAGGATTGCAAGGAATGCATCTAGATTTATGATCCAACCTGAAAGTAAAGTTGATCGATTATTCAGTGGCTTAAAACCAAGTATTTGAAAGGGAATTATCTATAAGAGACTTCAGTAGCTATGAATAAATTGTGCGTTGTTATATCAAGGTAGAACTGGAAGTTGGTGTAACATATCAATCTCATGGTTTTGACAAGAAACGAAATATGGAGTTCAAGGAGAAATCTCAGAATAATGGTGAAAAGAAGATGAATGTTTCTTTATGCTCAAAGTGTGGAAAGACATGGTGGATATTGTCATAAAGGGACTAGAAAATGTTTTATGTGTGGAAAAGGAGTTCATCGGGGAGCTGAGTGTTGATGTAATGAATAAAGGGTTGCTAATGATGTGAATAAAGAAAATACTGCAGAGAACACACCACCAACACTTCAATGCTTCAAGTGAAAGGAACTGTGGCATTATTCTAATCAATTCCCTAATCCAAGGGTTAATGATGATCAAAGTGAGCAACCATTTAAGGAAAACGATAATGGGAAGTCACATGCAGTCACTGTTTGTGATGTTGAGTATGACAATGATGTTGTGTAATGATTAAGTGTTTATGTAATGGGATTTCAAAATAGTATAATGGAATCTCATTTATATTATCGTGGAATTTTGAAATATCTGTGTATTGGTCCATTTTGGGTTTCTATAAGAATATGGTACCGGTAACCATGAAAAGTGATTCAAATATTTTGGAAAGCAGATGATATGCGCATAATGAAAGGATAAGGAGAAAATAAATTGTTTGATAGTATTCATGAGCTCATGATTGATATAAGGACTAAGTGATATCATGGTTTGAGTATACATAATTTTTGGATTTTGGAATGTGGAAAGAGTTATCTTTTGATAGAATTCATGTTTTCACTAAGGTTTAGTGGGTATTCATTTTTCAAGAGAATACACGATTAAGGTATTCACATGATTGGAATGTGGTCAACAAGATATATCAGGGATAAATGATGGAATTCACATTCTCAGTAGATGTCATTTCTATTAATTGTTTTCTTTATACTATAAGCTTGGACAAAAGTATTTTGGATAAGCCTAAAGATTTGAAATGGATTATGTTGGACACAAGTTAGTACTTTTTAAGGATATAACTTTTTTTCGATATTATTTAAGGAATGTCATAATGATTTAATTTTAGAAAAAGGACAACCTTCCAGATGGGCGACAACCCGTCGTGTTGGACAAGGATGTGGGAATCAAACCCACAACCGAAGTGTGATAGGCCTTTATCACCTACCACTGTCCTACAGGAAGTCCATGGTTAGTAAAAATTAGTTTTAATTTATTAAGTCGTATTATAGTTGAAGTGTAAGTCCATTTTTGGAATCATATACGATTAACCTCACCATAGAAGAACTTATGTATATAACATTTTCTAACCTTTTGTTTGAAATAGATGGAATGACCCGTCATTCTATCAAATGATCCGTAAACACATCCGGAATAACAAATTCAACTTCATTTCTTTAAGAGATGAAGTGGAAATTGATCAAGGCACGAAAAACAGTGAGATGGTACCAAAATCATGTAAGTATATCTTTTAATTCATAAACATTCGGGAAATGATATTTAAAACCAAAGAAAATGTTTTCCTAGTTCCCTTATATCCGATGAGTCATATGGAACCTTAGATCATCAGAAATCTAGGGCTTTGTGATTATTGGCTTTTTCATAGCCATGTTCTCTACCACTCTCCATCAGAACATGATGGTTAGATTTCTCTTCCATATCCATATTTTCGCCTATGTTCTCTTACGTGCAAACCCATTGATTAGTTAATATGGGTAACCGTTACGTTTCATACTTTAGTTTTTAAAGATAAGTTTTGGTATTCCTTTTTACGATGTGGGTTTCTATTAAAGAAACTTTCAAGTAGAAACCCATTTATAACCCCGAATAATTTCGAGGGAGAAATTCATTTTAAGGGGGGTAGAATGTAACAACCAGAGATTTTATGATAATTATTCATTTTAATTTCTTTGATGTCTTTTGTTATAGGCTACAACAAGATTTTCATGCGCTATACGCAACACCATATTAGCTTGCAGTATACACAACACTATTCTTGGCTCGTGTTACACACGATTTCAAGTTCATTTTATAGAAATTATTGTACGCAACATTAAGTATAAACTTTGTTTAATGTATAAATGAAATATGTTTTTATTTTTTTATACTCAACAAAAAAGGAGTCTTTCACTACACGCCACCCTGACTGGGCTTGTATTACACGCAATCACGACCTTTCTCAATAGCGTGTGCAGTACGCAATACCAGGTTTCACTAACCAATGATATATTGATATAATATTATTATAGACTAGCTATTATGAATAGTATTAACTACATTTTTAATTTTATAACTTTATTATTCATCTTATATATTTTTTTTAACATGGTATGAGAACAAAATAAATTTTTCAGGTAAAATAAGGATTTTTCAAAAAAATACAGTTTTTCTGCCTTTTGATAGAGAACCCACATTAAATATAGTTTTTGACATGTTTATAAGTTAAATTTGAAAAAAATAAAATTCATCCTTGGAATCAGGATATAAAAATTTAATTTGGATAAATTTTTCATATAATTCGGATAACTTTCATATTTTAATGAATAGTAAAAACACACTATATTTTAATCAAAAACAACTTCTTTCATCGCAATAATTTATATGGATAGATTCTATTTTTAATTGGTTTTAAAGTGTAATTAGAATATATTTTTACCATTTAATCCAATGGTGGTCATTGAAATTAATTTCACATCAAAATTGGACATAAACAAGTGATGATCTTTTGATAGTTATTGTTTCTTAAAAACACGATATTGGTTTTGATAACGAGAATTACTTTTAAAAATAATTAATGTCACTTCTATGTTTTGAATTTGAATACATAGAGATCATTTTTGAATTCGGAATGTCAAATATAGCTTAGACTGAATTTTTGGTATTTTTCTGAAAAACGTCAATTTTTGATGAATAGTGAAACACTGAGTTTTTGGTTAAAACCATCTTTTTATTTAAATAATCATTTATTTTATTTAAATTTATTTTAGGTAAAAATAGATACTTAATACTTATATAAGTTCAATGAAATTCATTGGAATCATTTTATAATAATTTTAGTTTTATAAAAATTGTATTGAACTTTTCACCGTCTTTTACCCACCTCTTAGCTGCTTTTGCAATTGTTCATAAAACTTAATTTTACCGCTTCTATGAGTTGAATTTCAAAAATCAGAGAGACACAGTTAATATCAAGTAGTATAATGTGGTTCAATTAGATAAAAATAATTTTTTATGAATAGAAACATTTTACTTCTATTTAACATGGTTAAAGGTAAATAGGGTAATTCAAGGTTAAAAGAATATTATAATAATTCAAAATTACATTAACACTTGTCCAAATATTATTGGATGAGTAATGGCACACCATGGGCATCCTTGTGTCGATTTGGGAACTCCATGGATCCACTAATGAAAGACAATGACAAATTTGATTAATTAATTTAATGTAAAGATAAAATTGCCATTAACAAAAATTCTTTAGTAATTAATTTTTATAAGGGGCTATATAAATTATATTTTCGACTATAAATATTCACTGGAAATATAAAAAATTTTACCACATGTTGGTACTTTTTATAATTTTTATACATCATATAAATTAAATTATTTATGACACAATAATGATGCAGTATTTACCTTATTAATAACTGATTTAAATAAATAAGCTTATAATGATTAAAATATTATCCAAAACCTGTCCAATTCCAATAGTATGATTTTATTTATAACATGAGTCATTTTATCTTTGAAATTAATGTGTTTTGGACCTCTTTAAACCAAAGATATGTTTATAATAAAATAATGTTTTCACGCTTTCCTAAAGAGCCCCTCCTCTCCCTTATAAAAGGAGTCCACTTCTTTGCAATTCCTCACACTTCTCAACCCTTTTGTCTCGTCCATACACTTCCCGAATAAGCTCCCAACATACATATATTTCCCCTAGAAGCCTTAAATTAGGCATAAGGCACTTCAAGAACTCTGTTTGGTTCAATCCAATGAAAGTTTCCCAAATTAAAGGTAATAGTTTCTCTTATGTTGTTTTCTTTTATTCTACTTCTCCAAACCCTAAACTCTTTTTAATAATTTCTTTTGTAACAAAAAAAGTATCCTCAAAATAATAGTATTTTGTTATGAGATGTATTATATATAAACTTGTACACACCTCCACATAATGGATGAAGAACATAATGTTTCTGTGATGGCAAACTAATGCCTCACGAAACGATGATTGTTCGATTTTCTCTTACCGCCTCTCATGGTGGCCATTATGATGGATCTGTATTTACATATGATATATATTATGTTTATGGTTTCCTTATTTTTCCTTACTAACTAATTATATCAATCTTTTATGGTTTCATAGTTGGTAAATACGATATTCCCATTTGAGGAAGTGCGGACTACCACCCCCTCAAAGTGATGTGATTCGTTACTGCCTTATGTGGGGTGTATAAAGGATGGAGTTAATGATATTATATATGATATTATACTGGAATTATAATATACCTATGTATAATTATGTTTTAATTCCATTGACATAATAAATATAAATGAAAGTAGCATTCATGCGTACGTAAGGTTTACCGTCTCCATGAATGGTGCATTTCATTTCTTACCTCCATATGCAATGTACTATTATAAATACATGTATATGATGGATATATAATGAATATATATGATATATAAATCATGATTTACATTCTATTTGTATGTAAATCATGATATAATTAATAATAACATCAAGAACAACAGGTCCAAACACGTACGATAAATAAGATGATTTTTCCAAAAATGTTGCTTTAACATGAGATTTACAAAAGAACGGGTTATATAAAGTCATAATTGAACCATATATGATATCATAACAATGAATATGATTATTTAATAAGTCAAAGACATTATTTATATCATTATAAAAATGTTTTGGATATGTATGAAGCATATTGGACCTAAGGTAAGGGATAATTATTCCAATCTCATTCTTATCCGAGATTGTTTATTCGTAAGTATTTACTGGGGTTATGATTATTATCAATGACCATATGTTCTCAAATTTTTTTCATAAAATGTTTACTTTTTTCCCATGTATTTTTAAAGTCATTTTTACCATTTTCTACTTTTACCACATCATATGGAAGAAATCTTTCTTTTACGAGGTATTTTTTGACTTTTCTAGCAAAAGTAAGAGAATAATGCTTTTTTAACTTATACGGCAAGAATGGATTTTTACAGTTTTATAAATCCTTATTTTCATGAATCTTCCTCCAAAGGATTTCATGACTATTTTCAAAAAAAATCTATTTCTTTTAAAATATCATGTAATTTTGTGAAAATAAAATGATTTTTGAAGAAGAAAGGATATTTTCCTCAAGAATTAATTTCCAATGTTTTGTCAAAACTATTTTCCATCTAAGATGAAATTATTTAGTATAATTATGTTTCAAGTATAATTTCTCAATGATTTACATGGTATCAATTTTCTTATGATGAAATTATATCCATTTTTTATATGGATTATGAAATGATGGAATGATGTTTATGAATCACAATTTATTCTTTGGGTTATGATGAATGATTTATGATTGTTTTGTGTCACACATAAGAATGGTTTCATTATGAGATGGGTGATACCTATATCTCCCTCCAATGCATTGGGTAAAGATTTATATCTCATGATATAGACATGGCTGGAACATCAAGTAAATCCGGTTCAGTAATACCGGGCTGGAACAGCAAGTAAACCCGGTTCAGTAAGGGTCTTTTCCCACTAAGATGGTCTTAGCAAAAATTCCTTTGCTACTATGGAAATCATTACAGGTTCTTAATGGATTCCACAATTACATGTTTTATTCCCATGATATTTTATCATGATTAATGTTTCTTTATGATCTATGCCTTATGTACTACCATGTTTTATGTCATTGCTCATGATTATGATGTTTAAACTTTATGTTCATGTTTTTATGTTCAAATGTATATGGTTTGTTTTATTTTCTCCATGATTACTCATAATGAGCATTTGAGATTACCCTTTATATTTTTTCTTTTCCTCAGGTTATAAAGAAAGGTTTTAGGTATGAAAGAAAAAGGGGAAGATCTTTATGGGAGATGTTGAAAATCTTTCACCACGATTAGAAGATTATTTTTCCAACTTTCCAAAGACACTAAACTATTACGGTCCTTGTGTGTCTTTTTTTCTTATGTATTATGTATTCCGAAAAAAGTAATGTAATTTCCATGTACGTCAAGCTCAGGGTCTCTACAACGAGCCATTCAAAAACTCTTGAATCAGGCCACCGAGAGCATAAAACATGCCTCTCGCCTAAGAGAGGGGCAATCGATGATATTTTCCTGCCTCCCCGGAAGGGATTGATTCAACAAAGAACTCGGAACCAAACCCAGTTCACCCCCGAATGGGGGCACGCATGATCAGGTAGGTAGAGATAGCTGTAGCCGCTGCTGAAATCAAGGGTCAACCCCAGCCTGTAGGGTTGGGGTCATTTTTGGCATCAAATGCCCCCGTAAGACCAATAAAAATAGGAACAGACTCAATGTCCAAGGAATGGAGCCAACCCCATCTCTCAGGGCTGGGGGCATTATTACCCCCTCAAAAACAACCTCCCCCATGAGAATTAGTATTCTCTCATTTATGGAGGACAGTTATAAGAGGAGGTTCCCATCTTATCCCGTCATTTGGATCATCATCCCCTCCGAGAGGAAGGCACACCATGAGGTCGCATCAAAGAACTCTCCACATCACCCTTCGTCAAGAAGTATTATGGAAATCCCAGGACACAAAAGGGAAGGCCAGCAGAAGACACAGGATATCCTCTTCCCATTTGGAGGATGTCATCTTCTCCGCCCTGTGATATGCATCTATCAACATCATAGAGGTTATCCCCAAGGGTGATACGAAAGATACTTCAGATCTGGATGGATCAGGAGACTATAGTTCCGGTCAGGCTGTGACTCACAACGAACCACTAGGTGTGCACACCCGCAACCAGAGGGCCGCCTTAAATATGGCAATCCTTCAAGACAACCCTCCTCCACCTACCCAGGGAGATTACAATAGGGATAATAATAAAGGATTGGTTACCCTTAACCCACCTCCTTCTCTCGACAAAAATGAGCCACTCATGCTCGAAGAGAGATTCGCTTGACAAGAATAGGAGATGGAAGAATTGTGGCGGCTTAATGTCGAGCTACTCTAGAGGAACCACCTTATTGAAAGTGCATCGCCAGAGGAGCCGCATCATGTACTCCCAGCAAGTGCACCTCAAAGGCTAAGGTTTGCCCCGACACATGAAATATGGTTAGGGCTCCCATCCAACGAGTCGCCCGGCCCGTCCAACTACGTAAACATAGATTCGGATGAATACAAAGACTTCCATCCACTTAGGAAGCATCCAGAGTGAGTACATATGAACCCTCTAAAGGTTCCACAAATGGCACAGAAACACCTGGTGCCAGCCAATCCAGATCTTCATGCAATGCCTCGACCTACGACTGCCCAAGAACGGGCCCAACATGAAGTAAAACTGGGTCTCACTAACACAATCGAGGCACTAAAAGCTCAATTTGAAGCAATGGAAGGGCGACGCGCTTAGATACAGCAAGAGAAGAAACCCTACCCAGATTAGATAACCAACACGCCACCTCCGTCCAACTTTGGGAGCCCTGTATTCCCTATCTTCAATGGATCAGGTGATTCGGAACAACAATTGATGCACTACGCATCCTATTGCGACCATAGGATGGGAACCCTGGAACAACAGGAAGTAGTGAAACTCAGATGCTTCTTACAGACCCTGCAAGGATCTGCCTTCGTTTGGTATACGTGTCTACCAGCGCAGTCAATAAAAATATGGGAAGTCCTTCGGCAGTAGTTCCTGTTCCACTTCAGCTCAACATTGCCTAAGACAACGGTCAATGATCTCATGAACTGCAAGCAGAGGGAGAACGAGAGGGTCTCAGATTTCATCGCTTGATGGAAAGGTCTGACGTATTCTCTGAACATGCCAATGCCTCAAGATGAGATGCTAGCCATATGCATCGATAATCTTCGAGACGTGTTGCGAACACCGCTCATACTAGTGGAGTGCACCACTGGCTTCTGCCATCTCTCGGACATCACCAAGAGAAGTGAGGAATCCCTACAGCGGACTAATTTGAAGTCCTGAATAGCCTCATAGGCTCTAGCAAAAGGAGCCCCTAGAGCTGAAGCATCCCCTGTCACACTCAAGTCGGCCCCTATGCCCGCTCCACAGCTCATGCCTCCACCGAATCGTCAAGGGCGTCCTGCATATCAGCGGCTCCCTCCACCTAAACGGGACGATCAGTGAGTACCGAAGCAGAACCAGTTTGAGGAACGAATACAAAAAGTATACTCATTCCGGGATGATCATGTCTGCAGCTACTTCATTACTACCATGAACTGCCACTTGCTCTGCCTTCCAGAGCCGAGGAAACCTGAAGAGGGTGGCCGCGATGACCGGCCATATTACTTCCCCTACCATCGAATGTTAGGGCATAGTATCTGAAAATGCTTTGTCTTCAAAGACCTCCTGCAATGGATGGTAGACTATGTAGAGGTCGAGTTGGGACCACCCCCAGTACATGTGGCATGTATCTCTACAACTGACTCCGAAAAAGAATAAGGGTGGCAGATAGTCAACAGCAAGAAGGGGAAGAAATTTGATAGCTGGGTGACTCGGAAGACTATCAACTGAGCCCAGGGCATACTCGGAGCTCAACTTCACCAGCCGGTGTTTCCACCAATAGCCCTTGAAGCCGCAGAGTCGACAGTATCAGCCTCACAAACTTCCACGAGCCGGTCATCCAGGCGTAGTTGACAGAGGAGGAAACAATCGCCAGAGGAGCAGTCCATGATGGGGCCAATGTTAGTCCCAACCATGTTAGATTATATGCCCTCAAATTTGGCGCCACAGGCACCGAACCACCAAACAGAACCATCATGGACAACTGACTAGGTTGACCTATCATAGGATGAAGAGCCAATCTTTGGTTCAATTAACATCATTCATCTTATGGAATCATTACCTGATGAAGGGTATGGTTACGAACCCGAGTTCCCTGCACGAGGAGCTGGGAGAAGGAATCACAGGGGTAGGGGATACTAGGGGAGGTGCAGCCGCAGCCGAAACCAACCCTACGGTTGGACCCCGGCCCAAACCATTAATATCACAGAAACCCATGGGAGAGCCCTTCAATGGAATCAGCAGGAGAATGAATGCCCCTGCACCTCCACAAGCAGCCACCATGGCCCTGTTGTTCTGTGATACCCACCAGAGGAGGAACAAGTTTCTGGCCGCCTAGTGCACACAAACAGACCGGTCAGGCCAAGTCCCCAAAACATGGGAACGACATCGATGTCTGACCCCACGACCGACCCCTCCTCATAAAATTCTCCTGCCCCTAAATGACCCATTAAGACTCTCCCACCAACGGAGAAGCGTCAGCCACTGGAGCAGAAATATGATATCCTTATGTAGATGGCATCGGTACCAGCCAAGCTATCGATCCTGGAAGCCATGAGTCTGTCGACAGACCATAGGGAGGCACACATAGAAGATTTGATCAGCCCCCATTAGTTTCAAGCCAAGGTAGATGCCATTGAGATTTACCGAACAAAGACTAACCCAGCTAAATGGAATGCAGTGATTTTCTTCACTGATCAGGATGAAGATGCCATCATACAAGGACACATCAGGCCACTATATGTGTCCGGCACACTGAGTGGTATTGAGATCCGGAAAGACTTTATAGAAAATGGATCCGGAGTTAACCTCCTTCCCCTATGGACACTCCGTATGTTGGGCTAAAGTGAGTACGACCTAATTCCCTCAACCACAAATATGGTGGGTTACGACAAGAGTGAACAGAAACCAGTGGGACAAATTAAGCTAAAGACCCATTTTGGTGACTTGTTAGCCTACAAGGAATTCCTGGTGGTCCGGTAGAGCACAACATTCAATGCCCTGCTGGGAAGGTCGTGGATCCATAAGGACATGGTCGTTCCTTCATCCTACCACCAGTGTATCAAGTACTTCGTCAATGGACAAATTGGAACATTGCACACCGACAAGGCCCTTTTTGAGATCTTCGAGTCACATTACATTGATGCCGGGTTCTATGAGAAAAAGAAAAAGAAGCCTTTGGTCGATGGTGTCAACTGGGTCCCTGCTCCAAATAGCCTGGAGATGGTTCCTGATGACCCCCTCAGGCATCTTGTCGGAGATTATGTCCTTCCCATCAACCAAGTTGAGAGTAAGAGTTTAAGTATGGATATGCACTCAGATTTCCTCATGACTACAGCCACGACGGCCGAGCACGACAATGTGAGAACATCCGCCAACCCTCGGCCTGGGGAGGAATACTCAAGAGAGGATGCCCACGATGTGTCTCCCTCAAACCCCCGAGAACTCGTGTCAGGAACTCTATACTCGCAGGATCAAGAAGATAAGGAGTTTGGATAAGAATACTAGGAAGATCTCGGGGACACACCTCTTATATTTGAGGAGGGTATCTCCACCACGGTGTATGAACTCAGGGAAATAAACCTGGGTACCGAGGAAGATCTGAGGCCCACTCTCATTAGTGCAGCCATGTCCCCCATGGAGCATGAGTTATATACCTCTTTCCTGAGGCAACATCGGGATGTTTTTCCTGGAATTATACAGAAATTCCAGGACTCGATCCCGAAGTAGTGACGCATCACCTGGGTCTTTCAGAAGACCATTGTGGCTATAAATAGGCCGCCAGAAGGATGCATCCCTCACATACCGCCAAAATAGAGGCTGAATTCGATAAGCTCATTAAAGAAAGCTTCATTCGAGAGGTCCAAAACCCCATTTGGTTGGACAACATCATCCCTATCATGAAAAAGAATGGAATAATCCGTGTCTGCATCGATTTCAGAGATCTCAATCGGCATTTCCCGAATGATGACTTCCCAGTTCCAATCACCGAGTTGTTAATTGATGGAACGGCTGGGTATGAGGCTCTGTCCTTCATTGATGTCTATTCTAGCTATAACCAAATCCGGATGGCCAAAGAAGACGAAGAATCCACTGCCTTCAGGGCCCCTCAAGGGGTATTTTGTTATAGGGTCATGCCATTTGGTCTCAAGAATGATGGTGCCACTTATCAGTGTGCCATGCATCGGATCTTCAAACCGTTCCTGGGGAAATTCGTTGAATGTTATGTGGATGACCTAGTGGTCAACTCCAGATAGCGCTCAGATCACCTGTCAGACCTTGAGACTATCTTCAACAAACATTGACAATATGGATTAAAGATGAACCCCTTGAAATGGGCATTCGGGGTTACCTCAGGGAAATTCTGTGGCTTCATCATACACCATCGTGGCATCGAAGTTGACCTTGAGAAGAAAAAGGCTATTCTCATCCTACAACATCCCCAAAATCTCAACGAGTTGAGGGAATTCCAAGGACACCTAGCCTATATCAGGCGGTTCATAGCCAACCTGGAAGGAAATTGTTTTCCCTTCACAAGGTTAATGAAGAAGGGGGTCATGCACCAATGGATTAATGACTGCCAAGAGGCATTCAACAACTTGAATAAGTACCTCGTAAGACCACCGGTGATCATACCCCTTGTTTAAGGAAGACCTCTCATCTTGTAAGTGACAGCCTTAGAGTGATCACTGGGAGCCTTCCTCGCTCAAAAGAACGATGTGGGAAGTGAAACTGTCTCTATTACCTCAACCGAATAATGATTGAAGCCGAGACTCGATACTCAAATATCGAGATGAACTCTTTGGCCTTGGTCTTCACAGTTCAAAAGTTGCGACATTATTTTCAGTATCATGAAGTCCATTTGATCTTGCGGTGTAACCCGCTCAAGTACATCATTAGTGGCCAAGGCTAACCGGACGCCTATCCCGATGGGCGGTCATCCTGCAACAGTTTGACGTTCGGTTTGTGCCTCAGAAAGCCATCAAGGGTCAGGCATTAGCAGAATTTCTCAAAGAACACCCTTTGACAGGGACCACTGCACCAAACACCAAGCTACCTGATGAAGATATCTTCTCAGTTCGAGAGGAGATCCCAGCATGAGAAATGTACTTCAACGGCGCATCCCGAAGCCCAACCTGGGAGAGGATGGATGATACTAGATTCAACAAAGTGGGTTTGGTAATAGTACTCGTGTCCCTAGAAAAGTTAGTCTTACCATATTTCTTCCTCCTAACAGAAGGATGTACAAAAAATGAAGCGGAATATCATGTTCTCATTGCAGTCCTGGAACTCACACTCAAGGCACAAATACAACACCTTTAGGTAAAAGGTGACACAGAACTGGTCATCAAGTAAGTCAATGGTGACTATGCTATTAAAAAGGAGGAGATGATCCCCTAGTTTGACCATGTCCGAGGGTTAATGGTGGAATTATCTATATAACCAACATTGACCTATATTAACCGGGATCAGAACGCTCAGGCTGATGCATTAGCCAACGCGACCACAACCATAGTTGACCCAGGCCGGGATGAAACAGTTATCAGTATTGCTCACCGTCGAATGGTATTACCATTTTTCCAAGCCAAGACAGAAGAAATCAATGAAGTCAGTCGTTTCCCTGAGCCATATGCTCTGGACACCGACTGGATGACCCCCATTGCAAACTACCTTCAATGTGGAGAACTTCCATTAGACAGTGCTGAACGACAAGAAAATACGGATAAGGGAAATCAACACTGTCCAATATGGTGGAATGGGTCAGCAAGAGGTCCTCTACAAATGAGGCCTCGATGGAATTATCCTCAGATGCATTGATGGAGAAGAAACCACTTCTATAATTAATGAAGTACATGCAGGGGCATGTGGAGCATATCAACTAGGGACCAAGCTTTCCCATCAGGTTCGAAGGCTTGGGTACTACTGGCCTACAGTGGCACAAGAATGCGAGCATTTTACCGCAAAATGCCACTCATGCCAGATTCATGCCAAATTCATACACCAACCCCCAAAGTTAATTCATCAAGACATGTACTCCTGGCCATTTTCCATCTGGGTGATGGATGTCGTGGGGACATATCCTCCCGCCACAGCCAAACAGTTGAAGTATATCCCCACAGCAACTGACTTCTTTTCCAAATGGACAGAATCCATACCCATCAAAGAAGTCGGGTGAGAAATATTTTCAGCTTTGTGAAGACCCATATCATCACCAGATTTGGTGTCCCTCATACCATACTGATGGAAAACGGAACCAACTTCTGCTCTGCTGAAATGGAGAAACTATACCGCGAATATGGTACAAAGCATGCCACTCATCCTGCTACCATGTAGCATCCAACAGACAGATAGAGGCTTTCAACAAGACCATGTCCAACATTTTCCAGAAAATGGTGGACGTAGACAAGATGTAATGGCTGAATAAACTCCTCCATGCATTGTGGGATTATCGAATCACAATCTGCACCACAACTCGGGCCACCCCGTTCTCGTTGGTGTATGGCACAGAGGCGGTCTTGCCAATTGAACTCCAACTTCCCTCACTATGTGTTTCCATATGTGATCAATTGTCCAATGATGACAAGTCAATAGAGAAACTAGGTGAATTGGAATAGCTAGACGAGAAGCGGCTTCACACATTGCACCATCTAGAAGTCTACCAGAATCGGATTGCATGAGCCTTCAATAAAAAGGTCTGTCTCCGGTCTTTCTTGGAAGGAGAATTGTTATTGGTCCTTCGGACCCCAATGATACCTGGAAAGAAGCTTCCAAAGTTAGAGCCCAAATGGGAGGGACCATACGTTGTACAAAAGGTCTACTCCAATGAAGCATATACCTTGATCTCTATGGATGGACAATTTACAACCGCTCCTACAAATGTGAGATTCCTAAAGAAGTATTTCACATAGAAACCGAAAGTGGAAGACGTCTTTACCACACGATGTTAAACTGGACGGAAGTCATCCTCACCGCACGACGTCAAACTGTGAAGACCCCCCTTTTCCTTTCATGTTGGGTTACCTACGTCCTTACCGCACGACGTTAAACTTCATGGAGTTTGTCCGAGATGCATGACATTAAAACTGCCAAGCAACCAACGGTCCAAACTCTACGACCTTAAACTAGGAGTATCATGTCCTCACTGCATGATGTTAAACTGCATGGAGTATGTCCTCACCGCATGACATTAAACTGCATGGAATCTAATAATACCCCTCATCCAAACCACATGACGTTAAACTGTACAGATTTAAGAGAACTACGTTTAGCGTGATTCCTGCCCTCGCAGGATATGTAGTGACGCCAGGGTTCCCCATCTTGGCCAAGCCCCTTGAATAAAAGTTAAAAATTCCTTCTTCCCCTCGTGTATGGACCTGACCTGCATAGGGTGTATCCCTCATCCTCACCGCACGATGTTAGAACTGCACGGACAAGGATTTTTAACAATGCCCCTTCCCCCCTGTACGGACCAGCCCTACACGGGGTGAACTTATTTCAAAGAACTAAATACGTATTGATTCCTGCTTTTGCAGGATACGTAGTGACGCCAGGATTCCCCGTCCTGGCCCAGCCACTTCCAAATAAAATAAAATAAACGTTAGAAAATGTCCCCTTCCCCCCGTGTATAGACCATCCCTACATGAGGTGTACTTCTTATAAAGAACTACGTGCAGCTTGATTCCTGTCCTCGCAGGATACGTAGTGATGCCATGGTTCCCCATCTTAGCCCAACCCCCTGAATAAAAGTTAAAAATGTCTTCTTCTTCCCATGTACAAATCAGACCTGCATGGGGTGTATCTCTTATCCTTACCGCACGACTTAAAACTGCACAGATAGCATGATTTAAAAATGATCCCTTTTCCCCGTGTATGGGATAGACCTGCATGGGGTGTATTTTTGCGTCCTTGCCACATGACGTTAAAATGAAAGGACAATAATGTTAATAATTCCCCCCTTCCCCCATGTACAGACCAGAACTTCATGGGGTTTATACTTCTTCCTTACCGCATGATGATAAACTGCATGGACTTTGTCCTCACTGAATGACGTTAAACTGCACAAATGTTTTCCTTACCACATGAAAATAAACTGCACAGACTTCATCGCGACCCACCCAAGTCACATGGCAATATGAGATGGAGATACTCCTTGCCCATTTGGATGCATCCTCTCCATACATCAGACTCCATGACCTGGAAAATTATGGATCTTCATAACCACTCACGGCCATCGAAAGTGGAAAGTCATAGACACGTGGACACCATTGCATGAATATGCATACCGTGCCCTCAGTGGATTTGCATAATGATAGCCCATGTCTCGTCTACCAAAGGCATGAATTACACAGGCGAAACTCTTCCAAACATCATACACTTACTGGCCTCAGAGCGCCCATACCACACCTCATGATCCAGAAGTTTATGGAGAAGTGGTTTACAAGTTCATTCCCCTTTTCACATCTATGTGTTTCTAGGGTATCCCTATCTGGCTAGCCTATGTGTCTGCGTGTGGTTCACATAGCGACATGCATCAACGAACATCAAGCCATGACTAGGCTAATTTTACACAACAGACAATTGCAGTGAAGATGTTTCTTGTATACTCGGACACCATTATCCCCACGTACTGAACTCTGCACTATGAGCGATCGTGGATCCTCATAACCATTCGTGGCCATCGGAAGTGGAAAGTCATAGACCCGAAGACACCTTTGTAGGAATATGCATACCATGCCCTCAGTGGCTCTGCATAATGATAGCTCGTGGCTCGTCCATCAAAGGAACGATTTCCCCGGGCAGTACTCTTCCAAGCTTTGTACACTTACCGGCCTCAGAGCCCCCACACCACATCTCCTGATTCGGGGAAAACTCACAGTTACGGTTTACAACCTTCATCCCCCACCTATTTATAAGTATATCAGAATATATTGACCCAGTTATCCTTCGTGTGATTGTAGCAATAGTCACTCTGTGGTCCAAGCTCTATGACAGCTAAACTAGGAGTACCTATTCCTTACTGCATGATGTTAAACTACATGGATTAAAGGTACACCCCTGCACACAAAGTAAATTAGTGCAGGGAGCTCTCTAAGCTTTAATGGCAATCATGGTCGAGTAGGCCCAACATGTTCAGACATTTCCTTTCCCAATGACAGACCTCATGGCCCAGATAATTACGGATCTTCATAACCATTCATGGCCATATTAAGTGGAAAGTCATCGACCTGAGGACACATTTTTACGAATATTCATACCATGCCCTCAGCGGCTCTGCATAATGATAGCCCCTAGCTCATCCACCAAAGGAAGGATTTCCTCAGGCGACACTCTTCCTAGCTCTGTATGCCTACCGGCCTCAGAGCCCCCATATCATCTCTCCTGATCCAAGAAGCCCTAGAACCCTGATTTACACCATCAAACCCCCTCCACGTCTTTGATATGCCAGGATACTCTGGCCCAGTTACATCCTAATCAAGAGCAGCCTTTTTAACTTCGTCCTTACAACGTGATGTCAAATGGCACGAATCACATCTTGGCCACTTGGTGTAAGGAAACAAAGACCAAGCATTAAACATCCATGGGAATTCCTCTAACAACAAGCATTTTCACTAGTTTAATAATGCTCCACGTCCTTACTGCACGACGTTAAACTACACAGTTAATCATCCTTGCTGCACGACGTCAAACTACAAAGCATTGTCATGGAATCTAAAAATACCACTTGTCCTCCCCGCCTGATGTTAAAATTCACAAAATCCTTTAATAATTCTCTTCGTCCTTACCGAATGATGCTAAACTGCACTGTCAAACACACCACGGGTTCATTAAGGAACATAGGCTTTTCTCTGTCCTTAAGTGCACGGGTCAGAACAGCACAAGTCACCGTCTCACACCCGCGTGAGAAGGGATTACTTCACCCATTCTTAGGAATTCTAGTCTAGATGTTTCCCCCGTATCCATACACCCTCTCATCATAAACTATACTCTGCACTCAGAAAAAGCCGAACTCTCATAAGCCACCACTGGTGGTCCCAAATATCAACTTCCCTGAAGTTGCTTGGAAATCAGGGGAATAAAATCATTGACCAAAGGACACCTTTTCATTAATATTCATACCATGCCCTCAGTGGCTCTGAATATTGATAGCCCCTGGCCCGTCTACCAAAGGCATGATTTCCTAAAGCAATGCTTCTCTCTGTATGCCTCTTGGCCCCTGAGCCCCCATGTCTATCCTAGGATTCGAAAACCCTCTGAGTTGCAGTCTACCAACCTCTTTCACGAACCTGCCTGAATTTGGTGGAACGTCTTTGAAAAGATTACAAAGAACCAGGAGAAGTCATTCCATTTTAAATGAGGTCCTAGCTGCATGACTTTAAACTGCACCGAGCCTCACCCATCCCTTATGCTAACTAGACGTGTAGGGAAGTGGTCTCCCGACCACACATTTGATTAGTACGGATATTCCCAAAAACCATTCATATGTCACACTCCCCTTATGATCCACCCATGGTGGTTTTTATAATTTTCCATGCCACCCATGGTGGTTTCCATAAGCAAGACTTTCATGAAGTCCTATGGCCATCAGAAATGGAGATTCATTGACTTACGGAAACCTTTTCACGACTATGCATACCACGCCCTCAGTGGATCTGCATATTGATCGCCCCTAGCCCACCTACCAGAGGAAATATTTCCTTAGGTGGTGCTCCTAATACCTCTGTACGCCGATGTGGCTCCCATGCCTATAGACATGCCCTGCATGTTGTTCAAATGTGAACATGTTTTCCCCCATGTGTGCCTTAAGAGTATTGAGCCATCTTTTAATCATCCAAACCTTATTGGGGCCCTTGCACCACCATTATAGTCTAAGCTATTCGACCTAAAACATCAGTGAAGATATTCTTGAAGGCATGACTTTAAACCTCCCAAGAAAGGAGGAACAAAGCCGGTTTGGTCGAAAACCTGAAAAGGGAAACCTAAGAAATAGTCGGGCCATTCCCGCTGGGTCCACACTAAATGGGCCCAGGAGAAATCAGGGTATTAAAAGAAAGAGACAAAAAATTTGTGGGTATTTCCTATAAAACCCTAGCAATAGTCGAACTATGCTTTCTGGACCCCATGGTCTAGGAAAAAGTTAGAGTTTTTTTTCCCGAGTTATGAACAATTCTGATTCAGGGAATTTTTATTTACACAAAAAATTTTCTAAGTAACAACCAAATTTCACAGCAAAAAGTGATTGAAAGAAACTGTATTTTGATCGAACAAAAAGGGAGGACATCCACAAGCTGGGGTCTCAACCTCACAAAAAAAAAGAAGGGGGAGAAGGGTAAGTAAAATAGAGGGTACAAGAGTGGGTCCGATTGTTATAAAGGAGCCTAACTCGCTCTCTCCATCAGATCAGTGACCGTGCGATGAAGGTCGTTGCGAGACCGTTCCAACACGACCTTCTCCCTGGCCTCATCCTCAGCCACTGGACGAGTATGCCCCACTATTGTTTGGAGATCATTGATTCCTTTTCTAGTTTCTTCGAGACGACCGGTTACAGCTGAAAACTGACTCCTCAACATCACTACCTGTTCTTCATATCCACGCAACTTGGAGGATAGAACGTATACCTGATCTCGAGAGGTCACCTCCTATGCCATCAGCTGATGGAGTTGTATCGTGGATTCCTCTAGGGCTCGAGTCCCGCAATGAGAAGTAGCGAAGCGAGCGACTTTGCATTTACTAGTGGAAGCTTCCTCATAAGCCATGAAAACTTGTCAAGCAAGAGAATGGAACTGCTGATAGTCAAAGCCACCCGACCCCAAACCCAGGAAGAGGTATCGAAGAGCTTCGGTCTTAGATTCCATCTCCGCAAGAGGAGTTTCGGCAACAATCTTGAAAATCCGAGGCCCGACCCACTTGCACACCTCCCAGTGGTCCGCCATGACACGAGGATATTTGGAATCCTCACCAGATAAAAAGAGAACAAAATTTGGCATTGCAACTAGCGTAGGCAGGTGCTCCCTAGAAGACGGTTCTGAAGCTGGAATGGTTGGCGCATCTAACCCCGGTTCAGGCTTGGGGATCAAGTTGCTAAGCCCGGTATCGACTGGAAAAACATCCGGGATTGTCTCATTGGGACCCGGAACCACAAGGTCGTCCACATCCATGTCCAAGAAGGATGAACCCGCCTGAACTTTGGGCACCATAAGAATGGGAGAGGAAAATCCCTTGATCCTCTTTGACCGACGATCCATCAATCGATCCTCCCCTAAAGCTGATTGGGAAGGTGCTTTAGACGCGACGGCTACAGTACCTCCTGATTTGGGAACTTTCCGAATGGCCATCCCTAGGATTCCATCGGGATAGTATTTTTCCCACACCTTTGCATACTCCATGGAAATTCCAGCAGCCGCCTCCACGACAGGCAGGGGAATGCTTGGGTCAGATCCCTCCAATGTCAGCATCAGCCACCATTGATAATGTGTGGTCGGGTGCAGTCCTCGAGCCTGAGGGGGGGGGGGGGAAGGAAATCTTGGACTTCCGTGCACCCAAAATGATGAGAAAAATGATACGGTACATACAGCTCTAACAGAGAAACCCCGTCAATCCACGCGGACAGAAATCCATCCCGTAGAGAGTTCATGTAAGAGCGCTCCTCAAGGATCCCATGTCAATTTTCAGCTATGATTCCATAAGGGGAGGGGTAGGGAGTGAAAGGAAACTGGGAAATGTCTCTTGGATGCTCGAAGACTTCATTAGGGCTAAGGGATTTTAGGATAACTCCATCTATATCAAGCATGGTAGGCCGAAAAGTAGGAAGCTGGATGACTGTGTTCTGATGATACTCATAGCAATGACAATGATCCAATGCATAGCCATACAAAAATTGAAATGTCCCACTCAGATGGAAGGGTGAACTGCCCTTCTACATTTGACCCAGCAGTTCATAAATACGAGCCAATGTGGGAACATCCGAATTCACCAGGCGGCCCTATGCCAGCTCAACTTTCATATGAAATTTTTGTTAAATTCTAATTTTTTTATTCGTTCTTTAATCAAATTTAAATTAAAATACTTTGAAAAATTAATCAAATTCATTTAGTGTTTCATTTTCTTAAATATTTTGGAATAAATAAAGATTAACTAGAGATGCCAGCGGAAAGTCCAAAATATTTGGCTGGTAAAACTGGGTTACACGACGTATATCTAGAGTACAAGTTGTGTACCCAAGAACATTTTTCCTAGAAGCACTGATCAGTTAATTACATGTGGTTCCTTTACTTCCCACTATGTCTTGACTGGGCCAACATAACATTCAAAAAACGTGGTATGTAGATTGTAGCTAGCGTGTACATGCTATGTATTCTAACCAGGTTATCATACCAAGGCACATAGTGTATGGATAGAATACATGGCTTCTGAGGTACAAGACCTGTACCAAAAATTTACACTCCTTGTGGTCTCCCATTAATGAGAAAAATTGAAAATTACTTCAAATAAATAATTAAATCATTACAAACTTATTTTATTGATTGGCACACCAATGTGTGTTTTACAAATTAATAATGGTTTTAAAAAACATAAAATTCTCAATTAATTTATTTTCATTAATATTTCATTATTGTTTATTTTGTTTTTCTGTGAATATCATAAATGATGGTTATCTCTAATTAAGATAAAATTACCATCAAGATGAAAGAGTATTAATTAATTAATGCATGCATGTTTATCTTATTAATAAATAACTAATAAATAAATAAATACTAGATGGTTACTTTTTCGTATTTATTGCATGTATGACTAATCCTGAGCTTGACCATGGCATGTGTATTTGTTGGTATACACTAAATTTAATATATTTCATGTGTTTGAAATTATATAATATTAAATTAAATGATGGCCTTTGATTCATCCCCCTTCTTTTATTATATTGGATCAATGTCTCCAAGGATATTTATGTAATCCACTTTAACCAATCCTTTGGTTATCCTCTCCTGCAAGTGAGTAATAAATTTTTGTAATTAATGAAGCATCTTAAGGGAATGAAGGTTATTCAAGATAGAACCATTATGATATCAACTCAAATATACATATATATACAGGTTGAATGTTGTCACTCATTTAAAGGATTGAAAATTGAGTTATTCCCCAAGGTTATTGGTTGACATAATGTCTAACCATTATAACAACTGTTATATATGATCTTGATTAGGTCATTTACATTATTAATTTAATTCAATGTATGAATTAGTTTTTTTATGTACACAATACCGTAGTCACATAAATGAATGAATTAATATTAAAATATGGAAATTAAATAAAAGAATTATGCATACATGTTTTACCCAACATAGTTAGTTAATTATGTAATATATACATAATATTAACAAGACATGTAAAGGAAAAAAAAAGATAAAATTTATGCACCAATTAATTAAAACCCTTCAACCTATTATTATATCAGACTAATAATTTCAATAATTTATTTGGAATGAAACCATATAAATAGGTGTTGTACATTGACATGTTCTGGACATTTAAATTTATCAGGGAAATGTCAAGAGAGTTTTCGGTTGACTTAACTGAAGATGAATTGATTTTAATGGAAAAGGTATGTTCAATACAAAATTTGAGGAAAGTATTGGGGAAATCAAAATTAGAGTTTTAGGATAGGGTAATCCACTCAATGTATCATGGCATTATATGCCAACAATTTACAAGAACACCTATATAAATTACATTCATATGGTTTTTATAGAGAATGTTTAATTCAGTAAAAAAATTATTGGGAATCCTTTCAACTAGAATATTATAGAAACATAAAATTCAATGTTCAGTGATTAGGGATATTGGGACTTGATAATATAGTTGGATATTCACTAAATTTAATTTATTTATTTATATTTTCTCACATTATATTTAATCATGAAATTTATTAAAAATATGATCATTTAATTATAGAATTAATTGTAAAGTTCCTCATCTACAATATCCCTACAATAAATATTGGAGAAACAAAACCTCATATGCGGCTATAACTTCTAGGAGTATTTTAGATGCCTTCAAGTTGTGTTACACTGTAGATATAAATCTTATATGCAATAATAATTAATGGGAGATCCTCTTGTTAAAGAGAATATTGATAAAGAGTTCCTTATCTATGAAAAACACTTGAGCGATGTGGTTGACATTCAATGTGGGATGATTTCATCGATTAATAATGAAATAATGATAAATCAAAAAATCATGGATTCATATTGAATTTTGGAGAACTTCTATGGTCTATTCCAAGAAATTATAAACAAGAACAATTTTATATTTAAATGGAGCATTTTCAAAACATGCTTAGATAGGGTTCTCTCGCTAGGATTAATGTATTTAAACTCATTGAATATGTTGGGAACCTTGAGTTTCATAGGATTAAACTCCCTAATCAATTGGGAACTACTCTCACAATGACATCAGTCCCTCATATTTTCTGTAGTTTTTTATAAATTTCAATATGAACAACATTGAGATCTCTCAACTAGATCTTCCCACTCTTCTTATCCATGTTGATAAGGATATCAAGTGTAAAAATCCTTTAATCCTTATGGTGAAAAAAATAGAAAGGGTGGTTGATATATCTAATTACAAATATTCTTCACACATATTCATGAAGAGGAAGATCAAGGGGCAAGAAAGCGTATAGGATTTTTTCTATTTCACATGTGGTAAGAATGGTCACTGGAAGAAAAATTGCACTCATATGAAGAGGCAAGGTGAAACATCAAGTGGTTTTGTAATTGAGTCAAATTTATTTGTTGCATCAAATTGGGCATTAGATAATGCCTGTGGTTTACACATATGTATTGAAATATAAGTACCAAGTGGATTCAGAAAGATTGATTGAGGCAAGGTAGACCAGTGAGGAGACATTATAAATAAACTTATTGTCATAGTTATCGAGGGCTACCACCTTACATTGAAAAATCAAATGATCTTTATTTTAGATGGTTATTATTATATGCATTTATTTACAAAAAAACATAATCTATATATACAAACTATATAGAATGAATTTATTTTCATATTTGGAAATAATTTTTTATTATTTTATAAATATATCATTTGTTTTGGAATGAATTTTTTTAATAATTGTCTTTATGTGATGAATTACCCAAACCAACTATGATAATTGATAATGAAGTTACATCACTTGACTTATACCACACCAAAATTTAGAATCACTATCCATGTTATGTAAATGAAAAACACATGACTATATTTCAACAATATGGATATTTAGATTCTTTTGAACTAAAACCACATGGTGTATATCACACATGATTACCATGAAAAATGAACAATGTCCCATTTAGTTGAAATGGTGAAAGGGATAAGGATCTTTTTTAATTAGTTCATATTTATGTGTATGGACCATTTCATATTTATCCAAGGGGTGAGTTGTAGAGACCCGAAGCTTGACGTACATGAATATTACATTACTTTTGCGGAATACTTAGTACATAAGAAAAACAAACACACAAGGACCATAATAGTTTATTGTCTTTGGAAACTCATAATAAAATCTTCTAATCGTGGTGAAAGATCTTCAACATCTCACAATAAAGATCTTACCCTTTTTATTCTTACCTAAATCCTTTCTTTATATCCTGGGGAAAAGAAAACATAAAAGGTTGAGCTCAAATACTCAGTAAGGGTAAACAAAATAAATATTAATCACATCATATTCATAAGAACATATCTTTTTGAAATCATAACCTGCAAAAGAGATCATGATTTCATAACATGGGATAAATCATAGTGGTGAAATGTAATCCCAATAATCATAACATAAAAAATGAAACTTTGTGGCATACACACATAATCATAGAGAATCATTTCTTATTAGTCAAGACTCATTTCCAAGACTATCTTAGTGGACAAAGTCCCTTTCTGAACCGAGTTCACCCCTGGTTTCAGTCCTATTTCACTGAACTGGTATAACCTACCGTACCAGCCATGTCTATCTCATGAGATATAAAATCATTACCCAATGCATAAGAGGGAGATATAAGTCCCACCCATCTCATAATGATACCATTCTTATGTGTGCCACAAAATCATAAATCATACATCATTACATAACCCATGTAATAAAAATGGGATTCTTAAACAACATGACATCATAAAACAATTCATATATGATAAAGGAATTCATGAAAATAATTACATCACAACATAATCAAATAAATTTAATAATATGGATAGAAATAGAACCCTATATTATCTTAGATGTAAAATAATTTTGATAAAACACTTGAACTCCATTCTTGAGGAAAATATCCTTTCTACTTCAAAAACATTTTTCTTTTATTAACAAGTCATACAATTTTAAACTAAAATATGTTGATTAAAAATAAACTTTAAAACTTGTAAAGGAAGCTTCTTGGATATAATGTTTTAAAAATCCATTCATTCCATATAAGTTAAAAAAACATTCTTCTCGTACTTTTGTCGGAATAGTCAAAAAGTACCTCGTACGAAAAACGAAAAAATATTCCTTTCATATCTTTTACTAAAAACTCACCGAAGGGTAAAATTGGATAATAAATATTTTAGAAGTATATAAATATCAAATATTGAGGAAACATGGATGTGGATGATAAAATACACCCCAGTAAATTCCAAAGTACAAACAATCTCGGATAAAAATGAGATTGTGATATTTCTCTTACCTTAGGTCCGATTTGCCTCGTAAGTGTCCGAACCTCCTTTATAATGATTTAAATAATGTTATTGACTTATTATAGAATCATAATTATTGTTATGATATCATATATGGTCATATTCTTAGTTTCTTGGTAGTAATATTTCATTGCTACTTGTTATTCGGGTGTTTATAACGTTTTATTCTTATGCGTGTTTTGTCGAATAAATTCTTATTATTCTATTTAGTTTATAGATACATCATTTCCAGAATGGTATTAATGTACTATATATCATATTTATTCATTCAATTAATTTATATAATCTTTATGCAATGAAGATCATGTAGAACGAACCACATCACATCGTGGAGACGATATTCCGTACGTATGCACGAGCGATGATATCATTCCCATGATCGTGGAATTGTATTGGAGTGTATGTATACTGTTTCAGAATAAATATCACTTTATAATAGTCATATATAGTCATTATTACACCATTATACCCATCCAAGTAAGGTGGTGGTGGAAAATAGATTACACCACGGCGTGGAGACAGTATTCCGTACGTACGCACGCGCGGTGATTTCTTTTTCCGTAGGATGGATAGATGGTGAAATAGGGTTTTTTCATACTTATTATAACATATCAGTATATGAGTGATACTGATGTTATTAATTCATAATGAAACAACTAAAGAAGAATAATTCGAAGAAGAAATAAAGATGAAAGAATCGGTAATAGACATTACCTCTTCTTTGATGTGATTCTTTGAGACCATCTTTTAGGGCACTAAAACTGGTTTTTGAAGAAGACTAGGACCTCTAAGATGTCTCTAGGGAAGTGCAGAGGTGAAAGTGGCAGGGTTTGGCCGAGCGTGAAGGCTCAAAGTGGTGTGAGGAAGAGAGGGAGGAGGTGCCCTTTTATAAGGGAGGAGAGGGACACCTTTGGAATAACTAAAAATATTAATTTATTATAAAGTCCAGTTCAGTTTTAAATAGCTCCAAATTGATTTATTTCGAGTCTAAGGTGGGTATTGGTCGACAAAATCTCATCCAATAGAATTTAGACAATTTTAGGTTCCTATTTTAACCTTATCATGTAGATTTAACATTAAGTTAAATAATTTTACTTTTACCGTGTCTTCTTGTGTTCTTATACTATAAGGTTAATAAACTTACTATATCAAGCCAAAAGAACCCCAAGTTGTTTATTATTAATATATATAACCTTACCTAAGTCATTTGGATGAACCTTATATTTTAAGGAATAAAATAACAATTAATAATATAATATTTGTTTTAAAAACTATTTTATGTCAATTTGGACACTATTTAGTAATTGATTTTTGTGAAAATCATAACAGAATGATAAGTTCGAAAAAAGTTAATTAAATCAATACTAACATGTCATATTAACCTATAAAATAATTTAATTCATAAAAAGTCTTAAATTACATTTATTTGGGTATTTATAACATCAATTATGTCAATATTTCATTAATAAGACAATTACTATATCATCTTTGTGTCATAATAAATGATAATTATTTAATCCTTAAAAATTCTAAATAAATTCCTATGATGTAGATAATTGTATTAGATTTCTGGAGACTATTCATGTTCGAAGTTTAATGAAGTGTATCACAAAACTAAAATTATTATACATATAAGATTTTAGAAAGTGACATGTTGTCACATTCTTTGATTTTAATAATAAGTAATTAGTTTCATGATCAAAAGTCCATTAAATGAATATAATCCCACCCTTATGTGATATGGGTCGACTTTTAGTCATCCAATAGGATTTTGACATGTGTTAGGGTAATTTTATAATATTATATTTACCCTTAATTACCCGATTTACCTTTAACTATGGTAAATAAAATTTACCGTAGTTACTATTCATAATTCCCAAAAATAAAAAGTAGATTATTAACATAATTTGGATCCACTGATTCCAAATAAGGAATCCATTTTTCCAAATTCAATACACAGAAGTTTCATAAATTAAATTAAAATTAATCCCGTTGTCGAAAGAAAAAGGGTTTTTCTTTAAAACATTGCAAAAGATTGAATTGATTTATCCTACGAATTAAAGGTAGAATAAATGCTAATGACATATATTATATTAAATGGTAAAAATATATTATATTTATACTTTAAAACCATTCAATATTATAATTTAACCATATAAATTATTGCGATGAAAAAAGTGGTTTTTAATTAAAATATAGCGTGTTTTTACTATTTATCAAAATATGAAACTTACCAGAATAATATGAAAAATTTATCCAAAGTAAATTTTTATTTCATGATTCCCAAGAGGAATTTTATTTTTTAAAATTGAACTTATAAACATGTCAAAAACTAGATTTAATGTTGGTACTCCATCAAAAGGAGGCAAAACTGCATTTTTTTGAAAAATACTTTTTTTACCCGAAAAATTTATTTTGTTCTTATATCATGTTTTAGAAAATGTGTAAGACGAATAATAATTTTATAAGATTCAAAATTTAGTTAATACTATTCATAATGGCTAGTTCATAATAATATTATAATAATATATCATTGTTTAGTAAAACCTGGTATTGCGTTCAACACACGCTATCGAGGAAGGTCGTGATTGCGTGTAATGCAAGCCAAGTCAGGGTTCCGTGCTGTGGAAGAATCCTTCGTTGTTTCGTATAACATAATCCAACCATATTTCATTTATAAATTGAATATATATATATATATATATATATACTCAATGTTGCGTAGAATAACTATTATCAAAATTGCGTGTAACACAATCCAAGAAAAGTGTTGCGTATACTGCAAGCTAATTCAGTGTTACGTATAGCGCAAGGTAATCTTGGTGTAGCATACAACACAAGACATTTATGAAATTAAAAAAATATTTTTCATAAAATCTCGGGGTGTTACATTCTACCCCCCTTAAAATGAATTTCTCCCTCGAAATTTGTCGGGGTTATAAATGGTTTACTATTCTAAAGTTTGTTTAATAAAAACTCACATCGGAAAAATGATTACCAAAACATGGATTTAAAAACTAAAGTATGAAATGTAAAGGTTACCCAAATTAACTCATCATTGGGTTTCCACGTAAGAGAACGTAGGTGAAAATATGGATATGGAAGAAAAATCTAACCATCAAGTTCTGATGGAGTGTGGTAGAGAACATGGCTATGAAAAAGCCAACAATCACAAAGCTATTGATTGGTGATGATCTAAGGTACCATCTGATTCATCGGATATAAGGGAACTAGGACAACATTATTTGTTTTCAAGATCTTTTCCTTAAAGTTTATGAATTAAAATTAATAGTTGCATGATTTTGGTACAATCCTACTATTGTTCGTGAATTGAACAATTTCCCCTTCATCCCTTAAATAATTGAAGTTTAATTTTTTATTTGTGATGTGTTAGTAGATCATGTGATATAATTATGGGTCATTCCATCTCTTTCAAACAAAAGGTTAGAAAAAGATATAAGCCCATCTTATGGTTAGATTAATCATATATGGTTCCAAAAATGAACTTATACTTCTTATATCATACTGCTTAATAAAATAAAACTAGTTTCTACTAACTAGGGACTTCCTGTAGGCCAGTGGTAGGCGATAAAGGCCAGTCGCACTTCGGTTGTGGGTTCGATTCCCACATCCTTTTCCGACGCGATGGGCTTTCACCCGTACTACAGGTTGTCCTTTTTCTAAAACTATATTACAATAACATCTCATCAATAATATCTAAAAAACATCTCTCCTTAAACAATACAAACTTATGTCCAACATAATCCATTCCAATCTTTAGGCTTATCCATAATACTGTAGTCCACTCTCATAATATAGTGAAAACGATTACCAGATATTTAATACCATCGTTGATCCCCATATATCATAAGATATGTCCTGTCGGTCACATTCCAAACATTCGAAGGCCTTAATCATTTATTCTCTTGAAAAATGAATACACATTTAACCTTAGTGAAAACATGAATGCAGTTAAAAGTTAACACTTTCCACATACCAAAATCCTTAAAATTCTTTATACTCAAACCATGATATCACTTAGTCCTTATATCAATCATGTGCTCAGGAATACTGTCAAAAATGTCATTTTCTTGTTTCCCCTTCATTATTCACATATTAGCTTTTTTTCCAAAAAATATATCAATCACTTTCCATGGTTACCGGTATAAAATTATTGAAGACCACAATAGACCAATACATAAACATTCCAATACTCAACATTATTTTGGAATCCCATTACATAAACACTTAATCATTCCACCACATAGTTGTCATATTCAACATCACCAATGGTGATCACATGTGACATCCCTTTGTCCTTTGCCTTATGTGGTTGCTCATGTCGATCATTACTAACCCTTGGATTAGGGCATTTATTAGCATAATGCCCCATTTCCTTGCACTTGAAGATTTGAAGTGTTGGTGGTGCGTTCTCTGCAGTCTTTTCTTTATTCACATCATTAGAAACCCTTTTTCCATTACTTCGACACTCAGCTGCTCGATGACCTTCTTTTCCACACTTAAAACATTTTCTTGTCCCTTTAAGACAATCTCCACCATGCTTCTTTCCACATTTTGGGCATAAGGAAACATTCATCTTTTTTTCACCATTATTCTGAGATTTCTCCTTGAACTCCATCTTTCGTTTCTTGTCAAAACTATGAGATGGATAAGTAACACCAACTTCCATTTCTACCTTGATAGAACAACGCACAATTTCTTCATAGCTACTGAAGTCTCTTATAGATAATTCCTTTCAATGACATGGTTTTAAGCCACTGATGAATCGATCAACTTTACTTTCAGTTTGGATGATAAAGCCAGATGAATAACTTGAAAGCCTTGTAAAATTCGCTTCGTATATACCAATAGATTCATCATCCTTTTTCTTTAGTTCAAGAAACTCCTTCTCTATCTTTTTTCAAAGAATACGAGGGATGTACTTATTGAAAAATAAGTTCTTTAACTCGTCCCATTCCATGGACTCAATTTCATCTCTTGGCCTCGTATTCTTGATAAGATTCCACCATTGATCAGCATCACCTTCCAAATGATATACTGCTAAGATGACTTTATCATGGTCAGAACATTGAAGAACTGAAAATATCTTTCAGTGGTAATGATCCATTATTCAGTAACATGTGGATCAGAAGACCCACTGAAAGAAGGTGGACGTTACCTCATGAAGGACTCAATAGAATATTGTTCCCCTCTCTGCTCATTTGGAAGTCCAAAATGATTCATAGCTTGTGTAAGTATAGCAATAAGATTTTTCACTCCATCTCCCATAACATTTGTTTGTTCAGGAGGACAATCATTGCATCGTCCATTACATTGATCAACATTGTTCCTTCAGGTTCCAGCCATTGTCTAAAACCCAAAAAGTATGGGGTGAGAGGCAAAAATCACGCTAGGGAAAACAACATAATAAAGTGGGAGTATCCTCAATATCTATCATCTTAGGTTAAATTCTATGATCGTTTCCGTAGTTCTAGGACTATACCTATACTTATCCTTAAGGACATCCCTAGACATACCATAGAAATATCTATAGGGATCTCACTAAATTTCTCGCATCCTAGTATCCAAAGGTTGACTAAACCTTTCCTCTAATACTAATTGTAGAGACCCAAAACTTGACGTACATTAATATTACATTACTTTTGTGGAATACTTAGTACATAAGAAAAACAAACACACAAGGACCGTAATAGTTTAGTGTCTTTGGAAACTCGGAATAAAATATTCTAATCATGGTGAAAGATCTTCAACATCTCCCAATAAATATCTTCACCTTTTTTTCTTACCTAAAACCTTTCTTTATATCCTGGGGAAAATAAAACATAAAAGGGGGAGCTCAACTGATCATTAAGGGTAAAAAAAATAAATATCAATCACATCATATTCATAAGAACATATCTTTTGGAAATCGTAACCTATAAAAGAGATCATGATTTCATAACATGGGATAAATCATAGTAGTGAAATGTAATCCCAATAATCATAAATTAAAACACGACACTTTTTGGAATACACACATAATCATAGAGAATCATTTCTTATTAGTCAAGAGTCATTTCCAAGACTATCTTAGTGGACAAAGTCCCTTTCTGAACCGAGTTCACCCCTCGTTTCATTCCTGTTTCACTGAACCGGTATAACCTACCGTTCCAGCCATGTCTATCTCATGAGATATAAAATATTTACCCAATGCATTGGAGGGAGATATAGGTCCCACCCATCTCATAATGATACCATTCTTATGTGTGCCACAAAATCATAAATCATACATCATTACATAACCCATGTAATAAAAATGGGATTCTTAAACAACATGACATCATAAAACAATTCATATAAGATAAAGGAATTCATAAAAATAATTTCATCACAACATAATCAAATCAATGTAATAATAGGGATAGAAATAGAACCCTATATTATCTTAGATGGAAAATAATTTTGATAAAACACTTGAACTCCATTCTTGAGGAAAATATCCTTTCTACTTCAAAAACATTTTTCCTTTGTTAACATGTCATACAATTTTAAACTAAAATAAGTTGATTAAAAATAAACATGAAAACTTTTAAAGGAAGCTTCTTGGAAATAATGTTTTAAAAATCCATTCATGCCGTATAAGTTAAAAAACATTCTTCTCGTACTTTTGTCAGAAAAGTCAAAAAGTACCTCGTACGAAAAACGACAAAAGATTCTTTTCATATCTTTTACTAAAAACTCACCAAAGGGTAAAATTGGATATTAACGATTTTTGAAGTATATTAATATCACATATTGAGGAAAAATGGATTTGGATGATAAAATACACCCCAGTAAATACCAAAGTACAAACAATCTCAGATAAAAATGAGATTGTGATATTTCCCTTACCTTAGGTCTGATTTGCCTCGTAAGTGTCCGAACCTCCTGTATAATGATTTAAATAATGTTATTGACTTATTATAGAATCATAATTATTTTTATGATATCATATATGGTCATATTCTTAGTTTCTTGGTAGTAATATTTCATTGCTACTTGTTATTCAGGTGTTTATAACTTTTTGTTCTTATGCGTGTTTTGTCGAATAAATTTTTATTCTTCTCTTTAGGTTATAGATAAATCATTTCCAGAATGGTATTAATGTACTATATATCATATTTATTCATTCAATTCATTTATATAATCATTATGCAATGAAGATCATGTAGAATGAATCACATCACATCATGGAGACGGTATTCCGTACGTACACATGAGTGATGATATCGTTCACATGATCGTGGAATTGTATTGGAGTGTATGTATACTATTTCATAATCAATATCACATTATAATAGTCATATATAGTCATTATTTACACAATTATACCCATCCAATTAAGGTGGTGGTGGAAAATAGATTACACCACGGCGTGGAGACGGCATTCCGTACGTACGCACGCACGATGATTTTTTTCCGTAGGATAGATAGATGGTTAAATAGGGTTGTTTCATACATATAATAACATATCAGTATATTAGAGATACTAATTTTATTACTTCATAATGAAACAACTAAATAAGAAGAAGTGGAAGAAGAAATAAAGATGAAAGAATCGGTAACGGACATTACCTCTTCTTTGAAGTGCTTCTTTGAGACCTTTTTGAGGGAACTAAAATTGGTGTTTTAAGAAGACCAGGACCTCTAGGATGTCTCTAGAGAAGTGGAGAGGAGAAATTGTCAGGGGTTGGCCGAGCTTGAATGCTCAATGTGGTGCGAGGAAGGGAGGGAGGAGGTGCCCTTTTATAAGGGATGAGAGGGACACCTTTGGAATAAATAAAAATATTATATTATTATAAAGTCAAGTTTGGTTTTAAATAGCTCAAAATTGATTTTTTTCGAGGCTAAGGTGGGGATGGGTCAAAATCCTCTCATACAATATAATTTAGACAAGTTTAGGTTCCTATTTTAACCTTATCATGTAGATTTAACATTAAGTTAAATAATTTTACTTTTACCGTGTCTTCTTGTGTTTTTATACTATAAGGTTAATAAACATACTATATCAAGCCAAAAGAACCCCAAGTTGTTTATTATTAATATATATAACCTTATCTTAGTCATTTTACCGATCCGTAGATTTTTAGGAATAAAATAACAATTATCAATATAATATTTTTTTTAAAAAGTATTTTATGTCAATTTTGACACTATTTAGTAATTTATTTTTTTGAAAATCATAACAGAATGATAAGTTCGAAAAAAGTTATTTAAATCAATACTAACATGTCATATTAACCTATAAAATTAGTTTAATTCATAAAAGGCTTTAAATTTCATTTATTTGGGTATTTATAACATCAATTATGTCAATATTTCATTAATAAGACAATTACTATATCATCTTTGTGTCATAATAAATGATAATTATTTAATCCCTGAAAATTCTAAATAAATTCCTATGATGTAGATAATTGTATTTGATTTCTGGAGACTATTCATGTTTTATGTTTCATGAAATTTATCACTAAATTAAAATTATTATACTTATAAGATTTAAGAAAGTGACATGTTGTCACATTCATTGGTTTTAATAATAATTAAATTATTTTCATGAAAAAAAGTCCATTAAATGAAACTAATCCGACCCTTAGGTGATATGGGTCGACTTTTAGTCATCCAATAGGATTTTGACATGTGTTAGTGTAATTTTATAATATTATATTTACCCTTAATTACCCGATTTATCTTTAACTATGGTAAATAAAATTTACCGTAGTTACTATTCATAATTCCCAAAAATAAAAAGTAGCTTATTAACATAATTTTGATCCACTGATTCCCAATATGGAATCCATTTTTCCAAATTCAATACACAAAAGTTGCAGAAATTAAATTAAAATTAATCCCGTTGTCGAAAGAAAACAGGTTTTTCTTTAAAACATTGCAAAAGATTGAATTGATTTATCCTACGAATTCAAGGTAGAATCAATGCTAATGACATACATTATATTAAATGGTAAAAAAATATTCGATTTATACTTTAAAACCATTCAATATTATAATTTAACCATATAAATTATTTCAATGAAAAAAGTTGTTTTGAATTAAAATATAGCGTGTTTTTACTATTAATCAAAATATGAAACTTACCAGAATAATATGAAAATTTTATCCAAAGTAAATTTTTATTTCATTATTCCAAATAGGAATTTTATATTGTCAAATTGAACTTATAAACATGTCAAAAATTAGATTTAACCTGGGTGCGCCATCAAAAGGTGGAAAAACTGCATTTTTTTGAAAAATACTTATTTTACCGAAAAATTTTATTTTGTTCTTATACCATGTTTTAGAAAATGTGTAAGACGAATAATAATTTTATAAGATTAAAAATTTTGTTAATACTATTCATAACGGCTACTTCATAATAACATTATAATAATATATCATTGTTTCGTAAAACCCGGTATTGCGTTCAACACACGCTATCGAAGAAGGTCGCGATTGCGTGTAATGCAAGCCAAGTCAAGGTTGCATGTTGTGCAAGAATCCTTCGTTGTTTCATATAACATAACCCCACCATATTTCATTTATACATTGAATATATATATATATACTCAATGTTTTGTTGAATAACTATTATCAAAATTGTGTGTAACACGATCCAAGAAAAGTGTTGCGTATACTGCAAGATAATACGGTGTTGCGTATAGCGCAAGGTAATCATTGTGTAGCATAAAACACAAGACATTAATGAAATTAAAAGAATATTTTTCATAAAATATTGGGGTGTTACATGAGTACTTATACTTCATATATTTTATTAAGTATTTTTTTTGATTGGGATATGTATACATAATATGGTATATGACATATTATTTTGGTAAATTCAGGGGATATAGAAATGGATTTGAAAACCATCTTGGTAAAACTATTAAGAAACTCTGCTCAGTCCATGGGGGAGAATGTATTAATCAATACTTTATTGATTATTTATTGGAGTTGTAGATATTGTCTCATCTTGTGCATCCTTATACACCTCACTAGAATAGTGTAGTCAAATAAGAAGAACCTCACCTGGATGGATATGGTTAGATCAATGACGATTCATGAGATTCTTCCATTATCCTTTTAGAGATACACAATAAAAACAACATTATACACACTAAACCAAATGAAAACTAATGAAACAGATGACATACCATAACAATTATGGAATGTAAAGTGACTTTTATTGTCATACATACATGTGTGGGGTTTTGAAGCATTTTTATGTCCTCTACAAGTAACGAACATTCACTCAAAGGGAAAATGTGTATCTCTATATGGTATATCAAAGAAACAAAGGGATACTACCTAAATAGTCATTTCGATAAAAAGGTTTTGGTTTACATACATACCAAATTTATTGTAGATAATCTTATCTCAAAAAAAGATAGTGGAAGTGAGATAGAATTTGATGAATTATAGGTTCAAGGCACCATAGATTTTGTATGGTTAACAATTCCACAAAGCCCCATGGAATAATAAATTATTATATAGACAAAATTATTATGTAGGATTTCTAGAGAGATTAGAGTACCCGAAAGGCATTGTTTTGTAGTTACCATGGATGGTGACTCATTATTATTTGACAATAATGATCCTATAACCTATGAAAAATAAGTACGTGGCATAGATGTTTCCATGTGGAAAGAGGTCATGAATTCTAAAATGGATTTCGTAAACCAAAACCAAGTTTGGATTTTTGTAAACCATTTAGTAGATGTAAATCATGTTGGTTAAAAATGAGTATTCAAGAAGTAACTATACATAGAATGATAAGTATGTACTTCTAAGGCATGACTAGTTATAAAAGGGTTTAAATAATATCGAGGTATTGACTATGATGAAAAATTTAACCAGTTACAATGATGAAATCTATCTTATTTATTCTTTCCATTAAATATTTTCATGATTATGATATTTGTAAAATGGATGTTAAAAAATCCTTCTTTAAAAGGATCCTCCAAAAAAATTTCTATATGACACAACTCTAAGGGATTGTGACTCAAAAGGATACCAACATGATATGAATGTTTCAAAGATACTTATCGGGATTAAATCAAGCATCCAGGTCATCAAGCATTCATTTTGATGAGGCCATAAAGGAATTTGGTTTCATAAATAATGAATGTGAGACATTTATCTATAAACATTGTAGTATGAGTGAATTAATTTTCTTAATAGTATCTATTGATGAAATATTACTCATTGAAAATATATTACGACTCTTACAGTCTATTTGGGTGTGGTTGAATAAATGATTCTATATAAAGGACATGGGAGATGAATCTTATATCCTCGGAATTAAGATCCAACATTATAGATCTAAGAGGTTACTCCATTTAATTAAATGTACACACAATGACTAGATTCTGAAAATATTTATTAAGGAATAATCCAAGAATGGATTGTCTCCTACATCAAATGGAATTCATCGTTCTAGGATATTTATCCTCAGAAACATGAGAAATGAAACCAAATGGAAATTATTCCACATGAATCAATTATTGTTCCATCCATGTATGTTATTCAATGTACTATACTTGATATTTCATATATATTAAGTTCAGTTCGAAGATAACATGGTGATCTAGGTGACAAACATTGGATGACAGTAAAGACTATCTTGAAGTATCTAAGGTGTAGTAACAGTATGTTCCTAGATTATGATAGAGTTGAGTAAATAGTCATAAAAGGATATAAAAATTCTACTTTCAAAACTAATAATGTTGGAATGAAGTCACAAATGGGGCACATATTCACATTATAAGGAGGTTTTGTGACTTTGAAGAGCTCAAAGAACATTGTGGTTGTATATTCTGTAGCATAAAATTTGTATATTATGGATTATGGGGTACCTATATAAATATTATGGATGCACAACATCGTCCAAGAACATTATGTGGTACCTTGAAGTAAAAAACAAAAGACACTCTATAGTGATAATACTAAAGTAGTGGATCTTGAAAAAAGGACATAGTTACATCAATGTACAGATAAAAAACTTTGGAAGTATCTTCACATGATTTTTTTGTCATATATTTAAAGCCTGAGTTATCAGTATTTTCATGGAAGACAATGTAGAGGATCCCTTGACAAACTCCTTCACTCATCAGAAACATGACTATCATGTGAGGTCTAGTAGCCTGAAGGTCATAAATAGTTAACTCTAGTCCATGTGTTATTTTATTGGATTTTTTGTCCTACGACGAACCATATATAATTTTGATACATGTATATTTGATGTATTGAATATTAATAAAACTTCTTATTACATATTGATCCTTGTTCTATATTAATCTAGAGTAATAATTTCATAGAGTATACTTCAAATTGATAAGGACGTAGATGCTCTTTTCTATCGTAAGAACCATGATGTGGTAAGTTGATATTATTAAATAGTGTTATTTGGTTGGATACTGTACTATTATGGGACACATATTACATATAATTTCATATGAGAGTACTCGTATGAAGATGAGATTTCGTCTGAGGATTCTTTCACTTGGGAATCTCTATGACAGAATATTATGAGAATAGACCTTCCACAAGTGATTCTGCATGTTTTGGTGTAACAATATTTTATGATCTTGGAGCATGTGTGATGATCCTTTGACTTTGATATTATTATTAATTCATGTTATAACTCATGAACTTATGTGTATTTCATAAACTATGATGATAACAGATCATGTTGATGTTGGATATGTTAGGTGCACTATGAGTGACATATCATTAATGGATAAGTAGTAGAAGGATATTACCTATACATATTTATTGAATCAGATAACTTTTACCTTTTATTAGAGTGGAAATATCTTCATAAATTCAATGGACATGGTGTAATGATATGTTTATTTCAGATAGTTAATGAAATATGTATCAAGCATATAGGTTGGTGACATAGATGTGAAACCTATTTGATAAGATATTCATACAAAGGGATTATATTACACAGTGAGCATTCGTACGAGGTTACCATCATTGTGACATTAAGTGCATTCTCATGGGATCCATGACAAATTTCTAGAATGTAATCATGTACTTTAGGTAAGCCCACCAAATACTTATGAGAAATAATCATAAAGGGTTACACACTATGGTCTTTTTTTCATCTTGATTAAATTATAATTGAATATAATTATTGGAATAAATATTATTCTCAAGACCAAGGAATAATTTTAATCATACGTTACTAATCACTAATATTCACAAGGTAATAAATAATTATTTCTTATTAATAAATAATTTATTTGATTACATGAATATATATATATATATATATAATATTTTCTTTAATGATTTTGAATACAAGATTTATTTTATATATTTAATTTTTAAAAAAATATTTAGTCACTAGACTTTGAATAAAATATTTATTTATGAATAAAATAAAAAAATAGTTTTTTAATAAATGATAAAATCATTTTAATGGACCACAACTTATTTTGGTGACAAATATTAATTAACAAGTCTGTTACATAATATTTTTTATTGTGCGTGTTGGGGTGTGCATTAAAATAATAATAATGATATTATTATTATGTGTAATGGGGTTTATTATAGGTTTTATAGGTTATATAATTTCCATCATGCAATGAAATAATATTTTAACCTAAACCATTAATCTATAAAAATATTTTTCTGTTTATTTTATATTTCTTGAAAATATTGAGAATATAGAATTGTTTCACATAATGAATTTTCAATCAACTCATCCTTCTCTCCTTCATTAAAGAACGAGAAGCACAAGACAGAATTTTTCATGACTACATAATGAGTGATTAATAAAGGACAAAACAAGAGACTTGAGTCATCACGCTGGTACCCAATGATCAAGTGGTGTTACTCAAAGATCATTAGAGAACATTTTGGTAACCTCTAGAGGGATTCTCTCACTGGATCCACACAATGTAAAGAAGGTAGTCTGAAATGGTCTTTTTAGACAATAAAAAATCATAAATAAAAAAGGTTCCTAAGCCTAGGTATTTATTTCTTGAAATATTAAATAAGTTAATAATAAATTTAAAAGGAAATTTCCCCTATTAGGGTTTTGGGAACTGACTATTTGAATAAATTTTATTATATTTCCGTCCACCACACACTTCTGCTACGCCATAACCAATCACACACACCCCTAATGGAGTCTGCATAGTGTGAGATAAATAGGATTAATAGGATCCCACATAGATATTCCATATCATGTCTCAGTGAAATAATTTCAATATGATCAATTGTAAATAAAATAGGAAATGATAATTAGTTAAATTGTATTATTTCTAAACCAAGGTAAATAGTTCCCCTTTTCATATGTTTTACAAAAAAAGTAAAAAAAATCAAATCATAATTTAAAACAACCATTTAAATAAATCATAGAATGTATCATATCATATCAAACCAGGAAAATAAAATCTAACACACAACGAAATATTTTCCAAGGAAAACATAGGGTCAAATTGGATTGGTCAATCATACTTTAATAACAATCATGACTATTGTAAACTCAAGTTCTTGTATCGCATATATCAAATTCATGGGATAATTGTAACACCAAATTAATTGAACCCTTACATAGTCAACCAAGTTCCAAGAAAAAATTTACATGATCTAGGAATGGAGGAGTAACATATAAAGTGAACCCCCTTACAATACCAATGGATGAGGTCTATCACTACACCTCCCACCAAAGTACCTAGGGCTCCCATGTTCAGATTATATTAAAATAATATAAATGGGATTTCACATTTATTAAAACTCCAACAAAAACTTTAATAATAAAATAATTCTTTCAAAACCAATTTCACAATTCATTTCACAATTCTTTGAAAAACAATTTTCGTTTAGAAAAACAAGAGGGAAACCTATATTTTCATTAAAACAATTTTTTCATAAAAATAAATCCATCAAGAATATGACTATTAATTTATTAATAATTTTTAAAATAAACCAATAGCATTCAAGGTTTATAAAAAATATGAGAGAGACATAACAACTTCCCTCGAACTTAGGCGGCACACCAACCACGGTGGGATCCACACACTCTGGAAGAAAAATAATGAAAGAAAAATGAATAGAGGCCCAACCATAGATTATAATATCTTAAAAACATGTTACATATGAAAATGGGATAATCATAGAATATATATCAACACATTTTTAAAGAACCTCTTATGTTTCCCCAAAACCAAAATGAGATCCAACCTATGAAATAGAATCACACAAGCGATCTAGTTGATATTAGAGTAGAACCATAACATGATCAATAGATCCAATAATAATAACCCAAGACCACTACAAATACCCAAAAAAATGAATTAAATTGGAATATATTGAACACACTTACCAAAAGGGGAGTAACCAAACAACCCGAAGATCAAAGAACCAAAAGGAGAAGCTCAAAAGAGGTGGATTCAACAAAAAATGCCTCGAATAGACCAAGTGTTCAAGAAAAAAAGAGGGTGAAGGTGAATGATAAAGGAGTTCGGTGATCAACACATATAATTTTCATGAACAGATATGATTCATGTTGTGAATCATTGATTAACTATGCAATCATTCATGATTACCTATATAAAAAAATTATTCACCTCAATATAAAATCTCAAAAACCACATTAATGATGTGAATAAAATTTTCACATCATTAAGAATTTTCACATCCTCAACCAGATCCTTGGATTCTATCGACAATTCATTCACATTATTAATGTATTATTCACATTGTGAACCATCTCATATATCATGAATTCAGCTTAAGCCCATTAGAAAAACCACATGATCGCCTCTAACACCATTCAAACCTGAAAAATAGACTCCTAAACATTAAATGTATAGTGCACCTTATCCTAGTGGATACAAATCTCTTCACTAAAAATAATTTATAATCAATTATTTTTCTCATTTCCCAAACAAGTGAATTTTTACCCGATGAATTCCATGAATTTCACATCTATGCTAGTGGAAATCAAAAGAATTCATAGATTTTAAAGACTTCAAATTATTTTCAAATGATGTTTGAGGGTACTTGATAATGAGTCACGAAAAATTAACAATTTTAGAAAAAATTAGGGGTTGGATCTTGAAACATTTTACTGAGAAATACCTATCCTAGTGTCTCACTCATATTATAACTCTTACACAAATAAAAGTTTTCTTTTCCTACTAGAAATTAAAATCTATTGTCCCTTAAAAAAATTGATTTTCTTATTTTCTATTTTTATTTTTTAAAAAACAAATTTATTTTTCCTATGAAAAACTCACATAAATATAATATAAAAATGGATAGTTAAAAATTATCTCCATAATCCCATGAAATTGAAATAATAAAAATTATTAAAGAAAAAATTTGTTAGGTAAGAATGGTAAAGAAGAAGATGTGGGGGGGGGGGGTGAATTGTGTTCCTTTAAAAACATTATTGAAACAATACACACCTCTTCAGATTAATGTGAATCATTGTTAACTCGTAAATATGAGTAATATGTGGAAAATATATATAAAAAAACAGTGGTGTATATTGTTTTTGGATACAGATATCCCAAAATCCACTCCAGCATCTATCTCTTCATAGATTTGGTTATTTTTCCTAGTAGGTCATTTTTCTAAGAACCTATATAACTGAATACAGGTATTTGACACCTTATAATCAAGGAATGTATAAGGAATTTTTGTTTTTATAGGGAACTAAAGTATCTATAGCTTAGTATGATTAATTAAAACTCTAACATGACTGAGTATGAGAGGTTGACAGTTTAATAGTAAATGGTTTGAGATTGAGAGGTTGAATATTTGATCAACTTATATTTTCAATAGCAACTGAAAAATGAAATGATCATCATTATATCACTACCTTAGAATATTATTTAACATAAAAAGGTTTTCATTAAATAGTTTTAGAGAAATACTAGTAAAATGATCAAATAAGAATGTCTCCAAAGTTGAGGTCTAAGAATTTCATTGTGGAACTATAAAAAAATGTTATCAATGAATTACATAAACATTAGAAACTGAGTCGATCAAAAAGATAGGAATAAAAAAAGTTAGGTCACAAAATTGTATCTCTAGGGTGTAATGAGACCTTATTATTTTTTTATACATATTTTTATATTCAAGAGAACAACATTTGATTATTTAACATGACAGATAAATTTCATCAGGGGATCTATCTTCAAAAATATAGCTTGATAAATCTTTAAAATTTACTTCAATGTCTTCAATTAAATAAGAAAAATCGCTTAGAAATATAAATGAATTAATCTATTGAGTACAAGCCTTTGAATTAGTCATTTAAGCAGTATTAAAGAGATATTTAATTCTGATGAGACCATTATAGAAAATATGAAAATAATACACAATTAAAAACACCATTGTTGGCCAAGCCAAATGTAGGGTTTCTCTATATAGTAACATACATAAAAAGTATGCTTGAAAGTATACATTTTGTTATAAAATTTTGGATGATGAAAAATATTTAATTTCCTCAAACATAGAATTTCTTCCAAAAGTAACGCTCCTGATCCATATGTTATCTTTAAAACATATGGTATGGATAGTGTTTCTATACCTCATATAAACACATCCAAAATACATATACTTTGGGAAATCAAATATCCTTCTATGTATTTAAGGATATAAAAAACTCCCAGATAAATTAATTATTCAAATTATTATTATCCTATAATTATCATTATGTAACATCATTATTAACATAGACATAGGTATTTGTGAGCATCAAAATAAAAACTAAATTAACATACTTTTGAACCATCATAAGAAAATAAAAATCCCCGTTTTTATCACAAAACCCAAAAAACAAATATTAATATAAAAATGAATAAGAAAGGAAATTTTAAAAATATGAGTATAAATAAATTTTAAGAAAACATTTCATTCATTAAAAAAAATATTTACAATTAAATTTCTCCAATATATATTATATTTTTTTACATATTTATTTTCATATATTTTTGATATTCCATCCTCAAAATTTTCATATTATTACAACACTTCCTATTTCTCCATATATTTTCCCGTAAATGACTTCCCCCTTTTTACATAAAAAATATAGTATGAAAAATAAAAAATGAAAATTGACATAGAAAAAATATATAGAAAAAATACATATACTAAGAGAGAAATAATTTCTTAAAAATAATTATATAAACATTTATGATTATAATTTGGTTAATCTATGATGGTGGAAAACAAACGAGGCTTTTGGAATGGTTAAACAGTTTATATTCACTATCCAAAATTTGAACACTTTTACTCACAGACGGCAAAAGTATTGACAAATGTTCTATTCTCCTTTGAAAATCGTTAGATCTTTTATCCATCAATGAAAATGAATTTTTTTAACTAATTTTTTTTATCTCTTTAACATATAACTTTTTAGTAGCATCACGTTTGAATTTTTCCATTGGACTTACCATATCCAGTTTAAACATATAAAAGTTCTCTTTAAATATAGAACTTTCTCACAAGCTCTACTACATTATTTAAATAGTATCAAAAAATGATTCTGAAATAGAATAGTTTAATATCTCTTTATAATATTGGATATAGCTTTTTATATGTTCTTTATACTTCACTAATTCTTTTTTTAGAAGATTAAAGATGAAATAATATTTAAAGAGAGTATTATCTCTTTAACAATTTGAGAAGATTAAAATTCTCATTCCTCAAAACCAATAATTTTAATATATTTTATATAATATATTTCTACAGAATCCTTTAAAAAAGAAACTGATTGTTCTCTAAAAATATCAGTCATTGAATCGGGAAAATAATTTCCTTTCTTTATATTTGGAGAATTATATTTCTCAGAACATGATTTCTCAGATCTCTTCATGCTGGTTGGATTAGATTCATCAGATTTATTTTGAAGGAGTTTATTTTTAATTAGGAATGAAAATGGTTTGAGAGATACTTTAAGAATAAATTATTTTATGAATGTGGATGAATAATTGTTTTATTTTGATGGCCTTTAGGTGAAATTTTGGATTCTTGAGCCAAAAGATAGTATAATCATTTCAGATTTTCCATTAGAAAATACAGTTTTATATAAGAAAAATGTTTTCAAATAATAAGATAATGTAATTGGATAACATTTCTGATAAAAATAAATTTTCAAAACATGTTCAATATAATGAAAAATTAAATCAAGAACAAGGATTTTCATCAAATAAACCTATCTTTCTTAATGTGGTTTTAAATTAATACAAAAAAGTACTACAAAATTTCCCTAACTTGAAACCCTTCCAAAAAATATTATTAATAAGATATATAAACAAAATATATAATTAATTAATGGAATTATTTTATACATATTATAATATTTTATCAGTTTTTCTATATATCCTAATATTCTATTAAATTAAATTTAAGTAGTATGCATTATGTAATAAAAATAGTTCATCAGAGTGAGTCACCAAATAAAATAATAAAGTGTGAAGAGATTAACTACATTAATTTAAGGTTAATTAAATATTGACCGAAAATGTAAAATATTTACATGTTTTGTCTTCATTCATGATATAATTAGTGTATTTAAATATAATATTAGGATAAAAAATGAAATAATTCATGTATTAATAGTTCCGGATCTAAATAAAATTCCATTAAAAATAATAAGAAATCAAAATACAATAATTTTTTTAAAAAAAATTTAAGTATCCACTTAATTATATAACAATTAATTATAGTGGAATATATCTTCAAAATATCAAAAACAATTTCCTTTTGGTACCCATATGCTTTTTGATTCGATAGTGTCATCATCTAAAGACTTAGGTAACCAAATCTAATTTTTAGTAAAGGATCCATAATTAATGTTTTTTAATTCTTCGTAAATAATAAACATCTTTGAAAATTAAAAATTGAGGTTTTCTAGAATATAATTCATTAAAATAGAATCCTTTTATTTCGTAATAAAAATATTAAAAAGTATATATGCTATTTATTTTAGTGCTCTTAAATCTAGGAACAAAATAATTTCTAAATAATTTGGTTTTTTCGATATTACTAATTGTCTAAAGTTTTATTTTATTATTAGATTTATTCTAACAAAGAATATTTTTTAAATATAATTATAATTTAATTTTCATGGTAGATAATTTTTTTACTGTACAAACTTCTTATAATAGTTCTGTAACATTATTTTCATGAAAAATAAAATAACATTTATATCTTAAATATAAATATAGATTTTTTTAATCCTTATTTAAGATTAAAATTAGTTCCATAATGTTTTAGTAGGTTTCTATGATCCTTTAAAAAAGACAATTGTTTTTTTCATGCATAAATTAATATTTGTTATGTTCATCAAAAGAAATTTTTTTTGGATCGTTATTTTGAGAGTAAGAAGTGTGTATCTTATCAAGATGATCCATAAGACCTATATTTATCCACTATATCATTTTTTCAAATTCAATTTGTTGTTATTAGGAATAAAAAAAATGTATTTTCATAACGAAAAACAAATCAATAGAGCTATATATCATATACCAATTTTTATGTCCAAATAGAAATTTAGATGATGCAAGAGTGGGTGAATTGATATCCTTTTAAAATTATAGAAATAATACTTCCTACTTAATATTAAATAAATTATTTCTATTTTTATTAAATACGAGTAAGTAGTGGAAAGTATATGAAGAAATAAATACCATGATATATAGTGGTTTTGAGAATTAAGATACCCTATTCCACTAAACCAAATTTCTCTGTTCACAAGCATAGTGATTTTCACTTGTTGCTACTTTTTCAAAGAACCAATACAACTGAGTATAGGTAGTTGACACATTAAAATAAATAATTATATAGGGCTCTTTTGTTCATTTATATTGAACCAAAATATCCATAGCTCAGTAAAAGAAGATGAAACTCTAACATGAATATGTATGAGTAATTTATAATTAGAAAGTAAATTGATTAGGATGAAGAGGTTGAATATAGGTTCTTCTCACAGTAGCATTAGATACTAAAAAACGAGATGCTCTTCATAAAAACATAGTAGAAGAATATTTTTCGACATAAAAAAATAAATCCTTAAACCTTAGTAGAGAAAAAACACGGAAAATGATCAAACAAATAATTCTCTAACGTATATCTCAGATTAGTTCATTGTCGAACATAATAAAAATATTATAAAATAAATAAATCCCCAGAAGCTGTTGATTTGATCAAACAGATAAGAATCAAAACATGTATGACCCTAAGTATATATTTGGGGGTGATGACACATTATTTTTTTAACGCACATATATATATATACATAATAAAAAAATCTAAGTATTTAACTGTCTGGTTTAATTCCTATAAATTAACTAGACTGAGAAACATCGCATGATAAATACTAAGTATTTTAATTAAAAACAATAAAATAAAGACATAACTACCATTTGAAATTGGAATGAATTAATATTTATAATACATTCCTTTGAATCAGTCTTTGAAAAAAATTTAATGATATATCTAGTATTAGTGATTCCTTTTTTGATAATGATGAAATTATACATAATTGGAAACTGATTTATTGACCAAATTAAATATCGTGGTTATATATGTAGTGATAAACTTAAAAAGTTAGATAGACAGTATACCATTTATTATAGAATTAGAGACAATAAATCATATGTTTTTTCCTCAGACATAGGCTTACATCCAAAAGTAGGGTTCCTAATCAATAATTTTATTCAATATATGGTGTACAGAAAGCATATGTTCTGTTTAAAACAAAGGGTGCATATAGTGTCTCCAAACATCTTATAAACACATCCAGAATACCTATAATTTTAGAAATCAAATATCAGTACAAAAATTTAAGGACTATAAATATTTCAAGGATAAATTTTTTTCCCAATAATGTAACGCCCCGGCCCCAGTTACCCAGAGTCAGTTCTTTAGTACATAACATTGGCATGATCACAAGAAAGATCAAATCTCGAAATACTGATTGGTTTAGTAGCCTTGGAAACACTAGATATATTCATAAGTCTTATATTACATCATTATAATAGAAACTACAACAAAATCTTTTCTTCATAGTCCACACTCATATCCCCATATACTATACCTGGAGGTCATCCATAAATTACTTCTTCACATCTTGGGAAAAATAAAACATAGAAAAGGGGTGAGCTCAAATACCCAGTAAGGATAACAATATAGCAGGAACTTTCATAAATAAGAATAAACATTTAAGGCAATGTATAACTAAAAAAAAGCCATTTAAAATTGAACTTCAACATAGTATGGAAAAAATAAAATGAAATAATTCCATTTACTTATTCACATTGATATTATACTAATAAAATAATCACATGCAATATCAGTGACCACTTTCATAATGATGGAATTCAAAATGCCAGACTATCATAACCACATAACCATGGCCTTGTGCCATGACTTCAAATAATATTTTTCCAAGGCCTTGTGCCAAGACACTAGTTTGTCTAATGAGACCTACCGATGCATCAAAGAGATATAGCGGGCTCCACCCGTCTCTTATTAAGTCCAATGCATTCCCATATGAAAAGGATTAAACATAACAAAAACATTCGTATTAAAACTAGCATAAGAAATGTAAATACATTATCCATAAACCATGAATGGTATAAAAATAACATATCCACAGTCAAAAATATCACAAAACCTTTAATACAATATAGATGTTTTTTATCATAATAAATCAACTTCAAATAAGCATAAAATATATCAACGGATGTTGACATAGATGAAATCAAAACTCTTTTTAGAGAATATCTATTTCTATTTTTTAAATAATTTAAGAGTCATATATTTATAGAATGAAACATATTCTTTGAAAATATTCTTATAAGCTTTTAAGGGAAGCTTCAACGATTTTATAATGGCAGAAAATAGCCGCACTCGCCGTATAAGTTAAAAAAACATATTAACCTTAATTCGGTCGAAAAGGTTAAAAAGGACCTTGTTCAGAAAATGACGGAAATATTCCTTTATAAACCACTTATAAAAGTCAAAAAAGGGTATAAATGACTTTAACCCATATTCTTGTAAATAGTAAAAATGTTTTGAAATTCATTTTTATGAATCTTGGATGTGAATGATAAAGAGATTCCAGTAGATTAATACGTATAAACAACCTCGGATAATGAAGATATTCCGAAATAAACCCTTACCTTGTACTTTTCCTTGGTTGGGGGAAGTTTAACCTACTATATAATGGTGAAATAATTGTTATTAAATTATACAAGAATCATTTACATTAATATGATATCATATATGATCTTTTAACATTGATTTGTTAATAATATCATAGTATTATCGTTGTTTCGGGTGTTAACTTACTCGTTTTCTTTTATATGTTTTGTTATGTAAGATGTGTTTGTCATGGATAGGTTGTATCTTATTCATATCTATAATGATATAAATTCCTTAAACATTATTTTTAAATCATAAAATGATAATTATACTTGAATGGATACGATGGAGAATGAATCTCATCGCGTTCGTGGAGACGGTAGTCCGTACGTACGCACGAGCGATAATATCATTATTTTGATATTAAAATAATATATAATTGGATGGTATATCATATATACAGAATCATTATAATGGTATATTTATTATTTACATGAATTACACATCATTATTTTACCCATCCAAATAATAATATATTGAATAACAATTACACCATGACGTGGAGACGGTAAGCCGTACGTACGCACGTATGGTGACATGTCATTAAAAGGATGGATAGAATACTGAATATGGTTGTACCATATTTATAATAATATTACAGTATAATGGAGATACTAGATTCATTATTTTATTATTGGACTAACAAAGAAAGAATAAGTTGAAGAAGAAATTAAATTTGAAAAAGGGTGGTGAAAACATTACCTCTTCTTCGGGTTCTTCCTTTTGATTTGATCAAAAGGGATCCTTAAGTTGGCTTTCTGTCTAAATGAAGGCATATAGGATTAAGTGAGGTAAGTTTAGAGAGTATTTTTGCAGAGTTTGGCCGATCCAAAAGGCATTGAAGGTGTGAATTAATGAGAAGGAGAAGTGCCCTTTTATAAGAGGGGTGAGGGGCACCTTTGGAGAAGCTAGAAATATTATTTTATAATAAATTCATATTCGGTTTCTAATTGCTCCAAAGTAGATAATTTAAAGGTTAAGGTGGGGATGGGTCGAAAACCACTCAACCAATAGAATTTAGACAGGTTTGGTTTACAATATTAACCTTACCTTTAAGTATTAACACTTAGTTAATTAGTTTCACTTTTACAATGTCACTTTGTATTTTTATATTATATAGTTAATAAACATACTATATACATCCAAGTGACACCCACGTGGTCCATAAATGAGACTCCTATCATGATATAAGTCTCTTGGCCGAACCTTAGATTTTTATGAATTTAATATCAATTAATAATAAAATATTTTTTTTAAAAACTCTTTTATGTAAATTTTGACACTATTCAATAATTGATTTTTGTGAAAATCATAACAGAATCATTACATCGAAAAAGTTAATTAAGTCAATCCAAACATGTCATATTAACCTATAAAATTAGTTCAATTCATAAAAATTCTCAAATTATTTTTATTTGGGTATTTATAATATCAACTATTTTAATTTTTTACTATTATCGTAATTACTACATCATCATTGTGTCATAAATAAATTAAATTATTCAATGTCTGAATATTACAAATAAAATATAATTATTTAGAAAATATTTTAATATTTCTAATTAATATTTAAAATCGAATTTATCTTATGTATAACCCTATATTAAAAATGTTTTAGTAAATAAACTATGATTTTAACACTTTTAACTCTTCTTTGAATTAAATAATATTAAATGTCCTAATCTAATCCAAGTGGACCTAAATGATAATATTTTATTCCTAAGGTTTTTTTGGCCAAGATAAACTTGTCCAATAGAATTAGGACATGTTTTAGGGTAATGTTAATATCATTTTTACCCTTAATTACCCTATTTACTTTTAATTGTGGTAAATAAAAGTAAAAAGTTACTATTCAAAAAAATTATTTTCATCACATTGAACCACATTTTACTCCATGATATTAACCGTGTCTCTCGGATTTTTGAAATTCCAATCACAGAAGCGGTAAAATTATGTTTTATGAAAAATTCAGTTTTTTAACTACCACTTAGTAGTTTCACTATTCATCAAAAATTGACATTTTTCAGAACAATGCCAAAATATCACCCTAAGATATAATTGGTATTTCGAATTCAAAAATGATGTCTATTTTAAAAAATATCAAACATATAAGTTGAATTAATTAATTTTATAATTAATTCCCACTGTCACAACAAATAGCCTGTTTTTAAGAAACAATATATATCAAAAGATTAACAATTGTTTATATCTAATTTCAAAGTGAATTTAATTATAATGAACACCATTGGATAAAATGGTAACAATATAATCTAATTATAATTTAAAACCACTAAATAATATAATTTGTCACTATAAATTTTTTTGATTAAAAAAGTAGTTTTTAAGTATTTTTCACAATTCATAAAAATTGGAAGTCCTCAGAAAAATACCAAAAATTCAACTTAGGATAATTTCGATATTCTGAATCCAAAAATGAACTCCATTTTGAAATCCAAAATATATATAATTTCAAAATATAGGTATTAGTATTCATAACGGCTAGTTTGATTGGTTGTGGTGTGTTAGAACCCGATGTTGCGTACAACACACACTATCACATTATTCAAAGAGAAACGTACCGTAGAAGCTTGGGTTGTTACATTCTCCTCTCCTTCAAATAATTTCATCCTCGAAATTTCTAGAATACTACCGCATGAAAAGACTCATGTGGTTATTCATCATAAGTTTCTCGGGTTCCCATGTTGCCTCTTCCATCTTATGGTTTCTCCACAAAACTTTTACCAGACGCGTCGTCCGATTTCTCATTACTTGTTCTCTCGTATCAAGAATCCTGATGGGCTCATCACAATAAGACAGATCGGGTTCCAGTTCTAATACCTCATAGGTGAGTACATGTGTTGGGTCATGCATGTATTTCCTCAACAGAGATATGTGGAACACATCGTGAACTTTGGAGAGACTTGGTGGCATTGCCAATCGGTAAGCTACATCCCCAATTCGTTCTAGAATTTCAAAAGGTCCGATGTAATTGGGACTAAATTTACTTTTCTTACCAAAATGTATGACTCCCTTCCATGGAGAGACCTTTAGGAAAACATGATCACCGACTTGAAATTCCAAATCCTTCCTTCGATTGTCGGCATATCACTTCTGCCTACTTTGAGCTTCATTGATGTGATTTTGGATTACCTTCACCTTTTCCATTGTTTCCTCCACCAGTTCTGGACCTACAAGTTTTCTTTCACCAACGTCATCCCAACAGGTTGGTGTGCGACATCTCTTCCCGTATAACGCTTAATATGGTGCCATCTGAATACTCGAATGGAAGCTATTGTTATAGGAAAATTCTACCAGAGGTAAATATTGATCCCACATACCCTGAAAGTCAAGTGAGCAGGATCTCAACATGTCTTCTATGGTTTGAATAGTTTGTTCTGATTGTCCATCTGTTTGAGGGTGGTAGGCAATGCTTAAATGAAGTTTAGTATCCAAGGATTTCAGAAGACGTTTCCAGAATCTTGAAGTAAAACGGGAATACGATCAGAAACAATCTATAGGGGTACTCCATGAAGTCTCACAACTTCATCAATATATAGTCTAGCTAGACGTTCCAGTGGTAGATCTTCTCTTATAGCAAGAAAATGTACTGACTTGGTAAGACGATCAACAATGACCCATATTGCATAGTTCCTTCTAGGAGTCTTTGGTAGCCCCATGACAAAGTCCATCGTAATATTGTCCCATTTCCACGCTGGTATGGGAAGAGGTTGCATGACTCCTCCAGGCTGTTGCCTTCCAGCTTTCACTTGTTGACAAACCATACATCTTGACACAAAATCAGTAATCTCCCTCTTCATGTTGTCCCACCAAAAATGTTCCTTCAAATATCTATACATTTTGGTGCTCCAAGGGTGTATAGGGAAATTGGATATATGAGAATCATCAAGAAATTCCCTTTTTAGATCAGTTATATCGGGAACACAAAGACTCTTCCCGAATTTCAAAATTCCTTCTTCATACACAAAGTCTGTCAATCTCCCATCATTCACAGCTTTAATCTTCTTTTGAAATTTTTCATCATCGGTCTGAGAACTCTTAACCCTTTTTAGTAAAGATGGTTTGACAACCATTTGAAAAAGAATTTATGTTTCACCTTCCCTGGTTATTCCCATGTCCATCTTCACTAGATCCATGAAAATTGGATCCCTTTCAATTCTCATATTGTTTAGAACACCATGATCTTTTTTGCTCAAAGCATCTTCCACCTTGTTTGCTTTCCTCGGGTGGTAGTGTATCGTACAATCATAATCCTTGAGTAATTCAAGCCATCTATGTTGCCTCATGTTTAGTTCTTTTTGTGAGAAAATATACATCAAACTCTTGTGATCTGTATAAATCTCACATTTTTCACCATAGAGGTAGTGCATCCATATCTTCAAAGCAAATATCACAGGTGCTAACTCGAGATCATGAGTAGGATTGTTTTGTTCATGAATTTTCAACTGTCATGATGCATAGGCAATAACCACATCATTCTGCATAAGGACACAACCAAGTCCTTTCTTCGATGCATCACTATAAATAACAAACCCATCATTCTTCGATGGTAGAGTCAATATAGGAGCATTGACTAATCTTTTCTTCAGTTCTTTGAAACATTATTCACACTCTTTTGTCCAAACATATTTAACCCCTTTACATGTGAGCTTCGTTAATGGGTTAGCCAATCGGGCAAAATTCTAAATGAAACGCCGATAATAACCTTCCAAACCAATAAAACTATGTACCTCAGTTATACTCATAGGTTCTTGCCATTCATTGATTGCCCTGGTCTTAGAAGGATCAACAAAGATTCCATCATTACAGACAATATGTCCAAGAAAAGAAATCTCCTGAAGCCAGAATTCACAATTGCTAAACTTCCCATATAATTCATGTCTTCTCAGAGTTTTCAGGATAATGCGCAAGTGATTTTCATGATCTTCGTAGCTTTTGGAATATACCAAGATATCATCAATAAATACCACCACAAATTCATCTAGATATTCCTTGAAAACTCTATTCATCAGATCCATGAATACAGAGGGTGCATTAGTCAATCCAAAAGGCATTACAGTAAACTCATAATGCCCAAACCTAGTTTGAAATGTTGTCTACAGAATGTCCTCCATCTTCACACACAACTGATGGTATCCAGATCGAAGTTAAATCTTTGAAAATTATTGAGCTCCATGCGGTTGGTCAAATAAATCATCAATGCGAGTTAGGGGATACTTGTTCTTTATTTTTATAGCATTGATCTCCCTGTAGTCGATACATAACCTCATAGATCCATCGTTCTTTTTAAGAAAAATAATAGTGTCTCCCCATGGAGAAAAACTAGGGGGAATAAATCCTTTATTACTCAATTCCTCTAGTTGTTTCTCTAGTTCAACTAATTCTACAGTGGCCATTCTATAAGGGGTCTTCGATATAGGCCTTGATCCAGGAATTAAATCAATGGAAAAATCAACTTCTCATTCTGGAGGATGTCCAGGTAAATCTTCCGGAAACACATCTACATATTAGTTCAAAATAGTTACATCCCTTATTTTAACATTCCTTTCCTCAATCACAATAATTTCATCCTCTTACTCCCCAATAATTGAATTTAGTTGAGCTACTGGGGGTGGATCTAGATAAGAATTATGTGGTGACGATTCTCCTCTAAATATAAGGTGTTCCTTGTCATCATCATCAAAAATCGTAACCTCTTTCTTCTTATAATAAATCTTCGCATCATAATCCAAAAGCCAATCCATACTGAGGATTATATCCAACTCAATCATAGGTATGACGATGATATCAATGGATAAACAACATTTATGTGCTCTATTGGGGACTAATTCACAAAACATTGTTGAAATGATACTTCCCTTATGAGTTTTAACTGAAAACTCCCTTGTTAAATCAAATTAGAAATATCTTACTTTCTTAGCAAATTGGGAAGATATGAAACAATGCGATGATCCAGAATCAAATAATGCATTTTCTAAACTTGAGGAAACCATTAAATTACCTGCCACCACGTCTTTCAGAGCTTCCACCTCATCAGTAGTGATAGCATAAGCTTGGCCTCGATCCCTTGGCCTTTTCTGAGGTAATTTCCCCTAACTCTTAGGACATTAATTTTCATAATGTCCCATCTCCCTGCAATTGTAGCATTGAACATTGGCACCTTTCTTATTCTATTTGCAATCACAATCTTGGTGGCCTTTTTCACCACACTTGTAAGAGACACCCATTCCCTTTAAGCAAGTACCGGGGTGTTTCTTCCCACATTTACCACAGGATGGATATCAACCTTTCCCTTCTTCCCCTAATTTCCATTCCCAGATTGATCAGCAAATATCTTCATCTCTTGCTTTACTTTAAATACATAAGACTTAGAGAATTTCTTTTTTTTTGTATTGATTGCACATGAGACAATGTCTTTGTACGACGAGAAGGATTGTGAGACTAATTCTTGACAGAGAAATGGTTTTAACCCATAAAATAAATGATCAATCTTAATTCTTGGGTTATGTATATAATCACCAGTATACCTTTCTAACCTTGTAAAGTTAGCCTCATACTTTGCGACATTCTCATCCTCCTTTTGTCTCAGACTCAGAAATTGCCTTTCCATATCTGCTCGATGGTCACGAGGAAAGTAATTTTCTAAAAACAAATCATTGAACTATCTCCATTACATATTTTATACTTCATTATCATACATCGTGTTTTGAATCAATGACCACCATTGATCAGCATCTCCAGTGAGGCGGTAAACTACCATGATAACTTTTTCCCTTTCACTAATCCCCAAAGCATGAAATATTTTCTCTGGGGAATTTATCCATTGCTCAGCTACTAAGGGATTTGTACTCCCATTGAATTTTGGTGGTTGATGTATCATGATGCGATCTAACATTGATCCTCCACGCTGCGGATCATGATACTCTATACGGGTAAGGTTATTATTCATAGCCTGAGTGAGTTGTCTCAGTATGGTGATTAGCTGATCGGTAGCAGTTTCATCACCAGCTCTACTATAATTATCATGATTAGGAGGGAAATCCGTACATGGAGTGCGTATATTGATACAATTTCCATTTATTCCACCAGGCATCATTTCTAAACAATTGCATAATCTAGATCAGTTTCGGAATCAACATACATAATTCCATACTTATAAAACACTTAACATAAATTGAACTATTTATGGATATAATCCATAATCATAAAAATGTTTTCTTTGAGTAATTATATACTCATAAACCCTTTATAATGATTTGTAATGAAAATGAGATTTATCCTAAGCATATCACCCAGGAGTGTCGTAACCAAGAGTGCAGCAAGGCCTGTTGTCGTGCACCAGTTCCCGTTCGAGTCTAGCTTAAAGCGGTGTTTTCGGGTTTTAACCCTAGGTACATCTGTTCCAGAGCCGCCTCTACCTACTCATATCCAGACAAGGATGTATTTCTCGGAAAACTCACAAAATATCTACAATACCAAAATTCTAGGAAGTTCTTCAATACCAATCCTCACAGTTCATCTTAGGTCTAAGTGCTCTAATCAGAGTTTATCTAAATCTAGCTTCCAAGGTTTGTACTAAACTTCCTCTGATACGAAATGTAACGCCCCGACCCAAGTAACCCAGAGTCGGTGCCTTATTACATAACATTGGCATGATCACAAGAAAGATCAAATCTCGAAAGATAGATTGGTTTAGTAGCTTTGGAAACACTAGATATATTCAGAAGTCTTACATTACATCATAAAAATGAAAACTACAACAACATCTTTTCTTCATATTCCACAATCATATCCCCACATACTATCCCTGGTGGTCATTCATAAATTACTTCTTTACATCCTGGGAAAAATAAAACATAGAAAAGGGGTGAGCTCAAATGACCAGTAAGGATAACAATATAGCGGAAACTTTCATAAATAAGAATAAACATTTAAGGCAATGTATAACTAAAAAAATCCTTTTAAACTTGAACTTCAACATAGTAAGGAAAAAATAAAATGAAATAATGCCATTTACTTATTCACATGGATATTCTACTAATAGAATAATCACATTCACTATCAGTAACCACATTCATAATGATGGAATGCATAATGCCAGACTATCATAACCACATAGCCAAGGCCTCGTGCCAAGACTACAAATAAGATTTTCCAAGGCCTTGTGCTAAGACACTGGTTTGTCTCATGAGACCTACCTATGCATCGAGGATCTATAGCGGGCTCCACCCGTCACTTATTAAGTCCAATGCATTCCCATATGAAAAGGTTTAAACATAACATAAACAGTCGTATTAAAACTAGCATACGAAATGTAAATACATCATCCATAAACCATGAATGGTATAAAAATAACACATCCATAGTCAAACATATCACAAAACCTTAAATACAATAGAGAAGTTTTGTATCATAATAAATCAACTTCAAATAAGCGTAAAATCCATAAAAGGATGTTGACATAGATGAAATCAAAACTCTTTTTAGAGAAATATCTCTTTCTATTTTTGAAATCATTTAAGAGTCATATATTAATAAACTGAAACATTTTCTTTGAAAATATTCTTATAAGATTTTAAGGGAATCTTCTACAATTTTATAAAGGCGGAAAATTGCCTCACCCGCCGTATAAGTTAAATAAACATTCTTAGTTTAATTCTATCGAAAAGGTTAAAAATGACCTTGTTTGGAAAACGACAGAAAGATTCCTTTATAAACCACTTATAAAAGCCAAACAAGGGTATAAATGACTTTAACCCATATTCTTTTAAATAGTAAAAATGTTTTGAAATACATTTTTATGAATCATGGATGTGAATGATAAAGAGATCCTAGTAGATTATTACATATAAATAACCTCAGATAATGAAGAGATTGTGAAATAAACCCTTACCTTGTACTTTTCCTTGGATGGGGGTAGGTTAAACTCTTGTATAATGGTGGAATAATTGTTATTAAATTATAATAGAATCATTTAAATTAATATGATATCATATATGATCTTTTAACATTGATTTGTTAATAATATCTTAGTATTATCGTTGTTTCGGGTGTTAACTTACTCGTTTTATTTTATATGTTTTGTTATGTAAGCCGTGTTTGTAATGGATAGGTTGTATCATATTCATATCCAGAATTATATCAAGTCCTTAAAAATTATTTTTAAATAATCAAATTATAATTATACTTGAATGGATACGATGGAGAATGAATCTCAACGCGTTCGTGGAGACGGTAGTCCGTACGTACACACGAGCGACACTATCATTCTTTTGATAATAAAATAATATATAATAGGATGGTGTATCATATATACAGAATCATTATCATGTTATATTTATTATTTAAATGAATTAGACATCATTATTGTACCCATCCAAATAATAATATATTGAATAACAATTAAACCACGACGTGGAGACGGTAAGCCGTATGTACGCACGTATGGTGACATGTCATTAAAAGGATGGATAGAATTATGAATATGGTTGTACCATATTTATAAAAATATTACAGTATATAGGAGATACTGGATTCATTATTTTATAATTGGAATAACAAAGAAAGAACAAGTTGAAGAAGAAATGAATTTGAAAAAGGGTGGTGAAAATATTACCTCTTCTTCGGGTTCTTACTTTTGATTTGATCAAAAGGGATCCTTAATATTGCTTTATAACTAGAGGAAGGCCTCTAGGATGAATCTAGGGAAGTTGAGAGAGTATTTGGGAAGAGTTTGGCCCAACAAAAGGGATTTGAAGGTGTGAATTAATGAGAAGGAGACGTGCCCTTTTATAACATGGGTGAAGGGCACCTTTGGAAAAGCTAGAAATATTATTTTATATTATATTAATATTCAGTTTCCAATGGCTCCAAAGTAGATTATTTAAAGGTTATGGTGGCGATGGGTCAAAAAACACTCAAAAAATAGAATTTAGATAGGTTTGGGTTACTATATTAACCTTATCTTTATGTATTAACTCTTAGTTAATTAGTTTCACTTTTACAATGTCACTTTGTATTTTTATATTATATAGTTAATAAACATACTATATACATCCTAGAGACCTCAAAGTGGTCCATTAATGATACAAATATCACTATATAAGTCCTTTGGCCGAACCATAGATTTTTATGAATTTAATATCAATTAATAATATAATATTTGTTTTAAAAACTCTTGTATGTCAATTTTGACACTATTCAATAATTGATATTTGTGAAAATCATATCAGGATTATTACTTCGAAAAAAGTTAATTAAGTCAATCCGAACATGTCATATTAACCTATAAAATTAGTGTAATTCATAAAAAGTCTCAAATTATATTTATTTGGGTATTTATAATATCAACTATTTTAATTTTTCAGTATTATTGTAATTAATTCATCATTATTGTGTCCTAAATAAATTAACTTATTTAATGTCTAAAAATTATAAATAAAATTTAATTATTCATTAAATCGTCTTATCTTTATAATTAATATTTAAAATCGAATTTATCTTATGTATAACCCTATATTAAAAATGCATTAGAAAATAAACTTTGATTTTAACTCTTTTAACTCTTCTTTGAATTAAATGATAATAAATGTCCTAATCTAATACAAGTGGACCTAAATGTCAATATTTTATTCCTAAAGTTGTTTTTGGTCGATATAAACTTGTCCAATAGAATTAGGACATGTGTTAGGGTAATATTAATATCATTTTTACCCTTAATTACCCTATTTACTTTTAACCGTGGTAAATAAATGTAAAAAGTTACTATAGACCAAAAATTATTTACATTTCATTGAACCAAATTTTACTCCTTGATATAAACCGTGTCTCTTGGATTTTCAAAATTCCAATCCCAGAAGTGGTAAAATTATGTTTTATGAAAAATTCAGTTTTTAACTACCACTTAGTAGTTTCACTATTCATCAAAAATTGAAGTTTTTCAGAACAATGCCAAAATTTCACCCTAATCTATAATTGATATTCCGAATTAAAAAATGATGTCTATTTTAAAAAATTCCTAACATATAAGTTTCATTAATTAATTTTATAATTAATTTTCGTTGTCACAACAAATAGCGTGTTTTTAAGAAACAATATATATCAAATAATTGGCAATTGTTTATGTCCAATTTCAAAGTGAAATTATTTATAATGAACCCCATTGGATAAAATGGTAAAAAAATATTCTAATTACACTTTAAAGCCACTAAATAATATAATTTATCACTATAAATTATTTTGATTAAGAAAGTAGTTTTTAATTATTTTTTACTATTCATAAATATTGGATGTTTTCAGAAAAATACCAAAAATTCAACTTAGGATAATTTCGATATTCTAAATCCAAAAATTAAGTCCATTTTGAAATATAAAATATATATAATTTCAAAAAGTAAGTATTACTATTCATAACAACTATTTTGATTGGTTGTGCTGTGTTAGAACTCGATGTTGTGTACAACACATGCTATCACATTATTTAAAGAGAAGCGTATCATAGAAGCTTGGGGTGTTACAAATAATTATTGTCATAAAATTCAATTAATGCAACTTCATTTTTAACATATATGATAGTTTTTATGAGAACAAAAATGAATAAAAAATTAATGAAATTATTGAATCAACACATTCTCAATAAAGTATACAAGTAGATAATACAATTTAGAATATCAAGTAAATTATGTCATATAAAAACTATCTAATTCTTAATTAAATGGATTACAAATTTCATAGATAACCCTAATGTTGAGATCTATCACCTAATAACCATAAAGGTACTCAATGTTGGAACTAAGTAAAATTTATATTATCAGATCCAAATACAAGACATAAATTAAGAGACATTGAAATGTAACACAACTAAAAACATGAAAGAATGTATGTACATATAGATCAAATGACTCACTAGGCCTAAAAAATCCCTTTATATGAATACCCCCAAACATAAAAAATTACAATGAAAATATTTAATATATGGGTAGAAAATGGGAACAAGTTATGGGATCATCCTAAAATTGATTTTTCATGGATTAGAAGGGATGTACAATGATGAAAATATAATAGTTGTTCAGTGGGTCAAAGGGGATACATAAAAACAAACAAATTACTCATATATATTTAGATAACTTTTAAATTCTCATTGATTTGATTGAGAAACATGAAAATTTCAAGAGTAAATAACATGGAAAAAATTAACCAATGAAAAATATAAATTGGATGTGATTCCAAAATGGTAAACAATTCATATTGGTATGAAAATTTAAGATTGGACATCAAAGATGAGAATTTTTAAAATAAATTTCTAAAAATATAAATGTTTCATAAAAAATTTTCCAAGCATGTAATGATATAAAAAATCATCTAATTCATTGTTTTAATAATCAAAGCATTTCAACCAATAATCATGTGCTCAGACAGACTAGGGACCAAAGTGGTATGCCGCTAATTTTCTTACTACTAAAATAAAAATTCATTCTTGTGGGTTATAAAATTAATTTGTTATTATTTTTCATTCATCTTATTTTATAAAATTAATTTTAACTAGTTGGTTACCATGGTGTATTAGGGTGAATTAATAAAATATGAAATGAAATTTATAACTTCACTGATTAATTAATGATAGACACAAAGAGAAGGCCTATATCCAATGAAGTTTAAAAAATGGTGTGCGTACAAATATTTAATAGTGATAAGGTACACATACATCATATCAAAAAGATAATTCCAAAATAAATAAATCAAATGGATGAAAAAATATAAATGATGAATTAAAACCCACATTACTGATAGGATAAAATTGTTTTAGCTAAAATTATTCGATTTTATAAACTAAAATATAACTAAAATTCATTGAAATAATAACTAACTAATGATTCGTTTCCTCCCATTGTGAAATAATTATAATTCATCTTTTTCTATGAATCGCTTAAGGTCCTCTTGATCGAATAGAAATTTATAACTTTCATTTTCATCATTATTAGTAGTATTTTTACATTAATTTAATGAGAACACGATTATCATATAGGATAGAAAATATTTCAAAACAAACATATAAAAAATATATACATGGAGTGATAGAAAAATAACCCTGCTCAAAATAGATGAATAAACATCACGTGAAGAAACAATAATGAAAAAATTTGAATTTAGGAAAATAAAATCCTCATAATGATCAGGAATAGTACCTTTTTAATGAGTAGAAGTGATAATATTTCCATACCTAAATATTTTATTAATCATCTTATATGCATCACATTCTTGAGTATAGTTTTTGGATAAATCCAAAAACATAGTTTTTTTTCATCAATTAAATATCTCATAGGGAATTTCATTATTTTCAATCCCAATACATTTATCATAATTTTTTTTATTTAGTTATGTTCAATAGTATAGTTATCATCTATGAATATTTTAAGTGATGTACTATTTAACATAGTGAATGGATCAGGTGTTACAAGATTAAGGTGGGTTTGGAACACGAGGATGCCAAAAATAATTTTATCTGTCAAAGTTTCACTGACATTTATCACATTATTTTCACAATTTCCTCATGTGAAACCATTAAATTAATATCCTCTAGGTAATCCAATTATTCATGTATTTCTATAAAATTTTGTGTGTCCTATATCACTTTCAATGAATAATTTCCTGACTATTGAACTTTTTTTAGAGATCACCATTTTAAAATAATATTCTAATCTAAAATGATTCTTAAAAAATGGGTAATTCATATTTATTTGATGTTATTTTCTTTGGTGTGTGGAAAACCATGGTATAATTGGTCAATTACCACATTATTTAGATAAATAATAGGCCTTGTTTAATTTACTATTCATCATCAAATGAATTTTCATCCTCAAATGAATTTTCATCCTCAGAAGGTGGTGGTTGATATTAATCAAATACATCCATTCAGTATTTACGGTGGAATGGTTTTCAATGATTATGTGATGGAAAATATATCACATTGTTTGAGTAACCATTATATTTAAAATATTGTAATACTAGGCTCTCATATTCATTAAATGTAATTAAAATAGAAGAATAAAATTTTTATAGAGAGGATGCATTTATAGCATGATAGGAAGAAGGATAAATATGATAACCATTATGTTTATTTCACATTAATTGGCGATTTATTATATAAGATAAAACATTATACAACATGGATGATTGTGTATCCTAGTGACTTTGGGAATTACGTAAATTACATAAAAACATAAAAAGGTGGTAAATCGACATTATTGAAAACATCCTTGACAATGTATTATTATTCCCTAATATTTAAAACTAAATGGGATAACCTGGGGACATATATTAGAAATGGGTGAGCTATAAAGCCTAGTAAGGGAATTATCATGGAATAAAATAAAAAATTATTACATATTAGATAAGAGGTGTATCAATGAGACATAAATGGGGTTAGAATAGTAAATATTAATAATGAGGCATGATATGGAATGTTAATCAAGAAGTAAACACAGGAAATGTGGAAACAATTTAATACCTGGAATTATAAAAATGGTCAAGGATAACATAAAGGAAAAGATGATGGGAAAATTCACGTAGGTGAACTCCCAAATCCATTCAAATATTTATCATCATATTAAGGCGTTACCAAATTCATTTGAGGACAATATAATTCTGAGAACACCCTTCACATTCACTTCATTTTCATGAATATGTTTCCCGCATAGATCATAAAAAATGGAAATATTTATCATCACATATAATTCCATAATAAATGAGTATTTAAGACATAAATTTATGTCCCCAAGAAAGTTATTATATGTTCTTAAAGGTGACCTCCATTAATAGTAAATAGGTATGGGTATTCACTGTACAATTTTTTAAGCATGAAAAATCACCATGACATTTCGACAGCACAACAGGGGAATATAAATATTCATGGGAAGGATCAATAAGAGTGAAATGGGTTTATAATCATTTATAGATAAAATTTATAGTATGGTGGATATGTAATATCATATCCCAAAAATATGAATTTGAGATAATTTCATGATTTAATAACGATACAAGAATAAAAAAGGGTAGGAGTGGATCTTAGCATATCAATGACTTAGGTAAACACTATAATGAGACGGTATAAATGATATCTCATAAAAAAGCATGTTTATGTATAGTTATATTTAAAATTTCATAAAACATAAACAAATTAGATTAAAATTTATAAATACAAATAAGTTGTTTGAATGGAAATGAGGAGTGAGAATTCTCTTATTATATCCTGGCATGGTAATGGGTGTACATAATGTTTCATGGGAGAGATTAATGATTGTAGTAGGGGTATCTCATAATTTAGACATAAAATCTATATTAAGAGATATATGGATGAACATATGACAACATGATATAATTTAAATTATGTAGCATAATATAAAATATGTGCTTGACGAAAAGGAGATTGGAAGATCCCTTACTAAATTTAGGAATGCCATAGGGTGTACAAAAAGGATCGTGGGAGGGATTAGTGAGAGAGAAATAGGGTTCTCATCATTTAGAAATAAAATAGACAATAATGTAGATATGTAAGAACATATATCCAACATGAAAAATAGAAATTCATATGCAGGATATAAAATAGGTGCTTGAAATAATTTGGAGTGGAAGATCCCTTTCTAAATTTTGGCATGGTAAAGGATGTACACAAAGGTTCATGGAAGGGATTAATGAGATTGGAAGGTGTATCTAATAATTTAGACATAAAATGGATAGTATTGAGGATATGTAATGTAACGACCCAAAGTTTCAATAATGGAAATCCCTCTTGATCTAATTAAATTTCTCTTCATGTTTATATAAAATATCAACTTATTTGGTTTTATATTAAAAATTTTGACCACTACTAATATAGTCGTTGAACAGTGATCACATGATTAGTATAAATATAGGGCTTTAACAAATCCAATTTACTCAGACAAAAGAAGCGATGGCCTCATCCTGTAGAATTTCTCCATTTGAAGCCCATTTGTCAGAGCTTGGAAAAGAGGCGGCGTCCTTGGGCTTCTCTCTTGACCAATCCCAAGCTAAGCTTCATCATGTCATGCTCGAACGGGATTGTCTACGGGAAAAGTGGAAGTTGATAGAGATTACCCCTCGAGCAATGTTATCTGAGCCACCCCAAGAGTCTTTCACCATCACACACCTTACCCTTAGGTATTATTAGGTTTTTTAAGGGGTTATGTAACAAATCTCTAGTATTATGTTCATGTATATTATTTTGGTATATAATAATGAATATACCTCCTTGTCATTTTTGATACATTGTAAATAGTTTTTGAAGTACAAATAGTGTTTTTTGTTATTATTTAATTAAGAAATTGATTTTATTAAATTAATGGATTTTTGAATTAAATAATATTTTAATAAAATATTATTAATATTAAATTAATTTTTATTAAATATAAATAATCTGATAATTTTATGAAGGGAATTATAATTTCTATTATGGTTTGAAATCCATTTCTATCAAAACCCGTGAATTTTCGATAAATGTCAAGTTTTATTTTAAAAGTTAAAAATAACATATTTAAAAAATTATTTAGATAAAATAAATTTTATTTCAGGAATCAGGATGTCGAAATTATCTAATGGTGAATTTTTCATAATTTTCTCAGATAGTCAATCTTTTTGTTAGAAATTAAATACTGTTTAAATATATAATGTGTTTTATGACATCATAATGACCCAATAGTGATGTAATAAAAAACAATAATCTTTATGTTCGGACAATATATGTTTTACCATTAAAATAATGTGATTTTGGGTTTTTTTGACTTACTTTTCATAGCATTAATGGACCCCTCAAGACTTAATAAACACCTTGTCTTTTTAAATTAATTTCCGTGGGAGTGTGACTCACCTCCAAATACAAAAAACTATTATTTAAAGAGGTTAGGACTTTGGCTTTATAACATATTGTTTTCCTCTTCCCTTTTCCAAAAACAATGGGCAAAAACCATCAGATGGTTTGTGGTTTGGATTAATTTAATATAAGGTGTCTCAAACCTAAATAATAAATAATTCTCTCACCTTTCCTATATAAACCCACCCAACATCCCACTTCCTCCTCACTCAAAGCCTTTGTAGTTCGTCCAAACTCTTTCCTACTCTCTCTAGAATCCTCCCAAGGTGACCCAAGCTCACAAGAAGCCTCTCACAAGCCTCTCTCAAGCCTTTAGAAGCACACTTCCATTTAAGGGTTTTTTCTTCCTTTCTCATTTTTGTCCAATTTTATTTAAGTTGTTTTTACCTTTTAATTTCAGTTATAAATGTTGGGGTATGGTTTCTCACCTCCACCATACTTTCCTCTCTATGTTTGAATGATTGGAGACCCTGTCTCTCTCATTAAATGCCTCCCATGTACACCCGTTACTATGCTGAAATTCTGAAGGGAACTTCTCTCTCCTTATTTGCATTCATGCAATAATTTTGTATCATGAACCTAAACTCCATTAAAATTGTTGGTACATGTATCTATATTACCTCCTTAATTTCCATTACATGTAAATATGATGAGGAACCCCTTTCTCTCTCATCAACCGTTTTTATGAATTCATATGTCACGTCGTTACGCTGCTGAAATCGGACCGATTTTCTAAGCCAATGCCATTATGTATTGAATACCATGCCCATTTCTCCATCAAGGGTATCAACCTTTATGAACATTTACTTATTGATTATAAAGTTTCATGTATTAATTCCACATTCCTTTATCATGGAATAAATTATTATGTTTTATGAATCCATGTTTTATGATCCATGTGGCACACTTATGCATGAAATGAAATGTTTACGAAGGGTGTGCCCTTATTGTGATACAATGCAATGGGTAAAGTATAGTATCATGAGACGTCATGTGCAATGAGCGTTGACTCATTCTAATTAAAGTGAAACGAGAGTTTACTCGTGCTTTATGTGCAATGAGGATTTTCTCATGCTCCATGTGCAATGAGCCTTGGATCATGCTAATTCCATGTTAAGTGTTGTTTCCATATTTCCATGTTATGATTATCATGCTTTATCATGCCTTTATGTTCATGTTTCTCTTGTTCTCTATTGATATACCTATTGTTTAACATGTATTATAATCCTCATGTATTCCATGTTTATTCCCTTACTGGGCTTTATAGCTCACCCTTTTCTTATGCATGTCCTCATGTTATCACATGAAAAGCTAAGTACGAGGGAATGTAGTGGTCATGTAAAGGATGTTTTCAATAAAGATGTTTTATTTCATGTTTTAAGTTGTTATGTAATGATCCTAAGCCCCAAAGACACTATCCCTCTCAATCTTCCACGTTGTATCAAGTTAATAGTTTATGTAATAAATCATGTTTAAGTTTTTAATAAAAGTAGGGTTTTCATAGTTGGTATCAGAGGATAGGTTTAGTAATTTTTGGGATTGGGATTAGAAAACCCTAGAAAAGACTTAGAGACAAGACTAAGTATAATAATTACATCCCTATGTTTTGGAAATTACTGAGTAATTGGTTTATCAAGAAAATACATCCATGTCTTGATATGAACAGGTAGAGGCGGCTCTAGCACAAATGTATCCTAGGGGTAAAACCCGAAAACACCACTTTGACCTAGACTCGAATGGGAACTGGTGCACGACAACGGGCCGTGATCCACTCTTGGTTACGACACTCCTATGGGATATGTTTTGATAAATTCAAAAGCTTAGTATGAACCCTTATTAAGGGAATAAAAAAAATCCCCCTAAGACTATATGTTAGAAAGTAGATCATGAAAATCCTAGATTGAAGCCTATAGACTAATGAGTTAAGGAAATAAAAGTTTATTTATAAGCCATCAAATTTTGTCTTTGGATTTAATTTTATGTGTTACCCCTAACTTTCCTTTTATTCCAGCCAATGGACGATAATAGGAGGACTCGACCTAAGAACTGTTGTGAAGATCAGTGTGATGACTGTACTAATGAGATGCCCAATCCAATGGGAGCCCGAATCGCTAACTTTTTCAGGATTCTCTCTCAACTAACTCAAGTTTTGAATAAAAAAATGGGTCAAGAAGAATGTTGAACCCCCCCCCCCCCAATAAAGAACAAGTCACAATCGAGAGCTTTATGAGACAAAGGCCTCCTACTTTTAGTGGATCATCTGATCCCAATATCACTGAACAATGGATCAACTCCATTGAAAAGATCTTCTCCATCCTTCAATGTTCTGAACAGGAAAAGGTTCTCTAAGCGGCTTATCATTTGGAGGGTGAAGCTGATCAATGGTGGACATTGATAAAAAATAAGAAGCCTAAGGGGGAGATCAAGGAATTGGGATTTACGGAATATGTTTTTAGATAAATATTTTCCGCGCACCCTCTGTTTTAAGATAGAAAGGGACTTCATTTCCCTCAAGAAAAAAGGCGAAGAATCTATTGGAACGTATGAAGGCTTGCACGATATGCTTTCGGCTTTGTCGTTACCCTAGAATGCAAAGTTGACCGCTTCTTTGGTGGGTTGAATCCTAGCCTATAGAAAGCATTAGCAATCTGTGACTTCGAAAGCTATGAGAAAATTGTCCGATGTGCCCTTATGGTTGAAATGGAGATCGGATAATCACAGTGGAATCGTGGGGATAAGAAGCGTAAGGTGGAATTCAATTCTGGTGATCCGTTGGATAAATCCAATAGTGCTAAGAAGATACATCACCCCACTTTCCAGAAGTGCGGAAATAAGCACCCTGTGAATTGCCTTAAGGGGATGAGAGAATGCATCAGGTGTTGAAGAGAAAGGCACATAGCTGTTAACTGTTGGCAAGAAAGTCCCGCAGATGTGATAGAGGAGAGGAAAACTCCATTCAAACCTCAACATGTTTTTCAATGCTAAAAATTCAAGGAACTGGTTCATTTTTCAAATTAGTGCCCTAATACAAGGGTTTTCGGAGACAACCAATAACCTCCAAGGCAGCAAGGAAGAGATTTTACCATCACTTCTACCGAAGTGAACCCCGACAATGAAGTCGTGACAGGTACGCTAGTTATTCATTCAAGAATATCGAACGTACTTTTTGATTCATGTTCTACGGATTCTTTTATATCATGAATGTTTAGTAGAACAATCCCAACACCACCACAAATCATATAAGTGAAGATGTCAGTGAGTATAGAAAATGGCGAAAACATTGCATCCCATGAATATAAGTCATCACCTATTATAATATGTGGATTTAATTTCCTGGCGAACCTCGTCACACTCCCTTTGGTGGAATTTGATGCAATTATTAGCATGGATTTCCTTTCCTTATATAGAACTAACATAAATTGTCAGGAGAGGGAAATCACACTACATATGGAGAGTCGACCCCTGATTCATTACAAGTGTATGGAGAAAGATGAATCTCCTTTAGTTCCATCATCTCAAGCATGGGTTTTACTGCCCTATGAGCACGCATATCTGGATCAGATGATTTAGTCCAAGGAAGAAACCATCCTTTATGAAATGCCTATTGTGAGGGAATTCACTGAAGTGTTTCCTGAGGAACTGCCTGGTCTTCCTCTTAGAAGAGATGTTTAATTCTCATTTGAACATATAACCGGGGCTTTACCAATATCCAAGACGCCATATATAATGATTGTTTTAGAGCTTGAAGAAATGAAGAAACAACTACAGGAGAAGCCAGATAAAGGGTTTATATGCCCAAGTGCTTCACTATGGGGTGCACCAGTCCTCTTCGTCAAGAAGAAGGATGTGTCATTGTGGCTTTGCATCGATTATCGTGAACCTAAAAAAATCACGATAAAGAACAAGTATCCTCTCCCACGAATTGATGACTTGTTCGATCAGCTTTGTAGAGAACAATACATCTCCAAGGTGGACTTGCGGTCAGGATATTATCAAGTAAGGGTGACAAAGGAAGATGACCCCAATACTGCTTTTCGTACAAGATACGAGCACTATGAATTCATAGTAATGCCTCTTCAGACTCACTAATTCTCCCGAAATATTCATGGACTTGAGGAATAGAGTCTTTAGAGATTACCTCGACAAATTTATGGTAGTCTTTATAGATGATATTATAATATACTCCAAAACCATGGAGGATCATGAGGAGTATTTAAGAACTGTACTAGAGACTTTGCACAAAGTGAAGCTCTATGAAAAGTATAAAAATTGTGAGTTCTGGTTAAAGGAGGTCTCATTCTTGGGCCATATCATCACAAGAAATGGAATATTTGTGGATCCCTCCAAAATAGATGCAATTGAGGGATGGCTGAGGCCAAAATCGGTAACGGATATCCGTAGCTTCTTGGGGTTAGCTAGATATTATCGATGATTTGAGAGAAATTTCTCAGGATTGTACAACCCTCTTACCAAGCTAACTCGGAATGGAGTAACGTTTTCATGGAGTGATGAATGCGAAGAATTCCTCAAGGAGTTGAAAATGAGTCTTATTACTATGCTCGTGCTCACTTTACCCACAAGTGGTGAACTTTTTGTGGTATTCAGTTATGCTTCTTTGAAGGGATTAGGTTGTGTGCTATGCAGAATGATAAAGTGATATCCTATGCCTCAAGGCAGTTGAAACTTTATGAGAAAAACTATCCAACACATGATATGGAGTTGGCAGCGGTGATCTTTTACTTGAAAATCTGGCGGCATTATCTCTATATGGAGAAATGTGAGATATATACTGACCAGAAGAGTCTTAAATATATATTCACACAGAAAGTGCTAAATATGTGCTGGAGAAGATTGATAGAGCTCATCAAGGATTATGACTGTTCAATACATTACCACCATGGGTAACCAAACGAGGTGGAAGATTACCTAAGTAGAAAGGACCCAGCGATTCTATCAATGATGAGAATCGAGAAGCATCCAATCATCTTAGACTTGATGAAGATGGACATGGGAATCATAAAGAAGGGAACATCATCAATACTTTCACAAATGATTTCTCAACCGTCTCTTTTGGAAACGTTAAAGGATGCTCAAAAGGACGATGTGGGAATTCAGGAAAAAGAGGAAGCTATCAAAAATAGGGAAATCCTCAGATTTTAATGTTAATAAAGAAGGAATTGTGGGATTTGGTAAAAGACTATGTGTTCCATCGAGTCCGGAGATGAAGAAGGAACTTTTGGATGATGCACATCGTTCAAATTTTTCTATTCACCTAAGGATCACAAAGATGTATCGAGATATCTTAGAAAACTTTTGGTGGGATAATATGAAGATGGAGATCGCTGAATATACATCAAAGTGCATGGTGTGTCATCAAGTGAAGGAATAGACGCAGAAGTCTAAGGGGATGATGCAACTATTTACCATAACATAATAGAAATGGGAGAACATCACCATGGAATTTTCCACTATACTTCCAAGGACATACAAAGGCAAAAATGTAATCTGGGTTGTTGTGGATCGTCTTAAAAAGACTGCACACTTCATTGCTATTTGGGAGGATTTCTATTTGGATCACCTGGCACGAATATATATCAGGGATGTGGTAAGGTTTCATGGAGTACCACTATCTATTGTGTCTGACCGAGATCCAAGATTCACCTCTATTTTTTGGAAGAGTCTTCAACATGCTCTGAATACGGAACTGAACTTCAGTATGGCCTATCATCCTCAAACTGAGGGCCAATCCGAGCGGACAATCCAAAAACATGAGGAAATGTTGAGAGCATGCTGAATGGATTTTAAAGGAGGATGGGATCAACATCTTCCTCTGTTTGAGTTCTCTTATAATAACAGTTTCTACTCAAGCATCCAAATGGAACCATATGAATCCCTTTATGGGAAAAGGTGCAGAACACCGACATGTTTGGATGCGGATGGTGAACTTAAGCTTCTTGGACTGGAAATTGTCGAATAAATGTTGAAGAAGTTAAAAACCATTCAGCAGCATATCAAGGCAGCCCAGTGTCGACAGAAGAGTTATATAGAAAACCGTCAACAAGACCTTGATCTTAATGTTGGAGACATGGTGTTTCTATGCATATCTCCATGGAAGAAGGTCATGAGGTTTGGAATGAAAGGGAAGTTAAGTCCAAGGTACATCAGCCCCATTGAGATACATGATCGTGTTGGGGATGTGGCCTATTGACTATCACTTCCACCTACCGTGGCCAAAGTACATGATGTATTTCATGTATCCCTATTATGGACGTACATACCAGAACCTTCACATGTACTCTCTTCTGAGGTGGTACAATTGGAATATGATCTTTCTTATGAGGAGAAACCAGTGAAGATCTTAAATTGTATAGAAAAAGTTATATGAAATCGGACAATTCCCCTCATCAAGGTGTTGTGTAGAAACCACAAGTTTGAAAAAAGAGACGTGGGAATCCGAGGAAATGATGAAGTTGAGTTACCCACATATGTTTTAGTGTGGGAAAAGGAAATTTTGAGGGTGAAATTTTATAAAGGGGGAATATTGTAACGACCCTAAGTTTCATTAATGGAAATCCATCTTGATCTAATTAAATTTCTCTTCATGTTTATATAAAATGTCAACTTCTTTGGTTTTATGATAAAAATTTGACCATTTCTAATATAGACGTTGATCAGTGATCACATGATTAGTATAAATATAGAGATTTAACAAACCCAATTTACTCAAACAAAAAAAGCGATGGCCTCATCCAGTAGAATTGCTCCATATGAATCCCATTTTTCAGATCTCGGAAAATAGGTGGCATCCTTGGGCTTCGCTCTTGACCAAGCCCAAGCTGAGCTTCATCATGTCAAGCTCGAATGGGTCCGTCTACGGGAAAATTGGAAGTTGGTAGAGATTACCACTCTAGAAATGTTATTCAATCCACCCCAAGAGTCTGTCACCATCGCACACCTTACCCTTAGGTATTATGAGGCTCTTTTAAGGGGTTATGTAAAAAATCGCTAGTACTATTTTCATGTATATTATTTTCGTATATAATAATGAATATACCTCCTTATCATTTTTGATACATTGTAAATAGTTATTAAAGTACAAATAGTGTTTTTAGTTATTATTTAATTAAGAAATATATTTTATTAAATTAATGGATTTTTGATTTAAATAATATTTTAATAAAATATTATTATTATTAAATTAATTTTTATTAAATATAAATGTTCTGATAATTTTATGAATGCAATTATAATTTCTATTATGGTTTGAAAGCCATTTCTGCCAAAACCCATGAATTTTCAATAAATGTATGTTTTTATTTTAAAAGAAAAAATTAACATATTTAGAAAGTTATTTAGATAAAATTAATGTTATTTATTGAATTAGGAAATTTAAATTATCTAACGGAGAACTTTTCAGAATTTTCTGAGACAGACAAATTTTTGGAAAAAATTAAATACCGTTTAAATATATAATGTGTTTTATGACATAATAATGACCCAATAGTGATGTAATAAAATACTATAATATTCATGTTCGGCCAATATATTTTATACCATTAAAATAATGTGATTTTTGGTTTTTTGACTTACTTTTCAAAGCATTAATGGACCCCTCAAGACTTATTAAACACCTTGTCTTTTTAAATTAATTTCCATGGGAGTGTGACTCACCTCCACTTAAGCAACCCTATTATTTTAAAACATTAGGACTTTGGCCTTATAAAATATTGTTTTCCTATTCCCTTTTCCAAATACCATTGGCAAAAACCATGGGATGGTTTGTGGTTTGGATTAATTTAATATAAGGGGTCCCAAACCTAAATAATAAAGAATTCCCTCACCTTTCCTATATAAACTCACCCAAGCTCCCACTTACCCCTCACTAAAAGCATTTTACTTCGTCCAAACACTTCTCTACTCTCTATAGAATCCTCCCAAGGTGCCCCAAGCTCCCAAGAATCCTCTCACAATCCACTCTCTAGCCTTCGGAAGCACACTTCCAAGTGAGGGTTTTTTCTTCCTTTCTCATTTTGTCCAATTTTCTTTAAGTTGTTTTTCCCTTTTAATTTAAATTATGAATGTTGGGGTTTATTTTCACACCTCCCGCATACTTCCCTCTTTATTTTTTAATTATTGGAGGCCCTTTCTCTCTCATTAAATTCCTCCCATGTACACCCGTTACTATGCTGAAATTCCGAATGGAACTTCTCTCTCCTCATTTACATTCAAGCAATACATTTTCATCATGAACCTAAACTCCATTACAATTGTTGGGACAAGTATCTATATGACCTCCTAACTTTACATTACATGTAAATATTATGAGGAACCCCTTTTTCTCTCATCAACCATTTTTATGAATTCTTATGTCACAACGTTACGCTGCCGAAATCACACCGATTTTCTAAGCCAATTCCATTGTGTAGTGAATACCAGGCCCATTTCTCCATCAAGGGTATTAACCTTTATGCATATTTAATTTTTTATTACAATGTTTCATGTATTAATTCCACATTACTTTATCATGGAATAGATGATTATGTTTTTTGAATCCATGTTTTATGATCCATGTGGCACACTTATGCATGAAAAGAAATGTTTAAGAAGGGTGCGCCCTTATAGCTCTCCAATGAATTAGGTAAAGTATAGTATCATGATACGTCATGTGCAATGACTGTTGAATCATTCTAATTCAAGTGCAAATAGGGTTTACTCGTGCTTCATGTGCAATGAGGATTTTCTCATGCTCCATCTGTAATGAGCTGTGGCTCATGCTAATTCCATGTTAAGTGTTGTTTCCACATTTACATGTTATGATTATCATTATTTATCATGCCTTTATGTTCATGTTTTTCTTGTGCTCTATTGATATGCCTATTTTATAACATGTATTGTACTCCTCATGTATTCCATGTTTATTCATTTACTGGGATTTATAGATAAGCCTTTTTTATGCATGTCCTAAGGTTATCCCATGTAATGCTAAGTACGAGGGAATGTCGTGGTCATGTAAAAGAAGTTTTCAATAAAGATGTTGTATTTAATGTTTTAAGTTGTTATGTAATGATCCTAATCCCCAAATACTGTAGACCTCTCGATCTTCCATGTTGTATCAAGTGAATACTTTAAGTAATAAATCATGTTTAAGTTAGTAATAAAAGAAGGGTTGTCATATATAAGAACATATACTAACATTTAAAAATAGAAATAAAGACGCATAACAAAAAATAGGTTCTTTAAGAAAAGGAGAGTGGATGATCCCTTAATAAATTTCGACATGGTAACATGTGTATATAAATGTTCATGGGAGGGATTAATGAGTGTTAAAGAGATATATAATCACATAGAAAAAAAATTGAAGTAATAATGATGTATATTAACATACCCAGAAAGGAAAAAAATGGAAATTAAAATTCTTAACATAAAATAGGATCATGAATAAAACATTTAGTGGGATATCCCTTACTAAATTTTTGAATGGTAAAGGGTGTACTCAAAGGTTAATGGGAGGGATTAATAAGATTAAATTTGTTAAAAATCATTTAGAAATAAAATGTATATTAAGGGGTATATGGAAGAATATATATGAATGAATATAAATTAAAAGGCATAACATAAAAGAGGTGATTTAATAAATGCAGAGTGGAAGATCCCTTACAAAATTTTGGCATTGTAAATCGTGTACACAAAAGTTCATGGAAGAAATTATTCAGATTTAAAGGGTTATATAATCATTAATAAATAAAATTTATAGTAAATAGGATATAGAAGAATATATACCAACATGATCAAATAGAAATTAATAGGAAAAACATAAAAGTATGCTCTTGAATAAAGTGAGATTAGAATATCCATTACTAAATTTATGTGTTGTAAAGGGTGTATAGAAATGGTTAAGGAAGGGATTAATGAGAGTTAAAGAGGTATATCATCACATGTAAATAAAAAGTATGTAATATTTATCTAGATAAACATTCCCAATCATGAAAAAATTGAAATGAAGAGGCCTAACAAAAAAAGATGCTCTTGAATAAAAATGTAGAGAAGGAGACCCTTTACCTTTAGAGGGTGATTGAAAATGCATGGGAGGATATTATTGAGAGCATGGGGGCCTGGTGGGAGGAATCTAGAGAGGTAAGGGTAGAGTAATGAGTTGGACCACAGTTTTTGGGTGAAGATAAATTTGAGATAGGTCGGTGTATATAGGAAATGAGTTGTTAATTCCATATTATTTCTCAATATTAGTTTTTAGACACTATATAATAAAGTAATAAAAACCAAAAACATTACAATGATTATTTAAAATGTTTTCTTCCAATTATAGGTTGTTTTAATTATTTTATAATTCCATGTTCATAACTTATTAAAATACTACCGTTAGGGGTTTGTAAGTGAATCATGTCCTTAAATAAATGGTTTTAAAACCATATCATATATTATATGTTTAAGATGATTCATAACGGTATTTTATAATTAATAAAATAATATAATGTATCATTATTAATAAGGGTAAACATATATTATGACTTGGATGCACATTATTGCTTTTAAAACATAATATTTGGGTTATTATGATGTCATAATGCACACCATATATTTATACATTATTTAAATTTAACTGAAATTCGACTGTCACAATAACTTATGAAAAATTCTTTTTTAGATAATTTTGATGATCAGATTCAAAAAATAATATTTATTTTTAAATTTTTTTAAACATTTGAATTTTTACTTTTACAAATAAGAATCAATATTTAATGAGAATTGCTAGTTTTTTAAAATAACAAAATTTGAACACTTATGAAAATTACATTTGAAATCTTAAATATTATGTGATCTTATATTTAATAGAAATTTATCAATAATAATATTTGAGTAAAAAATTATTTATTTAAAATTTATATTAATTCAACCAAATAAATTCCCTAGCTGAATTTTAATATGACCCAAAAATACATTTTTTATGTAATTTTATTAAAATAAAATTAATTTGTAAAGTAACAATAATAATATGAAAATATATTAATTATTCCCTACAATATATATATTTATATTATTAGTATCTTGACACATATCCCCTTATTACACCAAAAAACTTTCTAAGGGTATGGTCTGTGATGGTGAGACTTTCATGGTGTGGATCAACATATATACTTTGGGTCATCATCTCGATGAGCATGAACATATCCCATAAATAATTTCTCTAGTGTGTAAGTTGTCCAATAATAGAATAGGATTGGTCAGTGGAAAATACTAGTGATTATGACTCATTTGAAATATCTGATAAATGGGTTTCATAGGGAATGATCTTACTGGTTGAGTCCATCACTTCCTTTGTGTTAATTGGATTTTTTTAAAACAAAATATTTTTACTAATCTTATGGTCATTGTTCAATGGAAATACTGTGAATAGTTATGATTAACAATGGTCTTTTAAATTTGATATGTTATAATAAAACTAATGTTGTGCACTTGATTTCTATAACCACAGTACATAATAGGGAATTTAATTCAACCACAAAGAGAATTTTATTTATAAATGTCCAGGTCATTACAATATTCTCCCTTTAATAAATTGTGTCCTCAAAATTTAAACATGATCTCTAAAATAAATGTTCTAACACAGGGAAATATATATATTGAAAAAACACACCATAAAAACGGTGAATAATACATCCTCTTGAAAAGAGATAAAGAGATGCTTGATGGTCATCACATTACATGGTTTCTAAGTTGGATAATATTAATGGGATGTGGAAACATAGGCATGGGAGAGAAAAATGACACCAAATAACTTATAGAGAGTGATAGATAACACGGTTAGAAGAAATTAAATTTCTAGAAAACTATAATTCTGGGATGGATAAAATGACCATCGATTCACCAAAAATGATCATAATAAAAAAAATTGTTTTTAAGATTCTTTTCATAGATTTATAAAATTCCTTCACCATAAAATCTAGGTAAATAACTAAATATACTTTCTTGTAAACTGTAACTTGATCCTTTAGTAAACTTCCTCTACAATAACATATTTTCTCCAAATAATGAGTACTCAAGTTGATAATAAATATACGGGAAGCACTAGAATATGCTTCTAACTGATCACATAATCCACAAATGAATAACAAGTTTTTCCTCCGATTTCAACCCATATACTGGAATAAAGGGAAAATTAGTGTCTAAGGGACACCTTGCTGGTCATTGTCACATGAGGTATGTTTTTAATAGTGATACCATGGAAATTACCAAGATCTTTTTATAACTACATGTGTAAGACATATAAAAAGTTAGTCTATGATACATGTCTCTAATAAAGGCATTTTTATGATACCTAAAGGTATGGAAGTGATGCTAAATGAGCAGCCTCTTGGTGTAACTGGCAGTGGCCCGTCTAATTGGGATGACCTTGATGAAATAGATGATGTGATGGTATATGATTAGGCTACTCTAGAATCAGAGTAAAGTCACAAGTCCCTATACATTAGAGACATTTTGGTCACTAATGTGGGGATGGTTGATGCATACAATTTTATGGTTCAATCCAGGGATGTAATTTTGGGAGTTGATGCATAGATGGGTGTGATCCTTGAAGAGGTAGATTCTATGATATGTTGGTATAACCCTGATCCGGTGTCTAGAGGTGGTGATTCAGATTATAATTCATATGAGCAATATTATAATGAATCTCTACACATGAAATAGTGTCCTTTACTATGAGTATGATATGGAAAAGGGAAAACAAGAATGATTTACTCTATCTTAGCTTCATAGAACTTGATAGATAAAAGGGTATCCCAGCTATTTCTTTATATTAATGAACCCATTATTGGATTTCGAAATGAAGTTGATGTTCCTTAATTGGAAACTGGTAATATTTTTGCCAATTAGCAAACGATCATGGAGAAATGAACAACTTATTTGGAGAGGAATGAGCCTGAAGGTTCTTGGCAACAATCTATGACTTGGAAGTGGGGTCGACATCCAACAAATTGTGTCTGAGTACATGATGATGATGATTGGGCTACTGGGCTATTACTTTATTCCCATGGACCTATTCATCCCTCAATCTACTGTGGCCATGGGTGGTGGGATTTTATCAGATCTCATTGATGCAGCAATGTGGGGTGAGTGGAACACTAATAAGCCTGATCAATCAATATTTCTAGCATTGCAGAGCATGTTTTTCTCCGATTTCTAGCATGATTTGGATCCCATTCATAAGTGTATCACTAGAAATGGGTATATTTCATTTGTGGATGAAATCCTTTAACATAATGAATACATCCTTGAAAAATGATGATTCTCTTTTCTTGCATGGATCTTTGGTTCTTAGAAGGGATAACCCTTTGATTCTTGATGATTTGGGGGATCAATTACTTCAATATTGGGGATTTAGCAAATGGAGCCTGATCTATTTTGGGAAAATCATGTTTCATATTTTCTTCCCTTCTAGGTAATCTAAAAATTTTTCTTTGTGTTTTAGTTTATCCCTCTGAAACCTAGGATTATTGTGGTTCAATAATGGGATATTATTTCATGCCCCTTTGAAATTTGGAGCTCCTCTACACAAATGTGGATTATAATCAGGGGTCTATGTAGGTTTCTTAGAATATGGTCATTTTTGAGATTTTTCTTCTACTATAGGGGCTTTGATCAAGGTTTACAACGAAACCAACTGACCTAGGAATTACTATTTCACTCGTGTGATGGAAGAGGATGATCATTCCCATGAACTTATCGAAATACTTTTTCTAATTATGGGTGACTATAATCTTGAATTATTAATCCAATATGAGTGGTTGTTTGAGTGTTTTGATTCATGTGATTTCTTTGGACACTCATCTGAACAATGAATAAGGAATATTCAGTATTCCCAGTATAAATCTCTAGGAAAATCCTCTGATCATTGCAAGATAAAATCGACAGTGAATTACCCCGTAGAGAGTAATATAGTCTTCATGAATAAGGATGAAAATGATGTAAAAAGTTCATAATTTTATGAAGTTCTCAAAAAATGAATCATAACTGAGAAACCCAATGGAGTGAAGGGAGATCATCTATAAGATATTTTGATTAGGTCCCAACACACAAAAATTTCTGATGTTGGCAATGATTGTGGTGGTTTTATGGCCTCCAAGGATGTTTCTACTAGTTATATAGGGATTCATATGTCCTAAAACTAAAAACATGGGATTGCATGGCTGATGATAATGAAGGGACTCAATGTATGTGTCAGTCCTCTATATAGAATGAAGTCAACATGGAAATGAATCATATTGTAGTGGATTTTCATCAAATATAAGGTAATGGAATGTTGTTTTATATTGGTTTTTTTAAATAGTGATGCCTACAAAATATATGCTCCTCTCAACTATATGGATTGATGAGGGGATTAAGGGAAAGGTGGATTACAATGTTGAAAATACAATGGTGACCTTTTTGACTTGTCATGGTTATGTTAACCTTGTTGTCAAGATTGATCTGTCTTCCTCTTCGGTGGGGAGTCTGAATGTGGTCGACCCTATGCAGAAGGATCACATTTTCAGTAATGGTATTGGCATTGTCCATGTCGATACACATCTAACCTCAGTAGTTGAGGTTCAGAGAGAATTCCTCAAGGATAATGTTTCTCAATATAGAAATGTGAATTGTTGGGGAATGATACAGGTATCATTATTTTTTTCACTATGTTAGACTCTATAAACACAGTTTAATTTGATTTTCCTAATTTGTAAGGCCTTGAGAATGAAGGATGTAGTGTCTAGAAAAATTTACCTAGATAAATAGCTCTAAAAATTTAATAGTTAATGATTTAGCAAAACATTTGTCCCTATATGTAAAGGGTGAGGCAGATGCCCCACCTAAAAATGAGGCTTCTCATGAGGATACTTTTATATAGGATACAATTTAGAAAGAGATTTCCCTGGAGGATATTCCACTATCCATAGTTGGTTTTGATTTATATGATCTGGTACAAAAGGGGGATACCAAGGATGATCTGGTTGTGCAAGATGGTCATGTTACACATGACAGGTAGGAGGAGACTTCCAACACTACAGCGGAGAACATCTCAGTAGATAAGTCACCATAAAAGATTATTCAATGGATAATAAGGCATCACACAAATTCTCAGGGGGTATCTCGATATCAGGCCCGGTACAAGAAGAGATAATCTCTAGGATATGTGATGTATGTGGAATTTTTTCTTTGATGTGGTGGTGTTTCACTTGAACATTTCCACCTATTTATTCATGAAACTTTACTTTTATTTAATAAATTTGGGTGGCATATATTTTCACCATGGATGATCAGTTTTGGTATTTCGACCAGGCCTTCTTCTAAGGGGCTTACATTAGAGCAGAAATAACTTTGGGAGAAGTAGTCTGTAATATTCAAGAAAAGGAACTCATAGTCGAAGTGGGAAAATGCTAATGGAAATGATGAATTAGATTGTGATTGTGGGAATGATCTTGTAATTGATTGTTAGGTTTCATTTTTGGATGAGTTAGTGCCTCTTTTTTCCTTCCATCCTCCTTTTTCTACCATATTCTTTTTTATAATTAATGTTTTAGGAGTTGTTTCACCTACCACCTAAAGCTTTTTTGTATATTTAAAATGTATTTATATATAATTAACAATTTATAATTATAAATATAATAAATATATTTATAATAATTTGATCAGTATTTATTAGAACATGATATGTTTTTGGGTATAACATGAATGAATCACATACCTAGTAATGTATAGATCATAAAAAATAAATTCATAACATATAAAGAAAGTATAAATAATAATGGTCTCAATAAATAAATAAAAATTCATGATGAATAAAAAACATATGAATGCATTATGATAATATAAGAAGTATTTACAATTTGCAACCCACAATAATGTCCATAAAGAAACTTATGATCATATAGCATGAATTATACTCACACATCAATATATGAACATAATTAACGGTAATTATGTCCATGAATATCATTATGATCATATGATATATATATATATTGACCAAATTCATTTGGGAAAAATATTTATTTAAATAAATATATTTTTTATTTATGGTTATAATTATAATTATAAATATATATATTTAAAAAATATATATAAAAATATAATTATAAATATATAATTTTACATACAATAAATGTTTTTATTATTCAAAAAATTATTAAAATTTTATAATTATTTATATATATATATATTTATTTATAAACTTACAAATAATTCTTTTAAATATATATATATATATATGAATTAATTAAAAAAATATTAATATATCATATTTATATAAATTATAAAGAACCATTTTTTAATTAATATATATAAATAAAAATTATTTTAGAATATAAATATAATAATTTTATATAAAATAAAAATAATTTTTATTGAAAACATTTATCCGTGATAATAATATCACGGATAAATCTATCCTTTATCAGCAATAAAAAAGTGTTGATAAAGGATACACCTTTATTAGTTCTTTTTTTAACACTGATAATTGTGACCTTTATCAAAGATTTTAGCTAGCGATGATAAAGGTGAGGCTTTTATTAACACTTTATACTTAGCACTGATAGAGGCAGGTTCTAACCTTAACCTAATCTTTAGTAGTTTCTGATGTGGTATTTTATAGTTTTGACTGTTTCATGTATATTTTAGTGTTTTAAAACACTAAAGACACATTAATGAACATCCTTGGAAAACCATAACTCAAAATGATGTATCACCAGTTTGAACGTTTTTAAAATAAATATTCCTTTATTTTCCTCTAATTTTTGGAAAATTATCATCGTTTTCCTTGTTTTAACCACTGTCACTTCTTTTTAAAGGCTTTGGTACCATTAAAAAGTGTTTACCAAGTCATTCTAGCCATACCACATTTCATATTGACATGTAGTCTACACATGCCCATATAAAATTACAAAAAATTGGTTTTCCCGTTATTTTACATCAATCTGATGTAGTTTTCTGTGGTTGTAACTGTTACACAAACATTTTAGTTTTTTAAAACACAAAAAATGCGTTTACAACAAGCTAGAGAAAATTGTAACTTAGAATGACATGTTGTTGGTTTCTACATTTGTTAAAAAAATAAAATGTAATTTTAATCTGTTTTTAGGAATATCTGAAATAATTTTAATGGTTTGACCCCCAAAAACATGTTTTTAAAGGCTTTGGTACCTTTAAAAATTGTTTACCATGTCATTCAGCCACACTACATGCCAAATTGATCACTGTGTCATTCTGACCACACCGTATGTCGAATTGATGTGTATTATGTGCATACAAGTCAGAAATACCACAACGGTGGTTTTATCATTATTTCATGATAATATGAGATCATTTTCTGTGGTTTTTATCATTACACGAATGTTTTAGTGCTTTAAAACTCTAAAAACACATTTACAACCATCCTATGATAAATGTAACTTATAATGACCCTTCATCAGTTCCCACGGTTCAAAATTAAATATAAATCCATTTTCCACTAATTTTAGGGAAATCAAATGGCTTTTTTTTTCTTATTTTGGCCCCCAAAACATGTATTTGAAGGCACATGTACCATTGAAAAGTGTTTACTGAGTCATTTTGACCACACATCACTCTAAAATGATACGTAGTCTACAAATACATATAAAAAATAATACAATGGTGACATTCCCATGATTTTGTGTCTATTTGAGGCCATTTTCTATGGTTTTGGCCGTTATATGAATGTTTTAATGTTTTAAAGCATTAAAAACCTATTTACATCTATCCTAGGAAAACTGTAACATGGAATGATGTCTTTTCAGTTCATATATTTTCAAATTAAATATATGGCCTTTTTCCTATGGTTTTAGGTAAATAATATATGGTTTTCATATTTTTGACACCTAACACATGTTTTTAAAGGCTTTGGTACCTTTAAAAGTGTTTACCAAGTCATTTAGAGAACACTGCACATCAGATTGAAGTATAGTCTACACATACATGGAAAAAATAACACATAAGTTGTTATCCATTAATTTTATGTGAATATGCCTCTGGTTTCTATGGTTTTGATAGTTTCTTGCTTGTTATAGTTTTTAAACCCCTAAAAAATATTTATGGCCATCCCAAGAAAATTGTAACTATAAATGAAAATTCATCGGTTCCTATATTTCAAAAATAAATATATTGTAATTTTCCAATAATTTAAAGGCAACACAATATCTTTTTCTAGGTCTTGACCCCCCCATACAACACTTGTTTTTAATGGCTTTGGTTGGAATAAAAAGTTCTTACCATGTCATTACAACTACACCCTATAATAGATAGATGTATAGTTTGTGTGTACAAGTCAAATATAACACAATAGTGGTTTTACTAGTATTTCACATCGTTTTGAGGTCTTTTTCTATTGTTTTTACCATTCCACATAGCTTTTAGTGTATTAAAACCCCAAAAAATGAATTTATGGCCATATTGGGTAATCTGTAACTCAAAAGGAAATTTTGTCACATTCTATAATTCAAATACAAATCTAATGTCGTTTCATTTTGATTTCAGGGGAATCCAACATCATTTTACTAGTTTTCCCCATGGAAACATATTTTTAAAGGCATTTGTACCTTAAAAAAATGTTCACCGAGTCATTATGACCAAACTGCACCATATTTTTGTGTAGTCAATTTGTAAAAATAAAAAATTTCACATTATCGGGTTTAACATGAGTTCACATTAATATGAGGCATCTTTCTATGGTAATGACTGTCACATGAACATTTTACTGTTTCAAAACACTAAAACGTGCTTAAAAGTATCCTGGGAAAACTGTAACTCCAAATGTCATTCCATTAGTTATTATATGTCAAAATTAAATCTACATTAGTTTTACATTAAATTTAAATCTACCCAACATTTTTTCCTTGTTTTAACCCCCCCCCCCTCACACACACACACAAAACACATGTGTTTTTAAAGGGTTCTATATGTTTAAAAAGTGTTTACTAATTCATTCCAAACCACACCGCATTTCCCATTCATGGGAATTTTATTAATAAAAATTATATAAAATACAATAGTGGGTTTCCCCTTATTTCATATCAATATAATGTAATTTTCTATAGTTTTGGCCATTCCACGAACATTTTAGAGTTTCAGAACACTTAAAAATCATTTGTAGACATCCTAGGAAAATCATAACTTGGATTGGAATTATATAAGTTCTTAAAAATCAAAAATAAATCTATATTTTATTTCCTCTTATTTTTGGGCAATCAACATCATTTTCCATGTTTGGACCCCCCCCCCAAATATGTTTTTCAAGGCCTTAGAATCTTTTAAAAGTTTTTACCAAGTCATTTTGAGCACACCACATGTTGGATTGATGTTTATTATGTGAGTACATGTAAATATAGAATAAATATTGTTTCCCTATGATTTCACATCAATCTATGGTCATTTTTTATTGTTTTTACCATTCCGCGATTGTTTTCATTTTTTAAAACACTAAAAATGCATATATTACCATTCTAGGGAAGCCGCAAATTGTAATTTCATTCTATAAGTTCCAATATTTTAAAAATAAATATGTGGTATTTTTCATTTTATTTTAGGGAAATCCGACATGTTTTTCTTAGGTTTCCCCCTCTGATGCATGTTTTTAATGGCTTTGTTACCTTTAAAAAGTGTTTACAAAGCTATTCCAACCACACCGCATGTACAATTTTTGGGTAGACTATGAAACCATGAAAAAAAACACAATAGTGTTTTTCCGATGATTTGACATCAATATGAGAAATGTTTCCTCGGTTTTGACCATTTCAAATATGTTTTAGTGGTCTAAAACACTAAAAATGGGTTTACAATCATCATAGAAAAACCGTAACTTTAAATGACATTCTATCAGTTTCTACATTTCAAAAACAAATCTATGGTCGTATGCCTTTTATTTCATGGAAATATGACATCACTTTCACAGTTTTGATGCCCCTCACATGTTTTTAAAGGATTTACCACCATCAAAAAGTTTTTACAGAGTCATTCCGACCACACCACACATATGATTGATGTGTAGTCTGCATGTACACATAGAAAATAAAAACAAATTTCTTTTCCTTTTAATTCACATCAATACAAAGTTTTCTCGATTTCATTTATCATTAGATGAACGTTTTAGTGCTTTGAAGCACTAAAAATGCGTTTATAGCCATGTCGGGAAAACCATAACTCAGAATGATGTTTCACAAGTTCCTACATTTAAAAATTCAAAATAAGTTATTTTTAAAATCATTTTAGGGAAATATAATTTAGTTTTTTAGGGTTTGAACTCCTAGAACACATTAATAATGGCATTGGTACATTTATAAACTGTTTAGTGAATCAAAACTAAGGAAATGAACTTGGATTCTTTTCAAACATATACACAATGATCAATAATTATGTTTTGATGTATATGAATCAACTAAATGTCAGTATGATGCAAGATGTGTTCGGTATGACTAAAATTTCTTGTTTTCTATATAAAAGTTTCATCTTAGTTTCATTCATGGATGTTTAATGTGTTATTTGAGAATGTATGAATGACTGATAGAATTTAAAAACTACCATGACAAGATGATCAATATGGCTGGAAATTTTTCGATAGATCATGTTTTTCATCAAATGAAATACATAAACTCAATCATTTTATATTGTCAATAAAAACTAATCTTGTTTTTCATATAAAATTCTTGATCATAAAAATTTTATTTCAATCATTAATTTTCTCTTTGGGATTCTCGATAAATGTCAATACTCCAACCTAATGTATGTGTAGTAGTAAAGGATGATGACACATTACAAAAGACAACTGATAGAGTAGGCCAAGAACCCATACCTCGTACACGTCCGGGATTATCCTATTCTAAAATGATTGTACCCACATCAATTTTCTTTAATGATGATTATTATAAAGTGTTCTTATCCCAAAATTATTCAATTATAATATGTTAATACATATATATTATGAATGATTGTTTAAATAGATAGAACATTATAATATTATCTAATCAATTAATATATCAATACTATTTATTGTTATTTAATTGGTATAAAAAATTATACTGAAAAATAAATTATAATGACAAATAAGTCTTAAACCAAATTAATTGGGAGCCATTGATATATAAAACGAATCCAAATTGGCATTGTTCTATCCATGTAGCCATCCCCTTTTAACTGGGTTTAAAGCTTGTTAGTTGTTTTAAATTTTTTTTAAAAGGTTGGAGCCGAAGCCACATTTTTATTATTAAATCAAATCAAAGACCTCTTTTAACTGGGTAGATGGAAACCCATTATATAGCCCGAAGGCCGAGTGGGATTGTAGCCCATTATATAGCCCGTAGGCCTAAATTCAAAGGGCAATTCACATTCTGTGAATAGTAACCTACTACAACAGTTGCGCACAGTATCTCCGCTGCTACAGTGCCCTGCCGCTGCTATAGTACCCGCTCATGATCAGTGCCGCCACTACTACAGTACCGCTACAGTACTACTACAGTAACCTGCGCCCCATGGGTTTTGAACCCCCATTTTCCATGTAATATTACGGGGTTCTTACCACTAATCCAAACCCCCATTTTCCATGTACTTGTATTAATATATTTTTCATCATTATGTTTTAATATTAATGAAATAATATGAATTGGTAATGAAAGGTTCTTACACCAACATCTTTGGAAGGGTCATTTACAAAAATGCCATTATGTTTCCAATGCACATTAAACTACAACTCTGTTCAGCCAAGATAGTGACCTAATTCATTAACCATTATAAAAAAATGTCAAAAATTTATAAAAAATCGGGACTTATAATAAAATTATCTTAATAATATTGAGTAAAAGAAAACCCAAAATGTTTCTTTTTCATGAAAAACTAATAGACCTAGCGTTTTGAGGAATGAATTGTTTCTCATGATTTACAATATTTTTTAGATAATTAATAAAAAAATAGATACTTTAATAAAAATTATAATTTTATTGTGGTTATGTTATTGAGATATTATAAAATATAAAATTAACTTTTGAGATTCATCTATATTAATAATGAAGAATAGATTCATTTTCCCACGATAAATGCCTTCATTCACTTTCTCATTTACCTATTGTGAGCCCATAGATGTGTCTTTGAAATCATACCATAATATCCATTTAAAATATCACAATTTATAGCCCAAATATTTCAATTTCCATGGGCATGAAACGGAGTCTGGGACATCAAAATAAAAAACATCTAGAAATAAAAAATAAAACACTTTATATGTATATTAAAAACTATTACTCATGTATTTTAAATTAGTTATCAAGGGATATTAATTTATTATTACTTTTATATGAGTAAAAAATACCTCATTTTCCCTGCTTTAGAAATATTCCACATATTTTTATAATTAATGGGAATTCTCAAAATCTCATAAGTAATATAACTAAGAATATACCCATAAATTCTAATAGTGTCACTGGTACACACCACAAATTCATCAAATAGAATGATAATCTTGAAGTCCTTCCGGTCACATACATATTCCATGTTCATATTTGTATCCATTCTAGTGTTTTTTCTATCTTTATGACAAATTAAAAAAAATTAATAAAATATATAGTATTTCTGAGAAATTACATACATACCAATAACAATAATTCACCAATATTCCCTAGATGGGGTGGTGTCCAACTGGTCCATCGATGGAGGTGAATAAGATAGTGGGATACCATGTAAATTTGTAGAAACAGATGCCTTAATAGTATTCTTGTGTACAATAGAATCACTTAAATCTATAGAAGCTGATGATAGGTGTGGTGTGCTTCGAGATGGTGATAAGCTATGATCAATATTTCTTTTCCCATTCCTTCAATTCAAATGGTTTTGTTATATAAATTTTATACAAAATTATTAACTAAAATATTATTACAAAAAAATAAAAAATATAACAATGTATTTATGTATAGAACACTTATCAATATGAAATTGTAATAATTTTTCATGACTAATTTATAAATTCAATTACATAAAACTTTAATGTATTCATTATTATCAAAATCCTTTGCAAAGAGTCCTTCATTTTCATCCTCTATTGAAATATATATTGTTCTGATAATTTTTGAAAAAAATTATTCAATGTTTTGTGGTTGATGAGGTTAACTATCATAAATTACTAATATATAAATTACCAATATATCTTATACATCTATATAATGTAATTCCACCTTCATTAATTTTACAAAAAACAATCCAACATTTATTTATTTCTTCGCCCACAAAATAAACTATCTTCTCTTACGAAGACATGATAAATAGATCATTCTCTACAGACTCATTAGTATAGATCATGCGATATTAGTTGACCGAAGTAAGATATAATGAATATTTCATCATAACCCGATCAATTTTTACCCACTTGCATTTGAATAAAACATTGTAAAAAATACAATAATAGTTAAATTCAATTATTTCATTCGTCTTTCCAATGTATCCCACCTCTGGAAGTGTAAATACTTTATTATATTGAGTTTTCTTGTTTTTCTTGATTAATTGTATGAAACCCGGAGCCAGGCATATTGTATGCATCAAATCACCTAGCCTTCCTTAGAGGATCTTGAGTGAAAAATTGAAAATCATTTCATATTTTAGATTGATTATCAACAATAATTTTCTAGAAAAAAATTAGATAAGGTGTTACTTTAAAAATCGAAAATTTAACTATATGTCAATAATATGAATCTGAGTATATACTTACACAATATGAGAACCATTTTATAATCCCTATATTAACAAATTTTGTTAATTCCAACTCATTTCAAGCTCAACCCCTTAGTTTCCACTTTGTTTGCAGTCAATATTATTAAATAAATGAATTTACAATAAAAATGTTGAGTAGAACTTATAAATGTTTTCTTTTCAACTCTAATTTATTCTGTTTAAAATTTTATTCCCCTTCCAATTTGTCGTCTAATAGTGAGAAATACCGATGAATTGTTTTCCGAATAAGAATTAGTTGGCATGTCTTCAACACACCCAACATGATCAAACCTAGTCTCAATCCCATTCATATACCTAAAACATAAGGTCAAGTACTATTTGAATATGTAATCATCACAAATATTTCCCTTTATTTGAGACTTATTCAACACATATGATTTCAAATGACCTATGTACCTGATGAAAAAAAATATAAAAAATATTAAAACATTTATGTGGTAATGTGATAAAATCAAACTCACCAATGAAAATAAAAATATATCAATGTACCAATCAATTTGATACATCCATTGATATTGTACTGGTGCACCATGTTTAGATTCTTCGTCCAAATTAATAGTTAAATTCATCATGACTTTGAAGAATAAATCAGAAAATAAGAGTTCCAAATGAAAATCTGTCGAAAAACTTATTTCATAATATTTATCAATCTCATTTGATTTTTATTTTTTCCACAAAGCTCATTGAAAATTGTGCAAAACTCAACAAGAATCACTTTTAATTTTATTGGTAACATATTATACAATGAAAATAGTAATAACTTCTCTCTCTGAATATGTGATTTGTGGCATTTCAAACCATGAAAAGTTTGATCTTTCTTGTCAATTATCATTGATATGTTACGTGAAAATCTATTTGGTACATTTATATTCATTAATGTTCTAATGAACACATCTTTATCAAGATTTTTCTTTGTAAAAATATCCCATTGATACTTTCCATTCCCATTTTCCCAAAAATAAGGATTTATATTCATTGAATTTAAATCATTATGATCATTAAGGTGATCTTTTCGTTTACCCTTCTCGTTTAGGAATGTAAAAATTGCATTATCACGTAAATTATTATATATATAAATTAATTCAATATTATAATGTATAAAATTAAACTCTTAATAAGGATGTTTGAAAAATAAAATCATTTTCTTCTATTGTTCTGTTCCATATAATTTAGATATTGTACCTCGTACCCTTTTCCCCCTTCATTTAACTAATGTAATTTTTTAAATTCATCAGTGAAATTCGTTAATTATCCATAGATTTCTGAAACATATAAAAACATTGATGGCATTATAAATTCAATATATCTATTTAATCAGTTTTTGTTATGCTTTAATTTATGATAAGAATATATAAATTGATAATGAAACATAGAACATCCTTTTTTTAATGAGGCAATCATCGAGGTCTAAAATCACAATTATAAACTAGAGAATGCAATCCAGTATGAATGTTCTAATTATATAAAATTTCTTTTCAAGGAATTTATCTAATTTTCTACACTAAAGTAGTACGCACTTTAAACTATTTCCTCATTGAATAATTCTATGTTTCCTTGATATCATTTCATAATTCTCACAATTATTCAACTATAGATTTATTGTATACATCCATGACATTTCAAGTTATTTTAGTTTTAGAAAAAATATTTGAAATAAGGAAATAATTATTTTACATACACATCCATGTAGGTAGATTATATGGGATCAAAAAAAACATGCAAATTATAAAATATGTAATTAATATAGAAAAAGGGTTAAAACTATCAAAATATAATCCCAAACATAAAATCATTTGATCATAAGAAAAATATGAATATAAAAAATCAAATATATTCTATGATGTTGAATCATTTGGATGTATCATCAATCAATATTTACTATCATAAGATTCCACATCATGTCATATTCAGTTTTATATGACATGAAAAATCATTGAAAACATGATTTATGAGAAAATTAACACAATACCTTTGTTGGAGTTTTTTTATTATGTTTTTAGGGGGGGTCATTGATTTATACACTCATTATTGTTCCTTGAATATAATATACTTTTATGAAATTTTATGCATTCTTATTTATTAGACTCTTCTCCCTGTAAATAATGAAATCATTAGGTAATGCATGTATTTGTGTATATTCATGTCCCTGTTTGTTGATGAATTTATTCATCTCATAGAATGATGTATCAATAATAGACTTACAAAATTCACCATGAAGAAAAACTACAATCATGTAAATTGATTTTTATAAATTCTATAAAGACAATTGATATGATACAAGAAAAGTAGAAAAGAAAACTTCCAATACATGGAAAATCCTTCATACAATTCTTTTTGTCCATCTTCAAATAATTCATAAAACTCATTTTTTGGTCATTGATGTTAAGAGAAAAATCAACCTGATTAGGATCAACTAAGTGTTCTATTGACCTTTTAAAATCATGGACATCTTATTTTTTAAAAAAAAATTCCTCATTAAAAAAACTAATTGAATTATTCTATGGTGGGTCATTTTATGTTTCATTTATAGTATTTTCATTATCATTACATTCCATAACATTTGATTCCCCATGATAAATACAACATATATATTGAGAAAAAAATCTGTTTCAATATCTAACGATCATATACTTATTTTCTATTCATACATCTCTTGAATTTACAATAATGACATGAATATTTTGTTCTACTATCCAATGATCAATTTGAAATTGCATAATAAAAAAATTCTTCCAAGCCCATGACATACCGAGGCGCGTTTTGAGGTAAATTAATCCAAATTTTATCCATAGGTATTGTATTGTCTTCTACTTTTACATTTAGATATAAAGTTAAAAAAATTAATCAAATAGGTATCAAAAAGATTAAACATCACCAAAATATGTCAAGGACCAGGGCAGGGATTTGATTTTACATAACAGAAACTCAATACCAAAATGATTCAATTCAACATAAAAAATACAAACAACAATAAGTTAAACATAACATGAAATACATTAGTTAATTTATTTAGAAACATTCAATCAGTCACACCTTCAATGATGTCTAGGGGCATCTGTCACTTTATAATGGGAACAAAATCCTTTGGAGTTTTCATTTAGGTGCATGTTGGATTTGGGGTCCCAAAGGTCCCCTAGATAGGGGGTAGGGGTCCTGGTGGTCACCCGTATGAGATATTGAGGTCATGGAGGTATATGGTAGGGGGTTAGGGTCACAAAGGTCACTGTAAGTTTGGTCAGGGTAACAAAAATAGATCTAAGGGGGGTTTGGGGTCATTAAGGTCACCGATATGGGGGTCAATTTCATGTTTGTTCCCAGTAAGGGTGGTCGAGGCCATAGTAGTAGTCAAAAAGGTGGTCAGGTTGAAAATAGATGTCAGCAGGAGGGTTGATGTTAGGGAAGTCTCTAGCAGGGGGTTAGGGACATAATGGTCACCAAGGGGAGATGGAGGTGTGGGTGGGGATCATAGTTTCTACTGAAGTTATTGGGAGCTAGGGAAGGTCGGGGTCAGGGGTCTCCACTAAGGAGATCATAAGGAGGGGTGTTCAATGCTGAGGGGAAATCCAGGTGGGTGGTCAGGATAAAGGGTCTATACAAAGGGTAGAGGGAGGTCCGGGGGTTGAGTTCGCTGGGGGGGGGGGGGGGGGTTAGAGGGGAATTTGAGTGGGGTGGGGTAGCTTGGGATGAAGAAGGGAGGGAGATGAAATTAGAGTTTTTTAAAATATGTTGTAGAACATTAAATAAATTAACCTCTAATTGATAAAATAAAAAATACATAGTGGTTTTTTAATAAATCAGATACAATATTATGTTTTTAATATGATTTATTTCATGACATTTATTAGAACCACCGCTAATTTACATCTGATAACCACATGTTTTTTGTAGTATAAGACTGTAAAGAGTACAAGATAAAAATAATAAATGAAAAGTAAAAAAAAATTATGTGATCCCTTAAATATTCCCTAGTCTTCTCCAACACCACGCTCTAATACTCAACCTCCCACCATAGGGCCCATTCCATTCTCCAGATCTCTAGTCATAAAATATACCGGCGCATCGAAATGCCCGAGTATGGTGTGAGTACAAGACTAGGTTGGACATCACCAACACATCCTTACCATAAGTTCATAATATATATAATATTATATATCATGAAATAAGTAAATTATCAATAAACACACATCATATACTGATTCATCATGCACTAACCAAGATGCCAAAGACCCCATCCCCAAATGCTTTGACTCATTTCCATAAATGATGTCAAATAAGTAACGTACCTCTGGTAAGGTAACATTTCTCACCCCATCGAGTCGGTGTTTTTTTAAGAGCATCACATGCTCATCCATGACATCAACTCACCCACCCAGTTGGTGGTTGTCACTGAAACATCACACTTTCATTAACATAAATCCCTTATTCGTTTATCCTTTTAATTACTCATGACCTGAGTCCGTAGGAATAAATGATCTGGATATTTATTGCTAGACGCTGGGGTTTTCTCTATACAAGGGTAGTCACGCCCACCATTATGGACGTTAGGACTGCATTAGATTTGGTAACCAAATACTAATGATTTACCATATACAAGGGTAACCATTCCCATGTTAGAATTATAACTCCCAACCTCAATGTTTCCCTAGAATATGTCATTCCCTGAACCATAATTCCATAGGATATACAGCACAGAAGCAATACATGTCATAGAGAATAATTATAAGACACATCCAGATCAATGTCAAGAGTCACACATAATTACATGTCATAAACATGAAATCCCATAACAATTCACACACCCACATGCATCTCAAAACAATAAGGATATAGTCCAACAGAAACAGCATATTATGATAACATCAAAAAAATGACCCATAAAATTTAGAAAACACCTTCTCTAAAGTCATCAATATCAACAATATTTTCGCTGATGGTGTCATCACCAAAACCACACTCATAGTCCAACCATAAAATATGATCACAAAACATGGATTCCTAAAACTAAAATAAGTTATTTAATTTCTAGAATAAATAAAATATTACATGTGATAACACATTCTCTCTTGTTTTTTGTTTATTTATTTATTTTATTAACGTTCAAAATATTCTCTTTAATATCTCATTTGTTACTGATTAGATTGACGGGACTTCGACACTAAACCCATGCCTCAAAAACAACATGATGATCAACATATTATTTTATCCATTTGACATGGATTATAGTAGGTATGGTCGGGGATCATGGAATATTTTCTAGCACACCACCGATCAATTTTTATTTTTTTATTATTTTCATGTTTCACATTTATTATTATTATTATTATGAAATAAACTTGTATACTTATGGACATTAGGCTGAGGAAAAATTATTGGTGTTCTACTGTGTATTTTATTCATACCCTATATAGGAATTTTGGTGCACTTGTATAAGTCCTGAGGTCATGTGAAACTACATATTATAATTGATGGTTTGTGTTGTGATGTTAGAGTTTTGAGTATGTAATGTGTGTTTTGAACTAAAATGTCAATTTTAAATATTGAAAATCACTTTTATTTATACATGAAACATTGTGTGTCAAAAAAAGATTTGGATGATTACTATTTATCAAAACCGATTTATGGATCATATTCCAAATGTATCAAGATAATCATAGTTTATTTGATATGTTTTCAATGATTGAAATGAATTTTGAACTAAAATGTAACTATTAAACTAAAAACATGCCCTTCAAGTCATACCAAATATATCATGGGATAAATTAACATATAAGTGATTCATACTGATTTTTTAAAATCTAGTGATTTTAATTAAAAGATTGAATATCCATAAGTATAAGAGAATTCGTCCAATAAGAAAAAAAGTAAGAGTTAGTTCCATAGAACTAACTTTTGTGTAATTGATGATAAACTTTGTTTATTCAATAAGAAAAAATAGTTGGATTTAGTGCCCCAGAACCAAAATCAATATAATTTATGATATACTATATTAATTTTTTTTAATATTAATAAAATTATCCTCACATCATGTTTATTCTTCTGCATGATAGATAATGTGATAATATCCTAAGAGTATTTGTCGCACTAAAAGGTCATTGTGGTTCCCTAGTATGATGAGAAATCAGAAGATCCACAACAATATTCTTATATAAATGTTCTATAGCCACTTGAATCATTTATTGGAAAACATTATATAGGTTATTAGGGTTGGAGACTCATAAGACCTTCAGTCACCTTCTCATGGTGTATGCCCATGGTAATATATTTTGTTGGACATTATGAAAATGAGACCTACTAGTAAGAAATCCAAAATTATGTGTCTCATTTAATTTTCCTATCTATGGATATATTTATTGATCCATCGAAATTATGATTATTATTAATGACTATTATAAGTCATGTACTTTAATGTATTGATGAAATATAGGATGAAATTCATTCGTGGTGATGTAGGATGTGTTGAGCGTGTTGTGAGTAATATTTCATTAATGAATAATGTGATAAATGATTTGTACCTTATGTTATTTAACCGAATTTGATATCTCATACCCTTTTATGGATATAATATAGACTAAATAAATATATTTCCTTGGTTTTCTATAGAAATGTTTAAATTCTTGAAAATTAAATAAAGATACAGGGAGCGCATAGGTTGATGGCACCAGCATGCAACCATCTTGATTATATATAGAACGATAAAGGTATTATATTACACAGTAAAAATTTGTATGAAGTATTATGTCCTTGTGTCATTAACTTATTTCTATATGGTTTATTTTTAGTGTTTCTAGATGCTAACCTTGTTCATTAGGCTACTGCACCTAATGCCACTGAAAAAAGACCTCAAGGGTCACACACTAAGTATATCATGAATCTTAGTTAAATAATATATTAATGATTATTATTTAACAATTTGAATAAATATATTTTCTTCTCTTGGTATAATAATTTATTATTTTTTATTGATCACATATATTCTATGACTAGATATTTGGGAGAATATTATGTTATCTTAATATTTAATAAATATTTAGTTTCTATTTCTATGATATAATATTTATTATTTTTTAGGGAATAATGATGTGATATTTATTTATTAAATAAATATTCATTATTAGAAGCATAATTAATATTTTGGAGGAATGGAAGACTGAGTAAAATGGTCCAGTGATAAAAAATCTATATTGAACATTATTTTAATAAATAATATTTAATTTAATTTGTGAGTTTAGTGAATTCAAAGAATTAATAATATTATTTTTATTATTATAGACATGGGGATTCCATGTGGATAAAATAAATAATAAATGGAAAATATTAAATTAATTATTCTATCCCTATCAGTATATAAACCCACATACATTATTTTATTAGGAGACATAATTCCATAATTGTGCATGAAAACATATAGATAATCTTCTCAATCCCTTGAGAGCATCCTCTCCAACAATGATCCCATGAATCGAGATAAATATTCCTCCAATATTTAATATCATGTATAAATTGTTCAAGGATAATACATTGGAAGCGATTCTTGGTGAGATCAAAGGTGAATGAAATAAGTGATAGGATCTTCCATGATAGCACCTAGAGATTCCTATAACAACATTTGGGGATTCATTGAAACTGTGTGGATCACTAATAGATGGAATATAATATTCATTACTACAAAAAAATGATGGTATGGAATAGATATGTTGTCATATCGATCAATAAATAATAATTTTCACATAAAGTAATTATTTAATTACTCAAATTAATTATAAATAATTTGTGAAAATCTCGTGATTTGGTTATGGTGTTTATCCCTCGTCTATAATATTTGATTATATTCTGTTGATCATGATGTTTATCGTCAGGTAAATCTCAGATTAATCATCAATCCTGAAAAAAAATAAAAGTTGGAATCAAACCATCTGATGTTTCCGCTGCGCCCGAGTCTTACAAAAACACCCTACCAAACATGTTAATCACAAGTAGAACAATGGGTTTCAAAAAAATATTCTCCCTTATTCACCTCTATTTTAATGAAAGATAATGTGAAGTTCGTTTTCCTATACATGGATCATGTTGATTATGGTGAGGCTATCAAATTAAAAAATGTTATATTTTCATTCTCTCTCAATGGAAAGAAACATTTACACACAAATACCATGTGATTGAGACATTAGTGGTTCCAAATGAGAGTGGATAAAATCATGTCCTATAATATATGATAACCTTATTTCATGTATTCCTTAACCCCTATTTTTATCTTATTTAAGGTGGGTCTTATTTTGGACTGATTATTTGATAATTTGAAAAAATATGGATGTCCTAGGGGCTATGTACGGTTGGCATAATGTTAATAAAAACCATGTAGTCTAGACTAGAAAAAACTGTGCCTTATTGTGAGTCATTTTAAGGTGGTTCACAGTTTTTTCAAATAGTAAGGAAATCCCCTACAAACCCCCACAACCTCAAATAGTGAGGGTTACCATAGTTCCCACATGGTTTGATAAACCATATTCCCTCATAGGATAAACTGATCACCGTACTAGTAGGGGAACACATTTTGAGAACATAGTTTTTCTAACCATGCGGACCTACCCAACATACTATGTGTACATGTTTTAATTCCCCTGAATATTTTCATAGAACTCTCAAACCCCCCGTTTAAGACACATAATCACCCCATAAACCCATTATATGAATTCCTTGGTTATAAAGGCTCTGAAGAGGAAATTTTGTTACCCCAATCCCCTTTTATTGGTGGATCTATGTGTTATTGATCACGTTTGATCTCCTCTATGAAAGTGGATCTGCTATCATATGGTTTTTTCTAATCACTCTTTCTCTTCTCTATAGAGTTTGATAGATCATTATGTAATTTATGGATCTAAAATCTATTTTTTATCGTGATTCTAGGTTATGTTTCTTGTTCTATTCCACCTCGTTCATTGTAGATGATCCTATTATGGGTGTCTTCTTGGACCATTTAAAAAATGTAGGTTATTCCCTGATTATTTTTCCTATGAATGAAACAATAAATTTATTCATTGAATTGTAATGGGGTTTTAATTGATATAAAAACCCATATTTTAAAGGATTAGAAATATGATTTGAAATGGAATAGAAATTTTTGAAGGAAACCCCAATTTTAATCCTATTAAAACATAAGGAGGATTTTTCAAAACGGATGGCTTGATTTTGAAATCACTATTGGAAATCTAAGGTATTCCAACAGTTTTAAGAACCATTGGAATAAGCACCCAATACCATTGGTTTGGGAAAACCATAGGTATATGTATGTATATTTTAAAATATACCCAAGGTATGGAAAAAACAATATTATTGGTTTCTATATGTCCACCTATACAAATAATTTGGTCCAACCATTCAAATAAGTAGTTTTTCAAGGAACATATAACAATTTTTTTACAAAACCATTGGTAAGGGTACTTTTTATAAACATATATACCATCAAATTTACACAAAAGTTTGTATAATTTCTTCCATTATTTATCCATAATAATAATAATTATAATAATAATAATAATAAATACTTCAATATAAAAAAAAATTAGACACACACACACACAGATATATATATATATCTGAATATATAATAAGTCATAGTAGAAGATCCTATATTTCTTTAGTTATATAAATCTTTGATTTTTTGTGTTTAATGTATTTTGATGAGTTTTCCATTGTCTATTACAATTGGTGGATGAGTCTTGTTTGGAGATGGAGAGATTTTGTTGGGGGGAAATGAATTAAATCCCAAGGATTTAATTTTATAGGTATTAATGGAGTAGGTATATAAAAATGTTAAATGGGTTTACATGGGTTTTCCATGTTTTGGAAGGCTTTGGAGGTGGTTCGGGTCCTTTTTGACGAAAATGGTATAAAAACTATCTATAGAACATTAACACACTATGTATATGTGACATGATGTGTATCTTTTTTTTGAAACATATTGTGAACTAGTAACGAGTGTGAAATAGTTTCATGTTGAGTAAACCATTGACGTCATGTCAAAGTTAAATGGGATAAATATAAACCAAAGGTGACTCGTTTTTTAAGGTATCCCACTAAAAAGAAATACACAATGTGTAAAAGAGTAACATTCCACGTAATATCCTGACCAATCATTTTAAACAGCATCGTGCGTGATTTTTTTTGACATTCCATCAATGAATGTAATTCCCCGACCCTAAAAGCTTGGAGTTTGTGTATTATTTTAATACATTGGCATGATTACAAGGAATAAAATCCTGAATGGCCAATCAGTTTTGTAGTTTTGTAAAATATATTTCATATATAAACTTTACAATACAATTAAAAACATACAATAAAACACAGATAATCCTTTTCTAACTCCATTATTCTCCTAGATTAACCCTGCATATAATCATAGTACACATCGTGGAATCTTAGGAAAATAAAAAATAAGAAATGGGGGAGATTAGATGATCATTAAAGGTAAAAAATATATTATAAGCTACCATTAATAAGTATTAATTTTTAAGTTAAGTCATAAAGATAAAAATATATTTGTAAACATAATATGTAGCGTAATATAGAAATAATAAATCAAATAATTCCATTTAAACATTCACATTTATATTTTACTAGTCGAATAATCACACATACTATCAATAACTAATCTCATAATGAGAGAATGCATAACGTTGGGCATTTTAATCATACCATCTAGGTTTCATGCTAAGAATCAAATATTATCAAGGATTAAGTTCTAGAATCTAATACATTCAAGGATTTATGCCAAGATTCTAATAAATGGGTAAGGCCTCGACAAAAATGATATATATTTTGTTTCATAAAACCTACCAATGCTTTGATGAGTTATAACGAGCCCCTTCTAAAACATTTTAAGTCCAATTCATTCTACATATGAGAAGTTAAAATCATAACCAACATAAACATTCATATTAAAACTAGAATTCGAAATGTTAATAAATTAAACATGGACTATGAATGGTATAAAAATAACCCATCCACAATAAAACTGGTTATAAACACTTCTTTAAAATATTAAAGGTTATATCAAAAGAAATTAACCTCAATGAAATAAATGGTCCAATAAATGATATTAACATAGATGAAAATAATCTGGCTAAATAATTAATATTATTTGAGAGGATTGTACATTTTTTAATTTGAAAGCATTTAAAAGACACACAATTTTAAAAGAAAATATATACATCGAAAATATCAATATAAGATTGTAAAGGAAGCCTAAAAAAAGTTAAGGCATCACGATGGCAGAAAAATCTACTCACGCCGTATAAGTAAGAAACATTATTTCCTTATTTTGTCGAAAAGGTCAAAAAGAAACATATTTGGAAAATGACAGGAAGAATCCATTAAAATATTTTTTATAATATCCAACGTGGGTATAATGAAAGTGAAAATTTGTGGATAAATAGTTAAAATATTTTGAAATTTATATTTATGAAACATTGTCATGGATGACTAATATGTCCGAATAAATAGTTATTCATAAACAATCTTGGAAAATAATGAGGTTGCAATATTTAAACTTTCCTTGTACTTCCCTTTTATATAGCATGTTTTAACCACATGTATAATATTTAAATGAGGTTATTAAATTATACCAGGACCATATCCATATTTATGATATCAAATATGATCCATTTATATCTTGTTGGTAGTAATATTTCAGTATTACCATTGTTTTAGATGTTAACTGCTTCATTTTCCAATTCTCATTTTGTAATGTATGTAATTTTTAGAAATAGTATGCATTTTATTAATATAAAAAATGAAATTATTTTCAGAATTATCATTTTTATTGATCATATAGATTTATAATAATTCAAGAAAGGATAACATGGATAATGAATCACATCGTGTCGTGGAGACGGTAGGTCGTAAGTACACATGAGAAATAATATAATTCACATGATGGTTAAATAGTATTAAATAGTATGGTAAAAAATTATAAAGAAAAATTATCATGAGATATTAATAATTTTAATCCATTATACTTATCATTATACCCATCAAAATAAAGTAAAAATGGAAAATAATTTTCTTAGCGTCGTGGAGACGGTAAGTCTAACGAATACACACATGGTGATGATTTTTCGTAGGAAATGTAAAATTAGTGATATGGTATACCCCTAATTAAAATAAAATCACAAAATTTATTTTATACTATAATCATTAATTTATTTTGGAAACAACATTGGAAGGTGAATTAGAAGAAGAAATCAAATTGAATTGAATTGGTAATAAAATTACCTCTTCCACGAGTGTCTCCTATTTATTTTCACAAATGAACCTATAGGCTGGATTTCTACAAAAAATTTGGCCTGAAGTATTAATTGATATAATTTGGGGGGAGAAGTGGGTAGAATTTTACAACACAAAGGGCTATAGAGAAGGGAATTAAAGAGAAGTTCAAGTTCCCATTTATAAGAGGGGTGATGGGAACTTTTGGATGATCTTCAAATATTAATTTAGTATACTATTTTTATTTTCAAATACATAAAATGTAATTTATTTAGATGATAATATTATTATAGGAATAAATAACCTCAAAAAATTAATTTTATACATTTTAGGTCATTAATTTAACTTTATCCTTTGGATTTAACCCGTAGAAAAAAAGTTTAACTCTTACTGTGTCATCTTGTATTTTTACACTATAGGGTTAAAATAATTACTATAAAATTAAAAAAGAAAAAAAGTATAATATATGAAATATTAAAAATTATCATAGTTATTTGTCCTAATATTATATTTTTTTACTTTTATATAATTTTATAAAATAGTAATTTTTTTAAATATCATTTATATAAATTTTTAAACTATTTAATATTTTTATTTTTTAAAATATAAAAATAATACAATATCTTATAACCAATAATTAAAATATGTCAATAATATGCTTATGATATCTATAAAATTAGTTTATTCAATTTATTAAATAAAATTATATATATATCAATATTTATAATATCATTTATTTGGTATTTATATTAATACAATAATTTTTGCATCGCTATTGTGTCATCACTAATGGAAACTATTTAATCTCTAAAAATTATAAATAAATTTATATGATGTAGTAAAATATTTTAGGTTTATAGATTTAATTTATAATCTATTTAATATCTTGGATATCTCTAAATTAAAATTTTTATACTTATAAGTAATGAGAGTGTTAAATTTTGTCACATTCCTTAATTTTAATAATATTCATGACTTATTCATGGAAAATGGTCCATTAATTGATTACAATAAAAAATATGTAAAAATGGTCGAATTTAGTCATCCAATAGGATTTTTCTTGATGTTAGGAGAATTTTATAATATTAGTTTTACCATTAATTAATTTATTTACTCTTAACTATGGTAATAAGAAAAGTACTAAAGTTACTATTCATAATATTGCAAAAATAAACAAAACCTATATACATAATTTGGAACCATTGATTCCAAATATAAAATAAATTTTACAATATTTAAAACATAGAATTTTTAGAAATTTATTTAATATTAATCCCATTGTTTGAATGAAAAACGATTTTTAAAAGTAAAAAATTTACAAAAGATTCAAATGTATCTACATCAATATTGTATATTACCTTAATTCAAATAACCGGAATTATATTAACTAGTAAAAATATATTCTATTTTTACATTAAAACCAATAATCATATAATTTATCCACATAAATTATTTTGATTAAAATAGTCGTTTTCAATTTAAATTTAGTATATTTTAACTATTTATCAAAACATAAAACTTTTCAGAAAAATATCAAAAATTAATCTAACAAAAAAAATTTATATCTCGAATACAAATAAGTGGTTTATATTGTTAAATTTAATATTTAAAAGTTTCAAAAACTATATTTAAATTGGGTGCTCCATCAAAAGGTGGTAAAACTACAAATTTTTAAAAAATACTGCTTTATTTGAAAAATGGAATATTTTCTTATATCATGTCTAGAAATACTTAAGAAGAATGTTAATATTATATAGAATATACCAAATTTAAAATTTTGTTAATACAAATCATAAATTATATTTTAATAACACATTTATATATTATATTAAATAAAAATATTTTCTCAACAATTTTTTTCTCGATAGAACTAGTTCTCTCATATAATAGAAGATAACTCATTATTTTGTGTAGCATAGGCATAAAATGCTGTTGCATAAAAATAATCCAAGAAACAAAATTACATTTATTCATAATTAAAATATTTTAAATTGTATGGGTGTTACATTCTTATATCCTTCAATAAATTTCATGCTCATAATTTAAAATTTTACATTGAAAATTAAATGATAATACTAGAAAATAACTTTATTGAAAATATAGATCAGAAATAGGGTAAATAAAATATTACCTAATTAAGAGGGATAAATAAATATAAAGGTCATAATGAAATTAGGATTTGAAATAGTGGAACATTACTTCCATGTTGAGATATGTACATGGAGGAAAAACGTAGATATTTATACGATATGATTGAGGTCATCAATCACAAACAAGTCAAAAATGAATAGAAATTTGAGGGTCTCAAAGCCATAAATCTATGATGACTTAAACTATCACTAGTTCAACAAAACCAAAGGTATTATAATAAAACATTTTTTTATATATTTTTTCCTCGAGTTGAAGGATTATTTTACTATAAAGATATGAAATCAAGAAAAAATACTTTATTTCATCAATGTTATCCTTTGGCTATGCTTTGATTTTTCACATTATCCCTTACTCATGGAAATGAAAGATTAAAATTAATTTTTCGTGGCTGAAGAACAATTGGTAAATCATAAGGCCCGGACGTATGTAATTTATCCTCAAAATGTTTACTGAAACCAAAAATGTTATCCTAATGTATAAAATAAATCATACTTTAACCACAAACAATAAAATCCAACATTCAACTAACTCCATTCTAATATTATGACTCAACCAAAATACTTTCATCCAAATTCACTATCCAAAAAGGACTCTACATATCCAAAATACATTATATTCTTAAAATAATGAAATGTAACAGTTATTCTCATATACCTTTATCAACTAAAAACTATAATTAAATTGTCTATACTTCCAAATCCTTGGTGAAAATATACTATAGTACAATACTTATATATATCATGATTTCTATAACCAGAGCACTAATGATGAAATAATTCTTCAATCCAAATAAAATATAACCATAAACCCTTAACTATGCTTCAACAACACATTCCTCCATAACTCCATCATTTCAATTACCTTTTAAATCACTTCATCATCAGTAGTATAACCATTTCATGTATAACCTTGATAACTATAATCATTAACCAAAACTCAAAGCTCAATGTAAGAAACAAAAATCATAGTGATATTATCATTAACAATCCTTAAATGTATATCTAAATTATTCCACCATCATCTAAATCCCTATGTCTATAGGATTAAACTAGGTTATCCATTACCAAATCTAAAGGATGATATCAAATACTTAGAACCATACTAAAATTAATTCATAGGATTATGTTTTCTTATATATATTTTCAAAATCTAACTTCCAAGGTTGTTTCTAAATGCCATATGATACCAAAAATAATTCCCCAACCCCAAAATCTTGGAGTTGATGCAATTTTTTAATACATTGGAATGATTACAAAGAATAAAATCCTAAATGACCAATCTATTTAGTAGTATTGGAAAATATATTGCATACATGAACATTACAATACTATTCAAAACATAATATACAACATATATAATCAAATGAGAACACAATTATTTGTATAGCTTGACCCTGTATATAGTCATAATACACTTCTTAGCATTATGGGAAAATAAAATATAATAAAGGGGTGAGCTCAGATGCTTAGAAAGGGTAAATAATAAAGCAAAAGCTATCACAAATACGAATAAACATTTTAGTCAAGATATAAAGAGGAAAAACAATCTTGTTTAAACATTATATTTTACAAAATAATGAAAGAATAAATCAAATATTCCCATTTAAAAATTAACATGTAATTTAAAATAGTTGAAAAATCACATATAATATTAATAACTAATCTCATAATGAGAGAATTCATAATGCTAGACATTTGAAACATACCATCGAAGATTCATGACAAGAATCTAATACTATCAAGGATTCTTTCCAGAATCTAATACTTTAAAAGGCTTCATTCCAAGAATCTAGTAAATGGGTAAGGCCTTGGTCAAAACCATATCTATTTTGTTACATGAAACCTATCGATGCATCAAGGGGCTATAGTGTTCACACCTATCACTTACTATGTCTAATTCATTCCTCATATGAAAAGGGGAAAACATAAACGACATAAACATTCATATTATTACTATAATACAAAATGTTAGTATATTAACCATAAAACACAAATCGTATAAAAACTTCACATCTATAGTCGAACTAACTATAAAACCTTAAATAAAATATAATTTGATTTATCATAAGAAATAATCCGCAATCATACATAAGATCCAAATAATGATGTTGAAATAGGTTAAAATATGCTAACAAAATCATTAAAAATCTTTGAGGGAAATAACCCATTTTCTTTTACATTGAAATCATTAAAAAGATGAAAATTTTTAAAATAAAAAAAAATCTCTTTTCAAAATATCCTTGTAATATTGTAATTGAAGATTCCAAATGTTAAGGCATCATGACTGCAGAAAAACATTCTCATACCATATAAGTTAAAAAACATCAGTTTCATAATTTGTCGAAAAGGTCACAAAGTACATTGTTTGGAAAATGGAAGAAAGATTCCTTTCAAAATATTTTACATAAATTCAAATATTGGTATAAATGAATTCCTACAATTTTGAAGAATAAAAAAATTATTTTGAAATGTATCTTTACGAAACATGGACGTTGATGATAAATATGTCCCAGTAAATACATACACATAAACAATATTGGAAAATAATGATTTTATAAAATTAAATCAAACTGTGTACATTAATTTAATTGAGGATGAGTTATACTCTTGTATAGTAGTTAAATCAATTTTTTTAAATTATAACAGGACCATATCCAAATTTATGATATCATATATGATGCTCTTACATACATTTGGTAATAATATTTTAGTATTAACGATGTTTCGTGTGTTAAATGCTTTGTTTTCTCATTCATGTTTTGGCATGTAATTATTGTTTATTATGAATAATATGTATTTTATTCATATAAATATTTAAATTAAGCTCATAATTATTATTTTTAGTCATAATTTATAATTTATAATCATTCATTAATGGTTAATGTGGATGATAAATCTAGTCACGTCGTGGAGACGGTATGTCGTACGTACATTAGAGTGATTATATAAATCACTTCATGAATATATGGTATGGAATTGGATAATATATATATTATATAGAATAATTATCATGATATATTCTGTATTTGAATCCATTATACTCATAATTATACCAATAAAAATAATTTATAAATGAAAAATAACTTTTACTATGACATGGAGATAGTAAGTCGTACGTACGCACACATGGTGATAGTGTGATTCATATGACAGAAAAAGATGTTCATGGTTGTCCCATTAAAATAATAACATCTCATAATTTATATTTCAATGGAGATACTAATTTATTTTGGGAAATAATTGAATAATAATTTGTAGAAGAAAAATAATTGAATTGAATTTGTAAAACAATTACCTCTTATTCGAGTGTCTCCTTTTGATTTTCACAAAATGACTTGTTAGGTTGGCTTTCTGCCCAATGTGTGGCCTATACGATGAATTTAGAGAATTTGGAAGGATAATTGGATTTGTTTTGGACGAGCCAAAAGGGATATAGTGGTGTGTATTAATGATAAGGAGAAGCTCCCTTTTATAAGAGAGGTGAGAGAAACTTTTTGAAGATCTTAAATTATTAATTTATAATAAATTTATTTTCGGCTTTAAATATATAAAAAGTGATTTATTTTGAGTATTAGTGAAGTATGGGTTGATATAAAATAATCAAATGAATTTTAGACATGTATAGGTCATAAATATAACAGTATCCTTTGGATTTAACCCTTAGTTAAAAAATTTAACTCTTACCGTGTCTTCTTGTATTTTTGCAGTACATGGTTAATATTGGTACAATAAGATGTTCAACGAACTGATATTGGATAATTTATGAAATTTATGATATGATTAATTTTCGTATGATTAATCTTATATTTTTAATAATTTAAATTAATTTTAAAAATTAGTATTTATTTTAAAATATCATTTATATTAATTTTAATACTATTCATTAATTTCATTTTTAAAATATAAAACCAATATGATAAATTAGAAAAAATACATGAAATATGTCACTAATTTGTCTAATTTATCTATAAAATTAGTGTATTTAATTAAATAGGTAAAATTATATTTATGTTAATATTTTTAATATCATTTATTTGATATTATTATTACCAAAATAATTTATGTATTACTATTGTGTAATAATTAATGGTAATTAATTAAACTATAAAAAATATAAATAAATTTCTATAATGTAGGTAATTTTTATATAATTCTTCATACTACTAATAATCAATATTATCACTTGGATATCTCAAAAATAAAATTATTATACTTCTAGGAAATGAGAGTGCAGTATTTTGTCACATTAATTAATTTTAATAATATTCATGTATTATTCATGTAAAAGATCCATTAAATGATTAAATTTTGAAACATTTCTAATCAGGGTAGAATTTATTCATCCAATAGTATTTTTATAGGTGTTAGAGTAATTTAATAATATTATTTTTACTTTTAATTACCTTTTTACACTTAATCTTGTTAATAAAAAAAATTATCGACATTGCCATTCATAGTATCAAAAAAATAAAAGAAACCAATATAAATAATTTGGAAAAACTTATTAAAAATATAGATTACATTTTTCAAAATTCAAAGCACATAATTTAATGTAATTAATTTAAAATTAATCCCATTGTTAGAAAAAAAAAATATGTTTTTAAAAGATAATACATTGCAAAAGACTGAAATGTTTTCACATAACAATTCCCTGTGAAATTAATTCTAATGACCTAAATTATATAAAATATCAATAACATGTTATATTTTTTAATTTAAAACCATTCAATAATATAAATTATACCCATAAATTATTTTGATGAAAAAATTTGTTCTCAATTAAAATTTAGTATATTTTTATCGTTTCACAAAAATTAAAACAGATCCAAATTTTTTTAAAAATTAATCAAAATTAAAATTTTATATAGAGATTATAAAGAAGAATATTATTTTGTTAAATAGAATATAAATTTTCAAAAACTATATTTAAAATGATTACTCCATCAAAAGGCTACAAAACTTCATTTTTTGAAAAAGACTTCTTTAATCCAAAAAATGGAATTTTTTTTGGATATCATGGAAAAAAATACCTAATATGAATTTTAAAATTATATGGAATATATTATATTCAATATTTTGTAAATATTATTCATAACAACTAATTTAACTTCTAGGTTATATATTATATTATATAATAATATTTTATTAATATATTTTTGTAAAGTAAAATTGGGTTTGGCATATAATGCAAGAAAACTCATTATTATGTATAGCATAAGCTTAACATGGTGTTGCATAATAACAATTCCAGAAAAAACAATTCACTCATAAATGAAAATATTTAATATTCTCGGGGTGTTATAGTGCAGCTTCCTCCTCTTGACCTTAGATGGTTCTCCAAGAAATTTTTTATCACTATCCACAATTCAGGATGTCCCATTGGTGTGATCGATCCATGGTAAGTATTTTGATTTGGATAATCTCTAATAATATATGTTTTCTATTAGGGTGGTGTAATTTTTGGACCTCTTTTGTTTTTGATGTTGACCAGGTTATTTTAGGCTATTCCTGGGATATTTATCACCTTTTCCCTTGTTGGTGTTACCCTTTGAATGAACTGCATTAATCTCCATTCAATGGTATATGGTCAAAACCATAACCCTATGGTTTCTTTATTTTAATTTAGGTGAAATATTGTAATTACACTAACATGATTTTCTCCCATGTTAATTAAATTAAAAATTAAATTATTCATTTGAATCATTTTGGATATAAATTTTTATGACCTATATTAAGGCTATTTTTCAAGAAAAATAACACTTAATTATAAATGAATTTATTAATTGATTAATCTGTGTTTATAAGGAAATGAGTTTTGAGTGATTTCATGATACAGATCCACCTTGTCTTGGCTTGGTAATTGAAGTTATTGGACTATTGTTGGTTTATGAATTGATGATAATTTTTTTTTAAATGAATGATATATGGTAATTTTCACATTTAAACATTGATCCTTATGATGTGATATTGTGATATCCTTTATTATATTTCTAGTGATTCACGTTGCAATGCTTATATTATAGGCTATGCCCAATGTTTCATGTTATAATTATTATATAGTGTAATATTCCTATTGATTCATATTATAATGATTCTATAGAGAGCTATGCCCAGTTATTCATGTCGTAATTATTATATAGTGGTCTGTACCTAGGGATTCTTATTGTAATGATTATATAGCTAGTTATTCCTAGTAAAACATGCAAAAAAATTTTATACATCAAGAATGGACAAGATACATGCTGTAATGACTGTACATTGGGCTCACCCATGATTTCGTGTTTACAGGATTATATATTGGGATTGACCTAGATTTTTGTGATTTAAACCATGGTAATAAGGGTATGGTTCACATGGTTGTGAGGGATTCTCAAAGGCATTAAGGCATGGAATCAATGTAGGTTGTGTGTTACAATGTTTATATGGTTAGGTGTAGAATGTCCATGGAAAATACCTCAGAGGTATTTTAGAATGGTATAGAATTAGGGTTACAAAGTCATGACCGAGGTTCCCCACACCGGTTCCATGAGCTGGTTCCCAACATGACCTCATGTACCTCCCCATATGCCAATATCTACCAACTAGAAGTGGGGGTCCAATATCGATCATGGGGAGACTACACACTCTTCATAAATGTGTCACAAAAGTGGAAACGAAATGAACAATGACCCAAATATATAACCAATAACCAAACAAACCAATATAACATGATGGCCAAAACAAGAAATACAATATCCAAACTAAACATTAGATACGACATTCAATGTATGTGTCATGTTAAAATATAAAAAACCAAAAATAAATAAAGAAACTGAAAACTCCCAAGCAGGCCGAGACACCATGTCTAGTTCCCCCATCCATGATCCATCCAAACTTATCCATCTAACATTTGGCTCTTTCCCTTATCTTGTCTTACAACCATAAAATCTATTCAGGTACTCATCCAGAAGCCTGAGTATTGTGTGAGTACAACTTTGTAGGCCACCACCAATGGCATATAAAACTATATCTATTTCATAATAGTGTATTCAATTTCATAAAGAATAAATTATAGAAAATAATGGAAACAATTTACATTATTTAATTTACTCTTTATTAAACATCCTAAACCCCCAGGTTATCTACGACACCTGAATAATCAACACGAAATTGAGATTCTGTCATAATGTAAACTATTTCACAATATCATAGTTATCATTTATCAATTAATATCAATTCAGGTAACAACCAATTGAAACAGTAGTCCAATTCCATCACATGGGTATAGAACATCGTGTCTAACACCCCATGAGTATTTGGGTCTCGGTCACTATCCCACAGCTCAATGTCACATGGGTATTTAGAACCTCATTCCATGTCCCATAATTGTATCTCGTATGAATATTTGGATCCTCAGTCCCTATTCCACACATATGCACACATGGGTATTACAAGACTCGGTCTCTATCCCACCCACATATATCACTATGGTATTTTGAAGCATCATTCTATGTCCCACACAAATATATATAATGGTCAGAAATATATCATATATATCACATCATTCAAGGATAATCAACAACAACTATCTAATCATATTTCACATCATGATGTGCCAATTTAATTATCAAAACTAATCGTGATTCAATATTATAATCATGTTGCATAAAATAATCATGTTCCCATTTAAACCATATATACATTTAATACATTAATTAATCCAACCCCACTACAAAAATCCTATTATTTGATTCATCAATTAATTATCCAATCAATTTCAAAATCTCAATATATTATTAATTCCACAATCACAAGATTTCATTAATTAATCCAACAATTAATAAATTATGTTTCACAATATTAATATCACATTAATTTCATAATCATAATATTCCATTAATTAATTCTCAAATTAATTAATTAAAATTTAAAAATTCCAATTTATCTTTATCTAACAATTCACACATTTGATTAATTAGTTCAACAATTAATTAACCCAATTCCATGTTTCCATAAAATAATTAATCAAAAAATTAATCAAATATAGATTCAATTTGAAAATGTTCCGATAGAATTCTAACAATGAATAAAAATAATTGGATTAAAATCTATGGGAATTTAATTGATATTACCTAACTAATTATTTGTGATGAACTCATTCCAAGGAATATCCCAAAATTGAATGCAGAATATTCAATTCCACATTGAATAATAAGATCTATTTAAAAAAACTAGATCCCAAATAAAATGGATTTCATATAAAAAAGCATATATCTAGATCAATCCTAAACATTAGAAAAAATCCTTTCAAATAATGATAGAAGGATGAGAGAGTATGTGGAAACTACAGGGGATGATATTTTCTTAATATGACAGGTGTGGATCTTTAATCTAGTCTTTGAATCACCATGAACTGAAGTCAGAAGGTCTTGGAATCTATTTGAGAGCCTTATAAATTGAGAAGAGACAATTATGTATGGATTTGGTGCATTTGGGGGTATAATATAGGGGTTTGTATTTTTTTTAAATAATTTTAAGGTGTTTTAAATCCTGTATGGATTTTTTTGGCTCAGGGTGAACAATTTCCCCAAACTATGTGCCCTAACCATTCACCTCACCTGGGGGTGTTGCATGTTTACTCATAATATAGATAAAAGATTCATTAACCATGTGCCAACCAAGAAATCCCTCTTTGTCTTGGGTTTCATGGATTTTTGGGGAAGGGAAGATGATTTAGGCAGACCATGAGACAAGCGCACACTTCCAAAAAACCCATCAAAATATACCAAATTTCACACAAACCAACCCAAGATAAAACCCACCTAAGATATACACAAAATAAAAGGAAAAATTGTACCAAAAAATAATCTAAATACATCTCATGAAAATTTTGGTATCATACAATCTCCCCACATTATTACATCTCGCCATTACGTTTTACTCCCATGAATCTCTAATATTCTGAGTCAAAAAGCTTAATCCCTTGAGACCTGAAACACATTTCTTTCTCTCATGTTTCCTCATAAACACACCCATGTTTCCATTATATATGAACTATCAACATGATCATTTCTCCAAATCACTTTATCACTGTGATCTGCCACATTTATGAGATTCTCCTCAAATGATGCATCTATGTCAAGATCAACACCATCCCGAACGATCACATGTAAAGGGTCAGGGTGATACAACCAAGGATGTGAAACCTGAAAAACATTGTACGTAGCTTTTTTACCTATGTAGAAGAGCCAATCAGTATGCGACCAACTCTATTCTCTCCACAACCTCATAATATCCAAGAAACCTAGGTTCCAACATTTCATGTCTATGTATCATATAGTGACCCAATCTAGGTGACAATCGAATGAATACATGATCACCCTATGAAAACTCTACCGATCATTGATACCGACCAAAATAGGACTTATATATACTCTGAGCCATACCCATAAGATTTCTAATCAACTGGACCTACTCTAAAGTCTAATTCTAGAGATTTGGTCCCATTGACTATGACTCACCTATGTCTATCTAACGTAGAGGTGATCTGCAATGCCTACAATAATGTGCCTCTTATGGTTCAATCTTTATAGTTATCTGATAAATATTTTTATAGGAAAACTCCACCAATCTTAGGTGATTATCCCAAGATAAACTAAATTCTATAACACATTCTCACATCATAACCTCATGGACCTGTATTGTCCACTCTAACTACCCCTCAGCCAATGGGTGGAAAGATATGCATAGTAAAAACAATTTACCAGGTTCTTTCTCTATTTCCTACAAGAATCACGAAGTAAAACATAAATCACGTTTTGAATCATTAATTTGTTGTACGCCATGAAGATGGAAAATTTCCCAGACATATAAGTCTCCCATGGGCTCCACAACAAAACTATCATGTATTGTCCATAAATGCACTGCTTTCATAAGTTGGTCCAAAACCACCCAAAATAACATCATTATTCCATGGCATCCTTAAGAGACCCACCACAAAGTCTGTATTTATGTAAAATCACATCTGTTTTGGAATGGGAAATGGATGTAGTAAACCACCAGGTCCTTGATTCTCATACATCACTTATTGACAAGTTTAATGTCGTATCATTAAACCCGCTATCCCCTTTTTGATGCCCATCCACCAAAACAATAAGCATATGTTATGATACATTTTGATCACAACTAGATTTACCACCCACTTCGAGGAATGAAACTCATGCATTAGATCCTCCAACATACTCATAGGTACAGCAACATGGTTCTTGACATAGATGATCTCGTCCTCATCTATGGTCTATTCTGAATGTGACTCCCCAACATCAAGGATTTCTGTCAAGGGGGAAAAATTTAATACCTCAAACTTCCTATATATAAATTGGATTATAAAATTCAGACTCGACTAAAATAGATTTGATATTCATCTACTACTATCTCCCTTAAACCCCAACATGCATCTTAGTCAGTAAATTCATCATCTTCCACTCTACAACAGACTCTTGAATTATCTGAGTCTATGTTTTCCTGCTAAAAGCATCTACAACTATGTTTCCCTTCTTAAGAGTATATTCTTATTCTAATTCAAAATGGCTACATATAATCAACCCACCTACACTGTTAGAAATTCAAATTTCACTATATGAAGATATATTTTACGATCCTGTGATCAGCATGCATATTAAATATTTCACCAAATAGAAAATTATCCCAAAACTTCTATGAATAAACTACAAACGCCAAATAGAGGTTGTGCATAGGGTATGTTTTTTCATGCGGCCTTAACTAATGAGGCCCATATTCCACATCTCGATTTTTTTACATCAATATTTCACCAATTTCAGTACAAAAAGTTTCACAAAACACTATATACTCATCACCGGGCTTAGGTTGGATCATGATCGGTGCTGTTGTCAAGAACTTATTCAACTCCTGGAATGAATTCTCACATGATCTGAAACATTATTACTTTATCCCCTTTTTTGTAAATATCAAAATCAATACATCTAAAAACGAAAATTCATGGATGAACCTCTTATAACATTCCTCTATCCCTAGAATACCACTGATATCAAAAACATTTTTAGGCTGATTCCAAGAAAAAAATATCATAACTTCTTCTGGGACCAGTGACACAACATCTTCCAAGATGATGTAACCTATGAAGTTCCCCTAACTTATCATGAAATAACACTTATATAACATGGAATACGGTTTATTCCCTATCAGGGTACTCTAGATGATTTCAAGAAGCTGGTCATGATCATAAAAAGTCATTAAGTACACAAATATTTAATTCACAAAACTACCAAAAACTGATCTCAGTATGGGTGGAAGATTCTGATCAAAAACACCATGAAAATTGATGGTGCATTCATCAACCAAAAAAACATCATGTCAAACACATATAGGCTATATCTACATTTAAAATCAGTCCTCATTATATCAGAATGTCAGACTCTCAACTGACGATACACATATCTAATGTGAATCATTGAGAAGATGCAAGCTCCCATCAATGGCTGAAATAGATCATCGATACTTGGAATAGGATATTTCCTCTCCAAAAACATATTGTTAAACTTTCTTTAATAAACATATAAGTGTAGAATACTATCAGGCCACGTATTAAAAAATATGTTGAAGCCCAATGTGATGTACATGGATTAATAATCCCCTTATCCATCAATTATTCTAGTTGTGTCTCTAACTCTAGAAGATAAATTGGTTCCATTCTATATGGTTGAATAGAATTTGTCTCATCCCCTAACATGAGATCTATAGTAAATTAAACATATCTATTAGGTGGTATCCCTAAAAAGTATTCTAGAAAAAACATCATAAAACGTATCCTCTATGGGTGGAAAGACATCCTATTTTATACCCCCATCATCAAAAAAAATTCTAGACCTAGGTAGTGAGCTCCCCTGGTAGTGGACTAACATTCCCTTCTTGGTCCACCTTCATATACCTTTCTCCACTATGTATATAAATTTCACACTCCAGAGATGTAAAAGTTACTCTCCTATAGTAGAAATCAATGCAGGATTTCTATTATACTAACCAATCTATACCCATAACTAATTCAAACCCTGAAATGCCAATGATATAAGGATCCTATAGAAACTGATACTCTCTAACCTTGAGAGAATGATAAATTCAGAGGCATACATCCCTCGACCATACTCCCAAGGTTTGATCAATCGTTATATCCCCACTCATGAATTCGACTGCCATGCTCAAAACATCAACATGTTGTGTAGAAATAAAATAATAAGAGGCACCATTATCAAATAAGGCACTATAAATCATAGAATCTAATTGAATAGAACCTCTAAATGTCGATACTCTTACCTTTTTAACCACAAGTGTATGTTGAACTACATGAAAACATCTTTCTCCACTTCCCTGTGATACTGTCAATGCCTTTTATGTTGCACTACTCTACTGTATGGGTACTCATTCCCAGATGTACAATGTAAAATTCCTCTACTGCCATAGACTTTAAAACTGTATCTTCCTAACAGATAATGTGTAGAATTTCCCCTTCTTACACTCCGGTTATATCTAGATAATCCATCATGACCTATATATTATAGGTTACTATAGTTCATCTGTAGATTTCACATCCTTTTGCAACCTCGGTACTCCCACTTCTCATGAAAAAATAATCGTAATGACACTTCCTAATCTCAGAAGTCATTTCTCTTGACCATCTAGTAGAAATCTCATGTCCTCCACTACAATACATCTTTAGGTTCCCTTCAGCCGTGAGATCATGAACCACCGCCTTAACAAAATTCTTTAACCATAATATGATAACCAAGGAATTAATTTCACATATAATTCTATCCTGAAACCACTTTTCCATTGATGTGTCATCACTTTTCAACACTAGAACAATTTTTTGTAGGTCTATAATGCATCCAACATAGTCCATCATGGACATAATCCCTTTATTCAACCACATGAACTCAGATTCTCTCTCATATCTCAGTGTCTTTGGATATAAGTTCTATGGAACTTCTCCAAAAATTCCTTCCATACCATAGCCTTTACCTTCCTTGCGTGGGCCTAAACATCTTACTAGCACTTTAATGATCCTCAATATATATACAAATCCCTCTTGAACCTCTTCTTAGTAAGAGTCTTTAAATTTTCAAGTATATTATGAATACAGTAAATTGAAAACTATTCTACCTCAGGTCCTCCACATTTAGTGAAAGACATAGGGTGTTGTAATTGATTATCCCATGTTAGGTCATACATATTCATCACTACCTGGTATGGATCTCTCTCTATAAAATTCATGAAGTGAAAAAAGTTATTCGGTAACTGCTATCATTCTCCTTGACCTATCACTATTGTTTGCTTGGGTTTCATTACCAGAGGATCATCTCTAGGAATTTACTCCTTTCATCTTATTTAATTGCATCATCATGGAGGCATATCTCTACAATTACAAATAGACATATCATGAAAAAAAACATAAAATTAACAGATTTTACAAGGGGGATTCACAATGTTCACAATTGTTCATTTCCCAAACCCCCACCATACAGTTTAAACTGAGGCATTATCACAACCCTTAACAGTCCTATATCTAGTTCATGGTTGAAAATAGTAAACACATACTAATTGTTCAAGTATCATTAGACACCAATTTTTTCACTTCATGAATCATTTTCTATTTACAATTCAAATTATGCAGCATTTCATTTCAATACAAAAGAATGTAAAAGCATTTCAATTTCAAAAAGTATCTAGAAACCAATTTTCCCGTTTGTGCCTATATTAACTAATGTCATAAAAATAATCCTCATCACATAGAATTATTTATTCACACTCAAATCTCATGATATAATATTCCATGATTCGAACCTCCTAATATTATAGAAATAATAATCACATCAAATAACATGTGCATTACGCATGGTGAAATAGAAATCAATTATAACAACATAATTTGATAATAGTAATCCAACACTAGGTATTTGGATTTAACCATCACAAATTGTTTACATAATACCATATAAGAGATATTAACCATGACTCAACTAATCATATTCACATATTTACCTTTCCCAAATAGTAATTCAAAAGAAAAATAAAAGAAAAATCATATGATAACACTTTGTAATGTCTCAACCTGTGTGAAACACCCTGATTCCCCATCCTAGATTGCTATGTGACCTCAGGAGTGCCTCCCCATATTCCGTAGGATAAAAAATAGTAGTGAAGGACCCATTTCAACCCGAGAGAGACTATACCCTCTTTATCAATGTAGTAAAAAATCAGAAAAGAAATAAACAATGAACAAAATATATAATAAATAACTAAACCAACCAGTAACAAATGATGACCAATACAAGAAATACATATCCAAACTAAATAGTAGATATTCCATGATAATTACATGTCACATTTCAATATGAAAAACATAAGGTAAATAAGGTAATTGTCAACTCTAAATCAGGATCTGATACCAAGTATGGTTCCATTATTCATGGCCCATCCCAACTCATCCATCTAACATATAGATCATACCATTATACTATTCGTCAACCATGAAATCAATTCGAGTGTCGATCTTCAAACATGGGTAAGGTGTGAGTACAACTCAGTAAGCCACAACCAATGGAGTCTAAAACAATATCAAGAAAATAATAGTGTATGTAGTTGTATATAGAATAAACCAAATAAGGTAAATAATTTAAATTTATTCAATTACTCTTTTTTAAACCACATAAACCCCCAGGTTCCTGGAGACACCAAAACCCTCAATACATGTTTTATCACCTGAATGAGTCTGAACCATTTCACAACATCATAGTTATCATTTATCATTTAATATAAATTCTTGTCACATGTAATTGTAACTATAGTCCAATGCCAACTCATGTTTGTAGAACAACGTGTATAACATCCCATTGGAATTTTGAGCCCCAGGCACTTTCCCACCCTTCAATTTCACATGGGTATTTGGAACCTTTGTCTATGTATCATACTCAAATCTCATATGGTATTTGAAGACTGAGTCCCTATCCCAAAAACATTTAGCACACTTGGATATTTGGAGCCTCAGTCCCTACCCCACACACATATATCAATATGGGATTTTAAAGCATTAGTCCTTGTCCCACACATAAATATCACAACAGAAAAATATTTCACATATATCACATTATTCAATGTTATTAAATTATAATCCTCTTATCACATTCACCATCATGACAATATAATTTAATTATAAAAAACCATGATTCAATAATTTAATCATGTGGCATATAATAAGAAATTCACTATTTAAACTATATATCCCTATAATCTATTAATTAATTCATAAATTAATTAATCCAAATTCACAAACCCATATCCCATTACTTAATTCACCAATTTATTAATCAAATAAATTTCACGAACTCAATATCACATCAGTTCCACAATCATTATATTTCAGTAATTATTTTTCCAATTAATTAATTAAATTTCACTATCTCCATATCTTATCAATTCTTAAATCACAATATTTCATGAATTGACTCACCAATTAATTAGGTAAAATTAAAAATACCCATTTTCCATTAATTACCCACTCACGCATTCCATTAATTTATTCAATAATTAATTAATCCAATTCCATGTCTCAATAAATTAATTAATCATTTATTTAGTCAAATAAAGATTCCATTGTAAATCATTCTAATTGAATTCTAACAAGACATACACCCAATTTTAATAAACACAATGGGAACCTAATTGTAACAACCTTCCACAATATTGATGTCAAATACTTTCCCAAAGATATCTCTAAAATTGAATCAGAACATTCAATTGGATAAGGAAGAATGAGATGTTGATCCAAATTCTTGATCCAAAATAAAATGGATTTGATTTAAGAAATACTAGATCTAGATCCATACTAAATAAGGGAATATTTTAATTCAAATAATTACATAAGGATGGGAGAGTGTAATAAAATTACACGGGATGAGATTCTCTTATTGGGAGAGGTGCAGATCTTCAATCTGAGAATAAAACTACAATGAAAGGAGGTTTTAAGGGCTTAGAATCCATATATAAGACTCTAAAGATAATATTATGTTATTATGGATTGATATAGGGAATTTTAAAGTGAATAATAAAGGGTTTGGGAATTTTTTAATAATTTTATTGGGTTTTATATCGTGTATGTATAGTTTCCGACTCGGAGCCCATGGATTCACCTAACTAGTAACCCTAACCGTGCACCTCACATATGGTTGTACATTGGTTACTCTTAAGAGGGTTCACTATAGGAATAATCATGCTACAACTATTAAATTACCTTATATCTTGGGTTTCATATTTTTTGTGGTGGGGAATATGGTTTAGGAAAAACAAGCGCTAACCATGCGCTGCCCAAAACCCCTCCAAAATATTTTAATCTTAAAAAAAATCATGAAAGATAACACCCAACTAAAACATACTACAAACAAGGAAAAATAGTACCTAAAATAAATCTCGATACATGTCCTCAATTTTTTTGTATCTCACATGGTTGATGTAGAATTAATTTAATGTTCTCTTAATTAATATAATTGTTTATTGTATTTTTGGATGCACTTTTTTATCATAATGTTTATGTTTATAAATAGTGGTGTTAACCAAATTAATTATACTCACACCTTATTTGGGTCACATTTTTGTGCCTAAGAAGATTACATAAATGCATAATTAGAAAATGGCAGGGGACCATTATGTGGATTGTTTCTTGTTGGATGGGATGGATTTTGGAGGTAGGGCGAATATGTGTCTCGAGACCGGAGACTTTTGAGTTTTATTCTAAATCTTCTTGTATTTTATTTTTATTAATTATTGCTTGAAATTTAGTTATTTTTTATTTAATTTCATTAAAATATTTAATTAATATTTAATAGATTATGTAGATGGATTTTGTTTTTTTTTCATTTCGTTGTATTGTTTCTGTTATTTCTGCTACTCTGATATTTATTGTTATATAATTATTACGCTATGTTGTTACTCTGTAACCAGTGTTATAATCTCCCCACTATAATTATCAACACACCACTTCTATTTGGTAGCATTGTTGTAAGGGGAGGCTCTCTTGAGGTCTCATAACCAACCTATTTCAGCCACGTGACAGAGTTCTAGATTGGGATATGTTTAAAAGTAGTATCAAAGAATACCATGTTTCTTTTCGGTTTCTTTACTATTTTTTCAACGTAAAAAAGACTAGGATATGACAATAATTGGTAATTAAGTTGGCCATTTGAGTATTTAACCCATGAAAAATAGAAAATATGCTTTTCTAGGGATATATTGTTGTATATATTATTTTCTTTTTCTATTTGATGTTATTTCACCTTGGGGGATTCACATGTTGTGTGAGGATATTATTTAATGATGTTATTAGTTCTAGATATTTCTACTCATATCCTAGTAGGTGTGAGATGTTATTGTATGTATCATTTTAGTTACACATGGATATATATTGACATTAATTATCCATGATATGGACATATTTATTGCATGTGATATATACTTTCTTATATGAACTATGATATAAGATACATATTCAATCTACTAAATGAAATTAAATGTAACATTATTTCATCATAAAACACTTGTATGACAGGTTTTGAGAGACCCATATTAATGTTTCTCTCTTTTAATAACATGTTAATTCCGACATTGTCATTATAGAAAGTGTTCTAAGGAGTGTGTTTTTCTTATGGAGAAAATTTATCTTCATTATCTTCAAGTTGAGAGCTAGGAGAGAGGAAACCAACGTGCTACTCATACAGTTGAACTAGAACATCGTGTAAATTCTAAAGATCATATAGATTTTTAGTTTCTTAAAATATTATTGAGGGTCATGTGATCCCTGTAATGATAGATTGTTCACAAAGTGACTTTGAAGTCTGAGCTGATGAGTGATTTATAGATCTAGTAGCTTCATCTATTCTCTAGGGAGAGTTTCTTATATGCAGTGGAGTTCTTGATTGAGATTATGTAGATTATATTTATACATCTCGATACACCCACATATAAGATGGTGAATCTTACTACATATAAGCTCTGTAGACCTCTGAAGTGTTTGTGAGATATTTTGGAGTATTTTAAGAGAAAGAATAGTTATCTTATATGGAATTTAAAGAGAATTTATTTATCCATTTATGTAATAATACATTTATGGTGTATAAAGATCTTGTTTTCATCTACTATACATAATATGTAATGTTACTATTGGACAACCGTGAACATTTCATCAACTTGCAGTGCATTGAACCATCTTTGGTAGCTAATGGCATTTCTTGTAAGATATGTTTTCATGATGGGATTATTTGTGAGATCGTGTCAAATGTCAACATGTTTCATCTTAGAAAATTTATGGATGTAATGAATAAGGAACTCACAGTGTAAGGGGATCAAAGAGAGGGCCCGAGAAATGGCCATGAACTAGGAACTCTTCTTCTAGTGGAAAGAAGCATCATTGTGATAGTTTTTTATAAGGTAAAAATTCTTATAGAATACAATGTAGTTGGATGATATCTTAAGATAATGTTCTAGTACAATGAAATCAATGTGGAAATATGGTGCACAAATATCCTCTATGTCCATACCCCGATTTGGAGTATCAATATTATAGTATAATTGGCCAGCTATAAAGGTTTTATAAGGAAATATAGTAGTAGAGTAGTGTAAGAAAATTAAGATAGGTACTAGAGTCTGAGAAGGACTCAAATACTTCTTATTAGATAGGTAGTTGGAGGTCCAAAAGACGTTTTGGTTTAGGTAAGGATGTGGAAACCCAGTGCATGAGTGGAGGTACCAAGAAGAGGGATAGATCAGGGGAGTTAGGATGGATCATAGATTATTTTGTTTGGTAAGCTTTATGTTAAACATGTTACTCCATCCATTTTGAATTCAAGACCTTCTACTATAAGAGGTATGATTCTCTTATTATCTACCCTTCCTGCTATTTTTTATATAGAAGAATCACATTCCTTTTTAACTAATTTTTTATAATTTTTTTGGTATTGGATGTGAAAATATCGGATGGTGTGTTAACCAATTGACACACCATTGGGAGTGCGGATAGATAATATGAAATGTTGCATGGAATGTTATCTTGAGATATGTGGTGTTTGTTTCTTTAGGGATCCGTTTATACTAGAAATGACCGGTTTTTATTTCATTCTGGTTTTGGATTTTATAATTCTATATCGACAACATATGGATTGTTACGAGAGGTGAGTTACCTTTATTACTCCATAAGGATGAATCTATTCTCTTTAAGGTGAGTGAGATGTTCAGGATGGTCATACATGACCAATTTAGTCCATATTGGATTGACTCATGGCTCAATTGATCGATTTTATGATCGAGTTTGTGCCGAGAGCACAACCGGTTTACATCCCACCTCATACATTGGCACTAAAAGTTCATTAGGAGTAGAAATTTTAGTTAGAGATATAGAATATAAATTTTTTATATAGACTAGTATTTCTCTTTGGGTTCTACAGTGCTCTTCACCAAGAATTAGGATAGTAACTTACACATGCGTATGGACTATTGGATATTGAACTAGATGGTGGTCAACAACCAATATCCACTTCCATTCATTGATGATATTTTTGATTAGTTGAGAGGTTATAGTATCTTCTAAAATATTTAACTATGATCTCAATACCACCAGTTGAGGGTGATACTTCCATACATAGGTTAAACTACATTTTTAATGGGATGTGGCTTGAATTATTTCACAGTGATTCCATTTGGTTTGAAAAATGAACTAGCAGTATTCATGGAATTGATGAATCCAATATTTCATCCTTATCTGAATCTATTTTTCATGGTTTTTTGATCATATCATAGTGCACTTCTAATCAACAGATGATTATTCTAAAAATCTTGACATCAACAAAATTACATTGATAGAGCATCAATTTTATGCAAAGATAACTAAATTCATTTTCAATATTGATAAAAAACACTTCTTGGGTTATGTCATACCAGAGGGTGGAGTTTCAGTTGACACAGATAAAGTTTCAGTTGTTCTATATTTGAATCGGCCTTATCATTTCTTCAAATTTTTGAGATACATGGCTTTAGAAGGTTATTATCCACAATTTATCCAATACTTGTCTCATCTAGAAGCAAAAAATTTAGTTCTGAACAAAAATTCAGTGAAGTTTGTTTGGTATGAAACCTGTGATAGATATTATTAGGAGATGAAAAGAACGACAACCTTAACACATGTCCTCAATTTACCTACACCAGTACTATTTATTATGTATCATTTAGAGTTTTAATCAGAGCAGTTACAATATAGAAGGATGAAGTATTTACTTATGGATCAAAACAACTGAGACTACATTTCAGGAATTACCCTACTAACAGATTAGAGTTAACAATAGTGGCACATTTCATGTCATGATTGACGTAGAATCTAATGGGTGAGAGTTTTTTAGTATATTGTACCATAAAATCTTGTGGTAAATCATTTCTCAGTAGGACTTGAACCTTCAGAAGAGGATGTGGGTCATGTGTTTCATGTCCTATTACTTCGAATTGGTTTATGAATTGAGAAAGGGAAATGTTTTTGCTGATGAATTGAGCCAAAAGACCCCTTAAAAGGCAGAAAAGGAGTTTTTATAGTGAGTATAAGATGATGGAACTCTTTGGATACGTACATCTATATGTTCAAGAGTCTTAGGGTTGAAGAATCTCTGACATCGACATCTATTATACATGTTCTTTTAGACTAGAACAAGAAATAGATGTTATCTGATTTAGAGAGATTAGTTATAAACGAAAAAATTTATGGTGGGGATAAACCATCAATATGGTCTCTTAGTATTTTAAATTATCTTCATTTATATGGTTGAGTATGGGTTCCTACGGGCTGGTGTGTGGAGACGATGATAGAGTTTCATGCTTATAGATGATCGATACATCATAGTTTTAAAAAACAAGGATTGATATCTTTGTGAATATTACTGGTAGTTAGGAATGAAGAAAGGGTTATATATAATCAATGCTAGATGTTTCACATATCAACATGAAAAATCTGATCATTAGAGGAAAACTGGGATTTTACCGCCTTTTCCCAATCATTAGTGAAAAATTGAGGATATAATTATGGATTTTGTGATAGGATTACCCAAGAAAACCCATTATAACGATGTTTTAGGGATGATTGTAGATCAAATAATAACGGAATCCAACTTATTTCTTATTAGGGAGACATTCACTGTTGATGATATGGGTAATATTTACTTGCATGAGATAGTTCAGTTGCACGGTGGTATGAAGAGTATCATTTCAAGAAAAGATCCTCATTACACATTATCATTCTGGAAGGGTAATTAGAAATCTCTGAGATAGTAGTTTCTTTGGAGTATAGACTATAATCCATAGACTGATGCTTAATCTGAGTAGGTTATTTAGGTTCAAGAGGATATTTTATGAGCTTGGGTTTCTTAGATTTTGATGGTTCATAATAGTATCATAAGGTACTCATGGATTATTCATATAATAATAGATACAGATGGACCCCTTCAATGCTTTGTATAGCATGAAGTATTGTTCACCTCTTTTTTAATGGAAGGCAGGAGAGTCAATGATTTTTTGAGCCTAGTATCATGTATGAGATTTTTGATTAGGTTCAGTTGACCGGGATATGTTTAGAGGCTCTGTAGAAAGGGAAAAAATCATATGCAGACCATCGGGGATGGCCTCCAGAGTTTGAGGTTTGTCATTTTGTTTTCCATCGGGTGTCTCCAATGTCGAGGAAATGTATTATCTTGAAACAGGGAAGGATAAAGACAATTATTTTTAGGATGTTTTAGATAGTGTATTGGGTAAATCTAGTGGCATATTGATTATTTCTTCACAGTTTGACAATTTTGTGAACAATCTGTTTCATGTGTCTCATCTTTGAAGATACTATATTGTCTTTTATCATGTGACGTATATCAAGAACATTGAGATATTTTTGATGCATCCTTTATTGGAAATATCATATGGATCATGAATAATTGTGATAACTATCTCTATGGTAGGTTGATTCCATTGGTTTGAGTGTAGTGATTGAATGGGTGATTTCAAGAGGATACATGGGATATGGAGTTTTACAAGTAAGCATACTAGCAAGACAATTTCATTGAGACCCCACACTGATGCTTGGAGAAGCTCCAGGAAAAGATGTTATATGGTGGGGAGGTTATAAGATCCTATATTTTTCTAGGTATATACCTCTTTTAGTTTTTGTGTTCAATTTATATCATTGAGTTTTTCTTTTTCTTTAAGCGGTGGTGGATGAGTATTGTTCTGAAATGGATAGATTTGTTTAGTGGAAAATGACTTAAATCTCAGGAATGTAAGTTTTTTTAATTAATATATTCTATATATAAACATGTAAAATGGGTTGATGGGGTTTTTCTATGCTTTATATGGATTATGAGGTGATTCAGGTCCTATTTGTAGAAAATGAGATGAAAAGTTTATACATAACATTTACACATTATGTACATGTTAAACGATGTGTAACATCCTTCAAACACATTTTCTGAACCCGTATATGGTGTGAAATTTTTACACATTATGTAAACCATTTACAACATTTAAAAGAAGATCATGATAAATATTAACCCAGGGTTATAGGATTTTTGTTGTATCCCTCTAAAAAATACCCACTGTGTAAAAAGGATACAAAGCCTTTAATATCATAGGAAATAGTTTTAAATAACATCATGTGTGATTTTTTTCTAATATCATCAGTTAATCTTCCTCATACCAACCTAGTACTATTCTATATGCAATTTTATAGCTCCATACTTCTTTTTAGATGTCATGTTGGTGTGATCAACCCCTAGTAAATCATAGGATTTGAGATAGCCCTCTAATTGCGATTTTTATTTTTAAAGAATTGTAATATTTGGATTGAGTTTGGTTGTGATATTTACATGGTTTGTTTTATATTCTTTCTTGAAATCTGTATCATAGTTTTCTTCATTAGCATTACACATTACAAGAATTGTGTTAATTTCTAGATAAAGTTCTAGGGTATAAACCATAACACTATGGTATTTTTAATGGAAAACTATGTGAAATATTGTTATTATGATAACATGAATTTCACCTAAATAAATTAAAGTATGAATTGTATTATTAGTTGGAATCTATTTGGATCCAATTGTTTATTTTCTAGCTTATGGATACTGTTCGGCTGAGTGATCCCTTGATTATAAATTTAATAACTAAACTCATAATGTGTGTTTAGAATGACATTTGTTTTGGGTGATTTCTTGATATAGATTCACCATGGATATGTATGATTATTTAATTGCCTTGCATGCTATTCGTTAATGACCATATTATAAACAAAATGTGTAATTGAAAGATAAATGGTAATTTTCATAATTAACCATTGAGCCTTTTAATGTTCTATTGTGATATCTTTTATACTATGCCTAGTCACTCATGGTGTAGTGAGTATATAGTGGGATATTCCATTTGATTCATTTTGTAATGATTATATAGAATGATATGCATAATTATTCATGTTGTAATGCTTATATAACAAGCTATTCTTAGTTATTCATGATATAATACATATATAGAGTGATATACCAAGTGATTCATGCTATACTGCTTGTATAGAGGGATATGCCCAGTGATACATGTTTTAATGATTATATAGAAGGCTATGCCCAGTGGCACATGCTGAAATTCTTATATAATAGTCTTGTCCCTCATACATGTAGTAATTATTATACACCCGGATCAGACCGAATTTATATGCTTATATTATGGGGATGAACAATATTTTCATCATTTAAACCATGATTATATTATTATGGTTGTAATGACTGTAATATATCCTCATATTCATTCCGATATAGTGATAAAGTAGGTAATTATTTACCATGGTTATATGGTTAGGGATGACATGGTCAGGATGAATGCTTAAAGGTATTCCAGCATAGTACCGAGGAAGTTTGTGGTGGTATTAGTTTAACTATTTAATTAATTAATATACATATTTATTGTAATATTTAATGAACCTAATATCATACTAGTTTTGTGTAGGAATGGTGGTGTCGATCTATATAGTTATACTAACATCCTATTAGGGACTCTGTTTGGTAGTCAAGAAAATTACATGGATGCAGGTTTGTACAATTGTAAGGGGCCTTTCTATTTATTGTTACATTCTGGATGGGATGGAGTTTGAAGACAGAACCGAAGTGGGGATCCAGACTTGGGACTTTTGAGTCTTCATTTTAGTCTTCTAGTATTTTTTGTATTAATTATATAATGAAATTTAGTTTTATTTATGTCTATCAATACATTAATTCAATTATTATATATTGGATTATTCATGTGGATTTTATTATTTTGATTTTCCATTATACTATATTATTCCCATTATTTTCATTACTCTGATATTTATTGTTATATGATCCTTCCACTATGTTGTAACTATATAACATGGGGTATAGTCTCCTACTTATACATATATCACCCCCAATCTTAGTCTATAACCTCTGATGTATAGGGAAGCATGGATGATGTCTCATAGTAAACCTGTTTCGATCACATGAGGAGTGTCAAATTGGATGACATTTCATTTAAGATAATAGTAAATTCATTGGAATATAATTGGTAGGTTTTGGTATTAACACACAGTTCTACAATTTTTCTTCAAAATAGTACCTATTCAAGTAGTTTGACCAAACCATTGGTAAGGGATTCATTTTAGATAACCTATATCAATGGTTTGAGAACTATTGATTTAGGTATTCAATACCAATAGTTTCATAAAACTATTGGTATAGGTCTATACTGAAGGAGAATTATCCAATGATGACCTAAACTAGTTTTATAGGATACATTAATTATTTGGGTTGTTATACCAATGGTTCCAAACTATTGGAATAATCTTTTTTCCAACTGTGAATTATTTGATAAATTTATTTCATGTTGAATTTTGAGAAAAATATAATAAATCGAATGATGATTTGAAATGGAATAAATTTATGAAAACCATTATTTTAGTTTTTAAATGAGGACGGAATGTTAAGAAAATTAGAACTAGGAAATTATAATTTGAATTTGGAGAAGATGTTTGATTTAAACATGTTTTATTGATTGATTTTTTGAAACACATGTTAGTTTAGGTAGTTATTGGTAAATGGGAAAATAATGTTAGGACCATGACTTCCTATAAATAGATTGACAATGAAAACTATTACTAAAAAATTGAAGAATGAACACAAAATAGGTTTCACCTTTTGGGGGTAGATGGCCCTTGAAGATTCCCTAATTGGAATGTAGATTGATTTGAGGGTTCACACCTATATTCAGTTGAGATCATAATAGGATTTGTGAGGATCCTATTACCTGAACTAACATACTGCGGATATTTTTAATATGGTTCTATGATTTTTTGAATTATTTATACATGCCAACGACTATTGAACTATCTATATAATGCCTACTATTTTATATAATTTTTCAAAATAAAATATTAATTTAATCAAGTTTGGATTTATATCTTCCATCTCTTTGAATGTAAAATCATTTTTAAAAATATATGATTGGAATACCATTCATTGTTCATTTCCATATTAAATTAAACTATAATTGGATTAATTTTTATGGCATTAATTATGGAGAACACTGTGAGACTTTATTGAGATTTATAGATCACACCCTACCTTTTCCTTTATTCTTTTGTAAAATTTCTTATGACAGGTTTCAAGAAAAATGAAATCACCACTTAGAAGTTGTGGGTATTTTTTATCCTTTGGATAGCAGGGTAATAATGGTGGCTAGTGGTGTTGTATTCCACATGTTACATAAAAGATTATGAGACTTATTTTTGGTTAACATAATTGTTTCCTTAGGGTTGTTTATCTGTATATTTGGATATTATTTTTCCTATTTATTTATTGTATTGTCTCTCTTTGGGATTGTTGATCATACTGAATTGTACATTATATATTCCCTTGTTCAGGGTGAAATTTTTTCCCTATTATTTGGGTATTATTATAGGTGCTACTCACCAACCCGAGAGGATCGAGAATTCCCTTCGATACATCATAGAGCTAACTCAGGTATCTGGGTACCAGGGTATCTATGCTGGTATGTGACATAGTGTAATCGTATGTGTGGGTTAATAATATTTCATTGATATCAGTATGTGGTTTGGGATGTATTTATGGTACATAAGAGGTTGTTTATAATGAGTTCACTAGCATCTCTCACCATAACCAGCCTCAATTCAGCACAGTTGTTTTGGAAAATGGTATTTGAGGAATGTTGTTGGACTCCTCCAATTTGATCATGTTTTAATGTTCACAAATCATGAAAATCATGATAATTATTATAATCATATTATAATTACTCTCACAAGTTTCTATTCTGCTTTATTATACCAAATATTATGTTTAATATATTCATTGAATATTACTACTGAAGGGTATTTATAGATTTTTGGCTAAGTCTGAGAAACTGTAAGTCTGACACCAATTCAGAATTTTGGAAAAGTCCTAGAAATTTTGACCCAAACACTGTGACTAAATCACCATGACCTAGACACCATGAACCAAACACCATTACCCATACACCATGACCAAAAAACTGTGACTCATACACCATGAAACTGACACAGTACTCCCAAATACTATTACATAATCGTTGTTAAATGATTTAATAAAGGACTACACACCATTACCAGAGACACCACAATTCTGACACAACATAAGTGCTACTATTTTCAGATCTCAACGTAGCAGTGGAGCCATAAATGTATCACAAATCAAGGTAAAAGGAGAAGACATTGTTTCCCAGTGACACTATTTCCCAGTGACACCGTTTCCCATTATCACCATTTCAAGACAAACTTTGACATTGTTCATTAATATTTATTTTCGTTTTCAATAAAATTTATAATGGTCATATTCAAGTTATTAAATGGAACTAATATCACTAATGTTTCATTATAGAAATTTCTTTGACAGTATGATGTACCTGGTTTAAAATACATGCATCATGTCAGCTTCATCATGTGCACCCCTAAATAAAAGGAAGATAAGTGTGGATCAAAAATATGATGAAATGAAAAGTGAAAAAGATAACACCATCATGAAACAACATATCACTGAAGAACACATGATGAACTCTCAATCCATGAAGCCTAAACTACTGTAGATCATAGACACAATCATCTTCATGGTATCAATAAAAAATAATAACTTGAGAAACATAGGTCACATCATCAAACTAAAAACCAGGGCACCAAACTTGAGATAATCTATTTTTCACAAAAGGAATCGATACTTGCATCAGCTTTATCTTTCATGTCCAGATTCATGTGGAATAACACTCAAAAAACATCTAATACATTTTCATAATAATTCCTATGTTGTTTACTATTTTTATCTTTCGATAAGTGTGTGTGTATGTATTAAAAAACACATTGTCTTCTCTACTAAACTGAAGGGTACAAGAGATAATTCTTCAATCATCATCTTAAATTTATTTACTCTCATTGATAAGTGTGGAAGAGGTCCTTGTGTGACCTGGTAGATTATTCCCATGAATAATGTTGGAAGAGGTCATGTGACTTGGATAGTTTTATGTACTATTGATTACCCCGATTCAGGGTGTGGATCTTGTTTATTAATATAAACATTTAATTGGTAGGTTATCACCAAGTATAATGAATTAATTCTCATCTTGAAACTGAACCACTGATTTTATCCGATGTGTCATTGAAATTTTTTATCTTCTTTGTTTTATGATTCAAAATAAATTATTTTACATTGATAGTTAGTCTTTGATAGAGTTTGTAAGTATTTTTCCTTATTAATATACAGTCAAAAGCTGTATCAATAACATAAATTGATATTAGTAGGAATTATTCAATCGTTAAGATGTTATTTGAATAGTCAAACTATTATAACTATATTACCTTGATTAACTAGCATGTATTTATTTTTATTGGAGAATATTTTTAAGTGAATTATTAATAAATTTTTTTATAGATACTCAATTAACCCCCCCCCCCCCAAATTCGACAAACATTTGGTATTAGAGGAATTTTTTCTGACTAAGGCTCAATTTTAATATATTTTCAACTATGATTGTAGTTTCACTTTAAATATCAGTAAATTTATATTAGTTCTAAATTTATATCTCTTAAAAAGTGTTTATTTTTATAGAAAATAGACTAGAAGGTTCTGCAATAAACAATCCTCTATTCTATAATGGAACTACTTATTCCCAATGGAAAATTAAGATGAAAATGCATTTAGAAAGTTTGGGTTTGGAAATTTGGTATTCTATTGTAGATGAGTATAAAATTAATGCTAATGATAGAACTACATGGGATTCCCCAACTAAGAATTCTATAAGAAAACTATAAATAAATGAATTCCTTATACAATTCCTTAGGATATGAAGAATTTAATAGAATTTATACATGTAAAACAACCCATATAATTTGGGATACTTGGTCTGTTTCACATGACTGAACCACTAATGTGAAAGAAATGAGACTTAGCACTTATACTTATAAATATGATAATTTTACAATGAATCTTGATGAGCCTATTTCTGATATGTATCTCAGGTTTAATGAAATTTTCATCAAAATGATCTCTTTGGGAAGTGAAGTTACAACCAAAGAATGAATCATGAAGATTATCAGATGATTACCTAACAGATGGAGAGTATCTTTTGTCATTATTAGAATTTCATGTGACATAAAAAATTATCATTCAAAGAACTCATTGGGAAACTAATAATGTACGAAGAAGAACAAAATGTTCACAATGAAGAAGAGTATGAATGAATTTTTTTTTTCCTTTAAGACCACTACCTCCAAACACAAAGAAAATGAGAAACTAAAAATCCACTATAGAATGATCCAAAAGAGAAGAATCATCACTCAACAACAATGAAGAGATTGAACAATTAACAATAAGGATTATTCTATTTTACAAAAGGGAGAAATTTATCATAGATCCTAACATGAAAAGAAGATATGTTCAAAAAGGAAGATAAAAGAATGATTGGAAAAGAGATGACAAGTCTGAAGAGACAGTATGTTATGAATGTAAGCTAAAGGGAAATGTAAAGGATGATTCTCCCAAAATCAAGTAGAAAATGAAATATGAGCACAAGCAAAGAAAGTTGAAAATGGTAATGAAAGAAATTTAGAGTGCTTCTGAGGATAGTTCAAGTGACTCATAGTCTTCACATTATGAATAGGTTAACAAAGGAAACTTGTGTTTCATGAAAAACACATATGAGGTAACCTTGGAATATCATACATAGAATTCCTATTATTATAAATATGGATGTGATTTTGAAAATATTTATATAGAAATAATGTTTCAGTGTTACAATATACTTGAAGAGACATGTAATGAACTAGAAGATAAATACATATATTAAAAGAGATAGTATAAATTTTCCATTACTATTAAATCTTATCTTGTTGTAGAAAGAGTGATAAAATGGCCAATTACTCAATGAAAACAATGAATTAAAACTATCTAATGAGAAATTGAAAATTGATATAGAATTTTTTACTAATGTTAAACATATATTAGGACAAATTATAAGTAAATAAATTTCCCCTAAATATACTACATGTTTTGGCTATAAACGTGATGAAAGAAATTTTAGAAAATAAAATTTTGTTTCTAAATCTTGAATAGACAACTTTATTCTTAGTTCAGGAAAACCTTCTGCTAGTTAAAATTATGATACATTCTCTACGGTTTATAGTTTTTCTACACCAAATATGTTTTTTCTCAAATACCTTACATAATTATTATTGGAAACCTTTTTGGAAGATGTGGGTTCCTAAATCACCAATTACTAATATCATAGGACCCAAACAAATATGGTTACAAAAGTATGTTTTTATTTGACTATTTTGTTGTAAAACTGGATAAAGAGTTCCATTAAAAGTTTATGGTATTTGTACAGAGGGTGTTCAAGAAAAACGATAGAAGATTATTCATGTCTCAATAACATAATAATGATTGATGGTGGGTTGTCACATTTGGTGATAATGATAAAAGAAAAATAATTAGAATATTCCAAATCTGTTACCCTAACACCATTTTAATTTCTAAAAATAATTTTTGATCATTAACTAAAATATAATCTACTTTGTATTTCCCAAATATGTGATGATGGATTTCATGATAAATTTAAAAATTATTCTTGCAATGTTATTAATTCTAAAAATAAATTAGTATCTTTTTAATTTATAAATGAAAATGTATATTATGTTAACTTAGATTCTTTAGTTTCTAAAAATTTATCATGGTTAGGTGTATTTTACAAGGATTATTGGCTTTGGTATAGAAGTCTAGGACACTATAATATTCACTCCATTATAAATCTAACTACAACGAGTTTAGTGAAATATCAAGCCAAACTAGAGTTTCTATATGATAATGTGTGTAATACTTCTCAAAACGGAAAACAACCCAAAATATCCTTCAATCCAAGGAAATAAGTTTCAACTTCTCAACCTATCAAGTTGGTTAACATTGATTTATTTGGACCATCTATAGTTTCTACATTAAATGAGAATAACTTTGTTTATGTTCATGTATATAACATTTCTAGGTATACTTGGACCTTATTCTTGGATCACAAAAGTGAAGCATGCTCTAATTTCACTCTATATACCAAATTTTAAGAAAATATTAGTAGAATTTAAATTAAATATCAAAGATGTGACCATGGTCGAGAGTTTTAAAATCAATAGTTTGAATCCTGTTTCTCAAAAAGTAGCTAAAGTCATAATTTCTTATCACTGAGAACACCTAAAAAAACTGATTCCTAGAAAAAATAAAAAGTAACATACAAGAAATTTCTAGAACCATGCTCAATAAATATGACATACCTTTTTATTTAAGGGCTGAAACTGTAAATACATCATACTATATTAAAAATAGTGTTATTTATACCTATTTATAAAAGAACCCCACAAGAGTTGATAAACAATTGAAAACCCAAAGTGAACTTCTTCAAAGTATTTGGTAGAAATTATAATATCCATAATACCAAGGAAAATATTGAAAAATTTTCATCCAAGAGTGATGAAGTAATCATTCTAGGATATTCAATCTCTAATAAAGCCTAAAGAGTTTTTAAGAAAAGAACTAAATGTGTGAAGGAATCTGTCTATGTCAATTTGATGAGATATATCTACATGAACCTATTACCACTCTAGAAAATCATGATGATGATATGTCAAATTTAGACATTAATTCTAAATTCTATAACCATCCTGTAAAGGAATTTGTTAAAACTTCTAGTTTTTGAAATTCTCTAGATTTAAGCCATAATAAATCAGAACCAAGTGATGAACTCGATGTAACTAGATCTACCATTCCTATAATAACTAGAACTCTTAAGATCCATTGCTTAGATGATATAGTTGTAGATCTAGACAGAGGAACATAAACTATATATTCAATGAGAAATCATGTTAAACATCAAGATTTCTTTTCAAAACTTGAACCTAAAAACATCAATGATATCAATGATGAATATTGGGTGATGGCCATGCAAGATGAGCTTAATTAGTTTTATAGGAACAATATTTGGAAACTTTTTGATATACCCAACAATGTTTTGAACATGTGAACTAAGTGGGTGTTTAGAAATAAAGTAGATGATTCTTGTCACATTGTTAGAAAGAAGGATTGATTGTTTGCAAAAAAAATATAGATAAGAAGTATGATTTGACTAGGAGGAGACCTTTTCACCGGTATCTATACTTGAACCATTATAATATTTCTTTAATGTGTAGCACATCTGAATTTAAAACTCTCTCAAATATATGTCAAGAGTTTATTCCTATATGGGTATATAGTTGATGATGTTTTTGTTGAACAAACCCCTAGTTTAAAAAATCATCACATTCCAAATCATGTTTTTAAATTATAAAAATATTTTTATGGTTTAAAAAATTCTCCAAGAGCATGGTAAAACATATTAAGTACTTTTTTTATTTCTAAAGATTTTAAAAATGGTATATCTAATCCTAAAGTTTTTATAAAATGATTTTTTTTGATGTTTTAGTAGTTCAAATTTATGTAGATGATTATATTTTTGGATCTTCAAAAAATTCTTTATGTGTTGTGTTTTCTAATATGATGTGAAATAAATTTTAAATGAGTTTAATGTGTGAAATAAAATATTTTCTTGGATTTCAAATCATTCAAAATAAATATGGTATTATATTAAATTAATGAATATATACTATAAATCATCTAAATTATTTTTTACTCAGACAACACTAAAAGTAGTTATACACAAATGAGTACTACTTGTAACATAGATCTTGATGGAGATAGAAGATATGTTCATCATGCCACTTTTAGAAGAATAATTTTAAGCCTACTCTACTTAACATTTTTCTAACCTCATATTATGTTTATGGTATATATGGGTGCTAAAATTCAATAAAATCCTAAAGAGTATCATTTAAATGATGTTAAAAGGTTTTTAAAATACCTCAAACATACACCCAATCAAGTACTATTCTATCATATAGGACAATCAATTGAGTTTGATAACTATTCTAATGATGATTTTGGTGGTTGTAAGTTAGATTGAAAAATCACCTCTAGAATAGGTCATAATTTAAGAAATCCTCTAGTGTCATGGTAAAGTAAGAAGAAAGACATTGTTGCATTATTTACTACCGAAAATGAATACATAGTTACTGGTAGTTCTTGTGAAAAAATTTTGTAGTTGAAACACACATTATTAGACTATGGATATCAATTCAGACATGTTCTTATAAATTGTGACAATAATAGTTTTATTAACATTTCAATGAATCTTGTTTCACACTCCCGGACAAAACATATTGATATAAGACATCACTATTTGAGAAAACATTATCCAAAAGGTGATATCACTTTGGAATTAATTGGAACTCAATATCAGGTTGCTGATATATTCACTAATCCATTAAATTATAAAAGCATAAATAATGTCACACATGAATTTGGGATGATAATTTTTAAGTGAAAGGGTGAAGTTATTGAACTCACTATTTCAAAAGTTATGGGTCACATTCACTGTTTCATAATATACTATTTTACACTTTTTGTCTCAACATTATGGTCACAATGTTTGGAGTCACATCGTAAGGATCACACCATGCCAATATGTTCTGGTCTCACCCTGACAAGTTGTTTCAGTCTCACTGTAAAGACTCAGTTTTTCTATTTCCTTTAATTTCATTTCTCATATCACAGTGTTTATTATTTTATTATTAATTTTCAGTGATTTTTTATGAATATTGTACTTCATAAATGATAAAATCCCTATATATTTCACTTTTCTCCTCACTTGAACTTTCGTCCCTCCAAACCTAATCCCTTTCCTTCCAAATATCTTTCTCTCATTCAACTCTTCCTCTATCTTGAACCCAAAACATTATACCTCAAATGAAGATACCCTTTGTATCGACTCTTGAGAAGCGAATGTCCCACATGAATGAAAGAAATGTACCACGAATACCACTTGAAGTTCCACTGAACAATGATATTGTAAATTGAATAGTCATTCCTGAAAAGGAAGTTTTTATGAAGTGGCTACTATCATGTAAGTCCCTGAACATGAATTTTATGACATTTCATGGAAGTTTGGATTGGTTTTCTAAAGAAAAATGACCCATTTATCCAAAACATTTTTCTCAGTTTTATTAGTATGTCTAGTTTTCAGTCAGTTTTAAAGAAGACATTGTTGTAAGATGATGGATTAATGGAAAAAGGTGTTATTTATTCTTGATGTTATGGGCTGGTTGCCTAGGGATAACTCATGAAGGAACATGTTAGGATCGTCCAGGATAACCTCCTCCTATTCATGTTATTTTAACGTTGGAGGAATCCTTGGGAAGTCTAGATATAAATATGAATAAAAAAAGGTCAACTGCTAGTGATTAAATGGTGAGACAAGGACTTTAGTTAATTTTATCTAGAATCATATTTGTTCAAGGAAAGGTGATTTTTTACTCTTAATTATATAGATGCATTCTTGATACATCTTTTGAAAAATGGGAACAATATTAATCTATGTATGTATATTATACATTACATGTATTAATTGATCAAGAAAAATTTGATGTATATCTCTTTGTTCTATTCATGATTACTCTCTTCAATGTTGTTTTCTAAAGTAGTGGTTGGATTGAATGATGAATTCATCAAAGATTTTGAGTTATGTATCTCAAAGAATATAACTAAAAGGATGGTGATAAGATGGAATCCGTGGAAACAGTCTTGGGTAGGGAACAATGAAAGGCTATATGAAAAGTTCAATCCTTTTTCAAAATCCTTCAAGGCCTAGATAAAACCATGACCCAGGCCCAAAATATGATGAGTTGGTGGAATAATAATGTCGAGAAGAAGAGGATGCGGAAGCTCCATCTGTGGATAGAACTGTCATAGAAGAAGAAGAAGGTGGCTTACCTAAACAGCAGGTTGATGATCAACATGTTGAAGAAGAAATAGTTATTGAAGTGTTTCTTGATAAAGAAGGACATACTGCTAGTCTGGAAGATCAAGATGTTCTTGAGTAATATCTATATGGACCTATGGTGAGAAAGGTCCTACAGTTGTCAAAAAGTTTGAAGAACAAGTTGAGCTTGAATTAATCATATCTACTAATCAATGAATGGACCAAAACCTTCAGAAATATAGAACAGAAATAGTTATGTATGACATTGATGAAAGTCCAAATATAGAGAAAGTGTCTGGGTCTCTCACTCTTAGAGTTGATTAAAAAACTGATGGGGAAAACATCCCCAATCTATAAAGTACTCAAGTAAAAATATATGTTAAGAGAAATCCTATCAAAAATGTGTATAAATCTCCTAGCTATTTTGATGTCTCAGACTATCATGTGTCCTCAATGAGAAGTATCGATCTTTCAAAAGCACTTCAATTGATATATTTTTCTCTACCTAGAGTAATACCTGCTTAGGATATTAAAGCTGTTGTATTTTCTGAACAAGATATTACACAAGAAGATCCAAGATATGTAATCCATGAGGACATATAAATGCATGGTTAAAATATATTGGCTTGTTTAAAAATATTTTAAAAGCTCAATTTCATCCTGTAACAATTCTATGTGAATAGGATTATAGTATTCTTTTGGATAAGCATATTTGGAAACATAAACCGTGGATGTTGAAATAATTTCAAGAATTATGAATTGAAAACCGGCAAGAAAGTGAGGAAGTAAAACCTCAATGACTTTGGTGGAGGAACTGAAGAAAGAGTTTGAAACCTCTGAACCTCCTATTGCTCAATTATGCATAGAAGATGGTGAAAAGACACCCAAAAAAATTGCAACACTAATATGACCAAATCTAGTATATTTTTTGGGAAAATAATAGAAGACAACAACATGTTGGTAGAAGAAATTATAAAAATGGCACCGTCAATAGATCTGTTTCTTGGTATCTTCATGGACTTTTTTGAAACTATTATGACAAGTATTCTTGCACCATCTGTAGACATATCTATTCCTTCCACCTATTCCAAACATGATCAATCTTCTAAATTGACAAAAATGTTCAGTTCTGAGAATGCTTATTCAATAAGAGATTAAATCATTTAAAATTTCATCTGTTCAGGAAAGTCACTCAAAAATTGTTCAAAACGGTGAACATTTCCTTGACATGGTTCGAATATAATCTAAAGGAGCTTCTATAGACTATTATTAGAAAACAAAAACGATTATTTATACATGAATAAATTTTATACAAATAATCAATTGGCAATCCATTTCATGTATCTTATAGGGTATTTGAAAATTCCTCATGTGAATCAAGCATTTAAGGACCTAGTGCCGAAAATAAAAGAGTTCAAACCTGCCATTGAGAAAATTATTAAGAATAATGATGATTTAGAAGAGGTAATGAAGTATGGTGGTGAGATAATCATTGATATAATAAACTTGTTGAAACCCTATCATAATGTGAAAATCACTAATATAGTGGCTCCTTCATCTTCACTCTTGAGGCCTGGTTCCACCTCTTATTCTTTGTCTGTGTTTTCGCCTTCAGCCATGTATGTCTCCCAGGATCCAGGCTAGATCATGCTTCATATTCATGAGAAATACTTGAATCAGTCTTCAAAAAAACCCACTTGGGAACCTTATGTTTTTATGGTGTTCCTCTTCCTTCTCTCAACATTAGATCCCTATCAGTAACCACCTTCTCTTCTATTCATGTAGCTCCTCCTACTGATTCTGCCAAGGGAAAAGACAAGTCTACTACCTCCAAAGGGAAGTGAAGGATGTATATTTGATAGGAATGTTTTATATTTTTATTTTTTTATCCTATTCTTGTACTGGATCCTATCTTATTTTTCAATGGAATATGCCTTATTGCAATTTGAGTTTATCCTTACCCTTATTTTACGCAACATATTTTCATTTTGATAATCCCAAAAGGGGGAGATATTATAACAAAAGGCTTTATATATTTTTTATGATACTTCATACATTTCATGATTTGTTATCATAAAAAGGGTGAGATTGTTGGACTCCTTCTGTTTGATCATGTTTTAAAGCCCAAAAATCATGCAATTATGATAATTATATTACTCATATTCTTATGCAGAATCTCAAAATATTAAATTTTGTTTTATTATACAAAAAATTATGTTTTTTACATTATTTGAATATTACTACATAAGACTGTTTACAAATATTTGGCTAGGTTGAGAATCTGTAATTCTGACACTCGTTCTAAATTTTGGCAATGTCATAAACACCGTGACCCAGATACTATGAATTAGACATTGTGACCCAGACAACGTGACTCTTACACCATGACCCTGATACCATAATCTCTAATACTGTGACTCAAGAACCTTTCAAATATTTATAAGAGGATTAGACACCACTACTAGAGACATTGTAAGTCCGACAAAACATCTATGCAACTGGTTCTTGATCAGGGGAAAAGGATAAGACACTCTTTCCCACACACCGTTCCCAGTGACACCATTTCACCATGACACCATTTCATAGGGTCTCTATTTCCAAGTGACCCTATTTCAAGACAATCTATGACACTATTATTTAATATTTTTCATTATTTTAAATTTAAATCCTAACAGAGATATTCATGTTAATAAATTCCACTAAAATCATTAATGTTTCCTTATTGAAATGCCCCTGACAGTACGATGTATGAGGTACATAATACTTTCATCCTGTTAGCTTCACCATGTGAACCCCTAATTAAAAGGATGATAAGTGTGGATCAAAAATATGTAGAAGAAAATAGTTAAAAAGGGAACTCATGTATGGAACAACATCTCACCAAAAAACACACTAAGTTTTCTTGATCCCTGAAGGCTAAACAACCATATATCAGTGCCTCAAATATCTAACAGTTTCAAATATAATAAGAACATGAGCTACATAGTTCACGTCATCGAAATGGAAACCAAAGCACCAGACTTGTGATACAATATTTTTCACAAGAGGACTTGATACTGGAATATTCTTTATCCTAAAATTCTAGAGCTACATATAATAACACTTGTAGAACATATAATCATTTCTCATCATCATTGTTCTATTGTGAACTATTTTTATCTTTCGAGTAGTGTGTGTGTGTGTATTAAAACACACACTGTATCTTGTATTAAACAAAAGGATACAATATATCATTCTTATCACATCTTCTTACAACTTTTTACTCACACAAATATGCATGGAAGATGTCTTTGGGTGACCTGGTAGCTTATTACCATTAAAAACAGTGGAAGAGGTCATGTTACCTGGGCAATCATGTGTAATTTGTTTTACCCAGATCCAGAGTGGGGACAATGTTTATTAATATAAACTACTTTGTGGCAGGTGATCACCAAGTGGATTGGACTAAGTCCTGAATTGAGACTGAGTGACTTTTTTTATTTGTTGTGTCTTATAATTTTGTTTTTTTATTCTTTACTGTATGTTTTAGAAAACTAGATTTTACATTGATAGTTAGTCTTGGATAGAAGTTATAATTGGTTTTCCTCAATAGAATACCTTCAAAAGTTGTATAATAATTCAAATTTATATTACTGAGAAATAATCAATATTTTTAGATGTTATTTGAACAGTAAAACTATTATAACTGTATTACCTTGACTAAATTGCCTGTATTAATTTGTATTGGGTAATCTTCTTAAGTGAATTTTTAATAGATATTTTTATATATAGTCAATTCATCCCCCTCTTGAGTATACTACTCTGACCAACAAATGTTTTGATCTGATTATAGTAGTTCCCTACCTTTTATTTGAGTTTCTTGAAATGCCAATGTTAAAATTCAGCTCGATGGAATTCATATTCCTATATCATTGTTCAGTTTATCCTTTTAGATGTATCCATAATTTTCTATTGATGTTATGTATCATAATTCATCTAAGAAGATGTGAGAATATGTCCCAAGATAAAGATGCTAGTGAACCATAGTGAGAAAATCCTCTAGTATAACTTAATATTTTCAATAAATTTGTGGGGGTTATCTAAACTCCAAGTAAATTGCTTGAACTTATTCCCATTCATGATCTATTAGTGGAACCTCAAATGGATGAATCTTGTGATTATGTTCAAGAGTTTCTCTTAAAAAATACACATACTATTTAAAGTTGTAATGATCATCAAGGGCCCAATGATTGGACGATAAAGAAAAAATTATTTTTTACTTATTGGAAATTCCAAAATCTAGTAATTTGAAATGTGATGACTTTAATCTAGAAGGGCCTAGTAGGAGATGATGGGATTTTATGGAGACAAAAAAATGAGGTATTGGAATAGAAATACTTTTGAGTAATTTTCACAGATCAGTCCTATCCACAATCAATGATCTTGTATAAATCCATGGAGTTTCTTAAACTACATTAGGGAGACATAATCGTGACTCAGAACAAAAAATTCATTGTTGGGCTTGTTCAGTATTATCATAAGGCTGTGACTAATGAAAAGATGAATGCATTAGTATTTAAGATGGATATTCGATCTTAAATATGATCTTATGTTTTACTATTTAATTTAGTATCTTATGTTGATGTGATGATATGGATTTTATGGTTCAACATCAACTGGTTAGTAAGTTAGGGTTGATAGCTGTCTTTTTTTCTCCTAGTGGAATTAATATGAGTTCCTTTAAATAAAATAGAATGGTGATGAGTCTCAATGAGGTTCTAGATATCATGTGTCTTCCGGACCTCTTGGAGTTCCTAAAAAATTCTCACTAACATTCAAATATTGCGGCATGTTTTGGAATTCAATACATGTGTGTACGGAGGCTCAAAAGATTTACAGTTTCTTTTTTCACTCAAGAAAATTTATAGAATTTGTGACCTTTATTTTCTACTCTGCACAGGGGCACGAGCTCATCATATCCAAAAAGAACTATGGTTCAATAATATGGTTCAATATATAAGGTGTTCTGGCCATATGAATCTAAAATGATGCTTCTTCACATAGCAGTATTGTCTTGTGAGGAATATTATGTAGGTCTAGGAATAGTGTGATGTGCCACAACTATAGTTTCATCATTAGTGACTGCTTTATTTGATATCTATGAATATCAGTCATACATATCTATTTTTATTTTGAACTGACAAAAACTTCCTATGGATATTTTTTCTTATGTGATGGGAATTAATACACCCCTTGGAATGAAGAGGGAGAAATCTATTTATTCTCTTTCTTGTGTATTATCTATATAAAAATGGAGCTTACCATGAATGGTTTTTTTCTAAAAAGTAATCCTCTTGAATTCATACATAGTATGGATTGGTTGATTGTTAGTAAGCCCTAAATTTACTATTATCTTTTATAGGTCTCTCTTACTACACCTGATGGGTTGTGTCGTGTATTTTTTAAACGATGATACATGAGGTTGAGATGATTCACGCATTATTTTTTAGAGATGGGTAGAGTAATATTAGAGTTTTCATTTTACTTGAAGTGAGAATCTTTTAGTGGTGATATTTTTCTAGTATTCTTCTATTTTCCCTATTGTGTTCCCTTCAGATTTATCTGGTCTATCACTCGTATGGGAGGTAAATTTCTCTATTGATTTAAGTACATGGTACTCAACCATTATCTATAAATTATTACCAAATATTAGCAATAGATTTGAAATATTTAAAGACTATGTTGGATTAATTTTTTAGAAAATATTTATTTTCCTTAGTGTGTATCCTTGAGAGGAACCTATTATCTTTACTAAGAAAGATGGTGGAAGACTTTTCATCTACATTGATTACCGAAAACTCAATCGAGTTATGATAAGTAAAAAAGTATTTGTTTAAATGGATTGATTGACATTTTGACTAGTTGTAAGGGGTAATGTGGTTCTAAAAGATTTAACTTTAATCTGGTTATCTCGAGTCGAGAATAAAATAATCTGATCTTCATATGACTACCTTCAAGAGAAGGTACGATCACTTTGAGTATCTTTTTATTCCTTTTATCCTAACCAATGCTCGTATGGTCTTTATTGATTTTATTTACAGAATATTCTATGAATACATTGATTTGTTCATGGTGGTATTTTTGGATTATAATTGTTTTTAATATAAAATCGAGGAGGATCATATGTGTTATGTAGGAGTAGTCCTAAAAGTAATGAGAAATCACAGACATTAACCAAAAACTTCAAAATATAATTTTTTTTTCGGGAAGTGGAATTCTTGGCACATGTAGTGAAGGAACATAGTATATATATTAGTTCTATGAAGGTAAAATCTATTATCACATGGTAGAAATCACATAATGTCTTTTAGATATAATTATTCTTGGTTTTTAGGGATATTATCATATTTTTTTGAAAGATTTATCAATGTTAGCTTCTCTGATCATAGCTATGACTCAGTAGGGAGAGTTGTTTCTGTAGAATAGTGTTTTTACGTTTGAGTTTGGTCTACTTTATTATGCAAGTTTATCACACGGTAGCCTATGGCCCTATAAAGCTTATGCAACACAATTATAATTATCCAACCCATGATCTAGAACACAAAATTTTGATGAATTCACTAATGATTTGGCAGCATTACTTTTTGAAGGGTTATCCATTTATTTTTCCAAAAAAAATTGAGTTATATTTCCTCTAAAACATATTTGAACATTTATAAAATGAATTTTTTGGAGTACCTATAGTCATTTGACTTCTACATAGCCTACACCAAGGGGAAGGGAAATGTTCTTGTTGATCATCAATTATGTGGAACTAGGGACTACCTTCATGGTAGTGAGATCAACAGGGTATAGTCTTTCTCTTTTGTGGGTATACTATCATTTTAAAATGATTATTTTGTGCCTTTTACTGTAAGGAATGAAATAATGGGGGCTTCCATAATTCCATGTAGGCAGTAAACCCTATAACCAAAAATATTTTTTATTATTTATGATGATGATTATGGTGTTTAGGTATGAGATGAGAGTTAACTACAATTTTTCGTTTTTATTTATATAAAAAGGTCAATTTTTAGCACTAGAGACCCTAATTATTCTTTAGCCACTTCATGTGATTACTTGGAAGTGGTATGAGATCTCTATGGACTTCATGGTTGGATTTCTTTGTACCCCTCAGGGATATAGTTTGATATGGTTTGTACTCGTTCAGTTGATGAAATAATCTCACTTCTCACCCATTCATGATACTACAAACGTTAAGGAGTTTGGAAGTCACTATGTGTAGGATATTATCATATTTTATAGAGTTCCTTTTTCTATAGTCTTAGATAAGGATCCCCATATCACTAATCTCTTTTGGTGAGGCATCTAGGAGGCATTCAGATCTCATGTACTTTTGAGCATAGAATATCATCCACAAATGGATGGCATGACAGAACAAGCTATATAAATTCATGAAGAAATTAATCTTGAATGTGTTATTTATTTTAGTGGTGATTAAGAAATACATTTGGGAATGGTTGGGTTCTCTTGAAATAACATTTTTTTGGTATATAATTCAGATATCTAATTTTGAGGCCTTATATGAAAATACTTGTAAATCTTCTATGTGTTTGTAAAATATTTGTGAATTTTATTTGGTTGGGGGAATTTTAGTCTAATAAACCATGGTGAAGACATAGTTGATTAATCATATAATGATTATGGAACACGGATTATACATATCTTATGATGGCTGTTGTTGGATACCTTTTGAGTTTTCAGTTGGTGGCCCAGTGTTTTTGGGGGTTTCACCTCATTTGGGTCATCAATGGCTTTGAAATATAGGGTAGCTTGAACCATGGTTTGTGGGACATTTTGAGTTTGTTTAGAATTTGGGGAAATATTATTAATATTTATAACATTGATCATTATTTATGATGATACATATTGTGTTTCATTTATCGCATCTTCAGAAAAATCTTTCCGACCTGTCTCATGTCTAGAGCTTGGAAGATCATGATGTTAAGCCAGATTTATCTATGACTGATAATCCATTCAGGAATATTGATTCTACAAAAAATGTACTTTGTTCTAGGATTATACCATTGGTCTATGTGATATGGTTTCATGGTTCTAATTTTCCTATGACTTGGGATTACAAGGAATTAATGAGAGAGTAGTGGTCTCATATCTTTGACATGGATTGTTATTTACATGATTTTTGGGAATAAAAATTTTTTATGGTTGAAAGTTTGTAACATATCACTATATTTTTTAAGGTATTCCTTGACCCTTTTTTTATCTACATTATGTCGGGTCTTGTTTTGGGGTCTTTTCGGCAGAATTTGGAAAATTTCAGATGCCCGAGGGGGTGTGCATAGTTAGCGTATTATTATAGAAAAATGTGTTGCTTGACCAAGAAACATATGCACTCAATTGTGAGACACTATAAGGGGGAACATCATTTTTCAAAACCATGAATAAATCAACTCCAAACAATGAATCCTCAAATGGTGAGGGTTTTCATGGTTGACGCACTTTTTGATAAATTGTTCACCCTCCTAGGAGAAACCATGAACCCTACCAACTGGGGTACAGATTTTTTCTAACCATACATCCCTAACCATTATACCATTCATGGATGATTTAATCGCCAAAAAAATTATTAAAAATAAAAACCCCTTTGTATGATGTATAATAACCCCAATCAATCAAAATATGAATTTATTGTTTCTAAAGGTTCTCAAGAGGAGATTTTGGCTCCTCAAATCCATTTTCTTCACAGATAAAAGTGTCATTGATCTATTTTGATATCCTCCCGGTAATTGGATCACCTATCACGTGGTTTCATATGATCTCTATTTCTCTCCTCCTAAAATATTTGATATATAATCATGTAATTGATGGATCTAAACATTGTTTTTTATGTTGATTCTTGGTTACATTTTTTGATCACTTTTTTCCTTGTTCTTCCTTGGAAATCCAATTACAGGTTTTGTATTTGACCATGTGATAAAAAATATGTGGTTCCATAATAATTTTACCTATGAATAAAAAATTAAATTCCTTGATTAAATTGATATGATTTTTTAATTGATTCACATACCCTAAATTGAAAGTATTTGATGTGTTATTGGAAATATAATTGACATTGTGGAACGAAAACCCCAATTTTAATAGCATTGAAATGTGGGTAAAATTTTTGGGAAAATTATGGATTGATTTTGAAATTTATTTGATAAATTGATTTGATGTTGAATTTTATGAAAAATGGATTAATATTAATGATGGTTTGAAATGGAATGAACTGATGAAAACCTATGTTTTGTTTTTGAAAATAGGTAGGCATATTGAAAACAAAAAACTAAGGGGTTGTAATTCGAACTGATTTGAAATGTTTGATTTTATAATGTTTGATTAATCAATTTTTTGAATGAAATGTTATCCTTAGTAGTTAGTGGTAACTTGGAAAAGCATGTTGGGACATTGAATCCATGGTAAAGGAATGATAATGAAAATTCTTACAATACAATTGTGGAATAAATTATTAAAAGGGTTCCCCTTTGGGGCTGTAGATGTCCCATGAGGGTTCCCCAGTTGGGGTGAATATTGATCTAAGAGTGCCCACCTATCTTGATCCAAGGTCGTTATGAGATGTGTGAGGATCTTATTTCCTAAACTAACATTAAGTTTTTATTTGGTACATGGTACTATGATTTTTTTAATTGATTATAAATTCTAGTTATTTTTGAACAGTTTATTTCATGCCAACTGCTTTATATAAGTAATATTATATAAAATGTCATTTTAAGCCAGTTTTGATTTATATTTTTCTTGTATTTGATTTTGACATATTTATTTTTGTAAAATATGTGAATCAAATACCATGCCCTTTTAGTTCCTTTTATATGAAATAAAAATTCATTAAATTATTAGAGAATTGATTAAAGAAAACATTGTGGGACTCTACTAGGCTTCATATCTCATACCCTACATTTCCATTCAGGATTAATTTTTAATTTCTTATGAAAGGTTAGAGAAAAGGGAAAGTGACACTTCGAAGTGGTGGATGTTCTTGAGCCTTTGGACTATAGAGTGATGATGGTGACCAGTGGAGTTATTGTTCACTTTTTTACTTAGGAATTTAGAATTCTTTTTTCAATTGACATTTTTAAATCATTTTAGATGTTTATCTATCTATTTGGGTGTTTTGTTCCTTCTTGTTTCTGGTATTTTTTCCCTTTGGGAGTGTTGAGAATTTTTACATGAATCATTTAGCTTTTTATATTTTGTAAAAAATTATTAGATCATGTTTATTTATTGATGTCAAGTGCTAGTTGTTTACCACCAGGGATCAGGAATTCACTTAGGAACATGTTGGATATGGATATGGTTTCGGGATACCATGGTATCCCGACATGTTTGTAACATGTTTGACCATAACAATGCATCCGAGTGAATCATGATGCATAACCTCAATACCAAAATCACCTTATCCAAATAGAAATGCATTCACATCAATAATAAACACATTGTTTAGGTTAGGGTTACATATTATAATCAATGAAGGTACATTAGGATTCTAAATATGAACTTCATTTTATTTATGTATCTGTAACAAAGACGCAACATTCTCGATCCAAAAAGTAAATTTTCTTGACAAATGATTTAAATAAAAATTAATTTATTATAACCCAAATAATCAAGAACACTGTACAAAGGGAATCCCCCATATTTGTGGGAAGTGAGGGTGACCATTTTATTAAAAGAATTAAAAGTATGAATATTGTGTCCACTAGTTGAACTGCATTAGAATCCCATGTTTGTTAGATGGCCCTGTCCCTAGAGTATAAAATAATTTCATGTAATGGAGACACTGAAACGACCATTACCATGGTACATAATGGACCATCATATTCATAAGTTAATATGAGTAATTATTTATAAGGGATGATGTAAGAACAAAATTACCACAAAAAATACCGAAACTGTGGTAGAACACTCAGACGCCATGTTTTTTTTACTTTTTTTATTATGTGATGTGTTGTTAGATATAAAATGACGATCTTAAATAAAAACCAGAAATTTCAGTCATATCGGGCACATTTCACGTTGTATTGACACTGGGTTAATTACTACACATTCAAAATTAATCATGGATAATTTTCTTAATGTATCAATACATTTTGAGTGTGTTTTGTAATTTTCTAGTGATTGATGCTTTTTTTGAACTAAAATATCACTTTTAAAACTAAAAAGAAGCACTTTATATTATATCAGGAACACCATATTTCATATTGAACTGTAGATGATTCTTACATTTTTCAAATAATTCTTGTTTTTTTCTAATGTATCAATAATATATGATCAGTGTATCTTGGTTTTGAGTATGTGAATCTTGTTTTGTATAAAATTTTACTTCATTAAAATACCATGAATACATAGTGTTGGATTCATTTGTGTTTAATTAATACATATCAAAACTGATATATGAATTTTTTCCTACTGTATCAAGACAATCATTGTGTGTTTTTTTAATTGTCAGTGAGTGACTCTTGTTTTAAACTAAATTGTCAATTTTACTCCAAAAACACATGTTTTGTATCACACCAAGAACACCATGTGTAAGATTAATGTGGATTTTATTCCTACACATAACATTAAATTTATAGATATGTTTCATAAAGTATCAAGGTTATATGGGTATATTTTATTGGTTTTTAGTATCTGATGTGTTTTTTGAAGAAAAATGTCAATTTATAATAAAAATATCAACTTTCAATCATAGTTTGTACAATTTCCTTTTCATATTTACATAAATATGATTCCTATACATATAAAATGACTTATGGATAACTAACTATAGTATCAATTCAATATGAGTTTTGATTCTTGATTTTTAGTGAGGCTCGCATATTTTGAACTAAAATTTCACATTTATACTAAAAACCTTCACCTTTTGTCATACCAGGAACACCATATTTCAAATTGAAATATCGTGAATTTCTATAAATAAAGAAATAATTAAAAATAATTTTACTAAATTATCAAGACAATTAAAGTTTGTTTTCCTTATTTTTAGTGATTGAAATGTGTTTTAAAAAATGTCACTTTTAAAATGAAAATAGGCATATTGAGTCATGCTGGGCCAACAACATGATAGATTGAAATGCGGTTGATTCCAAAATGTTATAAATTATTTTTGGATCTGTTTTAAAATTTATAAAGATAATATCAATGTGTTTTCTTATTTTTGAGTATGTGACATTTTTTTGAATTGAAATATTAGTTTTAAAAGAAAACATGAACTTTTAATCATATCAGCCACACCATACGTCAAATTAACATGAGGATAATTTATAAACATAAAAAATGATTTATGGATTATTTTTCAAAATTATAAAGACAAAATAATAATTTTTTTGTTTTGATTTTGTGATGCATGTTTTGAACTAAAATGCCTATTTAATATCAAAACACACAATTTCAATGATACTGAGCACATTGTTTGATGGATTGATTCGAGGCTAATTCTTACCCATAAAAATGACTTACGGATATTTCTCCAAAATTATGAAGACAATAAAATCATGTTTTTTGGGTTCACTTAGTAGTCTATGTGTTGAACTGACATGTTACTTTTAAATTGAACACATGCACTTTGAGTCACATCAGACACACTATAAGTTATATTAATGTGTCGTTAAATTATACACATCATAAATTACATATGTATTTTTTTATAAAATTATCAATATAGTATGAATGTGTTTTCATTATTTTTATAATGTGATTTATGTATTGAAATAAGATGTCGATTATAAATAAAATCCGGCTCTTTCAATCATACCAGGAATATTGTTTATTGAATAGATGTGGTATTAATACCTATATATTGAAAATTACATATGGATAATTTTACTAATGTATCATGATAATTCATGAGGGTTTACTTCTTTTTTAGTGAGTGAATCACATTTTTTATGAAAACAACACATTTAAACTTAAAATAAACACAATGAGTCATATCATGCACACCATATGATAGATTAACATGTGGTTAATTATAAATAGTCAACACATTCTAATGGATAAATCTTGAAAAATTAAAAATATTTTGAATGAGTTTCCATTGGTTTTAGTGAGATACATGTTTTTTACTAAAATGAAACTTTTAAACATAAAATATGTACTTTGAATCAAACAAGGCCCATTATGCCTCATTTTGAAATGATGTTGATTCATACATATTGCAAATAAATTATAGAATATATTCTCAATGTATAATGAAAATCCTATAATTTTTTCTAGATTTAGAGTATATCACACTTGTTCTAAACAAAAATTTCAATTTAAAATACAAACAAAAACTTTTAGTTATATTGGACACCCAATGTGTCTAAATAACATGAAAATGATTCTTACATGTCAAAAATGACTTATGGATCATTTTAAAAATGTATAAAGACAATAAGAGTTCATTTTCATTGTTTTCATTTAGTGACGCTTATCATGAAATAAAATATATATTTTAAATTGTAAACACATTCTTTGAGTCATACCATCCACACCATGTTTTATATTTATATGAGGGTTATTTAAAAACATCAAAAATTACATGAGGATTATTTTCAAAATTTATAAACAAAATATGAAATTTTTTATTTATTTTGGTTATGTGACTTGTGTTTGGATCTAGAATATTAATTTTCAACAAAATAAGAACTTATAATCATCCCAATCACACCATATGTCTTATTGACATGAGGTTTATTCATACATATATAAAATTTCTTCAAGAAAATATTCCCATGGTATAATGACAATATGAGTGTTTTTTATTATAATTTAGTTATTTACACATATTTTGAACAAAAATATCACTTTTAATGCACAAATATACACTTAAAGTCACACTAGACACATTGTATATCAAATTGCGTGTGTTTGATTCCATTACATAAAAAAGGACATATATAATTTTTTCAAGAATTACTAAAATAATCTGATCCCGATTGACCAATTTCGAGTATTTCATGAGTGTTTTGAATTACAATATTGATTTAAAAAAAATACACACATTCTATCATACTAGACCCACATTGTGTTGGACTAATGTGTGATTGATATTTAAACATCAAAAATTAATTATGGATTTTCCCTAATATATGATGACAATATGAGTATGTTTTCTCTATTTTTAGTGAGTAAATTCCATTTTAAACTAGAATTTCACATTTAAACAAAAAAACATGCACATTGAGTCATTTGGGGGTGATTTTTTGGATTGATGTGTGGTTGATTAATGTATGTCAAAAATAATATGTGGATAATTTTCCTAATGTATCAAGATAATATGATCACAAATTCACTAATTCGAGTATTTTATATGCGTTTTGATCAAAAATATGAATTTTAATTAAAAAACACCCTTTAAGTCATACCGGCCACACCATGTGTTAGATGTATGTACTATTTATTCTTACATATCATAAATAACTTATAGATCATTATTATAAAGTATCAAGAAAATTTTAGTGTGTTTACTCAGTTTTTAGTGAGTCGTGAATATTTTAAACTAAAATGTTACATCAAATCTAAAAACAAATACTTTGATCCATACCAGTCACACAGTGTGTCATGATGATGTGTTTTTGATTCCATCATGTTTAAAATGAATTTTGTAATATTTTTATGAAGTGTGAATATAATTTGAATGTTTTTCTTATAAAAAGAAAATATTTTCTAACCAGAATGATATTAAAACGGATCAGATAGAAAAGATAATAAATTACATCACTATTGAACATAAATAAATGAAATAAAGAACAAAAAATTATATGGAGAGAACATAAAATACCTAAGTGTGTCATAATTATCGAAACCTTCATTAGAAAGTTATTTTTCTCTAAGAATTTTGTGTTTATAAAGATAAATAAAAAGGCATCCATACAATGTCTAGAGTGCTTACTGAAGAGTAAAATCATCTCCCCTTCAGAATATCTCTTCATGTCAACTCCATTATATTATAATTGAATAATGTTTTGTTTCACTCTATATTAATTTAAATCTAAAATTATTGACATGAAGTGGAATTATGAAATATAGATGACATTATATTTTAAGGACTCTAAAATACGTATGGATTCCTTTTGTTCTCTTTATAGGAAAAAAAGATTTTGGAGGGACCCATAATATTGTATGAAGTATAATCCTAAATTCCAAAAAATCAATAAGTGATCATAATTAGAAATAAGTATTAGGAAAAATAATTCTTTATGATCTCTACGGAATAAATAAAATTATAAATTTATTAGAAAATTACCAAACCATGATGTCTACAAATATTTTAACACCCTGTATTAAACACAAAAACTTCTTAAAAACACAACTTCTCCTCTTTTATCTAGACACAACATACATAATTCATTTTTATGTGGTTAAATGTCCATGAAAAATGATATATAGTAATTTATTTATGCTTGTATTCTTTCAGATATTATACCCATGGAACATGGAATCCATTTTGTGTCATATCACTAGAAAGGAAACTCATTATATAATAGTGGAATATCACTCAAGAGAGAAAGAATATCTGTAAATATGGTGTCAAAATATCTATTCCAAATTTTCAAATTATATAACATTATTATGGTAAGTGATGTTTTATATTTAGTACCACTAGTATTTAATTTCATCTTTTCATAACTCTTTGAACTCTCAAATAGCTCTGGACAATGAAGAATATCTTCTTGAACTTTCCATATCATTTTCTCAATATCATCCTTATCATTATTTATACATGTAATAATATCATCGACAAGATATTTATCATCATTCACACATTTAAAAATATCATACAGTACATAAACTATATTTGTATCCTAGTAACTAAATATGCTCAATTATTTCCTACGTGTAGTCCAACATTTATAGTATTAACCTATTTCATGATAGATCAAGCATTCTTCTAACTAGTATGGAATGATTCCTCTTGAACAACAACAATGTAAACATGATAATTTACAAACATGAAAAAATATTTAACCCTATCATAATACAATTTTGTAATATGATTCAAATTCATCTATTTTATATTCATATCCTTAATATTTGATTAAATAATTTTCATATTTAACAAGAATGTAAATACACATAAGGTATAAATGAATAATATTAAAAAACATAAAACAAATTATTTATCATTGTCAATGTTTATGTAGTGTATAAAAAATGTAATAGTTATCATTAAAATAATTAAATTTAAAAATTTATGAAAGATATCATATTTCATCTGCAAACTAGCATCCTAAAAGAGGTATTTCCTAAAGTAATCTTATTTAACTCATCTAAGAGATGTGTGAACCATTGATTCATCTATTGTTTTTATGATTTTATAATTATTATTATTATATATAGTGTAATTTTAGTAAATTTAAAAAAAAAATAGAAATATGGTATAAAGTCTAACATCCAATTTTAAGTTCATTATCCTGCCAATTATTATCATTTTAAAAATAAAATAGAAAACACAATTGATTTGAAATACTCGATGTAATAAAAGCATAATATGAATACATAGGAATGTTTCAAAAATAAATTCCATGTTTGTTAATGGAAACTACTCCCTCAAGGATTTATTATCCCAAATAATATCCAGGGAACTATTATCTACAAAACATTATTTTCTTATTTAACGACTATCTTAAAAGAAAATTTGGTACATGGAAAATGTTTTTTTAAACATGAAATATATTGTAGTTTGATTTCATTATAGTGTATCATGGTATATATGGTTCTCAAAAACTAAATATTTTCCTTATGATTTATTTCAAATAATTCATGTTATTGTATATATTTTCATCAAATGACATCTTATACCATATCAAAACAAATATAGACCCAACCAAACAAGGGATCCTACAATAAACAATAAAAAAAATAATTCTGAGAAATAAAAACCTAACGGTTTATAGAAAAATTTCTAATATCATGTAAATATAAATATAAATATAAATATATATTCATTAAAATAATCAAATTTACGCAAATTGATGAAATTATTTTTTTTGTTAAAGTAATTCTGCTAATAGGTGATGTATACAACCATGGTTGTTGTAAGAAGGGACTAAGAGATAGGGGTGGTGGCAGCAGGTTACAGTTGAAGGTACATGGAGATCAAAATTGCTAAGAGGTCTCTTCCTTTCAAGTGATGTTGCGTGTTTTGAAGGAAATGAGGGAATACCGTATGTGGGATCCGACGGGACATGAAGAACAAAAAAAAGAAATAAAACTATAGAAGATGGATTAACAATAAGAAATGAATATAATACATTTGTATATGGATGATTCATCCAAAAATTAAGGGGATGATTTTTGGATAGAAAAAAATACACAATAAGAAATGATCTCTATTAGGGTTGTTTTTAAAAAGAGTGATTGTGTTTTATTTGTGATAGTAAAATAGTGCTGACATAACATACCTTTATCGGTGCTAAAATAAAAATAACTTTTTTATCAACGCCAATATTTAGTGGTATCCACCCTCAACATAATAATGATAAAGTATGGATTTACCAACGCAAAATTTAGCACTGATGAATAACAATTTATTAAAATTTAAAAATAAATTTTAAAAATACAATACACTATAAATTATATAAAAATTAATAATAAAAATTATAAAATTTCTTTATAATAAACAATAATAATATTAAAATTTAATATATTAAAACATCATTAAAAAATAATATCTAATTTGAAAACAATAAAAAATATTAACTATATAAAATACATAAAATATTACAAATGAAAAAATATATTAATTGTGTAAATTTAAAAAATAATAATATAACACAGATAAAAATTATTCAAATAAATAATATTAACATTAAATTACTAATAAAAAATAAATATATAATAACACTATAAATATTTTAATTAAAAATAAAATAAAATTAAATAAATATTGATTATTTAAATTTCAAACATATTAAAAAAATTACATATTAATAAATAAAAAACAATAAATTATAGAAATATAAATTGAAAAAATATTACAAATGAATAAATTGAAAAAATATTAAATGCAAAAATGTATTAAAATGATTATATAATAATAAATTCAAAAAATTTAAAATTTAAAATTTAAAAATTGCAAAAAGAATTACAAAATCAATTATTAATTTTATTTATTTAAATTAATGAATTATTGGAAATGAATCAACATTTAAATAATAATATAACTAGAAAATTTAATTTAAAAAAATATAATATAATACTAATTTTAATGAATAAATAATTATTCTATGTAGATTTAAACACAAATATAATAAAATAGAAATATATAAATATTCATTTAAGGTATTAGTTGTTATATGAAAAGAAAATACACACACACATCTAGGCTTACAATGACATATAACACCTTCCTATAAGGGTTGACCAACTTCAAAACTAACAGGTTACAATTTTAAAGCCCGACAACCCACCATTTGATGATCTCAAGGCCCTTTTCTCCACACCCAAAGGCCTTTTGACAATTCCATTCAAAACACCATTGTGTAACTAGGTCTGAACCTCTATCATCATTATTTTCTATGTCATTGACCATAAATTTTAATTTAATGAGTTATTAACCTATTTATAGTATGAACTATTAATAATTATAAATTTCTACATAACAATAATAAAATGAATAAGTTACGAACATATTAAACGAATTTATATTAAAAATGAATAAATTACATAAAATATTATTAATTTATAAATAATATTAAATGAATTCATTTTAAAAATGAACTAAATTTAATAATTAAAATTGAATAAATTATTGAATAAATTAAAAAATTAAAAAATTAAATTAATTTTATCAGTTATAGAAATATTTTAAACATATAAATATTAAAATAAAAATGAAAAAATATTTAATATTAATATAAACATAAAATATTTATTATAAATTAAAAATTAAAAAAGAAATAAATAATAATTGAATAAAGATTTAAATAAAAATGTACAAAACTAAAAATTAATAAATTTTAATTATATTAATTAAAAAATATATAATAAAATATTAAAAATTAAAAAATTAAAATGTATGGATAAATATGAAAAATGAATAAATTCCAAAAATATTAAATGTGTGTGTATTTCTATATAAAATTTCATTAATTACATTTGAAAACCCGAATGGCCTTTCTTGTGATTGTATGTATGTATATGTATATATATGTCCAGTAATGAAATATGTTAAATTGAAAAAAATGACTTTTCCTATTATATAATGACAAATTCATTTATATATTAAAATAAACGCATAAAGTACATAAACATATGTGCACATACTAACTTAAAAAACATAGTCATACATACACATTCACATATACATAAATAAAATCATTCTCATACATACATAAACATGCATCTACACATACATGAACGTACAAACACATATTAAAAAAAATATACACTTACATAAATCTTGATATATATATATACACATATTTACACTAAATTTTGGCCCAAGAAATATTATTTCTGATGAAATACCACAAAAGTGTTAACCTTCCATGTATAAAAATAAAGACCAATCATTTGAAATCGAGTATATACATGATACTTCATAAACATAACTTACATTTTCCTAGTTTGTTTATATAATCAAATGGATCTTATATATTCTCCACCTTATGTGTCCTAGTAATCCTGATTAAGTTTTGGTTCCCCTTATATAGGGGTAATATAATAGAATTTAAACTTCATAGGTATCTGTATAATCGAGAATAAGTTAGTGGATGTTCACAACAAACATTCTCCACAGGCAGTGAATCCCCATCAATAGTGGTGATTCCCCTTAAATGGTGTCTACAACCTCCATAGATATTATTGGAATGAATTGATTGAGTATCCCCCTTTTACCTCTCCCGTAAGTGAAATATTTCATTCAATGGAGATATCCACATGTGGATGTGATCAACTTTAAAAACTCCATCTTAATGGAACTATCACTCATGGATTTTCCCATCAAATATTGTGTGTCACCCTCTCTAATTAAAGTCATAAACTATAAAAATAATAATAAAATATGTAAGATAAAAATATGGGAATGTCTTGGTCTGGCATAGTTTGGGAATTGACTTTCATAGATTTGAGTCTAATAGAGCATTTGTCAATGTAACATCGTGTTCCAAAAGGGTATATATAATATCTCATTTTATATATTTTATACTATATATATAAATTTTATTGACATAAATATATATAAATATGGTTATATAATTCATATTTAAAAATATATAAATATAAATCCCTTTGTAGGCACTTTTTTAGAAATGTTAAAGATTTCCCTTCATCGGTACTAAAAAGTAATGATAAAGGGTATCATTATTGGTGATTAAAAAGCACTGATAATTAAGAGACTTTTATCAATGATATTTTTAGCATTCAAAAAAATACCATTTATTAGTTCTTTTAGTTATCACTAATAAAATTCTCCCAATTATCAATTTTTTTAGCATTGATAGACGGCTGTAATGAATAAACACGAAATTTTTATTAGTGGATACTAATAGTTATAATAGTATATGATGTTTAATAATATAGAATAATTATATATGAAATTAATAAATACTAATATTAATACTAAATTACTAATATTAATTAATAATTAACTATAAATAATAATTAATAATTAAAAACATCATAACTATAAAATTTATATAAAAACAACAATAGTGATTAAAATAATTAATTAAATGTGTTGGAATATTAGTAATTTCTATGTTCATTAACGTATTGATGATTAAGGTGTATATTGATTAGAATTAAATTAATTTTTTTGGTGATAAAGGATAGGATAAGAATCCATGATAATAGTGTTACATGAATTTTTGGTTCATAATATATTAAGAACGATCTTGATTTAATTATTAATAAAAATTATGACTAGAATGCATTAGTGAAACCCCCAAAGATAAATATAAATACTGGAAAACATAAAATTATTTCATTAATGTATAGAGTGTGGTTTCCATGAAATTAAATCATTATTTTGATAGAAAAAAGTGGATAAAGGCTCTAGTTGGGATGCTACATAGAGTAATATCTCAGAATTTGGTTAGTTGGGCATTAACCCGATCTTCACTCTACCCTTAACAAAAAGGTATAAATACACTCCTAGTTTGTTACTATCTATGAATATGTTTTTTATTATTTATAATCTCTTTACAAAACATTTTAAAAAATTTCAATAAATTGTTATATAATGAGTAATGTCTTTATTAAGAAAAACGTAATCTATTTTCATTAGTGAGAGAAATTAAAAATCTGAGGATGTAATTTTTTTAAATAGGTAAAAATGTAACACCGTAAAATTTTAGTAAGTATTATCATTTATATAAATAATATATTAAATATCATATATCACACACAACACAAAATAGAAATGAGCCATGATATATTTTACGATGTAAGATAAACATTAGTACATTATGAGAATAAAATGTAAAATATCATTAAGAAATTAAAATCTCAATCAAATTAAAAGATAGTCAAAATGATCTATTTTATATATTACTATTTTTGTTTTAAATAATAATATTATGTGTTATAATACCAATTAATTGAATAAATTTAATAGTTATAAAATTTATAATTAATGGGATGTTATTAAAGCAACTTAGTGTTAAAAAGGACAATTTTTTGAGGAATTCCATTTTTCTATATATTATGTATTTTTATCTTAATAAACACACAAAATTGTATTTTAATAATTAATTTAATTTTATATATATATATTATATATTAATAAACAAATTAACACTCATTCAATTATATTTACTAGGAATGTAATAAAAATAAATTCACATTATGCTTAAAAAATATTTTTTTTTCTAAAAACTGTTTTTTCAACATTATGGGTTATTATATTAAAAATAATTTTTTTAAATTTTAAATATTTAAATAAAAAAAATATTTATTATTTATAATAAAAATACAATGATAAAATATGGTAAATTTCATTTTTTCATAAAAAAAAATAAGGTAAGAAGTTAAAAACTAGTCAATGTAGTCAATGTTAAAATGCAGTAAAAAAGTTAAATCAAGAGCCATTATTTCAAAAATATTAAAAAACCTCATATATAAATACATGTATGATATTTTTATAATCCTTGATTTATATGTTAATCCCAAATTATCAAATTTGGATCTAATTTCATTGAATAATGAATTTATTTTTATATTAATAATTTATTATGCACAAAAATTTACCCGATTAGAATAAAAAAGGATCCCTTCACTAAGCCACTTATCTTCACACATAAGTATTTCAAGATAAAAAAAACTCTACCAAAACCCCTCTCCAACCATCATCAAAACATACTTTCTTATATATTCTCACAAAAATAACAATTAAGGAGGGCTTAAGGAGTGGTCTAAAGGAGAATATAAAAGGGAAAAGTAATTTTTTTAAGTGATTTCTTTCATGTTTCTTTCTTCATCCACAATTATCATCTTGATTATAGAAAAATTGATAAATTGAAATCAGTATCGTTGGTATATTTAAATTTTTTCATGTTGATGTAATTAACATTAAATACCTTCTTCTAACATATTAGAAAATGAAAATACAACCAGTATTATGGTCTGATTACCACCTATATAAAGAACAAATTTATAATTTTTCATTAGCACATTAAATGGATGATTCTCAAAATCTATAATTTTTAAAAATTAAGATATTTATGAAATTATTAATATTATATAATTTTAAAATAATAATTATACTATTAATATTAATAAAAAATCATCATTAAAATTTTTAGTACCCATTGTGATTATACCAAAGAACTTTTCATACTTTGAATATATTATTGAAAACCTATTGAAATGTAAACATTTTAATATAATGATATATAAAGAATATATTTCACTAAATTTATAGTGATGAAAAAACTAATTTATAACATTATTTAGTATGTTAAACATACCGAAGCTGTTTTGGAGAAATTCAATGAAAACCCCAAATGCTCGAGGAGTGAAAAATATACAATAAATTAGTGATATATGATTATAAATAGACATAAAAGAAATTATGCATGAAAATTTATTAATAATGTATTCAATTAGAATAATTTGGTTGTTCATAATGTTAGACTAATGGATTGAGTGACTTAGGACTTTTAGTAAGGGCTCTTTTCTTCAATTCCAATTCCTTGAGACATGATTCTTATTATTCACTGATTTAATTTTATAAGATGTAAATAATTTCTTATTGAATTATTATATATGAAATAATTTTTATAATTGGTATTTTCACTTTCACTTAATATAACCATTTTTCTTGTCCTTTGATTCATACGTCACCCAAGTCGTAAAGATTGATGTTATTAACATGATTTACCATCATTAATTTATAACCTTTATTCTTGAAAGAAACAATTATAATTTTTATATCTTCCACCGTATGAATGTATTATATTTTTTCCTCTTTATTTTACCTCCCTTTTAATTACAATTCATCCAAATGGTTTCTTGTTTGAGAAATTTACCTTTTCTCTTCAATACAGTATAAAATCGTTCTATTATATGTCCAAATTATTTGTTTTTTTGAAGAAAAATCGTATATATACAATAATAATTGTTTTAGTAAAATTTTTATTATCATAAAATTTATTTAAAATTTTTAACATGAATATGTTTAACATTTTACACATGGGTCACTTTGGAATTTACTTAATAAAGTGTGAGAAATGGTTTTTGAACATTTTTTATATTGACATATTTTTTTATTTTTTTATTCATTTTTCATCATCATGTTACCTATAAAAACATTAATGAGTTATCAATGAAGATATCATTGCCATTATTTTTTGAATTTTTTATTTTAAAAGTAATGGCTACTATTAAAAAAAATAAAGTCATTTCATTCTACTTATATATATTATCGTATTCCTCTAAATTTTTAATAATTAACTTCATTAATTTTCAGGGATTCAAAATTTGGAATTATTTTAAAATTTAATTTTTTTAATGGCCTATTTTCAGCCATTAAAATGGATTTTTGAAATTAAATTAGATGTTTGTTTTAAAACAATATCAAAAAACCATTATGAAATTTTTTTTATAGTTACGCTTCTAGTTTCCTCTCAAACTCTAAAATAATTGTTTCATTAAGTTCTGTCAAATGTATTCACATTTAAATGATCTTACTAATTTAATGTTTTAACCTCACCTTGTTCATAATTGTTGTGTTATATATCACTCTCCATATATATTTTAACTTTATTTTCACCATTAAATCCATATTCATTAATTTCATGGATATATTATTTTTCTCACTTTTTCTTTAAATTATTTTTAGTATTAATATAATTGTATACCCATTACTCTATATATTTTGAATATTATGATGGATTTCATATTATCATAATATGACCATATGTAGTGGACGATAACCAAGAAATAGTAATATCTATCTCTAAGAATAATTGGGTAAATAAAACTATTAAATAGATTATCAGAAAAATGTGAACCCCAATAGTCCTCTTCTCCCTTATAAAATGATAATTCTTGATAAAGATCATGAATAAGTGAAAAAAAGAAACTTGAATCTAGGGGTACCCCTTATAATGGATCCATGATCTTATCTTGAGGATACCTCAAATTGAAGGGGTGTTAGATCCATCATCTTAGATTATGAACAATAGTATTAGAGGAAGATATAATTTCCCACAACCAATAGATGATGGTTTTGTACTCTTCTAGTTGCAGAGAACGAGGTTCCTCACATAAAATACATTCCATAATATTGGTTAAAATCATTTATAATTTTAAATGAATTAATATAATTCCATTAATAAAATTATAATGGGTTATAATAGATAATTAAACTACCCAGGAGAAATAAATTAGTATCATATGTGTATTTATAATCTCATGTGTATTAGTACATAAATAAAGATAACTACATGACATGAATTAATTAAATATCCATATATATATATAATATCATATATATATATATATATATATATATATTAGTTCACTTCAAATAATATCCCACTTGTACTAAAATCAAACAAGGACTCTCTATATAACTTTACAACTCATTGTGAATCCATCCAAAATCTTATGGATATTGTATTTCATCAAAATGTCTTTATTTTGAAAAAACACCATGTCTAAAAAGGTTTCATTATATGTGGTCCTAGTTGTGTGACACTACGGGTCTTTGTAGAATCGACAACAACTGTGAAATATCTATTTCAATTATATCAGAAAGAGCAGCCTCTAGCAAGATATTAGTACTACTCTAGATACTAAGTGGTTTGGTGTGATCTCCATCTAACATACTCATATTTATATATGATAATTCACACCAAAATTTGTGTCATATATGTAATATTTATCTTATATAATCCTTTTTCCATGACATTGAGTGACCACTAGATATAGAACATGGTATTCTAGTATTGGCCTCTCTTTATTTTTGTAATTCTCTAAAAGGGCCAGAATAAATGGATGAATACATCACATTATATTCCTCTATGCGATAAGCATGTAACATGTCACAATTATATAATTAATTTAACACCTCATATGTGAAACAAACATGTATATCCATGAATTTCTTTAGTCCAATTAAATCATGGTCCAGATGTTTTTTCTTCTCATGCAAGTGGATAGATCCCATCTTAGTTGCACTCCAACTGATGAAATGATCAACAACATACCCAAACACCATTTATTAGCTATGTTATTATTGTTACTTGGGTATTTATCGTATAAAATTATGAAAGTATTAAATTTAGGTAGCTCTCTAAACTCAGGTAAGATGTTCTGATAATAAGTATATACCTTTATATATATCCATGACAGTTTGACATTCCATGAGATATATTTTAGAGGATCAATCTAAGAAATATATATACTTGTCACATTAATATTATATTTTTCAATGTATCATATTAGACCCTTTGTAATTTATATAATAATCTATTCAAGATATCATTTACATATCATCACAAACCATTATACACTATAATGAAAACCAGCTAGAGATAACTAAATGTTCATACATTGAGGGGATATTTATCAATTTACTATTCAAGTAAATGATATAGCAACACATGTGAAATTATGATAAATAGAGATTGAATTTATTATAAATCCATGATATTTTTACAACCATTATAAAAAATATCTTATTTAATTAACTTATATAGATATATCATAGCCCATATACAGTTACCACAAAAATGGATTTAGGAATTTTAAATTGATAGGTAATTCATATCACATTCCTTTGTAACCATCAGATAAGAACACCCACTAATCTTTTAGTGGGTAACCATTATAGAGAAAATAATTTTGAATAATGGCGAGACTTAGGAATCTTATTCCTTATGTTAAACTCTGTGAAATTTTATTTAAACTCATTATCTTCCTAACATCAGATGTTTTAATGTATAATTATGGCCAATATAGAAAATATTCTATATACATCATCATCATCCTTGAAACCCTTTCCATCAATGTCTTCCTTGAAATATTGTTTAAATAATGAATCAATTTATATTATCACTTCACCATTAAATCCTTAATTATTTTTAGGATAATGTGATATCCACATTAATACGGTAACTAATGTAAATCTTTAAATATCACATTACCACAAAAATCTAAACACTTTTTGGATACCAAGTGATATATATTGTGTATTAACCAGTATAATTTATTAGATAAAAATGATCTTCACTTTTTATGTGAACTAAATTTAACTCTTTATATTTTTTATTATCATTATATCATAAAATATTTTCTAATATCCAGCAAATTTAATTTTCTTATAATAACTCATGTAACTATTAACATTTTCATTACTGCAATATCAAAAAACATATTTAAGCATATCAAGTGTATTTAACTTCCTTATGAGAAATCAATACAACTATTTATATTTACTTGTTATCACATATTATAAACAAATTAGGATATTAATTGAAGAATTAATTTAAATCTTGGACTACTATAATCTTTTAGTTAACTGTGATACTCACTTTCTCAGAAAAACATAATGTAAATCTTTATATTTTTATTTATGGTTAAATATCCGAAATCATTAGGATATAAAGTAAATAACTCTTTAAAGTAAATCATAAACCAAATTTTATTTACTAATATTGATCTTTTCCATGTAAAAATATGAACCCATTAGTCTCTTAGATACAATATTCTACTTGTAATATCTTTATAAGATAAAAAATTACACTATGTTATAGGAAATGAAAATTATTTCTTTTTAATGATAATATTAAACAAATAAAAAAAATTTCCATATCATATATGGTACTCTATGTGTTTCAAATGTTTCCTTATGAAAAAAATATTTTTTTAAATATATCATCGATGGATGTTGGGAACACATCCCATTATAATCAAAAAACATATGGATAAAAACTTTTATCCCACATATAAACATTTATTCAAATATTCTTCACAAAACATGTTATAGAAATTGGTGAATCATAAACCATGTGTATAAAATTAATCATCTCATAATTTTTCATAATAACTCTATGTTATTTAATAAATTCTCATATCACATAAAAGAAATGAGAAAAAAATAAACATATATAATTTATATTCATTTGATCATAATAAAATCATTTACATTAAAATACATTATATAGAAACTATTCAATTCCTCTCATTAATTTAAGATCAATCAATTCTTACATTTATTCATAACTCCCATATATTTACTACGCTTTTTAAAATTTATATTTTCTATAACATAACCTTTAAAATCAAAGAATTAATTTCTATAACAACCATAACTAATATGGACATCCCACAAAAAACTCATTCTGGTATATCATAGATAATCCAATCATATTTAATTCCATTATATCTACCCTTGGTTTTATTAAACATGTATTTATTATTAAAGAACATTATAAAAAATTTCAACTAAATTTTCTTCCACCAATTTTAACATTTACCCACTTATATTGTCCATGTAGTACTAGAATATAGATATCATATACTGAGTTCATATATTGTCAACTCTTTGAAAATATCATGTAAACTTGTGTTGAATTTAACTATATTGTTGGTAAATTTCCAAAGATGATAATAGAATAAATTTCTATCCAGAACAAGAAATATTAGTATCCTCATAAATCATGTTTTAGAATTAAACAAATCATAAACCATGTTTATTAAAATTCCCACCTCATTTAATTTAAAGAAATATTATTTACATGCTCATACCAAGAGCATAATCAGATATTACACATCTTTTGACAATATAATCAAATCATGAAGTATCTCAATTATCAATAATGCAAAAAAATTCTCGATTACATGGGAAAAGACCTTCATTCACTAATTCATTCTCAACTTCTAAACTTTTTTATATTTAAAACACTTTAAAAATCACCCAGTTCATATCATATATTTACTAAAATAAGTGAATTTATTTCAAAAACAAATAAAACTATAAGGATGTCTATTTGTCTCACCAATTAATTTATTATATTCAATTATTTTGAATATAAGTTGTCATGTTTGCTTATATTGAGTATATAAGAATAAAATTACTTAAATCATAGATGTACCCAATCATATTAAGAACATGAGACTGTGTTCCTTTACTAAATATGCATCAAATGCCTTTTAAATATTAAATGAATCACTCTATGATTCGATAATAAACTTGATTCACTTGTTAAATAAATTAAACTCTTAATTACTAAGGAAAGAACAGTTATAACACATAGAATATTTCGTTGGATCAAGAGAGTCTCTTAAGCATCTACTCATAAAAATTTCTTACTTTAATCTTCTCATTTTATGGATTAATAAAATGTTTATTTTGATGATGATGATTTTTTATCTACAACATAACATTTTTTTCAAATGAATATCTTGTATAATATCTTTTCATTCATAAATATTAATGATAGTTATCCCTCTAAAACTAATGACCATATACATTATATCCATTTACTGATCCAAGATATATATTTCACTAAATAATGAGACCACTTGAGCATTCATATCACCCCTTAGTTGTTTTGGAATGGAATTTTCCATGACACTATAGTTGTTAATATTAGATAATTGAGAAGATAATAAATTATCCAAATCTGTCATATAGATATAATAAACTCTATTACTTTGGTATACTAACCATTAAGGATTTCAAACTAGTGTAACCCAATGAAAATGCCAAAAATAATCAAACCAAGGACAATCCATGGGAACCTAATGTTGGATTGAAACTACCTAACAAAAAAATTCATAGTTACTCTTTATATGATTTCTTCACACAAGATACTCCACGGACACCTAATGGGGTATGAAAACTATCTTATTGGATGATCGAGGTCATGAAATGTGTTTATTTGGAAGGAATATCACACTTAGTATTTTTGGGAAATTTTATTATTAAAGTCTCACCAATTAAATATATATCAAATTAATTTTAAAATCACAATTATTGGATCATATATAATGATAATCTTCTCTTGTTTTATTCCATTTTTGTGTATGCATGCTTCTTATCATTTAGTTTTGGAATCCTTATTCCAACCAAAAAATTAATGTGTACACATTACATTAAAGAGTAAACCTTTGAAAACCCCAAAATATTGTGTTAATCACTAGAAAATAGAAATCAATTATATTCATACATATCCAAATGCATAATATGCATAAGGTTTTCTGGATGCTTAATCTAAAATAATAGAGTTATATGAGATGAAAAAACTATATGAGTAAACTCAGAGTGACAGATATCCAAAACCATTCACTTTCATACTCAAGGAAAGCCTCTATGAAAGAAGGTGGTCTGAACCTAATTTCATTTTAACTTGGGTGGCTATAATCAAGAGATAATTCACATCATGATAACTATAACACCTAATATATATATAAACAATTCTTGAAAAACTATTCTCAAGATCAAAAAAATTGAGGTCGTGGTAGATGAAAAACTAAATTCATTGATTTCAAACCGGCCATGCCATGAAAGGCTCTATCATTGAAAAAATTTATTATATAGACTATAAAATATGTTAATTCATAATATAAACCATTTATAACTATGAATAAATTGTGAATAAACATTATGTAAATGAAAAATTAGAATATTAAACTTGAGATAATCAACTATAAACAGTATCATAACAAAAATATAGTTATAATCCTTTCTATAAGTTCAAATTTAACATTATTTACATTCCCTAATCTTGAATATAAACTCTTTATATTCTTTACAATATTAACACTATCATATTTATCATTATATGTTATTTACTTCTATATATATGATATTATATAAATTATAACCAATATTTTTATTCAACTTATATTCTACAAAGTTTTTAAATAATCTAAACATCATATACATAATTTCAATTTAAAACATGATCATATCAAAACATTTTTTAAGTGAATTAACTAATATCCAAATAAAGAGCCATTAATTTGAAAATTTTCAAATTAATTACATATGAACTAAACATTAATATCAATGAAATTTAACAAATAAAAAAGAAATTTATTTATTTTCCAAAACATTATACATTTATAAAATATTCATCAATAAATGTTAATTATGAACTTTTTATTAATTAACAATAACATAAAATTTTACATTAATTTCAATATGAACCCTTTATTTTTATATTGAATGTAATTTATAAGATATTTCATGAGTTATAAATATTTTATAATTCATTATCTATAATATAAACAGTTTTACATAAGCCTAAAATCATATATCTTTCAATTTATAAACACATTATAAATCACCTTTTATGATTTATAAATAAACCCTTTATTTATATATCATAAATCATGCAAATTTTTTCAAATGGTAATTTAGATATTAATATTTAAAATTTGGATTATTTTGCAATTAACTGATTCATACACATTTTTATGACCAATTATAAATAATTTAATATTAATTTTCTATAAACCATTTATAAATTATAATATTCCCAAAATACCATTTTTTATATGATCTATAAACTTTTCTAAACGATACATATTATTAAAAAATATTTATCAATTAAGCATAAACATTTTATAGTTAATTAAATTATCATAGTCTTTTATAAATATTTATAAATATTTAATAATATATTTTTTTATTTATAAAAATTAAATTAATAATATAATTCATTTAATTATTGAATTATCATGATGAATTTAAATACTTTATTTATTTTTACAAATATGAATAATAAATATGAACTTTTAATATTTATTTCTATTCATGATAAAATTTCATTTTACAATTTGTAAAATAATGTTTTCAAAAATAATAATAATATTGGTTCCATAAAGAAACCTAATCTCTGATACAATAGATGGAATTTGTATGATTGTCGTATGACCATATATAGCGGAAGACAACCCAAACACAAGAATATATATCTTCAATAATCAATACTTAAATAAAAATATAAAACAGAGTACCTAGAAAATTTGAATAACATCAGTATTATTCTTCCTTGGGGAAGGGAAATATATGATAATGATCATGAAATAGTGAACAAAAGAACCCTACCTACAATGGGGAAACACCACATAATAGATCTGTGATTGTATTTCATGGATACCGGAATACTGAAGGGGTGTTGGTACCTTCCTATGAGATGATGAACAATAATATGGTAGGAATAGATAATTCCCCACACCAAACAGAATAGTTTACCATCTTTTTATATCGGTAGTGCCTGATGATCATCACATCATATGTGTTTTATATTTTTGGGTTAATTTATTGAACATTTTCAATGAATTTATATAAATCTATTTAAAATTTCATATTGGTTTGTAACTAATAATAAAGTTTTTCAGGGGAAATTAATATATATCACACACACACACATATATATATATAATTGCATGCATGTTGAATACATAAAAAAAGATACATTTGTCACATTCACATATTAAATATCCTTTTATATATATAACATCACATTATATATATATATATTCACATCCATCATTTGTAGGGTTCTTACCAAGGGACATATTATATTTTTTGACTAGGGGAAATATTGACACATTATATACTTATTATTTAAATATTGATGTATATTGATTACTAAGCCATATTGTTTATGTATTTTATTTTTTTACTCATTCATTCATATTATGAATTCATTGGAATTAAGTTTACTTATATGGGACCTAGAATTATATAACCCTTAAATGAGTTAGAAGGTCACATCAGAAAAAATAGTTAAATATTTGGTATAAAACATAGCCATATATATATATATATATATTATTTCTTATCAAAAATCCATGATGGTATGTTTATGATGTGCAATATTATTCATTACATCCATATGGAATCAATTATTGTTGTCAATGTGGTTATTTAAATTATTTTTTCATCCATTGATATTCTGTGTTCTCATGAAATCAGTTATATTGAATTTTTTATTTATTTATTCTAGTCACATTATTCGAGAATTATTTATTCCATGATAACTTTTATTTAACTCTTCCCTCTACTAATTGTTTGATCTCACCCTTCTCATGTTTCCATTTCCCTTGGTTATAAAGAATAATATTGTGTATGAAATTTCTAGATGGGTGTCATGTGTAATATATTTTTCAGTAGATTTTGAAGGATTATTCATAAATAAGGAGTAATTTATTTAATAATAAAAAATCCCATTTTATGGAAAATATATGAGATTTTTTAGTTAATGGTTTTCTTAACTTTGTTAAACTATAAAATTAAATGTTTTGGGGAACATATGTAACTCCGTATTTATTATTTAAATTGAAATTATGGATAGTAATATTTTGGTTCCTTAAGTCAGTATCAAAACCAATTTTTAATATATATGTTTTTAGCATCAGATGCGAGAGTGACTGTCTGGGGAATCCAAAATCAAAGAGTAACTATTATGACCATCGAATGCTACCAAGAAAATATTTCCTATAAAGAAAAATAATTAATAAAATATCTAATAGAGGGATAATAACATATTTAATAAAATAAGGGATCGGATAATGAAACCAAAAAAAATGATATCATGGAATATCTAAAAAACGTTTTTCAAAGAAAAAAGAGGTGAAAACATTATTAAACAACATAATTAACATGCATTTACCTTTTTAATTTGATTCATATTTAGCCCATCCTCATTCGCAATATATTATTAAAAAAGTAGTTAACAATAATTTACATTTCAAATTATAATAATATTTATCCAATCCTCACATCGAATGACCATGATAGTACACAAAACCATAGTGTAAAATAAATCATTCTTTCCACCAATGGGCTTTGTTGCAAGTGTTATTGCAAAAAAATAAGTAATAAGAATTTTATCTCTTTATATTTTTTAATCCATTATATAAACATGTAACTCTATTATATTTTTAATTTCTTGAAATCATTTTCAATTATTTTTAAAATTTACATCCTGCTGAAATAGGTTATTAATCATTCAAAAATCATATAAATTTCTATACTATAAAACCTATAATTTTTTTGCAAAATAATCCCAATAGCAACCTTTTCCGTCCAAATTGAAGAGTAATGATCTCTCAAATTTATCTTCTCCTTCCATCCTAAAATAATTCCATGAAAAAAATAAATTCTACCTTTGGTTCCATCAATGGATATAAAACAATATGATAATCCCTTATTAGTCCATTTCAGATTAAAAAAATTAAATTGACACAATTTTTGCTTGATTGGAAATTTTTTCATAATAATTAATAGTTTTTTGAACATTTCTTCCCATTAATGACGTCCTCAAAAAAATACTAATAATTGAAAAAAAATATTGTAAATTATAAAGAAAATAAATGGAGTTATACTAAGTGAAATAACATTATACGTTGGATGGACTTTATATTATTAAATAGAATATTTTGAATCAAATGGGAAGCATTGAAGTTGAAAATGTATCTATGGATAAATATCTATTTAACACCTTCACAAATATATTTAATCAACAAAATAATCATTAAATACATTGATGATAAATTTTTTTAATGTACGGGATGTAAGATAATTAATGAAAAAAATAATTAATACTTTAATAAACATGAATCGATGAAAAAACCACCATTCATGTACCTGATCTAAAAGATTCAGACTGAACATCAATAATAGATTAAGAGATACAATCCCTAGTATGTATATAAAGGATTACTAAAATATTTATATAAATTCCTGATATATATAGAGATGAGAATTGATGCAGATAAGGTGTGGGTGGATATTGGGAGATGGGAGAGGAGGTGAAGATCTCTCGAGTGGATAACAAACACTCGGAATGAGAACCAATGCGAATAAGGGAACCAACTAATTGAAATACTGGGATATGGTAGAGTGAAGCTATATATTTAAAAAATATTTAGTATACATATATATACTGAATATGATTATGTATATATAAAATATTTTAATATAAACCTTTCATAAATACATACAAATATAAGTATATGCATCAATATGTATATAATGTATTTCATTAATATTCAATAACACAAAATATTATATTATTATTATTATTTAATTTAGTTTATATGTCTTTATTAATCTTATTAATTAATTTTTCAAACATAAAGCATTCTTTTTTATATATAATATATGCATCTTATACAAATAAATACACTGTAAATTTGTAATGAAAATATGTAAATATTTATATAGATGTATGTTTGTACTAGTATTAATATATATATACATATATTTTCATATGTAATTATGCATATATATAATTATATTTTTATATATTTATATAGATGTACAATTGTATAAATATTGTTTAAAAATTACACTCATAATCTCGAGTAGAAAATTTACAGCGGAGATTCCCAAAGAAAATTTTTCATTGGTGATTGAATATGTAAACATTTGATAAAAAAATATATAAAAGTATGTATTTAATTAAATTAAAATATAATTAAGAATATTTTAATTTATATTTACTTATACAGATGCATGTATACATTTATATAATTAATTTTATATGTGTAATGACCCGACCTATCAAGGTATGAACCTTGACTTCCATAAGCCCGCCTATAATGGGTCTGGGGTTGGTGACCTGTAATGAGTAGGCACATCCCAGAAATTGGAGGTATTAAACTAATGAAACTATACAGACTCACACATCTCCTATACCACACCGTACATAATTATTAAATAACTAAAACAATATATGAATATATCTATGATCTCACAACATAGTATGACAGTAAGAGTACCGAAAATGAAAATGGGGCCAAATACAAGCCCCCAAAAAACTATAAAGTGTCCAAAATAATACAGGGGTGAGGAATACGTAAAATTAAATATTCGAGTAATAAACTCGTCCTAACAAGCTCCATCTATGCTCCACCCACTTCCAGTCCTCCTAGGACACCTTTAAATGGGTCTTCATATTCATAAGTCCTGACAGGTGAGGGCGAATCCCATGCAGTGGGATGTATAAAAATACCCATTCATATAGCCCAAAAACACTAATCACATTGAAAATAGTGTATTCATCTCAATAAATGATATAATAACCAGTGTATAACAAAAACACCCAGATATACTCAAGAAATTCTCCATGCCCCCAAGCGGTCATAACAGACTATCAGCCACATGAATTTTCACGAAGAAACACTCATTACAGTAGAACCTACTCTATTATCCCTGATATCATTGTAGACACTCAATGTAAAAGCTCTAGATCGTTGGTCCCTGGCCAATGGTAGCTCACTGGTATAATATTATTCTGATACACAGAAAGGGGGTCACACCCAAAACCGTCGAGGGACACTACGAACCTAATTTGGATCTACCCACTTTGAAGGGGATCATATGTAAATGTTACCACCAAATCTACTGATATGGCCTACTAGATGGAGGATCAACCCCTTCTTCGAGAGGTCATTCCAATTCCACAAACCCCTCCTAGGTAACAATAGATGATATAGGATCGTACCCCAATCTCATGTAGGGACATTACAACTCCATCTAAGACTCGACCCATAAAGGGGATCAAAATCCAGTGATGTGGATTAAATGGAACAATATATCATTGAGGTAAAGGACCATGTGAATACACCCAACCCATAATAGTTCAAAATAAATAAAATTAAGAGCTAAAAATACAATTAAAGCGGGTACACAACATGTCTATCTATCCCCATGATTATCGTTGTAGAAGGGCCTCATATGACATTTCAAAATCTATATATATGGCGTATAGAGGAAGTCCACATCACATATAAGAACACATTTTCATTCATGTGTCACCTGGTCATGTCCATCGACAGTGGTCATGTTCATGTAGAAGTACCCAACCTCCCAGTTGTTCGTGTACATTTTCCGGTGTCTGTGCACATCCTAAAGTACATGCCAATCCACATAGAAGGGGTCACATTCCATGTGTTTCGGTCCACATATTGTGTGATCCAAATATGATTCTAGAAACCATATCCACCAATGAACAGGCCCCATAAAAAATGTAATTCTGAGTTATATGTCGTGTTGCTTGAGATTTTCTAGATCCAGTGTTCTGCCTCTATTCCACCCTGCATGATGATTCCTCATGAAATCACTCTCTAGATCCCAGATCTATGTAGACTAATAATTTTTACCACTATCTTGCTGGAACCCAGCCTTTAAATTCACCAGGAAAACACCTCCATTTTTCGGAACATATTTTACTACATGGGAAGAAGTAATAACCCTCGATCTGGCCACTTTCTCCCTCTAACTATCCACTATTATCATTGTTCCTCAATTCAAAAATACCATCTCATTCTGTAGATGATATTTTGATCCATTTCACTAAATAATATATGAACAATGCTCATAAACTGGTTATTTTCAAACCATTGGACACAAATAATAGCAATGGCGATCGAATAACTAAATTAGGGAGAGAACAGTAAGCCATAAAAGGGGTGGAAGAAACCTCAACTGTTGGTGGTTTGTCCTCCATCTGTTGTTGTAGAAGAGAATGAATGAAGTGGAAATAATCAAAATGAAAGAAATAATTCCATAAAATCAAATGTATAGGCGATAATTAAATCAATTCTATTTGTGTAATTGATCCATATTTGTCGAGGAATAATGAAAGGTACGAAAATCACCAAGATAAGCATCCAAACAAGAGTTTGGATTGATCTTTGGAAAAAACTCTTTGCATTACCATTATTAATGAGATACTCTATCATCATTGGTGAAATGATTAATTATCTTATCCTGATCTATCGTCTCTTTCCAAGAAAATATCTCCAATTCCTATCTGGAATCTAGAGTGTTAGAGCGACCATGATTGATGAAATTTCATAACTACAAATTTAAAAGATAAGTACTCACTATGTTAAAAAATAAAAAAAATAAATTAATATTTTAAATCATTTAACAGAATTGGGACTGTTATGAATTTTTAACAAATGGCCCATGTTGACAATGGTTGTCACTCCTAACATAAAAGCTGCTTTATGAAATCAACAGTAACCTTGGATTTCTGATCCAGTCATCCATCCATCAGTTATTACACTTTTTCAAGAAAACTAAACCCATGTTCTATTTAATATATTTCTTATATTTTAAATATTTATTTTGGGCACACTAGGCCTCAAAATCATTTCCATCTAAGATCCTGGTCTTGAAAATAATCTTTATAATATACAAAAATAATACACAAAAAATCCGAGACTCCAAATAATCCCCACCATAGGGATTTATGTCCCAAACAACCATAAATAATCTACATAAAGAAATATGGGTACTGAGCATGAATATGATCCTCCCACTCTCATGTTCTCTCTTGAAGATTATCATTCTTCCACTGGACAAGAACAAGGGGAATCACTCTCTTATGAAGGGTCCTCTTTATCCGATTCTCGATCTCCAATAGGTACCCTACAATGGTAGCTTCATCCACAATGTCCAGCATGCCCCATTCAATAACATGTGATAGATGATGCACATTTGTCCCCAACTGTGACATGAGGAATACTTCAAGTACCTGGTAAAAATATGTCCATAGAGAAAAGTGGTACTCCACCTCACATACTCTGCGTAGTATCAGGATAGAAGTAATGAATCTCGGATATAACATTCCCCTACGGGAAAATATCCTTAATCCACATTGAGGTGAGTCTCTTAGAAACACATTTTATCCTTCATTGAACTCTAGAGGTCTCCTTTATCTATCTATAAAAGAATTTTTTTGGCTCTAGGTAGTCTTCATCTACTCTTCGATGATATACACTTTCTTTTTAGTAACTCACATCAACTTCAGGCCCATGAGTGGAGAATTTCTAAGATCATACCAATAAAGGGGTAATATATAGAGCCACCCTTAAAAATCATTGAATGGAGTCATACCAATGGCTGAATGATAAATATTTTTATTTGAAAACTCCACCAAGGTTAGGTAATCCTCCCAGTCACTGCCAAATTCAACATGTAGGCCCCCAATATGTCCTCTAAGACCTATATGAGTCACTATATTTGTCCTTTAGTATCAGGGAGAAACAATATTATAACAAAAAAATGAGTCCCAAAATCCTCATGTAACCCCCTCTATAATATTGATGTGAAGAAACTATCATGGTTAGAGATAAGCCTGAATGGAAACCCAGGGAGTCAAACTATATACATCATGTTGAGGAGTTCAAAGGTCTCTACAAAACATTTCTCTTAAATGGATAGGAAGTTGATCAATGTGTTGATTCTTTCCATGATCACTCATATGTAATTGTTACATTAGTTATATATGGTAATCCCACTACCAAGTTTATGGTAATTTATTCCCACTTACACTATGTAACATCAAGGGGTTGAGATAAACCCACTGAAACATAGTTCTAATCCTTCACCGACGGACATTTTAGGCATCAAGAGACAATCTTTGTAACTCCCTTTTTCATAATTATCCACCAGAACTAGCATTAGAGTTCCTAGTACATATTTTTTTTTGGCCTTGATGTACTTCCAAATTGAATGTATGAAACTCCAGCAACACCTCCTCCCTTATCATCAATGGTACCACCATCAATTAAATGAAATTAATAACATTCATCTCTCCTTTCAAATACCCATTAAGAGCATTGATAATGGATATCATAGTACGTAAGGTATCACATATTGTATATCCACACTAAGAATCCCTAATACGTTGTAAAATCGGTGGGGTAACCAAGATTGACTTAAGATAGAATGTGTTAAACTTGTTAACAAATAAAAATGAAATAAGGATATCTTCTCAAAGGCCTTGTCCAATAATTGAGTACAATATCATATCTTGATAGCATCATTAACCATGTTACACTTCCTAGGAGTGTAGAAAATATCAAACTTATAGTCATTGAGGATATCCATCCATCTATTTTATCTAAAAATTATATCATTTTGTGAGAATATGTATATGAGACTCTTGTGGTTAAAGTAGATGATAAACCACTCACCCATCAGGCAGTGTTACAACATCAGCAATGTAATTACTACCACTACTAACTCAATATCATGCGTAGAATATTTCTACTTATGTGATCTTAACTAATGTAAAAATAGGTAATAACTATCTGCATCTGCATCAGTATGAAACCAAGTTTATTTTATAATACATCACAGAACACTATGTACTCGACATCCTCCTCTAGAAACATCTTGGTGGGAGTGCACGTCAACCTCTGACGAAGCTCATGATAGCACTAATGGAATCTTTCCGACCACATGAACAGATTCCCATTTTAGGTCAAAGATTTCAATGGTGCAGCCACTCTGGATATATCGATTACACGCCTCTTATAGTACCATTCCATCCTAAAGAATCTCCACACCTCTGTAAAACTCTTGGTTGGCTCCCAAGAAAGAACCACTATAGGTTTTTCTTGATCAACTACAACTCATACCTCGAAGATAACATATACCAAAAAGTGGATCTATTGATCCCAAAACTGACACCTGGAGAGAATCTCATAAATTTTTAGCTCTCAGTGTGTGTCAAGGGCCATCCTAAAGTGTCATGTGTGATCCTCCTCAGACACTGAATACACTAGAATATCATAAGTGAAGATAATAAAAAACTGGTCTAAGAAAGGATGAATGATCTATTTCACAAGTACCATGTACACTATTGGGTTGTTCATTATGCTGAATGATATCACAAAGTACTAATAGTGGCTATAACAACATCATATGTTTTTCTTTAGTACATCCACAACCCATACTCTTAGCTAGTGATCGCCTGATATGAGGTCAATCTTCAATAACCATTGTGCCCCTCTCAACTAGTCAAAGAGGTATTTTATCCTCAGTAGTGGATACTTATTATTCACAGTCACATGATTCAATCACCGATAATACACACCAGACTTCAATCTCCCATCCTCCTAATTATAAAACAACATTGGGGCTTCCCTGGGGGGAACTCTGGGTCTCAAAAAGTCTTTCTTCTATATGTCTACAAACTATGCTCTCAACTCTTGATGCTCCATGTTATCCATTTGTTATGTTGGAGGAGATATTAGGGTTTTACAAGGATTCATGTTAATGCTGAAATGAAGCTCTCACCTTAGAGGTAAACTGGATATGTCTTAAGGAAAAAAATACTCATACACTCCACCACCATAGATAACTGATAGCTCAAGACATTCATTACTCCAAGAGTCATGTTATCCAACTGGCGAGTAATCACCTACACTATTCTATACCTAAGGTGATCCTACTCCACTAAGGTCTCCTCTTCATCAATAAAGTAAAATCTCATTACATCACTATGAACACACCACATTTTTCTCCAAAAATAGTCAATGTTGGCATGAATTTTAGATAGCCAGTCCACAGCTAATATGACATCGTAAGTCATCATTGATCTATCAAATATATATCATACAAACACTCTCCCCTCCAAGTGTCACATTTCACTAACATCATAAGTTTGCAATTGTGGAGTCACCACCAGTCAGAGTTTCTAACTGAAAAGGCTGATTAAATGGATCATCAAAAGTATCGATGTCTCAAACTAGAAAAGTGGCAAGGAAGGGATGGATTGAATATGTCTCTATCAATACCATATCTAACATATAAATGAAATAAATCAAACATAATATCACACCTGGAGTCGTAGGGTTATTGGAATCCATGGACTATAACTTTCCACATCCCATTCCACTATCTCCCTAAGCCTAGCATGTACCACCTAGAGGTGGTGGTGGTAATAGGTCAAAAATATAACCACCTCCTTCTACAGTTACAACCCCTCTACCATTTCCTCCACCTTGAGGACCACCGAACTCATTCATCTATCTATATCATGGAGGTCCCTCAACCATCTCACAATCATTTGTATGATGTGTCTGACTATCTCTTTCTATATTTTCCCAACCATCACAGGAGAAACACAACCTCTCCCTCGGTTGATTCGAGCCAACCTAATATCTCTACACCACTAGACCTTAGTCCAAGGATCACCCCTTGATTCATCTAACACACTTGGATCCCTCTGACTATTGTGAGATACCAACTTCTCAGGTCTCATTTACTAGCTTCCAACTTCTACCTCCCATTAACGGGGACTGATATGTTAGAAATTTCTCCACAAACAAGTATCTCTTAAAAATACCAACATATGTGGGAATGTAAAGGGATACTACTGAATACCTGATGTCTCGGTGTAAGCCATACTAAAATGTATGAGCTCTAAAGAATTGATCTCACACCATATACAATAAGTAACATAAGATATCAGTAAGCCTCAATGAGAAATCCTCCATGTTCATACATCCTTGATGTAGATACATAATATCCTATATGAATACTGATCACAATTTGGTCAGATATAACTCTTATCTAATGAGATGTTCAATGTATGACCAGGAGATAGATGTATTGTCATGTGATTGAGTCACCAAAATCCACCAACGCCTAGCTGAGCCCTGAAGAAGACTCATCACAAGGCCATCCATATGATTTTATGGAGGCTTCAAAAGTTGGAAAATGTAAGTGACTATTTCTATCTAGTCCACATCCACCTACGGGCCTAGCTCAGCCAGGATCTTAGGAGGTCCCAGACTTTGAAACTCCTGCAATGCACTCAACTAGTGTTCATACTCAAATGGTAAGTCCAGCTCTATCTACATCTCAACGGGTGTTGATACAGCTGGTAAACCACATAGAGGTGTCATCTACGGTACATGACTTTGTACCAATGCCTCTATACTAGGCTGATCATCCTCATGATCACACCGTTGTATCCTGGATGGCTATCTACGTGGATGCATCCTGAAATAAAACAGGATATACCACAGTCAAAAGCGTATATCAGGCGAGCTGAATCAAGAAGGACATGGAAAACACAACCATTCCAATATTATTCATGTACTAAAAAATTTCTTTACTACCAATTATTACATTTACAGAGTTAAAAATAAGGTGATCTGAGTCTTGGAGTATGGATACACCATCCGCCGCACCAACACTAGGGTCTCCGACCTGAAATCTGAACTGAAAAAATAAACAATATTTTCCCAAACCAATCTCACCAACTTGGATCCAAAGGTGGAACTTGACCTAACACCACACTATCATGGTGCATACCGCTGATGTCTCTCCCGTGACTACCCCTATCACAACACTAATATGGCAGGAGTTGGCGACCAACACAGAGTAGACATATCCAACAAATGGGAGACGTTATCCTAATGTACCTATACACGTGTACACCTATCCAATTTTACACAATTCTGAAATATAAAATAAGTGAAACAATTAATTAATATTTCTATTATCCTACAATAATGTATGATAGTAAAAGTATCAAAAATGAAAAAGGGTCCAAATACAAGACCATCCAAAAACTGTAAATAGAACAACCACCACAAATTGATTGAAATAAGTAAAATGAGATCACTTTTTAATAACCTTAATATAACAAGATACATATATTCTACACCCTCTCCCAATCATCCAAGGACACCATCAAATAGGTTTCCATCTATATAAGACAAGAAATATGCTTGAAAACCCAATTTTGGGGTGAGTATAACATTACTCAATAAGACACCCTTAAAATAATAAACACAAATCACCAAGTATAGTCATCTCAATATAAGACATATAATTAAATGTATAATAGAAACACCCATATATACTTTCGAAAGGGACCATGCCACCAAAAGGTCATAACCAACAATTTTCCACAATATTCTCTTCAAAGAAACATGTGTTCCTGGATAACCAACCCTATGAGCCATGGAATCATCAGAGACACTCGATGAAGTGGTACAGATCTTTGGAACCCATCTAATGGAAGCTCAATAGTCTATGTATATTCTCATACACATATATGGGTCAGTCCCAGAACCACTGGGAGACCACATGAAACCAATATAGATCAACACGCTACATAGGGGATCATATGTTGACGATACCACAAACCCAACTGATATGACCTGCTAGAGGGATGATCAATGAACTTTTCAGAGAGGTCCCATAAATTCCAAAAAACCCACCTAGAGAAAAAAAGATGATATAAGATCTCATATGAGTCAAACAAAGGGACACAACAACTCCTTTTAAGTCTTGGCCTCTAGAGGGGATCACAATCCTGTGATGTGGACGTAATGTCGCACTGTACCCTTTAGGGAATGGACCAAGGGAATATACTCAACTAATATTTTTCAAAATTAATGAAATTAAGATCTACAAAATCTCTTTAATGGGTTACATAGTGTGTACCTGGTGGTACATGACATGTCCAACTATCACCAAGACTGCCTTTGTGTAAGATATTCACACGGCATGTAAGCGTCCCTATACACATTGTGTAAGAGATGTAAATAGCATGTTGAGACGCATGTTATCATAAGAGTGTCACCTGGTATTCTTTATATATAGAGGTCAAATAATTGTATAAGGAAACACCATGCCAAATAGTCATGTAACTTTTTATGTGTCCCTATAATTATCGAAGTACACAACAAGCCACACAGAAGGGGTCACACACCATGTGTCACAGGCCACAAGTCATGTAATCCCTATCTTTATTGTGAAACCCTATCCACTACGGAATGTTCCCCACATGATGTGAAATCCCAAGTTACAAGCCCTATTTCTCAAGATTTTATATATCCAGAGTTTCTCTTCTTTTCCTACCCACACACCACTTCCCCCTTGATTTCCCAAAAAAATCATATATTCTTTATCTAAGTCAATTAATACTTAATATCACAAACTCACTAGAATTCATCCTCAAAGAGAACTGGTAAAAAACCTCTATCATTCGGAAGATCATGTGATACCTACAACGAAGGAAGAACCCTCAATACCTCCTTGTTATCCTAAAATATTTCCATTATCCTCACAAGTAATCAAACCATGCACTCCATCATATTCCATACCGATGATTTTGATCTTTTTCACTGAAGAACAGATGTGAAATGCATAGAATATTTGAATTTGTTAAACTTTTGGACAACAAAATTTCAACAATGATCAAATAATGAAATTTGGAAGAGAACCATAATCCATAAAAGGTGAGGAATGATCCTCATCCATAATATGTTTTTCAATGGTCCATTTTCATAGAAGATGATGAACAAAGAGGAAAAAATAAAATTGATTGAAACAATTGAATAAAATTAAATCTTATCCTGATGAAACAATCTATTTTGTTCATGGAATTGATCCGTATTTACCCATGATTAAAGAATGGGATTGAAATCACAATGAAAAAAATCCTACCAAGATTTTGGATTAGTGGTTCATGAAGAACAGTTGTATTGTCATCATTGATGATATCCTTTAATTCTAATGGTGCAATGATCCATGATCAGATCCTGATCAGATTTCTATCGGTCATCATTATCCTAGAAAAAAACTCCAACGGTTTTTTGGAATCTACAGGGTTTGAATGGAAAACGTTGTAGAAATTATATAACCAGACATTTAAAGTAGAAACACTCACTACATAAAAAAATAAACAAAATAAATTAATTATTTAATTTATTGCATTTAATTATGCATGAAATAACATTTTAAAAGATTACCCACACTGAATAAGAACAAGTTACACCTAGGTTAGAACCCGCATTCTGAACTCAATGATGCTCTCAAATTTCTTATCAAGGCCTCCTTCCATGATTTTTTACACATTTTAAGGAATATTATATATGTGTTCTATTTAATATATTTATTATATATCAAAAATTTATTCTGATCACATTATTCCTCAGAATCAAATGTCATGTTAGCACCTAGTCTCGCAAATAATATATATAATATCAAATAAAATAATACATGGAAAATCCAAGATGATTCAATATATAACCATTAAGATATATAATTTTAAATAATTACATTTATATATTCTTATATACATATATAAATGTATGTATGCATTCATCATTATAATTAATTTTTAGTAACTAATATTTATATATATTTATAAAAAATTACATTAATATATATATGTTTGAATAAACATCTATTTGTTTATAGTTATAAAAATGTATAATTTTCAATCTTCGGTGAAAAAATTACATTGTAAAACTATAGTGAAAAAATTACACATGATATTTTAAGCACAAATTGTACACTGTATATTTCTAGTAAATATATCTTATATAATAATATATAGATGTATGTATGTAAGTATATTAAAATAGAATTATAAATATTTTTATTTATGTATGCGTCAATATAAATATATGTAAGCATGTATATAACTAATTTTACTTTTACTTATTAATATGTATAATTATATATAATTACATTAATAAAATTGTTTGAATATATGTATACATGTATATACTTATTTTTTAAAGTAATTGTATTTATATATTTTTATATGTATATTTTAAAATAAAATTATATATGTAAGTACCCATGTATAAAATTGTTTTGAATATAATTATAGATATGAATAATCATAAATAATTAAATTAATATATTTTCATATCTGTAAATATTTACAGTAATATATATGTATATGTCAGTTCTAGAAACATCAGAACTATGTGTTGGTGAGAGATATATTAAAATTTGTTTTAAAATTTTTCATCATGAATCCCTGATTGATGATATTTCACTTTAAATTTAATATTAATTTATTTATATATGAAGAAAATAAATACCTCTATATAGGATCCTTTATTCATTGACGATGTTGATCTTCCAAAATACCCTTTTCATATTTACTTCATTGCGATGAGAGGACCCAAGTGTAAAATACCTCTAGCGATGATCCATATGTTCTCCTTTTATATTTGATAAAAACCAATTAATTTCCAGGTACTAGCGTGGTGAATCGATTATTGTGACTTGTTCTTGTTGATCACTAATCCTTCAGTCTTGAAGGAATACCTCTTTCTTTTCTTGTTCTTGATAGAGAGAGACAAGGAGGAGCCGATAGATAATTTCATTGTGTGCATCAATTCTCTATATTCATGTTACAACACACAATACACATAGCCTTCTATTTATAATGTGGGGGTTTAAGATAAAATATTATTTAATTAATGTCAGCCATTAATAAATATTATAACCTTTAATATACCCTATGTCACATAATAATAATAATAATAATATTATTATTATTTTGAAGTGTGTTCCAACCTACACAATAACAAATATTATTTAACATGTTTAATAATTAATATTATTCAATTGACACGATCTTGTTCCATTAAAACTCCACTCTCATTTATTGAACACCTAAATAAATATTAAATATTTTATTCATCAATAAATATTTTCGATCCATAAAACATGAATAAAATTATTCCACTGTATTGAAAATAATATTTATTCTATTAATTATATTTTTAAATAAATTAATCAAGATCCATAGAGACACTTAATGTGTATCCATCATGGATTCTTTCTCATTATCATTATGCAAGATTACCTAATGTCCAATATTACAATCTAGATATTGTTCAAGGCATCCAATAGGAATAACTTAATTTCACAATGATGAAAACGAAATATGAAACCTCATTTTGTAATATAATCCCTTTCTTAGAATATCGTATCATGTAGGTTGAAAATACATGTAACAAACCTATATGCTCGATATAACATTTTGTACTATCTGAAATATCATGCTGATACATTAAGACAATGTAATTTAATGAGACAGTTATATTCCAATCAAGGGTGGAGATAACAACTTCCATAAAGATTAAATTGAAAATAAATCCTCAACTTATCTATTAATAACATGTAAATCATGATGAAACCAATGTACCCTAGCAGCCCATGAATATATTTCAACCAAGTTCTTGTTAGAAAATCTAATTATGCGATTCATGAAATGCAATAATGATTATCCTTAAGTCAAATGACCATTACATATACTCACACATTAGAGTATATATTCACTGAAAAACATGTATAATTTTTTCTGGTGGGTTTTTTCTCAAAATATCCAATATTGGAATTTTAACAAATTTGAAATTCATGATAAGAATCATCATCTATTATCGCATTCCCACAGTTGACAATAATGATTTATATGTCCCATCATAGAACATTATCCAATCATAGAACTGTATTTAAGAATATATTTTTATCAATTCAAGGTTATCATCATATCGAGGATCTAATATGACCTTGTAAATATGGAAAATACTCTGGGTCATTATTAAATTAACGTCATGTAAAACAATGAACTATATGTATTAAGATATTTTATTAATTTTTAAATAATCAAATATGCATTTACTAAATGTAAAAATAGTGGGTCATAGGACACTACCACACTCAATTTTCAAGAATATTATTAAATAAATATCAATGTTTTAAATCTCATAAAATTGATACTTCAATGTTAATCATCACATTTTATGGTTTTAGAAGCTATTTGGGATTAATATAAAAAATAGACTAATTTTGTGATTTAAATATTTTATTTTCATTAATAAATTTGCTATAAAATTTTATAGATTGATTTAATTTTTGAAATTAATTTATTTTTTTAAATACATAATATGAATCATTTAATTATTCTATATCATGAGCTTAATAAAACATTCAGAGGCCCAAGATAAGCTCACAATTCAAGAAAAACAATTTGTGCAAAAATATGGAATTTTTTTCCAATGGGCATGTATCTCTAATATAGATAAAAAATAGAGCTATAATTCGATAATAATAAATATAACATATTCAAAACAATATTTATAAATATGTACCCACTTGATTTTATAGAAATAAATCCCATAAATTCACGAGAAATCAAATTTTGAAAATTTAAAATTTTACCTAACTAAAATTAATTTTTCGATGTATAATCATAATACCTTCTTCTAAACATGGATGATGGAAATTAAATTTTGTGGAAAAATGAAAAAGATATTTGAGAAAAACATTCTAGAAAACAACATTCTCTTATTCGAAAAAAGGGAAACCATGTAAAAACTTTTGATATAAAATTCATGACCCAAATGTTCAATTGTTGACTCCCATAATATCCTGAAACCCTTTAATGGATAGTTATGAAATACTATATCTTTTTTAATGCCTATAAATAAGAGTCTATGTGTGGATTTAAGAGGATATAAATTAGATATCGAGACTCGGGATAACTTCTTTCGACAAATTTATTTCCCTACATTATTTTATTTTAGTTTTTTACCATGTAACATATACAATTTTTTATTAATGTGTTTCCCTTTATTCTTTTTTACCTTTTTCTATTCCATCCATAGTGTAATTATACCTATTATTTCTTTACAAAATGATCTATTTTCACTTTGCAATGGCATGTGACTGACCGGAGCCTTGGCCCTGAGGGAGGTTTCACATCTTTCTTTGTTATTTCACTTCAATTCAATATGTTTTAAATGTATTTCTGGTGGATGTGATAGTATTTCATTGCTCTGGTTGTCATCCACCATGAAATAATTTACAATTACATTTTTTTCTTTGATTAATTATTTTTTCCTCCAGCCTCTCTGTAAAACCCTTCATATAGTGGAGTTGGTGTTTCCAGAAGGTATGCACCAACATACAGTAGTGCTAGGTCTCTTTGGGATTTCATTCTAGATTGAGGCATTATCTTATTTTAATATATTATGAGGTGTGGTTTAAACCACCAAAACATGAAAAAGTCACACAGTCAATAAATCAAAAGAAAATAATTTATTAATGTGGTTTCATCATACATATTATAGAATTGAATTTAGACAAAAAATAAATAATTAATGAACGATCATTATCCAACACTAGGACCAAGACTTTTCATCCGTAATTTTATTCTCCCTACAACTACATTTATATTTAAATTCTTAATGGCACATTTTCCAAAAACCCCAAAACAATACTTTTCATAAATATTATAAAAATAAAAAATAAATAGATTAGGTGAATTAGAAATTAGTGAATGAACTGACTGTCACACTTCTCAAGTCAGACGAACCTGTTCATCCTCTATGCAGAATTAGGAAAATAAAATTTCTTTTTTCCACACCCTATCACAGGCATGTGACCAAACTAGCCTCATTTCCAAAGAGCTAAACTTTTATTTCGGTCACATTTTAAAAATTCACAATTTTGTAAATATTTTTCATTATTTCATATTTTTAAAAAAATATAAAAAGACCCTCCATCCTTGATGTATTCAAAATGAAATTATTATACATGGGTAAATTACATATACGTGCACAAAAAACATCAATAATTGTAAGAAGATTATTATAATAGAGCTCAAGTTCCTGAACATAGTGAAACCATATAATATCATATGAGAAAATATAAAAGAGTTCAAGAATATGTTCATGAATTAATAAAGAAACCTTACCCTGATCTGGAGAAATATCCAAAGGCAGTGGCAGAATAAATTTTACCACTCATATTTAAAATTTATGAACATGAGAAGATGAAAGTGGATGTACGTGAAGATTAATTATTCATGGATCAACCATTTCTAAGAGTGACATACGAAAAGGACTTGCATACTTATTTAAAAAAGGTAGATCAAGTGAATTTGGATAAATTTTAGATTAAATAGGAATAAATTGAAATTCAAAATGATGTCCTCATTCTTTACAATGTTAAATATCCACCACCATGAAATATATCTCTATAATTGGATTAAGAATAAACCAACTAATTGGTAGAATTTTAAGAGAGGATGGAGGTTGTTTACTACCTACCTTCATCTAGTTAAGATCAACTCCAAGAGACACTTTCCAACATGGAGGAAAATTGAGTGGAGCCAACTTAAGAAGATGGTACATTCTTGAATTTAAAAACAATTAATTTTATTAAAACTAATTTGAGTATAAATTCCAGTTTTTTGAATTTTCATAATCTAGTGACTCTTATTTTTCTATAGAGGATGTTGAGGAATTTTTTTCACATTTTTAGGAACACCTTGAGCTCACAGAAGACAATAAATATTTTCTAGAGTGAGTAAAAAAAGATATGCTAGTGGATCTTGTAGAAGAACCTGGGATTCAAAATGTTGACCTTAAAATTAATTATTTTGGAAATTAATAAATCGAATTTAAATTTTGAATCTCCATTTTATTAGTAATTTTAGGTAGCGCATCTTGAGAAACTGTTGTATTTTAAAGAATATGTTTCACTTGTATAAATAAAAAAGGTGGAAACTCCATACATTTTCTTATCTACACCAAAGAAGTTGTACCATATTGAAAAGGCGGTGGATCTGTACTCTATACATGGTGGTCTCCTCGATAAGAACAAATAAATGAATGTTTTTAAGAAAAATATGTTGTGGTTCATGTATAAGAAACCCCACAAACCAAATTATTACGGAAAAAAGATGGTTCTTACCTTCTCATGGAAGTAAAAATTCAGGGGCCAGTTGGGGGATCAGTACAAGATTTGTGATAATATTCCTTATAGGAATTTAGATTTCACTTAGTTCAGCATACATCTCACACACAAAATATTTTTGATATAAAATGGAATGATTATTGTCAATAATTTTTTATTTTTATTTGTATGTTCATGATGGAAGAAGAATTCCCCCAATAGATAAAGATGAAATAGATCTAAGAATCATTTAAAAATGATGTTCACTATTATTCCTCATCATTCAAACTCTTTACATTTTTTCCCAATCAAATTCTAGCATTAAACTATAATTACATATTTATGAGTAAATTCTGGATTAATATGACTTATCTAGGATACATCAGTTTATGAGGAATATTTTGATTGCATGTTTTATATTTCAATGTTAATGAAATTAAATAGGTCAAATATATAATTGGATGAATAAATTTAATAAATGATATTGAAATTAAGACACATTATTTGATGGAATTAATTGATTCATGTAACTAAAAATTTAAAAAAAATCATGATTTTAATTTCTGATATTCATGCATAGTTATTGGATTTTATTAAATATTCCATTAGTCATTTTTTCAAATAAATCCATCCATTAACAAGAGGATTTCTATACCAAGTACTTACAAATTTATTTTGAGCATATTTCCTGAGTGATATATGGACAAGTCACCGAACAAAACTTTCTTTTGCATATTTCAATGCTATGACTATGAATAAACACATATAAACTCATCAAGAAAACTGTTGATAAATTACTTATCCTTAAAAGGACAACATTAAATCAATACATATTTATCCCGTAAGCCATTTTTATCCATTCACACCCTAATCTTCGTTTTTCATGATATTATAAAATAAAAGTGTGGGGGTGAAGGGAATAATGGTAGATGGATGATTTATATTTTAGGGAAAAACTATGAGTGTGCTTATTTTAGGATTAAATTAATGTTTTTGATTCATTAAATATACATGATTGTTTCCCCTCATGAATTATAAAAATAAACTGACAAAAAATATATGTTGTGATTTGGAAAAATAAAGAATCATCATTACTATACCAATTATTATTATCATATGAGGTTAGGTAATATATGTGAGTATTATTTTAAAAAATACACTATAAAAAGGAAAAAACTAAAAAATTTCATTGTAGCATAAAAAATAAAAAATGTTAAGAAAGTTTCAAGAGGATGAATGAATCATTAATTATGTTTTATTTGATCCCGACCTTTAATTTGAGTTTGGGGAAGTTGTAGTTGTAACAATATAAAGGGGAGAATAACATTGACTTTTTAATTTTGATATCATGCACTTTACTTTAGAGATTAACCTCCTCTTTAGGCATTAATTTTTAATTCCCATCGACCTTAAGTCTATGGGTCATTTGAAACATTACGGAAATCCTTCATGATTTTATGTGACTGTTGTCTTTAAAAAGTGGAGAAAGTAGTTTCTTTATAATCAAATGGATAATATAAATTTTCACATGATATGAGTTTAAATATACTTGAATTTTAACATGAGTAATGAGATAAAAGATTCAAAAGTGAGTTAGAACATGATTTGGAATGTTTACTAACTATTAACTAATGAGATTGAATAAATGAAAGGATATGTTCCATCATTTCTCAAAGGGGAAAAGTAAAATGAATGAATTTGAGGATTCATTGATAAATGTGAAATTTAATTGATATTTTATGTGAAATTTGATAATTATATGTTAAATTAATGATTATTTAATTTTATTTTCATTAAATTTAAAAAATGATTGCATTGATGCCCTCTGATTTTTAAGGTTGTGACTTTATCGTTGAGTAGAAACATGGTTTTTTGGGGAGGTGTTAACAAACTCAGTTTTCAAGAATAGTTTTAAGTAAATTTCAATTATTTTAATCCCCCAAAAGTTATACTTTAATATAAATTGCCACATTTTATGGTTTTGGAAGCTTTTTTTCTTAATTAAAAAATTGAAAAATTTATGGATTTAACTATTTTAATTTATTTAATTATTTTTGGCATAAAATTATATAGACTAATTTAATTTATGAAATTTATTTTTCTTAAGATTAAATACATTCGATGTTTCATTTTTTTTTCTGGACCAATAATTCAATCAAACATTTGGATGCCCAAAATAAGCTCAAAATGAAGGCCACAAAATATGTGCACACATATGGAGATTTTGGAAGATGGGAAAAAATCTTGCATGTGGAAAAAATAGAGTTTAAATTGAAAAAAAAATATATAAAAAATTTAAAAATAAATTTAATAATGATGTCCCACTTTATTCTATATAAATCATGTCTATAAAATCATTAGATATCATATTTATGAAATTTAATGATATTTCCTTGCCATTATAAATATTTTGATTAAATTAGCAATCACTTCTCTTAAATGTGGTGGATAGAGTTAAATTTTTTTTTTTGTGAAAATATAATAGATATTTTGGAACATATTTTAGTAATACACCTTTCTATAATTAGGTCATGAATATTGGATTCTGTTAGAACACTTTTTATGTAAAATTCTAAAGAAATATTTTCACCTATTAACTACACATTATGTCATTAAACCCAATAATAGACCATTATGATGCCCCAAATCCTCATCTATACTCATAAATAAAAGAATAGGGGTGGATTTAAGAGGTTATAGACTGATGATCAAAGATCTGGATACCGAACTACTGCAGATTCATTTCTTTTAATTCTTTTTTATTTTGGTTTTCTGTTCCCATGCAATGAAAGAATATTTTTTTATCAAAGTGTTTCCCTTTCTTATTCCATCCCATTTTATATTACAACCCTAATATAATTAAAACTTTTTTATCTTTCCATTTTTATATATTTTTATTTTTCAATGGAATGGGGCTATCCTGAGGCTTGGCCTTTCTGGAGGTTACATGGCATTCTTTGTTATTTCTATTAAATTCAAAATATCTTATTCTATTTAATATGTATGTAATAATATTTAAAGAGTGTTTCAGTTACCCACCATGAGATTATTTGAAATCCATTCCTTTTTATTAATTCATTATTTTTCTCTCTCTTATCCTGTGAAAACATTCATATGGTGGAGTTGGGGTTACTTGAAAGGATAAAACAGCATACGGTGGAGTTGGGTCTCTTAGGAATTGCATTATCAGTTGAGGTGTTATCTTATTTAGATATTGGATGAGGTATCGGTTGGTGCAATGATGTAATGATAAAATCAATCCCACGATAAATACAAGGAAGGTAAATAATTAATAGGGTTTCATGAATCAAATTGTCAAATTTAATTTAAACAAAAAATAAATTATGAATGAACCGAGGTTATCCAACACTCGGACTAAGATATTTCTTCCCTAATTTCATTCTATATACATCTATAATTAAATTTCCACCCATACATTAACATTTTCAAAAAACCCCAATACCATTATTTTCATAATTAATTTAAATAGTAAAAAGAATTAGATTAGATGAATTAACAATTAGTGATTTAACTGACTGTGATGCTCCTCAAATGAGATGAACCTGGTTAGCCTATGTGCTGCATTAAAAAAATAAAATATTATTTTCCACACACTATGATAGACAAGTGTCAAAACAGGAACCGTTTCATAGGATCTAAACAGTTTTTATCACTTTTTCTAAATTTTTAATTTTTTAAATATTTTGCAATGATTTATTTATTTTAAAAAACCCCTTTTTTATGATGTATTCAAATTAAGATTATTTTTCATTGGTAGATCACTCAAAATGGAAACAACAATTGAAAAAACAATATTAATAATATTATAATAATGATATGGTGAAAGAACATAGAGAAATTATAGGACAACAGATGAGAAAAGATGAATGAGCATTTGAATATGTTTGTGCATTAATGGAGAAACCTAACCATGATCCGGAGCATGATCCTGAGGCAGTGGTGGAAGAAATTTCACCACTCATCTTTGAATAGGAATAACATGATGTGGTTAAGTTGTTTGTACCTAATGATTAATTATTCCTCACTAAAACGTTTTTTAATATAGATAGATGAAAAGGACATGTCCAATGATTAAAAAAGGCATATCAAGTGAATTTGGATAACTCTTAGAGAAAATGGGTTGAAATTGAAATGAAACATGAAATCCTAATTCCTTAAAAAGTATAGTTTCCACCACCATTTAATATATCTATATTATTTTAAGAGGAAGAAGCCACCCAAGTGGGGAAATTTTAACAGAGGATGGAGAGAAATGAATACCTACTTATATCTAGTAATGATCAACCCCTAGATGAACTTTCCATTGAAGAATACATTCTATTCAAACCAACTCAGAGTGATGATACATTATTTAACTAAAACACATTTAATTATATTGAATCTAATTTGAGTATCACTTATAATTATTTTGAATTTTTTGGAATCAGATTACATTTTTTGTTCAATGGAGGATTATATTGAAATAATATTTCACCTATTGGGGAGCATATGGATCTCCATAAAGACATTTAATACTACCTAGAGGTTGTACAAGATAAGATACTCATGAATCGTCCAAAAGATAATGATATACATAATCCATACATCAAAAGTGAATATTTTAAAATTAATAATTCCAGTTTAAATATTGAAAATTCATTTGATGGTTCATATAATATATCAGATCTAGAGAAACCATTGGATTTTGAAGATGACAATGTACGAGTTGAAACAAAGTAAGTGGGGGATCAATACTCCATCATATACCTTCCATGGAAGCTATACCACATTGTGAAGGGATCATACAAGAACAAATAAATGCATGATCCGAAGAAAAACATATGGTGGTTCATGTCCAAGAAACTCCACCCACCTAATGATTATATATAACACCTGGTTCTTCCCATCTAGAGGTAGTAAAAATTTATAACCCACTTAGGGGATTATAACAGGATTTATCTTTAAAATCCTTTTAGTAATTTAGATTTTATTTTCATTTTTAGAATTAGTTCAGCATGTATCCCACTCCCTCTGATATTTTATAGATTAAATGAAATAATCCTTGTGATTAATTTGGTAATTTTTTTTATTGGTTCGCGATAGAATAAGGAAGGAAAAAATATATAATGAGGAAAGAGGAATAAGCTTCATTTCAAAAGGAAGTTCAATTTTATTTTTTATCCTTTAAACTCTATACATATTTTTACCAATTTTGTATTGTTCTTTAAACTATAATTTAATACCCATTCTTGAATTCATGATTTACTTGACTTATATACGATCCATGATTTTTTTAGGAATCCTATGATGTCATGTTTTATATTTCAATGATAATAAAATTAAATTAGTAAAATGTAGAATTTTATGATTACTGTGAATCATGGATATTGTAATGAGGACTCATGATTTGAGGTAATTATGTGATTCATGTAAATGAAATTTCCCAATAATTTTTTTGGATTTAAATTAATGAAATTCTTGTGAGTTGATTTTTTATGAGCAATCATTCATTAGGAGATTTTCCCAAATCAAATGTGAAATTATGGAGGGGATTGGTAAACCAAGTACTTCTTATTTTTTCTTGATCATATTTCATGAGTGATCATGAGACATATCACCGAATAAAACATTCATGTGAATTTGTGAAATCTATAACTATTTAAAATATCATTTAAAATGATTGACTTAACCTTTGATAAACCAATTATCCTTAAATATACCACATTTATAAGAATCATTCATTATCCCATAGATATAATGAATGAACATTATAAGGATGATCCATGTTTCCAGCCATTTTTTATATTCATGACTTACTCTTGATATTTACATGATATTTTAAATTTTATATGTGGGGTTAAGGGAATAATGGTGGAAGGGATGATTAAAACTATAATGAAAAACTTTGGGGGTTCATATTGTGGAAGTGAATTGCTGTTCTTGATTCATTCATGATAATTCATTGATTTCCCTACTTGAATTACAAAAGAGAAAATGACAAAAAGAACTAATAAACGAAAATAATGGGTTTTCATTTGGGAAAACCAAAAATCACCATTATTGAACTGATTATTTTAATCATATTTTGTTAGGTGATATATGTGAGTTTTATTATAGGTATATAATTTTGAAAAATAAGAAAAATTAAAATTTTATTTGAAAAATGATAAAAAGTACAAATTTTATGAAAAATTCAAGAGTGAAAAAATCATTCATTATGGATTTTTTAATCATGACCTTTACATTGCGCTAGGGGAAATTGATGTTTTTTCAATCTATAGTGGAATTTTATTATATTTAATTTTGATATAATTCACTTTACTTTAGACATTATCCTCATCTTTGAGATTTAATTTTTAATTTATACTAACCTTAAAACTTAGATTCATTTGAAACTTTAATGGAAGCCCTCATAATATAATGTGACTTTTGTCTTTACAAAATGGAAAAATTAGTTCCATTATAAGACTTTGTATAATGAAAATATTCCCATGATATAAGCATAAATATACATATATTTTATCAAGACTGATTGGAATGATTCAAAAGTTAGGTTGATCATGATTTGGCTTGTCTAATAGTAATTAACTGAGGAGATTGAATGAATGAAATGATAAGTTCAATAATTTTTCAAAGGAGAAAAGTAAAATACATGAATTTATTATTTTATAAAAAAATGGGAAATAAAATTAATATTTTATGTGACATTTTATAATTTCATTTGATAATGATGATTGTTTATTTTTATTGCCTTGAAATTTTAATAATGATAGAATTAAAGCTCTCTGGTTTTTAATGATGTCATTTTAAACCTGAGGACAAGAATGGTTTATGTGTGGGAGAATGATACAGCCAATTTTTATGCATATTTTGAAATACATTTTTGAGATTTTAATCCCACAAAATTGATACTTTAATGTCAATTATACCATTTTATGGCTTCAGAATCATTTCGGTCATAATAAGATAATGGACACATTTTTGGACTCAGCTATTTTAATTTATTTAATTATTTCAGCCATAAAAAATTTATAAAATGATTTAATTAAATAAATTCATTTTTAGAATTAAATCCATCATGGTATTCATTTAATTTTTCTCAAACAAGTGTTGAATAAAACAGTTAGAGGCCCAAAATAAGTATAGAATACAAGCCACAAAATCAATGCATAGATATGGATATTTTTGAAGGTGGTCCTATATATTGTATATAGATATATAAATGGAGCATTAATTCATTATTAATAAAGATAAAAAAAATTAAGAACATCAATAATAACTATTTACCCACTTGACTCTATAGAAATCAAGGCCATAAATACATGAGAAATTGGATTTCTGAAATTCAAAGATTCTCCTAGTCCGAATTGTATTTTTGATGTATATTAACATTAAAATATTCCAAATGAGTATTATGGAGTTGGAATGTAGTGGAAAAAAGAAAAATAAATTTTTGAACAATATTCTAAATGAAAATATTATCTTATTCAGTCAATAAGATGGGATACCACTCACATGATTTTGACATAAACTTTTGCATCCACGCTCTCAATAGTTGACTAGCCATTATGTTTTAAAACCCATTAATGGTCCATTATGACACCCCAAATCCTCTTTCATGCCATTAAATAAGTGGATAAAGGTGGACTGATCATGAAATACATAAGAGATCTATCCTATAAATGATATAAGTATGTATATTTCTTTCTTTATTTCTTCTTATATTTGTTTTCCTTTCCCATGTAACACATACATATTATTTAATAAAGTTTTTCTCTTTCTTCTTTGAAACTTTTTCTATTCCAACTCTGATATAATTCACACTTTCATTTTTCAGTTTTGATATCCTTTCAATTTTGAATGGAATGTGACTAACCATAGGCATGAATATGGGGGAGGTTTTACAATCTTATTTGTTATTGCAGTTCAATTAAACATGTTTTAAATCAAATAATATTGGATGAGAGAATATTACTTGGGGAAATGGTCCTCTACCACATAATCCATTCGAATTACCTTCATTTTCATTGATTTATTATTTTTCCTTCTCTTCACTTAGTAAAACCCATCATTCAATGGAGTTGGGGTTTCCAATAGGGATTAAATAGAATATAGTAGATTCGGGTCATTATGTAATTACATTCTGGATTGTGGTGTCATCCAATTTGAATATTTGAGGAGGTGTGGTTTGGTACGCGGACGGCATACTAAAATCCTACACAAAATAAATCAAAGGAAAGTAATTCTTAAATGATTTCTCATCAAAATATTATGAAATTTAATTTAAAAAACAATAAAATAATGAATGAACCTGTGTTATCTAACACGAGGACGAAGACCTTTATTCACTAATTTAATTATGTCTTCATTTGTATTTTTAATTCAATTATTAATATCATGTTTTCTAAAATTACCAAAACGGTCATTTTCATAAATAATATAAAACTAAAAAATCATTACATTATGCGAATTAGAAATTAGTGATTGAACCGACTATGATTCTACTCTTGTGAGATGAACCTGATCATCCTCAATGCAACATTAGGGAAAAAAATCTTTTCCAACGTCCTACGATAGGCGTGCTTCCAAAATGACACCATTATTGGAAATTTAAACTATTATTTCAATACAATTTCACTAAATTCAAAAATTTTAAATATTTTTATTTGATTTATTTACTTAAAAAATTATATATATAATCCATATTTTAAAAGATGTATTCAAATTTAAATTATTATACTTGGGTAGATTACTCATTGGTGTGGAAATAAAATCAAGAACAATAAGAATAAAATTATAATAGTTATGATGTTCAATAACATAGAGAAATCATAGAACAACTCCCAAGAAAAGTTGAATATGTGTTTTAGTGTGTTCATGCATTAACAGAGGAACATGACCCAATGGAAGAGTAAGAACCTGTGCAAGCGGTAGAATAAATTTCACCATAAATATTTGAAATCCATGATACTAGGAAGTTAATGGTGGAGGTAGATGAAGATTAATTTATACACACATCACCTGTACTAGAAGAGATATATGAAATGGATGTGGATATTAATATACAAAAAATATATCTAGTAAATTATAATAAATTTTGGTGTAAATTGAGAGAAATTGAAATGTAACATGATCTCATCATTCCTTATAATGTAGATGAGCCACACCACTATATATCTCTCTAGAATTGGAAGAATAAAAACCACCCCGGTGGTGTAATTTGAAGATAGGATGGTGGATCTCGACTACTTACCTCTATCCGTTGAAGATCAACTCCGGTAGGCACTTTCCATTGAAGAATATATTAAAGTCAAACCAACTCATCGAAATGACATATTACTGAACTCAAACTTATTTATTTATATTGAAACTAAATTGACTATCACTTCTATTTTTGTTTTTTGTTTTTTTCAATTAGATGACTCTTATTATAACCAATAGAATGATGAGGAAAAATAAATTTAAAAAAGTGAGGAATACCATGAGCTCTCTAAGGACATTGAATATTTACTAGAGGGGGTACAAGAATAGATTCTATTGGATCTGCTATAGGAACAAAAGATACACAATACCAATAATAAAAAGGGAAAATTTTGAATATAATTATTTAAATTTAAAATTTTAACATCCCTTTTTTATTAATTACATACAACACATCGAAAGAAACCCTTGGATTATGAAGAAGATGTTGCAAAAGTTCCAAATAAAGAAGATGAGGTTCCATAATTCATCTTATCTCCACCATGAATGTTTTACCATATATCAAATGGGGTGGATTTGGTGTAGTCTATACATAGAATTATCATCAACAAGAACAATGGATTACAATCTGGGAAGAAAAACATGCGGTGTTTCATGTCCAAGATAATCCACAAATAGAATGATTATGAATAACAGCCGGTAGTACCCATCTACAAGTTGTAATAATTCAGGGCCCACTACTAGAAAATGGGCATATACACAGGGTTTTATAAAACCATGGTTATAGGTGTAATATAGGGACCTATAACCATGGTTTTGGAAAAATGTGGATATAGTTCACCTATACCTAAGGTTTTGGGAAAAACCTTGTGTATATATTTTTTTAAAAGACCAATACCCACGATTTTCCAAAATGTTGGGTATAGGTATTTTTTTCCAAGACATATACCCATGGTTTTGGAAAACTGTATGTATATGGTTTTCTCGGATGACCTATACCCACAGTTTTTAAAAACCATGGGTATTGTGGTTCTTTTTTATTTCCTATATTAATGGATTTAGAGAACCATGGGTATAAATTTTCTACCTTATGGTGGAAAAAAATTACCTAGGACAACAAAATATTTGGCTGGAACATGGTGTAGATTAATATAATTACAAAGATAAAAATATAAATACGACTACTATTTGTAGGTTCATTGGTCAGGAAGTCCATGTTGTTGAAGGCAGTCCGTTGTTCAAGTATCGGTCAATTATTTTTTCTTATAAATGAGTTTAAATAATATATGTAAATTGATTTATGGTTATATTAAGAAAATATTTGTAGCTCAGTTTGTCAGATGACATACCATCCCCCCGCAGGTTGCGTGTTTGATTCTCGCCTAAATCATTTTTAGATAAGCGGCTAGATTAATATATATATATATATATATATATATTGAAAATTTATTTTGATCGGTTGTTCAGAGAAGGATGCCTTCTTATGGGGAGTCTCGTGGTTGAATCACACCACTGGCATTTTTTGAATATAAATAACCATAGTTTGCAAACTGTGGGGACAATGTAGTGCCATGTTTTATGGTGGTGTTTCATGTTGTGACACCTCTATACCCACAAATTTTTCAAATCATGGGTATAGTCTAAAACCCCTATTGTGACGCCTCTCACCCCCATGGTTCCGTAAACCATGGGTCTAGGTCTAGGCTATACCCATAGTTTTGGGGGTTATATCCATGGTTTTGAACCATGGGTATAGGTCATTTTTCCAGTAGTGGCCTCTTGGGGGTTATACTAAGATATATCTATACATTTCATCTAGAAATTGAGATTTCATTTTCATTTTTTTGAATTAGTTCAGCATGCATCCCTCTCCCTCTTATAACATTGATCATAAATTAAATAATCCTTGTTCTTAGTTTAGTAATTTTATTTTTCAATTTCATTATGGCATATAGAAACACTAAATATACAATGAGATAAGAGGACTAAGCTTCATTTCAAAAAAAGATTACATTTTTATCTTTAAAACTATCTACATTTCTATATTCCTATTTTTTCGTTAAACTTTAATTGCATTCCCATGCTTGAATTCATGATTTAATTGATATATCAAATATATATGATCTTTTTAGGAACCCTATAATTCCATGTTTTAGATAGAAATGATAAAAAATTGAAAAATTAAAATTTATAATTGGATGAGTAAAGTGAAGCATGGATATTGAAATGAGGACCCATAATTTGAGGTAACTAATTGATTAATGTACATATAATTTCCCATAAAGTATTCATGATTTGAATTTTTGAGTTTCATGTTAATTTATTTTTTATAATTAATCATTCCTTGAGTGATTTTCACAAATACTATATTTCATTACATGGAGAATTTATAGACCATGTACTTCCCATTTTAACTTCAACATATTTTTTTAGTGATCATATGACAAGTCGCTGACGAGAACATTCATGGGAACATTTCAAAGCTACAAATAAGAAAAAAAAAATTAAAATGATTGGGGAATATTTTAATAAACCAATTATCTTTAAAATATAACCTATATTTCAATATGTATTTATCGCATAGATACCACATCTAACCTTTAGAGGGATGAGCCATGTCTCAAGCAAATTTTATCCCTTCCTACCATAATCTTGGTATTTAGATGATATTTTATAGTTGAAGTGTGGGTAAAAGGAATCATGGAATATGGGATGATTTAAATCATAAGGTATAAGTGTGGGGGTGCTTATTGTGGGTTTAAATTAAGGTTGTTGATTCATTGATAATACATCACTATTTTCATAATTGAATTTAAAAAATTAAATGACATAAAGAAAAATAATATTAAAATAATGGGTTTTTATTTGGTAAAAACAGAAATCATTATTACTAGATTAATTATTTATATAATATGTGGTTTTATATGGATGTGATGTTTATTCTAAGCATACTTTTTTAATAAATAAAAATAAAATTTTATTCCATCAATTTTAAGAAATTATAATTTATAAGACAAATTAAATATGGTTCACAAATAATTCATCATGATTTATTTGATAGTGGACTTTTCTTTGATTTTGATGGAGTTTTAGTTTTTATAACATGAAGGGGATTATTTCATTATGCTTTACCTTTTGATATCATGAACTTTAATTTACTGGTTAACCTCATCCTTGATCTGCAATTTTTATTTCCTAACAACCTTAAGCTTTAGAGTCATTTGAACCTTTAAAGAAATCCCTCATGATGTTATGTGACATTTGTCTTTATAAAGTGGATAAAATATTTCCTTTACTGTCCTATATATAAGGATCATGTTCTGATGATATCAGTATATATGTACTTGAATTTTATCATGAGTGATTAGAGAAAATATTCAAAAGTGATGTAGAATTTTTTTTCATGTTTAATAATAATTATTTGAGGATCTTGAATGAGTGAATTGTAATGTTAAATGATTTTTCAAATGGGAAAATTAAAACACATGAACTGATTATTTCATTGAAAAAAGGGAAATTGATTTGATATTTTATGTGAAATTTTATAATTATATTACAAATTGATGATTGTTTAATTTTATTGTCTTGTAATTTAAATAATGATAGCATTGATTCCCAATGATTTTTAATGTTGAGATATATGCTTGAGGACAAGCATAGTTTAAGTGCAGGGGTATTGGAAAACCCAATTTTCATGAATATTCTTAAAAATATTTAGATGGTTTTAATCCAACAATGTGATACTATAATTTCAATTAACACATTTTAGGGTTTTGGAAGCTTTTTAGGCTTAATTAAAAAATGGAATAATTTTAGGATTTAACTATTTTAATTTATTTAATTATTTTGGAAATAACATTTTATAGAAATATTATATATATGAAATTCCTTTTTAGACTTAAATACATCCTAGTATTTATTTTAATTTTCAGGACAAGGAGTTAAAAAACATTTAGATTCCTAAAATAAGGTCACAATTCAAGCCACAAAATCTGTCCATGGGTATTGATATTTTTAAAGACGGGACAATATCTCCTATATGGATTAAAAATAGAGTTGCAATTAAAAAATAATAAACATAAAAAATTTATAAAAAACGTTCATTACAATGGCCCCACCTGATTACATCGAAATCAATGCCATAAATACATGAGAAATTAGATTTATGAAATTCAATGATTTTTCCTGGCCATAAAAAATATCATAAAGCATATTAGTAATAAAATCTTCTAAACATTGAGTATATAGCATAAATTTGGTCGTAAAACTCAAAATTTATTTTGTAAAAAATTTCTAGAATAAAAAATTATCTGATTTGAACAAAAATATAGGATAATAAATTAAATCATTTGATATAAAATTCAAGAGACAAATTTTCAACCTTTGACTACCCATTATATCATCAAACACATTAATGGTCCACTATGATTCCACAAGACTGTTATATGCCTAAAAATAAGAGTATATGAGATTATTGAAGATGATATAGATCACAGATCAAATCTCTAGATGATGGCTGGCTGCAGATTTAGTTCCCTACTTTCTTTTTAATTTATTTTCCTTTTCCAAGGTTACACATGAAATTTTTTATTAATGTATTTTATTTTCTTCTTCCACCACTTTTTCTATTCTGACGGTAATCTAATTCTATATCTTCATATTTTCATCATTAAATATTTTCAATTTCAAATTCACTGTTACTAACCTCATGCTTGAACCTCGGGGAGGTTTCACGTCATTCGTTCTTATTATGCTTCAATTGGACAAGTTTTAAATCAATTTATGGTGGATGCGATAGTCACTACTACAAAACCATCATTTAACAGCACGGGTATTTAGAAGCACTATAACAAAGCACTGATAAATGGAATCTATTTCAGTACCGAAAAAAACACTGAAATTTTTACCCATTTATGTGTTCTTTTTTTAGTACTGATAAAGGTCTCATTTATCAGAACATTATTTCCATTACAGATATAGGGTGCCCTTTAATAGCACATTATTGTTACCACTAATAAAGGAAACCCTTTAATAGTGCATTATTTTTAGTACTGATAAAGGGAACCCTTTATTATCACTATATTTTTAACGCCCATTAAAGTGTCCACTATTAGTGATTTTTTATTACTCATAATGTTTAGAATAAATGAAACGAAATAATTAAACAAATAAAATTTTAAAAAATCATAAATATTTAGTTATTTAAATAATTACTGATAAAAATGATTAAATTGATTATAATATATATAAATTATAAATACTAATAAATAGTTTTTATTTAATATATTGATATGAAAAATGAAAACTAAACAAATTTAAATGAAAAGTAAGTAAATTGTGGAAAATGTTAATCATTTTATTAATTAGATTATTATTGATAATTTTAATAATTATAATAATATATATATATATATTAATGTTTTTAAATATGATTTATATGTTATAAATAATTATTTACATTATACTAATTATTAATATATTTACTAAACAATGGTTTATAATTAAAAATTAATATAAATTAAAAATACTGGATAATTTCTTAGAGTAATGTACATATAATTGAATGTTGTTTGATTTTTCAATTTAACATAGATAAAATGTATGTTTTATTGATTCTACATATACATAATTAATTCATTTTTCTATACAATTCACACACACAATACATATCATTTTTCAATATTATTAAAGTGTATTTCTTTTTAGTTTATTCAATTTCACTCATTTTTAACACACATGCACTTAAAATTAAAGACTCATTAATAATGTTAAAAAAATGTTGAAATTTTTTTTATAAAAAATATTTATAAATAAATATATTCATAAATAAATACATTTAATAATTCACAGACTATATTTATAAAATTATATATTTTTAAATTTAAATAAATAAATATTTCTTTAAAAGCTTTTATATAATTATAAACAAATAGTTATATACATATAAATAGTTATTAAATTTGTAATAAATTTACCTATATAATTAATCTATTTAGTATATATATATATAATTATATCAATATATATAATGGTATAAATTTTAATTTTAAAAAAATTAATATATTTATAAAAAATTAATTATATTTTTAAATAATTATAATTTTATAAAAAATATATTTAAATTATTAATATATATTCTATATTCTATATTTATATATATTTATTATGTATATAAAATTTAACAATTTATAGTTTAGAATTATAATTATATGTACTTTATCAGCACTTAAGTAATAAGATCTTATGAAAGAAATATTTATGAGTGCTTTCTTTATCAGTGATAAATATTAAGCTTTATGAGGGCTAAAAAATGTGCTAAAAATTCATATTTATCAGCACCTAAAAACTACTAATAAATATTCCTTTTATTAGTTATTAAATAATAAGTGCTACTAAAATGGACCTTTATCAATGCTTTTAAAAAATCACTCATAAATGTGTCCTGTTGTAATTAAAAAAACCTTACATTATGCAAACCTATTGTGATACCAGATTTTTTCATGAAAGCCACCCATTGTTGGTGCTTCTCCTTAGTGAATCAAAGACCAAATCACACGAACCCACTCGAGTTACACAAACCCACTACCTCTAGTTGATTGAACATCATCCCACAAACGATATTCTATTGGATTTAGGGGTTTTGAAGAAAACATAGAAATCTTGATCTGAGGGTCTCAGATTTTCTTCACACTAGAGAGGTAGGAATTTGTTTTCCTTTGGTAGATTTTATTTTTTTTATATGTCATCATGAGATCTGGATCTGAGGGTTTTCAATTTTATTTTATATGTTCCTTTTTTATTTTGTATTTGTTCTTTGGTTATTGGTTTCTATTTTTATTTTGTTTATGCTCCATTTTTTTGACTACTTTTTTTGATATCATGTGTCGGTGTTTATAAATTGTTTTTTGAATCTATTTGCTGTGTTTTTTACATCTATAACCCAGCTTGCTTCACTATTTCGAATAAATTTTCTTTATAGGTGCTGATATAATTTATTTAACAAAACAATTCTTAGTATGATTATGGTGTGAAGTAGCAAAAAAGCTATTTTTATGTAAATCACATAAACAGATTTATTTATTTAAATTCTGCTTTAATATTATGATGTCATGATTTTCCATTAAAAAATTATTTTCTCATAATTGTGTTGTTTTATTCTATGAGAAATCTTATTAAGGGTGATACAATATTTGTTTATATTAAATGGGTCTTTACTTTCAAAATTAGCATGGTGTTGTATTTACATTACTATATTTTGATATTCTACTATAAGGGTTACATATATTTTTTTTGAAATTTATGTTTCTTTTATAATGATACATATATATGTAAATATATATCTTTCTATCTATTTATGTATATTTTTTAGATATTTTAATGGAAGGGTGATTTTATAATTATTTATTCACGGATAATGGTTCGAGATTTCAAAATTAAGAAGGGATTATATTTATTATCACTAAAAATTATGTTTAAATTTTCATTTTTTCAATGTTATGTGTGTTATAAATTCTATGATATATTTTTATGTGTGTGTTTAAATGTGTGTGGTATAGACATTGCAAGTCTTGGTGTGTTTTTCTCCATTTTTTATGATATATTTTATTGATCTGTATTATTTCTTTATTCCATCTCCTATATGGACCTCCATTGAATCTCAATGATGGTTCAATGAGTATTAGATGGCCTACCAAGAATCCTTAGGTTGCTAAATCAATTCATCAAAAAATGGTATGGATGTTATCAAATCTATATATATACTAATGCCGGCTTTTTTCCAGACACTTGTCCTCTTCCTATGAAGCCACGTCACCCGTTACTTCATTTCTTGAAACCATACCCAAAATACCCTCTTCCCTGATCGAGATTTACCATCGCTTCACCCAGACTCCACGATTCTCCGCTACCCTCTCTAGGGTTCCCGCTCCCCACTGAATCCCCCCTCCCCAAAACACTCTCTCGCTCCCCTCTTCAAATCCCTGCTTCCTCCGCGACTCCACCTCCACGCCTCCATCTCCCTGTGATCAGCCTGCGACTCATCGGCCTTCACCTCCTCCCCCTTCACCTCCTCTACATTCGCCTCCTCCGACTTCAGCTCCTCCCCCTTCGGCTCCTCCCCCTTCGGCTCCACCGCCTTCTCCTCCTCCCCCTTTAGCTCCACCACCTTTGAATCATCCGCCTATGGCTCTACCGCCTTCGGCTCTACTGCCTTCGGCTCCTCTGCCTCTAGCTCCTCCGCCTTCGGCTCATCCATCTCTATCTACTATAATTCATCATTTATGTCAGGCCTTTCTACAATACCCACTAAATCTTTTCTTTTGTATCCTCTTGCCTTGAATTTATTTATTTTTCAGTTTGGTGTCCCACTTTGAATAATTTTTTTACTCAATTTATCATGTTGTCAGCTATATCCTCCTGCCCACACTGCCCCTACTCTCAGTTTTCATCACCTACTCATACACTTCCTTGCAGATTTCGTCTACTCAATGCTCTCCAATGTCCAGCGCCTCCGATTCGGTCTACACTGTCAACTATTCACATACTCAGTTTTCAAATCAGAGCTCAGATCCTCCTTCAACTTCATTCCTTTTTCAAATTTTGGAACCCTTTCCCCTACAATGACTTATGAAGCGATAACCCACTTAAATTGAATTATGGCTTTTCTTTGAAGCCCAGATAAGGTTCGACAGAGATGAGATTCATTAATTTCATTACCAAGGATTGAATTTGGTTTAAATATATCCTTTAAATCTATCATCCTAATCCAAATTTTGTTCTAGAAATATAACCTAAGGTTATTATATTTTTTCTCAATTATTCAGTAATTCCCCCCCCCATTTGTCTTGATGTTTTGTTTGTTCAAATTCTGTTGTGTGGATTCTTCTGATTTCAGGAATTGGGTTCGCATCTAAAACCAGTTATCTAAAAATAGTTATTTCATGAATGCACTAATTCTTTTTTATTTTCCTTATTCTTAAACCCTAGAACCAGCTGAAGAAGTGCATACAGGTATGTATCTTATAATATTTTACTATAGAAATCTTAGTCAAATATTTTTCATTTTATGAATCTGTAAAATTTTCTACCTCTCCTCCCAGTAAGGGGTTTGCTGAATCGCATGATTGGAATTTGTTTTCATTACTAAGTGAACAAAACACCTATGCAGATATTGATGCTGCCTATAAGTGCCTAAAAGAGACTTATTGGGTTATGTAGGAAGATATTTTTTTGTCTGGCATTCTATTGGGTGTGGAACAAATATATAATTAGCATCCAGGTTACCAAGGTTACAAGATATGGTTTTCCATAGCTCATTATTGTCTAGAATTCGACTTATTTATCTAGTGAAGCAGACATACTGGTTTGATATCTATAAGGTTCATGTCTTTTCAATTATAATATTCATTCACCTATTAATTTTTTTGGGTTCACAATTATTTATTCAACCTAATTTTGTTAGTGTAGATATGCCTACCTATTTGTATTCTTATCATCATTGTTTGTTATATATACTGATAATAAAAAATTTTATTAGAGACATAGTTAATTTATCTTTTTATATTAAATTTATAAATTTTCTATTTCCTTAACATTTTTTTGACTTGAATTATATTTTTCAATCAAATGATTTCATACTTCCATTATACTATCTTCTTCTTGCATTGATTATTAGTTATTTTTTTATCAGGTTTACATTTTTCTATGTACGTGTATATTACCATAATCACTGCATCTACATTTTAGTTACTGTAATAATAGACAGTTCAAAAAGAAATGGATATAATTGACAGTGAAAGCAAGTATAGAAAGGTATAGGCTGTGAAAACAGGTATTGATAGTGCAAACAATAACTCATAAGAAACCTTGGTGTATTTTCCAAGAAGGCGTATTCATGATTGCACAATTTTTTTTTATTTTCCTTATTCTTACCCCATAGAACCAGCTGAAGAAGTGCATACAGGTATGTATCTTATCATCTTTTACTATGGAAATCTTAGTGAATGATTTTTCATTTTATGAATCCATACAATTTTCTACCTCTCCTCCTATTAAGGGGTTTGCTGAATCACATGATTGGAATTTTTTTACCTTGCAGAGTGAACAAAACTCTTATGCAGATATTGATTCTACCTATATATGCCTGAAATAGACTTATAGGGTTGTGTGGGGAGATATTTTTTTGTACGGATATTCTATTGAGTGTCGAACAGATATATATTTAGCAGCCTGTTTGCCGAGGTTATGAGATATGGTTTTCTATAGGTCAATATTGTCCAGCGTTCGAGTTCTCTATCCAGTGAATCAGACATACTGTTTTGATATCTTTAAGGTGCATGTTTTTTCTATTATAATATTCATTCACCTATTCATTTTTTCAGGTTAACATTTTTCTATATACGTGTATGTTACCATAATTATTGCATCCAAATTTTATTTACTATAATAATAGATAGTGCAAAAATATATGGATCTTCTAGACAGTGCAAATAGGTATATTAAGGTATAGAATGTGAAAACAGGTATAGATAGTGCAAACAGTAAATCATAAGAAACCTTGGTGGATTTTCCAGGAATGCGTATTCATGAATGCAATAATTATTTTCTATTTTCCTTATTATAACCCCCTAGAACCAGCAAAAGAATTTAATAAAGGTATGTATCTTATCATCTTTTACTATGGAAATCACAGTGAATGATATTTCATTTTATGAATCCGTACAATTTTGTACCTCTCCTCCGAGTAAGGGGTTTGCATAATCGCATGATTGGAATTTTTTTTCCCTTCTGTGTGAAAAAAAACTAATGCAGATATTGATTCTTCCTATAGATGACTTAAAGAGACTTATAGTGTTATGTAGGATGATATTTTTTTGTACGGATAGTCTATTGGGTGCAGACAAAAAATATATTTAGCAGTCATGTTGTCGAGGTTACGAGATATGGTTTTCCATAGCTCAATATTGTCCAGCTTTCGAGTTCTCCATCCAGTGAAGCAGAAATACTGGTTTGATATCTTTAAGGTGCATGTTTTTTCCATTATAATATTCATTTACCTATTCATTTTTTCAGGTTAACATTTTTCTATGTACGTGTATGTTACCATAATCACTGCATCTACATTTTAGGTACTATAATAATAGGAAGTTCAAAAAGATATGGATCTTATTGACAATGAAAATAGGTATAGAACGGTATATTCTGTGCAAACAAGTATAGATTGTGCAAACAGAATATCATAAGAATCCTCGGTGGATTTTCCAGGAATGCGTATTCATGAATGCACTAATTATTTTTTATTTTCCATATTCTTACCCCATAGAACCAGCAGAAGAAGTGCATATAGGTATGTATCTTATCATCTTTTACTATGGAAATATTAGTGAATGATTTTTTATTTTATAAATCCTTACAATTTTATAGATGCCAATTTTTTACATTTTTTATTTTATAACATGTAGTATAAAATGTGTTAAGGTATTTTTTTATCATTGCTTCTCACCTCATTACCAGTATTAAAATATCAAGTGATGTCTATGTTTCAATGATAGTATTGTTGTGCTATTAGAAAAACAATTTTCAGATTATTGTTGTTCACATTGTTATAGAGTATTGTTATTTTCACATTCAAATGCAATTGTTTCTATTCAAACAGTTCTTTTACAAAATTATTGTTGTGAAAAATAATCTTATATATCTATAAAAATGCGATACAATAAAAAATACAGCAATACATTTTAGTAAAGTATTGTTGTGTTGTTTTAAATTATTCTGCTATTCACAAATAGTAAAAATCTTAAATAATAATACTTTTAAAAAATTCGTAAAAAATAACATCACATTCTTATAGATTATTATTTATTAGTGATGGAAGTGTGTGTACTGTTTGGGATGTGATGTTTCACATCCCACCTTTTAACTTATTATGTAAAACATCACATCACATTATGATGTGATGTTCAAAATGTTTAATATGCTATAAAAATTGAATAGTACACTCTTAAATATTTGTTGTATATGTCCAGAATGTACTATTTTACATATTTTCTTCCAATAACTTCTTTAAAATAGTACATCACCCAAATAGCACATCACACAAATAAGAATCACGTGCTGTTTTACATTTCAATAAGATTATTTATTTATATGTATTGTCATTTACAACACGTGCTTATAATATTATGCTTATTATAGATGTGTTGTTTAACAAAAACTAACTCCGTGATCTGTTGTATCACCTTAAATATTTGTGGGATGTGATGTTTTACATTATATATAGAAACAAGTGTTTGTAATAATATAAATAAAAAAGATGTTCTATTTTAATTCTCTGAGATATGAATATATAAATAACACCTCATATAAACTTTTCATCTCTTCCCTAGGGGTTTCTCACATCCCACACAGATTTACTCACTCAACTCTATGATGTTTCCATCTACTCATGTCACCATATGATTTCTTCTTCTAAGGTATGTTTTGATTGACTATGATTTTTGTCATTCTAATTTTGATTTTCTTGTTGATGCAGTTGTTCTTCCATCAACATTAATCTATTAAATAGATAAGATCCACACGGTAGAGTTTTCCATTAAAGGATTATGGTATGTCTCTGATATATTTTTCTCATTTTGACTGCAAACCTCTATTCACTGCCCTTCCTCTACATTTGAGTTAGGGTTACTATCATTCTATTAGATCGATTTATGGGTTCTATTTTTTACTAGATTGATGCATTTATATTTTAAATTTCCTTTCCCCCTATCATCCCAAAATGATATATGATAAATTTATCTCGTCTATATCATTTGGCAGAATGAAAGTGATTCTGTTTTTGAGGAGAATTCTCAAGCTGATGTGTCGCACGATTATTATCCTCATAGGGAAACGGTGCATTAATGTCGTGCTTAAAAAATATAATGTATGCCCTTATATTTTTTGGTAATCACTCTTTCAGTTTTGATTAAATTTTCGACATATAGCATCTATTTTGTATATTATAACTATGGATAGGCCCTTCCAAATCCATTTTTTTCTTGTGCATTTAGAATATGGTGCAAAAATTCCCTAGGCAGTACATGAAACTAGACCTCTCATTTTATGTATCAAGTACCTTTTATGAAACAAGGGTGTGGAGATGAGAGTTAACATATCAATTTCTACATCTATATTTGTTTTAGTACCAAATAATAGTCGATTAATAATTTCCTTTTGATAGTATTTTTCCCATTCCTTTCCATTCTTCTTAATGCCACCGATGGATTTTTTTACATATTCTGCAATGTTGAATGATGTATTCTTCTGATTTGAAGAGTAGGAAGAGACCTAGATATAGTATGAATTCCTTCTAATTATCGTTTAGTATGAAATACTTCAACTTGCAGTATTTTATTCGTCTTAACTACACATAGCATCATCAGGTTTCTCTCTTTTTCCATTTGTCGAGAAGACTAATCACTTCATTAAATCTTACATTTTCCTCCCACTCTCTCAAAATTTTACATAGATTTCATAGGTCATCACAATATATATTTTTGTTCTTTGATTTATTAATGGTATTTGTTTTAATATAGAAAATGATTTTGGGTATTTTACAGTTACCTTCCTGTTGCAGGTGGTTTTGTTACATGCATTCAATGGATTGCAACTGAGGATATTTCTTGCATGGATGGGTTTTTTGATGATCCTGGTTTTTTCCGTCCTTTTTTTACTCAGTGATGTAATTGTGTATTACAGATGTTGTCTTGGTGTTTTAGTGATCCTACAAATAACACTGCTTTGGTTAGATTTAATATTTTTAGGTTTTGTTCGAAATGAGGTTGATTGAAAATATAGTATTATTCATATGGTTGAATTTTTTGATTTGTTAACTTTTCAAAAAAAATTTGATTGTATCTATTTTCATGGTAGTGTTTTTTTTCTATCATAATAGTGGATGAAAGTGGTCCAATTGTGTAAGTCTATCTCAAAATGTATTCTGAATTTGAAAATTGTTTATAATTTTTCAAATGTGGTGTTATAGTTGATGTTCTGTTTTCATATTGGTTCTCCTGTAATAGTTCCCACATCACTTAAAAGTGAATTTAATTAGAGAATACATAATAGGGATTTTCAGTAAAACATGGTTTAGAGATACGATACACAATTATATCTTATTATTATTTTTTCAATTATATAATTTTAACATTCATTTTCTTATTCTAAAAATTCATTACAGTATTCGTTTATTGAAACATTTTTTTCTATGCAGAAAATTACGTTCAAAGCTTTTGAAAATGAATATTTTTAAAATATGAAAGGATTTTTGGGTTACATCTTATAACAAAAATTTATACTCAATGATTGATACAGTTCTATAAATACAGAAATTACTACTTTTTCTATTTATTGTGTCCTCAATGTTTATCTATACACCAACCATTTCATTGTGATGATAGGCCCTTCAACTCTATTTACTTCTTCCTCACTCGACATCACCCATCCTTCTTATATAACATTATGATTTTGTTATTTTTAGTTACATGACTTTCAATCCAACATTAAATATTATAACGATCATAATTTCAATTATCCATTTCAATCATTTTGTCATTCATTTAATTTATTTTTACATCATGAATTCACAATATAAATTTTAATTTCTTATTAATTCCACTAAATATTTTCTTCTATGTTTATTATATTTGACATTGAATATTTATATATATAAATAATATCATATTTACATATTATTATCCAACAGTTTTCCTCTGATAGTCTGTATCATTTAGGCATTCATTTTATAACATCCTACGTTAATATATTGTGATCTCTACGTCCTTTTTTCCATATTGTTCCATATACATCATGAATAGTTTCACTCAGTTTTCTTTACCGAACATCCCACTCAATCAATTTATTATTATATCATTTATTTTCACATTTCTCATTTTTATTATTTCAAACATTTTATTAAATCGATTTATCTTTCACTTTTTATTTCAGTGCCAACATTTTAATATTCTCCTACATTTTAATATTTTCACTCAACGTTTTTGTAGGCATGCATTTTTTGTTTACTTCTCATTCAGCTCTTTCACTATTTTTTACTCCGCATTCATCTCTTTCACTATATTCTTTCCAATTATAGTTAAATTTTAATTATCACTATTATTTTTCAATATATTAAATATTCATGTTCTTTATGAACTTTGAAATGTAGTTTTGTATTCTTAAAAATTATATTTGAACGTATTGTCGTGCGAACGCACGGGTAAGTACTAGTTATATATATTTGAAATTATTTTAAGGTATTCTTCATTTCGTGTCTATATATACATGATAGGTCTATATATACATTTAATTAAGAGTAGTATAATTTATATGTAAATAAGTAATAAAATATTATAAACTCATCTAACCTTTAGAATAATAAAATTATGTAACTATATATACATTTTTTTAAATAATTAATCGTTCAAATTTTTTAATAATCATATATTATTCAAAATAACCCAAAATAATTATTATTTATAATTAATAACTTTAACAAAATTATTATTATTATCTTTTAGTTCCATTCGATAAAATAATATTATATATATATATATATACATTGAATAAGATATTGTATATTTAAGTAAATTTAGACATGCTAAATAATACACACACACACACACACACACATATATATATATATATTAAAATAAAGTTACTAATATATTACATATATATATATATAATATTTATGTAGATTCAATTTATTTATCTATGTATCGAATGAGGAGTGACCTCGATTTTAGAGTTCTTGTCGGTGGAAGTCTTGAACCCCATTCTGGATTATTTCTTATCTGGGTAAGTGTGAATGAACTACACACCTCAATCGATATATTTTTTCAATCATATAAATTCTTATAATTTTTTTATAAAATTAAACATATTAAAAAACCATGTTTAAAACAAAAAACAATAAAAAAATTCGTCAACCAATTATTTTATGAACCTTTTCTTCGGACCCTTATGAATAAATTATAGGATAATTATAAATGTAATTCATCATTAACATTTCCTCAACATCGAATAAAATAAATTATTTCTGATAACATATGCTCATCATCTACAAGTAAATTGTAGGAACCCAAGACCCCATGGGCTATGTATCACATTAGTTATGCACTCTGATTCTTCCATCTCTACCCTCTCCATTTCATTCTTGTTATTCACTCTATTATTTATATAGTTGTGTACGTCCTTTCTCTACAATGAGTTTAAGAATATAAATGTGTTTAGTTAATAACTAGTATCAATTTTCTAATTCTCACAAAATCAATAAATTTCCCATTTTAAAGAACATAGTGAAGTAAATGGGAGGTATTTCCCCTTCTACATCATTGTGTTCCGAAAAAATAGAAATGCGTCCCATTTGTGAGAATTACACCATTGAAAATTTTTATTAACTCAACACATCCATTTCCACCAAATACTTCTGGAGAAAATCGTTACACAACCATATAAATAATACTGTGATGGGCAGGAAAGTAATGGATAGGGTAGAGATAAAATAATCAGAATACCCAAATATAGTGTTGTATAGCCCGAGGGTCTTGTCTTGCTATAATGTAATTTTAGCTGAATAGTGTATGTTCTTGATATTAATTTATTTGATTTGATGAGGTGTAAGATTTAATTATGAATTACATTCATTTTTATCCACGAATTTATCCCAAAGGATATGAAGAGAACCTTAATAAAATAATTGGTCGAGTATTTTTTTCAATAAAACATTGTTTTTAATAGGTTTTATTTTACTAAAAATGATAGGGTTTTATGTGATTGAAAAAATAGGTTGATGGAGGCATGTACTTCATTTACAGTTTGGGAAATGATCTATATGTAATTTGAAACATGTACGAATCAACCGCACCGAAATTTGACTCATTGTGTGACCACTGTGACTTAATGTGTCTGTTATATATTTAAAATTGAAAGTCTAGTTCAAAAAATATTACTCAACGAAAAAAAATAAAACATGGTCATATTTTCATAATAATTTATAAAATATATTCATAATTCCATTTTGATGTATAATAATTCAACTCATGTCAAACAGACACACAATGTGATCGGTATAGAACACAGTTTGTGTTTCCAATTTAGAATGAAATTTTAATAAAAAATAGTGACGTAATCAGAATAGAGAAAACGTATTCTTATTGATTTTATATTCTATTAAAATAATTCTTATGTCATTTTATAAAAGTATAAATCATATGTACCTCAATCCAACACCCAGTGTGACTGGTATGACTCTAAGCGCATATTTTTTTTAAAAAATTGATTCAATTTTAATAAAAAGGACATCTGACCTAATCAAAACTGAGAAAATGAATACAAATTTTTTCATACTTTACAAAAAATATTATAATAAAATTTTTGATGTGTATGATTCAGCCAAACCTCAATCTGACACATGGGTTTTCAGGTATGACTCAATGTGACTTTTATTAGTTTAAAATTGATAATTTATTTCTAAAAATTTCACTCATTAAAAACAGAGCAAACACACTTAGGATTTCTTGAAAATTTATAACATTGATTCATAAATAATTCTTGACGAGTTGGAATTACTCTTATTTCATGATGATACACTATTTGACAAATATGAGTCAAAGTATATGTTTCTAATTAAAATGTCATTTTCGTAAAAAAGAAAAATGGCATACTAAAAATCGAGTAAACATATTCATATTTTTTCGATACTTTATAAAAATGATGTATAATCCTTTTGGGATGTTTAAGAATTATTTGTGCCTCAATATAATGCATTTTTTGATAGATATAAGTAAAATAGAATCTTTTTATTTAAAATTTACATCAATTTTAGTAAAAGTGAATACCCACCTACTCAAAATTGAGAAAAAACAGATTTAAAATTCATTATTTCTTCCATAAATCATTTATTTTGGAAGATTTATTTCCATGTGTTATGAAATTGTAAGAAGGGAAACAAAACAATCTCTACTCAATCATAGTGGTATTCTTGATGTTTGAAGAGTAAATTCATTGTCCATGGAGTTAATGTATTTCATCAAATTTATGTCTAATTTTTTTATAATTACTAATATAATGTATTATTTTCCAACACATGTAGACTCTATTATTCAATATGGAGTGGTATTTCTATCTTTAATGCCTTTCTTCCAAACAAATTACATAGACTTATTCTCCCTCATAACATTTATAAGCTTATAGTGGTGTATTTATCACTTTATTTCATGTTACCTCCACTACCTTTGCAGGAACATAAATGACACTTCCTATTTAAAATTACTGATGTAATAATGAAGTTTTCACAATAAAATAATTTTCCATAGAATTAATGAATTTTTTGATATTCATGTTTAATATATTTATTTTTACTATTACTCAAATAATAATTTTTTTTCTTATAAACGTGTAATCTTTGGTCCAAGTTGGGTGCTCTATCTATATTTCATGCCTTTATGGACAAAACATACCTATAATTCTTCTCCACCAAAACATTTTCACCCATACAGTGGTGCATTTATCACTTTCTTTTGCTTTTCGTCCACTTCCTTTTCAAGAAGAGCAATGAAACTATCTATGCTCAATTACTTAGGTAATTATGAAGTTTTCATGGTAAAATCATTCTCCATAGAATTTATTTATTGTTCTATATTTACTTTTAATTTATTAAATTTTATTTTTACTAATATAATAATTATTTTCTTATACATGTATATATTTTGGATCGATTTGAGGTGGTCTGGACAGCTTTCATGCCTTCATACACAAAAACATCTACAGAATTCTTCTCCCTCAAAACAATTTCACCCCATAAGTTGTGCATTTATAACATTCTTTTATGTCCCCTCCCCTACGATTATAGAAAGACCAATTATGATACCTCTAATAAAATATAAGGGTAATATTTATTTTTGCATAGAAAAGTCATTTTAGATAGAATTAATGTATTGTTTCATATTTATGTTTTATTTATTTATTTTTAGTATTAATTAAATAATAATTTATTTCTTATATAGGTGGATTATTTTGTTTAGTCATGGGTGTTTTGTCCATATTTCATTCCATTTTACACAAAAACATCCACACACTTCTTCTCCCTCAAAATATTTCACCCATATAGTGTTTACATTTATCACTTTCTCTCATGTTTCCTCCCCTGATCAATCATAGTGGTAATATTGATATTTTCATAGAAAAATCATTATCAATAAAATTATTTTATTATTTCATATTTATGTTCAAATTCTTTTTTAGTATTACAAATAATAATTGTATTCTTATATAGGTGTATTCTTTTTTTGATATTATGTTTTCTGTTTAAAGCTACTCATGTAGTTTTGGAAGTTAGACAACAAACCTCAAGGGAAATCATGGTTAAATGACAGTTTGGATTTTCATGAGACATTGGGATGTGTATGAATTTACTGCACCTCAATATGAAAAATGATGTGACCTGTGTGGCTCCGTGTAAATTTTTATATTTAATATTTACAATATTTTTACTAAAAAATGCAACTGAATAAATGTGTTCGTTACCATTTTAAAATCGATATTTTTCTATAAAATTAATCAATCAAAAAAAATAAAAAAATACCCAATGATTTTCATGATTATTAAAGGAATTTATTCATAAATAATTTTTGATGTGTAGGGATAAGTCTCATGTCAAACGGATGCATGATGTGATCTCTATGAGTCATGCAGTGTGTTTTATGTTTAAAATGACATTTTAGTAAAAATGAAAAATAAAGTAATCAAAATAGAGGAAACAAATTCATATATTTTTCATACTTTAATAAAACAGTCCATAATTTATTTGGAACATATAGCAATTAGCCACACCTAAATTAGATGCACGGTGTGACCGATATGACTCTAAGTGCATTTTTATTTAAAATTGAAATCATTTTTAGTAAAAAAACAAACTAACATACTCAAACCTGAACAAACACATTCATAGTGGTTTGATACATTAGGAAAATGATCCATATGTAAATTGATTGGTTGTAAAATCCGCCACACCTTAATCTATCAAACTGTGTGACTAGTATGACTACATGTGTGTGTTTTAATTTAAAATTGACATAAATTTTAGTAAAAATTCTAAAATGGCTTACTCAAAACTGAGAAAATACATTCAAATTGATAAAATAATTTAGTAAAATGATACATATATCCTTTTTGATGTGTAGGAATTACCATTAAGTCAATCTGATACACAATGTAATCGTTATGAGTCAAAGTGCATGTTTGAGATTTAAAAATCTATTTTACTGAAAAAGACCAGTGACATACTCAAAACTAAGAAAACACATTCATATTATTTTGATAATTTTGTAAAATGATATATATGTCATTTTGGGCATGTATACATCACCCATACCCCAATTTAATATACAGTGTGACTGGAATGACTTCAAGTACATAATTTTATTTAAAATAGTCAACAAGTTTAGTAAAATGGAAAACAATCAAACCCAACACAGAGAAAATGCAACTGAATTGTTTTGATACATTACAAAAAATAATCCTTATGTAATTTATGACGAGTAGGAATTAGACGCACTTAAATCCAATTCACGATGTTCCTGGTAAAACTCAATGTTTAATTTATCAGTTTAATATTGAAAATTTAGTTCAAAAGGTTTCACTCACTCAAAACTTATTAAACATGATTTTATATTCTTGATAATATAGAAAAATGATTTATATGTCATTTGTGATGTGTAAGAATACTTTTAATGTCTAACCTATACACGAAGTGATCATAATAAGTAAAATGTGCGTGTTTCCAATTTTAAAAGATATTTTAGTAAAAAAAGACAATGGATTTACTCAAAACTGAGAACACACATTTAAATGATACTTTAGGAAAATGATAAACAAGTCATTTGAGACATGTTGGAATTCGCCACACTTCAATCTGAATCATGGTGTGACTGGTATGACTCTATGTGTGTATTATTATTTAAAATTGACATCAATTATATTAAAATTTACACTTCTGTAAATTTAATTAATTATATTGTTATTAACATAAAAAATTGATTTCTTATATAGGTGTTGTCTTTTGTTCAAGATGGGGTGGTTTATTCGGAAATAGAATTATTCAGGTTAGGATTTAAAGACCAAAGTACATTGATGTTTTTGAATGTATGTAATAATATGAATTTATGTAATTGTGTAAACCAATGTTAAAAATGTAAATAATATTTTGACTCTTATTGTGTGTGTGTCTGTGTGTTGTAAAATTAAATTCATTTAAATCATGTATTGAAACTTTTTTGTTCATATCTGTTGTGTTTTTAGGACTATGGTGGTTCTGTGGTGTGCTCTTATAGCACACTGTAGTGGTGCTATTGTGTGTTGTAATAACACGCTGCAGTGTTGCCCTTTATCACCACTTTTAAAAGCTTTGATAAAGGAAACATTTAACATCAATTTTAAAATAACTGATAAAATTATAAATTGTTAGTGCTTCTATGAGAACTGATAAAATGTCCATTATCAGCGCTTTTATAAATATGGATAAAGGTATACTCGTTTAACACTTTTATAAATGCTGATAAAAGTCCATTTATTAGTTCTTTTATAAGCATTGAAAAAGTATTCGTTTATCAACACTTTTTCTACATTGATAAAGTTCCCCTTTATCATCACTTTTTTTGTATTGATTAAAGGGAAGGGCTTTTAACCATTATCATATAGTTAGTGCTTTTTTAGCACTCATAGTGGCCATTTCTAGTGCTGTTGAAGGCCTATTTTGAAATAGTTATTATTAGAAGGGTGTGATGTTCATCCACCATGACATTATTTCCAATTCAATTTCTTTTACTTGATTCAATATTTTTCCATCCCTTATCTTAGTTAAACCCTTCATACTGTGGAGTTGGGGTTTTCTAAATGGATGAAATAGAATGAAATAGAGCCGCATCTCTTAGAAAGTGCATTCCAACTTGAGATGTTATCCAGTATGACTATTAAAGGTGGACTGGTTTGGTTCTCTAATGGAATTATAAAATAAAATACATAATAAATCAAAGGAATGTAATTCATTAATGAGGTTTCATAAAACTAATTATCAAATTCAATTTAAAAAATAAATAAATAACGAATTGACCCATGTTCTCCAACCCTAGGACCATGACATTTCATCCATAATTTAATTATGTCTACATTTTCATTTAGATTTTTACTCTTAATTAGATGTTTTCCAAAAAACCAAAAACCATTATTTTCATAAATTATATAAAAAAATAATTAGACTATTCGAATTAGAAATTAGTGATTGGACTTAATATGATGATCCTTAAGTGATATGACCCTAGTTAGCCTCTATGCCATATTAGAAAAATAAAATTAAAATTTTCATTCCCTTTGACAGACGTCCATAAACAATAGCACCATTTATGGGAATATAAATAGTTATTTTGATCACTTTTTCTAAATTCACCATTTTATAAATATTTTTCATTATTTTCATTATTTAATAAAAATAAAAAAACTCCTTCCATGATGTATTGAAATTCAGATTATTATGCATGGGTATATTACTCATAGGTGAAACAACAACTAGAACAAAAATAAGAAGAAGATAATAATAGAGATCTGGTGTAAGAACATAGGGAAAAAATAGGAAACCCCATGAGAAAATCTGAATAACTTTTTGAATATATTTGTGCATTAATGGAGAAAAATGACCATAAGCTCGAGTAAGAGAATGATGTAGTGATGAATGAAAATTCACCAAAATCTTTGAAATTGAATAACCTAATGAAGTAAAGGTTGAGGTGCCTGAAGATTCATTATTCCTCACTCAACCATTGGTAGAAGTGATATATGAAAAGGACTTGTCTTTTGATTTAAAAAACGAAGATCAAGTAAATTATGCTAATTATATTTTGAAAATGGTATGAATTTGAAATTCAACATGATTTCCTAATTCTTTAAAAGTAAAAGAGAAATCACCATTGCTTATATCTCTAGAATATGAATAAGAATATACCACCCCATTGGTAGAATATAAAGAGAGTATATTAGTTCTTGACCACATAACACTATATAGTGATGATCATCTCCAAGGGGATCTATCCATCAAATAAGAAAATCACGTCGAACCAACTCATAGAGATGGTACATTCTTGAAATCAAACCCCTTAAATTTTATTAAAAATAATTTTAGTATCCCTATTAATAGATTTAATTTTTCAGAATCAGCTAAATCTTATTAAGACTTAGGGGATGATGAGGGAAAATAAATTTCACCAATTAAAGAAGACCCACAGCTCCCTAAAGACATTGAATATTTACAAGAGTGAGTACAAGATGCAATCCCAGTGGCTATACGAGTAGAATAAAAGATACACAATGTCAACATTAAAAGGAAATATTTTGAAACTAATAATTCAAATTTAAATTTTCAATATCCATTTGATTATTCAATTCCTTTAGCATATCTGGAGAAACCACATAATTTTGAAGAAGTCATTTCACTAGAGTTATAAAAGGAGGTGAATGTTCCCTACATCATCCTCTCCCTAACACGAATGTCATACCACATTTTTAATGAGGATGATTTGAGCTACACTATATATTGAATAATCCTTGATAGAATTATTAAATTCAAGGTTCGAAGAAAAAAAAGTGGCGGTTCAATTCCAAGCAACATCACCCACCAAATGATTCTAGATTACAACTGGTTCTTCCCTTCTGGAGGTAGTAATAATTTAAGGCCCACTTGAGGGGTCATACAAAGATTTATCATTATGTAGATTCAAGGAATTTATATTTCAATTTCATTTCTTTAATTAATTTAGTATGAATCCCACTCCCTCTTATATATTTGAGATTAAATGAAATCTTTTTTATGATTAATTTGGTAATTTTCTTCTTTAGGTTATTGATGGCTTATAGAAGTCACAAATAACTAAGGATGAAATAGGTCTAAGCTTCATTTCCAAAGGAAGTTCACATTTTTTTCTTTCAATCTCTCTACATTTTTCTCCTCAGCATGTTTAGAGATTTAAACTATAATTTCATGCCCATGATTTAATTCTTGATTTACTTGACTTATCTAGGAGATATGAGTTTATTAATAATCACATGATTTCATGTTTCAGATTTCAATGTAAATGAAATTGATTATGTAAAATGTATAATTGGATGATTAAAGGGAAGCATGGATATTGAAACTTGGACTAATTATTTGAGGGAATTAGTTGATTCATACATATATAATTTCCCAATAATTATTTATTATTTGAATATAAGAGATTTACGTGCACTGATTTTTTTATTATTAATTACCCCTTGAGTGATTCTCCCAAATAAAAAATTTCAATACAGATGGAATTTGGAGAATAATTATGTCATATTTTATCTTGATCATATTTCTTGAGTGATCTTGGGACATGTCACTTAATATAAAATGCATGTGAACTTGTGAAATCTTTGACTATTTAAAAATACATTTAGAATGATTGAGAAAACTTTTTATAACAAAATAATCTTTAAAAGAGAACATTTACATCAATCCTTCTTTATCCCATAGATACCATGAAATACCATTATATGGATGATCCTCATTTCAAGCCACTTTTATCAATTATTACCCTAATCATAGTATCTTTAGGATATTTGTTAGTTGAAGTGTAGTGATGAAGGAAATCAATGGTGAATGGATGATTTAAATTTTATGTAAAAGTTGTGGGTAGATTGTTGTGGGTTTAAATTAAAGTTGTTGATTCATTCATTATACTTCATTGTTTTTCCCTCTTAAATTAAAAAAGGAAATGACAAATGGAACCAAAAAATGAAATAATGGTATGTGATTTTGGGAAACCAAAAATCACCATTACTTGACAAATTATTTTTATCAGATTTGGTTAGGTGATAGATTAGAGTCTTATTCTAAGCATAAAATTCTAAAAACAAAAAAAATGAAAAAAATTCTTTGAAAAATAAAAAATGTATAAATGTTAAGAAAACTTCATCAGAGTTAACAAATCTTTCATTATGATTTATTTGATTGGGGCCTTTACATTGAGTATGCAAGAGTCTGAGATGTTACAATCTAAAAAAATATTTCATTGAGCTTTTACTATTGATATAATGAACTTTACTTTAGTGATAAACCTCCTCCTCATGATTTATTTTTTAATTACTACTGACCTTAAGCCTCGAAGTCATTTGACCCTTTAGTGAACACCCTCATGATTTTATGTGACTTTTTTCATTACAAAGTAGAGAATATAGTTCATTTATTAAAATTTATATATGGAACATGTTATCGGGATAATATTATAAATCTACTTGAATTTTATCATGATTTATGAGAGCAAATATTCAAATGTGAGGTTAATCATGGTTTGGAATGTCTGATAATAATTAATTGAGGACATTGAATGAATGAAAATAGAAATTCTATCATTTCTCAAAGGGAAAAACTAAAATATATGAATTTATTTTTTCATTGAAAAATTAGAAATTGAATTGATATCTTTTGTGACATTAAATAATTTTATTTTACATTATTGATTATATAATTTTATTTCCTTGAAATTTGATAAATGATTGAATTGGTGCCTTATAAATTTTAATGTTTATCTATTATTCTTGAGGATATAAATTTTTTATGTGTGGGGGTATTAACCCACAAAAGTTTCATGAATATTTTTAAGTAAATTTCAAGAGTTTTAATCCCACAAAATATATACATTAATATCTACTGTAACATTTACTGGGTTTAGAATATTTTTTGGATTAATTGGAAAATGTAATTATTTTTTGAGTCAACTATTTTAATTAATTGAATTATTTTAGACATAATATTTTATAGACTAATTTATTTTATGAAATATATTTTTTTTGTCTTAAATAAATCTTGGTATTCATTTTATTTTTCTAGACCAAGTGCTGAGTCAAACATTTGGAGGCTGAAAATATGCTCACAATTCATGCCAAAAAATATGTACATAGATCAAGATAATTTTTAAGACTACCCTATATCATGTACGTCGTTGAAAAAATGGAGTTATAATAAAAATTTAATAAATATATCATCATTAGAAAAATTAAAATTCATAACTATGTCCCCACATGATTTTATCTAAACCAAGTCCATAAATGCACGAGAAATATGATTTCTAAAATTCAAAGATTCTACCTATCCAAAATATATGTTCAGTGTAATTTTATAATAACTTTTTCTAAACATTGAATATGGAGATGAGATTTTTTGGAAAAATTTTAAAGTTATTTTAAATAAAATTCTAGTAGAAAACATTCTCTTATTCTGTCAAAATATGGGATATAACATGCAAACGTTTTACTTAATATTTTGAAGTAAAATTTTCAAAAGATGACTACCCATAATGTACCAAAACACCATAATGGAAAATTATGAAACCCTGAAGCCTCTTATATTCCAATAAATATTAGGATAATGGTGTAATAAACAAGATATAGATTGGATATCAATGCTCTATATGAACTCTTACTGTAGATTTATTTCTCTTCTTTCATTTTATTTTTGTTTTCTTTTCTCATGTAACACACAAATCTTTTATTGTAGTTATTCCCTTTATTAATTCTCCCCTTTTTAAATTCCAACCCAAATAATATTATCTACCTTTTTTATTTCACCCATGATCACTTTTCACTTTTAAATAACATGTGTCAAACCCATGGTTTGGTCCTAGGGGAGGTTTCACGACATTCTTTATTATTGCTCTTCAATTGAACATGTTTTAAATATATTTATGGTGGATGTGAGAGTATTGCATGTGTATGGTGGTCATCCACCATGGAATTCATTATAATTACATTGATTTTCATGGATTAATTATTTTTTCCTCCCTTATATTATGAAAGTAATTTTATAATTTGGATTTGGGGTTTCCTAAAGGGATGAAACGGCATACGATGGATCTGGGTCTCCTAGGAATTGTATTCTCGATTGAGGAGTTATCCAATTTGAATATTTTTAGAGGATTAGTTTAGTGTAATGAAGGGATACTAAAAAACACATTAAATAAATTAGAGGAATGTAATTCTTTATGGAGGTTTCATTAAATTAATTATAAAATTGAATTTATGAATCAAATAAATAACTAATATACTTTTATTATATAACCCTAAGACCATGACCTTTCTTCCCTAATTTATTTTTGTTTGAATCTGAATTTTGGTTCAATTATTAATTGTATATTCATCATAAACAACAAAACTACAATTTACATAAATAATAAAAACCCAAAAAGCATTAAATTATGAGAATTAAAAATTATTGATTGAATAGACATGGATAGTCCTCAAGGGAGACACCGATTGTCAACCTCTATTCTACATTACGAAAATAAATTTTTTTCCACAGATTATAAAATACGTGCATCAAAATTAGTGAAATTTATAGGGATCTAAACAAACATTTTCGATCAGGATTTCTAAATTCTCTATCTGGTAAACAATTTTCATTGTTTTTCTTATTTAATAAAATATGAAAACCCCCCATTCCGTGAGGTATTCATATTCATATTTTTATCTGTGGGTAGATTACTCATAGTTAAAAAAAATCAATAACAATAATAGAAATATTATAAAATATATCATGTGTAAGAACATTGAGTACATATAGAATAACTAACTATAAAATATGAAAGAGTTATTGAATATATTTGTGTATTGATGGAGAATACTAACCCAAAACTGGAGAATGAACCTGAGGGATTGGTGGATGAAATTTCACCACTCATATTTGAAATTGAGGAACCTGAGGAGGTAATAGTGGTGGTACCTAAAGATTAATTCTTCCTCACTCAACTATTTCTATGAGATATAGATAGAAAGGACTTGGGTACTAAATTAAAAAAAGGTAGATCAAGTAAATTTGGGTATATTTTAGAGAAACGGTTATAAATTGAAATGAAACATGATATCACAATTCTATAAATTGTGAAACATCCACCACTATTACATATCATTCTAGAATTAGAAGAAGAAGAAACCACCCAAGTGGTTGAATATGAAGAGAGGATGGAGGATCATAACTACCTGCCTACATCCATTGAATATTAACTCAAATAGGAGCATTCCATTGAAGAATAAAATCAAGAAAAACTGACTTGGGGATATAATACATTATTGAACTCAAACCAATTTAATTTTATTGAAACTAATTTGAGTATCACACCTAAACATTTTGAATTTTCCGATTCTACTAACTCTTATTATGTCAGTTAGTATGACGAGAAAAATAAAATTTCACATGTTAAGGAATAGTTGGAGATCCTTAGAGAAATTGAATAATTACTAGCAAGAGTAAAAGAAGAGATCCTAATGGCTCTTCTTGAAGAACATAAGATAAAAAATGATAAAATTAAAAGGATATAATTTGAAATTAATAATTCAAATTTGAATTTTAAATCTCTCATTGATTATTCCTTTCATGCCACCCATCTAAAGAAACCAACTGATTGTGAAGAAGACATTGCACAAATGGAAATGAAGGGGGATGATATTAAATACATCATCCTATCCCTACCATAAATGTAATACAAAATTGAAAAGGGGGAGTATATTTTGTACTCATTACATGGAATTATTCTTAACAAGAAAAACGAAATGAAAGCTGGGAAGAAAAACATCTTGTGGTTTAAGTCCAAGAAACACCACCCATCGAATGAATTTGGATAACAGCTGGTACTGCCATTCAGGGGAAAGATTAAATTTAGGGCCCTCTTGGGGGATCATACCATGATTTATATTTATGTGACTTTTAAGAATTTATATATCCAATTCATTTTTTAATTAGTTATGCATGAATCCCACTTTCTATTATATTTTTGAGCTTAAATGAAATAATCCTTGTGCATAATATTATAATTTTATTTTTATTGGATCATAATGGAACAAGTAAACACCATATAGGTAATGAGGATATCAAACTAATCTTAATTACAAATTGGTATTCAAATTTATTATGTATCTTTGAGACTCTCATCATTTTTGTCCCAATATTGTTTTTGGATTTAATCTAGAATTAAATTACCATGATTGAATTCATGATTTACTTGACTAAACTAGGATACATGAGTTTATTATGAATCCTTTGAATCGATTTTTTATATTTTAATGTGACTAAAATTTAGTAATTAAAATTTATAATTTGATGAATAACGTGAAGCATAGATATTGATATGAGGAATCATTGTCTAAAGAGAATTAGTTGATTCATTTAAGTGAAATATTTTAACAATGCTTCAAGATTTAAATTTTCGAGATTCATTTGAATTTATTTTTTATTATTAAATTCTTTAAGTGATTTTCCTAAATAAAATGTTCCATTTCTGAGATAATTTCTAGACTATGTGCTTCCTATTTTATCTTGACCATTATTTTTAAGTGATCATGGGGCATGTCAACAACTAGAACATCCATGTGAACTTTTCAAAGATACAACTATTTAAAAACACATTTAAAATGATTGAAGAATATTTTTATAAACCAATTATCCTTTAATGAACTATTTCACATAAATCCCTTTTCCATAGAAATTACAAATGACCATTATAGGGATGATCCATTTTCCAAGACATTTTTATATATTACTATCGTACTCTTGGTATTTTCCTGTTATTTCAATGTAGAAGTGTGCGGTGAAGGGAATCATAGTGGAAGGGATGATTTAATTTGTAATGAAAAAATTTGGGGGTTCTTATTATGGAATTAAAATATTGTTTATTATTCTTTAATGATACTTCATTGTTTACCTCTATTGAATTTTTTTAAAAAGAAAATGAAAAAAACTAAAAATTAAATGAATTGGTTGTAATTTGAGAAAACCCAAAATCATCATTTATATAATTATTTTTTAGACAAAATTTTATGGGATGATTTTATTTATGAAATTAATTTTTTGAATTAATACTAAAATCTTTATATCCATTTCATTTTTCTAGACCAAGAGCTGAATCAAGCATTTGGAGGACAAAAATAAGCTCATAAATCATGCTACAAAAACTATACACTAATATAGTGATTTTGGAATATGTGCCAATATATTGTATTTGGATGAAAAAATGGAGAAGTAATTCTATAATAATAAAGATAATATATTTAGTGAAAAAATGTTACAATTTTATCCCCGCATGATTCTATCTAAATCATGGTAATAAATTCAAGATAAATATTATTTTTAAAATTCAAGGATTCTACCTATTCAAAATAATCATTCATAACATTCTACAAATATATTATTCTAAACATGGGGGATGTATATTATTTTTTTTGTAAAAATGTAAATTATACTTTTGAACAATGTTTTATATGAAAAATTTCAATGTTTTGGACAAAAAATGGTATTCCATATAAAATAATTTGATCTAATGTTCTATATCTGAATTTTCAAACTTTGACTACCCATTATGTCCTGAAACCCAATAATTGACCATCATAACACACTTAATCATATTAAATTTCATCAAATAATATGATATAACTTGTATGAAGAGAATGTAGACCAATTTTCAATGAAACATATGATGTCCTGCTACAGATTTATTTCCCTACTTCTTTTTATTTTTATTTTGTTTCCCAAGTAACACAATCCTTTTTTATTAAAGTGTTTCCTATTCATATTAGTTCATTTTTATTTTCTAATGCTAATCTAATTATCACTTTCTATATTTTCATTTTGATTTATTTTCACTTTTCCATGGAAATTTTTTATCTCAAGACATGGCCCTGGGGGATTTTTCATGAGATTATTTGATATTGTACTTAAATTAAACATGTTATAATCTATTTAAAGTGGATGAAAGAGTATTTCATGGGTGTGGTAGTCATCCAATAAAGAATTATTTCTATTTCCAATTATTTTCTTCCATTCATTATTTGTTTGCTACCTTCTCCTGGTAAAAACCATCACATGGTGGAATTGGGGTTGCCTTAAGGGATCAAACAACACACTGTGGAGGTGGGTCTCTTATAAATTGCATACTTCGTTGAGTTTTTATCCTATTTGACTATTGTAGGTTGAGTGGTTTGGTTTGCGAAGGAATTCAGAAATCACAGACTCAATAATTAATAGTAAATTAATTTTTGATGAGCTTTTATCAAAGGAATTTTCAAATTAAATTTAAATAACAAATAAATAACGAATAAACATTTATTATCCCACCATAAGACCATGACATTTATTTTCTAATTTCATTAATTCTGTATGAATATTTATATTACAATTATTAATTTCACACTTTCCAAAAACCCCAAAAGAATCACAATGATTAATAATAGAAAAAGAAAAGGGAATTGGATTAGGTGAAATAGAGATTAGTGATTTAACATATTGGGATGATCCCCAAGTGATATGACCATGGTTAGTCTCTATGATCCATTAGGAAAATAAATCTTTTTCCACATCATATGACATGCGTGTGGTAGAGAACAACTCTAAAACCCCCAAATTATATAGATCCAACTACCTGTGACTTTTTTTACACTATAACTCACATGATAATCTAGTCTCTATTGAGTTAAGGCTATAGTAAATGGGTTCAACATGTTTCCTTTGGTAGAAATACCGATCACTTCAACTATTCCGCTTTGAGAAAATTCCCTCAAATAATGATACTTCTGATATATGTGATTCATATTCTAATGTGACCTTGTCACTTTTCTTATATTCAATTATATGTTGTTATAAAATTATTTTGTGCTAAGGTATTCACATTTGGGTACCATGTCCAGATGTTGGTCGATGTTGTACATCCATACTACTTCATTATCTACCTCAGAAGCCAAAATATTCTCATACTCTACTATACAATTTCCGAACACAACCATCTTTGATCTCGTCCATTAATTTTAAAGACGTATCTCATTTTTGATTTCATATCATTTTTATTTATTTAGAAATTAGAATTTTCCTATCCTCTGATGACTAGTTCTTTATCTCCTCCATAAACTAAGAATATATACTTTGTACACCTCAAATAATTTGGGATAGTCTTGAATACCATCTAATTATTTTCACCTAGGTCATATTTACATATTCTGATCACATTCTATGAATTGGATACATCTAGACTTTCACATAACATATATTACATGATTGACACAATCACTGATGTGTATAGAATCTTTTCCACTCTGTTTCATTCCTTACATGTCTAATAATAAAATTTCAAGGAAATATGAATTCCATGTGATTCAAAAAACAATCCACTCTAGGATAATTTTATGATGAAAATCTTTAGCATATTTGTAATATATATACCTTGAATTAGGCCTAATAATCTCATGGATTTATCGTGGTGGATCTTAATCCCAAGAATATATTCTTCCTCACTAAAGTACATTATAAAAAAAATTATTTAACCAATCATTAACATATTATAATACTAGTTTTTCATTTTCAATGAGTAATACATCATCAACATATACTATTAAAAACCTCACTCCCACTAAACCATTTTTAGATAGAAACCTCAAAATCATTCTCTATGAAACCAAATTCGGTTATTGCCTCGTCGAATAGAATGTTCCATGACATCGATGGCTTATTTAATCCCCAAATGGATTTTTGTAATTTTAAAACCTTTTTGTCATCCTTTGGAACCAAAGAATCTTCATGTTGTGTCATATATAATTCTAATTTAAGGTCCCCATTAGGGGAGGTTTTTTTGACATCCATTTTGCAATTCTCATAATCACGGAAGGATATAAAGTTACGTATAATTCTAATGGGTTTTGGCATAGAAATTTCTGAAAATATTTCTTTGTAGTCAATTCCTAGATGTTGTTTAAAACATTTTGCAACTTCGCTCACATTATATGTACAAAATTTTCCTTCCATTTCCAGTTTCTTCTAGAATACCCATTTTCATCCAACTATATTTACATCCAATAGAGGATCTACCAAAATCCATACATTATTTTTGGTTATAGAATTAATTTCAGAATTTATGGCTTCTTTCTACATAGAACAACCAGTGCCACTTACTACTTGCGTGTAGGTTATATGATCATTATTATCAACTAATAATGAGTCACCAACCTTGGTGACTAGAAAACAATATCATTCCAGTCCTCTAACATCTATAGTACTCATAAATAATACTTGTGTCTTTGGATTAACTTATTCTTCCATGAGGATTTGTGGGATTTTTTCGAATTCCTACTCTTCTATATATTTATCATGGAATTATTTGAAATCTATCTAACTTCTATTATCCCTTTTAGATATGTGCTCCCTCTCAAGGAATTTTGTTTGTCTATCAACCACAACCTTCAGGTCTAGAAGATGTTAAATGTTATATCCCTTAGTTTCATTGAGATATCATATAAAGACAAACTTTTTTCCTCAGGGTGAAATCCTAATTTATAAACAGGCCTTAACAAACACCTTGAAACACCACACATATATGTAAGACAGCGTGGGTTGATTTCTTTTCCATAATTGGTATGATATATTATATGTTTCATTATTTGGAACTTGGTTATTAAGTTTTCTTCTGTTTGAAACATGATTCCCCAAATGGATAATGGAAGAATCACACGACTTATCATTGATCTCACTATGAAAAAAATGTATGGTTATTAATTTTTCTTAATCCATTCCACTATGTTGAATGAGGAGGAGTGATCTAGGATCAGATCTGAGACTTCTTTAAGTAGTAAATAAAGTCTTGATTAAGATATTCTCCACCAAATGGTCTGAGAATTGTTTTTTAATCGTCATACCAAGTTTTTTCTTAACCTCATTATTGTATTCCATGAATATTTATAAGGAATCCAACTTATACAACATAAATTATACATAGATATGTAACTAAAATCATTAGTAAAATATATGAAGTATTTTTACTTACCTGTTTATTCAATTGTAAATGTTCTGCACACATCAAAATAAACTAATTCAAGAATTATGTTAGCACTTTCACCTTTTCCACTAAATGGGACTTTGATTATTTTCCCTTGTAAATTTTTTTTGGTTTACACCATGTTTTTTAATTCAAAAGAATCTAAATATACATCATTATATAATTTAATTAAATGATTTTCAATTACATGGAATAACTGGTGATTCCATAATTGGTTGTGGTATGTTTCATATGAAGAAATTTAACTATCTATTTCTATTAATTGTTTCATGTAATACAAAAAAAATAGAAATTATATAAATTTGACTTACCAATAAAATATATTTATAAAATATTTGACATTTATTTATGAGAATTAAATTAAAACAATCAATATCAGGTTTTCATATAAAAAAATTAGTAATTGAAGTCACATAATAATTATCCTTTATAACCACGATCATTATGGTTGAAAAAATATGGTGGTAGTCCCCAGTATATATAGAAGCAAGTTAAGATCTGTTAGATACTCATAGATCTACATCCCACTGGTCAATATTTTGAATATTAAAAGTTCATGTATTAGACTGTATATGTGAGAACCAAACATTTTAAGTTATACTGGTCACACCGTGTATCATATTGAGATGAATGTAATTTCTACATGTCCTAAATAACCAATAGATAATTTCATAATGTATAAAAAAATCATTAATTCATTTTCTCAATTTTGAGTGTGTCACATGTCATTTCTACAAAAATTTTAAATTTAAATACAAACAGAAACTATGATTTATACCGGTCAAAGTTTGTATCATATTAATATGTGGATGATTTCTACATGAAAAATTGAATTAAGGAATATTTTTCTAATATATCATTAAAATCCAAGTGTTTTCTCTTGGTTTTCAGTGAGTGACATGTGTTTTTTGGTAAAATTAAATTTTTCAATTGAAAACACAAACATTGAGTCAAAAAAATAACATTGTTTATTGGATTGACATGTGGTTTATTCCTACAAATAATGAATTTCTTATGAGTAATTTTAATAAAATAACAGGACAATACAATCATGGTTTCTCATTTTTTAGTGAGTGGAACACTTTTTAAACTAAAATTTCAAATTTTTAACTCAAAACACAAGCATCAAATCGTACCATTCACAATGTTCATTGGATTGAGGTATATATAATTCTTACACATCACAAATGAATTATGGGTCATTTTAAAAAATTATAAAAATAATTTGAATTTTTTCTCTTTGATTTGAGTATTTCACATATCGTTTTAAAAAAAATTTCATTTTAAAACTCAAACCATACATTTTGAGTTTTATCAGTCACGCCATGTTTCCGAATGACATGATGATGATTCCGACACATCTAAAATAACTTTTGGATCATTGTGTTAATGTATAAAAAATATATGAATATGTTTTTTTTAGTGTGGCACACATCTATAAAACTAAATTGTTAATTTAAAAAAAAAAACACACTTTTAGTCATACTGTTCAAAAAAAGTGTTAGATTAACATGTGTTTTATCCATTCATGTCACAAATGAGTTATATATTATATTTATAATTTAATAATATAATTTGAGTCTTTTCTAGGATTTTAGTGATTGTGAAACATTTTTAGATAAAATATTATTCTTAATTTAAAAACAGACACTTTGAATCAGAACGTTCACATAGAGTGTCAGATTGACATAAGGATGATTCATACACATCAAATATGACTTATGGATCATTTTCCTAAACAAATAAATGTTGTTTTTCGGTATAGTAGAAGCACCTAATTGCTGAATAATAGTAAATGTTTTTTTTTCATAACTGATAGATCCTTTTCATATTGTTAAATATGTGAATATCATGACCAATGAAATTTTCAATCAGATATTGACATAATAGACCCCAAAACCCAGAGAGTAAATTTTGAATGTTAAATTTAAAATTAAGTTAGATTTGATCTGAATAAATTTTTCGTAGTATTAGGATCTTTATTTTATGATGTTGTTGATCATTAAAACCCTTTTTGGATTACCATCAATGAGTAGGTAGGACACAAGTTTATAATAAATCTATATATGATCCACCCATGTACTTTTAATCTTCGAGAAACATAAATGAAAATTCATGTGATGACATGATAGATCTATCATCAAAATTTTCTCTTTCAAGAAAAATCAAGTTTGTTCAAGATTTAAGGAATCTCTCTTTTTCTTCTCATTCTTTAGAGGAAGAAAAAAGGAGGAATCAGATATAGAAATTTGTTGTCCACAATGATTTACAATTTTACATTAACCAAACATAGTATACAAAACAATCTATTTATTGAGTGAGGGTTTAATTTAAAATATTATATAAATACACAAAAAACATAAATAATATAATAATCCTTATAAAACCTTATTAATTATAATAGTAATGACAATAATATTTTACGAAGTGTTATGACTAACTCATTGATAAATATTATTTTCATATCATATCAGACATGACCATGGTTCGCTTGAACTCTTCAGCATTTATTGAATATCAAAATAAATATTTAATAAAATATTATATTCATAAATAAATATTCTATACAAAATCATAAGAATAAAAAATTATTAAATATTCAACAAAAAATAAATATTCTTTTCACATTCTAGATAATAATAATTTATTTAATATTTATGAAATCAATAGAAAATGAATAAAATTATTCCTTGTTGTAGAGAGTAATACTTATTCCAATAAGTAATTAAAATGGAATTTAATTAATATCAATGAAAACAACTAGTGCGTGAAATAGTATAATTATTTCTCATTGACATTAGATAGGATTTCATAAATTTAAAGATTACTATCTATCAACTGGGGAAGTTACCGAAGAGAAAATACTTAATATCAAAACATCAACAACAACATATTTATACATTATATGTAATATAATAAATTTGTAACAATATAACATCATGAAACTTGAACATATATGCGATAAACCAACATTGTTGTTATGTCTTTCTTTTACTATATGAAATAAAATAATAATTTTACAATTTCCATGTAATCTCATGAAATAGATCCATTTCAATAAAAGGTAAGAGACATAATCATCTATAAATATCGAAGGAACAAATCCTTCCTCAACTTATTAGTAATAACATGTCATTAATGATGTGACCAACATAGTAAACTTCACCATTGACTATTATCATCATGTTTTACAATAATAAATGTATGTGTGCGAGTCTTGACTTGCATTAACAAAAATCTTAATGTCTAAGGATGGTTACACACACTCAAGTATAAGAATATCTAATGGCATATAAACACGCATAATTCCTACATACAGATCGGTTGGAATGATCTTCCGTATTGGATATTACCATGTGAGAACATCATTAGAATAAGTCTCATATATTTATGCGTATTTTAACATGGCATCCAACATTTTATAAGTCCCACCAAAGTATTTTGTTTTATCATAAAACAATATTTATAAATATCATCATGTAAATTCAGGGCTATTGTCATAAGACGAAACTCTTATGTCCTAATCAATATGATGAATAGTCTATGACATTATTACATTACATTCATGCATAACAAAAAATATATATAATAATATGTTTTTATTAATATTCAAATCATTAAATATACATGTAATAAAAAATACAATCAATTGGTTATATAACACAAAATCCAAAAATATTGACAATCTGGGTATGTTTTCCCAATTTTCAGTGATTGAAACACATTTGAACTAAAATTTCATTTTATAAAATAAAAGCACTCACTTCGAGTCATACTGGTCACAATGTGTATCATATTGAGATATGGATGATTCTTACACATCAAAAATAACTTTTAAAATATTTTCCTAACGTATCAAAATAATATGAATGTGTTTTATTCATTATGAGCATGTCACACATTTCTTTAAAAAAAATTCATTTTTAAACTAAAAACAAAAATTGCAAGACATATCGGGCAGACCGTGTATCAGATTGAGGTATATAAAATCCTTAATATCAAAAATGATGTGTGGATCTTTGTCTTAATGTATCAAAATAATCTAAATGTGTCTGATCAATTTTTATTATGTGACCTCTGTCTTGAACTAAAATGTAGATTTTAAATAAAAATACACAATTTGAGTCATGCCGATCACACAAAGGGTCAGATTGATGTGTTGTTGATTATTATATGTCTCAAATGATTTTAGGATAATTTTGATAATTTAATAAGACAATATGAGTTTGTTTTATATTTTTAATAAGTGACACATGTCTTTAACAAAAATAATTTAAATTGAAAGAACGCACTCTACGTCATGTTGGACGCACCATGTGTCATATTGATGTGTAACTTACTCCTAGTTGTAGAAAATTGTGTGGGGATCATTTTTTAAAAGTATCAGTACAATAAGAATTTTTTTATCATTATTCAATTAGGGAAACTTATTCTTAACTAAAATGAAATTTTTAAACAAAAACCCAACATTTTGAGTCATATCGGTCACATTGTGTATCATGTTGAGGTGTATCTGAGTTCATTATGTAAAAATGGCTTATAGATCATTGTTCAAAAAGTAATATAATAATAAGAATTTTTCTTGGTTCTGGGTATTTCAGACATCTTTTTAACTGAAATTTAATATTTAAATAAAAGAACATACTTTTAGTCACACTGATTTCAATATTGGGATTCTCTAGGTGGTGTCGTACACTCTCACTTCATGTCACTAAGAGAACCACAATATAAACATCACGACAAGCTTTTAGGACTTAGAGGAGGATTAACTGATCCGTCAATCTAATTCTGAGTCATGATCCCACCTTATAAATAGGATTCACTCTTCATATTGTTCCTAACATTAGAGTTCCAATGATGTCCCATATGTATCAAGAAAATACTTTCCCCCATAGCTCCTAAGATGTCTTTTTATACCATTATATATCTATTGACCATATCTATAAAATCTGTAATACAAGGCACAAAAATCATCGAGAAAATCTCATATTTAATTCTCGATTCAAAGATGTGTTGCTTCAAAGATGAAATGGAAGCAACTATTGGTAGAAATAATACCAAATTCATGAATTTAGCCGCATATTTTGTGCTAGAAATATTTTCCTTGTTCATATTGAAGAACTTTGTAGTTCTTGAAATCTTGAAAATATGAAGATATAATTTTTTTTATTGAATAATTCTTTAAAACCCTCATATGATAGTTCTTTATCTAATTCAGCATGAATCGCTGAATCTCACAATTGGCATACACGATCCTCTAGCATATCTGTCTCCATATTAACTTTCAGCTCATATTGTATTCCACAGAAATAGATGATTCGATTAATCCTATTCATCCACACCTCTTCCTCCACTATTTCAAAATCACCCCAAAATATGGGTAGATTCTACTTCCTCATCTGGATGTGATGATCCACTTTTATGGGTTCATCCCTATTTTATCCTATATCCATTGCATGAAACTCTTGGCCCACACTCTAAACTAGATGTTGGTTCACCTATGGCTTAGGTGCAACCACATTATCAGCAGCTTCCTCCATTTGTCTTCTAAGATTCCTATTCCATTCCATTTTCTATATAAAATGACAAATTCCATAATAATAACTCTCTAGAAACTAAATTCCGAAATATTTAAAATTCTACCACCTCACATATACCATAAAAAGGAATTCCAAAATCAATATTTTCAATTTTGATCCATTTTTTAAAAATGATCCACTTGCTTTTGAAAATAAGACCATTTTTTAAATACCACAACTATACTCTTTTCAAAATCATACATTTGAAACCAATTGTAACATTTTTAGAAAATCATCAATTTTACCCCACACCATAAGAAATTAGGCAAAATTAAATATTCACTCCTATTGGAAGTAGTATTTATAAGTCATTTCATTCTCATCTCATTGGATAACCCCATGATAATGAGATTCAAAATCCTATACGTTTTTTCAAAACATTTGTGTACCCAATTCCCTTGTGACAACAAGCTCATCAAAAAAGTTTATATATGTATTTTATGCTCTAAATTTTATTTAACAACAATCCTAATACTTTATTACATACCATGTGGAGGAATACACTCAACTGAATTTAAACACGAATAATGACAGATGGATGGCCACTAATTAGTCTAGGACGGAAAAAACTGATACAACTTGTAACATCCTTCACATTTTCATTATCTTGAGAAGGTGTTGAAATATTACTTATCGTGAAGTGGAATCCCCAAGATGTCAAAGTTAGGAACTAAATTTCAATGGATTCATGAACTGATGGGGGATTATTTTACCTTTTCAAATAAAACAACTCATCCAAAAATACATAATCAAATACCCACTACATGATGCATTATAGAAATGTATAAAACTAAAGGTAAAACCATTAATATCAAATAAACTACAAATAATACCACAGTGGAAGACAAATAACATCAGAGTTCAAATAAAAAGAAAAAAAACCAAAACTCAAAGACATTGAGGCCTTATTACATGTTTTTTCTCCAACTCCCTACCCTATAATCAGAAAGTACCACTAATTAACTATTGGTATTTACATTTTCAGGTATCGCAAAAGACAATATATGTAAAAGAACAAACATTCCAAAGTAGCTGTGAGTAATAAAACTCAGTAGGCTTCCCCCAAATGAATTCCTTAATCACACCACTAGTATAGAACACATTAGCAAATTTATATAAAACAATTTACATAAATCAATTAAAAGTATTTTATATCAAGTCCATCAATTTTAACACTAAAGAAATTCTCCATACTAAAATAGTTTTCTTAAAACAACACCAAGTTCCATGGAAAAAGTATAAACATGTCATTACGACCATTCAATGAATTTAATTAGCATTACCCATTTCTTTCACATAGCTACAAACACAACCAATCAAGCTGGGTGTTACCATTTATTGTGGAAATTCATGTCCATAACCCATACCCTATGATGGTGTTACTTTATGACCATTATCCAATTCATTACACCCATGATCAACCATTTAATTCAACCACAAGCCAACACAACCTTTGATAATCCAATCTAATAATTTCAATAAAAAACTCACTCTTATTGAAATCAATAACAACAAAGAGTTTTAACAAATCAATCCATTTATTAAATTTTTTAATAACTATTTTAATAATACCAAAAATTTATTGAAAACTAATTTTTACATTAATAATAACAAAACAACTATGATAAAATCTTCATTTTAGTATCATGTTTCACAATTCACATTTTTCCACAACACCCAATGGCACAATTCCATAAAATGTCACCGAAAATGATTTCCATTAATCAATTAATTATAACATTACAGTTAATTTAACACAAAACAAAAAAATTTAAACTAATCCTTTAGATTCAAAATAGAGGAGTTTATATTGAACCCAGCTGCCATGGGATTTATGGAAAAAATGATGAACAACACTAAAATTCCAACAAAATGGAGTTGAATCTCCAAAAACCCACCTTAGATCTCTTCCCAAATAATACAAAAAGAAAAATATAATCATGATTGGAATAGAGAACCTTATATATTTCCAAAATGAGACTAGATCTATGAAACTGGGAGAGGAATGGAATTAGATCTATGAAAATCCTCAAAACCACCATCAACGAAACTTATCACGTGAAAGTGGCCTCAATGCACAATGAAATGCCTCTGGATCACTTCTAAATTTATGGATAAGGGTTATAAATCCCATGGGAGAGAAATATCATGGGTTAAGGATAGTTTGGAGTAAAAATTAGGGGTTCAAGTCTAATCTAAATCAAGATCCACTATCTGTGGATTTTGTTTTTAAACCGTGAATCTTTAGTTGCTGGTTCAGCAAACCATGTGGTAAAAATTAGCCAGTCTATGTCCCATTAGGTATCTCGAATAGTTAGCCCACACAATTAGAAAAAATCGTGCACGAACTATGAAAAATCTCATTTTCCCATTATTCATGTGTTCTCTTAGGAAGTAGAATACATTGGAAAAAAGAGTGCGCCAACCCATGAACCATCCCCTTAGCCTCTTTCTCACTATTCATAGTTTCCTATAAGATTTACATGGTTTTAAAAATTCATATTCAAACCACGAGCCCAAATAAAATCAACCAAAAACATTCCAAAACGTATCTAAAAACTCCCAATATTCTCCCAAACAAATTATATTCTTCAAAATACAAAAATTAAGGATAAATTTCATGAATATGTGGGTGCTACAAGTATTAATGTCATTGAGGTGTAAATCGATAATTTTATATAATCATGGCTTTTGATAAATTTTTCAGACTAAATTAGTGTTTACCTTTTTAACAAATGGTACACCCTTTGAGTTACATTATCCTGACAAATTTATATATATATAGGAAAGTCATTTATTATCCCGTATAACATGTATCTTAATATGAGATATTCATTTTCATAATTATCATATATTGTAACACATGAATACCACTTTAATTTTGAAATATTTTTTAATGGATCCAAATAAACATCAATATAATTACCATGTTTTTTTCTTTATATTAGTAGGGGAAACACAATTTATTTTTTCGTCATTAATAGCCATGGTGGAAAGTTATAATATACCAACATAACTATTCATGCATTGTGAGTGCTAATTTGTAAATTAAAAGGATTGAATATATCAATAGATAATGGAAGATGAATTTTTCTCATATAATTTCTTAATTCAATATACTCCTGATAAATTTTATTCTAAAAAGGAGAGTTTGTTAGGTGAATAAGTTTCCAATATTTATTTCTTGTATTTTATTTCCACATCAATTTTCTTACATCCTCTTTAGTTCCATATAGGAACATAAAACAAGGAATCATTGGAAATTACTATAAAAATTTTAAATTAATTGATTCACATTTCATAAATTGAGAAGAACCAAATATTTCGAATTTTTTATGAGATTCAGGGTCCTTAGGAAATAATGTACAATCTTTTGGATAGTTCTGTATTTTTCAGAGATCATACCCGTTGGACATAGATTTTGTTTTTCATCATATTTTTAGAAATAATGATCATTACCTTCAGGAATCATATATTTAAAGAGATAAAGTGGTTCATTAAAGCTAACATCACTTTATCTCTTTCCAACTTTTATATTGTATAGCTTCAGTAGGGATGATAGAATTTTACATTTAGTACAACAAATATATAATTACATCATTGCACAAATATTTAAATCATTAAATAGTTTTGTATAATCAATAAGTTTATCTTCAACTATCATTTTCGCTTCCTCAATACGATGATCATGATAATTAACCCCAGTAACCATATAATAGATATGGTATTCATCACTATTTACACGTATAATCATACCATATGATCCGTAAAATTCAATGTTATCCCAGTTACTAGCCACATTAATTTTTTCTCATGTTTATTTTTTTTAACATCTATTAATTTCAAGATTGATCAAGTTTTTTTCCGACGCTTCAGAACTAATTAGTATTCATTAAAAACAACGTTAACATGGACAATATATTTGAGAAAGGGTCTATGAAAATTCATTTACAAACATGATGAACTCTTCCACCCCATACTCATACTCTTTGGTAATTCATTTATCATCTATCCATTTACAATTCATATCTATCATTTTCATTCAGTAATATTCATATTGTAACACCCCAACCCCAGAAGCCCAGAGTCGGTGCATTATTACGTATCATTTTCATGATCACAAAAGATCATGTCTCGAAAGACCGATTAGTTTAGTAGACTTGGAAGTATTAGATACATTCATATGGTTTATGTTACATAATAAAATTGAAAACAACAACAAAATTGTTTCCATAGACAACACTGAGATCCCATAGACTATCCCTGTAGGTCAGTCATAATATACTTCTTTGTATCCTGTAAAAAATAAAACATAAAAAGGGGTGAGCTCAGATTCTTAGTAAGGATAACAATATAGTGGAAACTTTCATAAATAAGAATAAACATTTATGGAAATGTATAGAACTAAAACAAAAACCTTTTCAAAATAAAATTCATCATAACATGGAAAATATAAATCAAAATAATTTCCTTTACTTTCTCACATGGATATTCGACTAGTCGAATAATCACATGCATTATCAATAGCCACATTCATAATGATAGAATGCATAATTCTGGACTTTATAACAACACAGTCAAGGACTTATGCCAAGACTACAAATAATATTATTTCAAGGACTTGTACCAGGACACTAGATTGTCTCATAATACCTACCGATGCATCGGATAGTTATGGAGGGCTCCACCCGTCATTTACTAAGTCTAATGCATTCCCTTTATGAAAAAGTTAAAATATAACTAAACAATCATATTAAAACTGGTATACAAAATGTCAATAATTTATCCATAAACCATGAATGGTATAAAAATAACAAATCTACAGTCAAACATATCACAAAACCTTCAATATAATATAGTAGTTTTTTATCATAATAAATCAACTTCAAATAAGTTTAAAATTCTTCAAAGGGTGTTGATATAGATGCAAATGATTTGTAAAACGCTTTGGGAGAAATATCCATTTTTTATAAAAACATTTAAAAGTCACAAAAGTTATATCGGAAGAAATTTAAAGACATTTTTTAATCAAATATTCCCATACCACATTCAAACTTTTTAATGGAATTAATATTTTAAAAACATTCATGTCCATATAAATAAATCCTTAAATCCATTTTGAAAACATAGACATTAATGAGAATGATTTAGAAGAATAAATATTTAAAACATTTAAAATGATGTTTTAGTAAAAGTTCCCTTTAAAATAATCCCTTTTAAACCTATTTTATGAATCATTTACATGGATAATAAATATGTACAATAAGATACTTATGTAAATACATCCTCAGATAATAAAGAGATTGTGAAATTATCCCTTACCTCATTGTAATCGATAGAGTCGTATGAAAAATTGTCAATAACCACCAAATGTATTATAGAATATCATGAATATAAAGATAATCATGATAATATATTTAAAATGGTAGTACACAATACACCACAAGCAATAAATAAGTGGTGAACAATGGAAATCACACGGAATTAAAAGTGACCTAAGAAACCCCTTACCTTGCACTTTCCTTTGCTCGAGGGAAGGATTAACCTCTTGTATAATGACCATAATATATTATTATATTATAACAGAACCATATTAATATTTATTATATCATACATGATTCATTTATGACTTTATACTATCCATTTAATAATGATTTCCATGTTAAATTAACATTTCGGGTAATAAACGCTTTCTTTATCGTACATATTTTAACTTGTTATTCATGATCGTATAATTTAGATCATGATTTAAATACTTCCATAATATAAAAAATGATTTATATATAATATATATTTCAAATATAAATATGTATAATAGAATAATATATTAAATGGAAAAACCATTTATGGAGACGGCATGCTGTACATACGCATGAATGTTGTTTCTGTTTTCATATCTTATTGAATAGATGTAAGTGAATGAGATATATGTAAGTACATAAATACACACACATATATATATACATTATAATTATTATTTCATATATTAGATAATTTTTAAAAATATATATTTTTATAATCATCAACAAATAGTGAACATGGAAATGAATCTCATCACATCGTGGAGACGGTAATTTGTAGGTACGCACAAGCGAAAATATCATTATATTGAATATGAAATATTATTAAATTGGATGTTATATATTATATAAATAATCATTAACTTATGTTTTTTATTATTTACATCAGTTATACTTATTATTATACCCATCCAAATAATGAAGTGTTTGAATAACAAACTACACCACGACGTGGAGACGGTAAGACGTACGTAAACATGTATGGTGACATGCCATTAAAAGGATGGATATAACAATGAATATTGTTGTAACATATTTATAAAAACATCACAGTACATATAATATACTAGAGATATTAATTTAGAATGGAAACTACAAATAAAGAGAAAGTGGAAGATGAAAGTAACTTGAAAGAGGTGATGAAATATTTTCCTCTTCTTCAGGTTTGTCCTTTTGATTTGATAAAAAGGACTCCATAGGTTGGCTTTCTGACTAAAAGAAGGAATTTAGGATGAATTTAGGACAGTATAGAGGGTATTTGGTCCAGGTTCTTCTAAGTCAAAAGGCTTTGACGTTGTGACTTTGAGGGAAGGGGGAGTGCCCTTTTATAAAAGGGTTGAGGGGACCTTAGGAAAAGCTAGAAATATTATTTTATAATAAAATAATTTTCACTTTATAATGGCTCAAAAAATATTATATAAAGGATAAGGTTATTATGTGTCAACAAACACTCAACAAATACGTTTTAGATAGGTTTGGGTCACTATATTAACTTTATCATTTAGATTTAACTCTTAGTTAAATATAGTTTGACATTTACTATGTCTCTTGGTATTTTTATATGATATTGTTAATAAACATACTATATACTTCCAAAAGAACCCCAAATGGTTCATTAATGATACATCTATCATTATATAAGCCTTCTGTCTGAAACACATATTTTTAGGAATAGGATATTAATTAATATTATAATATTTGTTTTAAGAACTCTTTAATGTCAATTTTGACACTATTTGGTATTTTGTTTTTTCTAATTTCATAACAACATTATTACTTCAAAAAAATTAATCCTACCAACCCTAACATTTCATATTAATCTAGAAAATTAGTTTAATTCATAAAAAGTATCAAATTAAATTTATTTGGATATTTATAATATCAATTATTTTAATATTTCATTAATTAGGAAATTACTACATCATCATTGTGTCATAAATACATTTAATTAATTAATGTATAAAAATAAAAAAAATACGATTAAGTAGGAATTTTTTTTAGCATTCTAATTAATATTTATAGTCTACTTTATCTTATTTTTAACCCTATATTAAAAATGGTTTAGTTATTAAACTTTGAATATAACACTTTTAACTCTTCATTGAATTAAATTATAATAAATGTAGTAATCTAAACCACGTGAACCTAAAGAATCTTATTTTATTCCTAACATTTTTTTGGCTGAATTAAACTTATAAAATATAATTAAGAAATGTGTTAGGGTAATAATAATATCACTTTTACCCCTAATTACCCTATTTGCTTTTAACCGTGGAAAATAAAAGTAAAAAGTTACTAATCACCAACAGTTATTTTCATCTTCTTGAACCACATTTTACTTACCGATATCAATGGTGTCTCTCATATTTTTGAAATTCAAATCAAACAAGCGGTAGGATTATGTTTTTTGTAAATTTTCAAATGCTCATAAGAGGTGGGTAAAAGATGGTTAAAAGTTCAATAAAATTTTTATATATCTAAAATTGTTATAAACTGAATCCAATGAATTAAATTTAACATATATAAGTATTATGTATCTATTTAGACCTTAAATAAACTTAAATAAAATAAATAATTATTTAAATAAAAAGTCGGTTTTTGACAATAACTCAGTGTTTTTCACTATTCATAAAAAATTGAATGTTTTCAGAAAAATACCAAAAATTCACCCTAAGATAATTTTGATATTCCGAATTCCAAAAATGATTATATTTTAGAAATTTAAAAAATATAAGTTGCATTAATTAATTTAAAATTAATTCCCTTTGTCAAAACCAAAAAGTGTATTATTAAGAAATAATAACTATCAAAAGATTGACCCTTGTTTATGTCTAATTTCAAAGTGAAATTTACTTACAATAACCAACATTAGATTAAATGGTAAAACTATAAATTAATTATACCACCAAACCAATAACATTAATAATTCAATGCTATAAATTATATTGATTAAAAAAGTTATTTTCAGTTAAAATATAGTAATTTTCACTATTCATCCAAATATGAAAATTATTAGAAAAACTCAAAAAATTTAATGAAACTAAATTCTTATTTCCTGATTCTAGAAAAAAAGTTTATTTTGTCTAATTGAATATATAAAATTTTGAAATATTGGATTTAAAAAGGGTTCTCTATTAAACAGTGGTAAAATTGAATTTTTTTTAAAATACTTCTTTTATCTGAAAAAATGAATTTGTTCTTACATTATGTCTAATAAACTCATTATATGGATTCTAAAATATAAGGTTTATATAAAGTTTTAACTTCAGTTAATACTATTCGTAACTGCTTTTGAACGGCTAGTTTGGTAAGTCGTGGTGAGCTTGATCTCAGTGTTGCATGTACTGCAAGTTATTGAATTACTTTGAAGAAATAACGTACTATGAAATCATTGGGTGTTAAATTATTCTCTACATCAATAAATTGAGACCTCACAATTTGAAATTGTTCTTCGAATATAAATGGTAAAAAATTGAAAATAACATTGTGGGAAAACCCACATCGAAAAATGGGTTAATAAAATTTAGTCTTAATAAGTGCAAAAGGGGAATGAAAATGTCACCACCAAATTAAGATCTCGATTAGGAGAACATTTTTGGAAATTAGAGACACGTAATTGGAGTAAAAACATAAATATTAATAGGGAGTGATTGAGGTCATCAGTCACAAACAATTGTAGAATTGAGGGCCTTAAGGACATCAATCTATGATGATTTAAAATTTCATTGGTTCAACAAAACGTAAGGTATTAGGATAACACATTTTTTGTTTTAAGATCCCTTAGCTAAAGTTTCATAATTAATTTCTTTATAGAATAATAGAAGAAAAAAAATATACTTGATATGTAGAGTTCCATCCTTTAACTAATTTCTACAATAAAATCATCTTTCACTCTAAAATGTAATAGAACATAAAAAAATATTATATTTATCTTATTTATATTGGGTTCCAACAAATGAATTTAAAATTAATCTACCAGACCTTTTAAAAAACCATTATTCAATCTAGTATATTACGTGGGCCAGTGGTAGGTGATACACCCTTGTCGCCCTCCGGTTGCGGGTTCATGTCTCGTGGCCTTACCGGACGCAACGGGTTACCGCCCGAACTCCGGGTTTTCCTTTTTATGGAAATCCAAAAATAATCTCAAACTAAAATTATCCAAAATACTTCTTTCCAAACTCACAGTTTAAAATTTATATGGAAGGTAAACACAATGAAGATCCTTTTTTTCAAGTAATAACATGTGAACACCGTCGGCATGTATTTTTTTATAACACTGCCACATCATGAATTACAATAAAAAATTATTGATTACATTCATGATCCCTTATTCCTTATAGAATACTATATATACTCCTTCAATCCAAAAATGTTTTAAACACCAATAGTGATTGAATATACATATCATTAATCAATTTCATGGTAGTCAAGAATATCCAATATAATTTATCCAAATCAATCATTTATTTTTCCAAAAATCACTACCTCGGTATCAGAACCATACTAAGGATTATTTTTCTTTCAACCATATATTTTCCAAATTTGTAACCTGTTATTTAGTCACTTTTCTTGGTTCCACACAATCTCAAGTCCTTAATGAAATAGTATTATAGTACAAACCTTTTATACTTTATAATTCTTAAAACATGTGCATCATTAATACAATACACAAATGACACAATAATTTAATAATAAGGTAATAAATCCAATCATTCCATTTCATCTTTGGTAAAATCATAACTTTATTATTATCCAATAGAAGCATTTGGGGTATACTATGATGATTTGGACATTGATTCGTGTAGTGTCCCAACTCCTTTCGATGAAGCATTGTAAATTTATAACTTTTTCTTACCATTTCAATCACATACATGGTGTCCTTTTTCTCCACACTTATAAAAAAAGCTCATTCCCTTCAACCATTTATCAAGGTGATTATTTCCACAGTAAACACATATGGGAAAATACTTCATTTCCCTCTCCCCTTTATCCATCTTTCCCTCTTCCATCCTTTTCTTCTATTTCTTCCCTTAAATGCCATATGACTCACAAAATTCATTACTTATATTATTGACACATGATACTATCTCTTCATATGTTGATAATAGATGAGATAATATTTCCCTTCTAAATGTTGGCATAATACCATGAAAGATATGATCCTTCATACTCTTCAGATCATACGTATTTCTAGACTTTACATTATTTCTACTCGGAACCATTTCAATACAATGGAATACACTATGTCAGTTTATGAATTGTAATGAATAATTCCAAATATGTAAAATACCTAGTGTAAATTGACCAGTTTTTTGATATAATCCATAATCATAAAAATGTTTTCTTTGAGGAAGTATATACTCATAAACCCTTCATAATGGTTTGTAAAGAAAATGATAATTATCCTAAGCATATCCCCTGGGAGTGTCGTAACAAAGAGTGCAGCAAGGCCCATTATCATGCACCAATTCCCATTCAAGTATAGATCAAAGCGGTGTTTTTAGGTTTTACCCTTAGGTACATATATACTAGAGCTGCCCCTACCTGGTCATATCCAGATGGGGATGTATTGCTTGGAAAACTCAGAAAATCTCTACTATACCAAAATTCTAGGAAGTTATTATATACTAATCCTAAACGTCTATCTTAGGGCTATGTGCTATTATAAGAGTTAATCTAAATCCAGTTTCCATGGTTTGTACTAAACATCCTCTGATACCAATTGTAACGCCCCGACCCCAGAATCCTAGAGTTAGTGCATTATTATGTATCATTATCATGATCACAAAAGATCATGTCTTGAAAGACAGATTACTTTAGTAGCCTTGGAAGTACTATATACATTCATAATGTATACAGTACATAATATAAAGGAAAACTAAAACAACAGTGAATCCATAGACAACACTGAGATCCCATAGACTATCCCTTCAGGTCAGTCATAATATAATTCTTCACATCCTTGGAAAAATAAAACATAGAAAGGGTTGAGCTCGGATGCTCAGTAAGGATAACAATATTGCGTAAACATTCATAAATAAGTATAAAAATTCATGGTAATGTATTGAACTAAAACAAAAGAAATTTCAACATAAAATTCATCATAATATGGAAAATATAAATCAAAATACTTATATTAACATACACACATGGATATTCTACTAGTCGAATAATCACTTTCAATATCAATAGCCAATTTCATAATGATGGAATACCTAATGCCAGACATTCATAACCACATAGTCAAGGCCTTGTGCCAAAACTAAAAATAAGATTTTTTCAATTCCTTGTGCCAAGACACTAGTTTGTCTCATGAGACCTATCGATGCATCGAGGAGCTATAGAGGGCTCCACCCATCACATACTACGTCCAATCCATTCCACATATGATAATGTTTAAACATAACATAAACATTCGTATTAAAACTTCCATACGAATTGTCAGTATTTTATCCATAAACCATGAATGGTATAAAATAACACATCCACATTCATACATATCACAAATATTTCAATACAATATTTATGTTTTGTATCATAATAAATCAACTTCAAATAAGTTTAAAATCCATCAAAGGATGTTGATATAGATGAAAATGATTTGTAAAACTCTTTGAGAGAAATATCCATTTTTCATAAAAACATTTAAAAGTCACCCCATTTATAAAGGAAGACATTTAAAGAAATTTTTTAATAAAATTTTCTCATACAACTTTGATACTTTTGGGAGGAATTAACAATTTAAAAACATTCAAGTCCATATAAATAAATCCTTAAAACACATTTTGAAAACATGGAAATTAATGAGAATGATTTATAAGAATATATATTTAAAACATTTAAAATGATGTTTTAGAAAAAATTAACATAAAAATAATTCCTTTTAAAACTCATTTATGAAACATGTACATGGATAATAAATATGTCCATGAAGATACTTACGTAAAGACAACCTTAGATAATAATGAAATTGTGAAATTAACCCTTACCTCGTTGTAATCAATCGAGTCGTATGAAGAATATTCAAAAACCACCAAATAAATCACAGAATATCATGAATATAAAAAGAATCATGATAATATATATCAAATGGAGGTACACAATACACCACAAGAAATAAATAAGCGGTGAAAAATGGAAATCTCACGGAATTAAAAGTGAGGAAAGAAACCCATTACCATGCACTTTTTATTGGTCGAGGGTATGTTTAACCTCTTGTATAATGACCATTGTATGTTATTAGATTATAAAAAAACCATATTAATATTTATTAGATCATGAATGAATCATTAATGACATTATATAACCCATTTAATAATGATTTCTATGTTAAATTAACATTTCGGTTAATAATCTATTTTTTTATTGTATGTATATTATCTTGTTATTATTTATCTTATAATTTAAGTCATGATTTAAATAAATCCATAATATAAAACATGATTTATATATAATATATATTTATAATATAATTATGTATAATAGATATATATAAGAAATAGAAAACACCATTTATGGAGACAGAAGACCGTACATATTAATAAACATTGTTTCTATTTTCATATCGTATTGAAAAGAAGTAAGTGAATTATATATGTAAGTAAATATATATATATATATATATATATCTAGTAGAATTATTATTTCATATATTACTTACATATTAATTTTTTTTAATCATCGTTGAATGGTGAACGTGAAAATGAATCTCATCGCATCATGGAGACAGTAATCTGTACGTACGCTCCAGAAAAAAATGTCATTATATTGATGATGAAATAGTATGAAATAGGAAGGTATATCATATATAAATAATCGTAAACTTGTTATGATTATTATTTACATCATTTATACACATTATTATTCCCATCCAAATAATGAAGTGTTTGAATAACAAACCACACCACGACGTGGAGATGGTAAGCCGTACGTATGCACATATGGTGACATGTCATTCAAAAGGATGGATATAATAATGTGTATCGTACCCAACCCAGAAGCCACTAAACCAGTTCTTGGAGCTGTTTGGTTACATGACCTTAAGTGTGCCTCCCCGTACGCCAAAGGATGCCGACTAGCATCGAAGGTCTATAGGGTCAATTGGGGAGACTATACCCCCTTTTTATCAGAGTAAGCCACAGCAGAAATAAACCAAATAGAGGAAAAAATAACCATTAAAAAAGGAAAATGTATATCAAACATTTCCAAAAATAAATATGTTATGTCATACTATAAGTTCAAGAGTGAACAAAAACCCAAAATAGGGCCAACAACCACAATCACCATAATGGTCCCGACTCCAAGTCTGGATCCTCCACCAAGTGATACCCATGTCCACTCAACTATATAGCAAGGATTGTATCCCTTATCTTGACCTGCAAACATGAAGTCTGCTCAGGTACCCAATGGTGGCCCGAGAAGTGTGTGAGTACAAATCAGTAGGCCGCCACCAATAGTGTCTACAAAATATCCTGTATAAACAGGTAGTTTATGCAAAAGGATAATGAATGGTAATTTCCAATTAATTAATTTAGGTTCCATTATCCAATTTTTGAGCCAAATCTTTTGCCACTTCCATTACCATTCATTACACACCAAATATCATCACTCACTATCTCATCACGTTTCCATGGATTAATCACATAAATTATGTTACATGGGTCTAAGGCCAACAATCACATGCAAGAGGGTGAACACATCCTTATCCTATATCAGTAGGACTAAACCCTTCATAACAACCATATCCTCACCTTGAATCCTCAGTTCGGGTGGATGCAACTGTTAGGAGAATAGAGTCTCAGTCCCCTTTCCTAACGCATGCATTTAGGGTGGAGTTTGGAACCTTAGTCTTAGCTTAACCTGTGGGCGTAGATCCTCAAGTCATACCCTGCTCTACGAAGCCATGTGCACATTCTTATATATATAAGTAACCATCCACCATCAAAACCATTTCCCTTCAGCAAAAAGTATTCACAAAACTCCACATGGGAATCCACATCATGCCTTAACACATTAACACATTACCATTTCACATAATTTAACCAATCACCCAATTCCCATGTGTTATGCCTAACACACTAAGCATTTATCACTAGACCAATATCATATCCATTATGTTCTTTAATTAGTTTACACATTAACCCACTAAACTCATTCATCACATCCATGATTCAACCATTCATGCCAACATGTTTATCAAGTGCTCTACAATTCACTACAACAAGGTCACTTGTTTAATAACAATCCCTAAACCCAAGAAAAGCCGGTACATCCTAGGGATGGCCCTAAATTAGGTCAAGTCCATACCAACACATCCCATGGGGATCGTGAGGGTTCCCATTAGCCATTTTAAATATAATTATTACCAATGATGCCAAGGGTATTCAAAACATAACCAAGGGGAACAAAGAACACAACTAAACATAAGCATATACCCAAATAATAATGGGATATAGCTTGTAGACAACCTACCTCAAAAACGAGGTTGAACGCACTCTCAATCGAGTCCTTATACCACGATCCAACCAACCATTGGAGATTCAACCTAAAACTCGCTCAAAAGATAGGGTTTTAGAGCTTCAGAATAAGGTGGAGAGAAGATACAAACCCTAAACCATAAAGAAAAGCAAGGATGGGATTAGCCTTACCTGGAGCTTCGATCCACAACCAACTGTGCTCTAAATGGACAAGAATCAAAGGATAACCACCCTTGGGAATCTTGGTTTGGCCAAGTTCATCACTAGGGTTGAGAGGGGATGAATGGAGGAAAATCCAGAGTTGGGGTTTAAAATCCCGGAGTGGAAAACAAGTAATTTTTCCCAACATTAAGAGGCCACACAGTTTTGTCTTCATGGTTTGACAATCCCTACACAAATCATGCACATGCTTCTGTCTGGAGGAAGAGGTTTGCACGGTTTACCGGTGTAGGCCGCATAGTTTTCCTTGGCCGTGGGCAGGCCATGCGCCCAGACTTGTCTTGCCCAGTTTTCCTTTCTTTCGTTCCTCGAACCCCTGAAACACCTACAAGACCTATCATAATCTCAGAAGACATTCCTTGATGCCCGAAACAAGGGATTCAACAAAAAAAATAATGAAATCATACCCTCCTAACAATCAGGATCTTACACCCTCCACACCTTATAAGGATCATTCTCGAGCCGAGCATCCAAGACTTATTGATCCACCGAAGAGAAGAGTTCGGGCCACTAAGCCCGCATATCGGATTCCCACTCCCATGTTTCTTCCTGAAAATTTCCATGCTACCATAGTACTCGCACTAATGGCACAACATTGCCTCACCAGACATTTTCACTACGGTCTACCACACAAACCAGATTCTCCTAAAAGGACGCATCGACCTCAAGCTCCACATCCTCCACGTCAACCACATGAGATGGGTCAGGGTGATACCATCGAAGCTGTGACACATGAAACACATCATGCATCCCACCATATTGATGTGAAGGAGCCAATAGGTAAGCCACTCATCTGATCCTCTCCACAATCCCAAAAGGTCCCATACACCTGGGTGCGAACTCACCCTGCTTTCATATCCGATGGTGACCCAGCCTTGGAGACACCCGAAGGAACACATTATCACCGATCACAAACTCCAGAGGTCTACACCACCAATATGCATATGGCTTCATCCTACTCCGAGACGTTGACATCCCCTTCCTGATCAACTTAACTCTCTCTGAAGTCTCCTGCACGAGACTTGGCCCCAACAACATAGATTCACCAGCCTCTAGCCACCACTATGGAGATCTACATGGTCTCCCGTATAGTACTTCAAACGGTTCCATCGGAATCGTAGTCTGAAAACTTTTGTTGTAGGGAAACTCAACTAACGATAGGTGCCTCTCCCGAGAACCCCCAAAGTCCAAGACACAAGCTCTTAACATGTCTTCCAACACTTGGATTGTACGCTCCGACTGCCTATCTGTCTGTGGGTGGAAAGTCGTACTCAAAAACACCTGCGTACCAAGAACCTTTTGAAACCCTTTCCAGAAACACGATGTGAAACATGGATCTTGGTCTGAAACCATGGTCAGAGGAACACCATGCAACCACACTATTTCTCAAATATACAGCTCTCCCAACTGGTCGACTGTAAACATCTTTTGAATCGGTATGAAATGAGCCACCTTCGTTAATCGAGCCACAACCACCCAGATTGCATCATTCTTTCGTGAAATCCTCAGAATACCCATGAAAAAATACATTATTACATCATCTCACTTCAATTCCAGAATGGGAAATGGATGAAAAAAACCACCTGGGTGTTGACACTCGGCCTTCATCGGCTAACAAGTAAGGCACCGTGCCATAAAGCCTACAACTTCCTTCTTCATTCTAGATGACCAAAACTTCCATCAGATATCACGGTACATCTTGGTCAAAACAGGATGCACTTCCCACTTGGATGCATAGAACTCACGCATCAACTCTTACCGCACAAACTTTGGCACAACCACACGATCACAAACACCAACAACACCATCCACGTCGATGGCCCAACTAGAAGGTAGCTACCCACCTTTATGCTTTCCCTTCATGAACAAACACTCTGGATCATCCAGATGACCTCCCTTAACTAGATGCATAAGCGTCTACTCCATCGTTAAGGAAGAAAGAGTGACCTGACCACTCTCCTCTTGCACCCCCAGGTGCATCTCTGCAAAAAAGTACATCACCTTCCACTCGGTGCTGGACTTCTGAACCACCTGATTCTGAACCTTCCTGCTCATATCATCAGCAACATTTTTTCCCTTTCCTGGCCTGTACAACAACTCAAAGTCAAAAGACTGGATATATTCAACCCATCTTCGCTGCTGAGGATTTAGGTCTTTCTATGAGAAGATTTATTTTAAACTCTTATGGTTGGTAAACATAATAAATCGTTCTCCCAACATATAGTGCCTCCAGCACTTCAAGGCATACACCACTCCAGCCAACTCAAGGTCATGAGTGGGATAGTTCCGCTCATTGGGTTTCAACTACCTCGACCCAAAATCCACAACCCACTCATCCTGCATCAACACACCACCAAGTCTGACTCCAGACGCATCACAAAACATGACATACCTTTTACCCGGCTCAGGTAAGATCAAGATAGGTGTGGTCGTCAACCTCTTCTTCAACTCTTAGAAGGCATTCTCACAAGCCTCAGACCACTCGAACCTGATTCCTTTCTCAGTAAAGATCAAGAGTGGTGTTCCCAAGTGACATAAATCCTAAATGAACCTTCGATAATACCCGGACAAACCCAGAAAACTCCGAACATCAGAAAAAATATTGGGCTACCCCCAAGATACAACTACCTGCACTTTCTCTGGATCCATAGACACACCTACCTCTAAGAATATGTGACCCCGAAAATGCACCTCACCTATCCATAACTGACACTTTGATAGCTTCGCGTATAACTGATGCTCTCTTAGCATACCCAAGACGATGTCAAGATGTTGGGCATGATCGTCTTGAGTTTTCGAGTACACTAAGATATCGTCAACAAATACAACAACAAACCGATCTAGATAGGGATGAAATATCTAGTTCATCAAATCCATAAACACTGGTGGTGTATTGGTCAGGCTGAAAGGCATTACCACAAACTCAAACAACCTGTACCGATTGCAGAATGTTGTCTGCGGTACGTTAGAAGACATCACCCTCATCTAGTGATAACCTGACATCGGATAAATCTTAGAACACACTGATTCACCCCTCAAATGATCGAAGAGGTCATCAATTCTAGGAAGAGGGTACTGATTCTTCACTATCATATGGTTCAACATTCGATAGTCAACACAGAGCCTCAACGACCCATCGGTCTTCTTTCCAAAAAACACAAGAGATCCCCAAGAAGATGCACTATAACGAAAAAACACCTTACGCTCTAACTCCACAAGTTGATCCTTTAGTTCATGGAATTTTTTCAGTTCCATTCGGTGTGGCGGAATATAAACTGGCTACGCTATCGGAATCAACTCGATTGTGAACTCAACATCCCTTTCAGGGGTAACCCCAAGAAATCTTCAAGAAACGCGTCCTGAAAACTATCCACCATAAGAGGAAAATTATATTTTTCCCCTCCCTCATCATCATCAAGAATGAGACATTCCAATTGAGCTTTGGGTCCACTCATCTGTTGACAAAACGGCCTCGCGCGCCCTGCTTGAATATCCGATTCACCACGGTGGACATAAGAGTCACCATCAAGCGAGCTGAATGATACTCTATGATGACAACAGTCTACGTTTTCCTGATACAACAAAAACCAATCCATTACCACGATTAGGTGAATCCCAGACATCTCGAGAACGAACAAGTCCCACAGACAACAATACCCACCAACTTCCAAGGCGCATCCCTTGCACTGCTTGATATCCTCAACCTGAACTCCCAACGGAGTGTCAATTGACATAACTTTACACACCCACTCCATAGGTAAACCCAGTGATACCACAAGTTGAGCAGAAATAAAAGAGTGTGTGGCACATGTTTCAAACAAAGCACTAGGAAATGTAGAAGATACAAGGATCGTACCACAAATAGCTGACTGTCAGGCTTCGCCATCACTAGGCGCAAATTGAACTGCCTGATGCTGACATGCCCCTCTACCCTAGGCTCCTGCCTAATTACCCTATGCTACAATGCCCTGCTGTCATGAGTGATCTTTCCTTGGAGTCCCACGTCCGCCGCCCTTGACAGTATGGCCCATGGAGCTCCAACCGCTAGATTGGTAAGGGGAAACAGATCCCCTTCCCGTATCTAGTACCTTTCTTCATCCATCATACTCTCCCACATACTGAGGTTTCCTCCAGAACTTCTACACATATCCCATCATGCCGCACGAACGACACTCAACTCGAGGTCGAGGACACTGACCATGCATATTCCCCGACCTACTGCACTGAAAGCAGAACACCTAATTTCCACTATGAGAGGTTGTCCCTCTCTTATAGACACTTTGCACAATTTTTCTATGATGTGACCTCTCATGGCGTCGCTTCCGACCCCTGGTAGCTGCACTAGTCGTCTGCCCCACTAGCACTACAAGCCCACTACCCAAATCTCCCTTCAGGTTTCCTTCTTAGATCAGTGCCTGATCTACTACCTCTACGAACCTCTTGAAGCAGAATATGTTTACTTGAGACCTCATCTCATTTCTCAGACCATCCTAGAAACGATTTTCCACAGCTACCTCATCCCCTTCTAACAATTGGACAATGTTTCTCATGTCAGTGAAGTGACTAGCATAGTCCATCACAGATATCGATCCATGAGTAAGGCTCATAAAATTTGCCGCCCTCTCCTACCTCAAAGTCTTTGTATAAAAATTCTTCAGAATCTTTTCCTGAAAATCCTTCCACAACATTCCCACAGCCTGGTCGATTTGATCCTGAATGTCCCACCAACACCTATCCTGGCCCAGCAACATATAAGCAGCAAGCTTCAACCTCTTTTTGATAGGGGTCTCTAGATGATCCAGTGTCATCTGGATAGACTATATCCAGAACTCTGCTACCTCTAGTCCACCCTCTCCGGTGAAGGTGAGAGGGTGATGTAGCTAGAACTCCCTAGTCAGCTCAATCATACTCGATGTAACCCGCCCTGGATCCTGATACATCATCTTCATAAGGTGAGTCATGTTATCCCGGAACTGGTCTTATCTACCTTCATGAATCCCCACATTTTCTTGATCCTCTTCTTGAGGAGTGTTCTGAGCAACATCATTTTGTTTCCCAACTGGTAACCGACGTCACGGTGGAATTTCTCTATAATTCCAAGCACGAGATTTTGAATGTGTACCAAAAAAACCTTCATGAATCCATCACAAAGGAATCTTTACTAGCCACAACAACCCACGTTTCATACACTAACCCCACAACATTTTCCAATTTGTTTCAAACCCTATTATTTCATTAAACATCAATTACCCACTTTTTTTGGTTAATTCTTATCATTATTTCTTGGTTTCATGAAATGCGCGATGCACCCTACTTTTTTTCTTTACACAGCCACCCTGTGTGTGTGCCTTACACAATGCATGCCACCTGTCTCCCTATGTGCCTAAAATGCTGCATGAATTCAAATCCTCATGTCGTTAAGGCCACGAGTGAAATATCATAAAAAAATCACATCGAACCACATGTGCATCTACCAATAGTGAAATATCATCAACTGTAACAACACACAACCAAGAACAATAATTCCCACCCAGGGTGTCTTGGGTTTTCCATCATAAATTGGTTAGATACTCCCAAGAACGAGCTCATTAACAAGGCCCAAAACTTATTAACCCTTGTCTACCAATCCCAAATAACAAGACCTTAGAGAAGGAAAAGAAAGACCTCCTTTGGTACCACATTTTAACGTCCCCGACCCGGAAGCCACTAAATCGGTGCTCCATGTTGGGTGGTTACATGACCTTAAGAGAGCCTCCTTTTATGCCAGAGGCTGCTGGCTAGGATTGGGGGTCTGTAGGGTCAAGTGGGGAGACTATAACGCCTTTTTATTAGAGTCAGGCACAATAGAAATAAACCAAATAGCGGAAAAAATAGTCAGTAAAAAAAGAACATGTATATAATCCATTTCCAACAATAAATATGTCATGTCATACTACAAGTGAAAGAGTGAACAAAAACCAAAAATAGGGACAATGACCACAATACCCAAAATAGTCCCGAATCCATGTCTGGATCCTCCACCAAGTGCTACCAATGTCCACTCTACTAACTAACAAGGATCCTTGCCCTTCTCCTGACCTAAAAACATGATGTCTGCTTGGGTACCCAATGGCGGCCTGAGCAGGGTGTGATTGTAACTAAGTATGCCACCACCAACGGTGTCTACAAAATATCTAGTATAAACAGGTAGTGCATGAAAAAGGAGAATGAATGATAATTTCCAATTAATTAATTTAGGTTCCATTAGCCAATTTTTTCACCAAATCCATTGCCACATCTATTACCATTCATTACACACCAAATATCATCACTCAACATCTCATCACATTTCAAAATATTAATCACATAAATTATGTTAAATTGGTCATAGTCAAACAATCACATTCAAGAGGGTGAACACATCGTTATCCCATCCCACTAGGCCTGACCCCCTCATAGCAACCATATCCTCACCTCGAAGCCTCAGTCTGGGTGGATGCAACCATTAGGAGAATAGAGCCTCAGTCCCCTTTCCTAACCCCTGCCTTTAGAGTGGAGTTTGGAACCTCAGCCATAGCTCAACCCGTGGGCATATATCCTCAAGTAATACCTCACTCTACGAAGCCATGTGCACAAGCTTATATATATATAAGTAACCATCAACCATCCAAACCATTTCCCTTCAGCAAACACTATTCACAACACCCAACATGGGAATCCACATCATGCCTTAACCCATTAACACATTACCATTTCACATCATTTAACCAATCACCCAATTCCCATGTGTTATGCGTGACTCACTAAGCATTTAGCACTAAACCCATAAACTATCCATTATGGTCTTTAATAATTTTACACATTAACCCATTTAACCCATTCATCATTTCCATGATTCTACCATTTAAGCCAAAATGTTTATCAAGGGCTCTACAATTCACTACAACAAGTTCACTTGTTTAATAACAATACCTAAACCAGGGTAAAGCCTCCACATCCCATGGATGGCCCTAAATTTGGTCAAGTCCATCCCAACACATTTCACGGGGATCGTGAGGGTTCCCATTATCCATTTTAAACATCATTATTACCAAACATGCCAAGGTTATTCAAAACATAACCAAGGGGAACCAAGAACACAATTAAACATGTGCAAATACCCAAATAACCATGGGATATAGCTTGTAGACCACCTACCTCGAAACCGTGGTTGAACGCACTCTCAATCGAGTCCTTAGACCCTGATCTGTCCAACCTTTGGAGATTTAACCTAAAACTCACCCAAAAAATAGGGTTTTAGAGCTTCGGAACAATATGCAGAGAATATACAAACCCTAAAAAAAAGAGAAGCATGGATGGGATTAACCTTACCCATAGCTTCGATCTTCAACCAACGATGCTCTAAATGTCAACGAATCGAAGGAGAACCACCCTTGGAATGCTTGGGTCGGCCAAGTTCGTCACTCGGTTTGAGAGGGTATGAATGGAGGAAAATCCTGAGTTTTGGTTTAAAATCCCGGAGTGGAAAACATGTAATTTTTCCCAACTTTAAGAGGCCGCACATTTTGTCCACACGGTTGGACAACCAGTGTCCATGCTACTGTCCGGAGGAAGAGGGTTGCACGGTTTACATGGACAGGCCGCACAGTTTTCCCCGGCCTTGCGCAGGCTATGCGACCAAGCTTTCCTTACATAGTTTACCTTTCCTTTTATGCCCTAAACCCCCGAAACACCCCCAAGACCTCTCATACTTTCTGAAGATATCCCTTGAATCCTGAAAAAATGGATTCAACCAAAACATAACAAAAAAATACACTTCTAAAAACCGGGATCTCACATAATGAATATGGTTGTAAAATATTTATAATAACATAACAGTATATAGAAGATATTGGAGTTATTATTTTAGAAATAAAACAACAAGGAAAGAGGAAGTGGAAGAAGAAAGAAACTTGAATGAGGTGATTTAATATTTACCTATTCTTTGGGTACATCATTTTGATTTGATCAAAAGGGCTCCATAGATTGTATTTTTGACTAAAGAAAGGCCTCTAGGATACAGATAGGACAGTTGAGAGGACATTTGGGATGTGTTTGGCTGAGACAAAGGATATTATTGTTTGAACTTGAGGGAAGGGTGAGTTCCCTTTTATAAGAGGGGTGAGGGGCACCTTAGGAAAAGCTAGAAATATTATTTTATAATAAAATAATTTTCAGTTTCTAATGGCTCCAAAATGAATCATTTAAAGGATAAGGGGGGGTGGTTCGAAAACCACTCAACTAATAGGTTTTACACAAGTTTGGGTCACTATATCAACTTTATATTTTATATTTAACTCTTAGTTAAATATTTTTTCATTTACCATGTCTCATTGTATTATTGTATTATGTGGTTAATAAACATACTATATACTTCCAAAATAACCCCAAGTGGTTCATTAGTGATACTCCTACAATTATATAAGTATTTTGGTCGAAACTTTGATTTTTTGGAATAAAATATGAATTAATAATATAATAGTTGTTTTAAAAACTCATTTCTGTCATTTTTGACACTATTTGGTATTTTGTTTTTGCTAAATTTATATAAACATTATTATTTCGAAACAAATTAATCAAACCAACCCTAACATGTCATAATAACCTATAATGTCATTATAATTCCTAAAAAGTATCAAATTACATTTATTTGGATATTTATAATATCAATTACTTTAATATTTTCTTAATTAGGTAATTACTGCACAATCATTGTGTCGTAAATAAATTTAATTATTTAATGTTTAAAAATATAAAGAAAATACAATTATGTAGAAAATATTTTTATATTTCTAATGAATATTTATATTAGAATTTATAATATTTTTAAACCTATATTAAAAATGGATTAGTTATTAAACATTGAATTTAACACTTTAAACTCTTCTTTGAATTAAATAATAATAAATGTCCTAATCTAATCCATGTGGACCTAAAGAATAGTATTTTATTCCTATGGTTGTTTTTGATCAAATTAAACTTATCCAATAGAATTATTACTTGTGCTATGGTAATAATAATATCACTTTTACCCTTAATTACCCTATTTACTTTTAACCGTGGTAAATAAAAGTAAAAAGTTACTATTCGCTAAAAATTATTTTAATCTTATTGAACCAAATTTTACATTCTAATATCAACTTTACCTCTAATTTTTTTTAAAATTCAACTCATAGAAGCGGTAAAATTAAATTTTATATAAATTTGAAAATTCTCCTAGGAGGTGGGTAAAAACGGTAAAAAGGTCAATAAAATATTTATATATCTAAATTTTTTATAAACTGACTCCAATGAATTACATTGAAATTATATAGTTATTGTGTATATATTTTAACCTAAAATAAATTTAAATATAATAAATAATTATTCAAATAAAATGTTGGTTTTAAATAATAACTTAGTATTTTCACTATTCATCAAAAAATTAATGTTTTCAGAAAAATAAAAAAAAATTCACCTAAGATAATTTTGATATTCAAAATTCAAAAATGATTTATATTTTACCAATTTCAAAACATAGATGTTTCATTAATTAATTTAAAATTAATTCCCGTTGACAAAACCAGAAAACGTATTTTTAAGAAATAATAACTATCAAAAGATTGACACTTGTTTTTGTCAAATTTCAAAGTGAAATTACTTACAATGACCATAATTCGGTTAAATGATAAAAATAAAATATAATTATAATTCCAAACCATTAAAATATATAATACAACACTATAAATTATTTTGATTAAAAAATTTGTTTTGAGTTAAAATTTAGTATTTTTCACTATTCACCAAAATATGAAAGTTATCAATAAAACACAAAAAAATTATTGAAACAAAATTTTGATGTCCCGATTCTAAAGAATAAGTTTATTTTTCTCAAATTGAATATAGAAGAGTTTAAAATATTTGATTTAAAAAGGGTTCTCCAGTAAAAGGCGGTAAAATTGAATTTTTTTAAAAATACTTCTTGTATCTGAAAAAAATAATTTTGTTCTTACATTATGTCTAAGAAACTCATAATATGGATTATAAAATTATAAGGATTATATAAAGTTCAATATTCAGTTAATACTATTCATAACCACTTTTTAACGGCTATTTTTGTAAGTCATGGTGCGTTTGAACTCAGTGCTGCGTGTAGTGGAAGTTATTGAATTACTTTCAAAAAATAACATACTATGAAATCTGGGGGTGTTACACATATTTATCTAAATTAATAAATACACAGAAATTATGATCTTAGATCCATAAAAGGATATTATTCATATATACACGCAGATAATCATAATATTTGATATACATTTCCATTTTGATAACAATTTATTAGAACATATAAAGAACAATAATAATGTGAAATTAATGTATTATAATACTTTTTTTTATTATAATATGTAACATATCATAAATAATTTTTAAATGGATTTTTTAAGGGAGATAATTCACTCCCCATAACTATCAATGTTTTCTAGATACCGATGGATTTTTACAACTATAGAAATTTTATGGTACATATAATAATATTTAACTATCAAAGCATATATCAAAACAAATTACTTATTGTTTTATGTTTTATATTTACATGAATTCTTGTAGGATAATTGTACAAAATAGAAAATCATCTCTTGTCTTAAATAATGAGTGATTTCTATATCACAAACAGGATATGAATCAATTTTTAAGAAGTGAAGTTTGTTTCTTAAAGTCTATAGGTTGAAAAAAATTATACATATGTTTTTGATTTGGAAGAATGTTAGAGAATGATGATGGAGGAAGAGATGGATTAAAAAGATACCATTAAAATAATGAATAAGAATGTAAAGGGACACCATGATATAATTGAATAATTGTTTTTTGAGATGAACTTACGAATGGAAATTGAATAATCCATGGAAATGTCTATCTTAAAAGATTAGTTTAATGAATAGGTAAAGATTGGATGGAAGGAAAATAGTTTTCAACAAGACAATTTGATGGTCAACTAAAGGAGAAGACATTGAAGATAGAGAATCTTGATGGATATATTCATATTTTGAAGTGGAATTTAAATTCAAAAGATTCTCACATGGAGAAATAAATTTCTACTATGAATTGAAATAATCTACATTCAAGGAAATGAATAGGTTTTCATGCTAAAAACTTATAGAAATATATATTAATGGATGGTGGAATCATTACAATATTTTTTAGAAGATTAAGAAATGGTATTAGTGTGTGCATGGAAACTAGAAAGATCAATAGGTGATGAAGTTTTGATAGAACCACATATCAACTGGAAAAAAAATATTTTAAAAAGGATTATCTCATTAGGAGGTGATATTTTCAAACAATGCAGGATAATATGAATAGATACTACAAAAAAAGTATTAGAGGGGTATTGGTGATGAGCACTAAAAGGTTGTTTATCCTTATCATAGAAAGATGTTGATTATAATATCAACATGAATAACAACATGTATCTAAATTTCACTAAATAAAACATGATTTCCAATATAGAACCCACCAGCACTACTTCTACATAAATTCTAGGAGACACCCCATTTCACATGACCCACTAATTATATTCTCTTTCAGGATCATTCCTAAGGTGAAGGAATAAATGAAATTACTTTAACAGAAGTTTAAAATATCATACCTTCTATTTTGATGTATGAATATTCCAAAATGATAAACTGATGCTAGGTCTGAGGAAGATGCAATGATCGTGTTCGTTTATAAAGAGTGAGAAGGGTATTATCAGTTATTACTAAAACAAAAATGATAAAAGTGGATTTTATCAGCACAAAATCATTAGCCCTGATAAGTGTAAACAAAATGAAAAATAAAAAGTGAATAAAAAATGAACAAAAATTATATAAATAATAAAATATTTAAAAAAGAAATATGAAATATATTTAAGTAAAAAAAATATTACAAATTCATTTAAATTAATTAATTATTTAAATAAAAAACATATTGAAAATGTTAAGACATAATATATAAATATGTATAAATAAATATATATAAAAATAAATAAATTTTAAAAATAGTAAAATTTAATGAATTATAAATATTAATAAATAATATTAAATGAATGAGTATCAAAAATGGATAAAATAATATGAAAAAATTACAAAAATATTAGAAAATAGTAAATTCATAACATTAATTACATAACATACAAACACATAAAAAATAAATAAAAATAGTTAAAAATAAAATTAAATATATAAATAAAAAAATTATTGAAAATGAATAATCTTGATAATTAAGAATAAAAATTATTAAAATTCCATTTAAATAAATTTATTGTATAATTTTCTATGATATAAATAATGTTAAAACATAATAAAAACTTAATAAATGTTATTCATATAAATTAAAAAAATATTGAAAATATTAAAACAGGATAAATGAATATTTATAAAGAAATAGAATAAAATCATTAAATTCAAAAAAACATAAAAATTAATAAATGGAAAAAATGGAAAAAATATATTATATTATTGATTACTAAAAATAAATTGATAAATTTCAAATAAATGAATTAATATGACTCATTACTTGGTTTATTAACATATATAAAATTGAATAAAATATTAAAAAATGTATTTAAATAAAGTAATTTTATAAAATTCAAAAATTTTGAAAAAATTTAAAATTAATAAATAAAATTTGATAAAAAATAATCACATAAATTTTAAACATATTAAAAATATTAAAACATAGTAAATAGGTATGTATAAAAAAATATTATAAAATGAATAAATTTCCAAAATATTAAAAATTAATATAAAATATTAAATAAAAGTACAATAAAAATGTCGTTCAGGTGGTAGTTTAGTGGATTACACAGCCTATAATCTTGCACAAAACCTTGGATCAAAGTCAAAAGTGGGAATATTTCTAAAGTCACTATATCTATATTGTAGTACCCACTTTAGGAGTCTTGTAGAAAATGAACTATTCAATCGATTTGGGGTTTCAAACAACTAATTTCGGCCTACGGGCCACAAGCCTTTTAGGTTATCAAGGGCCATAGGGCCATATGGACCCCATGTCATGGATAAAGCCATGGACCTCATGCTGGAGCAGTACCTGACTAGTGAAGAGTATATGATGCAAAGGTATGACATAATGATTAGTTTGACATTAAGGATCATTCATGGAGTGGATAACATGCACTAGTTCATGTCCCTAGGATGAGAGGTAGTGATGGATAACCACGAACATGTTATTCGAGCATTAATATTGAGTAATAGTTCTAAAAGATAAAAAAGGGGATGTTTTAGTGTGAGGTCTTAGGAACTGGACTTGTAGGTCATTCACTTGGCCTCAACATTGTTGAGACTATGATCTATGTATTGGTGTTGTGTCACTTGTATTCTGATCCATCTAAGGGTTCCCTCTCAACCCATTTAAAAAGGGGGTTATCTCAAAATTCAAAAAAAAAACTATGTCCTATAGGCCATTACGCGTTGGAAAATTATAAATAAAATTGAATAAAATACATTAATATTTAAAAAGTGGAATTTATAACACTGATTACATGAATTATAAACACATAAAAATTGAATAAATTGATAATATTTATTATATAAATAAAAAAACTACTAAAAATGAATTATATTGACTATAAATAAATATTAATATTATAATTCATTTATAGGTATCAGTTATATAAATTCAAAAATATTAAAAACAAAAAAAATTATAAATAAAAATGATTAAATTTTAATCATATAAATTAAAAACATATTGAAAATATTAAAACATAGTAAAGAAATATGTATAAATTTTAAAAAATGAATAAAATATAAAAAAATTAAAAATTAATAAAATAAAATAATATTAATATTTAGAAAATACATTTAAATAAATTACAATAAATATATAAAAAAAATAATTTATATCATTAATTTCTTGAATTAAAAACACATAAAAAATAAAAATGATTAATTAAATAGTTATATAATTGCTAATTATTCATATATGTATTGTATTGATTTTATATATAAATTATAAGTAATTATTAACCATTGAAATATTTATTATTAACTAAAAATAATATTATATTTTTAAATATATAAATATTTTAAAATGTATATATAACTATAAAAATTTAATATATTATAGAAATATAAAATTTATATATATTAAAAATGATAAAATATTAAAAAATAATAAATCACAAACAATACTAAATTGGGAGAAATATTAAGAATGAATAAATAAATAATATTAAATCAACAAACAGAAAAACATTTATACATAAACATATGTATAGACATACATGTACAAATACATACATATACATATACACAAATAGGCATACACATAAACATATACATATAACTACACGTACATATATGTACACATATACACATCCACATATACACCTACTCATATATACACACATACACATACACATACACATACTCTTGATGATTCATATGCTTATACATACACATACACGTATGTGTATTCATACACATATATAAATTTTCAAACACATACATACACATACATATGCATATTTATATATTCTATATAAACATACATATACATAAACGTACCCATACAATCACACACAAAATGGAAAAAACACCTTAAATGTTGGTTCTCAAAAACCCACCTTGAAAAGCCTTCTCAAGGTATATAAATATAGGATTGTCAATGTCATTATTTTTATAAAAACAGAAGTGGAAATCCCTCTTGGCATGCATAAGACATTAGTATTTAGTAAAAAAATGACATCGAAAGCATGACCACAGGATTTTTATGTTATTTTTATAAAAAATACATGTCAAAAGTGTGTTTATGGCTAGGAGAAATTTTTCTATTTGTTTTCTATAAATAAATGTGGAAATCCCTCATATTACACTTTCAATGATTATTTTTAGTAAAAACTGATGTCGAATGTGTTCTAGAAGCTTTCTCTACCTTGATTTTATAGAAAACCAATGATTAAAGATGAATATGTTTTATAAATATTATAAAATTACATAATACCTCACCTACAAACTCAAACCGTAGATCCAAATCAAGAAAAAAACAATAAAAATGGAATAAGTGAAATAAGAATTATTGGTAACTTTTAAAATAATTTTTAAAAATACACACCTAAATGAAACTAAATATCCAAATCATTAAAACATAGATAATATTGTTAAAAAATTTGACAGTTTTTCATATCGTTGGACGTATACTAGGAAACATCATCCAAAACTAAAAAAATAAAGTTTAATGAATTAAAAAATAATATATTTTTGTAAAATTATAAGTGTTCTAATGAAACTCACATTTTCAAAATATACTATTGTTTCTGTCACTATTACCTCATAAATGAATCATGAAAAACAATATAAACATTCAATAATCCCATTATGATTATTATACTATGTTTATGAAGCAATATATTAAAAATAAAATTTGATGATGTTTATGAAAAACTAATTATTCACTGATATATAAGTTATATACTTGAGACTTCATGTAATCAATTGTTTATAGTTCCACTTTTGGATAGTGAGAACTATTGAACACAATTCATAACTGGATTTAATTTCAAATATTAATTATCAAAATTGAAGTAATATGAAGAAATACGGATTAAAGAACAAAAGTGAAGAAAAAAAATACTTAACTCATTATAAACATTCGAAATATTTTTCAGAAACCCCATAATAATGAGAATAACAAATATTATCAACATTATTTTAGAAAAATACACATATTAGCCAATGTACAATAAAATATATTATATTATCCATTTTTAATAGTATAATGGCTATTGGATTGTAATTATAAATTTTTTCTTACCTATAAATGAATAAAAAAACCAATATGTGATTTCCTTTTTTAATCTTTCAGACACATATTCATTTCTGGATTTTTGGTTCAAATATTTCACTTCTAATGAAACGTAATAGGGTTCAATAAAATCATAAATAGAACTGAAATAATATTAGATGCATATAATATAGAGATAATTGATTATAATTTAAATTAAAAATTCAATATAAAATAATATTACATAATGAAAAAAATAAATAGTTGAAATTAAATTACATGGAAAATAACTATAACACAAAGTACAACGAACCATGGGACTAGTTGCTATTATTTTTTATATTGGTGGTGGTTTAAACTGCTGCCAAATTTTTCCATGATGATTGTTTATAACTTCCAAAAAAATTGGAATCAGAATCCCACTTATAGAGGTTTCAAACATTAATAAGATGTTTATTGGAAGTATTGCAGAATATTTTTTTGTGGCGCTTATATAATTTTCGGGTGGTGGGTTTTCCTCACAATATTGATACGGTTTTTGAAAAGGATTAAACTGCCCTTATTTATAATGATATATATTTAAGGATTAACCCATAACTATAATTTTTTTAAATATATATCAATATGTTAAAAAGATTTTAATTATTTTTGCTATATATTGTTGTAGTTTAAACCACCAATATAAATCACTGCTAACAAAAACTAAAAGCTATAGAAACTGTATCCCTAAAAACAATAGATAGAAACATGCAATTTTTAACAATAATACACTCCTTAAACATGTTCTATATTAATCAATAGTGACATAAGTATACAACCACCACCAACTATGATCCCATTTTTAAAGATTCACTAATACCTGGTTGAAAAATGAATTGAAAAACATATATTACATATATAAAACATTAATAAAAAAACATATAATAATTCCCTATCTAAATATCTATCATATATATTATGTAAAATCATTTTAAATATTATGTAACTTAAACATGATCCATGTAGATAAATAATGAAATTAATCATGGTTATATTGTTATGATAAAATAGATATGAACATAACATAGAAAACCATGTATACAACAAACATCCTAATAATGTGTACCTTATTTCACATAATATTAATAAAATATATTATTTGTTATATTCATGTTTAATGAATGTAATGATATGAATATAAAATATCATGTTATATACAAGAATTCACTATAAAAAAACTATTTTATATAAATAATATTATTAAAAGCATTAAACATGTTCTATAATAATCAATAATGAAATAAGAATACAAGAAAAACCACCTATGATCCCATGTAATAAGATTCACTAATACATGCTTCAAAATTGCATTTAAAAACATATATTATATTTGTGACACATTTAGGAAAATAGATATATTAATTACCAATAGAAATATCTATCATATACATTATGTAAAATCATTTTTAAATTTATATAGGTTAAAAATGATCCAAGTAGAGAATGATAACAACTAAAAACAGTTATATTATCAAGGTATGACAAAAAAATACATAACATATACAATAATAAATCAAAAAAACATAATAATGATTTATATTTTATTTCTCATATTATTAATCATACATATTCTGCATTATAAAAATCTATAAAAAATGTAATAATATAAATCTAAAGAATTATCATGTTTTATACATGTATTCTAAATCGAATAAATGTTTATTTTTTATAAAAGTTTTTTATTAAAAGAATTTATTAGACGATACCAACCATTTTTATTTAATATCACTCATCTCCCTAACATTGATAGTACAAGCATGACAAAAATATATAAGAGAGGAGGGTTAAACTACCTAAACATATGTTCAACCTATTTACATATCAAGAAAAAACTCAACATCATTCTCAAGGTAAATAAATATCTTTAGATGAGTAACATATAAAATTTATGCTCTACCATAATAGAAAATAAAAAAACATCAATGACACATCTCTTTTACTCAAGAAAAAAGAGAAAAATATATTTTAATAATAAGGAATAATGATTATTTATGATAGTCTATTAAGAGTTTGGTAACATATAATATTAATAAAATCAAAAGTCAACCCTCATCACTACCCAATGAACTAAGATCACCACCATCTCTGTCTATGTCTCCACTCCTTGCTACAGAAACCTATATGCAAATTTTCTTGACAATTAAAAAATGTTATATATTAAAATTTATTCATAAAATTAATAATGGGTTGTGTACTAAAAGACTATGAAGTTTTGATATTTACTTACTAAAATAAACCGTCCATCAAAACAATGGCAGTGGGGAAACATCCTATTGACTTCTAGTATAATTCAACTTGTGGTTTCGAAAAATAAATGAAGTTTACATCATACATCTATATATGACCCCCATGTTGCTGGATTGTTCTCCCATACTGATGAATTGTGATTTGAATTACAATGAAATTCCTCTGAGAATATCAACGTAGGGAGTAACTACAAATAGGAGTAGATGTTTCTGAAATCATTAGTGACCTTCCAAATAATTCAAATGGTAATAGTCCCAAAACCATCTCACACACATGACCAGGATGCCCCTTCTCAAGGACATGGCCAACTAGATCATCCTGGATGATAGAGAAGGACTGTGGGAGTTTAACAACCCATGGATCTTTTAGTTTTACCTATAAATAAAATATCAATCATATTTAAATAAATACATATTAACAAATTTCCAACTGACAATATGTTATTATAATAAAAAATGAATTCATACCCTAAATTCTTTGATAGGATTATTCATATAACTTTTATATGATTTCATTTGAACATCTAACCAATGCTTTTTTGGATGGTGGCCTAAATTCTTTCTCTATGATAAGAAAAATTAATCAACAACTTAATATATAATTTTTTCTAATAAATACTTAAACTAAGGAATATATTTCCATCATTGATTTGTTTCTTGAAAAACACTTTGAACTGGTAGTGTGGGGGTGATTTTTTTAGATTGAATTGATTAATTTTTCATGAAACATTAAAAAATAAATAATATGAAATTTAAAATTACTTTATGAAATTTCATCTCCTTTTCATATTAATGTATATATTTAAAATAGATTAATATAATTGTATACTTTTCAATACCATTTTCTTCTCATGAGGATGACTATCAATAAACACCTTACACTACTCTCAGGGTACCCCTTTTGGTACTTTATCATACTATTGTTGAGTGTTCAATGATGTATCAAAGAATTCATTCCAAAATATCTATTTAAAATCATTCTATTTCATACCAAAAATATTCATCATCCACTTTCATGTGATAATATCAGCGATGGTAACATGGAATAACATCTATAAAAAGATATTCATTTTTCAATTATTATAATTTAATTAAATAATGGAACTAAATTGATAAATAATATATTAAAATTATGTTTATCTAGGAATTAAATACTTACTTCTTCTAAGATCAAGGAATATGATTCTCATTAGAATATGTAATCAAAAGTATAACTTGATCATCCAAAAACTAACATAGAGTTAGGAAACATAATACAGAAACATAATTTCTAGGTAACCCATTAAAATTAACGGGGAAAACTATTTTCAATCCATTCAGATTCCAACCATTTGAACTGTTAATATATTTCTTTGAAGTAGAATTTTTTCAATATTTTCTTAAAAAATATTTATTAGTATATAAATTAAAAATATATTCATTGATATTAGATTTTGTACCTATAACTATCACCTACAATATCATCATGATGAAATAACGGTGAAGACCTGTTCTCACTCTATAGAGTCACTGAATGTTGAACCTACTGAATTTGGAGGCAATGTTCTATATGATAATGGGATGGGGAAGGAGGTTCTTCTAGATACTGATGGGAGGGAGATGGTCTGTGATTAAACTGTTGTTGGTTGGAAGATTAATTGTGTCCTAGATCTTATAAGGAGGGGGTATGATGGATCACCAGGTGTCCTTGTGGATGATAGAACATTAATTAGGAGTCGATTGGGGTCATTGAAATGATTTTCCTCGTCATTCCTATAATTTAAATAATAATAAATAACATCATAACATATATTTTTATAAAATTATGCAAAAAAATAAATTTATAAATGATATTAAATTCATAATACTGTAAAACATAATATACATAGGTATGGTAATGAATTACTACACACAAAAACAAATATACCATTTACATATTCCATATTAAAAAACCCATGCATAAAAATCAATTTAAATATGATATTGGATCCACGATAATAGAAATGAATAACATATAACATATGTGGTTGATTTGTTATTGGATTACATCACATATAATCATGTTTTCCTTCAATTATATTGTAATAGTGACCCATCATCACTTCATCTACTTCTCCCATGATTTCTTGACTAATATTCTCTATATTGTTATTGAATTACATGTCAATTTATTAATATTAATTAGATTTAATTTTATAGGTAAAATATTACACTCCATCCCACATATCATATATGTCTCTTTGTTTTCTTTTAATAACTACACTTCACCCTTCATCCATGGAATCTTCAATATAATATTCTATTTTATCTAGTGATGAGAAGATATATAGATCTTGTAATTCATTGTCACTGATATCCATTATGTGATAGAGGTTCATAGAATTAAACTCCAAGGAGTCTATTTTAATTCCCCTTGTAATATCATCCCACTTCAATTTGAATAAAGAAACTAAAAATGAAAAAAGTAGTTTAAATAGATACACATCAATATCATTTCCTAGAGTTTTTTTAATCCATAATTACTCAAGAACACCATAACATATTATTGCTACATACCTAACTATAAGGGAAGGTTTTAAACTGCAAACAAAATAGTTTATGAACAATGTTGGTTACTGAGCCCATTATATGGATTCCTTCCATATGTACACAATCCCATTCTAATTTTTCTAGCTTTAGATCTAAAATCCGGATTTTTTTTATCAAATCTCTTCCACTGTGGTGAATCGGCATTGTGAGATAAGTTTCCATTTGATATTTTTCTCATTTTTATGACATCTTATCATTTTGGAAGCATTTTAATTTGAGAATAAACGTTTCAAAAGAATAATTATTTGATGATTCCAAATTCATTTAGCAATATTTTTTATATCAGTACCTAAAAATTAATTAGAGTGGAATTTTTCAACTATCTGATATCCAGATATCCCACATTTGGAAATTTTGATGAATATTCATATTCCTTTATATAAAAATAAATATCATTGGGTAAATAAATTATCTTTTTATACCATATTCCCATTGGGAGTAAAATTTAATTTGTGTAATAACTGGAATCTGGAAGCATGTTTCATTCTCGAAGTAGCTCTTTTAAAATTTGAAGCAATTTTTAGAATCATTTATTACTCCACCGATTTATTTATTTCAAGTTAATTAATCTCAGGACAACTAATTACATTGTATATTTATTGAAACATTAGAATAGTAGTTTCACCTAATCTCCTTACAATCATTCAATATTTGGTTTTTTTGATGGTTTCAACATTCATATAATGAATTAATTATTCAATACGATTCTCTATCTCATACTCTATATTTTTACCCGTATTAGATGGTTCATTTTCTGTTATTTCACAATACTAGAGCCAACATGAATAATTATTCCTCAAACCACAGAAAATTTGATGGTTTTTTTCTTATGCAATTTATCATTCTTATATTCAAACACTTGATGCATGGATCTGAACTCAAATATTTGTTTTGAAGATTTAATTTTGAAATTTCACATAAATCATCAACTCCTTTTTTCATATTCATGAGTGGTTCTTCATAAATTTATCCAATTCCAATCCATTGATTATCTAATATAAAAATATAAAATGTGAATATATTAGAACATATAAACATTTAATAATATATATCAACTAATAAATTTTAAACATAAAAAATTATAATCAATAAAATAAATTATTAATAACTATTTGATCAAAAAAATCAATTTTACAAAATGATCAAAACAAGTTATTGAAAAATTTAAATACATGTGATTAATCATATATAATAACAAAATTTTAAAAAATGAATTAATTTTAGAGGAAATTATTTTTCTTAAATCCAATTTTAAATAAAAAATAGTTGACAAAAAATAATTAAATGTCCTTAGATCAGAAAAAATTATAAATGAAATAAAATCAATGATAAAATGATTTCCACTAAAAAAATTACAAAAATAAAGAAAAATAAAATACAAAAATTTATAAATAAAAATTATTCCATAAAAAACTAAAAATAAATAATAATAATAATAAATGTATAATATTATAAATGTTTAACATATAATTTTAAAATTGAAAATAAATGCATATAAACAAATTAATAGATTGATCATATTTAGAACTAACAGAGAATTAATTTATATTAAAAAATAAAAAAACAACTTACTAAATTTGGAGGTCAATAGAAAAAATTGATTCTGAATTTTGATCAACTCACTCAAATTATGTGGTAGCATAGAGAACATTAAAAGATTGAACAAAAAAAGTGACAAAACAACATAAACAAAACCAACAAAAACCATGAACCGTGGTTACGGGTTGACCGAGACATATCATGGATTATTTGGATGAAGGATGGATGATTGAGAATAAATAATATGAAAATATAATGAAAATAGACTTCAATTCAATATTGTATGTTTCTAAGGGTCGTGAAGTGTCGTCATAGATCAACGGAATGTGTTTTGATTGAAAAACAACTGAGGGTTTCCGAGTACTAGATTTTTTATAAAATTTTGACATCGTTTTTTCCCACCAAACTGATGTTAAAATATATTTTAAACACTATTTAACGTAGGTTTTTCATCAAAAAGATTCTAAAAAGTCCTTTGGATTACTTTTAACATGGGTTTTAAAAAAATATGCAAGTAACTGTTACCCATATCACTTTTAACGTTGATTTCATAAAACCCGATAATAAAATCCTAAGGAAGAAGCCCCTGTTTCCATTAGTGACATGTGCATGGACATAAATTTACACAAACATACACATGCACATATATATATTTAAACACACACACACACACAGACATATACATACACATATACAAACACATACAGATTCACACAAACACAAACATAAACATACACATTCACATACACATTCACATACACATACACATACGCATACACATACTCATACATATAGAGATACAGATACACATTCACATTCACAAACACATATGCATACACATACACATACCCATACACATACACATACACATACACATACACATACACATTCATATTCACATACACATACACATACACATACACATACACATACACATACACATACACATACACATACACATACACATACACATACACATACACATACACATACAAATACACATACACATACACATACACATACATATACACATACACATACACATACACATACACAAACACACCCATACACATACATACCCACACACATACACATACACATACAAATACACATTCGCATACACATACACATACACATACGCATACACATAAAAATAAACATACACATACCAATAAACATACACATATACATACACATACACATACACATACACATACACATTCATGTACACAAATGTATACACATATGCATACACATACAAATACAAATACACATACACATATACTTACGCATACAGAGACACATACACAGACACATACACATACACATACACACACACACACACATACACAGACACATACACATACACATACACATACACATACACATACACATACACATACACATACACATACACATACACATACGCATACACATACACATACACATACCCATACACATACACATACACATACACATACACATACACATACGCATACACATACACATACACATACACATACACATACACATACACATACACATACACATACACATACCCATACACATACACATACACATACACATACACATACGCATACACATACACATACACATACACATACACATACACATACACATACACATACACATACACATACCCATACACATACACATACACATACACATACACATACACATACACATACACATACACATACACATACACATATACATACACATATATATACACATACACATACACACATAATTACACATATATTCATAATATCATGTGATATTTTTTATTTTATTACATTGAAAAAAAAATTTAGTATGACAATGCCATTAATAATGATTTCATAATTTTGGGTGAAACTACATTTTTATAATTCCCTTATCACTTGAGGCTATGTGGAAAGACCCCCATTATCCTTTGGATTCTCTTATCAAAGTGGGAGAGAATGTGTATCTTCTTTTCCAAGTATCTTATTTGTCAAAGTGGGGGATCAAAGGGGGATAAGTATAAATCATTCTATATCTATATTAATATAGAGTTGTAGATTTTTGTAAATAGAATAAAGATGAATGTATGAATTAAGGGGAATAATTTCTAAGTCACTTTTCCCAAATTTCTTATCACTAATAGATACAATTCTCTCAAAAACATTAAATTTTATAATAGTGTGGTGTCGAGAAACTTATGATTTTAAAAATGATATGATTGAAGGATTCGTAAGTAATTATTTAATTTCATAAAAATAACTGTGTTGAGGTGACAAAGATGAATGTAGTTGGAAAAAAATAAAGGGGGGGGGGCTTAAAGTAACCAATAGAATTTTTGAAGGATTGTATTTATTTTCATCCTTGATTATAAAATAATTGGATGATGATGAGATTGTATAAGAGTTTATTAGATGTTTTCGAAACTATTTAGAATGTTTTTGATATGTTTTTAGTATCCTATAGGTGTATTAATGTGGTTCTTGGGATGTTGAGTTTTTTTAGAATGACGGACCGCCTCCTTCTTCCCCGACGGAGGCGATGCCATAAACCTGAGATTTCTGAGGCTCTAGCCCTCTACTACTTGTTGTGGGGAGGGATGATCCATCCTTATTCCTTGATAGCTCAACACTTCATCTCCATCACCAACCGGTCTTACCTTCCCCCTTTCTTGTCTATCCCTCTTGGCCCTAAGGTCCCCGACCTTCAAAAATCCTCACCCAGCTTTCGATTTCTATAAATGAGTTCAACACAGCATCAGATATTTATAGATCGATGCTTTTGGCTCTATTTATTGGTCTTCATCCATCATTTGATGCTTTCGACATATTTTTTCAATTCATGGGGTCTTCAAAACCGAGCGGTGGTGGGTCTTCTCGATCGGTATCAACTGATGATTCACTTATCATCTAAGGAGGATTTTTCATCGCATGGAATAGGGCTCCATGTGTGTTCAATGGATGTGGATCATTCATCCTTGGATGGTCCTCTGATCTAAACATGAATCACGATTCATCTTCGGCTTCAGTGTTGGTATGTTTTCTTGACCTGACACAACCTTTTCAGAAACTTTCAAATATATGTTTTCTTGAGAATATGGAAGGATGTTATTAGTGTTTGGATAATCGCACATCTACGATCTGTCACCCAATTTTGACTCACACATGTGTTGATGTTGAAATCGTCAAACCTCCTATAGAGTGGCTATGAATTGTGGTCAGAGAAGAGCTAAGACGGTACAAGAGAGTGGTGTTCGAATCATAGCCAAAATTCTAAATGGGGTGCAATATGCTTGGCCATTTGACTTCTGGTTGACATTGTGTGAACTGGGAAAGGCCATTAGCGATCTTGGTGGCTATAGTGGTGGAACACCAATCATGGGATAATGGTGTCTTATTTGAGCAAGATGATGCACTTGGGGAGGTTCCAATGAAGCTAGAACTGGTCAGGTTCCATGATCATCCAGTTGTAGAGAGCAGTACCTGGGAGGATCAAAATTAGCAGACTCCCTTGATTTCTATATTGGATGTGATGAAATTGAAGCCTGAGGAGGATGAACTATGGGTTGTGTACATCTTCACAGAGTTTAACCAAGATTTGGGTATCATTGGAGTTGAAGTGGGGAGTCCCTTAGTAGTGGCCACAGTAAATCTACCAGGTACATCCAATTATACTGAGGAAGCTGAGTTGATATCGATAGGGAGTGAGTTCCAAAGTCTCTGTTGCTCTCAAAGTAGAGACTCAGAGGACACTAACAACCATATATAGTTTATGGGACACAGATATGTTCAATCCATTGGATTAGAATTAGTGAAGGGGAATTCCTTCTTGTCTGCTGCATCATCTCACAATTGACAAGGGAATATTGACAGTTTGAATTTATTAAGTCCCTTAGACCAAAACACCCTGGGTGCCCTTCTGAAGAACGGGTATGCAGGGAAGCAATTTGGCTTGGAGAATAATGATGGTAATGCAGAGTCTCTATATAAGTAGAGTCCCATCAATGAAGATACGATGATAATGCTGGGAAACCATTTTGATGGATTAAAAGTTCAAGAACCTTTATTGAATCAGGAGGATGACTCATCAGGAGATAAAATTTATAATCTCCCTTCAGTGGATAGTAGGGACCAATGTTATGGAAAATGTCTTCAAAGACCTCACAAGAATAAAGGGAAAATAGATTTAGATATTTATGGAAATGTATTGTGATTCAGGGGAAAAGCCAAAGGGGCACAATGATTACTCTCACGTGAAAAAACCTATAGAAACTAGATCATCCAAGAAGGGACGAAACAAGGAAATCTTAAACCTAAAGAAGAATGACTAGGAAAAATAAAATATGTATACAAGTGACATAATATAAAAGTATATAGAGTGATTGAAACTAATTCTTCACTCCAAGGATGATATTCTTGAGCAAAACATATGACCCAATTTCTCATATGAGGAGGTCAAGATGATTTATGAACAATGTTTCCATGATGATACCAAAATTATCCATAGGTTTGGTTAGATAAACAAGATAGAATACTAGAACAAGGATACAATCATAGTAAAATAAACTCATAAGAATTTATTCGGACAATGGAAAAGATGGTTACTCACCTTGATGTTCTTATTAGAAAGGATCTCGATATCTATGTTAGTACGATGCACTAAGAACATTATATAGTAGTTATGTCATGAAATATTAGTCCTGTATTTTACCATTTTGTGATCACTTTCAGCACGTAGTGGTAGCATGTGTGTGAACATTGGTTTCCCATTTATCCAAAAAATGGTTTAATAAAAATTTAAATTTGGAGGCAATCCATGAAATTAGAAGGGTAACTTCATAAGAGTAAATTATTACATTATAAGGATAGTATAAGACTTCGTAAGAGTAGTGAATGACTTTCGAAGCATAATTTCATACATCATAAGAGTACTTGTAGACATTAGTGGATTAATTTCTTCACTCTGAAAGATTATATGGTGTATTAATATGATTATAGTACAACATTATTGGAGTCATTTTTGGGCTAACACTTTATGAAACTATTAATTTTCGTAAGGATGAAAAATAACCCTCGTGAGAAAGTAGGGATATTGGGGTGAGATATGTTTTGGGAATGCATCATGAGGTCTAGTCCCCGTGCATTTTTCCTTCCATTATTGGCTTGTAATTTTTTTATTAAGGACGAACAATATGATTATTCAAGAATAAATGCTATGATATAATTTAAATATAATAATGTCTAAGGTGGTCTTTAGTGGGTTAAACATCAAAATTTTTTTTTTGATTCAGGCACGTTTTTGTGAGATATTAAAAAGTGACCACTTATTAAATGGTTTTATGTTCTAAATTAAATTTATTTGAATATATAAATGGTAATCAGTGGTGGATGAATGACTAAGATAATACAATGGGTTGATGTTGTGTTGTTCTGAATATTATGATTAAAATTAAATTCATTATGTTGTGATGTATTATTACATATCATGTGTTTGAGTAATCATTTTATGTTTTGTGGTGAAGAGCTGCTTTATGCGGTGAGTATGTTGTAGAATATGTCAATAGAAGCTGATCTAATGGAATGAAAAATAGAACACCCTAAAAACCTTCTCAAAAATCAAAAGTGAATTTATTTTTAAATTATTTAAATGGTAATCACATTTAATGTTTTTTGGAGGATTTTTATTTTCCAGCTAAAAAGAGAAGAAATATTTTTCCCCTAGAAGGTGGCTGGGGTGGCAGGGGGGTGGGGTGTTGGTGCCGGTCACATGGTCGATTCTTGAGGATGTTTTTTTAGTGGTCATAATTTAATATATCCATCTTTTTTAGAGAATAAAAAGAATAAGTTCATTTATATAATTTCATTGAATACATCTGTTAAATTAAGAATATAATTTTTTGATCGTGGGAGAACACCGATTGATAGAATTGGGAGTTTTGGTAATTTTTTTTAATGATGTTTTTATAAATTTAATATAATCTCATTTAATTTTTTATTTAATTATTTATTGATTTTTTTCATGTAAATTACTATTACTATTTTATAAATTTCTTATCTCATTTATTTTAGTTTTGTTATTTGAAAATTTTTATTAATTCATGTAATTATCTAAAAATATTTTAATTAGAAGTAAATATATATTTAATTTTGTTCAAAATTAATTTTAATAATTAATTAATTATTATAATTACATTTATGAAATTATCTTTTTTATAAAATTATAATTTAAGTTACTATTTTGTCAAAATATTGTTTTTCTGTTTATTTATTAAATAATAAAAAATGGTAGATATATTATTTTTTGAATTTTTCCTAACCGCTCCACACATTTTATATTTCAACCATTCAATGAAATATGGAAACTCAATTAAAAACATCAATAGGAGCCTATGAACATTGAAATCATTACTCATGGAAGTTCCTTGGAGGAGTTGGAAAATACGTAGGTAGAAGGAGAAGATAGATTGAACCTTGATGCGTGAATTGGATTCATTGTCCAAAACAATTTATTCCACCCCAATGATGATGGTTTTGGGTTCTCAGAAGAAGTTTCCCAGAAGGATTTCACCATTAAATGGGGAAAATTGAACACCAAATTACATTTTTCCCATTACACTAATGTTTGGAGAAATCTGGAAAATTTCATGGATTGAAAAAAAAAATTACTTCATAATTCTTCTCTTCCTCACTTATTTATACATCAGAATTTGTGTGAATTTCCCCATTTTGGTCAAAGAAAAAATTCATTCAACCTAAACAAGAGAAGTCTTGGTGATGTACACACTGGTTCGATCTCACCCTTTTGGTCAAAGAATACCCTTGTTCGACCGAAACGATACACCTCATGGTGAGGGACACTCCGGTTCGAATTTGAAAATACCCTCAACATATTTTAATAAATATTTGGAATAAAAATATAATAATACCCCAAATTTATTTATAAATATTAATTATCTAGAAGAGAATTGATTTCTTATACATAATAAATGTAGCCTTCAGTTTAAACTTTTACTTAGTATCAATATCTCAATGTTTTATCATATTTTCAAGTTGTAGAAACAATAAACATGTTAATATGTAAGATAAATAACATATATCATACATACAATGAACATTCATCCACATCTCATTTTTTAGCACTTTTATGGTCATGTGCTTATATACTTTTCATAACACCTCTATGGAGTATACCAATCAACTCCTGTAAAAAGTGATACCACTTATAAGTTCTAATATGCAAAATATCACAATGTTCTTGTGTTATTAGAGAACATAACTCATTGTGCCTTAATATTTTATTAATAGTTTATAGCTCAACCTCTAGTCATAAAAGATAATATTTAAATAAAAAATTTGGGCTATAATTTTCAATAACAACATTCATCTTCGTAACTTGTTTTTACCCATTAAACACATTGATTAAGATCTACCTAAAGAAATTATTGGGTTTCTATTGCTAAAATGATTCATTAAATGAAAATTAACCCCAAATAACTTTTAGTTGAATGAATGATATATCTTTGCATAGATTTTTTAAAATCTTCTATACTTTTTTTACATGATCTCACATAGACAATTGTATTGGTATCGTCTTGTAATAATCGTCTCACATAATCATTTATAAAATTTTTTATTCTAGACATTCTAATATATATATAACTATATTCCCTATATAATTTTTCTTCACAATAACAATTGATAGAGATACAAGGCATCAGAATTAGTCTTAATATAATAGCGAATTATATATTCCTAATCCATTCAGTTTTTTTCTACATATCACTAAGGAGATAAACTTTAACTCCATGGTAGAATGTGAAATAAATGTTTCTTTGTTACTCTCTCAAGAAACAACCCAACCTATAATATTAACCAACCATCCATATGTGTATTGGTTATAACCAATATTAGCAATCAAACATTCATCTGTGTATCCATTTAATACAGTTTCATAATCATTATAGTATAAACATACATATTTGGACTTTCTTAAGGATCCAAAAATTCTTGTTATACATTTCCAATGATCCACACTATGATTACTGGTATATTTACCCATATCACATACCAAAAAATCAATACCAGGTCTAGTGAAATGCATTCCATACATTAAAGAACCAATTACACTAGCATACACAAGTTGTGATAGAGATATATCCATATTTATAAAATGTTTAACACTAGAATAAAATGGAGTATTGGCATCCTTAAAACCAAGATGATAAAAATTTTATATCTTTTCTTATATGTAATGAGGCTGATATAAATAATAACGACCACAATGTTTTCTATCATTAAAACCTAAAATAGTATCAACTATTATAAGTTAATTATTTTAAAAATAAATGATAATAATTCTTTGTCTCAATTACACCAATCATATTGGTTCCAACAATAAACATATCATTCATACATAAACAAATAATAACTACATAATCATTTTAAACCATCGAATAAAGAAATTCATCTACATTATTATGAGTTAATCAATTAGATAAAATAATATAATAAAATTTCTCATTTAATTGATTCAGATCATATTTAAAACCATAATGATATTTAACAAGTTTACATACCTTTTTTTCATTACCTAGTAAAACAAATCCTTTCAGTTGGTCCATGTGAATCACTTCATATAATTCTCCATTAAATTTTTTTGACATCCACTTGATGGATATACAAATGATTAACTGAAGAAAAAACAAATAACATCATTAATGATGTAATTCAAGCTACATGAGAGTAATTATAAAAAATAATCAATCTCTTCCTTTTCATTGTTGGAAAATATATAGGCATAAAGAGAATAAATATTGATCCTTGATGCATGAATTTGTTTCACTATACAAAAATGTTTGATCCACCCTCATGTTAATGGTGTATGGTTATCAGTGGATGTTTCCATCAAAGATTTCAACATGATTTAGGGAAAATTGAACCCCAATTTTTGATTGCCTCACTGCACCAATGTTGGGAGAAATTTAGGTAATTTATTTGGATGGAAAAAATAATAATTCAAAAGTTATATCATAATCGCTTATTTATAAATCTAAATTAGTGTGAATTGAACCAGTTTGACCAAAGAACACATTTGTTTGACCAAAACAAGACAAATATTAGTGAGGAACCCACCAGTTCGATCTCACCATTTCAATCAATGAATACCTTGGTTTGATCTAAATAATAAAATTATTGTTGAGGGACACATCAGTTTGAGTTTGAAAAAACCCTAAATTTAATTTTATAAATATTGTGAATAAAAATATAATAGAATATATTAAGATAAGATTCAATTTATATTTAAGCTTCTCTTTATGCTTTTCGGTACTCTTTTATGATAAAGTTTCACTCCTCTGATTTACTTGAAGTTTTTGGGTTATGTTTCAATTGTTTTTGTGTTTTAATAAGTTCGTATTCATGCCAAAAACATTTTATAATTTGTTTGAATCCATTTTAATATAAAATACCACTGGAAGATACTTTCACAATGACATCGAATACTAAAACATCATGAATACTGGTATTTAATTATTCTAGCATTACTACAACTATGAAGATGCAACTATAAGTGTGTGAATACACATCTTCAACTATGGGGCATATAGTCTTCATCAATTGTGGGTATATTGAAAATAACATATAATTTGAATGTTTTAAATGGTATATCATTTTATAAAAAAACCAGTTGACCTATTTATAATTTTTTATCGGATTTAGATATTATATATGCTACATTATATGATACTTCTTAATAGTTATTTTAATTTTTAATTTACTTAATTTTGTTCAAAATATAATGATAAATTGTTTTGTGAAAAAACTATTCAATAAAAATCATATGTAGTTTACAATGATTTATTTTGGTGATATTTTGAAATTTTAATAAATCGTATGTTTATTCAATTTTTTTCATAGTTATATTACTTTATAAGACACATTTTCATTGTAATGATTATATTATAATTCATTTTATTATTGGAATAAACTGAATGTGTAAAAATTATTCTTTGAATATGCACAATGTAAAAACAATCAACGAAAAGTTTCAATATTTTTAATATTTCTATTCGTTGAATGATAGTGAGAAGTATTGGAAACTCTCCAAAATTGAGAATCAAATGAGGGTTATGGATGACCATTAATGATTTTTATATAAATAAAGATTGAGACATTCAATGAGAGTGATATATAAAAGGTACATGATTTGACATTATTGAGTTGTTGAGATCTTGGAGTGACTGTGAAGGAACTTCAATGTTCAACTCTCAACTTTTGAAGTGATTAAAGCTCTACAAGTTACTTCAACATTCACATATTCTCCTTATTGATAATATTTTTTATTATTTTGGTTTTACTTCTTATATTTACATTAATATATTTTTTCTTAATAACTAATTGATTATTTTCCCTAACAAAACCAAATCTGTGTTTTTTTATTCTACCCACCAGAATGAAGGTTATTGAGGTGTGACTCTTGAAAAAAAATTAGTATTGGATAGGTTTAGACTCCAATAAAAGTAGGGTTAAGATGTGTGTGTGGGTACTATAAATGTAAGAGTTTTGTAAAAAATTTATCACACTTTTAAAAGTTATGTTACAATTGGTGAAGATCTTCTTGATGAGTAGAGAAGGTTCATGAATATATGTATGATTTTAGTGATCTAAACTACTAAAAAAATAATGTCTTTATTTCTTATTTTCACTGCATAATATTCTAAATATTTTCATTTCACTACACTATATTTCCTAAAATCTAATACAATTAATTTTTTATGATTTTTTTTTGAATTTTTGAATGATTGTTCACTCTCTAGTCCATTGTGTCAATTTTTCTAAAGGCAATGTACACACGGTTAATTGATTTAAGAAAAACTTTAGGGATCTCATTCTAACATTTAACTATTTGAAATATTTAGAACTAGAATTAGAAATTAATTTTCCAAAATAAATAACTCTTTAATTATGATAATTTATGATTAATGGCTGCAAATAAATGAGAACTATATAATTTTTTTGATTGATTAAAAGAGATAAAAATATATATTGAAACTAACTATTCTTGGGATAAAATAGTACAAGAAGAACTTGACTATCGTTGAATGAGTATTAAAAATAGGATTGAGTAGTAGATCATCAAAAAATCCTTCTTGAAGTGAGAAAGGCTGACTAATCTATTTTTGAAAATTAATATCATAGTATTATATTCTTGATGAAGTGATATAGGCCGATATAATTATCATGATGACTGCAGATTGATATTAACATCAATTTCTAAAGAAACCCATATTTTTTATGATATTTTCATATTTTTTACAATGTTTCAATGGTAGGAATACAAACACAACTACATATCATTTTTATATAGTATATATGGATTATTTTTTTCCTTAGAAACCAGGACTACTAAAATAAACTGATTAGACATGGGGTAATTGGGACTACAAAAGTACACCACTCATACTAGGATTCCATATCATTAGTTTTTTTATTGGATCACTAAGGTGATTTTCTCAAATACATTATGTCAGTATAGAAAATTACAGTGGTGGTTTTCATAAACTAGGTGAATTAAATATTTCTAATATTCAAAACATTGGGTTTTCACTATTAGTTTGGGCATATAGAGACATTGGAAGATCATTTCCCGACATCATTTCACCACATGTTACTCTTGGTCTATTTTTGATTTTTCATAGTTCTTTAGCTCAATGATTCTTTTGGATGATAATTCTTATCATGTTTTTATTAGACACAATTTGAGAAGAAAATAAAATGGATGGATACATTAAATAATGGATAGATCATTTATGTGTCTGGTTTCTAGGACTTGTGACTTGGATTAGGTCCAAATAAACTCAAGAAAACCCCAATCGCAAGGGTTTCAACCCTCATCTAATGCTTTAGGTTCATATGATTATCCCTCGTGTTCTTTCTATCACACTATTGACCTTTAGTTCATAGTTACAATGTGGTGTTATAGAATAGTGGATGATGGGGTTGGAGGTTAGTGGTATGGAGGTAAAATAAATAGTTCTAAGAACATGGGATGGAGCGGTGGGCTGGTGATCAGTTCGAGGTGGTACGGTTGGACTTTTGACATTATTGAGATCCCTGATTTCGAGTATAGTTGAACTACATATCTGACTACAATTTAAACCCCAAATAAACATATTGGGGAATGGACTCAAGTGTGTGATTAAGGTGTCCAACAACATCTTTCATTGTGCTCCAAATATTGCAACTTTCCCAACACAACTCATGAAGACAGACATTTACCTTCTCTATTATTACCATATCCTGTCATCTTCAAACACATGTGGGTAATTTTGTACCAACCATGAGAGTATATGGAGCTTGAGTCTATAACATTCCCATGATATGACAATATATAACACAAATTTAATGACCATAGTAATTCCATGGGGTTTCTTTTTCAATTCCGGGGTGACAAATTGTTGGAAGAAAATCATCTTGTAGCTCAACTATTCAACATAACATTCAATGGGACCACTCGTACAATTTGGATATGGTGGTATGGGCGATATCATGTTCATTCATTTTTCATATTATACAGGGGGAATCGATATTATGTTAGGGGATTCCATTTGAGGGTTACTCTGAACAAGTCAAACAGTTGAATAATTTAATTTGAAAGGAAAATGGACTAAAACACCTATGAGGAAAATGTCAATCATTATCATCTCACACATGAGTTCCTTGGATGTAGTGAGCATACACCTTCATTTCTTCTTTGATCAAAACAATTGGAATGGATTTGGTGTTAGTCCAGTGTTATAACACTCAAAGACTCCCAAAGGGCTCAACATGACACACCTAAAGTGTTCACTAACCCAGGGTAGGTACTGTCAAGTAGAACTAAAACCACTACTTGCTACCTTAAAATCACATAGGGAAGGTAAAATAACTCTTTGTTCTTCCTGAATTTATTTTTATATCTTATAATAGATATTAAACAATTCTCAATCTACAAACATATGGAGAATCACCGACTAACTCAGGATCCTACTCATACAAGAACATCTTATAAGAAAACATTCTATAGGTGTTTTTGAATCACCTAGGTACATTCTATCTTGGGAACATTTTATAGATGAGTGGGAAGGGGATTTGGGTTTGTTTTTTCCTTTCTAGGAGGATATAAAGATAGAGATTATCATATAGTTTAATATTTTGTGGGACAATGACAATGTTTGATGAGGTTTGGAGAATAAAATGGTCCTCCTACTATAATGAGGTTAGAGTGATAGACTCATTCACCAACACTATGGGTGGGAATGTAGCATGAAAATCGACTTTTGAGTGATAGAGATTGAGTGTATGATAACCAAATAACTATGACAATAAGGCGACACACTATCTTCTCTAACGCTTTGAATGAATCTTTATTGGGGAGGAGAAAATATGGGTTCATTTCTAAGTAGTTGTATTGAAAAGAGAGTCAAAAGAAAATATGGGAATTTACCCTTTGATTGTATATGATGAATTACGTTTGGTCCAAGAATCCTCAAATGAATAGTATTGGGAAATGGGGAATCCATCATGAAAAGAATGATGGAATGGTTCATGAGCAATGAAAATAGGGATTAAAATTCATTAAATCATGAATTGATTTAGAAGATATTTAACTCCCCAATCCAGCCATTTTTCATTCCTTAACAACCAGAGGAACCTTGGAAAAATTTACTTGAGAGTCTAAAATCGTAGATGAAGGACTTGTTAGTGATATTCATACCAATAAAATGTTGATACTAAGAACTTTGAGTTTGGTAATATTTTCATAACGCTCACTTGCAATTGTAGATTCATAGATCATGCTTTGTGGGAGGATGCAAAGTGACCCTTTATCAATGCCTACTACCATGTACATTCTCATGAAATAACATTTCACACTCTGTCAATTGAAATATAACCTCTTAGATTATCCCATACCATAAAAATGATAGTTTTATTTATCATTATATACCATGAAAGCAATAGGATACTAAATAACCCAAAAATATATGTTCTGATGATATATTTATGGAGACATTAACATAATCATCAGGTCACTGAGTATGTGAAATTCCCCAATTATCTCCAATTAAGGTTTCTCATTCATCTAGATCAAGGGTGAAGCATTTCTATACCATTTGAACTTAACATAAAAAAGTATTTGGATGGTAGGAATTTAGTGATGATGAACATTCTATGAGGTACTAGAATCAATTTTTCAATCACAATGCGGTGATGAAATTTATCTTATGGGTCATTATTTGGGTAGATTTCTCAAGTTAATAATGATGGTGAAATGACACTATCCTACACATACATATTCTTCAATACAAATTCTGAATGAAAAAGGATAGCATACATTTAAGTACCAACCCATGAAATAAGATATTTTTATTATATTTTTTCACTTTTATTGCACATGGTGAAACTATCTACAATTCATATTAAGAGTTTTAATTTGAGTTTAAAAAGAGAAAGAAAATCTAGCTGATTTGAATGCTGTATTGAGCACGAAAATAGAAGGATGTTCTATCATATCTCAATTCATAATATAATGGGATTCTTAGAGATAATAATAACTTTAACTTTCAAAATGAAATAAAGACAATTCCTTTTCTTCCATGAATGTCCCTACCCAATACATCTTAAAAGAAATGGTCATGGGCCAGGAAAAGGTTTCAAGAATGATGATCAGGTAGCTTTCAAATGAATTCGCATGCATAATCATTACGGCTTGTGGTTTTTAACAATGTGGTGGACTCTAAGAATGTGATGGAGAGTTCAAATAGGATTTTCTTCTTATTTGAAATTGGGAAGACCATTTGAATGAAAGAGGGAAATAATAAAGGCAACAACAGAATTCTGCAGAATGATATCAACAAATTATTTTCCCTTAGAAAATGTTGGAGGGACTCCCTGAAATATGTGCAACTTCACCCATTCCCCAAAATGACAATGTAACTCACCTGGCCAGGCTGCAGATCATTGATCACCTAGAACAAAAAATATCATCAAACATTCTAGAAAACTGGGATGCCCTGGGAGGGGAGGGTTGAATCAAGGTATCAACTATTACTTTCAAAGTGATGGATCTTGTTCCCAAGTTGGTGGGAACACATTTAACTGGTATGATTGATGTTAACAAAAAATAAACAATGACATGGAAAAAGACCATACAACACTTTTACGTGGTTCACTACAAATGGATACATCTACGTATTATACACCGAAAATGTGTAAGTCATATAAATATCCACTAATATTCACTGGGTGTGGAGTACAAGAGTTCAGTCACAGTCAATCTATGCCAGGCACGCTGCCTTTACAGTAATTCTGAGATAGCTCACTACATCCCTCAGAACACTTCTGTTAACTCCCCCTTGCTCACTACCCTAGGATAAGTCTTACTCAGTTTATTAACATGAGGGTCTCTTCAACATATTTGTATTGAAGTCTTTGTCTTACTGTAGCAAGAGACACTGCTTAAATCAAAGTCCTGAACTGATGCACTTGATAGCACTGATCACACAAACAAGATATTCAAAAGCATTCCAGAATTTTAACCCTACACATGTGTATAATTCTTGAACATGTGGGAATGATTTGGGATTTTTCAGGAAAGAGGAATTTCGATCATCCCCTACTTTCTGTGCAACCCTAAGCTTTTACGCGCTTGTTCAGCTTTTATGAAAAACCTTCAATTTTATTCCCAAACATCAATTTTACACATAAACATTAACTTTTACGCACAACATTAGATTTTCTGTGCATCCAATAATTTTAAGAACAACACTAATTTTTATGTGCAAACCTTAACATTAACGTGCATCTTTAGCTTTTACATGCAAACCACTTTTCACGCAATTTTTACATGCATTAGAGATTAGATCATCTCAATGTCTTTCTCAGTGTTGAATGAGGGTGGTCACCCCATATTTTTAAAGAAACCCGACCCATGAATGTAAAGCCTAGTTTTTCAACAAAAACTACCATTCTTTATACAATTATTTTTCTTGAAAGAACCATTTTTCATGCACATCCCATGATTTTTGTCACACCTCATGCAATTTCCATTTTTTGGTGTTCTGATCACGAAACTCCTTTTGTGCAAAAATTCAAAAAAGCTTTCACTATTGTGTAAAAAACCAATTAAGCATGCATTCCATGTTTTTCTCTCACCTCCCCAATATTTCACATACATTCCTTTGCTAAAAATAAATCTGCCAATTATCTGATTTTTAGGCACTAAAATTTTCCAAACAATCAAAATAAAATCCACCTTTAATAATACATTCATCTTGAACTGTATGATAGCTTTCTTTGCATTCTCCTAGGTCTTCCATGTGAATATTTACAAAAAACATAAACAATAATTCATTTTCAGCATAGAATGACTATGGTTCTGACAATATCCGCCTATGGGTTTGCTGGAAATATCATGATAAATTCGATAGAGCACTACACCTAATTAAAAACTGATATACAAGAATAAACTCAACCAATACACTAATTTAATGGGAGCATTGCTCAGTGTAGAAAACTAGATAGAAGACATGAATTTTGATCTCTTATATTTAAAACAAATAGCTGACTAATTCCTTATAACACATGAATGTTTTCTCCCTTCACACTTCTCTCCATCTTTATCCACCATTCATCTATCTAGAGGCACCTTAGTCACAACACAACATTGGTCTCATTGACCACTCTCTATTGATCTCGTTGATTTATCCATTTATACTCCATTGAAAATAAAACAAAAAACCCAATAAACATCCATTATAGAGCTCAAAACATACTCCCCTTTCTTCATATCTCCCCCATAAACCTGAAACCATTCCACAACATATATTCAAAAATTTAGAACAACTTGGGAGAGGAAAATAATTGTATCCTTCCCATGCACATGGTGGAGGTTGAACACCGAATTTCAACAGATACTTCTCAAACACATGTGATGATAAAGGATTTGATATTTTTTCATCCACTTGATCATCAGTTCTAACGTGATACATTTTAATCAGGCCTTATTCTACTTTTTCCCTTGATGAGGTGATATCATATCACAATATCCTTCGTAACGGAATGTTGAACAAGGTTCTTTGTATGATCAATTTTTCTCTTGTTATCACAGTGAATCACCATTGGTTGTTTAACATCCTCGCCAATATCAATAAGTTATTGATTCATCCACAGTAGTTGAGTGCATTCCATTATAGAAAAGATATACTCAACTTCAGTAGTACTGAGCATAGTGATTTCATTTTTCTTCCTCAACCAGCCCACACATTTCTTCCCAATATAAAATGCTCCCCCTATGTTGAATTTTCTATCCACTATATCTTCTAACCAACTAGCATTAGAGAATTATGATATTTCACTATCCTTTCCTGTAAAAAAGTATAAACAATAATTATGAGTACAATAAATGTAGGTCATGATTCTTTTTACTACCAACATATGTTCTTCCATTGGATTACATTGAAACTGAGTCATCAATAATTTTGCAAAGACAATATCTGACCATGTCGCTGTTAGGTATAGTTGGCTTCCATGATTCTTCTGAACATGGAGAGATCAATAGAAGTCACATCCTCATGCCCATGTTTGGTTCCAACCACAATCAGAGTCGACATTGGTTTGGAGTCATGCATATTATGTTTCTTTAGCAGCACTCTTGCATATATTGTTTTATGAAAAATGAATTTTTAGTCCATCTTCTATATCACATGCAACCCCAAAATGTATGTGAGATTAATAATCGTAGACATTTAAAATTCTGATTTCATGTGATTGGAAAATTAAACCGCTAATCCCTGCATGTTTCCCTGGAAAATTAATATCATCGACATACATGAGTACCATGAACTGATCATTCAAAGAATTCTTTATGTAAATATAGTGTCCAATCATCATATTATAAATTCACATTTCCATAGGTATGAATCCAATTGTGAATACCAGTATCTTGGGGCCCACTTAAAACCATATAGGTCCTTATTTAGTTTAAAAACCATCGTTTCATCACTACCAAGATAAAAACCTACAAGTTTTTCAATGTAGACTTCTTCATCAAGAACACCATTAAAGAGTACTGTCTTGACATCCATTTGATATACATTATAGAATTTGTGGATTTCTGTAGAAAAAAATCCCAATTGACCATGGTCTAGCCATAGGAGAAAATGTTTCTTCAAAATCGACACCTTTAATCTATAAATATCCTTTACATACCAGAAGTTCATTATTTATAATAATACATCCATGTTTAATGAAATTTTTCTTGAAAATACACTTTGTAACAATCAAATTGTGACCTTAATGTCTCTTAACTAGGTCCCATGTATGGTTCTTATCAATCTGATCCAACTCTTCACTCAGGGATTTAACCCGTGATTCATCCTCTACTGCATCACCAATGAGGATTGTTCCACAATTGAGAGGAATCCAGATTGTGCATTTTTCTTCATTATTCTTGTATGGGTTGGTACAGTTCTATACCCAATGATATCGGATTGATCTATTTCATCTCTTTTGTGTTACTTATGAGGATTAGATTAGGATTCATCAGGAATTGTTTCTTATTTTGATTCTTCTTTCAGAATAATCATCATTTTGCAACCTCTGAATATTTTTCACTCTTTCTTACACTTCATCATTTAGATCTATACCATGTCCACATTCATCAACATATTCTATCACATCAGAATTATAATTCATTAATTCATTAGTGGGTTTCTCTTTAGTTGCCTTTACATCACTACTTTCCTAAAATTGTCCAATTCCCTTATTGAACCATTTGTTGGATTTTCTTTTCATTGAGTATCCACATAATATTTCTTCATCTGTAACATCACCATAATTCCCATGATTTCCTTCACTGTTTCAGATAAACCATTTACATCAGAAAAAATGTAAATACTTCAAAGAAGGCTTCATTCCATGCCACAACTCATACAGTTTCTTCGGTTCACCGATATAGAGCCATGTTCAATTTTGAATATATACCACTGCTTGAACAACCTCATTCCAATAATGAAAAGGGATATGGATCTCAATTAGAATTATTCTAGCTATATTGTTCACTTGGAAATTCCTACACTCCACAAATCCATTCTTTTGTGGGATTCTCACTACTGCCACATCATGTTGTGTTCCTTTCTTATCTTGTTAATTCTCAAACTCAATGAACATTTACACCCCTCTATTATCAGGATGAAAAACATTAATTATCTTCCCAGTGTAATTTTCAGAAATTTGGTGATAAGTCATTACGCAATCATGAACTTACCGTTTCTTTTGTATAACTATCACATGATCAATTCTAATATAATAATATATAAAAAAGACAATATATAGTAATCCTAGAATTATGGAAACATTTATCGGGATACATATGTCTATATGAATGATGTCAAAATGAATAGATGCTCTTTTCTTCTTTGGCCAATAGTAACTGAAAACCAACTTCCCATGAATGCACACATCACACGTCATTTCACGTTCACTCTTAGGGTCAGGGATATCCATGAAATTATTTTGTTTTGATACCTTTTCCATGTATTTCTGATTGATGTGACCCAAACTATAGTGCCACAAGTTATTATCTTCTTCAATAGTCAAATAGAAAATGTTCCCTTTACTTCCAACTTGCAATAGGTTTCCATCAATTCTACATCCCTCGATCAGAGAATTGCATGTTATTCCCTTTATAGTACACCACTTTTGATTGAACATCACTAGGAGTCCTAAGTCAAATAGTTTAATCACACTTAGGATATTGTGATGTAGACCATCCACATAAAAAAATTCTGTCTTTTTTAGGTCTCCGTTATCCAGTTCAGAACATCCACTACCTTTGATCTTCAAAGAACCATCGTTACCGATCCTCACTGTTCCATTGAACATTTTCAAAATATTCATTAACTGGTCTGCATTTTCTGTCGTATGGGATGAGCATCCACTCCAAGGATTCTATGTTTTATTGTTATTTGTATCCTTGAGAGTGACTTTAGCAATATTGGATTTCTCAATATTCTTATTTTCCATGCATGAAATGTAAGATTTAGTTAATGGTGGAAATAGATTTCCAAGTCTAATTTTACTATCCACATGATCATCATACTCACACTCTTATTCTAGAGTAGAAAACTTATTTGGAAAAGAAACACTATCTGGTTGGCAAGTGTTGACTTTATTCTAAGCCCTGTAAGAATTTATCATGTCGTTCTTTTGCCTACAATACACAGATTTGTGGAAAAAGTTATAGAAAATAAAACAATATCCATTAAAAAAATTTATTATATAAGGAGTTTTATACAAATTCATTCTCCACTATTGACCTTGTAACTCTCCCCCCATTCAAGTAACTCATTTCCGCTTCACAGTTTGACATGGTATGGCCTAGATATCCGCAGATCTGAAATTTCAAAAGCGGAAAAGGATTTTCACGTTGATTATTTCTCATGTACCATTCCTTGGAATATGATTTTAATTGATTATTATTTATGAAATATTGTGAATATTTTTCAGTTCTCCATCTAGTTTTTCTTGGTAATTTCTTTTTTTGGACATTAAATGGCATTGAATCATGTTCAACTTCTATCTTTCCTTTATTTCATCTCATCTTATTACAAGTCTATGATGATTCGGCATCATAGTAAATTCAATTTTTCTCCATGCATGGGGTTCTTTGATCTTTAAAAATATTTTAAACTCCATCATAACCATTATTTTCTCTCACTATTAATTTTGCATATAATAATACTCCACAATATATTTTCTCCTTTTCTAATTTTGAATCTAATTTACTTTCAATCATACCCAAATGAGTATTAAATTATTCTTAAAGGCCATCAATACTCTTTTACCTCTCTTATAGTGTGAAGGTAAGATCATTGATGACCATTTCATGTTCTTTTATTTGGATATTTATCTCCATAACATCTTCTATGATTTCAATGATTTATGAATGTAATTTCACAAATTCATCCAGTAGTTCAACATCTACTTCAAGCCGATCTTCATAGTCAAATTATTCTTCCACAACTGATCTCCATTTTTTTGCATCTGTTACATTGATTCTTGGTCTCAAAAGGATCATCCCCCAATTCTAGTTTGGGATCAACATCAGTGGTCAACTAATTTTTCAATGCTTTGTTACTTGATGATTCTACATTTTCTACAGTAGAAATCATGGAAACATGTTTCCCATATTTAAATTAAGATTATTCTTCCTCAAATAAGTAATTATCCCTATCATCATCTTATTTACATATGAAACTTTTTACTTATAGTTTATTTATATACTTGGTGTTTCCCTTTCGATAAAACATCTTCTTAGGTTTTTTTGAGGTTCCATATTCACTTTCATTATCATCAAAATACAATGAGTACTGAGAAGAAATGTGCCCAACTCTACCACAAGGAAAACATGCCAAGAGAATCATCCCTTCAATTATTAGTTTTCCTCTATTGAATTTCTTTTAAAAGAGAGATAGAAACTCACCTTCATCATCCATATCATTAATTCAGTCTCTTGAAATATCCGGTTTTTTCATGGATTTAAATGTCATATCCATGCTAATACGCATTGTCTCATCATCCAGTCCCACTCCCATTTCATATATATTCAAACTGCATAAAAGATCATCCATAGAAATCTTGGAAAATTTCATTCTTCACGGGAAGAAACATTGGGATTGTAGAGTGGTTAAATCCTTCTAATAAATTTCTTCACAATGAATTTGTTTTAAATTTCTTCTTGAAGTCCTCAAATTTCTCCTACAACTTTAGTAATTCGATTGAATAAGGAATCTACATTTTCTTTGGGACTCATCCTCATATCATAAAGTAGTTGTGAAAAAATTGTAACTTCACCTCCATTACATTGTCGTACCCTTCATAAATATTATCTAGCTTTTCCAACATAGACATAGGTGAAGTAAATATAATCACTTTTAGAAAGATTTGATCATAAAGGGCTGAAATAAGAGCATTAAATTCTTTGGAATTGGCATCAAGCATCTTTTTTATCTATATTTTTCATGGAAAGAGCTGTAGGATATGCAACTTATATTCCTTTCATATTAGTAAATAATATGTCCACTCCAAGAGTTCTTTGATGAGATCCAATCCAGTTTTTTCCATATCTAAAAGTTTCTTCCACCGAAGAGGGAGAATACCTTAACATTGAATGAATTATCCATGATAATAAAGAACATATTAAACACAAAAAACATTTATGCTCTGATACCACTTGTAGAACCATGGGTTTCCAAGGGAGGGGATGGTGAATTAGTGTGTCAACATTAACTTTTAATGTGAAGGATCTTATTCCAACATTTTTAGTAATGCATTAAACCTATATGATGGATATAAATAACAAATAAATAATCACACACAAAAAGACCATACAACAATTTTACTTGGTTCACCACAAAGGTCAATGTCTAAGGAGCATACACCAATAGTGTGCTAGTCGTATCAAAATCCACTACTCTTCACTGGTTGTAGAGAACAAGAGTTTGGTCACAGTCACTATGTTCCCAGAACACAGCCATTACAATAATTCATTGATAGCTCATTGCATCCATTAAAAAACTTTCTTCGAATACCCCTTCCACACTGACCTAGGATAATTCTAACTTATTTTATTGACTTTAGTGTCTCTTAAACAGATTTGTATTCAAGTCTTTTTCTATTCCATCATTAGACAATTCTTGCATCGATGTCCTGAAATGATTCACATGAAAGCACTGATCACACAAACCGGATATTCAAAAGCCTCTCAGAATCTAAACACTAAACTTATGCACAATACATGAACATGTGCACAAGATTTGGGATTTTTCATGGAAGGTGAATTTCGTTCAACCCCTAATTATCATGAAACCCTTTACTTTTACACACAACTTTTGCCTTTACACACAACCTACAAATTTATGTGTAACCTTCAATTTTACATTAAAACCTTAACTTTTACATGAAACTTCATATTTTATATGAAACATTCAATTTTATGCACAACCTTTAATTTTATGCACAAACCTTAACATTTATTCAGAACATCAACTTTTACATGAAAACCCCTTTTGCCCTATTTTTTCATGTATCATAGCTCACATCTTCTATATGTATTTCACTCTATCTAATGAGGGGATTCACCTCATATTTATAGGAAAACATGACCCCTGTGCATAAAACCTACCATATCGTCCAAAACTCATATTCTTCATGCAATTATTTTGCATGCAATAACCATTTTTCACACACTTCCCAATATTTTTTTCGCACACCTCATGACATTTCCATTTTTGGAATTTTGATATTGAAATACCTTTTTTGAAAACATTATAACATGATTTCACTATTGCACACAAAACAGATTTAGTGCACAATCCATGCTTTTTTCACACCACCCCAATATTTCGTGCACCATCCTTTGCCAAAACCCCATCACTTTATTTTCATATTTTCAGGCCCAAAAAATTTTCAAACACTACAAAATGATTCCACCTTCAATACTTCATTCGTCATAATATGTATGATACCATTCCTTAAAATCTACATGGTCTTCCATGTAAGGATTGACAATAAACAGAAAACATACTTCATTTACATAATAAAATGAATTGAGTTCTTACAAACATGATCTTATAAAATCACAACATTCATATTCAAATAATGATTGGATTTTGGGAAGATAAAAGCCTTACTAAGAATGACTAGGAAGGGCCTCTAAATGATCAGGTCATACTGGGGTACCCATCTGTTTCATCACCTAGTTGATCAAATGAATAAAATATAAAGTAATTAGGGATTTGGACCTTTTCAACATTATTCCACTGATAGTGAAAAAGGATACATGCAATTTTACCCTCATATAAACCACCATATTCCAATTTTTTATCTATTCTTGACTGGGACCAAAAAAATAGAGTTAAAGAATTCATTTCATTAATTTTTTCACTCCCATTGAAGAGGTAGACATCCTGTAGAAATCCATTAATGATCATGATATTGGATTGGAACAACCTTTATTTGGTAGTATAGGTTCTTGGTCCATGGTTTTTCTGGTTTAGTGTTGACAATTTTGGGTAGGAGGGAGCTTGAAATGAGTTGGGGTATCATTTTAAGCCTCTAGTGAGATCCATTGAGTGTAGGAAACCATTATGTATAGCCCAGTCCAACAGTGAAAATGGTATTGTCCCCTAATGCGTGAATTTGAAAACCATTTCACAAGCTATATCATGTTTTTTTAGTTGGAATCTATGATACCTATTTCATCTTTAATCACATTTTCAACTATTTAGAAATAGACACACACGAGCATATGGTTCTTCAATGTACCATTCCTATCATACTAGCATGACATCCAATATATAACCCTTGATTTCATTGACATTGTTTGGGATTCATTTGCTATCGACTTATTGTGATGTGCTTGACGAACTATATGGTTCAAATTTATCCCAATGTGTTGACAATTTCCCTATTCAATAATTGAGCATCATGTACTATCATTGTATGGATCTTTTTAACCTCACCATTCTGGAAACCCATTCCTACTAACCTATCTGATCGCTCGTGGTTGAAGGCATTTTTCTCACCAGATTGGGTCCTAGTGATATGATATGTGTCAAAACCTCATGGAGGGATAAACTATCCCAATATCCATTTATCTATTACTCATGAATTTAACCTTCACAAATTATTACTCACAGACTTCTAGGTGTCCATGGAATCCATATTTTATAACTCACTGAGCATGCACTAGGACTTTCAGTAAAAAACATCTGGTTAGCATGGGAAAAAAACCACCAATGGCCTCATGGATGTCATAGTAACCCCACTCTTCAATGGATATATCCAATGGGTTGAGTTGTTTTCTTGTTCTCGATTCAACTATATGAAAAATACAAAGGGCATTACATCCTTGCTCATTCTTTTACTTGAACAATATACAATCACATGGAAAATGTAAGGGAAACCACTGGATTGCATTGGGCATAAACAAATATGTATCACATGGATTCCCATCACCACCTCTAAAGAAATGGATCATTATTCCCTTGGTGAACTATCTAACCATCAATATTTTTGGTATACCACCATCCTTAAAGTTGTAAAATCATTGGTCTTGTTTTAGAGCTACATAGGTGCTTTCTGTTTCTAACGGTATAACACAACTAGACAATTGTATCCAAAAACCAAACCCAATTTTTTTTGACTCATAATAAGGTATCTAATAATTATCCATTTCCCATCCTTCCAATATTAGAGATGAATTTCTACTTGATCTATGACAACCCTGCTTTTTATTACAACATAAATATGCTTTATTACAAAAAACATCACTTGATACAACAAAGAAGATCGAGAGGTTTAGTGTATTTGGGGCTTAGGATCATTAAATAAAAACATAAAACATGAAATACAACATCTTTATTGAAAAATTCCTTTACATGACCACTACATTCCCTCTTACTTAGCATTGGATGGGATAACCTGAGGACATGCATAAGAAAAGGGTGAGCTATAAAGACCAGTAAGGGAGCACACATGGAATAACATGAGGAGTACAATAAGTGTTATGAAATAGGAATGTCAATAGAGCATAAGAGAAACATGAACATAAAGGCATGATAAAGCATGATAATTATAACATGGAAATGTGGCAACAACACTTAACATTGAATTAGCATGAGTCGTGGCTCATTGCACATGGAGCATGAGAAAACCCTCATTGCACATGAAGCACGAGTAAACCCCTATTGCACTTGAATTAGCATGAGTCAACACTCATTTCACTTGACGTATCATGATACTATACTTTACCCAATGCATTGGAGCGCTATAAGGGTGCACCCTTCTTAAACATTTCATATCATGCATAAGTGTGCCACATGGATCATAAAACATGGATTCATAAAACATAATAATTTATTCCAAGATAAAGGAATGTGGAATTCATACATGAAACATTATAATCAATAAGTAAATTTTCATAAAGGTGAATACCCTTGAAGGGGAAATCGTCATGGTATTCACTACACAATGACATTGGCTTAGAAAATCGGTTCGATTTCGGCAGCGTGACGGCGTAACATAAGAATTCATAAAAATGGTTGATGAGAGAGAAAGGGGTTCCTCATCATATTTACATGTAATGTACAGAAAGGAGGTCATATAGATACATTTCCCAATAATTGAAAAGGAATTTAGATTCATGATACAAAAGTATTTCTTGAATGTAAAAGAATAGAGAGATGTTCCTTTCGGAATTTCGGCATAGTAACGGGTGTACATGGGAGGCATTTAATGAGAGATAAAGGGGCATACCATCATTCAAACAGTAAGAGGGCAGTATGGGTGAGGTTCGAAACCATACCCCAACATTCATAATTGAAATTAAAAGGGCAATACAACTTAAAGAAAATTGACAAAAAAGAGAAAGGAAGAAAAAACCCTTACTTGGAAGTGTGCTTCCAAAGGATAGAGAGAGGCTTGTGAGAGGATTCTTGGGAGCTTGGGGCACCTTGGGAGGATTCTATAGAGAGTAGGGCAGAGGTTGGATGAACTCCAAGGGATTTTAGTGAGGAGGAAGTGGGAGCATGGGTGGGTTTATATAGAAAAGGTGAGAGAATTCTTTATTATTTAGGTTTGGGACCCCATATATTAAAATAATCCAAACCACAAACCATCCCATGGTATTTTCCCATGGTTTCCAGAAAAGGAAAGAGGAAAACAATATTTTACAAGGTCAAGGTCCTAACTTATTATAAAAATTAGGGTTTCTTATGTGGATTTGAGTCACACTCCCATGGAAATTAATTTAAAAAGGCAAAGTGTTGAATAAGTCTTGAGGGGTTCATTAATGCTTTGAAAAGTAAGTCAAACAAACCCAAAATCACATTATTTTAATTATAAAACATATATTGGCCGAAAATAAGGATTATGGTATTTTATTACATCACCATTGGGTCATTATGATGTCATAAAACACATTATTTAATTAAATGGTATTTAATTTTTACCCAAAAATTTGATTGTCTCAGAAAATTATGAAAAATTCACCATTGGATAATTTCGACGTCCTGATTCCATAAATGACATTTTTTTATCTTAAAAAAATTATAAATATGTTAATTTTCACTTTTAAAATAAAAACCAACAATTATCGAAAATTCACTGGTTTTGATAGAAATGGATTTCAAACCTTAATAAAAATTTTAATTGAATTCATATATTTATATGATCATTTATATTTAATAAAAATTAATTTAATATTAATAATAATATTTTATTAAAATATTAGTTAATTCAAAAATCCCTTAATTTAATAAAATAGATTTCATAATTAAATAATAATTAAAAACACCATTTGTACTTTAAAAACTATTTTCAATGTATCAAAAATGACTAGAAATTATATTCATTATTATTTAAAAAATAATGTACATGAACATAATACTACTTATTTTTTACATAACCCCTTAAAACAACCGCATAAGACCTAAGGGTATTGTGTGCAATGGTGACAGACTCTTGGGGCGGCTCGGATAACATCGCTCGAGTGGTAATTTCAATCAACTTCCACTTTTCCCGTAGATGGTCACGTTCGAGCTTGACATAATGAAGCTCAGCATGGGCTTTCTCATTTGCGAAGCCCAAAGACGCCACCTCTTTTCCGAGCTCTGACAAATGGGCTTTGTATGGGGAAATTCTACTGGATGAGGCCATCGCTTCCTTTTTCTGAGTAAAAAATTGGGTTCGTTAAAGCCTTACATTTATATTAATCATGTGATCACAGTTCAATAGCTATATTAACAATGATGAAAATTCATAACATGAAACCAAAGAAGTTGACATCTTATAAAAACATTTTTCATAAAGAGACATTTAAATGGATCAAGAGGTATTCTCCATTAATGAAATGTTGGGTCGTTACAATATTCCCCCCTTAAGAAATTTCGCCATCAAAATTTTCCTTTTTCCCACACTAAAACAAATGTGGGTAACTCAGATTCATCATATCCTCTGACTCCGAAGTCGCTTCTTCAAACATGTGGTTTCTCCACAAGACCTTGACGAGGGGCATTGTCTTATTTCGTAGAACTTTTCTCTACGATCTAAGATCTTCACTGGTTGCTCCTCATAAGAAAGATCATCTTCCAATTGTACCACCTCGGAAGAGAGTACATGTGAAGGGTCTGGTATGTAATTCCTTAAGCGGGATACATGAAAGACATCATGCACCTTGGACATAATAGGTGAAAGTGTTAGTCGATAGGCCACTACCCCAACATGATCAAGAATCTCGAAGGGGCCAATGTACCTTAGTGTTAAATACCCTTTCTTTCCAAACCTCATGACCTTCTTCCACGGAGATATGAAAAAAAATCACCATGTCTCCAACTTTAAACTCAAGGTCTCGTCGACGATTATCTGCATAACTCTTCTGTTGACATTGGGCTGCCTTGATATGTTGTTGAATGGTTTTCACCTTCTCCACCATTTCATCGACCATTTCTGGTCCAAGAATCTTACGTTCACCGACCTCATCCCAACATGCCGGTGTTCTGCACCTTTTCCCATAAAGTGCTTCATATGGTGCCATTTGGATGCTCGAGTAGAAACTGTTATTATAAGAGAACTCAACCAGAGGAAGATGTCGATCTCATCCTCCTTTAATGTCCATTGAGCATGCTCTCAACATATCCTCAAGTGTTTGGATAGAACTCTCTGATTGGCCATCAGTTTGAGGATGATAGGCCGTACCAATGTTCAGTTCATTATTCAGAGCATGTTGAAGACTCTTCCAAAACATAGAGGTGAATCTTGAATCTCGGTCGGACACAAATAGATAGTGGTACTACATGAAACCTTACCACTTCCCTAATATATATCTATGCCAGTTGATCCAATGATAAATATTCTCAAATAGCAATGAAGTGTGTAGTCTTTGTAAGACGATCCACAACAACCCAGATTGCATTGTTGCCTTTGGATGTCCTCGGAAGTCCGGTGACAATGTCCATGGTGATGTTCTCCCATTTCCATTCTGGTATGGTAATGGTTGCATCATCCCCTTAGACTTCTACCTCTCTATCTTCACGTGCTAACACACCAGGAACATTGATGTATATTCGTCGATCTCCTTCTTCATATTATCCCACCAAAAGTTTTTTCGGAGATCTCGATACATCTTTGTACTCCTTGGGTGAATAGAGAAATTTCAACTATGTGCATCATCCAAAAGTTCCTTCTTCCGCTCTAGACTTGATGGAACACATAGTCTTTTCACAAACTGCACAATTCCTTCTTCATTAACATTAAACTCCGAGGATTTACCCGTTTTGATAGCTTCCACTTTTTCTTGAATTCCCACATAATCCTTTTGAGCATCCTTTAACCTTTCCAAAAGAGATGGTTGAGCAATAATTTGTGAAAGGATTAATGATGTTCCCTTCTTTATGATTCCCACGTCCATCTTCATCAAGTCTATGAAGATTGGATCCTTCTCAATTCTCATCATTGATAGGATCGCTGGATCCTTTCTACTTAGGGAATCCGCCACCTTGTTCGCTTACCCAGGGTGGTAATGTATTGAACAGTCATAATCCTTGATGAGCTCTATCCATATTCTCTGGCACATATTAAGATCTTTTTGTGTGAATATATATTTAAGACTCTTTTGGTCAGTATATATCTCACATTTCTCTCCATAGAGATAATGCCGCCAGATTTTTAAGGCAATGATCACCACCGCCAACTCCACATCATGTGTTGGATAGTTTCGCTAATGGATTTTCAACTACCTTGAGGCATAGGATATCACGTTATCATTCTACATCAGCACACAACCTAAGCCCTTCTTTGAGGCATCACTGAATACCACAAAAAGTTCCCCACTTGTGGGTAAAGTGAGCACGGGTGTAGTGATAAGCCTCCTTTTCAACTCCTTGAACCTTTCTTCGCATTCATCACTCCAATAAAAAATTACTCCCTTTCGAGTTATCTTGGTAAGAGGGTTGGAAAATCGTGAGAAATTTCTTAAAAATCATCAATAATATCCAGCTAACCCCAAGAAGATACGGATATCCATTACCGATGATGTCCTCGGCCATCTCTCAATTGCATCTGTTTTGGAGGGGTCCACAGATATCCCATTGCTTGTCATGATATGGCCCTAGAATGATACTCCATTCAACCAGAACTCACACTTGATGTACTTTGCATAGAGCTTCTCCTTGCGCAAAGTCTCTAGTACCGTTCTTTAATACTCCTCATGGTCCTGCTTGGTTTTGGAGTATATTAGAATATCATCTATAAATACTACCACAAATTTGTCAAGGTAATATTTAAAGACTCTATTCATCATGTCCATGAATATTGCTGGAGCATTGGTGAGTCCGAAAGTCATTACTATGAATTCATAGTTCCTGTATCTTGTACGAAAAGCAGCCTTGGGGATATCTTCCTTCTTCACCCTTACATGATAATATCCCAACCGCAAGTCCACCTTGGAAAAGTATTGTGCTCCACACAAATGATCAAACAAGTCATCTATTCTTGGGAGTGGATACTTGTTCTTTATCGTGATTTTGTTAAGTTCATGATAATCGATGCAAAGCCGCATTGAACCATCCTTATTCTTGACAAAGAGGACTGGTGCACCCCATGGTGAAGCACTTGGGCGTATAAACACTTTATCAAGATTATCCTATAGTTGTTTCTTCAGCTCTTCAAGCTCAACAACAGCCATTCTATATGGAGTCTTGGATATTCGTAATGCCACCAGTATAAGTTCAATTGAGAACTAAACATATCTTCTAGGAGGAAGACCAGGCAGTTCCTCGGGAAACACTTCCGCGAATTCCCTCACAATAGGCATTTCATCAAGGATGGTTTCTTCTTTGTACTCAATCATCTGAGCCAAATACACATGCTCATAGGGCAGTAATATCCATTCTTTAGATGATGGTGCTAAAGGAGATTAATCTTCCTCCTGACACTTGTAAAGAATCGGGGGTCTATTCTCCATATGGAGTGTGATTTCCCTCTCCCGGCAATTTATGTTGGATATATATAAGGAAAGCCAATCCATGCCAAGAATTGCATCAAATTCCACCAAAGGGAGTATGACAAGGTTCGATGGGAAATTCAATCCACAGATTATAACAGGGGAGGACTTATATTCATGGGATGCAATGATTTCCCCATTTTCCGTACACACCGACATCTTTACTTCCATGATTTGTGGTGGTGCTGGGATTGTTCTACTAAACTTTTGAGATATAAAAGAATGTGTAGAACCTGAATCAAAAATTATGTTCGCTATGCTTGAATGAATAACTAGCGTACCTATCACCACTTTGTTGTAGGGGTTCACTTCGGTAGAAGTGATGGCAAAAGCTCTTCCTTGTTGTCATGGAGGTTGTTGGTTGCCACCTATAACCCTTGGATTAGGGCACTGATTTGCAAAATGACCCGATTATTTGCATTTATAGAATTGAACAATGCGTTGAGGTTCGAACGGAGCGTTCTTCTCCTCTGTCGCAGCCGCGCGTCCTTCTTACCGACAGTTAATAGCTAGGAGCCCTTCTCTTCCACACCTGAAGCATTTTCTTGTATCCTTAAGGCAATTTTTATGGTGCTTATTTATGCACTTTTGGAAATTGGGGTGTTGGAACTTCATAGCGCCGTTGGATTTATCCATCAGACCACCAACATTGAAGTCCACCTTACACTTCTTGTCCCCTTGATACCCCTGTGATTCTCTGATCTACATTTAGACCTTGAGTGCACATCGGACAATTTCCTCATAGCTATCGAAGTCACGGATCGCTAATGCTTTCCGCAAGCTAGGCTTCAGCCCACCAAAGAAGTGGTCAACCTTGCATTGGGGGGTAACGACAAAGCCAGAAGCGTAACGTGCAAGCCTTGTGAAGTTTTCCTCGTACGCTCCCACCGATTCTTCATCTTTTTTCTTGAGGGAAAGGAATTCCCTTTCCATCTTAAGACGGAGGGTTCGTGGAAAATATTTATCGAAAAACATAATCTGGAATTCCTTCCATTCCAAAGCCTCGATCTCCTCCTCAGGCTTCGTATTTTTTATCAATGTTCACCATTGATCAGCATCACCATCCAGACAATAAGCCGTCAGGAGAACCTTCTCTTGTTCAGAACATTGGAGGATGGAGAATATCTTTTCAATGGAGTTGATCCATTGTTTAGCGATTGTGGTATCGGATGATCCACTAAAAGTGGGAGGCCTTTTCCTCAAGAAGCTCTCGATAGCGACTTGTTCCTTTTTAGGGGGGTTTCGACGTTCCTCTTGACCCGTGTTTCTACTCAAAACATGAGTTAGCTGAGAGAGAAGTGTGACAAAGTTCACGATTCCTTCTCCCATTGGATTGGGCATCTCATTAGTACAATCATCACATTGATCCTCACAACGGTTGTTAGCCCGAGTCCTCCTATTACCGGCCATTGGCTAGAATAAAAGGAAAGTAAGGGGTAACACATAAAGGGTAATCCAAAGACAAAAGTTTATGACTTATAAATAAACTTTTATTTCCATAACTCATGAGACTATAGGATTCAATATAGGCTTTTCATGATCTACATTCTAACATATATTATTAGGGGCATTTTTCCCTTAATAAGGGTTCATTCCAAGATTGTGAATTTATCAAAACATATCCCCCGGGAGTGTCGTAACCAAGAGTGCAGCAAGGCCCATAGTCGTGCACTAGTTCCCATTCGAGTCTAGCTCAAAGCGGTGTTTTTGGGATTTACCCCTAGGATACATCTGTGCCAGAGCCGCCTCTACCTGCTCGTATCCCGGCAAGGATGTATTTGTTTGATAAACCACTTACATAGTATTTAACATAACTTAGGGATGTTTTTATTATACTTAGTATTGTATCCAAGGCTTTAGTAGGGTTTGCTAATCCCAAAAATAACTAAACCTATCCTCTGATACCAACTATGACAACCCTACTTTTTATTACAACTTAAACATGATTTATTACATAAAACATCACTTGATACAACAAAGAATATTGAGAGGTTTAGTGTCTTCGGGGCTTAGGATCATTACATAAAAACTTAAAACATGAAATACAACATCTTTATTGAAAACTTCCTTTACATGACCACTACATTCCCTCGTACTTAACCTTGCATGGGATAACTTGAGGACATGCATAAGAAAAGGGTGAGCTATAAAGCCCAGTAAGGGAGTACACATATAAAAACATGAGGAGTACAATAAATGTTAGGAAATTGGCATGACAATAGAGCATAAGAGAAACATGAACATAAAGGCATGATAAGGAATTATAAAGCATGATAATCATAACATGGAAATGTGGCATCAACACTTAACATTGAATTAGCATGAGTCGTGGCTCATTGGACATAGAGCATTAGTAAACCCTCATTGCACATGAAGCATGAGTAAACCCTCGTTTCACTTGAATTAGCATGATTCAACACTCATTTCACTTGATGTATCATGATACTATACTTTACCCAATGCATTGGAGCGCTATAAGGATGCACCCTTCTTAAACATTTCATTTCATGCATAAGTGTGCCACATGGATCATAAAACATGGATTCATAAAACATAATCATTTATTCCATGATAAAGGAATGTGGAATTCTTACATGAAACTTTATAATAAATAAGTAAATGTACATAAAGGTGAATTCCCATGATGGATAAATGGGCATGGTATTCACTACACAATGACATTGGCTTTGAAAATCGGTGCGATTTTAGCAGCGTAACGGTGTGACATAAGAATTCATAAAAATGGTTGATGAGAGAGAAGGAGGTTCCTCATCATATTTACACATAATGGATAGTAAGGAGGTCATATAGATACATGTCCCAACAATTGAAAAGGAATATAGATTCATGATACAAAAGTTTTTCTTGAATGTAAAAGAAGAGAGAGAAGTTCCTCTGGGAATTTCGGCATAGTAACGGGTGTAAATGGGAGGAATTTAATGAGAGATAAAGGGGTCTCCCAGCATTAAAACAATAAGACGGAAGTATGGGGGAGGTGCGAAACCATACCCCAATATTCATAATTGAAATTAAAAGGTCAATACAACTTCAAGAAAATTGACAAAAAAAATAGAAAGGAAGAAAAAACCCTTACTTGGAAGTTTCTTCCAAAGGCTAGAGAGAGGTTGTGAGAGGCTTCTTGGGATCTTGGGTCACCTTGGGAGGATTCTAGAGAGAGTAGGTCAGAGGTTGGACGAACTTCAAGGGATTTTAGTGAGGAGGAAGTGGGAGCTTGAGTGGGTTTATATAAGAAAGGTGAAAGAATTCTTTATTATTTAGGTTTGGGACCCCTTATATTAAAATAATCCAAACCACAAACCATCCAATGGTATTTGCCCATGGTTTCTGTAAAAGGAAAGAGGAAAAAAATATTTTACAAGGCCAAGTTTTTAACTTATTAAAAAATTTGGGTTGCTTATGTGGAGGTGAGTCACACTCCCATGGAAATTAATTTTAAAAGGCAAAGTGTTGAATATGTCTTGAGGGGTTCATTAATGCTTTTAAAAGTAATTCAAACAAACCCAAAATCACATTATATTGATGATAAAACATATATTGTCCGAACATAAGGATTATGGTATTTTATTACACCACCATTGGGTCATTATGATGTCATAAAATACATTATATAATTAAATGGTATTTAATTTTTACCCAAAATTTTTACTGTCATTGAAAATTATGAAAAATTCCCCGTTGGATAATATCAACATTAGGATTCCAGAAATGACATATATTTTATCTAAAAAAAATTCTAAATATCTTAATTTTCACTTTTAAAAAAAAATCCAACATTTATCCAAAAATCACGGGTTTTGACAGAAATGGCTTTCAAACCTTAATAAAAAATTTAATTGCATTCATAAATTTATATGATCATTTATATTTAAATAAAATTAATTTAATATAAATAATAATATTTTATTAAAATAATATTTAATTCAAAAATCATTTAATTTAATAAAATATATTTCTTAATTAAATAATAATTAAAAACACCATTTGTACTTTAAAAACTATTTACAATGTATCAAAAATGACTAGAAATTATATTCATTATTATATACAAAAATAATGTACATGAAGATAGTACTACTTATTTGTTACATAACCCCTTAAAACAACCGCATAAGACCTAAGGGTAAGGTGTGCAATGGTGACAGACTCTTGGGGCGGCTCAGATAACATCGCTCGAGTGGTAATTTCAATCAAATTCCACTTTTCCCGTAGACGGTCACGTTCGAGCTTGACATAATGAAGCTCAGCTTCGGCTTGGTCAAGGGAGAAGCCCAAAGATGCCACCTCTTTTCTGATCTCTGACAAATGGGCTTCGTATGGGGAAATTCTACAGGATGAGGCCATCGCTTCCTTTGTCTGAGTAAAAAATTGGGTTCGTTAGAGCCTTACAATTATACTAATCATGTGATCACTGTTCAACGACTATATTAACAACGGTCAAAATTCTTAACATGAAACCAAAGAAGTTGACATCTTATAAAAACATTTTTCATAAAGAGAAATTTAACTAGATCAAGAGGGATTTTCAATTAATGAAACTTTGGGTCGTTACAAGATCCAATTACAACCTTCTTTTCAGCCAATATGGTAAACTGCATGGCCTCGCTAGAAACCATGGAATTTCCCTATTGTAACGTTGTGTTTTATCTTGTGATACCTCACCATTTCCCCATAATTTCAACACCTTATTTGTTATTATCCATCCATAATTTCTAAGAATCTCCTCATAGGTAACTATAATAGATCTAGTTAATCTAACTCACACCAATTAGGTTCCTTGACCTATTGGTTACTAAGTTCTGTCTAGGTTTCACTTTTGGTCAGTATAAAATTCAACAGATCAGGGTCATGCTTAAGAATCTATGAATGAAGACTACGATATGAGAGAAAAAATGATCATTATGAATTAATTATGGTAACACCCCTTGTTTTATTGTCAATAAAATGGAACTAAATCCACCATACCAGTTTTTGGGTATACCGATAAGCATTGTAAGAGGTATTTCACATTGTAATGTCCTAGGAATTAGATAAAGTGTAAACAAGTGAACTGAGTAATGGAGTGGAACTCCTACTTTATTGATCCCTTTGTTGGGATAGAGTATAATTTATTGTTTTGAGTGGAAATTCCAACTTTATAATGGCATGGGATTCATTAGAATCTATCCGTTCAAGTCCAGTCAGAATGGAATGCATCAAAAAAACCTCAACAAGTCTTTGAGAGACTCTTCATGCTCACAGATATTATTACTACAAAATTTTGTAAAAAATCCGAGATCTACCAAAATGGGAGAGTGCATCCCAACCTTCAAACTTGTGTGGCCGCATAAACTGTTCAAAGAAAATCAGAGAATGGAAGCTAGCTCAAATACTCACAAAATCGTCACCTATGGATCATGATGACCATTTCTAGCATCAAGGAATATATTTTTTCTATCAATAAAAGTGAATTATTTTTTATATTCATCATATAAAATTTAATTATATAAAAAAAAATTGGTTGTGATTGTACCAATATAATCTATAAATTTATCCCTGACTCATAGATTTCTCAAAAATCCATCATATCTGATAAATACTATTTGAACCTATTAAACAACATACACGGTATTTTAGATATAGATATGGAATAAGTAAGTACTATAAATATTATATTCATTCAATCATATTTTTTTCTTTGAAGATATGACCCTATGATATTTCCAGATACTTATCATATTACTGAAGATGAGATATATTATATGTATATGAATTATAAATGATATCATACATATAAAACACAAATATAATTTGGTACATTGTTGAAGAAAAAATGACTTCCATGAAGGAGGAACTCAAACCTTACTGAATGACACTAACATCATTTTTCGAATGCTACCCCACTATAGCATGAGGCTATTTTTAGTTTCATTTCCTATATTCTATAAACACTTCCAATACCTCACCACACTGATTAAAAAAATCAATTAGATTATATTACCATTTGTATGGATTTTTTTTTGAAGGGATAGAGGTAGAAGGACTAACAGTGACCAGAAATGATAACATCTTGGTGATAGGGGAATGTGAAAAAGAATGATGAACTATGTCGGGTCTTGATCAATATGATTACTCACTAGAAAAAGAATTACCACTCATCTTATACAATCTATAGCCTAATTTTGAGTCAGAGATCTACCACTAATCCTCCATCTCATAGGGTACCAAAGAGGTACGAACATCAAACACAAAATGTCTTCGACTTTAGGGTGTTCTAGATGAGCTAGTCAAACAACATCCTCACTTTTTGGTAACCCTTGAATATTAAAACCCTATTATTTTACATTCCACCCCAACCTTCATCCAAATGAAACTTCTCCCTTAATTATCTTGGAAAAAATCATAACATGAACATGGGATTCATTTTATTACAAAAAGGGTCAATGAACTCCTCAATGAAAATTATATGAAACCCACTAGTTTCTGACACCTATCTGCATTTTGTATCAAGAAAGAGATCAACAATACCTCCATATAAGATGAGTGAAAGAACCCATGACCTTTTATCCCCACTTACAAGCTAAATAATGATATTAATCACTGGGATTGTTGTAATTGTACATGATTTATCTATATTTCTCAGAGACATAGTTCATTGTATTTGAGGTTAATAATCTACTCTTGTAGTGTCAGCTGGTTATTATATAAATCAAGTTCAACCTTAGTAATCTACTCTAATAGTATATTCTAGTACCATCATTTGATTACCTTTTCTAGGCTATGGAAAAGTTAGTTGTTTTTTCATTTGAGAAAGGCAATGGATGTGTAACTGTGAACACCTTTTCTAGATTGACCACCATGTATGACGAAATCTTTCTATTCATATAATATAATATTGGTATATTTTTCAATTTCATCTGGGTTAGTCTATGTTTTTATTTAATGATTTTCAATTTCATGATACAAATATACAAAATTTCACTTTTCTAAATCAATCTCCAGTCATATCTTATAAGAGTTGACATCTCTCTTCTAAATCATGATTTTATTATAGAAGTGGTTTGTGTGGTTTAGTCACATCAATATTTCTACCACAATTTCAATATTAGTGGAGGTAAAGACATTTTATAATAGAAATGATGGTATTTTTTGTGTTTTGGTTTTCGTTGGAATTAATTTTACATTTTGGTACACAATTTCACTTAGCTCATCCAATCATGCATGATGATGTTACTTCTGGTCATGCGATTCCATTCCTATATATTTTTTGAATCCCAAGGACTAAAATATTCCAACATGGTTGATGGGAATATATTAGAATTTGATTCATGGCAACGTTTGGTATGGTTATTGATACTGGATGAAGGGGGGTTCCAAAATTTATTAGAAGACCGCAATTCCCACCATGTCTTCTCCTTGGCAGACACTTAGGGAAATTGGTAATCGAGCTCTCAAAACACATCTTGTTTGAGATGGTCTGAGTTTTTTCATGAAGATAGATTCCTTTGGATTTCCAACTAGATTCCCTACATCATAATACCAATTTCATTTTAACCACTCTCTATACCCCCACCTCTTTGACCTCTTCTTATATCATATTATCATTGATAATACCTTCCTTAGTGAATAACTATAACAAGATTCAACTGTATACTTGTTGGATATCTTGAGAACTCCTATGACCATATTATTTTCGAGTGAAAGAGAATTGTAGTAGAAAACATGAAACCTGAATTTTTCCTCCAATAATAGAGTGTGATCCCTCCCTAACAACTTATAATTAATGATCCATTATTACTGTAGCATCAGTGGATAGAGATAAAAACTAGACACAACAAGTAGTAGGAACCAAACATGGGATATAACCCTGTAATTTTTTTAGTACACATATGTTTGTTTGATTTATGTTATAAATCATGGCGGGATGAGATACACATAATAGGATAAGATCCTAATAGATAACATAGGATATTTTCATTGTTATGAAATTGAAAAATATTAAAACCTTTGATTCAACCCTTACCTTATCAGTGGTGGACGAACTTTTGGATTTTATCAAGTGGTATTATAGCCTTTAGGTTCCCCCTATTAGATCCTTGAGTATCCATATATGAATAATATAATATCAATAAATATTAATGGCATACCTATATTCAATAGTAAACACTATAATGGTTTGGAGAAAAATAAGTCACTCTTTCTTAAGTATCTTGGTCTATAAGTGTTTGATACAATGAAACTGGGATTTCAACTTATTGATAGAAGTGAAAACATGTCCTCTTATGATAAGAAGAGTTAAAAAATTGATGGAAAGACAAGGAATGCTATTATTATTTTATTATAAGATATTCTTTATACCAAATTTGTTGGACTTCAAACTGCTATAGATATATGCGAAAAACAAAAAGAATAAATGAAAAAAATTAAATGTTGAATATGTTATGTTATAGATTTGGTCGATCAGATTCGAAGATATCAAAATGGATAAAGATGATAATATGGATGATTATATTAAAATAATCATTGAAATTTTCTAAAACATTAGTGGATATAGAGATAATCAATAAGTCTCTAACATTGTAAAGAAGTTAATGAGAAACATTCTATATAGGTTTGAGCCTCATGTTTCATCATTTTAAGAAAAGAAGGATCTTACTCTTATTGAAATGTATAATATTCTAGTTGTAAATAAAATTATTAATAATTATTGATTAAAAAATAATGTTAATGTATAAATGGAATTTAAGGTAATGGTAAAACTCAATATCAAATATATATAAGATAAAGAGTTAAGTGATTCAGATAATGGATAAAATTATTAGGACTATAAGAGAATCATTTTTGTTATCATAATGAAATTTAGAAATGGAAACATCAAATTCAAATGCAAGCTCTCACTAAAGTGTTTTAAATGTGGGTGAATTGGTCACTTTTATATAAACTTTACATGGAATAAACATATCTAGTATGATGCTAATGACAAATACGAGAATCCTTAAAGGAATATATATAGTAAATAACTCAAAAAAAAGTTTCAAAATATATTAGTAGAAATTAAATGTTTGTAATAATAATAATATAAGTCCAAAGAGTAAAGCGGAATATGATGTCCTATCTTCAACCAACCAATAATATAAAAAATCTATTAATAATTTCAAAATTTTCACGGATCTTTTAGAGAATCATGAATAATCCTAATGTATTGAGTAAGAATAATGATAGATAATAGATGTGGATCACATGCTGAAATTAGAACATGTATCGTGTATTGAGAATAATACGAAGCTAAATAAATAAATTAGAATTCTAAAGAAATAATACAGAAATAAAACACAATATAAATTATATAATGTTAATAAAGAAGCTGAGAACATTGATGAAATAAAATACTCAAGTTGATATCTATTGAGCCAGGAATGATACTGAATGATATTGAGGAGAAACTCATGTTTAAATAAGAAGAGATGTGTAGGATTCAATCCAAATTCTTGATGTAGAGAATGCATAAAATAAGATATGGGACTACAACAATAAAGAATGAGAAGTCAAAGATAATACATCTAAATATGGTAATAAAATTAATTCAAAGTAGTATGTATATAATTAAATAAAATTTATTAAAGTAATTTGGTTATGAACAACCGTGAAAGTTTAAACACTAAATTTTCACAAACTCAAGCTTATAAAAACAATTATAACCACACTTTGTAATCAAAGGGAGAAAATATTTGAAAACAAATAAAATTCTCCCCATGAAATAATAATCAGAAATTAGTGCTTTCCATCACCATAAAAATTATGGACATAATTTCTTTTATAATGGAAGAATAAAATTTATTTCATTATGTTGGTGTTGTATAATTTTTTGGAAGAAAATAATTTATATTGATACCGTATGTCTAAAATAATATGTGAAAAAGTGGTAGAATTTTTGAGTAGGTAAAACAGATTTAAAAAATTAGCAAGTCATGACATGGAAATCATAAATTATACTAATATAAATAAAATTTAATAGTTTGGATGAATTTTGTTGAATATGTCTCCAATATGGTCATTGTGTTGAGGAATTCATGAAAAACTGTCCCAAATTTTCTTAACAATTAAAAATAATAATTAATTTAAAAAGCAAATCAGGGATAAAAATATCCTTGTTGTTGAAGTTTCATTAAAATCATACAAGAAGGGAAATCCATGGATTCTTGATAGTGGATATTCTTAAAACAAGTTTAGAGACAACATTTTTTTCAAAGTCATATAAAGTCATGGTGGAGGTTTTTTGAAATTTGAATATTATAGTACTCTGATATTTAAAGGTGTTCGTTCTATTGAGTTTGAATCACATAAGATCAAACGAAAAGATGTTCATTATATTGAGGGATTAATAAAAAGATTTTTTATGTCTGCCAATTACGTGATGTTGGGAATGATTTTTTTCAATAATGATTCTTGTATCCTAATGAATTACAATTATAGAAGAGTAATCACTAAAGGTGAGATAAAAAGTGTAAATCAATTTCAAATTGGTGATCCAAACAATTCATGCTACATAAGTTCCCATGATGATAATAATCTATGGAATAAGAGAATTGAAGTCCATGGTAAAAGAAGTATGAGAAAAAATATCAATGAATGATGTTATCATATACCTATCCAATATTAAAAGAGAAAGAGATGCTATTTTTTAAACATTTATAAATAAGAAGACACTTCAAAGAACATAAAAAATTAAGATTCCTTCCACAAGTCCAATGGAGTTAATTCATACAGATTTGGGTAGCCATATGAGACATCATTCTTCTAGAGGTGATATGTACTTTATTAACTGAGTTGAAGATAAAAATTCTATTAAAACTATTATTATTTTTAATCATTTGTCTAAATTATTAAATATGTTCAAAATCGTTATTATATTGGGTTTAAAGGATATTTGAGTGCACATCATAAAGCTGAGATCATATAATGGAACAAATGATACATGGAATTATATTGAAATATATGTTGAAAATCATGGAATCCAGAATCATTATAATATACAATACACACCATAGAAGAATTATTTTTTATAATGAAGTAATGAAAGAAAGGATGAGATGAGAGGAACCACGCTAGATGAGCATAAAGATTCAAAAAAATAGTAGAGAGAGACTATTTTCAATACGTTATATATTAAAAATAAGTGTTTACTAAGAATTTTGACACCCATGACACCCTTTGAGATATTGTAAAAGATAAATCCAACTTTTATGTAATGTATTGTATTTTTAGCATTTATTACCTGAAGATCAAAAACACTAAATTGGGAATATTTTAAGAAAAAATGGATGAAATAATCATTATGGGAAACATATGCAATGTAAGTGTTACAAATAATGGAATAAAATATTTCAATAATATTTTAAGGGATTGGATGTGAAAATTATTTCAAATTATTGTAATAAATATTTGATAATTTATATAGCTGATGAGAATATTGAAGTTGACAATATAAAAATTTCTAAAAAAATATATTGAATAATAACATGGAAAGAATAAAAAACATTATTGGTTTTGATTTTGATCAAAAAATTGATTAATATGAGGCTCTTATAAATTATATAATAATACCTTAGATATTGAAGAATTGTGTTGATTTTGAAAATCTCATTGGTAATCATGATGTATTTTTTCAAACAAGAAGATGATTTGGGATTGAAAAACAATTTTCTTTTGTTTCTAATGTCAAAACTAAATCAATTTCCATAGTATCCAAAAATGAGGAATAAATTAATGCTATGAATGAATAAAATTACCATATTGAAAATAAATCCACTTGAGAGATTTTTCTAGGACCTCCAAGTAAACATATAATTTGATCCAAGGTTGGTTTTGGAAAAAAATTGAATATGAAGGGTGATTTCCATGAAACAAATTTTGATCAGTATTCAAAGGCAACTAAAAAATGGAAGCAGAAGACTTTGAAGAGAATAACTCTACCAGTAAAACAAATAGAATAAATTAAATTATTCATGGATATGGTGTCATACAAACATTACATTTTTTATCAAATAGATGAGAAATATAATTTTCATAATTGTGATCTAAAAGAAATATTTTCCATTGAATAACATGAGTCTTTAATTATAAGCCATGATGAAAGCATAGTGTATAGGTCGTAGAATGATTTGTATGGATTAAAACAAACCCCTAGAGGCTGATATTCTAATGTGGATGTTTTTCTAGACCTAAATTTTTCAAAGGGAAATTTTGATAGAAGAAAATAGGTGAATTATTTGTCCATAGATACTCTAATTATAATTTTATATATTGATAGAATTATATTTTTTGGAGAGAAAGAGTTCCTTAATGTTTTTAAATAGACAATGAAGAACTTTGAGATGTTTATGTTGGGTGAGACAAACTACTTATTTGGAATGAAAATTTCAAAGAAATATGATTTTATTTTTTTTATTTCAAGTCAAATTTTCCCGAGAATTTTTGAAGAAATTTGGCATGGAATATTTTCAAGAAATAATTACAACCATTACTATTCGAACTAAAGAATAAAAAGATGAAATTAAAATAATCAAAAAAACATTTTGTGAATAATTGGAAATCTACATTAGATTATAGTGTCAAAACCATATATTGTATTTATAGTGAATCTTTTTACATGGTATCATAATTATTAAAAAGTGTCGCATATCCTAGTTTCTAAAATAATTTTGAGATATATCAAAGGTGCCTCTTACTATGGAATACTGTATGGAAACTGAACTGATTTTAGATTGAATGGATACACATATGTCGAAAATGCCAGAGAAGATACTAAAAGGAAGAGAACATCGACTAGAGAATTATTTATTAGTGATAATTATGTGAGTTTTCATGGTAAAAAATTAATGATTCAATTTATTTGAGCACAACTAAAGTTGAGTATATAACATCCACACAATATAGTAAACTTTAGTTATGGATTCATGTGCAACTGTTAGATTTGAATGTTGATGCTAAGAATCAATTTATAATTTCTTATGATAATCATAGTGTATTTGATCTATTAAACTGTTCTGTCCAACAATCTATATAAAATCACACTAATACAAAATATCATTTTATTAAAGAGATAATATCTAATGGGGATATAAAAAATTAATTTTCTTGAACCAAATATAATATTAAAATAATTTTTTAAAGGATATTATATGTGATAGGTTTATAGAATTTAAGATGAAGATAATTATTCATCCTTCCCCTCTCACTTGAGGATGTGTGTAAAGACTCTCCTTATGCTTTGGATTATGTTATCAAATAAGGATTTAAATTGTTTCTTCTGTGTCAACTAAAATATTTATCTAATGGGGAGATCAAAGTGGGATATGTAAAACACTTTCTATATCAGTATTAATATAGAGATAGGGTTATTCACAAATAGGGGTTAAATGAATGTATGAATTTATGGGGAGAACATCTAAGCTAATTTTATAAAATTTATTATCACTGAGTAATGATATAATCTCAAAAACATAACCTTATCTGGAAGTGTGGTGTCAGGAATATTCTCATTTGAGAAAATATTAAATTTAACGACTCATATGTAATATTTTGGGTTCTTGAAAAAAATTTAGTTGGGGTGACAAAGTAGAACGGACTTGACAATAAAACTAAAAGAAGATATTAAAGTACCCAATGAAAATGTTAATGGATTTTTTCTATTTTCAACTGTGAGTATAAAATCATTTGAAGTTTATAAAATTGTTTATGAATTTCTGATATGTATTTTGAAAATATATAGAATGTTTTTGAGAAGTTATGATCATCGCTACGGTGTGTTAATGTTGTTCTGTACTTTTTTGAAAGAGTAGTTAGTGACTTTATAAGAGTATTTGGAATATTTTTAAGAGTAAATTTGAGGCAAAAATTAGAGCAATTGTGAGTTTTATGAAGGAATAAAAAATTTAATTTTTCAAATATTTAGATAAAATTTTAATATAAATATTCTAAGAATATATTAGGTGGATAAAACATCATAAATCAAATTGATATTTAAGATGTTTTTTTACGATAAATTAGAAAGTGATCACTACTTAATTGGTCTTATGTTTTCAAATAAATTTATTTTAAAAAATATCAATGATTATCAATGAACGATTATTTATTTAGAGACTATATTGGGATGATGATTTATTGTTATGACTTTTATAAATAACATGGATAACATTGTGTTGTGATTCAATCTATGTTAACAAGTGTCTGAGTTATCAAGTGTTGTTATACTGTGAAGAGAATCTTCTTTCTATGAGCATTTTTAATGGGTTTTCAATTAAAAATTATTATATAACACCCTAAGAATTTAGAATATATAACTATAGTAAATTTAAAGTGTTTGATAACTTTATTTTAACTGATCATAGAGCACAGATGAAAAAAGATATACTATTGGAATATTGATTGTAATTGAGACTGTTATTGCATAATCGTTGGATTTTTTGGTTAGAATTTGACTAATTGAATTATAAAAAATATTCATACAATATTTATATACTGAAAATCTATTCATTAATACTCTGGTAATAAGTACATAAATTATAATTATAATAGAAAATTATATATGACCTAGTTTTTTAATGATTTTTATTTTCAACTTATTATTTATTTTTATCAAAATTACATATATTCTTCACTACTAATCAAGGATTAAATATATTGATAATTTATATAAAAAAATAATATTATCTTAAATAAAAAATATTGAAATAAATCTAATGGTTTTTACTATGAATTAGATGATAATAGAATCATTTTTTTTAAATTTCATTTTTTATAAAAATTGTGCTAAGGTGTTATGTGTGCGAATATTAGAGGTTCCTTATGAAACATCTAGGTATGGAATAATTTAAAAAGTATTCTATATTTTGAATCATCATAATCAATTTTATTTAATAAGATTAATTTAAGTTTTTAACCATAGTGAATAGTTATTATGATAAAAATCTCTTTACCATGATAAAGGTTAAAAGTGTTAAAAGAGGGTTAATCTAAGATATAATGGTTACAATAACACCTAAATTTCGTTAAATATTATTGGATAATTGTATTTTTAATTCATTCATATTATCTTGAAAAATATGATTGTTGAGTAAGACATATAATATTTAATAATATTTCAAGTATTTACAAGTTTTCCACCCACCTCACTTATAAAAAAAATTATCCTATTCTCAGTTCTCCAAACCACATGAGCACAATAGTTCAGCCAATTCCCAAAAAATCCATTTAAAAAGTTCCTCCCCATGTAAAATAGATCTTAGTCTCACGAAAAGACCATCTTAAAAATTATTATGATGTATGTTATGGAAAAATATCCAAAGAAGAGGTAATTGTCTTTACCGACTTAATTTTAGTTTATTTTTAATTTAACATCCTAAAAATATTCTATAACCATATTCAAATGAATCAATAATCATATTTAAAGATCTTATATCATTTTATGTTAGTGTAATAACCATTTTATATCTTGTTTATATCCAATGAAAATTAAGAAACATGTCTCACACAAAGGCGTAGACTACCGTCTCCATGGAGCGATGTATTTAATATTTCATCACAATATCTCATAGATGGTTATATTGATAGATTTAATGGATATATACTATTTTTAAAACATATCTTTGATTATGTAAAGATATAATATTATATACCCTCTTACCCACCCATATTTTGGAAAATGATAATGTCGCCTGTACATAGGTGTGAGCTACCTTGTCGACAAAGTGTTGTTGTTCATTTTTCATTTTTTACATAACATGGTTGGTAACAAGGATAAATTTAATGAATATATATTAATATAATTTTTTTAATCTAGATCATTATTTACATTTCTTTATTTCTATTCATTGTAAAATGAAATCAACACTCGGTCGTATGTAAGAACTACTATATCCATTATGTGATGGAATTATTTTTTGATTTCTGAGTTATATGAATGGTTATAAAAGTGAATATAATGAAAAACTATTATAATTATGGAATGATTATGAATATATATATATAAAATAATCAACATGGTGCAGGTAATATCACCGTTGAACTAAAACATACATGGGAAATGAAATGTTTAAGACATAAATATTGATTTTAATGAATAATAATTAATAAATGTGTAATAAAAATTATAAGGTAATGATATATTGTAAGATAATTATGAATATGGGTTTTTAATAGATGAAAAATAAATCATAGTTTATTATAAATAGGTTAATAATTATTATGAATAAATTCATGACCTTAGCTAAGGGGTTATGTAACAATCTCATTTATCTACAATATTTCATATAATAAATATCCAATGTGAGAAATTATATAATCAGTATCTTGAAAACTACATAAAATTTATTCTTAGTTTATATTTATGGTTTTCTTGATTTCCTTTAATTCTCCTATCTTTGGTACTTAAAATTCATGAGAAAATAGTTTTTTGAAAATCCGACCATATTTACTATTTTCAATCGAGAATATTTGTGTTCCATATTAATGTTATTCGTAATGTTTTATGAATTTTTTTACCTATATTTATATATATATGTTTTTAAAATTTTCATTTTAAATTCCATTTAATTTCATTACAAATGATTAAAAATAAATCATATCTATTGTTTTTTGGATGAATCACTTTTCACTTTTTATAAGTGTGAAAATAATGTTCATTGTTAACATATATGACATGAATTGGTTTTCACACCATTATATATTTCTATATCTATGAAGCTTATTTTATATGTTTCAAAGGGTTTACAAATAAAATACTATTATCAATTTTCTAGGAATTTTAGTGCTAAATACTACCAAACAAAAAAAATATTTTATAATGACATTCAAAGTTTATTTTAAATGATTTTAGATTTTTATTTTCTCTTCTATACGAACATTATTTATGGATTGTTTTACTTTACTGGAGATATGAAGTTATGATACCGTCCAATTACTTTATATGAAAGTTTTATGATGACAATGATTTCATAAAACCTTTTTCTTTCTCACCAATTATGTAATGCATGATGGATTGTTGAATGCTCTTATATTATTTTTGAATAAACATGAATGGTTTTTTATTATTTGACAGGATGTTCCATTATATCTCTCTAATGCATTGGGTAATTGTTTATATATTTTGATCTTAAAGGGTACACATGTTTTTACCCCCAGTCTAGTAGGTTTTAAAAGTTTTTATATATATTCTAATATTTTATATGAGTGGTTATCCCAAGTATACAATGTAATTAATGTCTTGGTCGGTGGACTTGATGTATGATATATATTCTTAGGTTTATTAAATATTCATATGCCATATTATCCATCTTAATTTATGCTCTCATGGTTTATGATTTTTTTATTTCCCCCAATCTTATGAATTATGTTATATTTTATTATAATACATGAGGCCATGACTCATGATTTGAGATTTATGTGTTTGGGTGTGACCTTTTTGTACCATGATTATGTTGTCGAACCCTTATGAACATCTTATCCTCACTTATAATATTTTATATTAATTCTTCTATATTTACCCTTACTAAGAATTTGAGCACACCCCTTCTTATGTTTCCGTTTTCTCAGGCTATGGTGAAGGGTATTAAGTAAGATGAGTCTAGAAGGGTAATATATGAGGAAAACTATTTGTGGGAGATATTGAATATTTTACATGAAATGAGTTTATAATCTATTTATTCTCTAGAGATACTAAAAATAATTGTACTGGGGTGTGTATTAGGGTGAAATGTATCAAATAATCATTTAATATGATGTAATATTTATATAAGTGTTGCTCGGGACACCTCAGTTGGTATTAGTGTACGGTTTAGTTGTTTTTTGAGATTTGGAATGAGTGGATAAAACCTAAGAAATCCTATGAAGAATTTTATGTGATAGAGGATGAACAAAATTTTTTATTGGTTTATAATAAGGTTTTATAATTTAGGACATCTTATGAATGAATTTCATTATCATCTAATTTCTTATAATGATTATTGATGATTGATACTCACCGCAAAATTTTTTATTTTAGTTAATTGTTGAAATAGATAGGAATCATGTGTACAATGAATGTGATAGAGAATAAAATTATTGTCCTCATGAGAAAGCAAATGAAATGGGATATGAGATATGAAATCAGATGGATATACTCACTAAATTCTCTCATGTTATAAATGCTAGCATGAATCATGTTGTACATCCACATGCCCAATGAAATGACCAACTAACCCTTCAGTCTTTTTTTAGTAATGTACACCTTATTTCATTTGTTACTCTATTACACTTATTATTTTAATATAGATCAATAATATTGAAAATATATTCTCTTTTCTCCAGTGCATAGACCATTATAAGGTTATTTTGGATCTGTGTAGTTTGGAAGGTGAATCTGATCAATGGTGGACTCTAATCAGGAATACAATGAAGGAGGAATAAATTGAAACTATGATATAGTAAGAGTTTATGAAGGAAACTTTCGATAAGTATTTTTTATGAAACATTCACATGAGATAAAAATGGATTCATGGAACTGAAATAGAAGGATGATTAATCCAATAGTATTTATGTGGAAAATATCACTTGAATTGTAAGGTATCTTCTGGTTTTATCATAACCATGAAATAAAAATTTATCAATTCATTAGCAGTTTAGTATAATATCTATAAATGTTATTGTTTGAAAGAAACATTGATGTATATGAATAAATATTTTGACGAACTACCAAGGATAAAATGGAGACTATATACTCTAACTACTCTATTGCTTTTAAGAATAAGAATAGAAAGATTGAGTTTAGTGGATATTCTAATAATTAAACCCATGGTGGAAAGAAAATTAAACTTATTTCATGAAAAATGTGGAAAGAAAAATGGGGAAACATTATCCATGGGGTTTGTAATTACATTTTGTTTGGAAGATAAAGTCATTTAGCACTTGAATATTGATGTGATGTGAAGAGGACATCCAATGAAATGAACAAAGAGACAGTTCAACTAATTGCACTACCCACACCATAATTCTTAAATTACAAGGAGTATCAACATTATACATACAAGAATATGAATATAAAGGTTACTTATGGAAATTATTGTAAAAATCTCCCAATAAAAAGGATATAGGGAAGGATTATGCAGTCCCAACTACTGATTTGGTTCACAGAAAAGAAGTGGTGAATGGTCCACTTATCGTCCACCAAATAACTAAAATTTATTTATTTGATTTAGGTTGTACCCAATATTATATCATAATAATTTGTTAATTGTATCAAATCACCACCTCAATGGTTAGATATTAAATTTTAGTTGAATACTTTTAATGGTATAATGATTTCATCTCATGTCTATATATCTTCCCTGATAGAAGTTCATGAGAATGCACTTCCTGTAAATCATGTTAATATACCTATAATAAAATTTGATTTTATTTTTGGAATGGATTAGATCTCTCTATATAGATTCTATATCAATTTCCAATGAAAGGAAGTCATATTCGATATTTCAATTCAACATATGATTCCTTATTAGAATGAGGATGAACATGAACTTTCAATGTAAATTACATCCATCACATAGGTCTTAATACATATTCATCAGGGGTATTTATCTCAAATGGTTAGATAGAAACTCAACATACAGGATATCCCAATTTTGTGGGAGTATTTTAATGTATTTACTAATGTGTTTCCCAGTCTTACCCCGAATAATAATGTTTAGTTGTCAATAGAACTCATATTTGGGGTTATGCCTATTTCAATGAATCTACGTTGAATGGACCCAATTGGGTTTCAGGAATTAAAGAATCAACTCTAGGAAAACCTAAAACAAGGATTCATATGCTCTAGTTCATTATCATGAGGTGCACCAGTTATTTTTATAAGAAGAAATATGTGTCAACATGTCTTCTTGTTGATTATATCTAACAAAATAAGATCACTCTCAAGAATAAATACCCTATACCCCATATTGATCACTTGTTTGATAAACTCCCTGGAGATCAATTATTTTCACATATTAAATTTTTTTATGTAGGTAATAATCCCAGAGTCAAGACGGAGGATATACACAAGAAAACCTTCCATATGAGGTATGATCATTATGAATTTATTGTGATGAAATTTGGACTTAATAATGCCCCCATTATCTTTATGGATATAATGAATACAATCTTTATAGATTAAATTAATTCATCTTTGGCAATGTTTATATTTGATATTCTTATATATTCTAAGATAAAAGAGGGGAATGATGATCATCTGAGGACTTTGTTAAAAATATTATGAATAGAGAATTTTTTTTACACAATTACATAGTATGAATTCAATCTATATAAAGCATCACTATTGATACATGTAATTATAAGAGAGGGTATATTTATAGACCCTTCAAAGACAGATGTTTTTGGAATATGAACTATAATAAGAATGGTGACTGAGATCCGTAGTTTTTGTGGGTTTGATAGATACTATTGATTCTTTATGTGAAAATTGTCATGGATATCAAATCATATAACCAATATGGTGTGTATGGTATCCATGTTTCTTTGGAAATCGGAATGTGAAAAATATCTAAAGGAGTTGAAGAGAAGGTTGGTCAATGCAGTTATCCTTATACTACCCTACAATGATTAAGGGTCAGTGATTTAGAGTAATGCATTAAAGAAGGGACTATGATATGTTCTCATATGTAATGACTTGGAAGTAGTGTACACCGCATTCCAATTGAGTATTCTTGAGCATAATTACCAGACTCATGATTTGGAGTTGGCAGCTATAATTTTTACTTGTGAAAATAAGAAGTAATTATCATCAGTGTGAACAGTGTGATATATATACCAATCATAAAATAGTGAAGTAAATATTCTCACGTAATGTGTAAAATATGCACTAAAGGATATAGTTATAGTTCATTAATTAATATTAAAATTCCTTACATTACCGCCATGGGAATACCAAAAGGCAGGATAATTATTTGATTCAGAAGGACCTTGTTATATTTTCCATCATTTAGATTGAAATAGATATAACATTTTTTAATTTACAGAGGATGAACCTTGATATCATAAGGAAAGGAGAAAGTTAATATATTTCTAAAATGAATTCTCAAACATCCATTCATGTGATGATTAAAGAGGTTGATGAGAAATATGTGGTGTTGAAAAAAGGTGAGGATTGTTATAAAGTTCCAAATATAACCATGCGGTAATGATTAGATTTATGAATCATGTATGGGACACCAAAATACTATAATTAAAGAAGGAGTTGTTGGATAAAGTTTATATCTCATAATTCACAATTTATCTGGGTATAATGGAGATGTATATAGATCTCAAAGTGTATTTTTGGTTGTACAATACAACGAGTGATATTGCGGAGTATGTATCTCGATTCCTAGTGTTCCAACAAGTTAAATATAAGCGATAGAAGTCTATGGGGGATGTTACAACCATTACCTATACTAGAATGAAAATGATAAAACATCATCGTGTATTTCAGTATAGGACTCCAAAGACATCTAATGTCCATAACACAATTTGGGTTGTAATAGATGTACTTATGAAGTCAGAACATTTCATTTCTATTAGAGAATATTTATCTCATGAATATATTTCGTAGATATGAATTAAATATGTGGTAATGTATCATGGAGTACCATATTATATTATTTTTTATCAAGATTCATGGATTTACTTGATGTTTTGGAGAAGTATTTAGATAAATATGAAAAAAAATTGATCTTTAGAACCATATATCATCATCTGATTGTTGGTTAGTCTGAGGAGACCATTCAAACAATATAGGATATAATGAGATCCTGTTATATGAATTTCAAAGGAGGTTGTGATCAACCCCTTCGTATGGTCAAATTTTTTCACAAAAACAAAATTCACTTGATAATTCATATGATGAAATATGAATCCTCATATGGAATGAAGTGTAAAACTCCAACAAGTTTATATGTGGTTAGAGAACGAAATCAATTTAGATTTTATCCAACAAAGGAAATCATATAGACGGTTTGATTCATTTAGCATCACATCTAGGAATCATAGAGTATACATAAATGGTATATTGACATCCATTAGTGAGATATACTGTTTGGAGTTAGTGATAAGGTATTCCTTGGAATATCATATTGGAAAAAGGTTATGGGATTTTGTAGAAAGGAAATACCAGCCCTAGATATGTCCATCCTCTTGAGATCACTGATCGAATTAGGGTGTTATCTTATCATTTTTCTCCTCTACCAATACCCCCATGAAGTTAATGATGTGTTCCATGTATATCATTTGAGGAAGTACACACCCTATCTCTCAAATGTAATGAGATCATAGGTTATACATCTAGAGCATGATATCTCATATACGGAAAATCCAATGAAAATTTGGTAATGAAAATAGAAAGTGCTATAGAAAATGACCAATCACATGGTCTAATATTTCTAATGAAACCATAATTTTGAGGAAGCTATGTAATAACCCAATGATATAATAAGTCAAAAATATATTTATTTTGTTTGTATTAGAATAAAGAAATTTTGAGGGTGAACAAAGACATATATGTATCTATTTAGAAAATATGATTTCTTGATAAATTTCGTTACATGAAACACTTAACATAGACAAACCGATATATACTATTGAAATGTTATTATTAAATTTGAATGATATAGCACACTAGTTTCATTGGTGTGTATGAATAAGACTTAATGAATTCTAAAAAATATGTATCAAATTTTTCATTTATGAAAATGTATTTATTAATTATGAGAAAATAATTAATCATATTTTCATGATAAGAATATAATTATATAAGCCACAGTTTTTTCTCAAGAATTATATTTTCTACATATTATCTATTTTTATTTAAATAAAAATATATTGATCACTTAAAAACAATGATGAAATATATTTATAATGTATATAACCAAATAAATAATCATTTATACATTAATTATTAATTGGTTTGAAATGAAGACAAAAAAATTGAAGGTAAAATGATAGAATTTTTTAGAAAATGTTTTTGTATTGTGTGCAATGTATGTTATCATAACAGATTGAATTAATCAACATTGATGAGTGATTTTAATAAAATTTGGAGATAATATTTTCAATATAATATATTAATATTCATATAATGGTTGTTACTAGGCCCAAAATGAGAAGAAAAACAGTTTTATGATTAAATATTCATTTTCTCAAAATATGGGTTTTACGTGTATGTGTGTGGATATTTTAATTAACTTCTACAACTTAGAAGAATTGAATCACATAAAGTGGATAACATATTTTGTATCAGAATAATTAATATTAGATAATAAGGTTAGCTTAGTTTTTATCCATTACGAAGAGTATCCACGATAAAAATCTTATTATCACGGTAAGGGTTAAAAGAGAGGGAAACCTATGTGCTAAGGTTTAAACTAGTAAAAAAACATTATTAAATCATACTGGTTGATTATATTTAAACCTCACCACCATTATGTTCTAGAATATAAATATTTTGTGCCACTTTAATTGAGTAGGACATATTATAAAACAAAGTATAATGTATCTATAAGTTTTCTATCCACCTCACATATAAAAGGAAACCTCATCTTTCCACTTATACAAACCAATGGAGGACTACAGTTTAGAAACTAACTAACAAAATAACTTCCCTAATTTCATTCCCACACCATAGAGGTGATGCACTCACTAAAAACCATCTAAAGATAGCTTATGTTGTTTGTTAAGGAATGATTCCCAAATAAGAGGTAATTGTCAGTAAAATTTTATTTTCAGTTTCATTAATCATTAAACTAGAAATAGTATAAAACCCATATATCATGAAAAAATATTTTTAATATATTAAATATTTTTATGTTAATTTCAAAACCATTTTCACTGTCTTTTATATCTAATGTAAAATAAAAACAATGCACATTTGTACGTATGAACTACCGTCTCCATGAAGCGATATGTTTTATTTTTCATCACCATTTCTCATGGATGGTCATATAGTTGGAATTGATGGATATATATAAAATGATTATAAAATAATTATATATCTTATAAGATAAAATATTATCTACCTTTTATCCTCTCATTCGTCAGACAACAACAACAACACTCATGCGTACGTGTGGAGTACCACCTCTATAAAATGATTCCTTTCATTTTTCATTTATGATTAACATGTACTGTAATAAGGTTATATTTAATTTTATATATATTATTATCATTATTCTTAAAATAGCTATTATTATTTATATTTCATTCTTTCCATTCATTGGAAAATGAAAACACCACTCGTGTGTATGTATGAACTAAGGCCTCAACAAAGTGATGTTAATTTTATTTCATAACAACTTCATATGTTTAGTTAAAAAATAGTATAAAATGAATAAATATAATACATATGAAGTGATTATGATTATAGAGATGATGAAACCCTGACCAAGCTATAAGGACTGGAACTGTATAACTGAACCATAAATGGGAAATAGAACAATTAACACCTAAATGATGATTTTAATGAAGAGATGTTGATAAATGGGTTATTGAAAATTATAAGGGAATGAAATGTTATAAGAAATGTATTAATATTATTCTGGTATAAATGTATAATAAATTAAATTTATTATAAAAAATTTTAAGAGTGTGTTTGAAGAATATTGGGATCTGAAGTAAGGATTTTTGTTACAAACACATTTCCTTACAGTATCACCTTTGTTAAATTTTCAATGAGGGAAAATATATGTTTTTCATCTTTTAAAACCCATATATTTTCTTCTATGTTTTTTATTTAATGGTTTTTTGGTATTCCTTTTATTGTCAATAAAAATTTTCATGAAAATGTTTTCATGAAAAGATGGACTTATTTATTTTTTTCGATCATGAAAGAATTTATTCCATATCCATGTTCATCAAATTATATTATTTATATTTTTACCTATAATTAAATGTTTTAAAAAAGATAATTTCCACTAATGTTGTATTTGCTTTAAAATTATTAAAATAAACATTTTTAATGGTTTTTCGTACTACTGAATTTTTAATTTTTTCAAAAGTGATTTTTTTAGAGTATATGGAATGAAGGGATATTCTCACCATCATGTCCTTCCATAATCATGAACCTTCCATTAAAATTATAAAATGTTTTCTAAAAATAATAATCCCATTTTTCATGGAATTTTATTATTTAATAGTCACCAATAGAAATGGGTTACTTTCATTGGATGTTGAAGCACATTTAAAATGCTTTTTTTAATTATTTTTCATCTATGTCAACATCCACTATGAATTGGTATGCTTTAGTGGGGATATGATATTATGATACCATCCACTTAAATTCCATGGATGGTTTATGATGACAAGGTTTTAATTATTTTTTCCAAAAACTGGTTTGATTCTAATGTGTTAATTAAGCTATGAAAGAATGATGAGTTTCTTATGTTCTTGTGACATATATATTAATGGTTTTTTTATTATTTGATTTGTGAGTCCATTATATCAATATAATGAATTGGGTGATGTTTTTTATATTATGAGCTCATATGGTACATAAGTAGTTAACCCAATCCCAAGAGGATACACAACTGTTTATCTCATGCCTAAGAAGGTACACAGGTGGTTAGCCCAAGCCTGCACTATGATGAATGACATGCTGGATAACATTGACATGTGATTTGATGAATGCCATGGTGGGTAGCCTTAATATATAAATTATATACTTATGATTGGGCCACATTTTTTTCTTCTGTTATGATCTCATGGGTATTTATTGTTTAATGTTTTGAAGTCTTAAGGCATAGAAATTATGTTATGATAATGATTAAATCCATGACTCAATAATTGAGATTTTTTTATTTGGGTATGACATTTTAGCAACATGATAATGTTATCACACCATTATCAACATCTTATGTTCATTTATGATATTTGAATTGGTGTCTCTAATATTTACCCTTATAAAGTATTTGACCTCACTCCTTATGTTTAATTTCCCTGGTTGTGATTAAGGGTATTTAACAATATGAGTATAGAAGGGTACCATATGAGAAGAATCATTGTGAAATATGTTAAGGATATTTCATGAAACACTACTAAAAAATGCACTATATACAGTGCTAACCTTTATCGGTGATAATAAAAAATAATGATAAAGGACCCCTTTATCAGTGGTAAAAAAGAGATGATAAAGGGTACCTTTTATCAGTGCCAAAAAAATCACTGGTAAAAGGCACCCTTTATCCATACATTTTGTAGCACTAATAAAGGTCTTGATTTCATACATGAGTCCCACATCAATATAATGGTTGTTTAACCACTTCTTTACATATATATCTACCGCATGCAATGCTCAGAAGCTTTTCATGGGGATGAGCTCCCACATACACTATACACACACTCATAAAGGCTCATAGGCTTGTTTTGGCCTTTGACGAATATATACATCCAATGATATTTAGCCCACTTGCATACGCATGGTCCGGTCCTACCGGACCCAGCCCTTATCCAGTATTTTATTAATATATAACAATTAAATATAAAATTATTAAAAAATGGAATAATTAAACAAATAAAATTTAAAATTAATAAATTTAAAAAATATTATATAAATATTAAATAAATAATTATTAATAACTTTAATATATATATATATATTAAAAGTATAAATACGTATTATATATTAAATATAGGTATATAAAATGAATAAATTGAAAAAAAATCAAGTATTAAAAATATTAAAATGTTAAAAATAATTAATGAAATAAAAAATAAAAAACGAATAAATTTATAAAATATTAAAAAAAATATTTATTAAATATTTATTAATAAAATTAATATATACATATAAATTATAAATAGTAAAAAATATTATAAATTAAATATAGGTATAGAAAATGACTAAATTGAAAAAATTAAACAAAAAAATAAAAAATGAGTAAATTTTTAAAAAATATAAAACATTTTATTAATGAAATTAACTAAATTATTATTATTAAATTGATTAAATCTAATATAGAAGTATATAAATTATAAAAATTAATAAATATTTTATATTAAATATAAATATATAAAATGACTAAGTTGTAATAATTAAACAAATAAATAAAAATGAATCAATTACAAAATTATTAGAAAAATTCTATTTGAAACAATTATTAATAAAAATGAATATATATAATATATATATATATTAAATATAAAAAGTAATAAATAATATATATTAAATATAAATATATAAAATGAATAGAATGTAATAATTAAAAACATTTTAATGCCTTTATTATTTTTAATGGTTTTTATACATAATTATTCACTAATATAAGTAATTTTTTATAAAAATAAATTCATATATATTTTTATATATGTATATCAAAATATATATATATATTATTCCTAAAATTATGATGAACATAATACAATATATTTATACTTACATTGACAAATTCATATATTTAGTGAAAATTGGATTGTAATTAAAAAACAAAATTAATTAAAAATATTGACGAATTGTACTGTGTAATGTACATTTAATTGAATTTCATTTGATTTTTCAATTTAAAAAACATCAAACACGTCCTATATTGATTTAAAAAATACATATACTTAATTAATTAATTATTAATATATACTAATCACACACAAAAGATTTTTTTGTAATTTATTTAATATTTAATACTCATTTTAGAATTATATTTATCAAAATAATATATTTAATACATATTATGTTTCTAATCAGTATGTTTTATTATTATTCATATTTTTATTCAAAATTTACTATTTATTTCTTTTTGAAATTATTTTGAATTTGAACATTTTTAATATTATTTACTCATCAATAATCTTAATTTTTTTAATATTTTTGTAATTTATTCATTTTTACTTTTTCATTGCTCAATTACTTTATAATTTTATCCATTTTCAATTTTTAATTATAAATGATAATTTATTAAAATTTAATGTCATAATATGGTATTATTCAATATAATTAACATGTGTTCATCATTATATATAAATATTCTTTTTTAATTTCTTTTAGATATCTAAATTATTAATAATGATTATGATTTTTTAATATTTATTCATTTTTATTATTTAATTCATTAATAGATACTGCATATTTTATACTTTCATTATTCAATGTAACATATATCAAACTTATACACACACATTAATTTCACACTGACAAATATTGACGTAATTAGTGAAATATTATATAAATTCACATACAACAAATATATATGCAGTTTTTTAAAATTGAAATTTTATTATATAATTTCATATTGTAACATAATATAATTAATATATTATGTTTTTAATCATAAAGTTTATTTATTTAATATTAATATTATTATAGATAGTATTATATATTCATTTTTAATATTTATTTTTTTTATTTTTTTCTTGGATGTTAATTATTTTGTAATATTTATTTACTATGTTTCAATATTTTGAACATTTATTCATTATAATTTAAATATATATACATATTTTATTCTTTTTAATAATTATTATAATTAATTAAAATTAAAAATTTTTATTTTTTTTTTGAAATCTACTCATTTTTTTATTTCAATTTCACTCATTTTTAACATTCATACATTTAAGATTATATATCCATTAATAATGTTACAAATATATTGGTAAATATATATATATATATATAAGTTAATATATTTATAAATTTATATTTACTACCCTTATAAAATTATATATTTATAATTATAAATAAATAATTATATTTTCTCAAAAAATATTTATATAATTATAAATAAATAATTTTATATTTATATTATTATAAAATTATAATTAATATATTTCAATAATGAATATAATGAATAAATTTATATTTATATTTATATATGTTAATTAAATAGATATATATTTTAATAAATATATAATGATATAAAAATATTTATAGTTATAAAATTATGACAAAAATAATTAAATATCTAATATATTTTTTATATTTTTTATTTATTTGATAAATATATATAATTATATAAATATATTTATAATTTAAATAAAAAATTATAAATATATTTATTAATGTATATTTATTATATTTATAAAATTTTATATTTATAATTATAAATATATATTTATATATTTTAAAAATATTTATATACTTATAAATAAATAATTACATATTTAAATAATAATAAATTTGTAATAAATTTTTTTAAATAATAAATATATTTAATATATTTATATTTACAATTATAGATATTTATTAAATACATATATATTTATATAAATATATATAATCATACAAATATATTTATAATTTGAAGAACCCTAATCAAACTAATTTATCATTACGCCTTTTAAACTCTTGTGGATGTCTAGTGCTATCGTCGCTTCCTCTCGACCTTCTCTCAGATGAATCCAGTCTCAAATCTAAGATATGTTATTTTTTCTCCTCTGAAATTTCTTTCTTGTTCAGGTTTTGTAGTGTGCATTTGTGCGGTGTTTTCTTGGATCGATCCTCGCATGGGTTTTTTGATTTCATTCTCACTGATTTTATCCTCCACACATGTTCGTCTTTCTCATCACTCACTGTTTCATGCTATTGTCCCAGACATAGTTGGGATCAAGCTCAAAATGTTTAATGGCTCAATTCATTTGGTGTTCAATCCCTATTTGTGGATATGTTGGATTTTTAGTGATAGGTATGTATTACTATTTTTGGTATTTATTTGAATTCCATGGTTATAGATTGAAGAATTATGTCTCTTTTTAATGGTATGGTTATGGATGTCCATCATTAATGTTATTTATTAATTTGGAATTGTTTTAGGTGTTAGGAATTAGAAATACGATGGATGATTTTTTGGCATAATTCATGGTGTGTTTTTGAGTTAGGCATTAGATATGTGGTTATGGGTTGATTATTTGGGATCCGGGAATGGTTCGATTCGGTGCATGTGATCGATTTTGATGTTTGTATGACATGTTTAGTAGGTGCTTTAGTGTATATATTTTAAATACTAGTGGATATCAAAATTCATGTGAATATCTCCTTAGAATTATCCTATATGATAAGTCATATGATGAGGAAGAATTAATAGTTATTCTATGTTTTCCTTGAATGACAATCCATAAAGGAGTTTGGAATGGAATGTAGATGGTATTTTATGGTCTCAATGGTGTTTTTTCATCAATTATAGTGTTTTTTTTTATTTCCTTTATTTTGTTATGAAATTACAGTTTCATGGATTTAGGGGCTTTTAATGATCATTTATAATTTCAATCTATATCTATTAATATTCGTATATGGTCTCAAATCACCATGTTATTCTCAGGTATTTTATCCTAGAACCAAATTGGTTTTTTTGAAGGGAACGAACCTCCAGGATTTTTTGCTTACTACCTCAGAGTGTGTTAATATCCTTTGAATTTCCAACATGAGAGGAAATTTTCTCTTAATCTTGAAATCTAAAAGCCTTTGACATAATGGATTGGGCCTTCATAAGTAATGTTATTCAAATCATTTGCTTTAGCATGTGATTTGTGTACTAGATCGCAAATATTCTAGGATCTTCCCACATATCCATCCTTATTAATGGGTCCCACAAATGATAAATTAAGTGCTCCATGGGAGTGAGGAAGGGGGGACCTTTCTGAGCTATAATCTTTCCAATTGCAGAGGATTCTCTAAGAAAGATCCTCCTTCACATGGGGGATAAATGTGAAATGGAACCCATCAGAGAGAATATAGGTATCTAGGCTCCTATTTATTTATTTTTTGATGTTTTCATTATCACCATTACTCATGGAAACATGAGGAACATCAATAACATCATGAAATCCATACTACACTATGAAATCTCCCCAGGTCAAGAAATCAGTTGGAGTAAATCATTTATCAACTATGGAAAAAAATTCCCATCCACAAGAGAGATATGTATCATCAATGATCTAGGAACAAGGGAAGGATACCTCCCATTATACTATATTGGAGTTACCATGTTTGGTGGGTAAGCCTCAATTTTATCATTTTTCTAAATTTTTGATACAAATTAGAAGAAATCTTGCATCTTGAAATGGAAAATCACACCCAATGGCAGGATAAATCTTCCTTGTTAAGCATGTGGCAGTTTCAAAGGATGTTTATTCATTCATGTTATAACGTTGTCCTTCATTTTTCTATCAAAACCAATAAATAAATAATTAGGAATGTTGCATTGAGTGGAAGCATAATGGAATGTAAAGTCATCACAACATCTTGGAAAAAATGTTGAATGCCCTATGCCTTGGGTGGTATTGGAATCAAGAACCCAGTGCTCTTCAACGTATCTCTGCATGCCCAATTAATGTGGCTGTTAATCAATCCAAAATCTAATACCATGTAATTAATCATAACAATATGTCTTTATAGGAACATTGAGGTAAAACTAAGATACATTTAATCCTCAATTTTTCATGGGTTAATAACTATGAACACCCATTGGATGATTAGTATGAACATCAGTCTTATATTTTGGCCTGTTAATTGGGCTGAAGACCCCCTAATTTATCAGGTCAGTTCCTTGGACCATGAAATTGATCACAACATATCAATCAATGATCAATTGGATAATATGGATATGATATCTAAGGATGATTCCTCATTTGTTGCAATCTATGAATTCATCAACGAGGTGGATATGATCAGTTATGACAAGTATTCAAATGGACTACTTGATTCCAAAATCATCTATAATAAAAATTTTCAAGGTGATAAAAAGGGATTGATTCTTATAATAAATACAGTTCAATTCCCTCTGGATTCACTCTGCTCTGGAGGTTTTCTCTCAATAAGATTCTAGTGGATGAAAACATCCAACATTATTTCATTTCCCTATGCTCAAAATGTATTCTTTTCTATCTACATCATTAAGATGTCAATCACTTTTTCTTGTTCTAAAAGATTTGATCATCTTTATGGAGAGATGTGTTTGATATCGTTGAGATTCCTCACCCATCCAATATGATTCAGTAAAAAAAATTCTACCTTTTATTCTTGACATACAACTCTCAAAGATACTCACCACTCTTTTGAGGGTAGCATGTGATGAGCTATTTCAACCCATTTAGACGTGAAAGAATAAGTCCATCCACCACTAGGATGTATTCAACACCCTCCTTGCTATTACATCCATTAATACAACTCTTTAGAAATATAAATTACTACATTCAGAATGACTCACTAACTCAGTGAGGGACATTATGGTTCTACTACACCTGAATATGAAAGGAAACCCTTCTTAACCTCATCGTACTCTTGAAGAACTTTGGATTCCCCCCCCCCCCCTTTACTAGCAGGTAAAAATGAAACACAGATAGTTCCTCATGTGGTAATATAGGGCCCTCGGTTTATGTACTCATATATAGAGACCGTAATAGTTATTTTGTGGAATACCTCCATGGTTATTGCAGACATTTCACTACCTTAGATGCATAAATGATTTGCTTAATCAAAGTAGTTTCCCATTTTTTTCAATGAAACTATAGAAACTTGTGGTTTTGTTTTGAAACTTCTACCATTTTCAAGCTGTGAGGACGGGAAAGATTCATCTTTCATGAAATCTGAAAGTAAAATGGGCCAACTATCTTGAAAGGCACTCTGGTATGAGCTATATCATCACTCACACTTATCGAGAGGCCAAGTATATTATTGATTGTCATTCTTTCATTGGGTCAAATGAAGATGGATATACATGCTATATAATTCATCAATATGAAATGCTCATAATTGTTTCTTGGAAAAATTTAAAATTCATTCCTTCAAACTCTTGTAACTTTTCTTTTCTATTTTCAAAGAGTCGTAGTGCTCATTTTTCTCAAAAAAACCCATTTGATTTTATTGATATGTCTATAAAATGTTTCACCTCTTTTTTTCAAAATATTTTGAAAAAAATTATATTATATTATAAAGATATCAATGAATGGTTTCCAATTAATTATGTATATAAAGGATTAACATTAATCAATGGATCCATATTATTGTGTTTAGATATCACCACTCTATCTTGATTATTTTGGGTTAACCTTTCTTTATCAATAAAACATTAGTGATCCCATACAAACCATTATCATAATTTTTCAGACTATTTCTCAATATTAAAATCTAGTACCACATATCAAATCTTGTCATAGAACCCTAGACTCATAAAGTGTCACACATTTTATCTTTACTTATACATGGGATGAAATGTAACCCTTTGGTATGATTATAAGTCATTATATTTTATATAACACATTTAGCTAACAGAATCTTCTTTGATTTTCACCATGGTTAATTTTCATATAACTAGATTGGAATTATTTTAACCTCAACCAAATTCTATAATTATAGTCAATTATTCTTACTTGAAAATGAATAAGCTATAATTAAAAAACCACACATGCCCTATGGTAAAGGGGTTGTCATTGGTCATTTAGAAGCTGACTTTAATAGGTGATAATAATGTAATTACTATGAAATACAATAATATATATATTCAAACATCACACATGATAGCTATAATGGTTTTAGGTATGTTAAAATGGGGAAATTTTTATTAATCCATTATTATATAAATGGTTTCTCTTAAGATATGTTTCATTTTTTTCTCATTCCCATCATTAAATGTTATTCAAATGGTTTTATACAAAAAAATTTCATTTAATACTCACATTCACCTTCAAAACAACGCCAAATAAATGAACTTTAGTTATATCTAAAGTCTATTATAATTCTTTTTCTGATTTTGGACTTAAGAAGTGTAACATTGAACTTAACAAACAAAAAATATTAATAATGATAGTCTACTATAAACATACAAGTTTTTTTTAATTGATGCTTTACCATTTCATCCAAAGGACTACCGCTAGAATTCCCATGTTTGAAACCAAGGTTTGTTTATGTAAACCATGCAATAGAAATTTAATTTAACTCCATACTATCTCATATAGTGTTCTCCTAGTGTTTCTTGGGAGTAAATTCTAACACATCTAGAGGTTCTGTTGGGCCAAGACAAGATTAATTGATATAGTTAGTGGTATCTTACTATGTTTTTTTTATAAAACCCTACATGGACTCCTAGGTGGAAATACAACCTCTCTTCTACTAATTTCCATCTACTTAGGGATAATAGTAACCATAATATCACATGGACATGTCGTTTATGTTTTTATAGAATATGGATCGATTCCTAAATTAGATTTTGAGCTAATAGAAGTTATCCAAGATCCTGTTTGGATATTCTCTAATTCCTCTTTGTTTTTTCTCTGTATTAGGCTTCATTTGTTTTGAATTATATTTTGTTTTTCCATTATACTATGAGTTTTAGGTTTTTAGTTGTTTCATCATTTATTTAGATAGTTGTGGGCTGTTTACATTCTTTTTCTTTCCTCATATGGATTTTTGGTTAATGTTTTATTCTTAGAGGGTTTGAACTACTAACGATTCATTCTGAATTTTATGTAAAAATGACATATATATTTATAAAATTGGTCAGATCATTCCCCATCAGTCAATTTTAACCAAAAACACTATCCACTAGTTGTTAGGGAACAGGGGTGGTTGTTGGGGTAGAAGTGAACATTAATCAATGTTTTATGGGTATTCAATTCATGTATAATAAGTGATGACTCATTTTTTACTTCTCTAAATTTTATTAATATCATGGATTTAATTTCATAATAATTTAATGCAATAGATAACTATATTGATGTTAAAAAATGAGTAGAAATCCAAATATTGATAAAAATTAGATGGTTGACCAGTGGAAGAAATTGATAAATAATGACTAGAAGCATAATATATATTGAAAAACATTATATCACTATAGTACATTATATATTACAATAACCATCCTAGTAATTATCCTAGATCTAATCACTTTTACAACACTTTTTCTTTCTCATTTCCATCAAAACCAAAATTTAAGCCACCACATTTTATATATTATTATGTTCTTTAATATAAAAATAATTATCTAAAATATAATTATAATAATTTTAAAAAAAACAACCTGTAAAATAATTTCAAAATAAAGAGATTAATGATATATATTATTATAGAAATAATGATTTTAAAGCCCTCGATTTGTGATCTATAGAGTACCAAAACTTTTTAAATGGGAATAAATGAGAGAAGAAACATTTATTATTGATGTGGATACCTATCATTGGTATGTTGTCAATATTTAAAGAAATAAGGATATAGGGTTGACAAATAATTGATAGTAGTCAAATGTCTAGTATCATTTCGATTTCTATATGCTTTTTTAGATCTTCAAATTAATCCTATGTGAAATTTGTCCACTGACATGTGACGGTCACTTGAATATTCTCACTTTTTGAAATATAATCATATATTGTCAACGTAACACCACCGGACCCACCATATATCATGTAAAGATATTAATTAACATAAAATCCTCCTAATTTTTGGACTCGCACCTAGAAAAGATATAGAAACCATCCTATATTTACAAAAAATTTCATGGGAAGATATGTACTTATGGAATTTAGTCCTTAGCCCAATGGAATTTTTCTTTTCATGTAGTAATTGAAGGCTTTCTTTGAATGTTGAAACTTCAATGACTGTCTCAGTATTAGTGTCAACAAAACCATCCCATTGAGCCTTATCATGATTGAGCAAATCAAGGATCCCCTTGTATGTATAATAAAATTTCAACTACTTTTTTAGATTTACGAAAAAACTAAGAGTTATGGTTATATACTTTGCTAATAACCAGTCTATGAACATGTTGATTTAAAGGGATAACAATGATCATCATCAACATCATCTCTCGAATAGTTATTATTGCATTTTCTTTCATGGGACTTATCTCTTATCTCCTCTAGACCTGAATCTATGTTTCTTGAACATTATTGTGTAGTAGTCATCCCATATCGGGTACTAGTGATTATTTTGGATGAATTTAGAGGATATCACCTACCACCAGCATATTAATTCTTTTCTTAAATTCAATTATCCAAGTCCTTCAATGAATAAAAAATATATTTGAAATAATAAAATATTTTGTTCCCCTTATTATAATTATCTATAACATTCACATTTAATTATGAATATATTGTGTGTATTTATTTATTTTTTATAAAAAATGAATAATTTATGAACCTAATTGGATGCATTTGATTCGAAAATGGATGCATGCTAATTTTTTAGAAAAAATTGAATGAATATGGAGTAAAAGTGTTCATAATATTTTCAATAGAGTATCTTTAGGACCCTTATCAAATACTTTTTCCAGGATTATGTTGTTTATATTGAAGATAAATTATTTTGGAAGAGTTGAAAGAACATTTTATTTTTCACAAAATAGATCAAAGCTATAAATGTTGGACTAAACATGGGAAAAATAAATGTGCACAACGATTGGGATGATACTATAGTTTATAGATAATTTTATATGAATAATGGTGAAAATGATGATGTCGATCATATTAAATAAATTCAAATGGAAATTAAAGATGAATCTTAGGATTGTAAAAATTTTATTGGGAAGTTAACTTGTCAAGATAAGAGATAATTATATACTAGTTTTAATAAATACACAACATTTTCAGTTGTAATTATGATATACAATTTGAATGCTGGTAGTGGATGGAGTAATACCATCTTTACAGAACTAATTGGTCTCCAAAATTATACGATACCAGAATAAATAAAAATTATTTTTTCAAATATATAATTTAAACAAAGGCTACCTTCAATGGGAATGATCTGTAAATAATAAATATGTGTCCAAACAAATTCATATTGTTTCTCATGGACCAGTAATCACTCATAAAATGTATTATGTGTGGTGAAAATTAATAAATGAAATATGTATCAATTCCATTAAAATATGTATGTTACCTTCCTATCATTACATTGTTTAGAAGACTATATAGATGTCAGGAAATCATAAGGAAATTGATATTACATGAAGATAGAATATTTAAATATGGGAAACTTCATCACCCAGTAAATTATTCTCAAAAGATAAAAATTGATTATGAGTATCCTAAATTTGTAAATGATCCAAGAAACTCCCATCATTTGTTATCTACATATAGAATAAATCATTTTGGAGTAAAGAGTAGTGCCCAAAATATATTTCACATCATGTTGGTAAATTATAAATTGCATCTGTATTTTATCATTAATTGTAAATACATAATGTTGTCTATTTTTATATTTAGAAAAAAAACAACCAAGTAATTATATTTATATCAATTTGGATCAATTGATTGAATAACTAAATTTGATGAGGGAAACAAGTGTTATAATATATGATTCTCATATAAGTGAATAATTCACAATGTGTCCCTTGTTGTACATTACGATAAATTATATTTCTATTTATGGAAAATTTTATGGCTATGACATTAAAGAAATGTTGGGGTGTCATATGTGTGAAGAATCCAAACACTAAGTTTGGTTGAAACATTTTTTAAAGACTGTGTTTTTAAGAAATCATAAATTTTTACCTCGATCACATAAATACTTTTCCTAGATGAAAACATTTTTTGGGAATACCAAATAAGGTAAAACAATATCTCAACTTACAGGTGATCATTATTTCAATAAAGTAAACTATATTGGAACTATTTTTGGTAAACATTTTTGAAAATCCATATGAAATCATGTTGGAAGATGATATCAATGTTGTTAAAATTATCTTATTGGAATTATTTGTATGTCATAAATTTTCTTAATGTCACACATGTTTAAAACATTACTTAGATATTGTCATTGGAACTTCATTAAATGTTCATGGAAAATCAAAATATCTCATCGATGCTAGGTTAGACATGATTAATGTGGGTATAGAGAGAAATTTGGCACCGATTAGGGTAAATGGTGGAATTTCCTTTCACCACATCTTATACTCAATCAGGATAGGAAAATGTTTAATTTTTCATTTTCATTAATAGTGTAAATGTTCTACAGGGGCACACATAAAATATATTGAATGAAATTTAAATTACTTATTTGACGCTACATGGACATAAATCATACGACTGTCATGATTTGATGCAATATCGGATGCAAGTTTCATTATGCCTCACTCTACCTAAAAATAAATGAAATACATTAACTAGACTCTACTTCTTTTTCAATTCCATATGTAGTAATATATTGGAACCAATAAATTTTCCAATTATGAATAAAGAGGTGGAAGTCATAATATGTGAATTAGAGATGTCATTCTCACCATCATTACATGATATAATGGTCCACCTGATGGTTCACCTGGTTAGAGAGGTTCAATTACATGGTCCTATCCATAATATATCGATATACTACATGGAATGGTATATGAAAATTTTGAAAGTGTATATCAAGAATCAAAATCAGCTAGAAGATTTTATTCAAAAAGTATATATTGTTGAAGAAGGTGTTAAATTATGTTATGACTACCTATCAGTTGTTGATACGATCGGTCCCCCAATGTCATGTCATAGTGGATTCCATAGGGGTGAATGGATATTCAGAAGAGATATTGTTAAAATTACCATCACAGAGTGAAAGCAATAACACTATTATATTTTACATAATAGTGACTATGTTGATCCATATGTTAAATCTCAAAAAGAAATTATTAGAGATTTGAATTTATCAAGGGGTGAAGGATGGATGTCATTAAAAAAATAAACATTTTTTAGGATGGTTCTGAGATCATATTTATAAATATTTATTGAAAAATATGAAATCAATTGTAGAATGAATTTGATGGATAGATAGGGGATGAATTGAAAATGTTATATCTTATATTGGTTTTGTAATCAATGGTTTTACATTTTTTACAAAAGAAAACGATAACTATAGTATGATAGTGGAGTTATTCCAACAGTGGAAGTGATTATCATATTTGGTTATAGGGATAGAAATATAATTTATGTTAATATATCATATTTTATAATTATCAAGCATATATATGAGTTGGATATTACAAAATTTCTAGTCTTGATTTTCCATTTAAAATGGGTTGATAAGTGGAGTACTATGAAATTTGATGAAATATGCTTCAATAAATTGAATTTTAGTTTGGAAGGGAAAAAAGGAAGACCTGTTCATGATGACATCTCAAGCAGCCCATTTATTATATGTATTAGATCTAATAAACAAGAGATGATCGATTTTTATTTTGGAGACTAAAACAACTATATGGTAAGATGATAATTAATCGAGGATCACCCTTTAATTAGGAGGTCATAATCATTTCATGGTGATCCCAATGTAGATAGTATCTTCTACATTTTAGGGGGCCATAAAGAGAGGATTTGGAATATAGATATTGGAGCCAAATCCCTTTAACCATTAAAAAATTAAAAAGAGTTCAGTGAGAATGATAAAGTGTTTTTTAATAAACTATTCTTTTAGTATTAATATTATGTTATCTCAACTATATTAAAATTATATAAATTAAAATTCTGACTTATCATTAAGATAATGTCTTCTATAGATGATGATGTTACCAATCTTGGCGATGAATAGGTGAATGATGCTGAAACCACATAATTATTACTGGATCAAAAACTTGTTGATGCAAAATACAAGAACGACACAACATCACATTGTTGACTAAAATTATCTAGGTAAGAACTAAGGGGGTAAAATTTAAATTTGGGAGGAATCAATAAAAACAATCTATTTATTGTAGAAAATTCAATGTTTAGAAATTATGTTGGGGACACCATAAGGATGAATGTGCTGATTGATTTAAATTTGTGGTGCCATGTCCTAGTTGTGATAAAGGAAACTCTTTGGGAATATATATTGGTAATATTATGATATACATTCTCTATTCTAACTATAAATAATATAATGAAATCTGTAATTAATTTTTATCACTCCTTGTACAGATTTTTTATTTTAGATAATTTATATAAGAAATATGTCATAATGGTTTCGAGAAAATCCCATAGTGGCTTGTATACTCTTTTTACCCAGTCTCATCTTAGGGATTATTCGGTGAAAGTTATTATACACCCAAAAATTACTTATGCACACATTTAAAGTAGAAAACATATAATAAATTCATCATTCTTCATGATGAAAAATCATTTTAGATGCATTGTAGTTGATAATATATTATTTGAAATTTTTTATTTTATCTAATTGGATTCAAAATTGTTAATAAATGAAACAATAAAAGAGTGATTATGACAAAGAACATGCATCAAACCCAATGTACCCCAATCCAATACATAGGGTACACGTTACTAGATGATAAATTGTTCTGTTTTTTAAATAAACAAGTAATTTATGTTATATAAAACAACACAAGTTATTTTTTTTATATATCGATTGGTGAATCAAAATACAAAGGCACATTTTTCCCACTTCATGTGCTATGGGTGGAGGCCCCTGTAAATGTTGGTAAAATAATTTTTTAAAACACAAAATCAGTATAAGAAACATTCGTAAGTAAGAAATAATAGTAATTAATGATTACTTATAACAATATTAAATAAAAATATCATGTTATGTACTTGAATTTTTATACAGTTTAGAAAAAAGAATCAGCAGCGATCGTGCCGGAAAAAAAATACATTCAGTAGCTTTGAAGTTATCACAACAAGATGGTCTCGTTAGCGGTATAGGATTTGGAGTATCTATTCAAACATATTTCGATAAGATAAAACCACAAAACGATACATATCAGATGATGAAAGGATTTATAGAAGAAGTATATTCCTTGGATGATATTATTGTCCAATCAGGTTTAGTAGCTGTGTATATGTGAAATGATCAAAGAGAACTAGAGGTGGAATAAAGATCAGTACCTGAAAAACTAAATTACCCCGCTATATTTGAGCCTAATTATTATCCTTAACCACATACCTTACCCGAGCCAATCAATTTTTTCTTTACTCATTCCAATAAATGTGAATCAAACAACATCTCATAATATTATACTAATAAAATTATATAGGGTAAATTTTTATGAGATTTGTATCTATTAACACCCACACCCACTGTTTTTTGAGGGGTGTGATGTATAATATCCAGAGATACATTCTACAAAACAAATAACCACCAAAATATCATATGAGAGTGGGGACTGAGGAGAACTAGAGCCGACCACTAAGTTGCCTATTCCACTTGATGATACAGATATTATAATAGTTAATGATGCTATTAAAACTATCATAGCATGCCCATCTAATGTTATAAAGAAACATGTGGAATGTCTTTTAAAAATTATTTAAAATGAAAACCCAATATCATTTAACAATAAAAGGTATGAAGTGAGGTACGATATTATAGAATGATAAAGCAATGAGGAAACGGATGGTCAAAACATGAAAAACTAGTTAATAAACCAAGAAAAAAATGACGTTTTGAGAGTACTTTATCCCCACCACTTAAAATAAATCATATATTATATTTACAACTTCATTAATAGACCACATTCAATGATTGATATGTGTCTAATATTACATAAGAAGAATAAATATTTGGAACTTCGATTATATTTGTGGTTTGTCTGAAGAGTATAAATGAGATTATCAATTTTGAATGGGTGGGAGTATCAGTTGTGAATATATATATATAGGGTACATTTTAATAATACTTATGTCTCGAAAATTGTTATAATATAATCATTATTTTAAATAACTATTCATATTTTCTATAGGTAATTATTTTACCACTATATAATGAGTATACAATGTGGATCATGATTTGGATTCATTAATCCATGTATCATTTCTATGGATGAAATTAAATCGAAGTTAAAATTAATGGATAAGAAAAAATATGTGATAAATGAGGTGTTTGAAAAGAAAATAATAGATGACAGAAACCTTTTGATACCTACAATGCAATGGTAAAACTCTATAATCTTATCATATATGTTTTTCCATTAGATATTAGTATTTTTAGGAAGCACTTGTTTCTGATCACAATCAATACGGATACTCCAAAAAAAATTTGGACCAATGCATGTATATCAATCTAACAGACCACACATGATTTTTATTTTGAATTTTTAATACACTAAAATCAACATTATATAGATATGAATTGAATTATATGTTTTTTTGTGTTTTGAAAATAATTTTTTATGATAGGGGAGTCCCTAAATATATGATAAATCATGGTATGAAGATGGTTATAGAATATAATAAGGATATGAATTACTTCATATGGGAAAATATTATAATGACCAGTGTTTTGAATTGGACGAAAATGAAAAGTAATTTGAGGTTTTTCATTTTCTAGACAATCCATTTGTAAAACTAAGAATTGGAACATAATTAAGAGAGTTTTTTCAATTCAAAGTAATGTTTTTGGGACTGGTTAAATGCATAAGAGATACCTTAGAGACCTAATTCAGTTTTGTGAATTACAAACATGGAAAATAATGTTTTAAAGGGGATATAGAGGGTGAATTTTTTTTGAAACCATACGACACCCATCATCAAACTGTGCGTCCTTCAATTGGTGTGAAGTGGTGGTACACACGGGTTGTGAATAGTTTACAAAACTATTCTCATAGCCCACACGATTAGTGAAAATTGGGTAGTGCCTAATCACTATTAACTACATGTTTGGCACATAGTTTCCAAACCATGAGTCCAACCCATTTAGAGTGCCTTAGGTGTCCAGTAGAGGGCGCATGACTGGCATGTGGTTTGAAAAATTTTACGGTCCCAACCATGTGTGGTGAAATGTTTTAAATATTTACATATTTAATGAAAATAAAAGAAGAACACAAAAACCGTAATTTCCCATTCTTCCATCTCACTCACACAACGAAACACCCCCTACCCCTCCCATGGCATGTGACATCACCTCCTCATGATCCTCTCCTTTATCGATTTCAGCTGGTTATTTTGAGATTTCAGTGCCAAATCTCTAGGTAATACCTTTTAGATCATCTTCCTTTTCTTTAAAAATGTTTTTATCTTCTACCAATTACCCAACATTGTTTAGTTGAAAACCTAGGGTTCGGGGTTCACCCATTTTCAGTGTTCTTCAATTTTTATGGTGTGTGAATGGTCTCTCGAGGCTCCCTTGTCTGTATTTTAGTGACCATATGTAACATACCATGTAATTAATGAATAATATATATTTTTATCTCTGTCTATTAATGATTAATATAGTGTTTTAGGGGCTTAAAATGAAAATAAATACAATCTTCTGCATTGAATACACTAATATTCTTAAAAGATTGCCTTACTACCTTTTGATGGAAAACCTTTTCTAAATCAAACTTTTGACAATTTTATAATCTATTTTTGTCAAAATACACATATTCATTATTATTGGGACATTGAAATTTACATTGGATTAATGTTTTGGTATTTTTCTGTCAATGTTCATTTTTTTAATGAATAGTTAAAAATACCGCATTTTGCATCAAAACTGATTTTTCATTTAATATAATTATATTGTTAGATTATCTTTTTAATTTGTCTTAAAGTTTAATCTGAATATATTTTTACCATTTAATCTAATTGTGGTCATTAGGATTAATTTAACTTTGGAATTTGTCATAAACTAATGCCAAACTTTTCATAGATATTGTTTTAAAAAAAACCAGCTATTTGTTTTGACAACGAGAATTATTTTTAAAACAATTATTGAAATTTATGTGTTTCGAATTTGGTAAAATGGATTACATATTTGGAATCATAAGTTCCAAATTATGTAATTAAAACTCTTTTATTTTAGGACATTATGAATAGTAACGATGGTAATTATCTCTAGTTATCTTGATTAATGAGTAATCAGGTAGTTAAAGATAATAAAATGATATCATAATAATAAAAAATACAACAACATGTGTCCTAAGGCTACTGGTTGTCTCATGACCGACCATGGGATGCCTTGTGCCAAACATGGGGGCCCCATGGAATCACTTTTGTGAGAAAGTGACTTTTTTTCTTTTTATTTTTAAAGAATGTTAAATGTAACAAAGAATGTATCACCTGAGTAAAATATTTTTATGTTTGTCTACATAAATGATATTTTTGATTATAAATAGTCATTGGAAAGATAAAACGATTTACTACATCATATAATTTTTTTTATAATTTTTAGACTTTAAATAATTTAAATTATTTATGAAATCATGATGATGAAGCGATTACATCATTAATAAAGGATTTAAATAAAATGAAATGATAATGTAAAATCTATGACCTAAAAATGTCCAAAACCTATTGGATTGGTGGATTTAGAACCCTTATCACCTTATCCTAGAAGTATATCAATTTGGGACCTTTTTAATCCGAAATGCATTTTAAAATAATGTAACATTTCTTTACATTCCATGAGTGCCCCTCCTCTCCTCTTATAAAACGCCCCCACCTCTACCACCTTACCCACACTTCCAAAGCCTTTGGCTCAGCCAAACCCTGCCCATTTTGTCTCTCCACTTCCCTCTCTTACTACTTTAAGCCTCACATTGGGCATAAGTCTTCTCAAGGAAGCCCTTGAGCTCAAACCAAAGCGAGTTACCCGATTTTAAGGTAATGTCTTCACTTGAGTCCTTTTGTTTTATCTTGCTTCTCCAACCCCCTAAACAATTTTTATTCATTTATTTTGTTACAAATCCAATATCTTTAATATACTATGATGTTGTTATAAGAAAAATTAGAGATACACATACACACAACTACATCTAATTGTTAAAGAACATATTGTTTCCGTGGATGGCGAATTTCTGCCTCCCGAAACGATGATTGTTTAACATTTTTTAACACCTTCAAAGGTGGACATTAAGATGACACTATATTTATATATGATATATAATATGTTTATGTTTTCCTTATGCTTCTGTATTTTCATTTTGGGCATACCTTTATGGTTTCCATTACGGGTAAATGTGATATCTTTATTTAAGGAAGTGCGGACTACCACCCCCTCAAAGTGATTTGATTCGTTAATACCATATGTGGGACATATAAAGGATGGATTTATGATATTATATATGATATTACACTGGAATTATAATATACCTTTATATAATTATGATTCAATTTTATAAAATATGAAATAGAAATGAATGTAGTGTTCATGCGTACGTACGGCTTACCGTCTCCATGAACGGTGCATTTCATTTCTTACCTCTAAATGATTATGTAATATTATAAATGCATGAATGTACTGGATATATATGACATATATGACATCTAAATCATGAATACCATTCTGTATATAATAGATACATGAACAACTTGTAATTATAAAGAGTTTATTTTTGACTCAAGTACCAATGATCGTTAAAACGGCCGTTATTAACTTAAATAATTACATAGTGTTCATGACATGGAAATAAGTGATATAAAAGGAATAATGAACTTGAAAAAGGTTCTTAAACAAGTAGAAATTAACTCAAGTTTATTATTTAGGAGATTAAATAATGACCGAGTCAAGTCGGACCTGAGGTATGGGACTTCATCTCAATCTCCTTTCATTGAGGCATATTTTGTTTTATACACAACCTTCTTTTATACGTTGTATAAACCCCTTTGACTATTAAGTTTATTAAAAAGTAATCTTTTTTATTTGAAGCATTTAATAAACAAAAAAAGGGAAGGTTTTTTCATACGTATGCATCGACAATGACTTCTCCTCCGCCGTGACCATTATTTGAGTTTCGACTTCCTCTACAAGACATACCCTTTTTTTAAAAGAAAAATAAATACCATGTTTTACTTTTCTTTTATTTTGGTATTGAAAATGGTTTTCATAAAATTATTATATCAATGTGTGGTATTGATATCTTGTGATTGAAAGGTGGAAATGTCATGTTTCCTTTATGCATGTTTTATATGATACGATTATGTTGAGGTTCTTGGGCATTATTATGAAGACGGGTGGTTCCGTGATAGACTAAGGGCGGGTGAGCCCGATATATCTCTACAATGCATTGGGTAACGCAAAGGAGTGAAACGTTAAGGTTTCTCTGGAGAGATTTAGGGAATATACTGTGATGGGTATTCCAAAAGTAACCAAGACAGTTACTCCCTACGTAAGAATGTTATGAATGCCTCAAGTTACCTTTATGTCTTATGATTTCTATGATTTATTCATGATTTGATGAGGTATGTTAAAGTGATTATGTTTTATGGGTAAAGTATGCTTTCATTCATATGTATATATGAACTTATGTTTCCTTTCCATATTTTTATAACCCATACTGAGATTTTTATGCTCATCCCAAGTTTTTTTTGAAATGTTTTTCACAGGTCAAGGGAAAGGTACATGATATAATGATAGTGTCAAGGAAGTGTCAAGAATGAATCCATGTTTTATTTTAAATATGTTTCCATTGATGGGAAAATGAATACAATCTTTATGTAACCACTTTGTTTATATGTGGAATGTAATGCAAGTTTTATGTTCTAATTCTCTAAAACTCTAAACCCAAAAATATCATCAATGTGTAATCTTGTAATAACTCAAGATTAAGTAAGGTTTATGGCTGGGGCATTATAGTTGGTATCAGAGTTCGGTTTAGATATCTTTAGGAGTTAGAATTATATTAAATGATTATCCATATATATATATATTGAAATGATATAGCATTTGAAGATTACCATGTTGCTTCATATAAGACATGTTTGTTCAGAATGGTTTTCCGCAGAGGAAACAGGGAAGCAGTGTTAGGAAGGCATACAGAAGGAAATAACCTTCCAAATCAGCATCCTAAGATGGTTGGAATTGGAACTGAATAGTTTGTTGCAGTAATGGCGCAGTTGACTCAAGCGATAAATGGTGGTGGTATCCATACACGAGACTAGCCAGATCATCCGCAGAGGAACATGTCAGTGGTTGAACATTTCATGAGGCAAAATCCCCCATCATTCAGAGGATCATCTGACCATGTGCTAGCTGAAGGGTGGATTAAAGCACTGGAGAAGATTTTTGATGTCATGGGGTGTTCATACAGTCAAAAGGTTAGTCTTGCTATTTACCGTTTGGAGGGTGAGGTAGATCAGTGGTGGTCTATGGTTAAAAATATAAGGAACGTCGATGAGATTGTTGCTCTTGAATGGGATGAAATCAAAGTTATGTTTCTTGAGAAGTATTTTCCTAAGGTTGTTCGACTTAGGATAGAAACGAAATTCTTGGAATTGAGGAAAGAGGAAGACTCAGTAGCTGCCTATGAAGAAAGGTTCACTCGATTGGCATGGTATGCTCCAAATTTTATCCAAGACCTTGATAGTAAAATCAATCGTTTTTACACAGGATTAAAGACAAAATATCAAAGGGCATTATCTTCTCGTGTGTTTAAAAGTTATGAAGAGTTTGTTCGATGTGCTGAGAAGGTGGAAATGGATTTTTCTGATGATCAAGTGTTCTATAACAACCAACAGAAGAAGAGACTGAGGTTGCAGGAGAAAGGGAAGAATTCTTCAAAAAAGTATGATGGTAAGAAATCTAAGCTTCCAGTTTGTGATAAATGTGGAAAAAGGCATGCTGGGGAATGTCTTCTGAATTCTAGAAAGTGCTACCGAACTTTTGGGGTCTACACATTCTTTCATCTCTGAAAACTTTTCCAGTAAAATGGGAATAGCATCTCAAGAAATGACTCCTGAACTTTTGGTAAAAACACCTGTGGGAAATGTTGAAGCAAAATGAATTTATAAGAATCTTTCTATCCTTATCCGTACAAAGAACCAACTTGCAAAAGTTATTGTTTTACCTCTAGTAGTGTTTGATGTTATCTTGGGTATGGATTGGCTCTCTATTTACCATGCTAAGATTGACTGTAGAGCTAAAAAAGTTTCTTTTCAAAAATACTTTCTGTTTGGGTACAATAATGAACCCTTACTGTTGATAACATATCAAGAGGCTGAGAAACTTGTAAATGATGGAAATGAATGTTACCTTGCACACTTCATTTAAAATAAAGGAACTGTTCAGATTAATGATGTTCCAGTGGTAAATGAGTATCCTGATGTTTTTCCTGATGAGTTTCCTGGAATAATACCAGATCGTGAAGTTGAGTTCACTGTTGACTTAGTTCCTGATGTAAATCCAATTTCAAAACCCACTTATCGAATGGCTCAAATTTAACTTTTAGAGTTGATGGAGCAATTTCAAGACTAATTAGAGAAAGGTTTCATTCGACCTAGCACGTCCCTATGGGGTGATCCTATTTTATTTGTTAAAAATAAATATGGTTCTATGAGACTTTGCATTGATTATAGAGCCTTGAATAACATCAATGTAAAGAAAAATATCATTTGCCTCATATCGATGATTTGTTTGATCAGCTCCAGGGAGCTCAGTATTTTTCAAAGATTGACCTGAGATCGGGGTACCATCAGCTGAAGGAAAAGGAAGTAGATGTTCTGAAGGCTACGTTTCATACAAGATATTACCATTATGAATTTGTAGTAATTCCTTTTGGGATAACCAATGCACCTGCTATATTCAAGGACTTAATGAATATAATTTTCCATGAGTTCATGGATAAGTTTGTGGTGGTTTTCATTGATGATATTTTGGTGTTTTCTAAAATTAAAGAAGAGCATGAAAGACATTTAAGGGTCATTTTGAAATCCTTGAGAGAAAAGAAATTGTATGGTAAATTCAGAAAGTGTGAGTTTTGGTTGCAACAAATTTCATTCCTTGGTCACATTGTTTCTAAAGATGGGATAACCGTTGATCCTTCAAAAACAAAGGTTGTTGAAGAATGGCCAAGACCCACAAATGTAACAGAGATTCGTAGTTTCCTTGGTTTGGATGGCTATTACCGAAGGTTTGTTAGAAATTTTTCATGGTTATCTAGTCAAATGACTAAGCTAACTCGGAAGGGTGTTAAGTTTATCTGGACAAAATAATGTAATGATTGTTTTCAGGAATTGAAAAGAAGATTGGTGAATGCTCCAGTTTTGGCACTACCTTCCAAGAATGGTGAGTTTGTTATATACAGCGATGCTTCATTGAAAGGACTTGGTTGTGTCCTAATGCAGAATGATCATGTAATTGCTTATGCTTCACGATATTTGACAACTCATGAGGTAAATTACCCTACACATGATTTGGAATTAGCTGCTGTTGTTTTTTCTTTAAAAATTTGGAGGCATCATTTGTATGGAGTAAAGTGTGAAATATATACTGATCACAAAAGTTAAAAGTATATATTCACTCAGAAGGAGTTAAACATGAGACAGAGAAGATGGCTAGAATTAATCAAGGATTATAATTATACAATTCATTACCATCCGGGAAAATAAAATAATGTGGCTGATGCTTTGAGTCGAAAAAGTAATGCTTCATTAACAATGTTGTGTTTGGAACGTGATCCTTTGGTTAAGGATTTGATGAACTTTGGAATAAAAGTTTTTGGTGTAGGAAGTTCTTCTATTTTGTTTCAGGTATAAGTGAAATCATCTCTATCAGACAGAATCAAGCAAGCACAGAAGCAAGACAGTGAGTTGCAGAAAAAGGTAGAGCTGGTTCAGAAAGGTAAGTTGCATGAATTCAACATTGATAGTGATTGTGTTTTGAGATTTGGGAATAGATTGTGTGTGCCTTGTGATTAACAGTTGAAGAGAGAGTTGTTATGTGGAGCTCATAGTTCTTCGTTATCAGTTCATCCTGGCAGTACTAAGATGTACATAGATCTGCGGGAGTATTACTGGTGGGATGGAATAAAAAGAGATATTGGTGATTTTACTGTGAAGTGTTTGACATGTCACCAGGTTAAAGCAGAGCGGTAGTTACCGAAAGGGATGCTTCAGCCTTTACCAGTGCCACAGTGGAAATGGGAGAATATATTCATGGACTTTGTTGTGGGTTTACTGAAGACATATCGAGGTAATAATGCAATTTGGGTTATTGTTGATCGCTTGACTAAATCTGCTCATTTCCTTGATATAAGAAATAATTTTTCCCCAGATCAGATTTCCCGTTTGTATCTTAAAGAGATAGTCAGGTTACATGGAGTTCCACTCTCCATTGTATTTGACCGTGATCCCAGGTTCACTTCTAACTTTTGGAATGGCCTTCAGAAGGCGTTGGGTACTGAATTAAATTTTTGTACAACTTTTCATCCTAAATTAGATGGGCAGTCGGAACAAACAATTCAAACTGTGGAGGATATTCTACGAGCTTGTTCAATGGATTATCAGGGAAGTTGGGACCAACATCTTTCTTTGGTTGAGTTTTCATATAATAACAGTTTTCATTCCAGTATACAGATGGCACCATTTGAGGCGTTATATGGGAAGCGTTGTCGAACTCCAGCTTTCTGGGATGAAGTGGGTTAATGGAAGTTCATGAGACCAGAATTGGTAGAAGAGTTGGCAGAAAAAGTTCAGCTGATACAGAAACACATGAGAAAAGCTCAGAGCAGGTAGAAGAGTTATGCGAACAATAGGAGAATGGATCTATCTTTTGAGGTAGGTGATCATGTTTTTCTCAAAGTCTCACCATGTAAAAGTGTGATGAAATTTTGTATGAAAGGAAATCTGAGTCCAAGGTTTATTGGAACATATGAAATTCTGGAGAGAGTTGGATCAGTTGCATAACAAGTGGCTTTACCTCTGAGTTTATCTCAGGTACACAATGTTTTTCATGTTTCGATGTTGAGAACACTAGTGCAGAAAATGTTTTTTACGTCACCATTTTTTACATCGATTATATATAACCGACGTAACAATGTGGCGAGTAGATTTTTAACATCGGTTATTTTAATACCCGACGTTACAAATTGCGCATGTTCTGTTTTTACGTCGGTTATCTTATAACCGACGTAAAAAACGAGATATCTACGCGTTTTATACGTCGTTATAAAATAACCGACGTAAAAAACCAAAGCACAGGGGGGGGGGTTTACATCAGTTATAAAATATCCGAGATAAAAAAACCCTAGATATCTCGTTTTTTACGTCGGTTATTTTATAACCGACGTAAAAAACCAAAGCGCGGGAGCTTTTTTACGTCGATTTCAAAATAACCAACGTTATGAATTTAAAAAATAGTTTATAATGTCGTTTATATAATAAATGACATTATAAAACTTTTAAAGAAATTAAAGCCACGTGGACTGTCATTTACGATTTTTCAATTGACAGTCCGTCGGCTCGTCCCTCTCGCGCAGTAAACCCTAATCATCTCTTCGATCGACCTGCGTTAAACTCATTTTGGCTTCATTGTTTATCTTCTTCACTCCTCTCGGATCTATCATCTCATCTCGCAACATTAAAATAAGCTTTCCACGAATTTATTTCGTTCGTTTTTTTCACGGATATTCTATAATTATGTTTTTCGATTTTTGTACATTTAATGTAAACAAGATGTAGTGGTTTCCCAGTATTCACCTCATTATTATTTTGATAAGATGGTAATGAGATAATCTAAGAGTCATATGATTCATTGATGTAAGTGATACAATTTCCCATGGTGTAGGATGATTTATGGGTGGGGTGAGACCATGACATTAGCATTGGGGTGTGAGAGGAAAACTAGTGGAGAAGTGGTATCCGAGAACCTTAATTTTAATATATATATATATATAATTTTTAATACGAAAAGGTTTATTTATATGAATTACTTTTTGAGTGATCTATAGTGAGTATATGAAACTATTTTTCCTTGTTTAGGTGATGATTTAGATTCCTTTTTTCATAGGGCTTTAGTGTGATTCCTCAACTTTTTCTTGAGATGTTTTAGGGAGGATCTTACTATGTATACATGTTATGCCCACTATACATAAATATAAACAATTTTTTTGGTTTTTAAAAGCAATTTGTAGTTTTTTATAGATGTTAGTAGCATGGAAGTGTTGTGGAGAAGCGCATTGGGGTGTGAGAGGAAAACTAGTGGAGAAGTGTTATCTGAGAACCTTAATTTTAATATATATATATATATATATATAATTTTTTATACGAAAAGGATTATTTATATAAACTATTTTGTGAGTGATCCATAGTGAGTATATGAAACTATTTTTCCCTGTATAGGTGATTATTTAGATTCATTTTTTCATAGGGCTTTAGTGTGCTTCCTTAACATTTTCATGAGATGTTTTAGGGAGGTTCTTACTATGTATACATGTTATGCCCACCATACATAAATACAAACAATTTTTTTGGTTTTTAAATGAAATTTGTAGTTTTTTATAGATTTTAGTTGCATGGAAGTGTTGTGGAGTAGCTTTCATGAATATATAGAGTTTATTGTTTCTTCCTAGTTTTACTTTTAGTACTAATAATCTTCTTTTTGGTTTATGTACAACAATACATGTATGAATTCTTGCATAATTATCTAAATTTATTCATTTCGAACTGAGGAGGGTTACTTTTGGTAGGAGAAGATCCTAAATGATATGGTATGAATTCATTCTATCATAAACATAAATAAAATATAGTTGTATTTTATTTATCATATACATCAACTTATACTCTTGTTTTTCATCACAAACCCTTTGAGAATAAAAAACCAAACTAAGGGCTTTGGTATCCACATTGCCTTTTGTTATAGAATATAAGACATCAAAATCAAATGATTGAACATATTCCTCCCAAAAACACTTCCATTGATTTTTATAATTGTGTAAAAATATTTACCAAATGGATTTAGGGTCTACAGAAACCATTAAAAACATGTTAAATAGGTAGTTTATCTAATATATTAAAACATCAAAACTGCAATCAATATTAAACTATGTAGGCGTCATGGTTTTCATTGATTCAATGAAATTTAAATCTGTTATATCTAACTATATTTTGTTTTAAAAATAATATTCAAGAATATTTTTTTAAATACCTATAGATTTGTTTTATATTTTAAATTTCTTTACATTCAAATTATGATTTTTTTCAAATAAACATATATTTGTCTTATCTTAAATATATATATTTTTTGTTGATATTTGTTATAGGTAATAATGAGTCGAAGTTGGATTACTGCACATCGAATGAGAAATGAATTTGAGGAAGGTGTTGATGCCTTTTTGGAATTTGCAAAATGAAATATTCCAAGTAGTGACATTTTTTTTCTGTCCATGCCTGAAATGTTTGAATATGAAGAAGCTGAAAAGTAGAGAGATAAAAGATCATATGATTTGTAATGGTTTTAATCTGAGTTATAGCCCTTGTATTTGGCATGGTGAAACTGGACGAAATGTCACTGATGATGATGATTCGCAAGATGGTAACTCCGATGGAATTGAAGAAATGATTCGTGATATTGTAGTAGAACAAATTGAGATAGAACCGACAGTTGCACGTCTATATGGTGATGCTGAAAAACCATTATATCCTGGTTGTACAGATTTTACGGTTTTGTCGGCGGTGTTAAGATTGATTAACCTGAAGGCGAAGCATGGATGGAGTGACATAAGTTTTACAGAGCTGCTAAAATTGATGGAAGACATTCTTCCAAAACATAACGATCTTCCAGATTCACATTACAAAGCCAGGAAAATATTATGCCCAGTGGGATTGGGATAGATGAAAATACATGCCTGTCTGAATGACTACATTATATATATGTATGAATATGAATTTCTGTCAGAGTGTCCTAAATGTGGGACATCACGGTAAAAGGTGAAAGAAAAATCACAGGATGATGTAATGATTACAAAGCTCCCTTCAAAGGTATTTTGGTATCTTCCTATAATTAATCGGTTCAAACATTTATTTGCTAATTCACATGATGCAAAAAGGTTAAGATGGCATGCTGAAGAGCTGGTATGTGATGGAGAAATACGTCATCCAGCTGATTGTCCACAATGGAAGAATATTTATGCACAGTATTCTACATTTGGAAATAAAATTAGAAATCTCAGACTAGGGTTGTGCACATATGGAATGAATCCATACCGAACACTTAATAACACACATAGTTCATGTCCTGTTTTATTGGTAATTTACAAACTCTCTCCTGATGTATGTATGAAGCGCAAATATGTCATGTTGAGTACAATGATCTCTGGTCCAAAGCAACCCGGTAATGATATTGATGTTTACTTGTCACCGTTGATTGATGATTTGAAATTTTTATGGGCTGATGGTATTAGGTTGTAGGATTCTTATAAAATGGAATATTTTTAACTGCATGATGTGCTTCTGTTCACTATAAATGACTTCCAAGCATATGGAAATTTGTCTGGATACAGTGTTAAAGGGCATAAAGCATGTCCAATTTGTGAACAACAGACGTCATGTTGTCAATTGCACCATGGGAGGAAAACAGTGTACATGGGTCATCGAATGTTTTTGCCTATGGAACACCCTTATAGAAGACTAAAATAGGCATTCAATGGCTCAAAAGAATTTGATACTGCTCCAAAACCTTTATCCCCTGATCTGTATTTTGAGAGGGTTAAAACCCATGACGTGACATTGGGAAAAACACAAAAATCTGGTAATGATAGACATATTTGGAAGAAAAGTAAATCTTTTTTGAGCTACCATATTGGAGGTACCATGAAGTTAAACATAATATTGATTTCATGCACGTGGAGAAGAATATCTGTGATTCTTTGATTGGAACGCTGATAGATATTAAAGAAAAGACTAAAGATGGGTTGAATGCAAGATTAGACTTACTATCAATGGTAATAAGTTTGGAGTTAGTTCACACTCCTAAAGGAAGACGAACATTTCTTCCCCCGGCTTGTCATACATTATCAAAGAGGGAGAAAATTAGCTTCTGTCAGTGTCTTCATGATTCCAAAGTTCCTCAAGGTAAATCTTCTAATGTAAAATTTTTTGTCTCATTGAAGGACTTGATGTTGATTGGTATAAAATCACACGATTGTCACGTCATGATGCAACAAATTCTACCAGTTGCATTGCGTGGAATATTTCCCATTCGTGTCAGAAAGACTATAATGAAGTTGTGTTATTTTTTCAATTCAATTTGTAACAAGGAGATTGATGTGAATGCTTTGAACATTTTAAAAAAGGATGCAATTTTTATTCTTTGTCAATTGGAAATGTATTTTCCTCCAAATTTTTTTGATATAATGGTGGATTTAATGATTCATCTAGTTCGAGAAATAAAACTTTGTGGACCAGTATATCCTCGTTGGATGTATCCTTTTGAAAGGTATATGAAAATATTAAAGGGTTATGTTAAAAATATATATTGACCTGAAGCCTCCATTATTGAAAAGTATATTTCTGAGGAGGTAGTAGAGTTTTGTACGAGCTACTTGGCTGCGGCGCAACACATAGGTTTGCCTCCATCTCGCCATGAATGAGTTAATAATGAGGGAAAGGGGATTCGCGGCTTGAAAGTCAAATCATTGTCAGCTGAACAGATGAAGAAGTTAGAATCATACATCTTGAATAACATAGCTGATGCTCAACCGTATATCACATTGCATATTAATGGGTTGAAATAATGTCATCCAAAGAAGAAAGAAATGTGTATTTTGAATGATCAAACCAGAACTTTTTTGTCATGGATTAAAAATACATTCCTTGGTAGATCAGATGTATCAGAGACATTAAAATGGATAGTGGGTGGTCCATGTTTAAATGTGATAACATGGTCCGGTTATGACATTAACGGTTATACATTTCATAAAAAAGCTCAAGACAACAGAAGTGCAGTTCAGAATAGTGGTGTATTGGTGTTTGCAGAAGTAATTCATTTTTCGAGTGCTAAGGAAAAATACCTAATTTCTGCATCAAGTGCATATTATGGAGTGGTTGAAGACATATGGGAGGTTGATTACTTTAAAATTAATGATCTCTTTTTTAACTGTAAATGTTTTAACGATAACAACAGTGTCAGACATGATGAATTTGGAATGACACTTGTTAATATAAATAGATTGGAAGACACAGCTCATTATTTTATAATGGCAACACATGCAAAACAAATTTTCAATGTAGTAGATCAATCAGATATGCAGTGGGCTATTGTTTTACAAGGGAAAAAACAATATGTTGGTGAGGATGAACTTGATGAATATACTGATTTATGAGAGATCCCTACTTCCATGGAAATATTAACAGAAGATAATTATGATCATGTTGAAGACATAGTTTGTGCCATAAGGAACGATCGCGACGAAGGAATTTGGGAAAACAATCCATTTGTACATTCTTAAAATTACAGGAAACATATGTTTTTTTTCTTGTTTACATTTATTTTTTCAATAAATGTTAGATATTGTATGTTTTTTATTTATTAAAACAAGTTTTAAAATAAAATAATTATAGGTTTTTGTTTGTTTTAAGTTTGTTTAGTTTACTTTATCATGTTTATAACCATTACATGAATGTTAAAATGCTTATTTTTGTTCACTGAAAATTACTTTACCATGTTTAAAATGGTTACCAGGTTTACCATTTTTAACATTTTTACCATCTTGACCATCTTGACCATCATTCCATCTTTACCATTGTTTAACATGCTTACCATATTACCAATGATTACTATTATGTAACATAGTACACTTTTCTATTTTCTGATTACAGTAGTATTAAAATATTTTAATTTGTATATTTGTGAACTGATGTTTGTTTTTTTGATTTGAAGGATAATGACAGATCATTCAGATGATCAACCACATGATTCTGGAGAGGAGCATATTGCTGTTCATACCTCTGGGGATGAACATTCACATGCTCCTATTACGACAAAGAGTTCAAAGGTTGGTAAATGTGGGTGCACACATTTACAAAATTTATCACTTGCCCGTACGCAGGATCAGAGGATGGTCGTTGAGTTTGATGATGATGATATTCCTAGAGGTCCGAATGCCAAAGATTTTAAGAGTTTTGTTGCAACTCAGGCTAAGACGAAATTAAGCTTTCTGTATGATGATTGGAGAGGTGTGGATAAAGCGATTATCTCTCAGTTGTGGGAGACGATTTTGGTAAGATCTTTTGTCATTGTTTGACCATTATTTTAATGTTTCTATTATATATAATATGTTTAACCTCTTCTTTATCAGATGACATTTGATATTCCTAACACTGGAGGAGTCAGGAAGAAATGCTTATCGTTGGCTGCCAGGAGATGGAGGGATTTCAAATCAACCCTATCATCTGATTTCATTTATGGTCATAGGAGTCACGAAAATCCATGTCATATATATCCTTTTATAGATGAAGACACATGGAGACTGTTTTTTGAATGTAGAAAAAAGAGTCATTTCTGGTAAGGGAAATGTAAACTTTTATAAACATTCTTATATAAATGATTTTATTAATGTTTTGTTAATGATTTCTTATTCCTAAATTACATCAAACAAGGAAAGATCATCAGGAGATCCAATCTAAAAATGTATACCCTAATAGTTTATCTCAGGGAGGGTATGCTTTATTGGAAGAACAAATGATGGCGGAAAAATTTCAACAACTAAGAGCTGAGTTTTCATGCTCTGGAGAGGTGGCCCCTCCATCCCCTCCATCTAGACATGAAAAGTGGAAGAGATCTTGGATGGGAAAAAATTCAATATCTTTCCGAAGAATCGAGAATCGTAGCTGAGAGGATTGTATGATATCTATTTAATTTATTTAAGTTAACTTTTTTCTTCATATAAGTTTAAATCATTACAAAAAAGTTCAATTAATTAATACAGGACTCTCTTGAGGAGCAGAGTTCAGAGAGGACATTTACAACTATTGGGAGGGAAGATATTTTATTTGTGACATTGGGAAGGCCCGAACATCCTGGTCGTGTAAGAGGATATCCGGCAGGTGTATCGGTAAGAAAAGTGTTTCCACATTCTTAAACTTCTAACATTGAGGGGGTTTATAAAAAAATAGAATTTTTGGAGGCTGAAGTTCAAAATATTAATGCGACGATGGAGGACAAGATTAGAGAGTCGGTGGAATCTATATTTGCAGAAATGAAAAGACAATTTCAGATTGCAGCTCCCACTCCTCCACCTCCCACTACAGACCCCATTATTTATCCTCCACCTCCGGCAGTAGCTCCCACTCCCCCACCTCAGCCTGCGGACCCCATTTTTTATCCTACGCCTCCACCGCAACTTCCTACATATTACGAGTTGTATGATGATTATTCTCAACATCATATAGTAGCATACGGGTTGGTATATTGTATATGAGATAGAATTCATCATCAACAATTAGAGGTAGAGAATCAGAGGGTCACTGTACAGGATATTATAGATAGATCAGCTAGGGTACCAATACCTACAGATGAGGTGGCGACAGTTGGACAGAGTATCGGCCATTTTTTAGTTTGGCCATCTATACTTCTTCGACTCATTACCATATAGGTATGAATGTTATATCTTTAATTTTATTTTTTTTATTAAAGTTGTATTATCATTTGAAAAATACTATATTTTTCATTTTTTTTCATAGGAATATTTCAAAGGTAAAGAAATACTGTATAGACAACAACAAAGACAACAGGCTATGACATCAGATACAGAATCCAGTGGTCTTGGTAGATTGTCCAGATATTCACATTTGTTGTTGGGTTTTTATGAGTTTCCAATGGAACCTCATGTTTGTGGACGTGAAATAAGTGTAGGGATTAAAAAAACTGATATCATGGAGCTTGTTACTGGAGATAAGTTGGGCATCAACGTGGTGCAAATTTTTTCCATGTAAGTCTTAACACCTTTTCCCTGTGTTATATTTATTAAAAATGTATACTTATGTACGTTTTGTATTAGGTATCTTTATAAAATTTGTGAGAGGAATGAGCTGACATAAGTATATGTATTCATGGACCTGCAATTGATTTCCCCTGAAGCATGTGCATTCAATGAGGAACAAAGAATGGTTTATATTGCTGAAAGATTTGAAAAGAATATAATCACACAAAGATGGATGAGGCCTTTTTGTGGGAGGTATGAAACACATTTCTCTCAAAGATTTAATTATCTTTTAACTATAAAAACCACTGACATTAAATTTCCTTTTATCAGTGATCATTGGATGTTAGGGATTTTTTTCCCAAGGGAGAAATCTCTTTATTGGATATGCTCTGTTCATGGTGATGTGCGGGAAAGTTTTAATAATATATTGGAAAAGTAAGTTTCAATTTCTGAATAGTTTTATATATTATAATGAATTTTAAATTTACCCCATTCATATTATTTTCTAACAGTGCATGGGTCTACTTTCGAAAAAACACAAACAAAAGAAATGCAAAGATCAAATAAGTAAATGCGAAGGTAAATTTCCATTTATAATTTGTACTTTTTGATTTATTACACAAAAATAATATATTGAATTTACACTCATTCAAACAGAATTGTCATGAACAACAAGGCGTCATTGAATGCGGATATTATATGTTAAGATTTATGTATGAAATAATAACAACTGGGACAGTTGTGAATTTTGACCTGGTACGATTTCCTCTTAAACTTTGCCATAATATTTCAATTTGATTTATTCATTATACAAGTTAGCTATCTTATTTTTCATTTGTAGCTTTTTTATGACCCTCAACCCTATACTGCTGAAGACATAAAACACATACAAGTGGAGTGGTCAAATTATTTTACATGTTTGATTGAATTTTAGTTATTTGTAATGTATAATGTAATTTTGAATATTGTCGTTTTAATTGTGTATTTGGTAGTTGTTTAGGTTGGATTTAGTTTTTTTGAAGTTAACAGTGTATGTTTTGAATGTTATATAATTAAATGTTTAATTTTTCTCTACTTATTGTTTTGGTCTACTTTTGGTGGTTTTTCTGGTATGGATTTGGGTCTGTGGGGGAGGGGTTCCAAGGGTGTAAAGGTGTGTTCAGTGGGGTTGGGGGTGTCCAGCGGTTTGGGAGGGCTGTCCGGTGGGGTGGGGGGACAGTCCTGGGGGGGTGGCAGGGATGTCCAGGGGTGTCCAGGGGTGTGGGAAGGCGGTCCAGGGGTGTGGGAGTGTTGTCCAGGGGTGGGGGGTTGTCCAGGGGTGTTTGGGGCTGTCCAGGGGTGTGGTGGGGGCTATTAAGTGGGGTGAGGGGTTGAGGGGGTGCTGTTCAGGCGGGTGGGGGGTTGTCGAGGGGTGTTTGGGGGTGTCTGGGGGTTGGGTGCAGTCCAGGAGTGTGGTGGGGGCTCCAATGGGGTGGGGGAGGGTTGTCCAAGGGGTATACATGAGGGTGGGAGCTCCAATGGGGTGGGGGAGGGCTTTCCAGGGGGTATACATGAGGGTGAGGGCTCCAACGTGGTGGGGGAGGTCTGTCCATGGGTATAAATGAGGGTGGGGGCTGTCTAGGGGGTATGTTTTATATGTTATCTATGTACATGCTTAATTTTGATTTGCTTCTGTTTTTGTGGTACGATTTCTTGATTTGTTTTCTTGTTGATTCTGGTGGAGAGAAGATGACTGCATTCTGTTTAAAAAAAATTGGGTTTATCACGTCGGTTATTAAATAACCAACATTATAAAATGCCTGGAAAATAGTTTATCACGTCGTTTATTTAATAACTGACGTGATAAAATGCCTGGAAAATAGTTTATCACGTCGGTTATTACATAACCGACGTGATAAAAGGCCTAGAGAATGGTTTATCACGTCAGTTATTTAAAAACCGACGTGTTAAAAGTCCTAGAGAATGGTTTATCACGTCAATTATTAAATAACCGACGTGATAAAAGGCCTGGAGAATGGTTTATCACATCGGTTATTGAATAACCGACGTGATAAACGACATGGACAATGGTTTATCACGTCGGTTATTGAATAACCGACGTGATAAACCTCCTTGACAATGGTCTATCACGTCGGTTATTCAATAACAGACGTGATAAACTGCCTCCCGCAGGTTTATCACGGCGGTTATATAATAACCGACGTGATAAAACCCCCTCCCCCAGTTTTTCACGTCGGTTTTATAAGAACCGACATGATAAACCCCCCTCACCCCAGTTTATCACGTCGGTTCTATATGAACCGATGTGATAAACCCCCCTCGCCCCTGTTTATCACATCGGTTGTTTGAAAACCGACGTCATAAACCATTTTCCAGGCCTTTTGTCACGTCGGTTGTTAAAGAACCGACGTGATAAACCCTTCCCATTTTCTTTATCACGTCGGTTCTAAAATAACCGATGTGATAAACATCGCGATTTTATGTTTTTGATGTCGAGTTTAAAATAACCGACGTCAAAAACCTTATTTATAATGCCACACGTATTAAAGTCGGCTATAAACTGACATAAAAATGAAAAATAACTGATGTAAAAAACGTTTTCTGCACTAGTGGAATGTACATGCCAGATCCATCTCATGTTTTGAGTCCATAGGTAGTTCAGCTGGAAGAGAACCTATCTTATGAGGAACAACCGGTCCAGATTCATGACCACAGGGAGCAAGTGTTATGGAATAAGGTGATTCATCAGGTAAAGGTTTTGTGGAAAAACCACATGATTGAAGAGGCAACATGGGAATCTGAAAATGCAATGAGGGATAAGTACCCCCATTTATTCGATAAGTAAATAAATTGTGGGGACGCAATTTTCTAAAGGGGGGAAGGATGTAACATCCCAAGTAAGTAATGAATAATAGATATTTTTAACTATGTCTATTAATGATTAAGATAGTGCTTTAGAGGCTTAAAATGAAAATAAATACAATCTTATGCATGGAATACACTAATATTCTTAAAAGATTGTCTTACTGCCTTTTGATGGAAAACCTTTTTTAAATCAAAATTTTGACAATTTTATAATCTATATTTGTCAAAATAAACATATTCATTATTATTGGGACATTGAAATTTACATTGGATAAATTTTTGGTATTTTCCTTTCAATGTTCATTTTTTTAATGAATAGTGAAAAATACTGTATTTTACATCAAAACTGCTTTTTCATTTAATTTAATTATATAGTTAGATTATCTTTATAATTGGTCTTAAAGTGTAATATGAATATATTTTTACCATTTAATCCAATTTTTGTCATTAGGATTAATTTCACTTTGGAATTGGTCATAAACTAATGCCAAACTTTTCATAGATATTGTTTAAAAAAAACCCGCTATTTGTTTTGACAACGAGAATTATTTTCAAATAAATTATTGAAATATATGTGTTTGGAATTTGGTAAAATGGATTACGTATTTGGAATAATAATGTCCAAATTATTTAATTAAGACTCTTTTATTTTTAGACATTATGAATAGTAACGATGGTAATTATCTCTATTTATCTTGATTAATGAAGAATCAGGTAGTTAAAGATAACAAAATGATATCATAATAATACAAAAAGACCACAAAATGTGTCCTAAGTCTACTAGTTGTCTCTTTTCCAACAATGGGATGCCTTGTGCCAAACTTGGGGGCCCCATGGAATCACTTTTGTGAGAAAGTGACTTTTTATCTTTTTATTTTTATAAAAAGTAAAAAGTAACAAAGAATGTATCACCTAAGTGAAATATTTTTAATTTTGTCTACATAAAATATATTGTTGATTATAAATACTAATTGGAAAGATAAAACGATTTCCTACATCATATAATTTTTTTTATAATTGTTAGACTTTAAATTAATTAAATTATTTATGAAATCATGATGATGCAGCGATTACCTCATTAATAATGGAATTAAATAAAATGAAATGATAATGTAAAATCTATGACCTACACTTGTCCAAAACCTATTGGATGGATGTATTTCGAACCCTTATCACCTTACCCTCAAATTATATCAATGTGGGACCTTTTGAATCCGAAAAGCATTTTAAAATAATGTAACATTTCTTAACATTCCATGAGTGCCCCTCCTCTCCTCTTATAAAAGGCCCCCACCTCTACCACCTTACCCACACTTCCAAAGCCATTGGCTCGGCCAAACCCTACCCATTTTGTATCTCCACTTCCCTCTATTACTCCTTGAAGCCTCACATTGGGCATAAGTCTTCCCAAGGAAGCCCTTGAGATCAAAACAAAGGGAGTTACCCGATTTTAAGGTAATGTCTTCACTTGAGTCCTTTTGTTTTATTTTGCTTCTCCAACCCCTTAAACACTTTTTATTCATTTCTTTTGTAAAAAATCCAGTATCTTAAATATACTAGGATGTTTTTATATTAATTATTTGATCTAAACTTACACACAACTACATCTAATGGTTAAAGAACATACTATTTCCGTGGATGGCGAATTTCTGCCTCCCGAAACGATGATTGTTCAACATTCTTTTAACACCTTCAAAGGTGGCCATTCGGATGAAACTATATTTATATATGATATATAATATTTTTTTGTTTTTTTAAGCATCTGTATTTTTCATTTTGGGCATACCTTTATGGTTTCCATTATGGGTAAACGCGATATCTTCATTTAAGGAAGTACGGACTACCGCCCCCTCAATGTGATTTGATTCGTTAATACCATATGTGGGACGTATAAAGGATGGAGTTATGATATTATTTATGATATTAAACTGGAATTATAATATAACTTTATATCATTATGATTCCATTCTATAAAATACGAAATAGAAATGAAAGTAGCGTTCATGCGTACTTACGGCTTACCGTCTCCATTAACGGTGCATTTCATTTATTACCTCTAAATGATTATGTAATATTATAAATGCATGAATTTACTGGATATATATGACATATATTATATCTACATCATGAATACCATTCTGGATATAATGTATACATGAACAACTTGAAATTATAAAGGGTTTATTTTTTACTCAAGTACCAATGATCGTTAAAACGACCGTTCTTTACATAAATAATTACTTAGTGTTCATGACATGGAAATAAGTGATATAAAAGGAATAATGAACTTGAAAAAGGTTCTTAAACAAGTATAAATTAACTCAAGTTTATTATTCATGAGATTAAAGAATCACCGAGTCAAGTCAGACCTGAGGTATGGGACTTTGTCTCAATCTCCTTTCATTGAGGCATATTTTGTTTTATACACAACCTTGTTTTATATTGTTTATAAACCCCTTTGACTTTTAAGTTTATTCAAAAGGAGTCATTTTTATATGAAGCGTTTACTAAACGACAAAAGGGAATGTTTTTTCGTACGTATGCGGCGACAATGACTTCTCTGCCGCCGTGACCATTATTTGAGTTTTGGCTTCCTCTACAAGCCATACATTTTTTTTAAAGAAAAATAAATACCATGTTTTAATTTTCTTTTATTTTGGTATTGAAAATGTTTTTCATAATATTTTTATATCAATGTTCGGTATTGATATCTTGTGATTGAATGGTGGAAATGTTATGTTTCCTTTATGCATGTTTTATGTGATACGATTATGTTGAGGTTCTTGGGCATTATTATGAAGACGGGTGGTTCGGTGATAAACTAAGGGCGGTTGAGCCCGATATAGATCTCCAATGCATTGGGTAACGCGAAGGAGTGAAACGTTAAGGTTTCTCCAAAGAGATTTAGGGAATATACTTTGATGGGTATTCCAAACGTAACCAAGAGTGTTACTCCCTACGTAAGAATGTTATGAATGCCTCAAGTTACCTTTATGTCTTATGATTTCTATGATTTATTCATGATTTGATGAGGTATGTCAAAGTGATTATGTTTTATGGGTAATGTATGATTTCATTATTATTTATATATGAACTTATGTTTCCTTTCCATATTTTTATAACCCATACTGATATTTTTATGCTCATCCCAAGTTTTTTTTGAAATGTTTTTCACGGGTCAAGGGAAAGGTACATGATATGATTATAGTGTCAAGGAAGTGTCATGAATGAATCCATGATTTATTTTAAATATGTTTCCATTGATGGGAAAAATGAATACTATCTTTATGTAACCACTTTGTTTATATGTGGAATGTAATGAAAATTTTATGTTCTAATTCTCTATAACTCTAAACCCGAAAAGATCCTCAATGTGTAATCTTGTAATAACTCAAGATTAAGTAAGGTTTAAGGGTGGGGCCTTATACCATCACTGAAGGCGAAGTATTTTCGTTCAATTTTGTTGTCCTTCATCACATTGTGGTGAAGTTTTCATCAGCTGCTAGATTTCACCCTTTTTATTTTGGGTTATTCGGTGACTTAGGGTCCATAGAACTTTTCGAAGAACGTTTGATGACTCTATGAAGGGTTACACTCATATAAATAGGTATGTGTGTGTGTGTCTATATATATCTTCCTTGTACATATTTTCATATGGAGAGGGGAATATGTACACTATATTAAAGAATATATATATATATATATATATATATAATTATTTTCATTCTAGTGAGGATAAAATTTGTGTTCTTGGTGTCATTCTGTCATGTGAAAAGTGTTAGTCTTGGACTACTTTTGAGGTAGGGTCTCAATAATTTCACCCATAAATCTAATAATTCATTAATTTATTTATTTTACACCTTTAATTAATAATTTAGCATTTGTTGTAGTTTTTTTTGAAATTATTTCCTCTATTGAAATGGATGTGTTGTTTAATTTAACAAATAAATTTTTATATAAATATTTTCATGATTTAATAATAAAACTCCTCCAATGGAGGTGTGTTATCTTCATGCTAAAAAGTAATGTTTAGAATTTTTTCCTTCCATGGATGGTTACCTTTGAGATTCTTTATGCTTATGGTTTTGTTTGAAACATTGGATGTTTTGTATATAACTATCATTGATATTCATAAATGGAGATTCTTACCCTTGGTAAGATGTTTAATAAACCAAAGGTCCTCTTAGTGTATGGTATTCTTATTAATTTAATGTCCTAGCTTACCATTTAGATGGAATTTCCCATGTATGAAATTTTTTTATTGACCATAGATCCCCTCCAATGTCACTCTAATCATTGATTAATGAAATTCTATTATTAGTTGAATTGTTAACTAGTATGTTGAAAATTAATTGGTTTATCCATAATAGATTGAAATATTCACATCATTTGAATGGTTTAGATGGTTTAAAAATATATATGATGGTTAGATCATTTATTTTGACATGTTTAGTTGAAATTCTCTTTGAAAATTAAAAATCCCTATAGTAATTGACCTTGTATAATTACTTTAATATGTAGTATTTCCTGACGTATTATACTATAAAAAGGAAGTTGATTCTTTAATGATAGTTGTGTTTATAAACTGAAAATATAGAGAGGTATTTCCCTATGGATTTTGTTATAAATATGAAAACACCTTATTCATGGGATGAGAATGATGTTTAGGGTTCTAATGATCATGGTGACTCATGCTTCCTTACATTAGGTGTTGGTAATGGTGACATGCACTAGTAATACATGAGATATGATGGGAAATGATTAGTTGTGTATGGTGACATGACGTTCCCTTACATCAGGTGTTGGTCATGGTGACCCACACCAATGATACAAGAAGAGATATAGTCATTGAGTGCCATGTTCTATTTTAAAGTGTTTCCATGGAATGCTCAGACACTATCATGAGTGACTTACATGACATACACTACTATATCAAAATATAAGGAAGGTAACCTATTATTGGGGTTGGGCAAGGGGTTAGACTATGAGAGATTCCCCTAGTATCAGATGTCTTTGAGTTATATCCCTTTCCTTACTGACAAGTATCCCAAGAGACAGTGAGAGCTATTATAGTTGGATAAGGGGTTATACTGTGAGAGCTTCCCATGGTATTGGATGTATGTGAGTTACATTCTGGTACATCCCAACAAATTATACGTATAATTATATTATATATATTTAGTGACACATTCAAAATATATATCCAGCTATGAGAAAATGTAGGTATATCAATCAGGTTTTCCTTAGGAACCTGGATGGGTGTATATTTATTTATTCAGTATTTTTTATTACTAATTTATACTTTTACACTGTAAAATTATATTTCACTATCTGGATTAGTCAAGACACCATCGGTGCCGGACTACTGAGATTTATATCTCACACCTTGCATGGGCCACCATTTCACTTGGGTACCTGATAAGACCTTCTATATTTATGACATTAGACCTTTCTTGTTTTTGTGTTCCTGTACCTAGGAGTTAGAAGAAAATGACCAAGCTGGAGCTCTAGATGGTTTTAGAGATCACCATTGAGCTATTTAGATCTCTTCTTTACTTGAGTTTTTTATTGTTATAAATTTAAATAATATTTTATGTTGCAGAGGACCATGCTTGATGTACATAGACATTATATTACTTTTGAATAATACTTAATAAAAGACACAAAAAGAATCCCAAAGAACGTATTAGTTTAGTCTCATTGGAAACACGGAACATAATTTTTTAACTTTGTGAATGATCTTCAACATCTCCAAATGACTTTCCAATTTTTTTCCTACCTAAAACCATTATTTATTTTCAGGAGAAAATAAATCAAAAAAAGGGTGAGATAAAATGGTTAGTAAGGGTAAACAAATGAAATAACAATCATATCATATTCATAAGAACATAAGATTTGAAAATATTATCCTACATATAAATGATCACAATATCAAGTCATGGGATGAATCATACACGTGAAATTTAATCCCAGTAGTCATAACATAAGACATGAAAGTTTTTGGAATATGAACATAAGCATAAAAAATCATTTCATATTAGTCAAGGCTCATTCCCAAGACCAACATAGAAGACAAATTCTATTACTGAACAAATTTTACTCCTCGTTCTGACACTATAATAATGAATTGGATTTACTTTCCATTCCATCCATGTCTATCTCATGAGATAAAAATCTTTACCCAATGAATTAGAGGTAGATATTGGTCTCACCCATCTCATAATGAAATCATTCATACATGTACCATAAAAAACATAAATCATTCATCTTAGCATAACCCATGAACTAAAATAGGTTTATTAAACACCAATCCATCAAACTCCAAATTATATAAATGGATAAAAATAAATCTATCATAAACACAATCAAATAAAATTAATTATGGGGATATAAACATAACCCTATGGAATTTTATATGGAATTTTTTTTGATAAACCACTTGAGCATAATTCATTAAGAAAGTATCCTTTTTTTTCAAAAAAAACATTTCTCTCCCCAAAATGCCACGAATTTTTAAAAGAAACAAAATTTGATTAAAAAAAATTGAATCCATGTAGAGGATTCTTCATTCCATACCATGTAGTAAAAGCCATAAATGAAAAAAAATTAATCCTACATATAATAATATTAAGAGTTTTATGGGAATTTTTTTCGAAAACATGGACATTGATGATTAATACATCCCCAGTAAATACATACAAATAATCATTCTCGGATAAAAATGAGAATGGACAAGTTATAACATTCCTTATGTCTGATATCATTTGTATGTAGATGATACTCATATATAATGATATAACTAATGTTACTTATTTATTCTGGAATCATAATAATTTTTTTGATAACATTTATGATCATATTTTCATCTATTTGTCAGTAACATTTCACTATTACTCGTTGTTCAGGTATTAACTGCATTATGTTCTTATGTATGTTTCATTAGATAAATTTTTATTCATACGTTTAGGATATATTTATATAATTTACAGAATGTTATTATAAAATATATATCATATTTATTCATTAAATTCATTTATATAATCATTTTTAATGAATATTATGTAGAATGAATCACATTGCATCGTGGAGATGGTAAGCCGTATGTACGCGCAAGCGATGATATCGTTCACATAATTTTTGAATGGTATTGAAGTGGATGGTGTATAGTATCTCAAAATGAGTATAATGTAATAATAATCATATATAGTTATTATTTCAACCATTATACCCATTCATGTATGGTGCTGGTGAAAACAGATTCTATCACGGCGTGGAGACGGTATGACATAAGTACGCACACACAATGATTTCATTTTTCACATAATAGATAGAGGGATAAATAAGGTTCTTTCATATTTTTAATAACATATAATTATATTATTGATACATATGTTAATAATTTATAATTATGCAACTAAATAAGATGAAGTAGAAGAAGAAATAAATTTGAAATAATCAATAGAAGAGATGACCTCTTCCTTGATGTTCCACCTTTAAATTGCCTCTCAGGACACTAGAGTTGGACGTTTGAGAATACCAGAACCTCTAGAATGTTACTAGGGAAGTTTTAATGTGAAAAGGGTAGGTTTTTTCAGAGTTTGAATCCACAAAATGGAGTGAACATGAGAGGGAGGAGGTTCACTTTAATAGGAGATGAGAGGTGCACTTTAGGAAACACTCAAAATTTTAATTTATTATAAATTCAATTTTGACTAAAATAGTCCAAATTTTTTTTAATTAAAATATAATATGACTTTTGTTACAAAAACCTTCATCAAATAATTCTGATACATGTTTATAATATTTTATTATCCTTATATTTCTTATTTTACCCTTATTTTACCTTTTTTAATCTTAAAGTGATATCATGATATTTACATATTGTGGGTTAATATAATTATTATTTCATGTAAAAAGACCCTAAAAAGTTATTTATAACATATTTGGACATATATTAACCATTTTTACAAATAGTATATTTTTGTAATTTAATATCATTTAATAAACTATTTTATTTTTTAAGTTGTGAATTATGAAAAAATTTGATACTATTAATACATGTTTTTTTAAAAATTCATACTAACATTATTCCTTAAAAAACAAATTAACACTTCCCAAATATAAAAATTTCATCCAAAAAATTCATGAATGTCATCAAAATATTCAAATTAAATTTATTTTAATAATTATAAATTCACTTATTTGAATCTTCCATTAATGATGTAATCACTACATCATAATTGTTTCATAAATAAATATATTTATCTATTGTAAAAAAAGTATAAATAAAATACCATGATGTATTAAATCTTTTAATATTTCTAATTACTATTAATATATTTTTAGATAATCTTTATAACCCCATATTAAAATCAATTTAGTAAATGATATATGTTTAGGATATAATTATCTTCACTTTAAATTAATTCTTATAAAATTTCATTTTCAAATCCAAGTAAATACATTGTCTCCCAAAATCTACCCAAGGATTCCCATGGTAAAAAATATATCATCAAATAATATTATTATATGTGTTAGGGTAGTTTAATATTATTATGGTATTATTTTTTTACCCATACTTACCAAATTTACCATTTAACCATGGTATATAAAATAATTACTAATGTTACTATTCAAAATGTCTAAAATTAAAAAGTATGTATTTAAATAATTTGAAACTACTAGTTAAAAATATGGAATCTATTTTTCCAATTTAGAAACAGAAAAGATGCAGTAATTAATAAAAAATTAATTCTCATTGTCAATGAAAAAATGGGTTTTTAATATGTAATAACTATAAAAAAATTGATATTTGTTTATATCCAATATGAATGTGAAATTACTTCCAATGAAAAAATTAGATTATATTATAAAAATATAATCCAATTATACCTTAAAACCAATTTAAATTACAATCTAACTATGTAAATAAATTATATTAAAAGGCATTTTTTAATTGAAATACAATATTATTTATTGTTCGTAAAAATTTGAATTTCATCAGAAAAATACCAAAATTTCATCCAAAGTAAATTATGATCTTCCTATTATAAATAAAAAGTTTATTTTGTCAAATTTAACATATAAAAGTAAAAAAAACTAGATTTAAAATGGGTTCTCCATCAAAAAAAGGTAAAACATTATTTTTTGAAAAATACATCTTTTATCTGAAAAATAATTTTATTCTAATATAATTTTATAAAAATTGTGTAATCTTAATTAAAATGTTATATAAAATTAAAAACGTCTTTAATACCATTCATAATGTCTATTTTATATCCCATTTAATAATAATATTTTAATAATATATCGTTGTTTAGTGAAACTTGGTATCACATACAACTAATGCTATCGAGGAAGGTATCTCTTGTGTGTAAAAAAAGCCCTGTCAATGTAACATGTAGTGAAAGATTTGTTTGGTGTTTCATATGACATAATCCAAACATAGTTAATTTTTTACATTGAGAAAATTCTACACTCAGTGTTGATTTCTATGAAAATAACTTGAAATTGTGTGCAACACAAGCCAAAAATAGTGTTGCTTATATTTCAAGCTAATACAATATTGTGTGTAGCGCAAGATAATCATGGTGTAGCATGCAACACAAGACAACCAAAAAATTAAAAAGAATCCATCTCATAAAATCATAGGTTTTTATATATGTTTAATGTGTTCAGTTATGTATCATCAATATGACACACATTCATGTTTATTATAAATTCTAATTATCCAGCTTAATTCAGTTATTATAATATTTTTATTCTATTTCATTTTCATTTATTTATTACTGATTCTTCTGTTGACAATTATTTATTTTTTTATACTATAGTGATACCCAAATATGATGATATAGTCTCCCCACCATCACCTCTTAAGACCCTAACTTCTATTAGGAAGCCTCTACTGTATGGGGAGTCACACTGGAGGCCATGTGACCCACTAGTCCAACTAATGGTTTAATTGTAATTCAGGACGGGATGTTACAAAAATTACAGTATATATAGAAAAGTTTAACTATCAACACATATTTCAAAATAATTTACTTATTTTGGTCATTTTTTCTACTATGTCTGAAAAAAAATTACAACAACGATTATAGATAATATATTTGAAAATTTATGAAAGATAACATAAACCATACTAAGAATATCATCCCGAACAAGAAATTTCTGATGAAAATTAAAATTTTATTAATAATTTTTTTATCATTTATTTTTTTATATTTTCTTAATATTCCATGATTTTTTATGATCTACATACTCAAAAGAATGTAAATTTATTCAGATATGAGTGGACAACATACATGATGTCAAAATGTTTGCCGACATGAAAATTAGGTGATCACCTACTCTTTTGTGATATAATACATGATATGAATTTATAAATATATTTGGGGAGTGAACTATTAGTGTCATATTTGTGAAGAATCAACACACTCATTTTGGTTGAAACATTTTCTAGAGAATATGTTTTTAGGAAATCATAAATTTTTTCCTTGATCACATTAATACAGTTCCTAGATGAAAACATTTTTTAGGAATACCAAACAAGGTACACCAATATCTCCACATATAGGTGATTTTCATTTCAATAAAGTAAATCATATTTAAACTATTTTTAGTAATCCATTTTTTTAAATCTATACAAAATTAATTTGGAAAATGAGATCATTTTTCATTGAATTATCGTGTTAGAATTGTTTGTATGTCATAAATCTTCTTAATTTCATGCATGATTAAAAAATTTATTAGATATTTTCATTGGATCATCAATAATTGTTCTTGGAAAATCAAAATATTCCATCCAAGCTAGGTTCGACATGATTAATGTGGGGATACAGATAAATTTTTCACTGATTAAGGGTATATGGTGGAATTTTCTTCATACAGTAGCTTACACTCAATCCCTAAAGAAAAATTTTCAATTTTTCATTTTCTTTAATAGTGTACAAGTTCCAGAGTGGTACTTAAAAAATATCATGAATGCAATGTAAATTACTAATTTGACGTTACATAGATATAAATCATACGATTTTCATGTTTTGATGAAATATTTGAGTCATGTTTCATTATGACTCATTCTACCTTAAAATGAATTACATACATTAACTAGACTCGACTTCTTTTTCAATTCCATATGCAGTAACATTTTAGACCCAATGAAGTTTTCAATCGTGAATAAGGAGGGTGACGTCATATAAAGTGAATTAGAGATGTTCTTACCACCATCATTACATAATATAATGGTCCATCTGTTTGTTCACCTGGTTAGAGAGGTTCAATTATATTGTCCAGTCTACTACATATGGATGTACCATAGAGAAACGGTATAAATTTTTTTGAAAGGGTACATCAATAATCGAAATAGACTAGAAGGTTTTATTGAAAATGAAATATTTTTGAAGAAGGTGTTAAATTCTGTAATGATTACGTATTAGTTTTTTATATGATCAGTCTCCCAAAGTCTTGTCATAGTAGATGCCTTATAGGTGATTGGATTTTCAGAATAGATATTGTTTCAAATACTATCATAGAGCATGAGAAAAAACACCATTATATTTTACACAATAGTGAATATGTTGATCCATACATTGAATACAAAAAATAAATTATTAGAGATTCGTATCCACCAAGGGTAGAAGGATGGATATCAATACACATAATAAACTTTTATAGGATGGTTCAATAGTCATATTTATAAAGATTTATAAAAAATTCAGAATTCAATTTCTGAATGACATTGATGACTAGCTAGGGGATGAATTGAAAATTTTATGTCTTACATTTGTTGTATAATCAATGGATTTACATTTTATAAAAAATAACACGATAACTACAGTATGATATTGGAGTAATTCTAGTAGGGGAACCAATGATCATATCTGGTTATAGGGATAGAAATATAATTCCTGTTAATATATCATATTCTAGCATTATCTAGAATATATACAAGTTGGATATTACCACTGTTCTAGTCTCGATTTTCCACTGAAAATGGGTTGATAAGTGGAGTGATTTGAAATTTGATGATACATGCTTCGTTATGGTGAATTTTAGTTTGGAAGCGAAAAATGAAAACTCATTCATGATTATATCTCAAGAAGTTCTAGTATTTTATGTCTCACATCCAGAAAACAAGAGTTTATCAGTTTTCATTTTGGAGATGAAAAGAACAATATGGTAAGATGAGAATTTAATCGAGGATGACCCTTTAATTTGGAAATCATAATCATTTCATGGTGATCCTAATTTATACAATGTAATTAATGTTTTAGGGAGCCATAAAGAGATGATTTAGATTATAGAAAGAAGATCCAAATCCCCTTAACCTTTATAAAAATAAAAAGTGTTCATTGAGATGGTTGAAGTGTTTTTTAATATATTATGTCACGACCCGCCTTCACCAAAAGGAGGGAGGGGATATCAGACTGCCAGACCCTTTCTTAATTAAGTTTAAGGATAGATAATTACCCCCCGAGACTCGCCTTCAATAGATTATGTAGTTGCGACTAGCACCAAGGGTATAGAATCACACACAAGATGGAAGCCATAACCCTTTTTATGTTAATAGGATCGGCAGATAAGATAGAAACCCCAACAACACCAAAGCAGAAAGTAAAGGTAATGCTGAAAGTAAACCATTCCCATATGCATGTTACAAAAGTAAAATCAACAAATAAAAAAAGAAAAATACAAAGGTAAATTACCCAATAAAGGAAAGAAAAATAGAAACTGAAAGTCCCAACGCCTGAGATAGTATGGTCCCGCATGATCCCTAAAATCCTGCTGGAAACCTGAATGCAGTTTTGTATACATTTGGTGAGCATACATGTATACTCAGTAAGGAAAACCAAAGACTCTTATTATCATGTGGGGAGACATTCTAATGCCCAGTGAGAAAATAGATAACCAAAGCACCTAGAAAGGAAAACTATCCACCCAAGCCTCACCAAGGCACACTCCCCAAATAACGCAAGTCAAGTAATTCATAGTAATAACACATCGATGTTTGGGTACACCACACCAGTTTCCCACTGGTTATTGAAGAAAACCTATGCATCGATCCAATCCCACCATTCTCATGGCATTCCAACTGGCGAAACCCTCCCGCACAAACCTAAGCCATAACCTCATCGTAGTCCCACTGCCAAACCCCGCCTGCACACACCGAGGCAACAACCGCCATCCCGCCCGCAGACACCTGGGCCATAACCACCATGTGTAACCACACCCGCAAACACCTGTGTCAAAACAACTACTGTCATGCCCGAAGACACCTGGGCCTCATCCCGAAGACACTTGGGAAATAACCTGCCCGCAAACACCTGGTCCAACCGCTACAACTACCCAACCCAAATATTCTAGGGATAATAATGGACTTTAGGCCATCACAGCCTGCCCGAAGTGTAACACCCTGAGATTTTATGAAAAATATTCTTTTTAATTTCATTAATGTCTTCTGTTATATGCTACACCAAAAGTAGCTTTCACAAAACGCATCTTTGACTTGACTTTCATTACATGCAAAGGTGACATTCCTCGATAGCGTGTGTAGTACGCAATACTGAGTTTCACTAAACGAGATATTATTATAATTTTATTATGAACTAGCTGTTATGAATAGTAATACCCACTTTTTGAAATTTTATAAATTTTATCTTTCAAAATGGACTTCATTTTTTTATTCATAATATCAAAATTAACTTAGGGTGAAATTTTGGTACTTTTCGGATAACTTTCATATTCTGATGAATAGTCAAAATTACTAAATTTTAATTAAAAAAACATTTTTAATCCAGAGAATTAATATTGATAAATTATTTAATTTGAGTGGTTTTAAAGTATATTAAGAATATATCTTTACAATTTAATAAAATTTTGGTCATTGGATGTAATTTCACATTTAAACCAGACATAAACAAGTGTCAATCCTTTGATAGTTATTATCTCTTAAAAACATGATATTTGTTTTGATGATGGGAATTAATTTTTAAATTAGTTAATGTAACTGATATGTTTTGAATTTTGAAAAATATACATCATTTTTTAATTCATAATATCAAATATAGCATAGGGCTATTTTTTGGTATTTTTCTGGAAACATTCATTTTTTGATGAATAGTGAAACCACTAAGTGGTAGTTAAAAATGAATTTTTCATAAAACTTAATATTACCGCTTCTGTGAGTGGAATTTCGAAAATCCGAGAGAAACCGTTAATATCATGAACTAAAATGTGTTTCAATGAGTTGAAAATAATTTTTAGTGAATAGTAATTGTTTACCTTTTTTACATCGGTAAAAAGTAAATAGGGTAATTAAGTGTAAGAGTGTTATTATTATTACACTAACACATGTCCTAAATCTATTGGAGAAGTTTAATTCAACCAAAAACAACCTTAGGAATAAAATATGACCATTTAGGCCCACTTGGATTAGATTATGACATTTATTATTAATTTATTTAAAGAAGGGTTAAAATAGTTAAAATCAAAGTTTAATAACTAAATAATTTTTAATATAGGGTTATACATAAGATAAATTAGACTATAAATATTCATTAGAAATATAAAAATATTTCCGACATAATGGTATTTTATTTGTAATTTTTAGACTTAAAATAATTTAATTTATTTATTACACAATGATGATGCAGTAATTATCTTATTAATGAAATATTGACATAACTGATGTTAGAAATACAGAAATAAATTTACTTTGAGACATTTTATGAATTCCAATAATTTTCTATGTTAATAGGACATGTTAGTATTGATTTAAGTAACTTTTTTAGAAATAATCATTTTGTTATGAGTTTTACAAAAATCAATTACCAAATAGTGTCAAAATAAAAATAAAATAGTTTTTAAAACAAATAATATATTATTAATTGTTATTACATTCCTAAAAATCTAAGGATCGGCCATGATACTTATATAATGATAGGTGTGTCATTAATGGACCACTTGGGGGTCTCTTTGAAGTATATGGAAAGTTTATTAACTATATAATATAAAATACAAAGTGACATGGTAAATGTCAATCTAATTAACTAACAGTTAAAACTAAAAGATAAGGATAATATAATGACATAAACTTGTCTAAATTATATTGGATGAGAGGATTTAGACCCATCCGCAACTTAGATTCAAAATATATCAATTTGGAGATATTAAAAACCAAATATGACTTTATAATAAAATAATTGTTTTAGTTATTCCAAAGGTGCCCCTCTCCTCCCTTATAAAAGGGCACCTTCTCCCTCTTTTCCTCACACCAGATTGAGCCTTCAAGCTCGGCCAAACCCTAAACAATTCTCTTCTCCACTTAACTTGAAACATCATAGAGGTCCTGGTCTTCTTCAAAGACCAATTTTATTGCCCTAAGAGGAGGTCTCAAAGAGGCGCTTCAAAGAAGAGTTAATGTCCGTTACTGATTCTTTCAACTTTATTTCTTCTTCCACTTCTTCTTCATAGGTTTTTTCATTATGAATTAATAACATCAGTATCACTCATATACTGATATGTTATTATAAATATGAAACAACCCTATTTCACCATCTATATATCCTACAGAAAACGAAATCACCGCGCGTGCGTACGTACAGAATACCGTCTCCACGCTGTGGTGTAATCTATTTTGAACCACCACCTTACTTGGATGGTTATAATGGTGTAAATAATAACTATATATGATCATTGTAAAGTGATATTTATTCTGTAATAGTATACATACTCTAAAATAAAATTCCACGACCATGGGAACGATATCATCGCTCGTGTGTACGTACGGAATATCGTCTCCACGACGTGATGAGATTCATTGTCAATTATTAACCATTCATAAATGATTATAAAGTATATATAATAAGTAATCATGAAATATATGACATAATAATGATACTGTAATTATGTATATATATATTTATGTCATCCAATTAATTACATTCAATTCAATGAGGAAACGAAAACAATGTTCATGTGTACGTACGGCCTACCCTCTCCATGAACGATGTATTTCTTTCCATTTATCGATCTTTTATATATATGTGTATTATGAATATATATTATACATAAATCATGTTTTATATTATTGAATTAAGTAATCATGATCTATGTAATCATATGAATAATTACAAGTCAAAACACGGACGACAAATGAAATGATATTACCCAAAACGCACTTTAACATGGAATTTACAAAAGAACGGGTAATATAATGTCATAAGTGAACCATATATGATATCATAACAATGAATATGATTCTTTAATAAGTCAATGACATTATTTAAATCATTATACAGGATGTTTAGATACGTACGATGCATATCGGACCTAAGTTAAGGGATAGTTTTGCAAATCTCATTTTTATCCAAGATTGCTTATTCGTAAGTATTTACTGGGGTTTTACTATCATCCATGTACATGTTTTATAAAAGTGAATTCTTGTATGTTTAATGTCCTTTTTACACATTTTGACTTTTACCCCATGGTAGGGAAGGAATCTATCTTTTATTTACCCTACAAGGTACTTTTTGGCTTTTCCAGCAAAAGTACGAGAAGACTATTTTTTTATCTTATACAGCATGAATGGATGTTTACATCTTTATAAAGCCTTATTTTCATTAAGCTTCCTCCAAAATATTTCATGACTATTTTCAACAAAATACTTTTTTAAAATTTCATGACATTTTGTGAAAAGAAAATGATTTTGAAGAAGTAAGGATATTTTCCTCAAGAATTCATTTCAAGTGTGTTATCAAAACCATTTTTCATCTAAGATGACATTATTTCATATGTGTATGTTTCAAGTATAATGTCTCTAGGATTTACATGTTTTAAATTTTCTTATTATGAAATTATATCCATTTATTTTATATGGATTATGTGATGATGGGATGATGTTTATGAAACCCATTTTATTCTTTGGGTTATGATGAATGTTTTATGTTTATTTTGTGGCACAAGTAAGAATAATTTCATTATGAGATTGGTGGGACCTATATCTCCCTCCAATGCATTGGGTAAAGATTTATATCTAATGAGATAGACATGGCTGGAACGGTATGTTAATCTTGTTCAGTATTACGGGACTGGAACGAGGATTGAACTCGATTCCTAAAGGGACTTTGTCGACTAATATGGTCTTGGAAGCAATGCCTTAGCTACTATGGAAATCTGTACATGTGCTTAATGGATGCCACAATTACATGTTTTATTCCCCTGCTATGTTATCATGATTTATGTTCCATTATGATCTATGCCTTATGTACTTCCATGTTTTAAGTCGTTGCTCAAGATTTTGATGTCTAAACATTATGTTCATGTTTTTAAGTTCAAATGTATATGGTATGTTTTATTTTGTCCATGCTTACCCTTACTGAGCATTTTACCTCAACCTTTTTATGTTTTATTTTCCCCTAGGATTAAAAGAAAGGTTTTATGTAAGGAAACAAAAAGTGGAAGATCTTTATGGGAGATGTTGAAGATCTTTTACCACGATTAGAATATTACGTTCCAAGTTTCCAATGACACTAAACTATTACGGTCCTTGTGTGTCTGTTTTTTTATGTATTATGTATTCTGAAAAAGTATTGTAATATCTATGTACGTCAAGCTTAGGGTCTCTACAATTGGTATCAGAGGAAAGGTTTAGTTAACCTTTGGAAACTAGGATACGAAAACACTAATGAGATCCCTAGAGATATTTCTAAGGTATGTCTAGGGATGTCTCTAAGGTTAAGTATACGTATAGGTTATAGTCCTAGAATTTCTCTAAAAATCTTAGAATTTAACATAAGATGTTAGATATTGAGGGTACTCTCCCTTTATTATATTGTTTTCCCTACCATGATTTTTACCTCTCACATTATTCTTTTTGGGTTTTAGACGATGGCTGGAACCCGAAGGAACCATGTTGATCAATGCAATGGACAATGCGATTGTTGTCCTCCTGAACAAACAAATGTAATTGGAGATGGAGTGAAAAATCTTATTGATATACTTACACAAGATAGGAATCATTCTGGACTTCCAGATGACCAGATAAGGGAACAATATTCTATTGATTCCTTCATGAGGCAACGTCCACCTTCTTTTAGTGGGTCATCTGATCCACTTGTTGCTGAACAATGGATCAGTGCCACTGAAAATATATTTTCAGTTCTTCAATGATCTGAACATGATAATTTCATCATAGCAGTGTATTGTTTGGAAGGTGAAGCTAATCAATGGTGGAATCTTATCAAGAATACGAGGCCAATAGATGAAATTGATTCTATGGAATGGGACGAGTTCAAGAACTTATTTTTCAATAATTAATTCCCTCGTATTCTTCGAACAAAGATGGATAACGAGTTTCTTGAACTAATGAAAAATGATAATGAATCTGTTGGTGTATACAAAGAGAATTTTACAAGGATTCCAGGTATGCATCTAGCATTATCATCCAACCTGAATATAAATTTGATCGATTCTTCAATGGCTTAAAACAAAATCTTCGAAGGGCATTAGCTATAAGATATTTTAGTAGCAATGAAGAAATTGTGTGTTGTGCTATCAAGGTAGAAATATAAGTTGGTGTTACTTATCCATCTCATAGTTTTGACAAGAAACGAAATATGGAGTTCAAGGAGAAATCTCAGAATAATGGTGAAAAAAAGATGAATGTTTCCTTATGCTCAATGTGTGGAAAAAAGCATGGTGGAGATTGTTTTAAAGGGACTAGGATTTTTTTTAAGTGTGGAAAAGAAGTTTATCAAGCAGTTGAGTGTCAATGTAATGGAAAAAGGGTTTATAATGATGTGAGTAAAGAAAAGACTGCAGAGAACACCCCACCCACCCTTCAATGTTTCAAGTGCAAGGAAATGGGGAATTATGCTAATAAATTCCCTAATCCGAGGGTTAGTGATGATCGACATGAGAAACCACTTAAGGGAAAGGACAAAGGGAAGTCACATTTGATTACTATTGGAGATGTTGAATATGACAACGATGTGGTGGAATGATTAAGTGTTTATGTAATGGGCTTCCAAAATAATGTTGTATATAGTATCGTGGAATATTAGAATATTTATGTATTGGTCTATTGTGGTTTTCAATAATTTTATGGTACAAGTAACCATGGAAAGTGATTGATATATTTTCGGAAAAAAGATAATATGCATATAATGAAGGTATAAGGAGAAAATTAAATGTTTGACAGTATTCATGAGCTCATGACTGATATAAGGAAATAGTTATATCATGGTTTGAGGTTTTGGTATGTGGAAAGAGTTAACTTTTGACAGTACTCATGTTTTCACTAAGATTCAATGGGTATTAATTTTTCAAGTGAATACATGACTAAGTCCTTCAAGTGTTTGGAATGTGACAAGTAAGACATATCTCATGATATATGGGGATCAATGATGGTATTAAAATGCTTGTTATATGAACTCTTTGGTAATCATTTTCACTATAATATGAGATTGGAAAATAGTATTTTGGATAAGCCTAAAGATTGGAGTGGATTATGTTGGACATAAGTTAGTATTGTTTAAGTATTGAATTTTTTTCGATATTATTGATGGGATGTTATAGTAATGTAGTTTTAGAAAAAGGAGAACATGCAGGATGGGCGACAACTCATCGTGTCGGACAAGGCTGTGAGAATCGAACCCACAACCGAAGTGCGACTGGCCTTTATCGCCTACTACTGGCCTACAAGAAGTCCCTATTTAGTAGAAAATAGTTTTATTATATTAATCAGTATGATATATGATGTATAAGTCCATTATAGGAACCATATATGATTAATATCACTATAGATGGACTTATGTATTTTTTGATAACTTTTCTAACCTTTTGTTTGAGACAGATGGAATGACCCATCATTCTACCACATGATCTGCTAACACATCCCAAATGACATATTCAACTTCATTTCTTTATGATATGTAGTGGAAATTTTCCAAATAACGAAAAACGATGAGACTGTACCAAATTCATGAAAGTATTTCTTCTAATTCCAATTTCATCAACTTTAGGGAAATGATCTTGAAAATCAAAAATGTTTTCCTAGTGCTCTTATATCCGATGAATCAGATGGTACCTTAGATCATCACAAATTTATGGCTTTGTCATTGTTGGATTTTTCATAGCCATTTTCTCTACCACTCTCCATCAGAACATGATGGTTAGATTTTTCTTCCATATCCATATTTTCACCTATGTTCTCCTACGTGGAAACCCAGTGATGAGATAATTTGGGTGTCCATTACGTTTCATACTTTAGTTTTTAAATCCAAGTTTTGGTATTCCTTTTTATGATTTGGGTTTCTATTAAAGAAACTTTTTAGTAGTAAACTATTTATAACCCCGACGAATTTCGAGGGTGAAATTCATTTTAAGGGGGGTAGAATGTAACACCCCGAGATTTTATGAAAAATATGTTTTTCATTTCATTAATGTCTTGTGTTCTATGATACAGAAAAATGAGATTTCACAACACGCATCTTTGACTTGCCTTGCATTACACGCAATCGCGACCTTCCTCGATAGCGTGTGTAGTACGCAATACCAAGTTTCAATAAATGAGATATTATTATAATATTATTATGAACTAGCCATTATGTATAGTAATACCCACTTTTTGAAATTTTATAAATTTTATCTTTCAAAATGTACTTCATTTTTGGATTTGGAATATCGAAATTAGCTTGTGTTGAAATTTTGGTACTTTTCAGATAACTTTCATATTCTGATGAATAGTGAAAATTACTAAATTTTAATTAAAAACAACTTTTTAAATCGAAATAATTAATAGGGATAAATTATTAATTTGAGTGGTTTTAAAGTATATTTAGAATATATTTTTACAATTTAATACAATGTTGGTCATTGGATGTAATTTCACATTTAAACCAGACATAAACAAGTGTCAATCTTTTGATAGTTATTATCTCTTAAAAACCCACTATTTGTTTTGAAGATGGGAATTAAATTTTAAATTAGTTAATGTAACTGATATGTTTTGAATTTGGTAAAATATACATCATTTTTGAATTCATAATATCAAATATAGATTTGGCCTAATTTTTGTTATTTTTCTGGAAACTTTCATTTTATGATGAATAGTGAAACCACTAAGTGGTACTTAAAAAACTGAATTTTTCATAAAACATAATTTTACCGCTTCTGTGAGTGGAATTTCAAAAATCTGAGAGACTCGGTTAATATCAAGGACTAAAATGTGGTTCAATGAGATGAAAATAATTTTTGGTGAATAGTAACTTTGTACTTTTTTTTACCTCGGTTAAAAGTAAATCGGGTAATTAAGGGTAAAAGTGTTATTATTATTACCCTAACATATGTACTAATTCCATTGGATAAGTGTAATTCGACCAAAAACAACCTTAGGAATGAAATATGACCATTTAGGCCCACTTGGATTAGATTAGGACATTTATTATTAATTTATTTAAAGAAGGGTTAAAATAGTTAAAATCAATGTTTAATAAATAAATCATTTTTAATATAGGGTTATACATAAGATAAATTCGACTATAAATATTCATTAGAAATCTAATATGATTTCTACATAATGGTATTTTATTTTTAATTTGTAGACTTAAAATAAGTTAATTTATTTATGACACAACGATGATGCAGTAATTATCTTATTAATGAAATATTGATATAATTGAAGTTATAAATACACAAATAAATGTAATTTGAGACTTTTTATGAATTAAAATAATTTTCTATGTTAATATGACATGTTAGTATTTATTTAAATAACTTTTTTTGAACTAATAAATCTTTTATGATTTTCACATAAATCAGTTACCCAATAGTGTCAAAATTGGCATAAAATAGTTTTTAAAACAAAAATTATATTATTAATTGTTATTATATTATTAACAATCTAATATTCCGAAAATATACTTATATCTTGATAGGTGTATAATTAATGGAACACTTGGTGGTTTCTTGGATATATATGGTATGTTTATTAACTATATAATATAAAAAGAAAAAGTGACATGGTAAATGTCAATCTAATTAAATAAGAGTTAAAATAAATGATAAGGTTAATATAATGACCTAAACATGTATAAATTCTATTGGATGAGAATATTTCGACCCATCCCCACCTTATCTTAGAAATATATCAATGTGGGGCTATTAAAAACTGAATATGACTTTATAATAAAATAATATTTTTTGTTATTCCAAAGGTGCCCCTCTCCTCCCTTATAAAAGGGAACCTCCTCCCTCTCTTCCTCACACCACATTGAGACTTCATGCTCTGACAAACCCTGCCAAATTCTCTTCTCCAATTCCCTAGAAACATCGTAGAGGTCCTGTGCTTCTTAAAAAACCAATTTTAGTGCCTTAAGAGGAGGTCTCAAATAGGTGCTTCAAAGAAGAGGTAATGTCAGTTACCGATTCTTTCAACTTTATTTATTCTTCCACTTCTTCTTATTAGGTTGTTTTATTATTATGTAATAACATAAGTATCACTCATATACTGATATGTTATTATAATTATGAAACAACCCTATTTCACCATCTATCCATCCTATGGAAAACGAAATCATCGCACGTGTGTATGTACGAAATACCGTCTCCACGCCGTGGTGTAATCTATTTTCCACCACCACCTTACTTGGATGAGTATAATGGCGTAAATAATAACTATATATGATTATTATAAATTGATATTGATTCTGTAATAGTATACAGACACTCCAATAAAATTCCACGATCATGGGAATGATATCATCGCTCGTGCGTACGTGCGGAATAACGACTCCACGACGCGATGAGATTCAATCTCAATTATTAACCATTCATAAATGATTATAAAGTATATATAATAAGTAATCATGAAATATATGACATAATAATGATACTAGATTTATGTATATATATATATATGTATTTCATCCAATTAATTCCATTCAATTCAATGAGGAAACAAAAACAACGTTCATGTGTACGTACGACGTACCGTCTCCATAAACGGTGTATTTATTTCCATTTATCGATCTATTATATATATGTATATTCTAAATATATATTATATATAAATCATTTATTATATTCTGGAATTATGTAATCATGATCTAAGTAATCATATGAATAATTACAAGTCAAAACACGAACGACAAATGAAACGATTTTACGCAAAACACATTTTAACATGGAATTTACAAAAGAACGGGTAATATAAAGTCATAAGTGAACCATATATGATATCATAACAATGAATATGATTCTGTAATAAGTAAATGACATTATTTAAAACATTATACCGGAGTTTTGGATACGTACGAAGCATATCGGACCTAAGGTAAGGGATAATTTTGCAGATCTCATTTTTATTCAAGATTGCTTATTCGTAAGTATTTACTCGGGTTATTTCTATCATCCATGTCCATATTTTATAAAAGTTTATTCATGTATGTTTAAATTCCTTTTTACCCATTTTGACTTTTACCCCATGGTATGGAAGGAATCTTTCTTTTATTTACCATACAAGGCACTTTTGGAATTTTCAGGCAAAAGTACGAGAAGAGTGTTTTTTTAAACTTATACGACATGAAAAGATTTTTACGGTTTTATAAAGCCTTATTTTCATGAAGATTCCTCCAAAATATTTCATGACTATTTTCAACAAAATCCTTTTTTTAAACTGCATGACATTTTTTCAAAAGAAAATTATTTTGAAGAAGAAAGGATATTTTCCCCATGAATTCATTTCAATTGATTTATCAAAACCATTTTTCATCTAAGATGACATTATTTCATATGTGTATGTTCAAAGTATAATGTCTCTATGATTTACATGGTTTCACTTTTCTTATTATGAAATGATATCCATTTACTTTATATGGATTATGTGATTATGGGATGATGTTCATGAAACCCATTTTATTCTTTCTGTTATGATGAATGTTTTAATTTTATTTTCTGGCACAAGTAAGAGTGATTCCATTATGAGATGGGTGGGACCTATATCTCCCTCCAATGCATTGGGTAAAGATTTATATCTCATTAGATAGACATGGATGTAACGGTAAGTCAATCCGGTTCAGTATTACAGGAATGGAATGAGGAGTGAACTCGATTCAGAAAGGGACTTTGTCCACTAAGATGGTCTTGGCAGCAATGCCTTGGATACTATGGAAATTATTAAATGTGATTAATTCATGCCACAATTAAATGTTTTATTCCCATGCTATGTTATCATGATTTATGTTCCATTATGACCTATACCTTATGTACTTCCATGTTTTAAGTCATTGCTCAAGATTTTGATGTTTAAACATTATGGTCATGTTTTTAAGTTCAAATGTATATGTTATGTTTTATTTTTTCCATGATTACCCTTACTAAGCATTTGAGATCACCCTTTTTATGTTTTATTTACCAGCAGGATTAAAATAAAGGTTTTAGGTAAGGATACAAAAATTGGAAGACCTTTATGGGAGATGTTGAAGATATTTCACCACGATTAGAAGATTACGTTCCATGTTTCCGAACACAGTAAACTATTATTGTCCTTGTGTGTCTGTTTTTGTTATGTATTATGTATTCCACAAAAGTAATGTAATATCTATGTATTTCCAGCTTTGAGTCTCTACACGAAGAGTCTTGGGATATTCGGGAAACGTATCAGAATAGGAGCTAATAACCAACCACTCATAGGAGTGTTGGGAAAAACACCCTCCCCCGTGAAATGGGGGTGTTCGGCACTAAGTGCTCAACATGGGTGGGGAGAAAATAAGAAACAAAATAACTACAATTATAAGTATATGTAACAAGTACTCATCCCAACCTAGGGTTTCCAAATCCAACCTAATCAAAAGACCATGTTACTATTCATTCATAAATGAAATGTACAATACTCACGACCAAGCCACAACTCATTCCCAAAACCAATTACCCATTTAAGTCATTCTTGTTTTCTTGTTAATGTGATCCCATTTAAGTAAATTATGAACTATTGGGAAACTAACAAGAAAAAACCATAAGTCATAATCCAGAGAAAGAGAAACAGCCAAAAAAAATTTAAGAATTCACACCTGGATCTCTGGTGAAGTCACGACAACAAATGGGTCAGTGAGATCCGTCAAAGTACTGGATCCAATGAAAACCTCACAAAAAGGGATTAGTGACATCCCTCAAAGTACTGAAAAAAAAAATTAAAACCATGAGACACAGCCCCATGTCCTCAAAATAATGAACCAACAATATTCCAACAGTAGAGGATTCCACCCCAATTCGCGTCATAGCAGAGCAACCACACAGATTTAGATTTACAACCAACAACCATTCCACAACAGAGGATCCCATCCCCATCCACATATTCCCATAAGCACCAAGCAGAAGAACACACCTACTACCAAACAGAGTAGAAAACATCCAGGTTCAAGCACATCATTTATTAGGTTCTTCTTTCTATTTGCTAACCTGTGTAGTCACACAGGGAATCTTGTTTTATTGAACATCCATTCAACCAGCCGAGTTTAAGTGATTAACCAATTTCTAGATTTTAGTCATTAAATCATCACTGAAGGCAAAGGTTCATTAATACGCAAGGAAATACCACCAACGACCATGACTTTCAGCATGCATAAACCCAAAAGATTCACAATCACATAGCAACACAAAAGAATACAGCAGAAACATCAAACGCACCACATCATCCTTTAACAGTCGATTTATTATCTTTGTTAATGTTTGGTTTCATTAATCCCCACAAAACAAAAGCGTACCCACCCCAAATGATTCACAGTAAGGAGAGAAGAAGTAAAATCCCTACTTGGTGGATCTAGGATCGAAGTTTTACACGCACCAAGAACTGGGGATGCGCGACTTGCTGGGGAGGAACATCGGGGACTCCAAGGGTGAGTAGAAAAGCTTAGGTACAAGCGCACCACATGCCTCAGAAAGGGAGACTCTAAACGCACTTGGAAGAAAATGAGGTCGGCCAAAAATAAGAAGAATAAGGATGAATTCCCATGAGATATATAGATAAGATCCTGTTGTTACGGGATATGGGGATTTGAACGGCTTTAAATTTGTATCGTGGTTCCCCATGCAGTTGGGTGGTTACACACGATGGTATTAATTTTCATTTACTGATTTCCATCAGAAAAGGTGGTAACAGCTGGGAAAATTATATATATAAATAGAGGGGCATGATACACAGACACACAGCTAGGTCCGTTGAGGGTCTCCCTACCCTTAAGAATTTATCCATTGACTAAGGGCTTAAAATGGCCTTGAACTACTTCCAAAAGGATAAAAACCATAATGAGGCATTATGGGAAAAACTGTAGAAGAGAAACCCGACAAGGCTAGGTGATGCCGATCGGTCACACCCCGAAATGACATCCTTCCACCGAGACACCACTCTTAGGATCCTGAAATTGCAGAAGGGGTGGAATGTGAGGGTCTGGGTCATCACGTCAGATAACTCTCAAATCATTCTCTCCCTCTAGAATTTAAAACCAGAAGAGAAGAGTGGGGTATGACCAACCACCTGGAAAGATACCTCATAGGAATGAACCTCATCGACATTTAGAAACACCTCCCCCCCTCATAAAACCATGAAACATTAAAGGGGGTCAAGTTATCCAGTCATGTGGGTTAGGGAGTTTCTTCCTCTATGTCAAGATACTATCCTCTTTTGGTGGAACTGACTCGCCTGCATGGGTTTAATCACATCCACCTTAATGCATCTTCATTAGGAATCAGATCCCCCCTTCTCCATAGTTAGTACATTTCACAACACTCCCCGGGTAGGGAAACAAAATATCTCATAAACTAACAAGGTCAACACTACATCACGACAAGCATAGAAAAAAACAGAAAAAAATCAAAACAGCACTGGGTACATGGCATGCATCTGCGTCTCCCATTCCAAGGTACTTTCATCGAGCCCACTATGCCTCCACAACACACGAACCAGAGGAATGGTTCGTCCATGGAGCATCTTCTCCTCACGATCCTCGATCATCACTGGTTTCTCCATGAATGTTGCATTGTCTTCGATATCTAGCTCTCCCAAGTCAAGGACTTGTGAGTCGTCATGTAGGTATGGATAAATTTGGGACACATTGAAGACATCATGTACCCTTTGTAGCTGTGGTGGCAAAGCAAGCTAGTAAGACACATCGTCAACCCGCTGCAACACCTCGACAGGTCCGACGGACCTAGGATAAAGCTTATTTCCCCTGCCGAACCTCCGCTGCCCATGCCAAGGGGATACCTCGAAGAACACGTGGTCCCCGACCTCGAAGTCCAAGGTTCTCCTCCTATTGTCGGTATACGCCTTCTTCTAATCCTATGCTGCCATCATCCTCTCCCGTATAAGTTGTACCTCCTCCGTCGTGCTCTACACCACCTCTGGGCCAAGTATGTCTGCCTCTCAGACTTCTGTCCAGCACACGGGTGAGTGACATGGCCTCCCATATAAGGCTTCAAATAGAGCCATACCAATTGTAGAGTGGTAGCTATTATTGTAGGTGAACTCTACCCGAGGGAAGTGTCACACCCATGATCCCCCAAAGTCTAGAACTCATGTTCACAGCATATCATCCAAGGTCTGGATGGTGCGCTCTGTCTGTCCATCTATCCGGGGGTGGAAAGCAAGGCTAAGGCATATCTGGGTGCCAAAATCATGCTGCAATCCTCTCCGGACTCGTGAGGTAAACCATGCATACCTATCCCAGACCATGGATCTCGGAACTCCGTGAAACCGAACCACCTCATCCACATACCTCTGTGCTAAGGCTTCCACTGCACTCGACTCCTTGATTGCCAGAATGTGATCCAATTTCATCAACCGGTCCACCACTACCCAAATAACCTCACAGCCTCCTTGAACCTTGGGTAGTACCATGACGAAATCCATCGATATGTCAACCCACTTCCACTCAGGGACTTCCAAAGGATACAACAAGCCACATGGAACACAGTGTTCATCCTTCACCTGTAGACACACTAAGAAATTTCCTACGAACTCTGCTACTATCAGTTTTACCCCAGGACACCAAAACTATTCCTTCAGGCCCTGGTACATCTTGGAAAATCTGGGGTGGACTGTTAGTGGTGAGTTGTAGAACTCACCAAGAACTCCCTCATGCATTGCCTTTGGAATAAACAACTTTTCTTGGAAAAGAACCCGATTCTGACCATCCTCCATCCACCATTCTAGAGCATCACCTTGGCTAACCTGGTCATGCATCACTTCGCATTCCAGGTCTCCCCATTGGGACTACTCTACCTGCCACAACACAGAAGAGTGCACTGTCATCTAATACAGGCAGCCTCTATCACCTTTCATCCTCTCATCCAGGTGTAGGGTAGCTAACTCCTCCATCGCCTTCAAAGAATCTGGCGACTCTCGAACTGCATCCTTCTACGAAATCCTGCTCAAGGAATCGGCCACCTCATTCTTCTTTCCTAAGGTGTAGGAAATTTCGACGTTGTAGTCCTGAAGGAACTCCACCCACCTACACTTCCGCGAGTTCAGGTCCTGCTGGGAGAAGATATACGTCAAGATTTTGTGATCGGTGAAGACCACAAAGCTCTCCCCAACAAGGTAATTCCATCCCAAAATTAGTGCAAAAATGACCACAGCATGCTCCAGGACGTGGGTGGAATAATTATGCTCATTGGGACATAACTTCCTAGACCCATAAGAGATCACACCTTGTCGCTGCATGAACACACATCTGATGCCTTACCCTAACGCATCAGAGAACACCTCATACACTACCCCTTATTCTGGAAACCTTAGTACTGCAGCACTCACCAACTTCTCCTTCAGATAGCGAAGGTTGCCTCGCACATCCGGTTCCACACAAAAGCTTGTTCCTTCTTGGTCAAATCCGTCAAATGTGCTGCAACTCGAGAGAATTTGGGTATGAATCTCCAATAGTAACCTGCCAGCCTGAGAAACTACGATCCTCCGCCTCATTCTTGGGTGCTTCCCAAGAAACAACTGCCTTGACCATCGATGGGTCCACTGATATCCCCTGCTTGGACACCACGTGCACAAGGAAGTTCACTTCTCAAGTCCATAACTTTCACTTGACAACTTCCCATAGAGTTGGTGCTATCAGAGCATCTCTAAAACTGTTCTGAAGTGCTCAGCGTGACCCTCCTCTGATCTTGAGTATATCAAGATGTCTTCAATAAACATGACTACAAACCGATGCAGGCATTCCTAGAAGACGATGTTCATGAGCCCCATGAACACAGCTGGAGCATTCGTAATGTCGAACGACATGACCAAAAACTCAAAGTGCCCATATCTGCATCTGAAGGCGGTCTTCGAGATGTCTCCCTACATCACCCTCAACTGGTGATATCCAGACTACATATCAATCTTCGAGAAGCGACCTGCTCCCCTCACCTAGTCAATGAGAGCATCTATCCTCAGGAGAGGGTAGCGATTCATGACCGTCACCTGATTCAGTCTCCTGTAGTCTATGAACAGTCTTAGACCACAATCCACCTTCTTCGAAAACAAGACAAGAGCACCCCATTTTGATGCCCTTGGCGAAACAAAACATTTCTTTATCAGATCATCAATCTAAATCTGCAACTCTGATAGCTCCGAAGGTGCCATCTGGTAGGGAGCCATTGAAATCAGATTAGCACCAGGTTGTATGTTTATCCCAAACTCGTTGCCACGTCGAGGGTGTAGAGTGGTCACCTTCTCTGGGAAGACGTCCATAAACTCACTGGCGACCCCTGGAACATCCACCATCTGCATATCCAATGACTCCACTGATTTCTCAGCTAACAAGGAGAAGAGGGGTTCTCCTCGCTTGCTACTTCCCTGGAAATTCCGCTCATTGATGAAAGTCACTCGTCGGCTGCCCAAGTCTGAAAACACAACCCTTCCTCGGAAGCAGTCAATGATGGAACATATAAAGAACAGCCAGTCAATGCCTAGGATGATATCGTATAGATATATCTACAACAGTAAAAGATCCGTGACTGACTGATGTGGCCCTATCTTCAGTCTAAACCCTCGGAAAACATAATACAAGTCAGTCTATCCTCCGACTAGCATGCTCAGTACCAGGGGCACTGGAAGTCTCTCAGCATCTAAACCCAGATAATGGGCCATACTGGGTGTAACAAAGGAGTGTGAAGCTCTTGTATCGAACAAGGCATATGAAAGGGTGCTAAACAAGCTGATCATATCTCGAATGACCTCTGACACTGCTGGAACTACTACCTCCGCGACGTGCAACTGACCACACCTAGCTCCTCTGCCTCTCGGCTATTATCCACCTCCCTGACCACGCCCAAGTCGAGGTCCCTGAGGAGTTCCTTGAGGTCGGCCTCCCCTGCAACTTCTGACCACGGTGGAGCGGGATCTTTCTGCCCCTACTACTGCTGCTGAAAGGGCCTAGCTGAAAACTCCTGCGGCTAAGGTGGGTGCTGGACCTGCCCACCCACACCATATTGTACTCTGTCCAAGAACTGATTCTGAAGGATCCCATGGCTTCTATAGATGAAGAATGTTAGCCCTGGGCCAAAAAGAAAATATTGAGGGCTAGATGGTCGGAACTGGAACGGCTGAGGCCTACTCCCTGCTGGTCAAAACCTAGAGGGTCCTGATTCTGGAGTCCAACTGCTGATGGCCTTCCCCTTTGACGATCCCAACAAGATCCCCTCTCGAGACACACCTCCCAGCATGTGCATCCTCTCCACCACTTCATCCTTATTCTGTACCTTTAAGTATGTTGGTAGTGTGAATGGAGTAACAACGTACTGAAGAGAAGGTCAAAGTGCCTCCTCTAAACATCTCTCCCGAGACTCCTCAACTGGAAAATGGACTGGAGTGAAGTGAAGGAGATCCTAGAACTTGATCCCCAACTCTCTCACTAACATAATCTCCTTCTAGAGGGAGATTAGCTCATACCTATTCTCAGACTTCATCACAGAAGTGAGGAATTCCGCCCAGAACTCCTTCTCGAAGTCTTCCCATGTCACCTCGGTCTCCCTCTTCTCCCCAAGATAAAACATCCACCACTGACGTGCCACCCCACGCATCTCGCTTACAGCCAAAGTAATCTAGTACTCTATCGCAGCCCGGATCAAGCTGAAGGTTATCACCAGCTCCTTTTTCCAGATCTCTGTCTCCACGTCTGAGATGTTTCCCTCATACTTCCAGAGGGTCTGTCGCTGAAAGGCTTGAAGCGTCTTCTGCCGCTGATCATCCTCCCCCTCTCGGTCATTCCTCTGCCAATTAGACAAGTCAACCATTTGGGCCTCGATCACCCGCACTACTCATGGTCGCCTCCCTGGTGCCATAGCTACAAGGTAAACAGGGAATTCCTAAGCCATAGTAGTGTAGAATATTGTTCTTAAATTTTCGTAGAATTATTTATTTATTATGAATCCCCAAGACACCAATGAAATATAAGAACACAATTCATTATGATGCATGTAACTTTCCTAGGGTCTCTGCACTGCAATCAGTGTAGCCTCACTTGGTCATTCGGTAGGTCCAGATTCCTTGGATCGGATCACGGGGGGGGGGGGGGGGGGGGGGGGCTAAAATCTCATGTCCTAGCCAGTCTTTCCTGGCCTAATTCACACACCAAGGTCACATAATATTGTTTCCCTACCACCCCATGAAATCCTCACTGTGACTAACTCTATACTCCATCCTATCTCTCAACGTTTCTACTTTGATACCATTTTGTCATGACCCACCTTCACCAAAAGGATAGAAGGGACACCAGACTGCCGGACCCAACCTTCTTTAAGTTGAAGGAGAGATAATGACCCTTGAGACCCTCCTTCAACAGGTCCTGGAGTGGATACTACCACCAAGGGTATAGAATCACACAAAAGATGGAAGGCATTACCCTTTTTTATGTTAATATGATCGGGAGATAAGATAGTAACTCCCACAACACCATAGCTAAAATTAAAGGTAAAGACAAAAGTAAACCCTTCCCATATGCATGTTACAAAAGTAAAAGCCATAATGTAAAAGAAAACTAAAATGGTAAAGCACCCAAAAAAGGAATGAAAACAGAAACTACAAAGTCCCAACGCCCGAGCTAGTATGGTCCCGTACGATCCCTGAAGTCCTGCTCAAATCCTCAAATCAGTTTTATATACATAGGGTGAGCTTACAAGTATACTCAGAAAGGAAAACCAAAGACTCTCGTGCTCAAGTGGGGAGGAATTCTAATGCCCTATGAGAAAATAGATATCCAAAGCACCTAGCAAGGAAAACTATCCACCCAAGCCTCAACAAGGCACACTCCCCAAGTATTGCAAGTCACGTAATTTATAGTAATATCACATCGATGTTTGGGTACCACACACCACATTACTAATGGTTATTGAAGTCATCCTATACGTCGATCCAATCCCGCCATTCTCACTATAGTCCCACTGCCAAATCCCGCCCGCACACACCTGGGCGATAACCGCCATCCCGCCCACAGACACTTGGGACACAACCACAACGCGTAACCACACCCACAAACACCCGGGTCAGAACAAATACTGCCACACCTGAAGACACCTATGCCTCATCCCGAATACACTTGGGAAACAACCTCCCGGAAAACACCTGGGCCAACCGCTACAACTACCCTGCCCGAAGATTCTTGTGCTAATAATGGACTTCAAGCCATCACAACCTGCGCAAAGATCCTTAGGCTATTCTAGAAAGGGAGCATAAAAGTTTCTATTAACCATCCACTCATAGGAGTGTTGGGGAAAACAACCTCCTGCATGAAATGTGGGTGTTCAGCACTAAGTTCTCATCTTGGGTGGGGCACAAATAAGAAACATAAGAACTATAATTATATGTATATGTAACAAGCACTCATCCCAACCTAGGGTTTCTGAATACAACCTAACCAAAACTCCTGGTTATTATTCATTAATAATAGAAAGGTACAGTACTCAAGGTCAAGCCACAACTCATTCCCAAAACCATTTCCCCATTTTACACATTCCTGTTTTCATGTTCAAGTGATCCCATTTAAGTAAATTCCGCACTACAGGGAAACTAACAGGCATAACCATAAGTCACATGTCAGAGAAAGAAAAACAACCAAACAACAATTTAAGCATTCACACCTGGTTCTCTTGTGATTTCACAAAAACAATGGGGTCAGTGAGATCCCTCAAAGTACTGGAAGTAAAGAAATCCTCAAAAAAGGGATAAGTGAGATCCCCTTAAGAACTAGAAAAAAACAAAACCCTAATACACAGCCCCATTCCCCAATACCAAGAACCAAAGATATGCCAACAGTAGAGGATTCCACCCCAATTCGCTTCACAGCAGAGCAACCACAAAACATCAGATTTACAACCAACAACCATGCCATAACAAAGGATACCATCCCGTCCAAATATTCACATAAGCACCAAGTAGAAAAATAGACCAACTACCAAATAGAGTAAGACACTTCCAGGTTCAAGAAAATCATTCATTAGGTTCTTCTTTCTATTTCTAACCGGGGTGGTCACACAGGGAATCTTATTTTACTAAACATCCATTCAACCAGCCATGTTTAAGTGATTAACCAATTTCTAGATTTCATTCATTAAATAATCACTGATGGAAAAGGTTCATTAATACGCAAAGAAAGACCACCAACAACCATGATTTTCATCAAGCATAATCCCAAATGATTCACAATCACATAGCAACACAAAAGAATACAGCAGAAACATCAAACGCACCCCATCATCTTTTAACAGTCCATTTATTATCTTTGTTATGGATTGGTTTCATAAATCCCCACAAAACAAAAGCATACCCACCCTGCATGTTGCATAGTAAGGACAGACTAAGGAAAATATTTACATGGTTGATCAAGGATCGATGTTTTCCACGAGCCAAGAACTAGGGATGCGTGACTTTCTAGGGAGGGACATCGGGGACTCCAAGGGTGATAAGAAATGCTTAGGTACAGGCTTACCACTTGCCTCAGAATGGGAGACTTCAAACGCACAGGGAAGAAAAGAAGGCCATCCAAATTGAAGAGGAAGGAAGAATTATCGTGCGATATATATATAAGATCCCGTTGTTATGGGATATGGGGATTTGAATGGATTTAAATTGGTATTGTGGTTCCCCACGCGGTTGGGTGGTTACACACAATAGGATTAATTTTCATTGAAATATTTCCATCGGAAAAGGTGGTAACAGCTTGGACATTAATAATTTTATATATAAATGGAGGGGCGATATATGCGGACATGTAGCTGGGTCCGTTGAGGGTCTCCCCACCCTTAGGAATTTAACCATTGATTAAGGGCTTAAAAATGGCTTTGAACTACTTCCAAAAGTTTATGAAAACCTAAAGAGACATTACGGGAAAAACTGTAGAAGAGAAACCTGACAAGGCTGGGTGACGTCGAACGGTCGTGCCGAGCAGTCGCATCGATTATTTGTGCTAATCGGTCATGCCGATCAGGTGCCCTGGTCGGGCGTGCTAGTCGGTCATGCCGACCAGTCGCACCGATCGGTCGCGCCGACTGGTCGCACCGATCGATCACACTGACCGGTCACACCGATCCAGCGCACACAGAAATGACGTCCTTCCACTGAGACACCACTCTTAAGATCCAGAAATTCGCAAAGGGGTGGACCGTGAGGGACTGTGTCATCATATATTATGCTTTTACTATTAATATTATGTCATCTCTAATTTATTAACATAATCTAAATTAAAATATTGACTTCTCCTGAATAAAATTTATTCTACACAAGATGATGTCACCAATCTTGGGGAAGATTAGGTTGTTGATGCTAAAACTAGATAATTATTAGCGGATCAACAACTTGTTGATGCAAAAAACAAGAACGACACAACATCACATTGTTGACTAAAATTATTAAGAAAAGAAGTAAGGGTACAAAATTTATGGTTGGATGGAATCAATATAGCCACTATATTTATTCCAATAAGTCAATGTGCATTAGTTATTTTGGGATACAACAAGGATAAATGTACTGATTGATATAAATCTGTGGTTCCATGTCCTTCTTCTGATAAAGTAAACCCTTTGGGAAGATATAATGGTAATATTATGTTATACTTTCTCCATTTTACAAAAAAAATAATATAATGAAATATTGATTTAATTTTTGTAATTCATTGTAGAGTTTTTTTTATTTTAGATGATTTACATAAAAAATATGTCTTAATGGTTTCTTGAAAATCCAAATGAGGCTTCCAGACTCTTTTTTACCAAGTTTCATATTAGGGATTTTTAGGGGAATGTAATTCCCCACCCAAAAATTACATATGGACACATTATAAATTAGGAAATATGTAAAACCTTTATCATTCTTCATAATAAAAAATCATTTTAGATTCATTGTATTAGATAATATATTATTTTAAATTTTTTATTTTATCTAATTTTATTGAAAATTGTTATTAAATGAAACAAAAAAAGAGTGATGATGATAAAGAACATGCATCAAAACCAATGTACCCCAATCCAAAACATAGGGTACGCTTCACTAGAGAAGAAATTGTAATGTTTTTAAAATCAATAAAAAATTATTTATATAAAACAACACAACTTCCTTTGTTTACATATCGATTGATGAATCAAAATACAAAGACGCATTCATCCCACATCATGTGGTTAGCAAGAAGGGCCTTGAAAATGTGGGTAAAATAATTGTTGAATATAAAAAATCAAAATGAGAAACATGTTTAATTATGAAATAATAATTAATTATTATTTATACTATTATTATATAAAAAATATGTAGTCATGTCCATATATTTTTATACAGTTTAGACACAAGATTCAGCAGCGATCGTACCCGACGAAAAACTACTTTTTGTAGCTTTGAGGCAGCCACTACAAGATGGTCGCGTTGGAGGTGTAGGTTTGGGAGTGTCTATTCGAATATATTTCATGAAGATAAACCCACAAGGAGATACAAACAAGAAGATGAAAATATTTCTTGAATAGATACATACCAAGAAATATATTTTTGTCTAGTATGGGTTGGAAAATGAATATATATGAAAGGATCACAGGGAACTAGAGGTGGAATAAAGATAAGTACATGAAAAACTATAATACCCCACTATATTTGAGGCTAGTCATTCCCCTTAACCACATACCTTACCTGAGGTAATCAATTTTTCCTTTAGTCTTTCCCCTAAATGTGAATCAAACAACATCTCATTACATTATACAACTAAAATTATATAGGGTGAATTTTTATGTGATTTCTATTTGTTAACACCCAGACCCAATTTTTATGAGGGGTATGATTTATAATATCCCGAGATACATTCTACACCACAAATAACTGCCAAAATATCATATGAGATAGGGTATTGAGGTAGCTCTAGACCCGACCACTGAGTTGCCTATTTCACTTGATAATCTAGATATTACAAAAGTTAATGATGATTTTTGAACTATCAAAGAATTCACATCTAATATTTTAAAAATATATGTGGTATTTCCTTTACAAATTATTTTAAATTAATCCCCTATAACATTTAAGGAAAATACATATGAAGTGAGGTACGATATTATAGAAGGATAAATCAATGACGAAACGGAGGTTCGAATCAAGAAAATCTTGTGAATTAACCAAGAAAACAAAATGAAATTTCGAGAGTACCTTCTCCCCACCACATAAACTATGACTTATATTATCTTTACAAGATAGTTCATAGATCACATTAAAAGATGGATATGTTTCCTATATTCTATAAGAAGAATAAATATTTGGAACATCAATTATAGTTGTGGTTGGTCTCAAGAGTATAAATGAGATTCTCAAGTTTGAATGGGTGGGAGTATCAGTTGTGAATATATATATATATGGTACATTTTCAGAATAAATCAGTCTAGAAAATTGTTCTAATATGTTCATTAATGTAAATAACTATTCATGTTTTCTATAGGTTATTATATTACTACTATATAATGTGAAAACCATGTGAATCAGGATTTAGATTAATTAATCCATGTATCATTTATATGGATGAATTAAAATTAGAGATAAAATTAAATGATAGGAAATAATATATGCTAAATGAGATATTTGAGAAGAAAATAACAGATAACAAAAACCTTTGGATTATTACAATGAATGGGTAAAGCTCTATAATCTAAACGTATATTTTTTTCTTTTAGATTTTAGTTTTTTTAGGTAGTACAATTTTCAGATCACAATCAGTCTGGATAGTCTAGAAATATATTTTTTGGCCCAATTCAATCTATCAAACTGACCACACATGATGTTTATTTTGAATTTTAAATTCACTACAATCAACATTTTATAAATAATCATTGAATTATATGTTTCATTATTTATTTTAACAATGATTTTCTTTTGATAAGGGAGTACCTAAATATAGTATAAATAATGGTGTGAATATGGTTATATAATATAATAAGCCTATGGATTACATCAAATGGAAACAGATTATAACGACCTGTGTTTTGAATCGATAAAAAATGAAATGGAATTTGAGCCTTTTCATTTTCTAGAAAATCCATTTTTAAAACTGAGCATTGGAACATAATTACGAGTGTTGTATCCATTCTGAGTAATGTATTTAGGACTTGGTAAATTCCTAAGAGATATATCAGAGACTTCATTGAGTTTTAGGAATGCCAGACATAGAAAATCAAGTTTTAAATGGGAACTAGAGGGTGCACGGTTTTTTTAAAACCATATGACCCCCATCATCAAACTCTATGTACTTAATCATGTGTAAAGAGGTGGTGCACATGGGTTGTGCATAGTTTACAAAATTGTTCTCAAAGCCCACTTGATTAGTGGAAATTGGGTACTGCCTAAGAACTATTAGTGCACGATTAGAACAAAGTTTTCAAACCATGCGTCTAGCCCATGAAGAGTGCCCTAGGTGTCCAATACAGGGAACACGATTGTAACATGGTTTGAAAAACATTGCAACCCCAAACATGTGCGGTGACCTATTTTAAAATTTTATATTGGTAATTAAAATAAAAGTAAAACATTAAAAACCTAATTTCATATTCTTCTCTCTCACTCACACAACAAAACACCCCCTCCCTCTCCCATGGTGTGTGACACAACCTCCTCAGGCTCCTCTCATTTATTGATTTCAACCACTCTTTTGAGATTTCTTAGTCGAATATCAAGGTAATACCTTCCTGATCATCTTACTTTTTCATTCAAAAAGTTTTCCTCTTCTTCCCATCACCCAGCATTGTTCGGCCAAAAACCTATGTTTAGGGATTCAGCCATTTTCAGTTTTCTTCCATTGTTAGGTTGTGTGAATGGTCTCTTAGGACTCCCTTTTGTGTATTTCAGTGACCATTGATGAAGGTGATGTATTTTTGTTCAATTCGGCCATCCTTCATCACATTTTGGTGAGTTTCTCATCTGCTGCTAGATTTCTTCCTTTTTATTTTGGGTCCCTTGGTGACATAGGGTCCTTAGTATTTTTCAACGAGCGTTTGAAGGAACCATAAAGGCGTACACTCATATAAATAGGTATGTTTGTGTTTGTGTCAATATATGTCTTCCTTGTAAACATTTTCACATGGCGAGGAGAATATGTACATCGTATTAAATAATATATATATATATATGGATGTATTTGCATTCAATTATGGAGAAAATTTGTGTTGTCAGTGTCGTACTTCCCTATGAAAAGGGTTTGTCTTGGTCAACTTTTGAGGTAGGGTCTCATTAATTTCCCCCATAAATATAATAATTCATAAATTAATTTCTTTTTCACCATTAATTAAGAATTCAATATGTATAGTAGTTTTTCTAAAATTGTTTCCTCTAATGAATTGGATGTAAATCTTAATAGAACAATGGAATTAATATATAAACAATTTCATGATTTAATTATAAAGCTCCTCCAATGAAGGCATGTTATCTTTATGCTAACAAGTAATGTTTATAAATCTTTTCTTTCATGGATTGTTAACTTTGGGTTTCTTTACGCTTATGGTTTTGTTTGAAAAATTGGATTTTTTCATATGAATATCATTGATATTCATAAATAGAGTTTCCAACCCTTGGTATGATGTTTAATAAACCAAAGGACCTCTTAGTGTTTGGTCTTCTTATTAATTGAATGGCTTGGTCAAACTATTATATGTAATTTCCCGTGTATGAAATTTCCATCTTGACTATAGATCCCCTCATATATGACTCTATTCATTGATTTATGAATTTACATTATCAGTTTAATTGTTAAATGGCATGCTATCAACTAATTTGTGTAGTCAGAATAGATTGAAATATTTTTATTATTTGAATGGTTTAAATAGTTTAAAAATATATAGGATGGTTACATCATTCATTTTGACATGTATAGGTAAACTTATCCTTGAAAATTGAAAATCCTTTATGGAATTGAACATATCTAAGTACATTCATAAGTTTTATTCCCTTATGTATTATATTATAAAAAGGAATGTGATTCCATAATGATAATCGTGCTTAAAAAATGAAAATTTTGAGAGGTATTGGCTCATAGAATTTGATATAAATATGAATATATAATATTCATGGGCTGAAAATGATGGTTAGGGTTCTGATTTTCATGGTGACTCATGCTTCCATACCTCGGGTGTTGGGAATGGTGACCTGTACCAGTGATACATGAGATATGATTGGAAGGGATATGTTGTGTATGGTGATATGCCATTACATTATATAGGGTGTTGTTAATAGTGACCTACACCAATGATACAAGATGGGATATAGTCCTGAGTTCCATGTTCTATTTTAGTGAGTTTCCATGGCATGATCACCCACCATCTCGTGTGACGGACATGCCATACAATGCTATATCGAAATATAGGGAAGGTACCCAATTATTGGAGCTGGGCCAGGGGTAGACTGTGAGAGCATCCCCTTGTATTAGATGACTTTGGGTTATTTACCTTTCCTTCCAGCATGAGTATCCGAAGAGACAATGAGAGCTATTGGAGTTGGATAAGGGGTTAGACCATGAGAGCTTCCCCTGGTATTGGATGTATGTGAGTTACATATCGGTCTATCCCAATAACTTATATATATAATTATACTTTATATATTTAGTGGATCATTCATAATCAATATCTAGATATGATCTGAAGATGGTATATTCATTAGGTGTCGCTCATGAACCCTGATGGGTGGTTGTTTATTTATTCAGTATTGTTTCTTATTTATCTATACATTCACAATATTAAATTATATTTCACTATCTCTATTAGAATAGACACACTGGGTGCCAGCTTGCTGGGATTTATATCTCACACCCTGCTAGTCCACCATTGCACTAGGGTATCTGATTAGACCTTCTATTTGTAGGACATTATACCTTTCTTGTTTTTGTGTTCTTATACCTAGGAGTTAGGATAAAAGGACCAAGATGGAGCTCCACATGATTTGGAGATCAACATTGAGCTATTTAGTTCTCATAATTACTTGTGTTATGTATTGTTATAAATTGTAAAGAATATTTTATGTTGTAGAAAACCATGATTGATGTACATAGACATTTTATTACATTTGAATAATACTTAATAAACGACACAAGAAGACACCCAAAGTCCAAATTTTTTGTTTCATTGGAAACATGGAACATAATCTTATATCTTTCTGAATAATATTCATCATCTTCAATAATGATCATCCCCTATTGTTTCCTACCTAAAACCATCCTTTATATATTGGGGAAAATAAATCATAAAAAGGGTGAGATCAAATGCTTAGTAAGGGTAAACAAATGAAATAAAAATCTTATCATATTCCTAAGAACATAACATTGGAAAATCTTGTCCCAAATATAAAATATCACAATATCATGTCATGGGACAAATCATAAACGTGAAATGTAATCCCAATAGTCATAACATAAGACAAAAAACATTGTGGCATTGTACATAAGAAAAAATAATAATTTCAAATTAGTCATGGATCATTCCCAAGACCGACATAGCAGACAAATTCCATTACTGAACCGAGTTCACACCTCATTCAAACCTCGTATCAATGAATTGGATTTACATGCCATTCCAGCCATGTCTATATCATGAGATAAATATCTTTACACAGTGTATTATAAGTATATATAGGTCCCAGCCATCTCATAATGAAATCATTCATATATGTTCCATAAAAAACATAGATCATTCATCATAGCATAACCCATGAAATAATATAGGTTTCTTAAACATCATTCCAACAAACTCCTAATAAAATAAATCGAAAAAAATAAATCCATTATAAACACGATCAAATAAAATTAATGATGGGAATATAAACATAAAACAATGTCATCTTATATGGAAAATAATTTTGATAAGCAACATGAACTCAATCCATTATGAAAATATCCTTTCTTTTCAAAAATGTTTCCCCTCCCCAAAATGCCACACAATATAAAAAGAATATAATTTTGTTAAAAATAAACTTAAAATCATGTATATAATTCTTCATAGAAATTAGGTTTTATGAATATGTAAAAACACATTAACATCGTATAAGTTAAAAAACTTTATCCTCATACTTTTTCAGGAAATGTCCTAAAGTACCTTGAATGGTAAAATTAAGAAATATTCCTTCCATACCATTTAGTAAAAGTCAGAAATGGATAAAAACAATAGTAAACCTAGATATAAAAATATGAAACGTTTTATGGAAATTGTTTTATAAAACATGGACATTGATGATAAATACATCCCCAGTAAATGATTATATAAATGAATTGAATGAATAAATTTGATATATATATTATGTAATATCATGCTGTAAATTATATAAACATATCCAAAAATATGAATAAAATTAAATTCAAAAAAACTTATATAAGAACATACAGTTGTTAATACCTGAATAACGAGTAATAGTGAATTGTTACTAACAAATAGATCAAAAATGAATTAAATCAATTTAATCTATAAAATCCTTGAATGTCTTCACAATATTAAATTAAATTTATTTTAATATTTATAAATTCATTAATTTGAATCTTTTATTAATAAGGTAATCACTATATCATAATTGTTTCATAAATAAATATATTTATCTATTGTATGAAAAATATAAATAAAATACAATGATGTATTAATTCTTTTTATATTTATAATAAATATTTATATACATGTATATCAGGTGTATAACCCCATATTAAAATCGATTTAGTATAAGAAATATGTTTAGGTTATAATTATCTTCATATTAAATTAATTCTTATAAAATTTCATTTTCAAATCCATGTAAATCCACGGGGTCCCAGAATCCATCCAAGGATGCCCATGGTCATAAATATCTCACAAATCAAATTTATTACATGTGTTAGGGTAGTTTATATTATTATAGTATTAGTTTGTTACCCTTATTTACCATATTTACCCTTTAACAATGGTAAATAAAATAATTACTTAATTTATTATTCGTAATGTATAAAAATAAAAATTATGTTTTTAAATAATTTGAAACTACTAGTTCCAAATATAGAATCCAGTTTTCCAAATGCAGAAAACAAAATTTTCAATAATTAATAATAAATTAATTCCCGTTTTCAAAACCAAAAAACGGGTTTTTAAAAAGTAATATCTATCAAAAAATTGATACTTGTTTATATCCAATTTGAATGTGAAATTACTTCCAATAAATAAAATTGGATTAAAAGATAAAAATATAATCCAATGATATATTAAAACCAATTAAAATTACAATTTGACAAAATAAATAATTTATATTAAAAATTAGTTCTAAATTAAAATAGAGTATATATCACTATTCAATAAATTTAAATTTCATTAGAAAAATAACAAAATTTCATCCAATGTAAATTATTATTTTCTTCTTCTAAATAATAAATTTATTTTTTCAAATTGATCATAAAAAAGTGATGAAGAAACTAAATTTAAAAGGGGTGATTCATAAAAACGAGGTAAAACTGTATTTTTTTAAAATACTTCTTTTATCTAAAAGAATGATTTTATTCTAATACCATGTTCTGGAAAATATTAAATATTAATGAAAATGATATATAAAATTTAAAATTTGGTTAATACTATTCATAATGTCTATTTTATATCCCATGTAATAATAATATTTTTATAAAATAATGTTGTTTAGGGAAACTCGGTATCACATACAACACATGTTATTGAAGAAAGTCTCTCTTGCGTGTCACACAAGCCAAGTCAGTGTTCCATGTAGTGAAAGCTTCCTTTTCTATTTCATATAAAATAATCCAATCATAATTCATTTTGACACTAAAAAAAATCTATACTCAGTGTTGAGTTCTATCAAAAGAACTTCAAATTTTGTGTAACTAAAGCTAAAAATAGTGTTCCGTATAATGCAACCTAATACGATGGTCAATATTGCGCAAAAATTATCAAGGTTTAGCATACAACACAATGCAACAAATAAATTAAAAATACTTTATCTCATAAAATCTTATGTCGTTATATTTTTTTTACTATTTTCATTTATATATCTTCATTATGACACGCATTCGTGTTTTTTATAAACTATAATTAGACACCTTAATTCATTTATTATAATATTCTTATTCCACTACATTGTCAATTATTTATTACTACTTCTTATGTTGACTATTATTTATTCTGTTGAACTGTTCTGCTACCCGAATATGAAGGTATAGTCTCCCCACCAACACCTCCTGAGCCCCTCAATTTTAGTAGGAAGACTCTAGTGTATGGGGAGACAAACTTGAGGCCATGTGACCCACCGGTCCGACTAATGTATTAATGGTAATTTAAGCTAGGATGTTACAAAAATTATGGTATATATAGAAACTCTTAAATATCAACAAATATTTCAAAAAAAATTACATATTTTGGTCATTTTTTCTGCAGTTTCCGAAAAAAGATTACAACAACAATTATGGATATTATATTTGAATATTTATGATAGATAACATAAACCATCAGAAGAATTGTATATTTGAAAATGTAATTTCTGATGATAATTAATCTTTTATTAATAATTTTTTTTATCATTTATTTTTTTATATTTTCTTAGTATTACCATGATTTATGCTAATCTACATACTCAATAAAAGTAAATTTGTATATATATGAGTGGACAACATACATGATGTCAAAATTTTTGCCGACATCAAATTTAGGTGCTCACCTACTATTTAGTGATCTATTACATACCATGACCTTATAAATATTTTTCGGGTGAAAAGAATTAGTATCATAATGCTTATATATTAGTTTTATTATGTTTCTCAAAGATAATTATAATGGAGGAAATCAGTTTTTGAGGTAATGAATGGGATGAATTAATGGTGTCAGAATGTATATAAAATTTAGAAAGATGTGACTTCTAAGAAATTATTCATTTAGATTTATCATCATTATATCTAATTTTGTTTAATTTAATTATCATTTTTATTTGACACTTATTTTTTAAAATTTACACATTTTTCCAAAACACACACCAAATGCTCAATACCGAGTAAATGAGGTCAAATTTATTTCAAAATTTAGTACAATCATGCATATTTAATTTTTCATATTTATGAATTGAACGCACATCAATATGAAAATTTATGTGGTCATTATTACTTTATATACATGTTTTCAATACAAAAGTTTCATTTTAGTTTAAAACATACACCAAATACTCAAAATCATGCAAACAAGCATGGTTTTTTTCAAACATTATGAAAATGATCCACAATTTATTTTTCAGGTGTAGGATTTGACAGTATGTCATCGACAACCGATTTGATAATTATGACTTGAAGTATGTTTTTTCAATATAAAATTTTCATTTTAGTTTAAAACATACATTAAATAGTCGAAACCAAGAAAATAAGCTCATATATATTTTAAATTTTCTGGAAAATGATCCACATTTCATTTTTCATGTGAAAGAATTGATCACACATCAATCTAAGAAACAATTGCTTCGATATTACCAAAAGTATGCGTTTTTAATGGATGTGTACTATTTTAGTTGAAAACTTGTGTCAAATATCCAAAACCAATAAAATGAGCTCAAATGTTTTCTATAAATTATGAAAAAGATACCTAATTCGTTTTTCAAATGCTAAAATAGACCACATGTAAATCTGTGACACAATGTGATCAGATTAATCAAATTTTGTGGTCTGAGTATAAAATTGACATTTTCGTAGAAAAGACAAGTGACATAATCAAAACCGAGCAAAAATATTCATATTGTTTCAATACTTTAGTAAAATGAACCCTCACTTATTTACAAAATGTATGAATGAGCCCCATCTCAATCTAATACATTGTGTGCCCAGTGGGGATCCATGTGTCCATTATAGATATAGAATTGAGCATTTTTTTCAAAACATATACCTCTCTATAAAAACCAATAAAACCCACTCAGATTGTCTTGATTATTTAGGAAGATAATTCATAACTCATTTGTGAACTGTATGAATAAATCTCACATTAATCTAACACATGATGTGATCAGGATGACTCAATGTGTGTGTGTTAAATTTAAAATTAAATTTTAGTAAAAAATACAAATAACATACTAAATGTTGAAAAAATCTATTCATATAGTTTTGATACATTAGGACAATTACCCATATGTCATTTGTCACATAGAGGAATCAACTATACCTCAATCTGATACATGGTGTACTCGGTATGATTCAAATTTTGTGGTTTCAGTTTAAAATTGATATTTTATTAATGTATTTTTTCATATTTCTATTTAAGTTATTTTTGTAAAGTATTAATTACATATGAATTGTTTTCTTATACTGGTGGATTGTTTTTCCCTGGTTGGGGTGGGTTATTTTAAGATGCTCGTGCTCATGAGATAATGGGCTTCAGGGTTTCAAATGAGATAATGGAAACAATAAAATGGGTTAAGAATATATATATACACCATGAAAATGTGAATTCCTACTACTTATTTAGTTAACCTTTTTGACAATTTATCTATTATTTTTAAGATAAATTCGATATCACTTTTTCCTAATACATAATTTATTTTTTTGAAATATATTTGGGAAATTATATTTTTGTTTAAAATATCTATAAAAATATAGAAAATGGACAAATTTTATTATAGAAGAGGAAACCCCATGATGAAGAAAATGTAATGTGTTTAAGGTTACATGCAGTTTCCTCTTCTATCCTGATAGAACATGTTCTCCCTTTTCTGACTTATTTCAGATAGTTTAATGCATAACACGAATCACATAATCCATCAACTACACCTCAATATAATACATATTCTACTCAGTATTAAGTTAACCATATGTTTTTAGTTTATAATTTCTATTTTAGTTCGAAATAGAGATCACATACTCAAAAATGAGCACACACATTCAAGTTTTTTAATACATTAGTAAAATGATCCATAAGTCATTTTTGATGTGTAGGAATCTTATGCACCTCAATTTAACCAATGGTGTGATAAATATGAATCAAAATTTTAATTTGTATTTAATATTGACATTCATTTTATTAAAAAACATAAGTTATATTCTCAAAACTGAGAAAACACATTCGTATTGTTTTGATTCTTTAAGAAAATTATCCCTCATCCATTTCATTCGAGTAAGAATGATCCAAAACTCACTTCAATATATATTGTTCCTGGTATGACTCAAAGTAACCGTTATCAATTTTAAATTGAATGTATAGTTCCAAACATGAATCACTAACTATCAAATTAGAAAACACACTTAGATTGTCTTGACGATTTATTAAAATGACACATAAGTCATTTGTGATGTGTATGAACTAGTGTCACATCAAACCAAAAAATGAAATGACTGACATGACTCAATGTGAATATTTCTAGTTTGAAATGAATATTTAGTAAAAAAACAAATTATCATATTTGCAACTAATAAAATTTATTTTTATTGTTTTGAAACTTTTGGAAAACAATCCATATAGAATTTGTGATATATATGAATTAGTAAAATCTCATTTCAATGCACTGTCAGATCAGTATGAATCTACGTGTGTCTTTTTATTTAAAATTGAAATCAATTTTAGTAAAAAAGTAAATTCACATAACAAAAACCAATAAAACACATTTTCATTGTTTTTGTACATTAGTAAAATGATCCATATGTCATATATGACATGTATGAATTATCTACACCTCAATCTAATACACGATGTGCCTGATATTGCTCAAATTCTTCGTTATTAATTAGAAATTGATATTTTAGTCAAAAATTAATTTCACACTCTAAAACCAAATAGAACACCCTCTGATTATTTTGATAAATTCAAAAAATGATTAATAATTAATTTTTTACATATAGGAATCATGATCACGCCATACTGGAACAAGATGTGCCTTGTTTGACTAAAAGTGTCTCTTATCAATATAAAATTGAAATTTTAGTTCCAAACTTGAGTCACTCATTGGAAACTATAAAAACAAACATTGTTAGTGTAGATAATTTAAGAAAATGATTCATAATTAATTTTTGATGTATTGAAATCAATATCATGTCAAAATGACACACATTGTGCTTTATATGGCTCAATGTTTTTGTTTTCAATTTAAAAGTGATTTTTAATAATAATAACAAGTCACATAGTAAAAATATAAAAGAAAATTTTATATTGTTTCTATACTCTCGGAAAACTTCTCATAAGTAATTTTTGACGTGTAGGAATCAACCTCACCTTAATCTGATACATAGTGTGCCCGGTATGACCCAAAGTTTCTATTATCAGTTTAGAATTGATATTTTAGTCCAAATTGTATGTCATTGACTAAAAACGAAGATAGCATGCTCCGATTACCTTTATAATCTAAGAACATGATTCATAAGTCATTTATAACAAGTAGGAATCAGTCTCACATGAAACTGGCATGTGAAGTGACTGATGTTTATCAAAGCACATGTTTCTTTTTTAAAATGAAAATTTAGTTCATAAGAAAATACAAATACACAAAACTACACAAACACATCCATTTTATATTGATACATTAGAAAAAAAATCAATCTGTCATTTTTGACATGTAGAAAACTGTCGTACCTCAATCTAATGCTCGGTTTGACTGAGAGGACTCCAAGTGTGTATTTTTTATTTAAAATTGATAGTAATTTTAGTAAAAATGAAGAGTGGAATACTCAAAACCTAGAAAACACATTCATATAATTTTTTTACATTATTAAAATAATTCATAAGTAATTTATGACATGGAGTAATCATTCAACTCTTAATCGTATACGTGGTGTGCCCAATATGGCTCAAAGTGTTTCTATCTTTTTAAAGATGATATTTTTGGTCAAAACATGTGTCACTAACTAAAAACTATGAAAACATGCTATGATTTTATTTATAATATAGGAAAATGATTTCTTTGTTATTTTTAATGTGTATGAATTAGTCTCATGTCAAAATGACACACAATGCGACAATTATTAATCAAAGTCTTGTTTTTTGTTTAAAATGAAATTTTCGTAAAAAGCACAAGTGTCATGCTCAAAACCCAAAAAATGAATTCTAATTGTTTTAATACATTAGATCGATAATTCATAAGTCATTTGAAATGTGTAGGAGTCATCCACATCTAAATCTGATGTACAATGTGACCTGTATGACTCCAAGTGTGTCATTTAATTTAAATTATACATTTTAGTAAAAATAAGTGACATACTAAAACCTAGAAATATGATTTCGTATTATGTTGATACCTTTGAAAAATAGTCTCTAAGTCATTGGTGACATATAATAATCTGTCTCAACTCAATCTAATACATTGTGTGCCCAATATAACACAATCTATATGTTTTTAATATAAAATCAACTCTTTGTGTTTTATTTATTTCAATATAATATTAAAAACATAATAATTGTTTTCTTATATAGGTGAATTCTTTATTCATTATATGAGGTAGTTTGATTAGAAACTAATAGCAGGACTAGGGGTTGGGGTCAATAAAAAAGGAACATTGATGTATATAAATTGCTTTGATAATTTAAACTTACACATGTAATTGTAAAAACAAATGTTTGAAATTTCTATAATATGTTTTTTCTTATTTTTTTTGTTTTAAATATTATTTAAATTAACTTCAATATTTTCAATTTTATTTTTTGTAAATTTATTTCACTCTTTATGTATTATAATTTTGTTTGATTTTAAAGGGCTTCTACATAAATATATTAGTGATGAAGCAATGTAGCAGTTAGAATGTCCTTTATCAGTGCAACATAAAGCATTGATAATGAGAACATTTATTTGCATTCATTTAGCACTAATAAAGGTACCCCACATCAACATTTCATCTACTGTTGATGATGGTACCCTTTATCAGTGCTACAAAAAATCACTGATAAATGTAACCTCTATCACTACTTCCAAAAAAACATTGATAAATGGTTCATTTATCAATGCCTTTTAAAATCACTGATTATGGTTTAGGGATTTAAATATCACTTATATATTCAGTGATTTTAACCACTAACAATGATCATTTTTAGCACTGTTAACTGACAAAAAATTAAATTATTTATTATCATGTACCCCTTTTTAAGGGCTGAGGGGAACTCAATATGACATCACGACCTAAACAACAAAAAAACATCAACAGTCAGATCAAGGAAAGAAACAACTCATTCAAAACTACAAATCAAGAATCCAACCGAACAACATTTCCATGAAGACCAGACTCCACCAATTCATTACTACTCATAAAGCTATCTTGTGCATGAATTCTCAAGCCTGAAATCGATGGAAATGGAATATCCTCTCAAACATTTGAATCTGAATAGAAATTCTAGTAAAAAAAACTACTCCGAACCTCCTCTGGAGAACCCTTTTGTAGATGAACTCGTTGCAAATTCCCTCAAACACAAACCACAAGTCCCCAAGGAAAACATTTCCTTTCATCATCACCTTGTTTAACATTATATGCATGTTTACTTATGTTAATGGATTAGGAATCCTGACGAATTTCCTCCATGGATTGAATTTAATTTAACTTAATATCTTTCTCCTTCATTAGAAAAGAACCTCCATATCCAATTTTTTGGAAAGTTCTTAAGCATCATGAAAAAACTAGGAATTATCATGAATATTTCGCTGATATAAAAAACTGAGAGATGTAGATTAGTATCTCCCTATCCATGGAATACTCCTTCACCAATGTCAAACCATGAAATAGAAGGACATCACACTATAAAAACAAAAACATAAACACCGCAAAAACACCAAAAGAGAAATCACGTATAAAACATAACTACTGTAAGATGATACCATTTCATGTTGTCTATGGAACCACAACAACACAGTGAGAACACATACCCAAAGTCCTGAATAGTCAAATTCCAAATACAAGCTAGATCCAAATCCCATCGTCACCCTCTTGTTCTTAGACAAAGACCTCCTTGAACCTCCACACATGCTTCCAGCCGACATTGAACCATTGAGCCGACCCTCGACCAGGATATGTTGGAACAATGACCGCTGGCTTCACCATGCCACCAAAAAAAATCTCTACTAAGTGAGAAGGGAAAGAGATAAAATAGGCCAACAATTGGTGGGAAATGCCAAGACATTCAAACGCTTGAAATCACCTCGACGCCTCTCTTGGAAGAGGAACTACTATCACGAGATAGCCAAGCAGAAGGCCGAATAGATTCAAAAGGATACCTGAGGCGGAGTGAAGATAAGCATCAATATGGGAAACCCAAATCACATTGGTGCCCCTTACGAGCTCATCCCCTCCTCAATCCTTTGACACTATTAAAATATTGATTTGTAGTAGTGAAATAAGTTTATTATGTAACTAAGATCCAAAGGAACTTTACCATTATTGTTATAGGGAATGGATTAATGCGATATATATTTAATATTTATCTGAAATGATGTAATTTTCATGTAGCTTATACTTGTTTTCCCTCATATATTGTATATTGATGTTGATATCACTAAAATAACCCTCTAAAATATACAAGTTCATTTTCTTGGAATTATTTTAATGGTGACTGTAACTGAATTTTTCTTGGTCACTTTTATTTATCAACTGGATAGAGAAGAATATAAAGAAGGGTATATATATAATTAAAGTAATTGGTGATGTTAAATAAATAAGAGAATATTCTTGATCGTGGGAATATATCTACCTGGATTTTTGATTGAGGAATCACACTTCAGAATTCATTATTCCATTTAGATATTATAATTCTATAAAAGATGAACTAAAAAATTATTTTAGAATTAAAAAATTCTATAATATATAGAATTGGGGGGTCATTCCATGATAACTATATGATTTTTTGTACAGAGAAAAATATAGACAAAAATATTTTGGATCTATGATTAATAAGAGGAGAAGAAAAAATAAATTGCTAAATTATTCAATGATTGTGTATAGAGAAGTATATTGAAAATAAGATCATCCATTGATTATTCATGAATTGAGGAAGACCAACTAATCAGGTATATATATTTAATATTGGAGTTCAAAGGTCGTGATGAAGTTAGAACATTGTAATCTGGTTACTTTAATGCTAAAGAGAAAGATCAATATTAGGAGATCAAGCACCCAAAATTTTCTTTTGATATTTCTCATATTGTCTTGATCACATTGTACATGGTGGTAGTCAGTATAATACCAGCATAATGCTATGTAGTTTTGAGAAACATTCCAAGATAATGGGTAATCCCTCCCCAACAACATGTAATTGGTTATTCATTAATTTTGTCAAATATTTGGATTGAGATATAAATAATATGCATAAAAGACTAGATACCCACATAGGGGAAAACCATTTTAAAAATTTGTGTGTTCTTGTGTTTGATTTTTTTTACTTTTCATCAAGAAAGGTTGAGATAAAATTGAGGGGATCCGATCTTAATAGATCTTAGGCAATAATTTCATGGTTAAGCAATTCTAAATGAATTGTACGACAATGTTATACCCTTCCATCCCAAGGGTGTACCCATTCATTGATCACATCATAGAATACATATATAAATTTTTCTATCATATGTATAAAATATACAATATATATATATTTTTGGTAAAAAAATAAAATAGGGAGAGAGAAAAAAGGTTCCAAAAAACACATAAAATTTATTGTATTAAACAATAAATCTATAATTTCTTATTCTATGTGTTCACATACTAAGGTGGGAATTGATATAAAATTCATAATTTGTATTGGAGAATACATCATTCAGCGGTGGGGTGGTGGGAGAGAGGGGATTCCAATGCAAGGATGAGAGAAATAGTGGGAAGACTGAACATGGAAATTTGCAGAGGAAACTATGTTAGAAATACTGAGACGTGGGAGGATTTTCCTCCAATAAAAATTATATAGATATATATTATATAACATTTATTGGAAGGCACACCTCATATATATATATATATATGTTTTTATATATGGGTGTAAGTGTTTTTTAAAAAAAATTCATTAATATTATTATAATGGTTACTTTTTTTTGGAAAAAATGGGTTAAAAATATATATTTATATATATATATTAAAACTATTCAAAATAGTTCAGTCATTGTCCATGATTAACCTTTCAATCCAGTTTTTTTTACTACTTACTTCCACTGGGAACCCCTCATGAACCTATAATGATAAAGATAATGACCCTGAACATAGAGGGTTTAAAACATACAAATGGGAGTCAATAACAACAAAAAATCAGGGAATATAGAAACAAACCAATGATCAAAACCATAATATATATAACCAAGATTGGTAGTAACACCACAATTCATGAACATTGTCAGGTAAAAACAAAACCTAAATAAAATTCCAATAAATCTCTTAGGTAGTTACTCTTTAGAAAAACTGAAGCTCTAAGATAGTACTATCCATCTTGGTAATTCATCTCAGCCTGGAAACCAAATAATAATTCCTATATATGTGGGTGATCATAACAAGAACATGTAGAAGGATCTTACCGAATACCAATTGTAAAAATGTGGAAGGAGCATACTAATGCGTTACTGGTAAAACAATATAACCAACAAGAACATATCTGGTCAACTACCAACTATCCTCATTAATTAAAACTCACTAAATATCACATCCAAACATAATAAAAATATGTAAATAAATAATAGGATGGAACCCTAGAACAACTTCCCCACTGGTTTTCTAGTCTCACACCCCTAATATCAAATTTCTTGTGCCCCCAATTCCTTTATAAGTTATGTTTTAGCACATCATGTCTCATCCACACATATCATATATAGTACAATAACATATCATGAAAATGAGGGATATGAATCTCATTCCCACATCCTACCAGGAATAACCCTCACTATATAATATCATCTCATATAATACCATGAAGGGCCTTCTAGTGAACCTATCCCATTTCTACATCTCAATACCCCACATGTTTTCTAGTATAGTAGTACCTACACATCTATACATCTATGGGTCGACCAATGAATCATGTATCCATCATCACAATAATTCTCCCATAGAATTTTCTAGTAAATTATATATTGTGGTTGTATGATCTGACATACCATGAGAAATCACAACCAATAATACACCTGGAAGGGAGAGCATGGTAGAGGGAGAAGTCATACATATTTATCCTCTTCAAACTAGATGTCATAAGAGAACACCTAATAATCAAATTATGTTGGTATTTAATAATGGTCTTTAGTTTGGGTGGGGAGCATATAAAAAACATAAAGAAATACATTACTCACACACAATCCTGACCTATGGGAGTTCAGACCAACCAACACTACCACATATCAAAAACATAACCAAATTACTATCACCCCATGGTACCTGTTCCTCCAATGATAACATCACAACCAAACTCATTTATCATGAAAACAAACACACTAAACACGAGTAATATATAACTAATACTACCATCATCCCATTTCTAGATTGACCTTTTTCCAATAAATATATATTAATTAATCCATTCAATTCCATATTATATATCAATCTACTCAATACAACACTAAAATTAATCCCAACCATTAATCTCCATTTCAATCATAAATGTATCATTTTTGTTCATCAAGTTATTATATTCCACCCAAACCCATTTCAATTCCTTTATTAGAAATAATCTTCTATACCACCAGACCACTAATAAATGATCCAATACTAACCTGCAAAGTCTTCTCCCACAGTAACCCCATAATTCCTCATTCTAACAATAAAAGGTATCCAAATCCCCACTACATAGTCTATGAACTCAATTAGATCCCACTATTCCTCACATGGCCTTTTCTACAACACCCATTGCACAACCCCTATCTCAATCACACCCCCCAATTCCACCCTTGGAATATTTTAGAGATGTCTCTACACCACCCCAAGATTAACCCCATAAAAAAATATGCCTCAATAAGAAACCTTATAATAACACATAATAATAATTTAATCATAATGTACTAACCCATTCTCCCATATATAGAACATTTGTTTCACATTAATTACCTTTTTCTTCAAAACTTTTTTGTTATTATATTTAAGTGATCAGACTTTTATGAATTGTGAATCCACTAAAAAATCACTATATTAAAAAAGTATCAATAAAATGAATGATTTTCAACAATAGAAGTAAAATAAGGCCAATATAAATATCATGTTGGTTGGTAAGAACTTGAAAAACACCCCTTTTCCCAACAATTTCATTAGTTCAGTTCATTTTATTTATTACTATAATCAAGTCTACATAACCATTGAATAAAAATTCATGTTATTACAACAATATAAAGAAAATAATGGATATTTCTTGAATCCATTAACTCAATTGGTTCTTCAGAATCCACTGCACAAAGATAAATCTTGTAAGAGATGATCCCAATATCAAGATCACACTTGGGAGACTATCATCAACCTAAAACAAAACATACATCTTTAAAAACATGATCTAAGTCTCAAAATAAAACTATATCCCATTTTAATTCTACTATCTTGATGATGAATGATGAAAAAACTAATAAGAAAAGGGGAATAATGCACCCTACATCACAAACATATGATCTCCCAAAGACAATGTCCCAATACAATAGGGGGGTTAAAATATTTCCTAAAATCACCTTAACCTCACCCAAGAATTGAGGGAAGGATGAGAGAATTAATGAAATTCATAGGACCCTCCAAATTTTTACTGATATGGTGATACATAATAGTACAACACAGGGTTAAAGGCCATGTCACAAATTTTTGGTGTTTTCAAAAAACTGGGATACAACAGGATTCACTATGGCGCAATGCACATCAGTATAAATCCCACCATAAATCGGGTTTTAGATCTCTCATAAATCATATATAACCAGGTTAACAAAAATGAATAATCAATAAATTATACCACAATGACTCTTCAGAATTTCAAAACTAAAAAAAAATGCTCAGAGCTCCAATATGTATCCCCAAGTACCATGCTGCAATCCTACAACTTATTATTTCAAAAAAAACCTCAAACCCCGATAACGACATAATAAACAATCATGCCTCAAGAATTTATAAGAGGAACTTTCCATCAATATTTGACCCTAATTTCTTATTCCACAACTACCACCACCATACCTCAACCATGCCATTTAACTACCCACTAATAGTATAACACATACCTCAACACTTTAAAATCACCCAAAACTAAAAAGCCACCTCAAAACCAATTTTATCTCTTCAAACCTCCCCCAAAAACCTCAAACATCAATAACTAAAAACTCAATGAGTCAGTATGGTTTGCAACATTACATTATATACCTCTAAAAAATAATATTTCTTTCAAGAATCAAAACCAAACATCGATGAAAAATATCATCGACACTACCAAACATGTACTACATAAGAGATAGCTCTCAAACGAGATGATATAATCAAATAAAAATGAAATGATGCTAAGAGGAAAAATTGATATGATAATATTCATTCAATATAATCCATTATAAAATATATCATTATTATGGAAAATACGTGACTAAAACAATATTGGTATACTATGTACAAATTTTCCACATATATTCCCATGTATTCACTGATACACCTCCATGCCTCTATAGAACATGAACTGAATTAATAGATCACCTATGAAACACTATATCTTAGTTATTTTGGGTAATATACTACCACTCTATGAATATATTACAACCCTTGATTCTTTATATCCCCAATCAAAGAATTGAGAATTGTCACGAATATATCTAATGAGTTATGACACAAGAAAGAAAATTGTGGTTTTATCCTTGTGGATGGAATCACAAACAAATTTTAACACCCTGACCACAGTTATGCAGAGTCGGTGCATTATTACATAACCTTGGCATGATCACAAAAGATCAAGTCTCGAAAGTCCAATTAGTTTAGTAGCCTTGGAAATACTAAATACATTCACAGGGTTTACATTGCATCATAAATTTAAAACTATAACAACATTTTTTTCATAGAAAAAACTGAAATCCCATAGACTATCCCTACAGGTCAGTCATAATATACGTTTTCACATCCTGGGAAAAATAAAAAAATGGGGTGAGCTTAGATGCTCCGTGAGGATATCAATATAGTGGAAACATTCATAAATAAGTATAAACATTTAAGGAAATATATAAAACTAAAACAAAATCTTTTTAAGCATGAACATCAGCATAATATGGAAAAGTTAAAATCATAATAATTACATTTAATTACTCAATGGATACTGTACGAGTCGAATAATCAAATGCAATATCAATATCCACTTTCATAATGATGGAATGCATAATGCCAGACATTCATAACCATATAGTCAAGTCTTTTGACAAAACTACAAATTAGATTTGGTCAAGGCCTTGTTCCAAGACACTAGTTTGTCTTATGAGACCTACTGATTCATCGAGGAGCTATATCGGACTCTACCCGTCACCTACTGTCCAATGCATTCTTCATATGAAAAGGTTTAAACATAACACAAACATTCGTAATAAAACTAGCATACTAAATGTCAATACTTTATCAATAAACCATGAATGGTAAAAAAATAACACATCCATAGCTAAACATATCACAAAATCATCAATACAATATGGAAGTTTTGTATCATAATGAATCCTCATCAAATAAGCTTAAAATCCATCAAAGTATTTTGACATAGATGAAATCAAAACCATTTTTTAGAGAAATATCTATTTCTATTTTAAAATAATTTAAGAGTCACGTTATTATAAATAAAACATTTATTTTGAAAATAAACTTATATTCTTGTAAGGTAAGCTTTGATGATGTTATAATGGTGAAAAATAGCCACACTCTCCATATAAGTTAAAAAACAATCTTACCTTAAATATGTCGAAAAGGTCAAAAAGTACGTTGTTTGGAAAACGACGGAAATATTTCATTCAAAAACAGATAAGGTAAAATAAGGGTATGAATTAATTTAACCCATTGTATATTAAATAATAAAAATGTCTGTAGTACATTTTTCAGAAACATGGATGTGGATGATAAAGTGGTCCCAGTAGATACTTACGTAAAAACATCCTTAGATAATAAAGAGATTGTGAAATTAATCGTTACCTTTTACTTTTAATTGGTCGAGGGTTGGTTAAACTCATGTATAATGGTGAAATAATTTTTCTTATATTATACAAGAATGTTATACATTAATATTATATTATATACCATCTTTTGACATTTCATTGATAATAATATCTTATTATTATCGTTGTTTTGGGTGTTAATGGATTCATTTTCCTTTATATTATTTGTTATGTGAGACATATTTTTTATGGATGGGATGTATCTTATTCATATTCAAAATTATATCAAGTCTTTAAAAATTATTTTTAAACCTCTAATGAAAGTTATTCTTGAAAGGATACGAAGGGAAATAATCTCATCGCGTTCATGAAGACAGTAATCCGTATGTATGCACCAGCAAAAATATCATTCTTTTGGTATTAAAATAATATACAATTGTATGTTATATCATATATAAAAAATAATTATCATCTTTTATTTATTATTTACATCAATTACACATCATTATTACACCCATCCAAATAATAATGTATTGAATTGCAATTACAAGACGACGTGGAGACGGTAAGCCATACATACGCACGTATAGTGACATGTCATTCAAAGGATAGATAGAATAATGATTTTGGTTCTACCGTATTTATAATAACATCAAAATATATAGATGATACTGGAGTTATTATTTTATAATGGAAACAACAAAGAAAAAGTAAGTAGAAGAAGAATGTACTTGAAAGAGGTGGTGAGATATTTTTCACTTCTTCCGGTTCTTCTTTTGGATTTGATCAAAATGGCTCTTTAGGATTGCTTTCTAACTTAATAAATGACATTAAGATGATGGTAGGATAGTTGATAGGGTATTTGGACTGGGTATTTTGGAGCCAAATGGATTTTAATGTGTGAATTAGAGAGAAGGGTGAGTGCCCTTTTATAAGAGGGGTGAGGGGAACCTTATGAAAGGCTATAAATATTATTTTATAATAAAATCATTTTCTATTTATAATAGATCAAAAGTATATTATTTAAATTCTATGGTGTTTATGGGTCAAAAACCACTCAACCAATAGGTTTTAGACAGTTTTGGGTCATTTTATTAACTTTTTCTTTTAGATTTAACTCTTAGTTAAATAGTTTGACATTTAACATGCCTCTTTGTATTTTTATATTATATGGTTAATAAAATTACTATATAATTCCAAGAAAATACCACGTGATTCATTAGTGATACACCTATTATTATATAAGTCCTTCGTCCGGACGTTAGATTTTTAGAAATAGAATATAAATTAATAATGTAATATTCTCTCTAAAAACTCTTTCATATCAATTTTGACACTATTTGGTATTTTGTTTTTTCATAATTTATAACAATATTATTATTTCAAAAAAAAATTCAAATAACCAACCCTAACATGTCATAGTAACTTATAAAAATAGTGTAATTCATAAAAAGTATCAAATTACAATTATTTGGATATTTATAATATCAAATATTTTAATATTTCATTAATTATGTAATTAATGCATCATCATTGTGTCATAAATAAATTAAATTCTTTAATGCTTAAAGAATATAAATAAATTACCATTATTTAGGAAATATTTTTATCTTTATAATGAATATTTATAGTCGAATTTATCATATGTATAATGCTATACTAAATATGTTTTATTTATTAAACATTGATTTTTACTCTTTTTACTCTTCTTTAAATAAAATAATAATAACTGTCCTAATCTAATCCAAGTGGACCAAAGTGGTTCATATTTTATTCTTAAGGTTGTTTTTGGTCGAATTATACTTATCCAATATAATTAATACATGTGTTAGGGTAAAAATAATATCATTTATACCCTTAATTAACCTATTTACTTTTAACAACGGTAAATAAAAGTAAAAAGTTACTAATCAGAAAAAATTATTTTTATCTTAATAAACAACATTTTACTTACTGATATCATCCATGCCTCTGGAATTTTTTAAATTTCAACCACAAAAGTGGTAAAATTTAATTTTTTGTGAATTTTCAAATTCTCTTAGGATGTGTGTATAATACAGTAAAAAGATCAATAAAATTTTTATATATCTAAAATTATTATAACTGTCTTCAATGAATTACATTGAACATATATAGGGATTATGTATAGATTTTAACCTACAAACAATTTAAATAAAATAAATAATTATTAAAACTAAAATTTGGTTTTAAACTATAACTCAGTGTTTTTCAATATTCATCAAAAATTGAATGTTTTTAGAAAAATATAAAAAATTCACCCTAAGCTATTATTGAAATTATGAATTCAAAAATGAAGTCTATTTTGAAAGATAAAATTTATAATATTTGAAAAAGTGGGTATTACTATTCATAACAGCTAGTTTGATTGGTTTTGGTGTTTTAAAACTCGAAGTTACGTACAACATGCGCTATTGTATTATTCAAAGAGAAGTGTATCATGGAAGCTTGGGGTGTAACATTTTACCCTCTTCCAAATTATTTTTTCCATGAAATTTCTAGAATATTACTTCATAATAAGACTCTGGTGGTTATTCATCATAAGTTCCTTGGGTTCCCACGTTGCCTCTTTCATATTATAGTTTCTCCATAGAACTTTTACCAGACAAGTCATCTAGTTTCTCAGCACTTTTTCTCTTGTATCAAGAACCTTGACAGGATCTTCACAATATGATAGATCGGGTTTCAGTTCTAATTCCTTATAGGTGAGTACATGCATTGGGTTATGTATATATTTTCTCAATAGTGATACATGGAATAAATCGTGAACTTTGGAGAGACTTGGTGGAATTTCAAAATAAAAAGCTACAACCCCAATTTGTTCTAGAATTTCGAAAGGTCCGATGTACCTGGGACTCAATTTACCCTTCTTACCAAAAGGTATATCACTATTCCATTGAGATCCCTTCAAGAAAACATGATCTCCTACCTTAAATTACAAATCATTTCTTTGGTTACTGGCATAGATTTTCAGCCCACTTTGATCTGCTTTGATGTTATTTTGGATTACCGTCACCTTTTCTATTGTTTCCTCCACATGTTCTGGGCCTATGTGTTTTCATTCACCAACATCATCCCAACAGGTTGGTGTGCCAAATCTCTTTCCGTATAACGCTTCGTATGGTGACATCTGAATACTTTAATGGAAGCTATTATTATAGGAAAATTCTACCAGAGGTAAAAATTTATCCCACATACCTTGAATGTCAAGAGAGAATGATTTCAACATGTCTTCTAAGGTTTGAATAGTCTGTTATAATTGACCATCAGTTTGCGGGTGGAAGGCAGTGCTCAAACTAAGTTTAGTATCCAGGTCTTTCTGAAATCTTTTCCAGAATCTTGATGTAAAATGGGGATCACGATCAGAAACAATCGATAGTGGTACTTCATTAAGTATTACAAAATCATTAATATATAATCTTACTAAATGTTCAATTGGTAAATCTTCTCTTATAGTAAGAAAATGTGCTGACTTGGTAAGATGATCAATAATGACCCATAATGAATTTTTTTTCTTGGATTTTTTAGTAGTCCCATGAAAAAGTCCATCATAATATTATCCCATTTCCACTCAGGTATGGGAACAGGTTGCATGACTTCTCCTGGCTATTTCATTCCATCTTTCACTTTTTGACAAACCATACATCTTGAAAAAAATCAGCAATCTACCTCTTCATGTTGTCCCACAAAAATGTTCCTTCAAATCACTACACATCTTAGTGATACCAAGGTGTATAGAGAAATTGAAACTATGAGCATCATCCAACAATTCCCTTTTTAGATCAGGTATATTAGTAGCACACAGTCTCTTACCAAATTTTAATATTCCATCTTCAAACACAAAGTCACTCAATCTCCCATCATTTATAGCTTTAATTTTCTTTTGAAACTCGTCATCACCTGTCTGAGAACTCTATATCCTTTCTAGTAAAGATGGTTTGGCAACCATTTTCAAACGTATTGATATTTCACCCTCCATGGTTATTCCCATATCCATATTTACTAGATCCATGTATATAGGATCCTTTTCAACTTTCATCTTGTTTAGAACTCCATGAACCGTTCTACTCAAAGAATTTTCCACCTTATTTGCCTTCCCCGGGTGGTATTGTATAGTGTAATCATAATCCTTGAGTAGTTTAAGCCATCGCCTCTGCCTAACGTTGAGTTCTTTTTGTGGGAAAAAATACTTCAAACTCTTGTGATTAGTATAAATCTCACATTTTTCACTATATAGATAGTGTCTCCATATATTTAAAGAAATTATAATATTTTTTTACTCAAGATCATGAGTAATATAGTTTTTCTCATGAATTTTTAGCTTTCTTGATGCATAGGAAATAACCCTATCATTCTGCATAAGGACACAACCATGTCCTTTTCTTGAAGCATCACTATAAATAACAAACCCATAATTCCCTGATGGTAGAGTCAATATAAGAGAATTGACTAATCTTCTCATTAATTATTCAAAATATTCTTCACACTCTTTTTTTCAAAAATATTTATCCCCTTTTCATGTGAGGTTTGTTAAAGTCTTAGCCAAACGGACAAAATTCTGGACGAAACGTCGATAATAGTGTGCTAAATCATTAAAACTGTGTACCTCAGTTATACTCGTCACTACTGGCCATTCTTGGATTGCCTTGGTCTTTGAAAGATCAACAATGATTCCATACTTGGAGACTATATGGCCAAGAATAGAAATCTCCTGAAGCCAGAATTCAAACTTGGTAAACATCCCATTTAATTCATGTCTTCTTAGAGTCTTCAAGATAATGCACAACTGATTTTCATGATCTTCATAGCTTTTGGATTATACCAAGAGATCATCAATAAATACCACTACAAAGTCATCAAAATATTCCATGAAAACTCTATTCATTAGATCCATGAACACATTGGGTGAATTAGTCAATCTAAAAGGCATTACTGTAAACTCGTAATGCCCGCACCTAGTTCAAATTGCTGTTTTCAAACTTTCATCCTTCTTCACACAAAACTGATGATATCCAGATCAGAGGTCAATATTTTAAAAGTATTGAGTTCTATGAAGTTGGTCAAATAAATCATTAATGCGAGGTAGGGGATGCTTGTTCATTATTTTTATAGCATTGATCTCCCAGTAGTCAATGACCAACCACATAAATCTATCTTTTTTCTTAACAAAAAGGATAGGGGATCCGCATAGAGAAACACTAGGGATAATAAATCCCTTATTACTCAACTCCTCTAGTTGTTTCTTTTATTTCTCTAATACAATAGTGAAAATTCTATAAGGGGTCTTCGGTATGGGCCTTGATCCAAGAATTAAATCAATAGAAAACATAATTTCTTCATTCTGGAGGATGTCCAGGTAATTATTCTAGAAACACATCAACATATTCTTTCACAATAGGTACATCCTTTATTTGAACATTCCATTCCTCACCCACAGTTATTTCATTCTCTTCCTCCACAATAATTGAATTTAATTGTGCTACTGGGGGTGGATTCAGATAAGTATTAGGTGGTGATGATTATTATGTAAAGATAAGGTCATCTTTATCATCATCAAAAATTGTAACCGACTTATTATTACAATAAATATTTTCATCATGGTCCAAAATCCAGTCCATACTGAGGATTATATTAAATTCAATCAGGGGTATGATGATGAGATCAGTAGATAAAGAAAATTTATATGCTCTAATGGGAACTAATTCACAAAAAATTGTTGCGATGATACTTCCCTTAGTATTTTTGATTGACAACACCCTTGTTATGTCAAATTTAAAATATCTAATTTTCTTAGCAAACAGGGAAGATTTGAAACAATATGATGATCCATTATCAAATAAAACATTTTCTAAACTTAAGGAAACCATTAAATTACTTGCCACCACGTCTTTTAGAGCTTCAACCTTAGCAGTAGTGATAACATATATTTGTCCTTGGTCCTTTGGAATTTTCTGAGGTAAATTCCCCTGACTCTTAGGACATTCATTTTCATAGTGCCCCCTTTCTCTACATTTTTAGCATTAAACATCGATAACCTCTTTCTTCCCCTTGAAATCACGAGCATGGTGGTATTTTTCACCGCACTTATAACAGACTCTCATTCCCTTTAGGTAAGTACCATGGTATTTATTCCCACATTACCTACAGGGAGGACATTTAACATTTCCTTTCTTCCCCTTATTTCCATTTCTAGAGTGTTAAGCAGATCTCTTCTTCTCTTTCTTTTCATTAAAATCGTTAGACATAGAGAATTATTGTTTGGTCTTAATAGCACATGAGAAAATATCTTTGTACGATGAGAAGTATTGTGAGACAAATGCTCGACAGAGAAATGGTTTTAACCCATCAAGGAAAAGATCAATATTACTTCTTGGGTGACGTATATAATCATCAGAATTCCTCACTAATCTTGTAATGTTAGCTTAATAAATTGTGACATTATCATCCCCCTTTTCCTCAAACTCAGAAATTGTCTTTCCATATCCAATTGGTGGTCATGAGAAAAGAATTTTTCTATGAAAATTACTTCATACTCACTCTATTTCGTATTTGATACTTCATCTTATTCCTTTTTTTTTGGAATCAATAACCAACATTGATCAGCATCTCTAGGGAGGCGGTAAACTACCATGACAACTTTTTCCCTTTCACTACACCCCAAGGATTAAAATATTTTCTCTATGGAATTTATCCATTGCACAACTACTAATTCATTTGTACCCCGATTGTTTTTTGGTAGTTGTTGCATCATGAAGCGATCTAACATTGATCCTCCACACTGTGGATCAGGGGTTCCACATATGGGTAAAGTTATTATTCATAACCTGAGTGTGTTGTACTTGTATGGAGATTAGCTGATCAGCACCAGTTGCATCACCAACACCACTATAATTATCTTAAGTAGGAGGAAAATCCCTATAAGGAGTGTGTGCATTGATATGGTTTCCATTCCATCCACTAGGAACCATTTCAAAACTATTTCATGAACTAGATTAGTTTATGAATCAAAATACATAATTCCAAACATGTAATACACTTAACAAAAATTGAACTGTTCATGAATATAATCCATAATCATAAAAATGTTTTCATTGAGGAAGTATATACTCATAAACCCTTCATAATGGTTTGTAATGAAAATGAGAATTATCCTAAGCATGCACCCTGGGATTGTCGTAACCAAGAGTGCAGCAAGGCCCATTGTCGTGCACAGTTTCCCGTTCAAGTCTAGCTCAAAGTGGTGTTTTCAGGTTTTACCCTGAGGTACATCTATTCCAGAGCTACCTCTACCTAGTCGTATCCAAATAGGGATGTATTTCTTGGAAAATTCACAAAATCTCTACAATACCAAAATAATAGGAAGTTCCATTATACTAATCCTCAAAGTCTATCTTAGGGTAATGTGCCCTAATCAGTGTTTATCTAAATCTAGATTCCAAGGATTGAATTAAACTTTCTCTGATACCAACTGTAACACCACATCCTCAGTTACTAAGAGTCGGTGCATTATTACATAACATTGGCATGATCACAAAAGATCATGTCTCAAAATACCAATTAGTTCATTTTCATTTGAAATACTAGATACATTCAAAAGGATTACATTACATCGTAAATGAAAAACTACAATAACATTGTTTCCATAGACAACACTGAGATCCCATAGACTATCCCTGTAGGTCAGTCATAATATATTAGTTGTGTCATGGGAAATATAAAACAAAGAAAGGGGTGAGCTCATATTCTCAGTAAGTATAACAATATAACGAAAACATTCATAAATAAGCGTAAACATTTAAGGAAATGTATAGAACTAAAAAAATCCTTTTAAACATGATGATCAGCATAACATGGAAAAGATAAAATAATAATAATTTCATTTATTTACTCACATGGATATTCTACTAGTCGAATAATCACATGGAATACCAATATCCAATTTCATAATGATGGAATGTATAATACCTAACTTTCATAACCACATAGTTAAGGCCTTATGCCAAGACTAAAAATATGATTTTTTCAAGGTCGTGTGCCAAGACACTAGTTTGTCTCATGATACCTACTGATGCATCAAGGAGCTATAGCGGGCTCCACCTGTCACTTACTAAGTCCAATGCATTCCTCATATGAAACGATTTAAACATAACATAAACATTCTTGTTAAAACTAGCATACAAAATATCAATACATTATCCATAAACAATGAATGGTATAAAAATAACACATCCACAGTCAAACTTATCACAAAACCTTCAATACAATATGGATGTTTATATATCATAATGAATCAAATTCAAATAAGCTTAAAATTCATCAAAGGATGTCGACATAGATGAAATTAGAACTGGTATTAGAGAAATATGTCTTTCTATTTTGAAATCATTTAAAAGTAACATTATTATAAAAAATAATTATTTTGAAAAGATTGTTATAATATTTTAAGGGAAGCTTCGACGATGTTATCACGGAAGAAAATAGCTACACTCGCTGTATATGGTATGAAAAATATTCTTACCTTAAATTTGTCGAAAAGGTCAAAAGGTACCTTGTTTGAAAAATGATGGAATGATTAATTTCAAAACATAAATATGGTCAAATAAGGGTATAAATGACATCAACCCATTTTCTGTTAAATAGTAAAAATGTTTTGAAATACATTTTTACAAAACATGGATGTGGATGAAAAATAGGTCCAATTATATACTTACATCCAGACAACACCGGATAATAAAGAGTTTGTGAAATTAACCCTAACCTTGTACTTTTAATTGTTTGTGGGTAGGTTAATGTAAGATATAATGGTGAAATAATTTTTATTAAATTATAAAATAATCATATACATTAATATTATATCACATATGATCTTTTGACATCGCTTTGTTAATAATATCATAGTATTATCGTTGTTTTGGGTGTTAACATATTCGTTTTACTTTATATTCATTGTTATGTGGGTCATATTTTTTATGGATGGGATGTATCTTATTCATATCAATAATTATATCAAGTTTTTAAACATTATTTTTAATCATCTAATGAATTTTAGTCTTGAATGTATATGACATGGAATGAATCTCATCGCGTTCGTGGAGATGGTAATCCGTACGTACGCACGAGCAACAATATCATTCTTTTGATATTAAAATAATATAAAATTGAATGGTATATCATATATAAAGAATCATTATCATGTTATATTTATTAGTTACATAAATTATATATCATGATTATACCCATCCAAATAATATTGTATTGAATAACAATTAGACAACGACGTGGAGACGGTAATCCATACGTACGCACGTATGGTGAAATGTCATTAAAAGGATGGATAGAATAATGAATTTTGTTGTACCATATTTATAATAACATTTAATTATATAGAATATACTAGAGTTATTATTTTATAATGGAAATAACAAAGAAAAATGAAGTTGGAAGAAGAAAGGAACATGAAAGAGGCGGTGAGATATTTACCTCTTCTTCGGGTTTTTCCTTTTGATTTGATAAAAAGGGGTCTTTAAGTTGGATTTCAGACTAAAGTAATGACTCTAAGATAAATGGATGATAGTTGAGAGGGTATTTGGGTAGGGGTTGGCCAAGCCAAATTTATTTCAAGGTGTGAACTAGAGAAAAGGGTGAGTGCACTTTTATAAGAGGGGTTAGGGGCACCTTAGAAAACACATAAATATTAGTTTATAATAAAATAATATTCAGTTTCTAATGGCTACAATGTGGATTCATTAAAGTCTAAGGTGGGTATGGGTCGCAAACCACTCAACCAATAGGTTTTATATAGGTTTGGGTCACTGTATTAAATTTATCTTTTAGATTTAACTCTTAGTTAAATAGTTTGACATTTACCTTGTCTCTTTGTATTTTTATATTATATGGTTAATAAACATACAATATACATCCAAAGGAACCCAAAGTTGTTTATTAATGATATACATATCATTCTATAAGTCTTTTGTCTGAACATTATATTTTTAGGAATAGAATATCAATTAATAATATAATATTTGTTTTAAAAACTCTTTTATGACAATTTTGACACTATTTGGTAATTTGTTTTTTTTTAATTCATTACAACATTATTAAATTAATGAAAAGTCATAACACCAACCCTAAAATTTCATAGTAACATGTAAAATTAGTTTAATTGAACAAAATTCTCAAATTATATTTATTTGGATATTTATAATATCAATTATATTTATATTTCATTAATTAGGTAATTACTACATCATCATTGTGTCATAACTAAATTAAATTATTTTATGTCTAAAAAATATAAATAAAATACCATTATGTAGTAAATATTTTTAGATTAATAATGAGAATTTATAGTCAAATTTTTCTTATGTATTACAATATTAAAAAAATTTTAGTTATAAAACATTGATTTTAACTCTTTTAACTCCTCTTTAAATAAAATAATAATAAGTGTCCTAATCAAAATACAAGTGGACCAAAGAGGTTCATATTTTATTCCTATGGCTGTTTTTGGTCGAATTATACTTATACAATAGAGTTAGGACATGTGTTAGCGTAATAATAATATCATTTTTACCCTTAATAACCCTATTTACTTTTAACCATGGTAAATAAAAGTAAAAAGTAACTATTCACCAAAAATTATTTTCATCTCATTGAACCAAATTTTACTTACTGACATCAACCGTGTCTCTCGGATTTATTAAATTCTACTGAAATAAGTGGTAAAATTATGTTTTATGTGAATTTGTAAATTCTCATAGGAGGTGGGTAAAAGACGGTAAAAAGTTCAATAGAATTTTTATATATCTAAAATTATTATAATCTGAATCCAATGAATTAAATTGATCTTATATTAGTATTATGTATCTATTTGACCTAAAATAAATTTAAAAAAAAACAAATAATTATTTAAATAAAAATTTGGTTTTAAATTATAACTCAGTGTTTTTCACTATTCAACAAGAATTGAATATTTTCAGAAAAATACAAAAAATTGCCCCTAATCTAATTTTGACATTCCAAATCCAAAAATAAAGTCCATTTTGATAGATAAAATTTATAATATTTGAAAAAGTGGGTATTACTATTCTTAACTACCAGTTTGATTGGTTGTGGTGTGTTAAAACTCAAAATTGCATACAACATACGCTATTGTATTATTGAATTAGAAGCATACCATAGAAGCTTGGGGTGTTACACAAAAATTGTAATACCCCTTGATTTTATAATTTTTTTAACGAAATAAAATTTCTTTCATAGTTTTCATTACATTGAAACATCGAGTTTTAATGAACTGTGATATACTATTAGTATTATTATTTAAGCATGAATGTTATATACTAGACATTATACTAGAATGTATTAATAATAATATACACATTTAAAATGTTTATTATTATGGTTTTATAATAATATAACATATTAATAAAAATTTACTCAATTTTTTTGTAATGTCATTATATTTTTTGAAAATACTAGTTCCTCCAAACAAATGTTTTTATTTATTTTTCTGAACAAATAATAAAAGTTTTTTTATACATTTTAATTTTTTTTAAAAATAAACTTCATTTTTAAAATCATCATTTAAAAAAAAATTTAGGGTGAATTTTTTATAATTTTTTGAAAAGATTAATTTCTCAATGAATAATGAAAAATATTGATTTTTATTAAAAAAATGGTGTTTGTATATAACAAATTTTCATGGTTCCATATTTTTTAAAAATGTTTTAAAAATAAAATTATTTAAATTACATATTTATTAATATAATTTATCTTATTGTAATCAATTTAATATATAATTTTTATACTAAATCTTTATATAATTATTAGAAAGTTTTCTTTCAAAAATCGCTTTATTATCACGTAAATAGGTTTCATTTAAAATTAAAATTTTACACTTCTATAAATGGAATTTTTGAAAATATATTGTAAATTTTAAAATACCATAATAAATATTATATAATATGTTCAAATTAATTTTTAGTCAACATGAATTGTAAAAACAGTAAATATTAATTAAAACGAATATGGATATAATGGGTTTATCAGGGGTTAAACTATGACGATAAGAATTCAAATGACCTAAAAACTTATACAATTACTATTTAAGGGATATATATTGACCATATACCATATATGATTTGATTTTTATTAATATTAGATCTTTTTAGCATGGTGAAATTGTGGGTACACCTTTTTCTTTTTAGAAAATCCAAGTGTGTCCTCTCCCCAACTTATAAATGGCCACCCAATCTCCTCTCATAATAAAACATAAAAACCCGATTGGTTAATTACATAACTACTCAAATCCATTATTTAATACCCTAAACACATCTTAGAGGACTTATTTTTATTATAAAATCCTTCTATGAACACTTTGGGTATAAAACTAAAAAGGTTCTCTAAGGAAGAGGTATAGTCCTTAACAATCCATTTTGATTTTATTTCTTCTAATAACTCCTTAAAATATTTTTCAACAATAATAATATTATAAAATCATTATATAACATATATTGATATTTTATTATTCTTAAAGTAAAGCCTATATCTATATTTTCTTCCATCACATGGGAAACAAAATCGTCGATGGTGTGTTTGACGGACTACCGTCACACGAAGCGATGTAGTTTGTTTTTCGTCTTCATGTCATAGTTGGATATAATGATAAATATAATATATTTATATGATATTTATGAAAATAATTATATTTCTATAATTATAATATCACACATACTTTCTTACTTTTCAATTCATGGGAATATAATAATATCTATCTTGTGTACAATATACTACCACCTCACATTGTGATGTGATTTGTTCTTCATTTATGCTTTACATGGACTGTAATAAAGATATTATAAATGATAACATGTGATATATATGACATAAAAATTATTCTGGAAAGATAATATATCAATTACGTTTATTTTGTTTCATCTATCGATAAAATAGAAACGGTGTTCCTGCATACGTACGGACTACCATCTTCATGAACGGTGTAATTTATTTTCAATATATAAAATTAATTGATTAATATAAATACATATAAAATGCATATATATGATATTTATATAATTTTTAAAAATATAGATATTATATAACCATGATCAAAATAAATGGAACAAAAATACCGAACCAAAACATACATGAAACGCAAAGCAGTTATTACCCAAAACATTATTTTAACAAGAAATCATTTATGACTATGTAACATAAGGTCATAATTAAATTATATATGGTATAATACATAATAATATGTTCATTTAATCTATTTATAATAATTTTTTTTTAATTTTATATGATGTCTGAACATTTATGGAGGAATTAGATATTTAAGGTAAGAGAAATTCGTCTCAATTTGTTTTCATCTAGACATATGTTATGTTATAACCCTTACAATTTTAAGAGGTTTATATATATACCTTTTGACATATAATATCATGAATTGATTTATTTTTATGATATTTAATGTTTCATTTAATTTTATTCTTTCAAGGGGATAATGATTAAAAATAGACCAAAGTGGTAAAGGAATTATCTTATAATCTCATTGTTTATTAGGACTTTTTCTGATTATGCTCCTAATGAAGATATAATATGACCCATCTTTCCATAAATTGATTATTTTTATTACAATCTATTTAATTTAGGAAAAATAAACTTTTACATTTTTTTCTCACTCTTTATGTACTCAATAGTCTATAAGAATGCTTTAAATAAAAAGTAACTTAATTTATCTCTTTGATAAAAAATCCTTCTTAATCTGTGCCAATGTTTTCTAGAAATGTCTTAAAAAATGTCTTTAATTATTTCAAATGATAGATTAAATAAATATTTTTACATTTCTAATTTTTTCAAAATGTTTTAAAAGGAATTTTCTCATCATTTTCTCAATAAGGCACTCTTTTACTTATTTAGTGATAATGAGAAAGGAATCATTGTTGTAACTTGTATGACATGTACATTATTTTTTACCATATTGAACACCAAATATTTTAAATGTTAATTTATATTTTTAAAATATAATTTTTATAGATGTGGATTTTCATTTTTTTAATATTTAGATTTAAAAATTGTGATTTTCTAATTGAAAAGGATATTTTTCTCAAGAAATTTTCCAAGTGATCGTTCAAAATCATTTTCAATCTAAGATGAAATACATTAATAATACTTAAGAGTTACTGGGGATATGATTCAATGATACCATTATATTTATTTCTCGGGATATTTTATGTTTATGATGATAGTATTTTTATGAAAATCATTCCTTTTCCATGAGTAATGTTATGATGAATTGATGAGATTATTATGAACCCCATTTACATTATATGGGTTATTCTATGATGGAATGTTTACAAAACCCATTTATTTTCCTGGGTTTTGAGTTAATGACTATTTTATTATATTGTGTCACACATTTTGATGATTTTATTTATGTGGTGGGTGGGACCTATATCTCCCTACAATGCATTGGGTAAATATTGATATCTCTTAAAACAAGTAGGACTGGAATATAGAGTTAATTACATTTAGTAAGGGACTAAGTCCACTAGGGTAATCTTGGGAGTGAACCTTGAGTAAAATGATGGTTTGGGGATTAAAATTATTACACTATAATAGTATTTATATTAATCATTGACTAATATGGAAATGATATTATATGGTTATTTTTATGCCAAAAATCTAAGTATTTTTCCATTTTAATGCGCTCAAGGATTATGTTATTTGATTCAATAATGATTTATGTATTAGTAACTACCATGATTTATTCCATGAATCAATATGGTTTACTATTATAGGAATTGTATGGTTTTCAAGTGCCATTTTCATGTTCTCATACCATTATTCTCCTGATGTGCTTATGTGATCATTGATATCTCACTTATTTCCCTTATGGTGCATCTGAGATCACCCTTTCTTATGTTTCATTTCTCCTAGTTATGAATAAATGTATATTGTGTGATATTAATAAGAATGTTACTAGAAATGAGGAACTATTTTTAAGATGATGTAATACTCTTATATACAAGTTATTTATGTATCAATGTTTCCAAATGTGGTATACCTATATGATTATGGTATAGATCATTATGTTATGAAATAAATACTCATTTATTAGTATCTAATATTTATATATGAAAATTTTGGAACATTATTGTTGGAATTGAAAAAAAATTGGTCAAATATTTGAAAATTATATGGGAAATCATTATTAAGAACCATAAGTATAATTCTACGTATAAGAAAATATCGAAGGATTTTTTTTAAGGATAGAGTGAGTGGATTAAAAGAGATTTCATCCTTTTTGGAAACTACAAGGGTATGTGGATCTGGTAAAAATGTACATAGGGGTAATAACTCTAAAAATTCTATATTGGGGTTTTGACTTGATTATGACGTGGTTAATGACAATATTATATGATGCACACATGGATTCACACCCCTAAAAAAATTCTTTCAAAATTTGAGAAAGCGTTATGAGCCACAATGAACAATTTGAATAAATTATGACCAAGAATGAACTATGTTAAACCTAAGGTTTCATATATTTAAAAGAACATGTATTGATTTAGATATCCTATAAATTATTTTTCATGATTAATCAATTTGATTAATGGTTCATTGATGTTTATTAGAAACATTTTCGTTTTAGAAATATATTAAAGATAGCACAATGAAGTCGGGGTGTTGATAAGAATGATCAAATATTGATGTACCCTATTTATTATTAGGTATAAAAATTCCATTATATCAAGAAAATATTCTAGTAATATTAATTCCTATCCCTAATAAGTTTATGATTAATTTTCATTGAAACCCCATAATGGCGTGATAATTTCTTCTCAAGTCAACATATATTCTTCGGTTGATGTTTTTGGGAATGTGATTCTTGAAAATCTTATTATTATCCTTTGGGTTGAATTTGATGTCATATTAGGCATGGATCGAATTTCAATACAAAAATCCAATATCAATTTTCATGGTAGGGAAGTCACATTTGATATTTTAAACCATCATATTATCATTCATTCATGCAATGATAAATATGAAAATCAGATATAGATCGCATACATTGTATGGGTCTTGATTCCCATTCAGAAGGAGAATTTATCTTAAACGGTTGGGGAGAAACTCTACCTAAATGATATGCCTAATGAAAGAGTTTTTTTATGTCTTTTTGAAAGACATTCCTTGTCTTCCACCAAATCATGAATTTTATTTCGTAACACAAGTCAAACATGGTTCCACGCCTATTCTAATGACTACCTATAAAATAACCCTCATTGAGATACAGGAATTGAATAAGAAACATTTAATGAATCTTGAACATAGACTCATTAATGAATGTGTATCACCTTAGGGTGCAGATATTATTTTTATAAAAAATAAAGTTGGATTGATGTGAATATGTAATTCTTATCATGAGATAAAAAATATCGCAATCAAGAACATGTACAATTTACCCAATATTGATGACATGCTTAATAAACTTCTTAGAGGTCAATAGTTTTCCAAGATCGACCTTTGTTCTGGATATCATCAATGGGGAATAATAAAGGAGTATATACCCAAAAATATATTATGTACAAGGTATGAACACTATTATTATATAATTATGTCATCCAATATTACTAATACCCCAAATTTAATCATTTATTTAATGAATAATGGCTTTATATATTACATTGATCAGTTTGTAGTAGCCTTTATAGACAATATTATATATTATTCAAAGAGAAAGGAAGAGCATGCATATCACTATAAAATTGTACTAAATACTCAAAGGAAGGGAAAAAATATAAAAATTTAAGAAAATTTAATTTTATTTATAAACAGTTTCATTTTTTGGTCATATAATCTCAAGAGAGTGTATATTATAAGATCCATCAAAGACAAATATTATTGAACATTGGGCTAGACTATCCGCTGTTACTATTTTCCGATGTTTTCTTGGTTTGCTAAGATATTGTCAATAGTTTTTTGAAAATTTCTCTTGAACATGTAATCCAAAATCATTGCTAACCCGAATGGGATCTATGTTACTTTTCACTGATTAATGCAAGGAAAATTTTAAATAACTAAAGAGAATATTAGTCAGTTCACATATGCTTAAATTAACTTATAGGTGATTAGGTGTTTAACCTTTTGTGATTCATGTAATAAGGTATTTGGATGTTTACTCATGTATAATTACATATATATATCTTTTACTACATGAAAATTGAAGTTTCATGAGATAAATTATCCAACTCATGATTTGGCGTTAACTGTAGTAATGTTTTTATTTATGATGTAGATTTATTATAATTCTGAAAAAAATTGTGATATATATGTTACAAATAATATTAATGTATATATTCATATAAGAGTTTAATATTTTCTATAAAATATGGTTCAAAGTGAATAAATATTATGAATTATCAATACATTACCAATATGGGAAAGAGAATAAGGTGGCTGAGGCTTTGAGTAGAAAGGATCATGAAATCTTATCTGTGATGAGGATCACAAAAAAGATCCAATATTTGTGAATTTTCAAAGTATAGAAATGAGAATCCTAAAATAAGGAGATAAATCATTTATTTTTAATATAAGTATTCAACCATATATCTATGTAAGGATAAAATAGGTATATGAGGATGATATGGAGCTGCAGAACAAGGTTATAAATATTCCTAAGTTTAACCATGGTCATGAAGGAATGATACAATTTAGGAACCTTGTTTATGTCCAATAAATATTAGTTTTTAAGGTGAATTTAAATTAGGGTCATAGTACTTTATTTTCTATTCATCCTAGATGTATGAATATTTATATAGATTTAAAGGAGTATTTATGGTGGAGAAATATGAAGAGAGATATCATATAGTTTATATTTTAGTTGTTGGTATGTTAGTAAGATAATGTTGAGAAGAAATTATAACGGGTTGTTACAAACATTACCCATAGAAAAATTAAAATGATATAACATCACCATATTTGTTTTTCATTAGACTCCCCAAAATGTATAAAGGTCACAATTATATATGGTTTACAGTCGATCAACTTAGAAATTCATCACACTTCATCACTATCAAGTAAGATATCCCTATGAATAATTTTTATAAAATATCTATTAAGGATGTGGTAATGGGTCATAGTGTACCAAATTCAGTTGTATCAGATCAAGATCTATGTTTTATCTCGAATTTATTGTTTTAATAAATGGAATATAATGTTATATTGATTAAAATATATGTAAGGGAGACACAAAATTAGTAGAAAAGTTCTACTGAAAATCATTGGTTTGATATGAAATTTGATGTTAGTGAAAATGGGTTTCTAAGAATTTCTCCATGGAAGAAGGTAATGATATTTTGAAAGAAAATAAAATTATGCACTAAGTATATCATCCCCTTTATAATTCATAATCATATCAAGATGGTATATTATCGATTGATTCTTCCATTGAACCTCCCTCAAGTCCACGATTTGTTCCATGTATCTCTCATGAGGAAGCACATACATGATCATTCACATGTACTAAACTGTCATGTCATACCATTGGACCAATATCATTCTTATAAGGAAAATTGGTGGAGATTATGAATCGTAAAAACAATGTGATACGAAACAATAACAATCACCTTGTCAAATTTTTGTGGTGAAACAAACAATTTGAAGAAGATACATGGGGACTTCAGGATGTAATGTTGTAGAATTATCCACAGCTGTTTCTATGAAAATTATAGAATTTATGGAAGAAATTAATTTCAAGGGTGTTATAATGAAACAACCATATATTTTATTATTTTTTTCAAATAAAATAAAATTCTTTTATAGCTTTCATTACACACAACATAGAGTTTTAGCGAACAATGATATAATACTAATATTATTATTTGAACATGACCATTATAACATAGATCATAAACATTAAATTATAAATAGGAATAATAAAATACTAAATATAAATTATTATTAATTTATATAAATAAAATATATTAATAAAAAAACATAATTTTTTTAGAATTATATTTATATGATTCAAAAATATTATTTTTAGAAAAAATTGTCTCCCTGATTTTTGTAAAAATAAAAATAACCTATTTTTTCCACTTTTAGAAAATTTATTTTGAAAAATAAGTTTTATTTTTTCAATCATAATGTCAAAATTACTTTAGTGTAATTTTCTTGATAGTTTTTCTGAATGACTAATTTCTAGATGAATAGTGAAAAATTATGATTTGTATTTAAAAACTGCATTTTCATTTAATGTATTTATAATGTGAAATATTTTTCAAGATAAATTTCAAAGTAAAATTAATTAAATTATATATTTATTAATCCAATTTAGTTAATTGTAATCAATATTATAATTTATTATCATATAAAAATTTTATACTTATGAAAAACTTCTCTTTAAAATTAACCATTTTTTGGCATCTGTAGGTTTAATTTTAATATTAAATTTTCCACTTCTATGTATGTAATTTAGATAAATTTATTATATATTTTTAATTATAATAATTATTATTATATAATATCATCAAATTATTTGTTTAAATTGAACTGTAAAAACAATTAATATTAATAACCACGGTTAAGGGTTAAATAGATTTACTAGTGGTTAAACTAAAAAATATATGTGTCAAAAAATAAAAAATAACTGTACAATTACTTTTTTATAGATATATATCAACATTTTATTATTTAAGGTTTTATAATGATCTATTTTTTATTCTATTTTCATTTGTAAAACATGGGTACAACTTTTTATTATAAATTTGTTTAGTGTGTCCTCTCCCAAACGTATAAAAGGTCGCACCATTTAATTTCTTCTAAAAAAATCATAACCAATTGTTTTGATGAATACCTAACCAAATATATTTCTTAATTCCCTCACTACATTCTAGAGGCTTTAGTTTGATTATGAAATCCTCCAAAGAAGAAATTAGGTGTACACCTAAATGGGTTCTCTGGAGAAGAGGTGAAATCCTTTGCCTTTCATTTTCATTTTATTTCATCCTATAAAGTATTAAAATATTCTCAAACCCTGATGAAATAGTAACATAATTATATACTATATACTTAGATGTTTTTATGTTCATTAATTGACATACATCTATCTCCTCCTCTATAAAGTGGGAAATGAAAAAGGCGATCGTGTGTATGGTGGACTACCTCCTCGGGAGCCTATGTAATTCATTTTCCATTACCACCTCTCAAATATGGATATATGTATATATTTAAAATATTTACATAATATTTATTACATAATTATACTTTTATAAAAATAATATCACATATACATTATTACTTTACATTTCGTGGTAGTAAGATAACTTCACTCGTGTGTATGGAAGATTACCATATCTCGAAGCAATGTGATTTATTATCTAATTTTAATATAAATGGATGGTAATAATGATAGGTTTAATGAAAAAATGTGATATATATGACATAAAAATTATTCTATAAGGGTAATTTTTTAAAAACTTCTTTTCTTTATCTGTTGAGAAAATGGAGACATCGTTCATGGGTATGTATGACCCAACGTCTCTATAAAAATTGTAATTAATTTTCTATCTCTAACCTTAATGGATTACTCTAAACAAATATATGATGAATATATATGATATTTATATCATTTTCAAAATATCGGTGATTATGGAACCATTATCAATGTAAAAGGATCAAAAATACCCTAATTAAACATACATGAAAAACGAAGTAGTTATTACCCAAAATATGATTTTAAAAAGGAATAATTAAAAAACACGAAATAATAGGTCGTAATTAAATATTATATTGTATTAAAAATATGATATTGGTTATATAATAGATCTATAAATAACATATATTTATTATAATGGTGGTTCAAATGTTTAAAAAAGATGTTGAGACTTAACGTATTAGAAATCCATCTCAAATTGTTTTTTTGGACATATATTATGTTCTGAACCAATATTATATTACGTGGTGTATATACTACCACATTGACATGTTATATCAAGAATTTTATTTATTATAATTATATTTAATGTTTCTTATAAGTTTATTCTTTTATGGAGCTTATGATTCAAAAGATACCAATGTGGTAAATATTTCATGTTATAATCTCATTGTTTATCATGATTATTTATGATTATGATTACAATGAGGAGATATCATGATACGAATATGGATAAACTACTTAATTTTTTATCCTATAGTTATTTCATGAAAATAAATATTTTCCATTCATTTTCCCCTTTTTATGTACTCATTATTCCAAAATATTTTTTTTGGAAAAAAAGTCTCTATTTCTCTCCCTGACCGGAAGTGATTTTTCATGTAATTGTTTTATAGAAATATTTGAGATAATGTGTTTAATTATCTTTAATGATTGATTAATTTTTTTCCCAAGTTTTATTTTTTTGGAAAAAATTGTTTAAAACAAATCTTCTTATTATTTTCCAAACGAGGGAATTTATTACTTTATACGAAAAATGTGAAAAGAATAATCATTTTAAATTTTATACCATGAACATTAATTTCAAAAATTATAACCACTCATTGTTTTAATTATTAATTTATTAGTTTTAAATATTATTTTCAATGAAGATGATTTGCAAAATGTTTTATGAAACATTATTTTTAAAAAAGGTAATTTTCATAATGAAAATGTTATCTTATTTAAGGAATGTTCCATGTGATAATTCCAAGTCATTTTCCATCTAAGATAACATCCTTTGATGTTATATAAGATTTAATGGGGATATGATCCCATGATCCAATTATTATTCTTTATCTAGATGGTCTACCTTTATAAATAAATGCTTATTTTGAAACCCATTCCTTTTCCTTCTGTTATCATATGATTAATTAATGAAATGATTGTGAAACCTATTTATTTTATATTGTTTATATTGTGATCAAATTTTAATGAAAACCATTTCTTTTAATGTTTTCTAAGATGATGAATGTTTTATGAATGTTTGGAACACATTTTTATCATTTTTATTATGTGATGGGGGACCTATATCTCCCTCCAATGCATTTGGGTAATGGTTGATATCTCATGAGATAAATCAGAAATAAATGGGGAGTGAACCAAATTTAGTAAGGGACTTTATCCACTATTATTCTTTAAGGAGTAAACCTTTATTACTATTATAGTTTGGTTATTTAACCCATTATACATTAATATCCATAGCAAAAACCCTTGACTACTAAGGAAATAATATTATCTAATTATGTATATGATAAAAATCTAAGTATTATACCAATTTTATTCTCTCATGGATTATGTTATATTATTATTATATAATTCATGTCATACATGCTTTATTACATGGCGGAATATTATTATATATTATTTTTTGGGTATGGTTTTAAAATGATATATTCATGTTATGCGTATGTGTTCACTGATATCTCACATGTATACCCTTATTGAGAAACTGAGCTCACCCTTATTTTTCTACTTTCCCAATATTATGAAGAAAGGTGTATGGTATGATATGTTTTAGAATGTTCCTAGTTATGAGGTACAATGTGGGACACAATGTTGAAAACTTTTGAACTAGTTTTTTATGTTTCCATGTTTTCAAAGGGACATGTACAGTATGATTATAGTGTGGATCATTGTGTTATGAAATTAATATTCATCAATTGAGATGTAATATTTATGTATGATAATTATAAGTCATTATAAAAGATTCACTTCACCAATACACTGCAACACTAAGAAATTACTGATGAACTATGAAGAAACCTTTATCCCCTTACCCAACCTCCACCACCTTTGTTGAGGTATAACCTTGAAGAAAACAAAATCATCCCTTAAAAAATCCAATATCCTCTCCATTTGATCGTCGCAAGACTTATGATGGTTTTGAACAACCTTTATCTTCACTTTAACCATATAAATATTATTTTTCATTGTCTAAAATATATATTTTACAAGTACTATTGTCTCCCCAACCGTAGTCAAACATAATTATGAATTGAAAGTCTGAACATACAACACCTCAAATGAATCCATTCCAAGAGACGGATTGATGAAATTGTTATAAAAAACCATAACCAATGAAAAATTATTCATCCATGATTCATAAAATCCTAGCCATAGGCCTGTAATATTTCTGTTAGTGTCTATATAGTTCACTCTTTATTCTCATTCATATGAGCATGGAAAGTACTACTAAGGAGAAACAGGTAGCTCAAACCATGCTGAAATTCTCTATAGACTCATTATGTAAAATGGGGATCCTGATTGGAAATTATAGTCCTCATTACCCAATAAATTCTCACAACCTCATCCATATAATATCTCCCTAAGACTATCGTAACACTCAACTCCTAAATCTCTAGGAATTTGGAAATTTTCATCAACTTATCCATAATTACCCAAGTAACATCACATGCTCATTGGGATCATAGTGGACCAGTTGTGAAATACATCAATATTTTCTCATATTTCCACTTAAGGACATTAAAGGACTTTAAAAATCTACATATAACAAGATTATTTCTCTTCATTTAGTGATAGAATACAAATTGTGATATGAACTTTGATACTAAACATGTTATTATGGGTTAAGAAAGTTGGAAAGCCAAGGAATGATACATCATGGAAAAACCAGGATTCACTTCCATAATTGATCCATGAAACACATAAAAAATCTCATCATGCATTGTTGATAAAATGAACAATCTCCAATGAAACATCATCAAATTACAATCATCCTTATATCACCCCTCTAAAGTATCATCCTATATGACAAGGTCTCACATCACTGATTCATTCATGTCTCTCCACTGGGACTCATATATTTTTCTCATCAAGGATGATTTTACAATCATCTAAAATATTAAACAACTTCTACCAGTCTCCATTTAATTAAGTCACATCACCACAATCTCCCCAATATATATCAAGGAATATATGAATTACTTAACAATATCCACCAATAATTTTCTAATTGCTGTACCTACAACTATATTCTCCTTCCTCGGTGTGTATATGTTCTCAAAATAATAATCATCGAGAAAATCCATTCACATCCTTCGAAACTAATAGAAAAACACGTTAGTCTCCTGTGATCTATAATGGATACAATTCTCTCACCAATGAGGTAATTTTACCACAAATTTTGATAAAAACCCACTGTCACAAACTTGAGACCATGTGTGATATAGTTACACACATAGTGAAAAAACTCCTAGACCCATATGATTTCACTAATCTCTACTACAACAAGAAAAAAAAACAAATTTAGATGTGATACATCATAAAACCCATTAAACATCACCACTTCCCTGACAAACCAATGAACAATAACACCAATCAACCACTTACATAGGTAGTCAAATGCCTCTTGACACTAATCATTCCATAAAAAGGAATCTTACTTTCTAATAATCAATTTTAATGGGTTAATGGACCAAGATAAGTTTGATACAAACCATCAATACACCCCAGAAGTATGATTAAACTATATATATTTGAACGATTATAGGGTGCTTCATAAGAAACAACAACCTAAACTCTAATGGATCAACTTACACTCCCTACTGAGACCCCATGAATCCAATCAAGTGAACCTATCACATCTATAACTTACACTTTGACATCCTCTAGTAAATATAATCGTGTTGATAGACCTAGAAAATAGTCTTATGGTTCTCAATATGATCCTCCATTGACCTTTATTATATGAGCATGTATTCAATTAAAATGACCTTGAACATATCTATGCGACAATGAATAATAGAGTTCATGAGTCCCATGATTATTTATAGGAAATTCATGAAATTTAATGGCCTTAAAAACATAAAAATCCATTTAAGTCACCAAAAATTCATTCTTGAGGATTTAATTCTCTATAAATCTCATCAGGTGATATCTAAACCACATATCAATCTTTGAAGAACCACTTGATCACATATACTAGTGTATTAGATAGTCAATCATTAGAAAATTCTAATAGTTCTTGACCATCATAAGATTCAACCAATTGTATTTAATAAAAATCATAGACCATCATTCACTTTAATGAAAAATAATATGTTATCTTCCCATAATGAAACACCATTTTTGATAAATCCCTTATGCATCAAGTTTTCAACCTAAATCCTCAACTCCCACATCTAGAAATGCACCTTATAATAAAGAGCCCTTGAAATTGGAGTATCATTGGGTCACAACTAAATCCCAAACTTGATATCACACTAAGGGGGTATAACCACATCCTCTTTATGAAAATAATTTGTGAAATAATTCATGACACTAGTGAAATACACCATATATACCTATAATGAGCCCCAAAATAAATATTCTAATTGAGACAAAAATAGCTCCAAACATCTACCACCCATCCAGCACCTTCGCTAACCGATAAACACTATAGGATTTCACTCCTCGCTGTAGTACACAACACTTCTTTTAAATAAATGATAATTAATGGAACATAATATAACTATTTGATGTCAATAATTACACCGTATAAATGTTTATGAAGTATAAAGTGATCCCAATATTACATATTATAGACCATGATCATCTTACAACTCTTACACTCAACAACAAGACACAAATAACCTCATAGTGGATGATTTTCAACCTTAATTCCTAATGATTGGACCATGGAGGGTAAAATAAAGGAGTGTGAAGCCACATAATCAAATCTTGTATAAAATATAATAGACGATAAGTGAATCTAACATAATAATATATATTGTACCTATACTACTAATACATACATAACAAGAAATTGTCAACATACTGCTCTTCTACCTCACTTCGGATGACCATCTCCACGTTCATGTTTAGCCATATATCCTTAAGGGAAATGGGAATCATGATATTGTCCCCTACCAGCTTCACATCCCCTTAATAGAATATAAACCAACTGCATTTGATGATTATAGGGTCTTCTAGAAAACTAATTCAATTTTCCCTGATAATGAACCAATCATCAAACACCACACTAATCCAAAAATATTATTAGGCACTAAAACCATGAATGAAAATAAATCCTAGAAGAATAATACACTATTTTATATCCCCTAGTAGGTTAATAGGAACCTCTAGACTAAGAGAAATGGGAGGAAAAAAATACTTATGCTAAATCCCTACCAACTAAAACCATACATTGCTGACACTTGTGATCTTCTACCAAGTTGTCTTATCCTCGAGGAACACTGATGAACCACCTTTAGAGATGATAAAAATGAAGCATGAATCATCCCAATAACACAAAAATTCTTATACACCACCACGTATATAGGCAACATAAATGGGGTGACTCTATATCCACAAATAATTAAAGGGAGAATAGAAGGAGGTCCTTCAACCTGATCTTGAGCTCCCACACACACAAGATCCATTGGAAAAGTTAGTGAGGATCTTGTATCTTCACTTAACTCATCATTGATGATTAAAAATTTGTGCAAAGAATACATTAAAATCTATCCCATGAATCATACTCTTCCCTTCACACCCCCATATATAGAATCATTTAATATTTTGTCTATCCCAATATCCGAATAATGACCAAAAGAACCCAATAATCACCCTTAGCATAGATCACACCAAAATTTATCTCATGCTCCTATAGTCAATGCTTTGTCTCTAGATCAAGGACACTCCGTTCATAATTATCCATACCCTGACACTGGAACTCATTCAGTTTCTTCCTCCATTGCTTATCCTCCTCAATTAGGCCAACACTCAAATGGTTCATTTGGGGATGTTTGTCGAACCTCACTAACCTGAAACTTTTATAGATTACAATTAACAAAGATGTTTAAAAACAAGAAACCAAACACCTATTCCAAAGGGAAATAAATTTATTTAATCAAATTTGACTAATATATTGAAATCACCCAATTTCAAATTCAATGGTAACCAAGCATTATGTGAATACATATCCCAAGACTATACCCTGCAAGAAACACCACTTTACTTGGTCATTAGTTAAACCCAAGGTCATTACGTTGGATCATATGAACCTTAACATATAATGTCTTGGCCAATCAATATGTCCTACATCGGGCACCAAGCTAAATTGATAATATTGTCCAATATATTCATGAAATTCTGACAAGTGAATTACTCTAATCTTCATCCCATCTGTAAACCAAAACATCACATTCTAATTTTTCATTATTTTTCACAACTATAAACAGCTCTTGGTACTACATTGAGGAATATATTGACCCCAATTTACTTCCTCTAATATGCCCTAGGTTAGAGACAAGAACTGAAGGTATAAATCAAAAACTTTGATTTGTTACCCTCGTTTTAATGACCCAAACATTCATAAATAAAATTCCCTTTATTTTATATAATTAAAATTATTATGGGTATAGAAAAAACGTGAAATTTTATATTATTTTATCTAATTGGATTTAAATTACCATTATGTATCATTACCATAGATAATATAGTCGTTGAAGAGTGATCACATGAAAAGTAAAAATTTAATATTCTTAAAAAGTATTTTTTTTTTCTTAATTGAAAAAAGAGGGGGTTGGCCTCATCTAGTAGACTCAAACAGTACAAACCACATTTTTCAGAGCTCACAAAGGAGGTATCATCACTAGGATTCGCTCTTGACCAATCCCATACCAAGTTTCAACACATTATGCTTGAACGAAATCACTAATAGTGGAATTGGAAGTTAATAGATATTACCTCCCAAGCAATGTTATCTAAGCCGCCCAAATTATCTCACCCTTGAACACCTACCCTTAGGTCTTAAGCGGGTGTTATAAGGTGTTATTTAACAAGGCATTGGTTAGTTTTTTGTAAACTCTATTTTAAATAAAAGGCTTATTCCATCAATTTTTTTATGAGATTAGTTTTTCTTAAAAATATATTGAATTAGATAAATTTATTTTTTTGGTAAAATGGTACATTTTATAAATATATAAATTTTTATATTTATCTAATATTTTATTAATTTTTTTATAATATTTTTATGATAACACTAATTATAATTAAATGTTGTGATTATATTCCCTATTTTTTACTCTTAAATTATTAAGTATTATGTTTCATAAGAACTATATTTTCATACAGAAAAAATTTATTTTTAATTAAATAATTTTTTTTGATGAATTAATGAATAATTGGAATAAATAATATTTTAATAAAATATTATTTTTATATAAATTTTATTAAATATATATGTCCATATATGTTTTATGAAGTCAACTGTACTATTTATTAAGCATTAAAAACTATTTTTGTTAACAAGAATCAATTTTCAATTAATGATAGGTTTTATTCTAAAAGTAAAAATTCAAATATTTAAAAAAATTAGATAAAATTAATATGATTTTTGGATTCAAAACATCATAATTATCTATCTGTTAATTTTACAAAATTTTCAGAGAAGGTCGAATTTTTGAGTAAAATTTAAATACCATTTAAATGTATAATGTGTTTTATGACATCATAATGATCCAATAGTGATTTAATAAAATACTATGAAATGTTTAATTTTCCAATATAGATATTACCTTTCATATAAATTGAATTTAGTTCTGTTTTATTAATTTTATGATGCCGTAGTGGACCCTCCGAGACTTCTAAAATATTTTATCATTTTGAAATAATTTCCTTGAGAGTGTGACTAATCTCTATATAAGAAAGACTAATATTTTATTAATTTAGTCCATTTTTACTAAAAAATAATGTGTTTCACTCCCCTTTTAAAAACACCATGGGAAAAAACCTTTGGGATGTTTTGTGGTTTTGATTAGTTTAATGGGTAGTGTCCAAAACCTTAATAATAAAGAATTATCTCTCTTTTCCTATATATACCCACTAAACCTCCAATTACTCATCACTAAAAACATTTTTATCTTAAAAAACCCATGACATCCCATTTCTATAATACTCACAAGGTTCTCCATGCTCAAAATAAGCCTCTATCAAGCCTATCCCAAGCCATTGGGATCACACATCAAGCTAAGGGATCCCCACTTTCCTTCCTTCCTTATTTATGTCCATGTTTCCTTATATTTGTTATGAAATTTGATTTTCTGTTAGAAATGTTGGGGTATGATTCCTAACCTCCCCTACACATAACCCCTTATTTTTGAATGATGATACATCCATTTACCTCTCATTAATACCACCATGTACACTCGTTATGATGCTGAAATTCGGTATGGGATTTCCCTCTCCTCATTTACATTCAAACAATTATTATATATTATGCATCTAAATTTCATTACACATAATAGGATATTATGTTCCAGGACTCCCTTACTATCCATTTCATGTATAAATGGTGATATATCCCTTTTAATCTCTTCAACCTATTTTACGACTTATATATGATGTCGTTATGCTGCCGAAGTTACACCAAAATTTTCCATCCCAATATCAACGTGTAAGTGAATACGATACACATTTCAACATCAAGGGTATTAATAGTTATGAAAATGTAATTTTTGATTGAGGAAATAGATTTATATATTCCACATATCTTATTCATGAAATAAATTTTGATTTTTAGTGAATTCATGATGAATGATATATGTGCCACACTTGTGCATGAAATGAAATGATTTAGAAGGGTGCACCCAGATAGCACTCCAATGCATTGGGTAAAGAATAATATCACGATACGTAATGAAGAATTAGTGTTGACAAATGAAACTTAATGTACAATAATGGTTTACTAATTCTAAATTCAAGTGAAATGAGGATTTACTAATGCTCCACGTGCAATGATCCTTAGCTCATGCTAACATCATGTTAAATATTATTGCTGCATATCCGTATTATGATAATCATGCTATATCATGCCTTTATGTTCAGGATTCTCTTATTATGAATTAATATTTATAGTTCCTAAAATGTATTATATTCTTCATGTTATGCATTTTTTACTCCCTTACTAGAATTTATAGCTAACCCTTTTTTTATGTATGTCCTTGTGTTATCCCATGAAATTCTATGTACGAAGGAATGTTGTGGTTATGTAAAAGAATTTTTCTATAAAGATAATGGATTATATGTATAATGTTATAATGTAATGTTACTAATTTACCAAGACACTAGACAACTCTATATTCAGAGTTTTCTGAAGTGCATGTTTATGTAATAAATCATGCTTAAATGGAAAATAAAGAGAAGGTTTCTTGTAGTTGGTATCAAAGGATAATTTTAGTTATTTTGGGATTAGGATTAAAAAACCCTACTAAATGCCTTACGGGTAAGACTATGTATAAGAAAAATATCCCTAAATTTAGGTGGGTATATATTAAGTTTTTCATAAAGAAACTATATCAATGTCTAGTTAATAAAAATTAGAGGTGGCTCTATAATAGATGTATTCAAGGCTAAATCATGAAAAAACCACTTCGAGCTATATTTGAATGTGAACTGGGGCATGACAACGAGCCTTGTCTCACTCTTGGTTTGACACTCCCATGTTATATTCCATGTTAATTTCATAATATTTGTATGAACCATTATTAAGGGAGAATAAAATCCCCAAATAATATATGTTAGGAAATAGATCTTGGATAACCTATTTTGAAGCCTAGAAATTAATATGTTGAGGAAATAACTGTAATTTATAAGTTATCCCTATTTTTCATTGGATTACCCATTATGTGAAAATGTTTTTGTGATTATCTTCCATAATTTTCATTTTATTCCAGCCAATGTTCAGTAATACAAGTAATATGGCTAACAATAAATGCGAAAGGAAAATGCAATGATTATCCCAATGAGATTCACAATCAAGTGGGAGCTCAAGTAGTATATATCATGATTAGGAGAATCCAGCCATCAAAAACCACATTTTTCAATTATCATTTTGTTGAATTTTAAAATAAATCAATTTATAATAAGATTAAATCTCATTGAATTCCATTTTATAAAGTTTCTAAGGGGAAGAATACCCAATTTCATTTGTGTAATAATTGTGGAATGAGGCACCAAGGGAAATGTCACAAAGGGATTGGGAGGGTCTTTACGTGTCGAAAGGATGCGAAAAAAGTATCTAGTTTCCATGAAATAATGTATAATGTGATGGTTGGAAAAAAAGTTCCATCTATGGAATATTACACGATTATATGCTATAAATGTGGATAAGTCAGGCATTACCGAAGATATTGTTCTATTGCAAGGGCTGAGAAACATGATGTCCATCAACAATCTCTGTGATCAAGGGATAACGGTAAGTCCTATGTTATGATGGATAATGATTACTGATTCACATGTAACCACCATTTCAAAGTAGTGTATATTATTATTTATTTCAATTCATGTCCTATTAGTATATATTTTATGTTTTCTAGGAACATTGAGTCTCCAACTATAATGATATTAAATCATTATGAAAATACATATGTAAGCGTTGTATAACATGTTATAGTTTGTGGGAATGTTCTCATTAAAAATATTATAAGTCTCCCTTTTAATGAATTTTAGGAATTATGAAAATTTTAGGTCTTATGCCTCAAAGAAATCTAAAAATTCACGATCAAAACTATCCCATGGATGATATGGAGTTGGTGATAGTTAAATTTCTGTTAAAAATTAGGTGGCATTATCTTTTTGTGGAGATGTGTGAAACACATATCGATAAAAATGCCCCAAGTATATATTCACACAAAATGGCCTAAACATACGCCACCAAATTTGGATAGACCTGATCAAAGACTATGACTGATTAATCCACTACCACCTTCGGAAAGAAAAAAAGGTGGCAGATCCTCCAAGCAGAAATGACCCAGAAATTATATCATTGATAAGAATTTAAAAGGATCTAATATTCTTAGATTCGATGAAGATGGACAAGGAAACCCTAAATTGGGGAACACAATCAATACTTTCACAAAGGATTTCTCAACCGTCTCTTTTGGAATGGTTAAAGGATGCACAAAATGACGATGTAGGAATGCAGAAGAAAGTGGAAACTATCCTAAAAGTGAAATCCTTATAATTCCATGTTAATAAAGAATGAATTTTGAGATTTGGGACAAGAATATGTGTTCTATAAAATCCAGAGTAAAATAATTAACTATTGTTTGATTCACATTTCCCAAATATCTTCATTCACATAAGGAATACAAAGATCTATCTAGATCATTGAAAGCATTATTAGTGGGATAACATGAAGAAGGAGACCACAGAGTGTACATCAATGTGTCTAGTGTGATAGAAAGTGATGGATGAGAGGCAGAAGACTAAGGGGATGATGCAACCAATCCCCATACCAACATGGAAATGGGAGAACATCACCATGGACGTTGTGACCGGACTTCTAAAGACATCCAAAGGAAACAATTTTATCTTGGATTTTGTGAATCATCTTACAAAGACTACACAATTCATTTCAATATAATAGGATTTCTCATTGGATCAAATAGAACATATATACATCAGAGAAGTGGTAATGATTCATGTAGTACCACTATATATTGAATCTGATCGGGATCTATGATTTATATCTATTTTTTGGAAGAGTCTCAAATACACTCTGAATACTGAGCTGAAATTCAGTACGTCTTATCATCCTCAAACTGATGGCCAATCTGAGCAGACTATCCAAACACTTAAGGACATGTTGAGAGTATTCTTAATGGACTTCCAATGGTGATGGGTTAACAAATTCTTCTGGATGAGTTTTCTTAAAATACAAATTTCACATATGCATCCAAATAGATCCTTATGATGGCCTTTATATGAATAGGTGGAAAACACCATCTTTATGGGATGCTGATTGGGAGAGAAAACTCCAAGGTCAATAAATGGTTGAAGAAATGGTGGAGAAGTCATAGACCATCCAACAACACATTAATGCTGATTAGATTCCACAAAATACGTATGTTGATAATAATCGACGAGACCTAGAATTTGATTATTAAGACATGGTATTCCTCCACATATCACCATGGAAGAGATATACGTGATTTTTGAAGGAGGGAATGCATAATCTAAGGTACATTGGCCTTTTTGAGATCCTTGATCATGTTGGAGTGGTGTCATATCAACTAGAATTTCCACCAAAAATGTATCATGTATTTCATTTATTTCATGTATTGCTATTGTGGATGTACATAAATGACACATAGCATGTACTCAATCCAGATGTGGTACCATTGGAGAATGAACTCTCCTATGAAGAAAATTCGGTGAAGATCTTATATTATAGAGTAACCATTCTATGAAATAATACAATGCCCCTCATCAAAGGGTTGTGGAGAAAGAAACAGTTTTAAGAAGCAATGTGGGAACTGTAGTAAGTGATGAGGCTGAATACCCACAAATGTTTTAGTGTGGGAATGTTTTTTAAGGGATAAACTTTTTAAGGGGGAATATTGTAATGACCCAAACATTAATTAATAAAATTTACTTTCGTTTATTTAATTAAATTTATTATTTATGTAGAAAATATATTCACTTTTTTTAATTTTATGCATTTAGGTTTAAATGGTCGTTAGGTATCATTACTTTTGAAAATATAATCGTTGAAGATTGATCACATCACTAGTAAAAATTTATGGTTTTTGAAAAGAATTTTTTTGACAAAGACAAAATAGAGGATTTTCTCACACAGTTGACTCGAGCATTAAAAAACTCATTTTTTGGATCTCGTAAAGGTTATAGCATCAATGGGCTTCACTCTTGACCAATCATAAGCTGAGATTCAACATGTTAATCTCAAATGGAATTGCTTATGGGATATGTTGATGTTAATAGATATTACCACCCAAGCGATGTTATTTGAGTCGTCCCAAGAGTCTATCACCATCGATCACCTTAACTTTTTGTCTTATACGAGTATTATAAGGGTTTATGTAACAAGGAATTATTTACTTTGTGTAATCCCTTTTATAAATAAAAGTCTTATTCTATCAATTTCTACATGAGAGTTTTTTTTTCACAAAAATATATTGAATTAGATAAGTTGATTTTTTTCGGGTAAAATGGTACATTTTAGAAATATCTAAATTATTATATTAAACTGAAGTTTTGTTAATTTGTTTTTTATAATAGTGTTATAATGGCACTAATTTTAATTATAAGTGGTGGTCATATTTCTTTTTTTTACACTATAAATGATTCTGTATTCAGTTTGATAAGAAATATATTTTTCATATGATAATACAGATATTTTAATTTTAATTAAAGATATTATTTTGATAAATTAATGAATTTTTGGAATAAATAATGTTTTTATAAAATATTACTGTTATATAATATTTATTAAGTATAAATGATCATATAAATTTTATGAATTCAAATGTAATTTTTTTTAAGGTTTAGAAACTGTTTTTTTCAAAACCCGTCAATTTTCAAAAAAAGATGATTTTTATAATAAATGGGAAAATTCAAATATTTAGAAAGTTTTTTAGATAAAATGAATATTATTTTTGTATTAAAGATGTCAAAATTACCTAACATTGATTTTATCATACTTTTTGAGACATTTAAATTTTTATGTAAAAATTAAATACCGGTAAAAAATATAATCTATTTTATGACATAATAATGACCCAATTGTGACATAATAAAATAAAATAAAAGGAATTTTTTTTACAATATATGTTTTAACATTAAAATAATCTGATTTAAGATTTGTTTTATTAATTTTATGATGCCTTAGTATATCCTTTAAGACTGAAAATATATTTTAAAATTTTAAAATGATTTTCTTTGAGAGTGTGACTCACCTCCACCTAAAAATCCTAATATTTTAATATGTTCGGACATTAGACGTATAAAATAAAGTTTTCCACTCACCATTTTAAAAAACAATTGTACGAAACTATGGTATGGTTTGTGTGTTTATTTGTTTAATCTATAATGTCAAAAACCTAAATAATAAAGAATTTTGTCTCCTTTGCTATATAAACCCACTCAACCTCCCATTCCTCTTCACTCAAACCACATGGAGCTCAACAAAACACTTTACTCCTCTCTCTAGAATCCTACCATGGAGCCCTAATATCCAAATAAGACTCTTTAAATCCTCTCTAAAGCCTATTGGATCACACATCGTAGTAAAGGATCCTTAATTTCTTTCCTTACTTATTTATGTTTTGGTTTCCTTGTATTGTTATGACATTTTATTTTCAAATTAATATGTTGGGGTATGATTTTTATCCTCCCCTATAAATCACCCCTTATGTTTTAATGATGAAATTCCACTTTATATCGAAATAATTCCTCCCATGTATAGTTGTTGCCATGCTGAAATTCCGTAAGGGATTTCACTATCGTCATTTACATTCATGATATTATTTTATTTTAGGAATCTAAATTCCATTACACATATTGTGATATTATGTTCCATGACCCATTTAATCTACATTTCATATATAAATGATTAAATACACCCTTTTCTCTCATCATCCCATTTTACAATTTCTATTTAATGTTGTTATACAGCTGAAGTTTCACCAAAAGATCCCTGCCAAAATAATCATGTTAGGGAATACCATACCCATTTCTCTATCAAGGCTATTCATATTTATGAACATGTAATTGTTTAATAAGGGAATACATTTATGTATTCCATATCAATTATTCATTGAATAAATTATCATGTTTATTAAAACTATTTTGTATGATCTATGTGGCTCACATATTCGTGAAATGAAATGATTAAGAAGGGTGCACCCTGATTATGCTCCAATGCATTTGGTAAAGAGTAGTATCATGAAATATCATCTGAATTGAGTGTTGGATCATGAAAATCCAAGGGAGATTAGGGCTTATTCAAAAATTTTTCAGGAACAAAGTGAGTTAAGGACATCGCAATGAGTTTAGGGGTGGATTCCATGTTAGAGAAACCTAAAAAGGAAATGGAAGTTATTCCAAATTAATTTGAAGATAATCAAAATTAGTATAGTTATCAATATAATATTTAAATCTATTTAACATATGCTATTGAATATTAAGGTAGAAATCAATGTATATCTCTTTATTGAGATACAAATCAAAAGTATACTTTTCTTTTCCCTCAATCAAGGTATATAAATCTCCCATAAAGCCTTCATTAATAACACAAGTGTATTTATTATTCTTGAAAATGTCTTCTAGTACATATTTAGCAATGGACAGGGACAGGTTATCAACAACATACCGCAAGGGAGGGATATTTTTTCTCACCAAGTGAATCCTCAATGATCATTTCAATATTAGTCTATCTAATTTATAATAATTTTTTATGATTTTTATCCATTCTAAGGTGAAGAGTAATAAATCCATCCACATCGAAAATTAGTTTCTTAAATTTTTAGCCCCCAAGAGTTAGAAATCGTCCTCAATTTGTATAACCACTTCATTTTAATCTTGAAAGGATTCACAAAAAAATTAAATCTCATTCGCATCTCTTGATCCCCCACCTAATAGATTATTTGTGTATTATAGGCCGCTTCTTTAAAACTAGAGTAATCTTTATATGGTTCGTCATCAATAGTTATACCTTTGGATTTAATTTTCTTATCCTTTTTCTCTACATCTTCAAAATTATTCTGCATAAGAGAGGTCTTGTCACACCATATTAAATTAAATATATTTTCATTGAAATAAAATGTGAATTATTCAATATAATTTCTTATACGCATCCTCAAGTCTCTGTGAACCAAATTATAATAAATCTTTATAACATATACATTAAATTGATAGGTATGAATATTAATAACAAATTTTTGAAAATATGAAAAAATTTTTTATTAATGGATATGTATTGATTAATTCATAATAAATAATTACTCAATTTATAGAAATTTCATTTTGTGATTCAAAAATACGTTTTCTTCAAAAATGGGTTTTATCACATTTTAGCATGGGAGAATTATAATTAATTTCTAAAAATTTTAGTAATTTTATTTTGGGGAATTAATATAATTTTTAAAAAATTAATTTCATGATTATTATAGTGAAATGTTTTATTATTTTTCTGAAAAGATTTATTTTTTAGTCAATAGTGAAAAATACCAATTTTTATAAAAAATATCATTTATTTTTTTTGTAAATATACCATTATTATTTTAATGTGATTTTGAAAATACCTAATAATAAAATAATTATTAATAATCTAATTAATTAAATATTAATAATTATTATACTCTAGTTTTTTAGAAGGTGATTTATAGGCTTAAAAACACATTTTTTGAAAAAACTATTTTTATGCACTTAGGGTATTATTATGTAAATAAATAATTTAAATTATATTAATTAATTGTTTTAATGGAATATATTGATTTTATATTAAATATACTATTTTAACATTCATTTTATTGTTTCTACAAGGCATGGGTTAGAATCAAACTATGTTTTACGCTTAAATATTCATTTTTCATAAATGGGATTTCATTGTGGTTTGAATGATTAATAAAAATTAAAGTCCCCCACTTTTAGAAATTTAATTTGGTAATTTAAATTAAATAATTAGAATCAGAATAATTAATATTACTTAATAGTATCATATTAATTTTTCATCATTCTGAATAGTAAAAACATTAATATTTTGTTACCATAGTGAATATTAAAACGATTTTACCGGGTGGATTAAACAATTAGATAGAGTTAGTATTGTCACAAAAAACTATGAAATTATTATTATAATTTTAAACCTTATGTTATCCTAACATTATAAATATGACCATTTCGATCCACATTCCCATGAATGTTAACTTAAATCATTGAAATCTAGTAAGAAATTCCATATGTGTCCCTCCCTTCACTTATAAAAGGGAACCACTTATCTTCTATTATTATCACTATTTTAGCCTATTATATAAACAAATATATTCAATAAAACATTAAAATAAATATTCCATTCATCCCATATCTTCTAGTATTCTTCTAATATCATTCCTTCAAGGCTTAAAATGTAAACAAAAGGAGGACTCTCAAACAATAGGTATAGATCATAACAATGTTCTTTAAATTTTATTTCTTCATTTATTTCCCGTAAAAAAAATTTTCTACAATAAAATGATGAACCAAATATCATAAATATAATAATATGTTATTATCATGATTAAACAACTGTTTACCACCACTTCTCAATCCAATGGGAGATGAATGTATCGCTCGTACATACGTGTGAACTATTACCTCCACGTAGCGATATGACACATTTTCAAACACCATCATTCATGTTTAATTTTTATTATATATTGAATGTTTATATTTGATATTAATGTAATGATGTATATTTTTTTAATGATGAATTAACAACTACCATTATTTCATTCCATCTATCAATAAATGGAAACATCACTTGTGCATATGTACAGACTACCATCTTCACATAGTGATATAATTTATTTTACATCAATGATTTACTTGAATGGTTATAAATATGAATATAATTAATATATATGATATTTAAAAATTTATTAAACTTATTTTTATTAAGGAAGCATGATCAAAGTGTATGTATAATAATCATCAAACCAAAATATACATTAAAAAACAAACAATTAACTCCTTAAATAATGATTATAATGAACGATTGATAATGAATGACTAAAATATTTTTTAATTAAACAATTTATGGTATTATTGGTGTGATTTTGGTTCTATTATATAATTATAATAATTTAATTATATTATACATGAGGCTATATCACTTACGAAGTAAGAGTGACTTGAGGTAAGGGCTTTAATTTATATTCTCTTTTTATTGGGATTGTTTATGATTAAATTTTATGATAATGAAATAATATGATTTATATAAAAAAACAATATGTATATTATTTTTATAACAACAGAGATTTTTATGAGAAATATTTTGTTTTTATACATCAAAAAAGGAATCTTTCACTACACAGAACACTAGCTTGGCTTACTTTAAACGCATTCGCAGCCTTCCTCGATAGCTTGCATTGTACGCAATAACCGAGTTTCACTAAACAACGATATGCTATTAAAATATTATTAATACTAGCTGTTATGAATAGTAATAACAACTTTTTGAAATTTTATAAATTTTATTTTTCAAAATGGACTTAATTTTTGGATTCTGAATATCGAAATTAGCCTACGGTGAAGTTTTGGTATTTTTCTGAAAACATTCAATTTTCGATGAATAGTGAAAACACTGGGTTACTATTTAAAAACCGAATTTTTATTTAAATAATTATTTATTTTTCATAAATTTATTTTAGTTATAAATTGATACATAATACCTATAAAAGTTCAATGTAATTAATTGGAGTCATTTTATAATAATTTTAGCTATATAAAAATTCTATTGAACTTTTGACCATCATTTACGCACCTCCTAGAAGAATTTGCAAAATTACATAAAACATAATTTTACCGCTTTTGTGAATGGAATTTAAAAAATCCAAGAGACATGGTTGATGTCAGTAAGTATAATGTGGTTCAATGAGATGAAAATAATTTTTGGTGAATAGTAACTTTTTACTTTTATTTACCACGGTTAAAAGTAAATAGGGTAAAAAAGGGTAAAACTGATATTATTATTACCTTAAAACATGTCCTAATTCTATTAGATAAGTGTAATTCGACCAAAAACAACCTTAGGGATAAACTATTACCCTTTAGTTTACCTAGATTAGATTAGGACATTTAATATTATTTTATTTGAAGAAGAGTTAAAATAGTTGAAATCAAAGTTTAATAACTAATACATTTTTAATACAGGGTTATACATAAGATAAATTATACTATAAATATTCATTATAAATCATAAAGGATTTCATACATAATGGAATTTTATTTATAATTTTTAAACTTTATTTAATTTATTTCATTTATGACACAATGATGATGTAGTAATTACCTTATTTATAAAATATTAACATAATCGATGTTATAAATACCCAAATAAACATAATTTGAGACTTTTTATGAATTAAAATAATTTTATAGGTTAATTTGACATTTTATTATTGATTTAATTAACTTTTTGTGAACTAATAATGATTTTTTGTTTTTCACAAAAATCAATTACCAAATAGTGTCAAAATTGACATAAAATAGTTTTTAAGACAAATATTATGTTATTAATTGTTATCTTTTTCCAAAAAATATAAGGTTCAGAAAAATGACATAAATGAGGATATATATATTATTAATAAACAAATTGGGGTTCTTTTGGATATATATAGTATGTTTATTAACATTATAGTGTAAGAAAACAAGAAGACACGGTAAAAGTAAAAATATTTAACTTAAAGATAAATATAAATGATAAGGTTAAAATAGTAACCTAAACTTGTCCAAATTCTTTTGGATTATAGGATTTCGACCCATCCCCATATTATCTTCAAAATAAATATATTTGGAGATATTAAAAACTGAATATGACTTTATAATAAAATAATATTTTTAGTTTTCCCAATGGTGCCCCTCTCCTCCCTTACAAAAGGGAACCACCTCCATATCCTCCTCACTCCACTTTGAGCCATCAAGCTCGGCCAAAACCTGAAAAATCCTCTTCTCCACTTCCCTTGATACATTCTAGAGGTCCTGGTCTACTTAAAAGAGAAACCCTAGTGCCCTAAGAGGATGTTAAGAAGAGGCGCGTCAAAGAATAGGTAATATCAATTACCAATCCTTTCCAATTTCATTATTCTTCATCTTCTTCTTACTTAGTTGTTTCATTATGAAGTAATAACATAGGTATCAATAATATAATGATATGTTATTATAAATATGAAACAACACTATTTCACCTTCTATCCATCCTACAGAAAATGAAATCACCGCGCGTGCGTACGTACGGAATACCGTCTCCACGCCGTGGTGTAATCTGTTTCCCACCAACACCTTACATGGATGGGTATAATGGTGTAAATAATAATTATATATGATTATTTTAATGTGATATTTATTTTGAAATAGTGTACATACACTTCAATACACTTTAATGGGGTCTATTTATCATCCACATCCATGCTTCCTCAATATTTAATATTATTTCTATCCTCATACAATTTTTCAAATCCAATTTTACCCATTGGTGAGTTTTTAGTAAAATAAAAGAAAGGAATATTTTGTTGTTATTATTAGGAGGTACTTTTTGACTTTTCTGGTCAAAGAACGAGAAGAATGTTTTTTTAACTTATACAGCCTGAATGGATTTTTAGAACATTATTTCCATGAATCTTCCTTTGAATGCTTTCATGTTTATTTTTAATCAACTTGTTTTAGTTTAAAATTTTTTGTCATGTTAAGAAAGGAAAAATGTTTTTGAATTAGAAAGGATATTTTCCTCCAGAATGAAGTTCAAGTGTTTTATCAAAATTATTTTCCATCTAAGATAATATAGGGTTTTATTTATATCCCTATATTTACATTGATTTGATTGTGTTATGATGGAATTATTTTTAAGATGTCCTTTTTTCTTATATGGATTATGTAATGATGGCATTATGTTTATGAATCCCATTCTTATTACATGGGTTATGCTATGATGTATGATTTATGATTTTGTGGAAGACATAAGAATGGTTTCATTATGAGATGGGTGAGACCTATATCTCCCTCCAATTCTTTGGGTAACGATTTATATCTCATGAGATATACATGGATGGAACGTCAAGTTAATTCAGTTCAGTGAAATAGGACTGAAATGAGGAGTGAACTCGGTACAGAAATGGACTTTTTCTGCTAAGATAGTCTTGGAAATGAGTATTGACTAATAAGAAATTATTCTCTATGATTATTTGTGTATTCCATAAAGTTTCAAGTTTTATTCTATGATTATTGGGATTACATTTCAGTACTATGATTTTTCCCATGTTATGAAATTATGATCTCTTTTGCAGGTTAATATTTTCAAAATGCTATGTTATTATGAATATGATGTGATTGATATTTCTTTTGTTTACCGTTATTGAGAATTTGAGCTCACCCTTTTGTCTGTTTTCTTTCCCCAGGTCAGGAAGAAAGTTATTAAGTTGGATATGCCAAAATGAACTCTAGATATGATGAAATAAATGGGAGGCAATGTAGATGATTTATGAACCTGTTTTTTATGTTTCCCAGTTTCTAAAGACATTATACCTATACGGTCCTTTCATGGTATTGTTATATTTTGTAATAAGTGTGCTTCAATTTTGAAGTAATAACAATGTATGTAAAGTATGTGTCGTTATAGTTGGAATCAGAGGAAATGTATAGTCAACCTTTGGAAACTAGGATGTGAAAGCCTTAGTAATAACCTTAAGGATAAGTCTAATCATATAACACAATCATAGTGTTTTAGAAATGGCCATGAGTAACCTGTGATAAGAACATAAGTGTGAAATTTTATTCTTGATTGTGTCGTTTTACTATTATAATTAGTGTTTCTGGCACTATTCTTCTTGGTTGTATCCAATGGCTGGAACACGATGGAACCATGTTAATATGGAATGCAACGGGAAATGCAATGATTGTCCACTTGAGCAACAAGACATTATGGGAGCTGGAATGAAAAATCTTGTAGCCATGCTCACACAACTTTCTTAAGCTATGAATCATGCAGGACTTCCAAATGAGAAAAGGAAGGAGAAAAATTCTGTTGAATCCTTCATGAGGTAGCGTCCACCCTCATTTAGTGGGTCTACTGATCCATTAGTGGCTGAACAATGGATCAGTAAAACTGAAAAGTTATTTTTAGTTCTTCAATGTTCTATACAAGATAATGTCATCTTACCAGTATATCATTTGGAAGGTGAAGATGATCAATGCTGGAATCTTATCAAGAATACGAGGCCAAGAGTTGAAATTGAATCCATGGAATGGAACGAGTTCAAGAAATTATTTTTCATTAAGTACTTCCCTCATATTCTTCGAACAAAGATGGAGAAGGAGTTTCTTGAACTGACAAAAAAGGATGATGAATCTGTTGGTACCTACAAAGAAAATTTTACATGACTTGCGAGGCATGCTTCTAGAATTATTATCCAACCTAAGAGTAAGATCGATTGATTCTTTAGTGTCTTGAAACTAAGTCTTCAAAGGGAGTTAGCCATAAGGGACTTCAATAGCTACGAGGAAATCATTTGATGTTCTCTCAAGGTTGATATGGAGATTTGAGCAACACATCAGTCATATGCGTTTGATAGGAAGAGGAAAATGGAATTGAAAGGAAAATATAAAGAGCACACTGAAAAGAAGATGAGATTTCCCTTATGCTCAAATAGTGGAAAGAAACATGGAGGGAGTTGTCTTAAAGGGACAAGTAAATGTTTCAAATGTGGAAAAGAAGGTCAGTGAGCATTTGAATGCCGCAATGATGGGAAAAGATGTCTTGTGATGCGGACAAAGAAAAGGCTACACAGAGTGCACCTCCTACACTTCAATGTTACAAGTTCACGGAAATGGTGAATTATGCCAATAAATGCCCTAATCCAAGGGTTTTTTATGATGATCGATGTCAAAAAACTCTTAAGGCCAAAGAAAAAGGAATGTCACATGCAATTTCTATCAGCGATGTGGAGTACGATAACGAAGTGTTGAAAGGTACACTTACCATCCAATCTAAATTATCAAATGTTTTATTTGATTATGGATCCACCCACTATATTATTTATGAATATTTTTATGAGGGTATCATTGTATTACCTCAACAATTAGATGTTGAGTTAGGTGTGACAACCCCTAATGGCACGACAATCGCATCAAAAGTTTATAATTCTTCTCCGATTGAAGTTTGTGGGATAGTGCTTCCTGAAAATCTTGTGATCCTTCCTATAGTAGAATTTGATGTGATTATTGGCATGTATTGGCTTCTTTATATGGAGATCATATCACTTTTTAAAGACGGTAAGTCGCATTTTATATTCCAGATCAATCTATGATCGTCTATCGATGCAAGGATGAAAATAACCTTCCAGTGGAAATTTATTCCATCTTATGCGTCTTGATTCCACTAAATGAAGGTTATTTTTTTCAAGTGGTTGGTGAGAAACTCATAATTAAGAATACAACCATTGTACGGGAGTTTGATGATGTCTTTGTAGAGGAATTTCTGGGTCTTCCACCAAATCCTTAAGTTGAGTTTTCAATAGAACTCATACCGGGTGCTATGCCTATTTCAAAGACACCTTATAGAATAGCCCCAATTGAGTTGCAAGAATTGAAGAAACAACTCTAAGAGAATCTTGATAGAGGATTCAAACGCCCTAGTGCGTCACCTTGGGGAGAACTTGTTATTTTTGTTAAGAAGAATGATGGATCAATGAGACTCTGCATTGATTATTAAGAACTTAACAAGATCACTATCAAGAAAAAATATCCTCTCCCACACATTGATGACTTATTTGACCAATTACGCGGAGCTCAATACTTTTCCAAGATTGATCTTCATTCAATGTATCATCAATTACGGGTTAAAAGGGAGGATATACCAAAGATTTCTTTTCGTACAAGGTATATACACTATGAATTTATAGTGATGCAATTTGGTCTTACTAATGCCCCTGCTATCTTTATGGATCTGATAAGTAGAGTCTTTAGAGACTATCTTCATATGTTTGTGGTAGTCTGTATAGATGATATTCTTGTCTATTCAAAGAGCAAGGAAGAACATAAAGATCACTTGTGAATTGTACTGAAGACCCTGAGAATGGGGAAGCATTATGCCAAATTTACCAAGTGTGAATTTTGGCTTCGAAAAGTTTCATTTTTGGGTCACATAATCTCAAAAGAGGGGATATATGTGGATCTAGAAAAAATAGATGATATAGAAAGATGGTTTAGACCAACAACAATAACTAAGATCCGATGTTTTCTTGTATATTATCGACGTTTTGTGAAAGATGTTTCATGATTATCTAATCCACTCACCAGGTTGACTTGGAAAGGAGTTATGTTCGTGTGGATGGAGGAATGTGAAGAGAATTTCAAGGAGTTAAAAAGAATGTTATCCAGCGCACATGTGCTCACACTTCCTTGTAGTGGAGAATGGTTTGTGGTTTATAGTGATGCATCCAAGAAGGGATTGGGGTGTGTTCTCATGAAAAATGATATGGTGATAGCTTATGCCTCACGATAATTGAAAATCCATGAGCAAAATTATTCAACTCATGATTTGGATTTAGCTGTGGTAATCTTTGCATTCATGATTTGGAGGCATTATCTTTATAATGAATGGTTTGATATTTATACTGATAATAAAAGTTAAAAGTATATTTTCACACAGAAGGAGCTGAATCTATGTCAAAGAAGATGGTTGGAGCAGATTAAGGATTACGACTGCTCAATTCATTACCACCCTGGGAAAGCCAACAAGGTGGAAGACACATTAAGTCAACATGACCATGCTAGCTTATCCATGATGAGGATCACAAAAGATCCAATATTTATGGATTTACAAATGATGGATCGTGGAATTATAATGGAAGGTGAAAAATCATATCTTTCTCAAATGAATGTTCAGCAATCTATTCATGTGATGATTAAAGAGGCACAGAAAGAAGATGCAGAGTTACAAAAGAAGGTGAGAAATGTTCCTGAATTCAACCTTGATTGTGATGGGATAATAAGTTTCAGGAATCGGGTTTGTGTTCCTCACATCCTAGAATTAAAGAATGAGCTGCTGGATGGGGATCATGGTTCTTCATTATCTATTCATCCTGGAATCACAAAGATGTATAGGGACCTGAAAGAGTACTTCTGGTGGGATGGCATGAAAGGAGATGTTGTTGAATATGTCTCTCGATGCTTGGTTTGTCAGCAAGTTAAAGCTAAGATACAAAAGTCTAAGGGGATGTTACAACCATTACCCATACCCGAATGGAAATGGGAAAACATCACCATGGACTTTGTCACTGGACTTCCTAAAACATCCAAAGGCAATAATTCTATCTAGGGCATACTTGATTGTCTTACAAAGTCGGCACACATCATTGTTATTAGAGAAGATTTCTCTCTGGATCAGCTTGCCCGGATATATGTAATGGAAGTGGTAAGATTGCATGTAGTACCACTTTTTATTATATCTGATTGGGATCTGAGGTTTACCTCAATGTTCTGGTGAAGTCTTCCACATACTCTGGATACAGAGTTACGTTTCAGCACTATTTATCATCCTCAGACATATGGTCAGTCTGAGAGAACAATTCAAACTCAAGAAGATATGTGAGAGCTTGCTCTATGGATTTCAAAGGTGGTTGGGATCAACACCTACCTTTGGTGGAATTTTCTTATAATAATAGCTTTCACTCTAGTATTCAGATGGCTCCTTATGAAGCTCTCTATGGAAAGAAATGCAGGACTCCAACATGCTGGGATGATGTTGGGGAAAGAAAGCTATTAGGACTTGATCTCGTTGATGAAATGGAAAAAAAGGTCAGATCTATTCAACAACACATAAGAGCAGCTCAGAGTTGATAGAAAATTTATGCCGACAACCAAAGAAAAGACCTAGAGTTTGAAGTGGGTGATAAAGTGTTCTTACAAATATATCCCTGGAAGAGGGTCATGAGATTTGGAAAGAAGGGGAAGTTGAGCCCTAGATATATCGGTCCTTTCGAAATACTGGATCTTTTTGGGACGGTAGCTTACCAATTGGCGCTTCCACCGAATCTCTCTCAAGTTCACGATGGGTTCCATGTACCTCTCCTGAGAAAGTAGATACCTGATCCTTTACATGTACTCAGCTAAGAAGTTGTACCGCTGGAGCAAGATCTTTCTTATGAAAAACAACCGATAGAGATTCGGGATCATAGTGAAAAAGTTCTACGAAACAAGACCAATCGATTGGTGAATGTTTTAGTGAGGAACCACCAATTAGAACAAGCTACATGGGAGCTTGAGGATATGATGAGGGAGAGGTATCCTCATCTGTTTGTGACGAAGTGACGAATTTCAAGGGCGAAATTCATTTTAAGGGGGGTAGAATGTCGCACCAGAGACTTTTATGTAATATAAATCATCAAAGGAATCTTTTTCTACACACAACACTTGCTTGTCTTGCTTTACACGAAATCGCGAGCTTCCTCGATAGCTTGCGTCGTACGCAATACCGATATTCACTAAACAACGATATACTATTAAAATATTATTAAAACTAGCTATTATGAATAGTAATAACAACTTTTTGAAATTTTATAAATTTTATTTTTCAAAGTGGACTTCATTTTTGGATTCGTAATATCAAATTAGCCTAGGGTGAAATTTTGGTATTTTTCTGAAAATTTTCAATTTTTGATGAATAGTGAAACCACTAAGTGGTAGTTAAAAAAACTGAATTTTTCATAAATCATTATTTTACCGCTTCTGTGAGTGGAATTTCGAAAATCCGATAGACACGGTTAATATCAAGGACTAAAATGTGGTTCAATGAGATGAAAATAATTTTTTATGAATAGTAACTTTTTACTTTTTTTTACCACGGTTAAAAGTAAATAGGGTAATTAAGGGTAAAAATTATATTATTATTACCCTAACACATGTTCTAATTCTGTTGGACAAGTGTAATTCAACCAAAAAAAACTTAGGAATAAAATATGACCATTTAGGTCCACTTGGATTAGATTAGGACACTTATTATTAATTTATTTAAAGAAGGGTTAAAATAGTTAAAATCAAAGTTTAATAACTAAATCATTTTTAATATGGGGTTATACATAAGTTAAATTCGACTATAAATATTAATTAGAAAGATAAAAATATTTCCTACATAGTGGAATTTTATTTGTAATTTTTAGACATTAAATAATTTAATTTATTTATGACACAATGATGATGCAGTAATTATCTTATTAATGAAATATTGACATAATTGATGTTATAAATACCCAAATAAATATAATTTGAAACTTTTTATGAATTCCAATAATTTTATAGGTTAATATGACATGTTATTATTGATTTAATTAACTTTTTTTGAACTTATAATTCTTTTAAGAGTTTCAAAAAAATCAATTACTAAATAGTATCAAAATTGACATAAAATAGTTTTTAAAACAAATATTATATTATTAATTGTTATTTTATTCCTAAAAATATATGGTTTGGCCAAATGACTTAGATAAGGTCATATATATTAATAATAAACAACTTGGGGTTCTTTTGTCTTGATATAGTAAGTTTATTAACCTTATAGTATAAGAACACAAGAAGACACGATAAAAGAAAAATTATTTAAATTAACGTTAAATCTACATGATAAGGTTAAAATAGGAACCTAAACTTGTCTAAATTCTATTGGATGAGCGGATTTCAACCCATCCCCACCTTAGACGCAAAATAAATCAATTTGGAGCTATTTAAAACCGACCTTGACTTTATAATAAAATAATATTTTTAGTTATTCCAAAGGTGCCCCTCTCCTCCCTTATAAAAGGGCACCTCCTCCCTCTCTTCATCACACCACTTTGAGCCTTCAATCTCGGCCAACCCCTACCACTTTCTCCTCTCCACTTACCTAGAGACATCCTAGAGGTCCTGGTCTTCTTCAAAGACCAATTTTACTTCCCTAAAAGAAGGTCTCAAAGAATCACTTCAAAGAAGAGGTAATGTCCGTTACCAATTCTTTCATCTTTATTTCTTCTTCCACTTCTTGTTCATTAGTTGTTTCATTATGAAGTAATTACATCAGTATCACTCATATACTGATATGTTATTATAATTATTAAACAACCCTATTTCACCATCTATCCATCCTATGAAAAAGAAATCACCGCGCGTGCGTACGTACGGAATACCATCTCCACGCCGTGGTGTAATCTATTTTCCACCACAACCTTACTTGGATGGGTATAATGGTTTAAATAATGACTATATATGACAATTATAAAGTGATATTGATTCTGAAATAGTATACATACACTCCAATACAATTACACGTTCATGGGAACGATATCATCGCTCGTGCGTACGTACGGAATACCGTCTCCACGATGTGATGCGATTTGTTCTACATGATCTTCATTGTATAATTATTGTATAAATGAATTTAATGAATAAATATGATATATATTACATTAATACCATTCTGGAAATGATGTATCTATAACCTAAAGAGAAGAATAAGAATTTATTCGACAAAACAGGCATAAGAACAAAAAGTTATACACACCCGAATAACAAGTAGCAATGAAATATTACTACCAAGAAACTAAGAATATGACCATATATGATATCATAACAACAGTTATGATTCTATAATAAGTCAATAACATTATTTAAATCATTATACAGGAGGTTCGGACACTTACGAGGCAAATCGGACCTAAGGTAAGGGAAATATCACAATCTTATTTTTATCAGAGATTGTTTATACTTTGGCATTTACTATGGTGTATTTTATCATCGACATCCATGTTTCCTCAATATGTAATATTGTTTCCATCCACATAAAATTTTTTAAATCCAATTTTACCATTTGGTGAGTTTTTAGTAACAGATATGGAAGGAATCTTTTGTCATTTTTCATACGAGGTACTTTTTTGACTTTTCCGACAAAAGTACGAGAAGAATGTTTTTTTAACTTATACGGCATGAATATATTTTTAAAAAATTATTTTCAAGAAGCTTCTTTTAAAAGATTTCATGTTTACTTTTTAATAAACATCTTTTAGTTTAAAATTGTATGACATGTTAAGAAAGGAAAAAAATGTTTTTGAAATAGAAAGATATTTTCCTCAAGAATGGAGTTCAAGTGTTTTATCAAAATTATTTTTCATCTAATATAATAAAAGGGTTCTATTTTTATCCCTATTATTACATTTATTAGATTATGTTGTGATGGAGTTATATTTTTATGAATTCCTTTATCTTATATGAATTGTTTTATGATGTCACGATGTTTAAGATTCCCATTTTTATTACATGGGTTATGCTATGATGTATGGTTTATGATTTTGTGGCACACATAAGAATGGTATCATTATGAGATGGGTGGGACCTATATCTCCCTCCAATGAATTGGGTAAATATTTTATATCTCATGAGATAGACAAGGCTGGAACGGTAGGTTATACCAGTTTAGTTAAACCGGACTGAAATGCGGAGTAAACTCTGTTCAGAAATGGACTTTGTCCACAATGATAGTATTGGAAATGAGAATTGACTAATAAGAAATGATTCTCTATGATTATGTGTGTATTAAACAAAGTTTCATGTTTTAATTCATGATTATTGGGATTACTTTTCACTAATATGATTTATCCCATGTTATGAAATTATGCTCTCTTATGCAGGTTACTATTTCCAAAAGTTATGTTCTTATGAATATGATGTGATTGATATTTCTTTTATTTACCCTTACTAAGCATCTGAGCTCACCCTTTTGTATGTTTTCTTTCCCCAGGTCAGGAAGAAGGTTATTAAGTAAGATATTCCAAAAGGGACTATAGATATGATGAAATAAATGGGAGACAGTGTAGACGCTTTATGAACCAGTTGTTTATTTTTCCCTGTTTTCTAAAGACACTATACCTATACGGTCCTTTCGTGGTTTTGTTATATGTTGTAATAAGTATGCTTCAATTTTGAAGTAATAACAATGTATGTAAAGTATGGGTCATTATAGTGATCCTCGTTTTACTTCACGATTCTGGAAAAGTCTTAAGAAATCCCTGGTTACTGAACTTCATTTGAGCACTGCCCACCACCCTCAGACTGTCGGACAATCAAAACGGACTATTCAAACCTTAGAAGACATGTTGAGATCTTACTCACTTAACTTTCAGGGTATGTGGGATCAATATTTACCTTTGGTAGAATTTTCCTATAACAACAGCTTCCATTCGAGTATTCAGATGGCACCATATGAATCGTTATACGGAAAGAGATGTCGCACACCAACCTGTTTGGATGACATTGGTGAATGAAAACTTGTAGGCCCAGATATGGTGGAGGAAACGATGGAAAAGGTGAAGGTAATCCAAAATCACATCAAAGCAGCTCAATGTAGGCAGAAGAGCTATGCCGATAATCGAAGGACGGATTTTGAATTTCAAGTCAGTGATCATGTTTTCCTGAAGGTATCTCCATGGAAAAGAGTCATACGTTTTGGTAAGAAAGGTAAATTGAGTCCCAGGTACATCGGACCTTTCGATATTCTAGAACGAATTGGGGCTATAGCTTACTGATTGGCAATGCATCCAAGTCTCTCCAAAGTTCACGATGTGTTCCACGTATCTCTGTTGAGGAAATACATGCCTGACCCAACACATGTACTCACCTATGAGGAGTTAGAACTGGAACCCGATATGTCTTATTGTGAAGAGCTCGTCCAGATTCTTGATACGAGAGAACATGTGTTGAGAAACTGGACGACGCGTCTGGTAAAAGTCTTGTGGAGAAACCATAAGATGGAAGAGGCAATGTGGGAAACCGAGGAACATATGATGAAGAGCCACCCGAGTCTTTTCATGCGATAATATTCTAGAAATTTTGAGGACAAAATTATTTGAAGGAGGGTAGAATGTAACACCCCAAGCTTCTACGATACGCTTCTCTTTGAATAGTATGATAGCGTGTGTTGTACGCAACATCGAGTTCTAACTCACCACAACCAATCAAACTAGCCGTTATGAATAGTAATAACTTATTTTTGAAATTATATATATTTTATATTTCAAAATGGATGTCATTTTTGGATTCGTAATATCGAAATTATCCTAAGATGAAATTTTGGTATTTTTCTGAGAACTTCTAATTTTTATGAATAGTAAAAAATACTTAAAAACAACTTTTTTAATCAAAATAATTTATAATGATAAATTATATAATTGATTGGTTTTAATGTAGAAATAGAATATAATTTTACCATTTTATCCAATGGTGTCCATTAGAATTAATTTCACTTTGAATTTGGACCTAAACAATTGTCAATCTTTTGATATATATTGTTTCTTAAAAACACGCTATTTGTTGTGACAGCGGGAAATAATCATAAAATTAATTAATGAAACTTATATGCTTGGAAATTTTTAAAAGAGACATCATTTTTGAAATCGGAATATCAATTATAGATTAGGGTGAAATTTTGGCATTGTTCTAAAAAACTTCAATTTTTGATGAATACTGAAACTACTAAGTGGTAGTTAAAAAACTGAATTTTTTCATAAAACATAATTTTACCGCTTCTGTGAATGGAAGTTCAAAAATCATAGAGACACGGTTAATATCAGGAATTGAAATGTGGTTCAATGAGATGAAAATAATTTTTGGTGAATAGTAACTTTTTACTTTTATATACCACGGTTAAAAGTAAATAGGGTAATTGAGGGTAAAAATGATATTAATATTACCCTAACACATGTCTTAATTCTATTGGGGAAGTTTATCTCGACCAAAAACAACCTTAGGAATAAAATAATATCATTTAGGTCCACTTGGATTAGATTAGGACGTTTATTATTATTTAATTCAAAGAAGAGTTAAAAGAGTTAAAATCAAAGTTAATTTACTAAAACATTTTTAATATAGGGTTATACATAAGATAAATTCGATTTTAAATGTTCATTAGAAAGATAAAAAGATTTCCTACATAATGATATTTTATTTATAATTTTTAAATATTATATAATTTAATTTATTTCTGACACAATGATTATTCCGTAATTACTATAATAGTGAAAAATTAAAATAATTGATATTGTAAATACCCAAATAAATATAATTTGAGACTTTTAAAGAATTAAACTAATTTTATATGATAATATGACATATTAGTATTGATTTAATTATCTTTTTTCGAAGTAATAATTCTGTTATGAGTTTCACAAAAAACAACTATTGAATAGTGTCTAAATTATAATAAAAGAGTTTTTAAAACAAATATTATATTATTAATTGATATTAAATTCCTAAAAATCTAAGGTTATGAAAAGATACTTATATCATGATATTTGTATCATTAATGGACCACTTGGGGATCGGTTTGATGTATATAGTATGTTTATTAACTATATAATAAAAAAATACAAAGTAACATGGTAAATGTCAAACTAATTAACTTAGTGTTAATACTTAAAGATAAGGTTAATATAAGTACCCAAACCTGACTAAATTATATTGTATGAGTGGTTTGAAACCTATCCCCACCTTAAACGTTAAATAATCAACTTTTTATCCATTTGAAACCGAATATGAATTTATTGTAAATTAATATTTCTAGCTTTTCTAAAAGTGCTCCTCACCCCTCTTATAAAAGGGAACTCCTCCTTCTAATTTTCTTCACACCTTAAAAGCCTTTTGGTTCGGCCAAACTCTGACCAAATACTCTCCCAAATTCCCTCACTACAACCTAGAGGCATTAGTTTGATCAGAAAGCCAACCTAGGGAGACCTTTTGATCAAATTAAAAGGAAGAACCCGAAGAAGAGGTAATGATTTCACCACCATTTTCCAAGTTCCTTTCTTCTTCAACTTCTTTTTCCTTTGTTATTACCATTCTAAAATAATAAATCCAGTATAATTTATATACTGTGATGTTATTATAAATATGGTACAACCATACTTAGTATTCTATCCACCCTTTGAATAACATGTCACCATACGTGCGTACGTGCAGCTTACCGTCTCCACGTCGTGGTGTAATTGTTATTCAATATATTATTATTTGGATGGGTATAATAATGATATGAAACTCATGTAAATAATAAATATAACATGTTAATGATTCTGTATATATGATATACCATCCATTTATATATTATTTTAATATCAAAAGAATGATATTGTCGCTCGTGCGTATGTACGAACTACCATCTCCACGGACGCGATGAGATTCATTCTCCATCGTATCCATTCAAGTATAATTATCATTAATGATTTAAAAATAATTTTTAAGGACTTTATATCATTTTGTATTTGAATAATATACAACCTATCCATGACAAACATGGCATATGTATCAAAACATATAAAATAAAATGAGTAAGTTAACACCCGAAACGACGATAATTCTAAGATATTATTAACAAAACAATTTTAAATGATCATATATGATATCATATTAATGTATATGATTATTGAATAATTTAATAAAAATTATTTCACCATTATACAGGACGTTAACCTACCCCAACCAAGGAAAATAACAAGGTAAGGTTTATTTCACAATCTCTTCATTATCGGAGGTTGTTTATACGTAATAATCTACTAGGATCTCTTTATCATCCACATCCATATTTCATAAAAATGTATTTCAAAACATTTTTAATATTTAAAAGAATATGGGTTAAAGTCATTTATACCCTTTTTGGCTTTTTATAAGAGTTTTATAAAGAAATCTTTCCGTTATTTTCCAGACAATGTGCTTTTTAACCTTTTCAACAATAATTAAGGTAAGAATGTTTTTTTTAACATATACGGCGGGTGCGGTTATTTTTTGCCGTTATAAAATAGTCGAAGCTTCCCTTACAATCTTATAATAATATTTTCAAAGAAAATTATTTATTTTATAAATATATGACTCTTAAATGATTTCAAAAATAGAAAGAGATATTTCTCTAAAAAGAGTTTTGATTTCATCTATGTCAACATCCTTTGATGGATTTTACGCTTATTTGAAGTTGATTTATTATGATACAAAACTTCTATATTGTATTGAATGTTTTGTGATATGTTTGACTGTGGATGTGGTATTTTTATACCATTCATAGTTTATTGTGAAAGTATTGACATTTCATATTCTATTTTAATACGAATGTTTATGTTATGTTTAAACAATTTTAGATGGGAATGCATTGGACTTAATATGTGACGGGTGGAGCCCGATATAGCTCCTCGATGCATCGGTCGGTCTCATGAGACAATATAGTGTCTTGGCACAAGGCCTTGTCAAAATCTTATTTTTAGTCTTGGCACGAGGCCTTGGCTATGTGGTTATGATAGTCTGGCATTATGCATTCCATCATTATGAAAGTGGTTATTGATATTGCATATGATTATTCTATTAGTAGAATATCCATATGAATAAGTAAATGGAATTATTTCATTTTACTTTTTCCATAATATATTTATGTGCAAGTTTAGAAGGCTTTTGTTTTAGTTATACATTGCCTTAAATGTTTATTCTTATTTATGAAAGTTTTCGTTATATTGTTATCCTTACTGGGAATTTGAGCTCACCCATTTTCTATGTTTTATTTTTCCCAGTATGAAGAAGTTAATTATGAATGAACTTTAGGGATAGTATGTGGGGTTATGAGTGTGGAATATGAATAAAAGATGTTTTTGTAGTTTTCATTTTTATGATTTAATGTAAGACTTATGAATATATCTAGTGTTTCCAAGGCTACTAATCTAATCGGTCATTCAAGATTTGATCCTTCTTGTGATCATGCCAGTGTTATGTAATAATGCACCAACTCTAGGTAACTGGGGTCGGGGCGTTACACCATCCCTAAAATTAGTTACCTTTTTGAGAAAAACATTTGTTTCATCTTTCTAGTTGATATGAATTTATCTTACAATAAAAAAATTTCTTTTGGTCTTTGGAAATTTGGATATTATAGAGGTAGATCAATTTGGTCTCTAGGATTTTTTAATTGATGATAATTTTAGAGGTTTGTATTTAGGGAAGAAATGGTTTTTAGTAGAAAAAAAGATAAAGGTTAAAAGGTTCATAATGATTTCATTTGTAATAATGATTTAATTTATATCATTTTTTCTGGAAATTAAACGGTTTCATAGTGTTATGTGTAGAGAAATCATAACAAAATAATCTTGTATCTCCTATTAGGATATGAATATTTCTAACACTAGTGGTGTTAAATCTCAAATAAGGTAATGAATTTCAAATATTTACTAAATATATATATTTTAAAATTTAGTATTATATAATTTTGTAAAATAATATTATATTAAATTAAAAAAACCTAATTATGATTTTAAAAACTAAAATCTATCATCAAAAAAATATTTTGTAAATATATATGATAATTTTGTTTCTACGAAAAAAAATTCTAAATAGGTATCACTTTTTTGTGTATTTTATCTCAAGAAATGATTCCATTAATCAATGTTCATTATTATATAATGGAATATTGGATTCTTTGAAATGTTGATAGAAATTATGTTATCATATTTTATAGGAAAACAATTAAAATTGAATCGAAAATCCATTAGCGGGTATCTCCAAAATAGTTATTCATGACAATTCAAGCTATAATATATTCATATTAATTATTGAAAATGCTACAAATATTTATTTATTACCTATCCATGATATTTGAAATTTACCAAAAAAATAAAGGGCTTATGAGATTAAATTCCTATATAGTATACACCCACCGAAATTAGTATATGAATATGAAAATAAATTATGATTATATGTTTTTTGTAAACTGTATATAAAAATAAATAGTTCCTATTAAATATCTTAAAAATTCTTCTGGTGGCCTTTGAATGACAATATATTAGAATAGATTGAAATATAACACAAATACATATTGAAAAAATAATTTCTGGACTAATACCAATAAGATAAATCAAACATCTGATGATTCTTTTATATTACAATCTATCAACATGTTTTCTTACACCAACCATATCGAGTTTAAAATCGGAGATCATGAGAATTGTATATATCTTACAATTTTCAAATACAAAATTTATAAGTAATTCAATTGTTTATTTTCATTAATTAAAAACATTTAGAAAATATTTTTATGAATTTTTTTTAAAAAAAATGTTCAACTCGTCCATAATACTAATTTCAAATTCTTTGTGTGTATGTTTTAAAAAAAACTTACACATTTTTTGATTTTTGATCTAAAAATTATAACATTAACATATATTTTGTTGGGTCGGAAAAAAAACGAGGGAAAGATGGCAAGAGGGGGGGTGAATTGCCTTTTAAGAAATGATTAACAATTTAAAAATCAATGTAAAGAATGCAGCGGAAATAAAGAAGGCAAGACACAAGAAATTGATAACGGAGTTCGGCCAAAACCCGGCCTACGTCTCCGCTCCCAACTCAACCGTTGAGAGATTCCTACCGCTTGCTTTTCAATGGTTTTAGCAAGAAACCCACTAGGCTTTGAGGAAGCATTAGGACCTATTACAGCTTGCTTTTGTGGTTTAGCAAGAACCCACTTGCTTTTGATGGTTTAGCAAGAACCCACTAGCCTTTTTAACGGGTGAAGGCTAGCTCACCGTGACACAAGCCTTTTAAAAGGGAAGGCTTGAAGAAACCTCTTCACACCTTAATGGTGATGTGAAACCCAAAAGAAAGGGAGATGAGAAAAGAGTTTGGGGTTTGTAGGCACAAACCCAAATTTAAAGCTCAAAATAAATATACAAAGAAAAACCGTAATTGAGAGAAGCCTTGGGCGCCTTTGATGATTGGAGATGTTGAAGGCTGCTTCCAAGCTTCTTTGAAGGAGCTCCTTGGATGTGGAAGTTGTTGGAGCACTTGGGGTTCCCTTGGAGGAAGTCGCCGGAGGTTGGCCAATTGATGCAAAATATGTCCGTGGGCTTCACAATAGTTCCGGTTAGTGTCCGGGGCTTCCTTGGCCTTTATTTATAGGCATGGAACCCTTGGGGAGGCTTCGGAGCCGTTGGAGAGGCTAAAAGAGCCGTTGGAGGCCAAAAGAAGGTTGACTGGTCAAAGCCAACGGCTAGTTTGACTGGGCTACCGGCTGGCCGGTACAGCTCCACCGGCTGGCCGGTGTGTGCAAAAAGGCATAGGATTCTTGTCCAGGGGCCACCGGCTGACCGGTACATCTCCACCGGCTGGCCGGTGCCTTGGTAGAGAAGAAGAGTCTTGATCCAGGCTCTACCGGTCGACCTGTGGAGGAGCCACCGGCTGGCCGGTGGCAAGACAGTAGCAAACACTATTTGGGCTGGATGCCACAGGTCGACCGGTGACAGAGCCACCGGTCGACCGGTGGAACCTGGCAGTGGGCAATCCCTCTGCCAGTTCCACCGGCTGGCCGGTGCTATCACACCGGTTGGCCGGTGGACTGAATTTCAGTCCATTTCTTGTCCATTCTTGGGCCAATCCTTTGGCAATCTTTTGCCTATCATCCACAACACTTAAAAACAAAGTTAGATAAACATGAAAGTGATTGTGATCATGAAAATTAAACCACGAGGGGATACGAGAGGTACAACAATCTCCCCCTATTTTGATGATCACAATCACCAAAACAATTAAAGTAAAAACATAAATTAAAGGCATGCTTTAATGAATAAAAAGAAATGTAAAGCAAAGCATGATCAAAAAATTCTCCCCCAATCAATCAAGAAATTTCTCCCCCTTTGTGATTATCAAAATAGCGTGGGGCATAAAACTTGATTGAGGGAACGAGTTGAAAAACAAGATGGAGATTTGAAAAATCAATTGAGATTTTTGAAATTGAAAGATTGAAAAATTGAATAACAGTTTGAATTGAAAGTTTTGAATCAAAATTCGAATTGAATATTTTGAAATTTGAAACCAAATTTGAAATTGAGAGTTTTAAAACCAAGTGTTGAAATTGAAAGGAAAAATTTTGAATACACAAAAAAGCTTAAAAGATCCTAACTCCCCCTAAATAAAAACAAAAAGTCACCGGGGAGAGGTGTTTGAAACCGAAACAATTTTAGGCCCGGAGAGACTCGCTAGAAGGGATTTTTCAATCCATACTTGTCTCATGGCGGGTCTTCTCCTATAAAATTCGTCCGAAAAGTAAATACTTTTGGGTTGACCATATCGGGCGTTTTTACAATTACATTCATAAATAAGGTGCCTGGGTTTCTTACAATAATTACAAAATTTGTAACTAGAGATCCCCCTTACAAAAAAAGTGGGTGCATGGGAGGAGGAAGCTTGGTTGGTATAGCCAAGTCCTTGAGTGGTCCTAGAAATTCGTTGGGAACCTAGGAGATTGTTCAAATTTTGTTCCCCTTGGGTGAACTTGGCTAGGGAATCTTTTAAATCTTTGATGGTTGATTCCATAGAATCAACATTTGGAAAATTTTGGATTTTTCGGGAGAGTTCCTCCTTCTCTTTGAGAAGTTGTTCTTTTTCGGAGGAGAGTTTTTTGAAAGATTTTTTTAAAGAAACAAATTTTGAAGAAAGTTCATGAAAAACTTTTTCTAATTGATCTCTAGCATGTGAGAGTTCTTCATATGACAAATGATTTAAAGAATTGGAATTTGAAGAGCAAGAGGAGGAAGAGGAGGAAGAGGAGGAAGATACCTCATGTTTTGCCATTAGGCATTTTTTACCTTGGTCGCTCGAGGAGAAGGAGGAGAATGAAGAGGTGGAGCTATCACTCCATGTTGCCTTTGAAGCCTTCTTCTTCACCTTTTTCTTGGCCCTTTTCTTGTTAAGTGGGCATGCGGGCACGGATTTTTCATCGGGTTCTTGCTTTGGAGCCTCGCTAGTACCTTCATAGGTTAGTTCTAAAAACTTCCAAATATCATGAGAAGATGTGCAAGAAGAAATACAATCAAAAACATTACGATCTAACCCACAATGTAGAGCATTCATGGCTTTGCCATCAAGCTCGAAATTTGCAATGTCTACGGGGGTCCATTTAGATTCATCGGGAGTAGAAAGTGAATAACCATGCATGACAATTTTAAAAATAGGATAACTAATGCTTTTATGAAATGTAGTCATGCGGGTTTTCCAAAAAGAATAATCGGCTCCATCAAAGAATGGAGCACGATCCAAAAAAAACCTTCTTGGGCGTAAGAGGTTGAAGCGGTAGAAGCCATCAAAAAGGATCTTTAATTTGAAACCGGTTAGGGAATTATTCAAATACGTGCTCTGATACCAATTGTTGGGTCGGAAAAAAAACGAGGGAAAGATGGCAAGAGGGGGGGTGAATTGACTTTTAAGAAATGATTAACAATTTAAAAATCAAAGTAAAGAATGCAGCGGAAATAAAGAAGGCAAGACACAAGAAATTGATAACGGAGTTCGGCCAAAACCCGGCCTACGTCTCCGCTCCCAACTCAACCGTTGAGAGATTCCTACCGCTTGCTTTTCAATGGTTTTAGCAAGAAACCCACTAGGCTTTGAGGAAGCACTAGGACCTATTACAGCTTGCTTTTGTGGTTTAGCAAGAACCCACTTGCTTTTGATGGTTTAGCAAGAACCCACTAGCCTTTTTAACGGGTGAAGGCTAGCTCACCGTGACACAAGCCTTTTAAAAGGGAAGGCTTGAAGAAACCTCTTCACACCTTAATGGTGATGTGAAACCCAAAAGAAAGGGAGATGAGAAAAGAGTTTGGGGTTTGTAGGCACAAACCCAAATTTAAAGCTCAAAATAAATATACAAAGAAAAACCGTAATTGAGAGAAGCCTTGGGCGCCTTTGATGATTGGAGATGTTGAAGGCTGCTTCCAAGCTTCTTTGAAGGAGCTCCTTGGATGTGGAAGTTGTTGGAGCACTTGGGGTTCCCTTGGAGGAAGTCGCCGGAGGTTGGCCAATTGATGCAAAATATGTCCGTGGGCTTCACAATAGTTCCGGTTAGTGTTCGGGGCATCCTTGGCCTTTATTTATAGGCATGGAACCCTTGGGGAGGCTTCGGAGCCGTTGGAGAGGCTAAAAGAGCCGTTGGAGGCCAAAAGAAGGTTGACTGGTCAAAGCCAACGGCTAGTTTGACTGGGCTACCGGCTAGCCGGTACAGCTCCACCGGCTGGCCGGTGTGTGCAAAAAGGCATAGGATTCTTGTCCAGGGGCCACCGGCTGACCGGTACATCTCCACCGGCTGGCCGGTGCCTTGGTAGAGAAGAAGAGTCTTGATCCAGGCTCTACCGGTCGACCGGTGGAGGAGCCACCGGCTGGCCGGTGGCAAGATAGTAGCAAACACTATTTGGGCTGGATGCCACAGGTCGACCGGTGACAGAGCCACCGGTCGACCGGTGGAACCTGGCAGTGGGCAATCCCTCTGCCAGTTCCACCGGCTGGCCGGTGCTATCACACCGGTTGGCCGGTGGACTGAATTTCAGTCCATTTCTTGTCCATTCTTGGGCCAATCCTTTGGCAATCTTTTGCCTATCATCCACAACACTTAAAAACAAAGTTAGATAAACATGAAAGTGATTGTGATCATGAAAATTAAACCACGAGGGGATACGAGAGGTACAACATATTTATACCAAAAAAATTAAAGATAACATTTTCATAAATAATGTAGTATATTTCATTCCAAAAAAATAATTTGATAAATGAAAATTTTTTAATCTCTCATTCCATGCTAAAGGTTCTTGATTACATTTATTGAGAGCTTCGGTATGTTTTAATAAATTATTTTGAAAATAAGGGTCTTCAAAACAAATAGGTCATTTAAAATAAGATTCCTCTACTAAAAATCCATTTATAAATGAATATTTAATATCCATTTTATATAACAAAACATTTATATATTATGCATATTTCAGAAGTATTTTAATAGTTTCTAACCTAGCTATATGGGAAATGTCTCTTCATAATATATTCCCTCCTCTTGATTCTAGCTTTTGTAATTAATATATATTTATTCCAACTGATCACACCATGAAAACCCTATTTATTTTTGAATACACATTTATTTATCATAATAGGATATTCAGGGGTTCTATCAAATAATTCACAACCATGATACTCTTGAAATGGTTTTACTCTTCAATTTTTTTAAAACAAAATCCACTTATTTAAGGATTATTCTATTGTTTTTATGTTAAGGTGTGATAACAAGATTGAGAATTATACTAAATTCCCTATATTTATTCTATATTTAACGACATCATTTAAACATCCTATAAATATTTCTAGTGTATGGTCAATATGTTTTAAAGGTTGTTTAGGTAACACACATTTTGGTTTACTAGCTTTACCCATTACATGATTTTCTTCAAAATAATAATATTCCAAATAATAACCCTTTTGTTGTTAAAAATAGATTCAGGTATAATTTCATTATGGGAATCATCATGAGTAATTTTTTGATCAAAAGGATCACTTTTATTAAACATTATATGTATTTTCACTTCAACAATCCTTGACAATTTTTTGAAAATTATTGAAGATTTGGATGTAGTAGAATAACATAAGAAGATACCTTCATCATCTTTTGGATAAAATTTAAAAATAATCATGGTGGTTAAGATATAAACCTTTTTTCAATATACCATAATGTACTTTAAATTTGTGTTTCTATTATTACATAACTTGTATAGTTTTTTAAGATATGCATTATTAGAATTCTGTTATTGTCATAAAATGTTGTGTTAATAGCTTCAGACCAAAAATAATAAGGAAATATATTTTCATATAATAACGTCATATAAATATATTTCAAGTTTATATTCCTACTTTTGACAATATAATTATGTTTATATTTTTTGGGGGTAGAAAAGGTATGTTTGATACCATGTTTTGAGAAAAATTAATTAATTTAATTATTCTAAAATTCTTCCCCATGGTTACTTCTCAAATTAATAATTTTTTAATTTCATTACATTTCCCATATTTTAAAAAATCCATAAAAATAAAATAGGCTTCACTTTTAAATCCCATCAAATAAACACATGTAGATGTTGAAAAATAATAAACTAAAACATAGACCTAGGAATTGAAATCAATGTTTTCAATTCTAGTAAGTCAAAAAAGATCCATATGGATAATCTCTTGGTGTCTAGAAGTTTCAACCTATTTAATTATTTTTAAACATTACATGTGTTTCTTGACCATTTATAATACATCACATAGTTTCGTTTTATATAATTAATGATTACGAAAGATAGAAATCAAATTTATATTATATAAAATTTTCAAAAATAGAAAATTATAATGCTCGTGTTTCCTATTCCCAATACAATATTCATTAATTTTAGTATTTAAATATTTTATATAATTTTAACACAAATATTTTAAATATGATTATAGAAATTATCATTTCCTTTTTCTCTAAACATGAGATTTTTTTCATTAAAAATTGAGTTGGTATTATTAGGGAAATCAATCGAACAACCATAATCAAAATGTAGAGAAAATATTATCAGGTTGTGCTTTTGGAATTTAATATAGATTACATTGTTTATGAGTATAAATTTTGGATTTCATGAAGATCCAAATCCAACTATCACTATTCATTGATTATCACCAACTGTGACATAGCCTCTGTCAATCTTCGATAGTGAGTGAATGTTTTAGAAATATACACTCATATTCCTTAAACAACAATTGTGCATAAATAATTTTTCATTTCTATTCATGTGGATTATTATCTACGTAGAAAATTTTAACAAAAATAGTTTTTGGTAACCTATATTATTAGACCCAACAATTTTAGCAAAAAAAGTCATGGAAACCAAAATATGTTTTCATTATCATTTAAAACTAGAACTAAATTTAAAAAAAATTATAAGAAAATAATTTTTATTTAAAAATGGTTGAGGATATTTAAAACTAAAAATATTAAAAAAAAATTCTTGGTTCTCCAATATGAAATAAATTAACCTTAGGAAAGTTTTTATTCTCATATTTAGGAAAAAATTAATTATTTTAAATCTTTGGTCGGTCACAATGGATTTATATACCATATTTTTTATGTGTTGGGTTGATTTTTATTAAGTATATTGTTTAAGTAATTATGTGCTATAGTTAACAAACTTTTATCATCTTCAAATCCTTAATCATCCTTTTTTAAAACCATTAACTATGCTTTCATATTTGGTGCACATCATAGAATAATTCTCTATCGGAGTTATCAAATATGAAATCAGTTTTTTTAAGTCATCCATTTGGTTAATAATTTTGATGTTGGATTTTATATGATTTTTATTTATTATTTTTTATGATTTTATTCTTAGTTTCTAATGTGGTAAAATATTCATTTAATTCTTCATATGAGAAATTTCCATTTTCAGAATCAAACCCTTTCCCAAAAGAATAATAAGAGTGTAGTTTATCCGAGTGTTCCATGAAACAGAAGTGGGATATTTTTATTAGATATTTCTACTTAAAATTATGAATATGAATAATCATTTGAGTCTCTAGATTCAATCAATTTGGATTTAATAGACTTTTTTATTTCTTCTTTTATTTTACCATCTTGAAATAATTTTTATTATAACATTTTTTCTTTTAAATGAGGAAAATATGGCGTGATGTGTCCTTGTTTTTTGTAATAATATTATCTTACTTATTTAAAAGTACCATAATGATTCTTGTAATTATTGAATAATATTCTAAATCCTCTTCTTTTATTATATAATTTTAGGAACATTTGAGAAAACTATTTGATTTTGTTATATGATAAATAATTTCTGGAGTAATATTATTCTTCAGATGATTTGGTTATTTGTATACCCTTGTCCATGTCTGTTATATTTATAAGTAGAACCCATCAAATAAGAATTTTATATCTTAAAAGTTCTATATTATCCATCTCTAGATTCTATTTCACCTCATAAAACATAAAGGTTAAATGATATATTTTCTCTTAATTTTTTTTACCTCTATTGATTGTATGATGTAATCCTAGATTTTATTACACTTAGTCCATAAAACTCTTAAGAAATTCAATGCTTTATTGGGATTATTAATTAGGTTTTCTTTAGAGGAAACATTATTCACAATCTAAAAAAGTATTTCATTAAACAGAGTAACACTTTCCCCTTCATCAATTTTTAAGGATTCTAACATAATTGTTTGACCTATTATATCAAAGGGAATTCCCTTTTTCTATACCCTTATAGTAACCTCTATAGGGTTTTACTTTTTATAGGAATTTTTACTAATAAACATTGTTAAGATCATATTGAAATATTCCAACAATAATATAATTCATTTATCCCGAATTCAAATCACATCATTCTTTAGTATAATTATCATAAGTTATTTTTCTAAGAATTTCCTAAGACATAATTGCTTTATGATGTACTTTTGAGTAATGGTTTTTCAAATAGATGTTCATTCTCACCTATCAAAAACCAAAACTATCTTCATTAAAATTAATATCTATAACTATTTCCATACCGTATCTGTTATTGAAAATAAAATATATTAATAATAATATATTTGGACTTCAACCTTTAAAAATTGTGAACTCAAGAGTCATTATATATGATAAAACTAATTTTCTAAGAGAATATCTAATTGAAAACATAAGAGTTGGGGATAACAACTTATTTAATTTTAAAACAACCCTCTTCAAGGTATAATTGATCCAATATTTTTCTTAACAAAAAAAATGTGAAAATATAAAATATTAGAGGAAATGGATTCAACATAATAGATTTATAGTGGATCATGGAAATTAATACACTAGTGCACTCTAACAACACTATAATCCATAAGTTTTGTGATATTTACTATGAAACCCCTTTTTTCGGGTGTTCTCTACTGAGCGAAATTATTTTACTTATTATAATGGTATATGAGTTTCTAATTACCCTCTCCAATTAATAAGACTATAAAAAACCCTAACACTCTCCATTAAAAAAAGCATAGATGAAAAGGAGATGAATGAAATTAAAAAAAATGATATAATAGAATGTTTTATTTAGAAATTGACAATTGGAAAATACACATCAAGAAGAGATTATGATCTTCAAAGAAAATATTTGGAGTCTGTTTAACTGAAATAGATAAAAATGTAATGAGAACACATAGTAAAGAATAGATACATTTTTCTATCAACATACATTATTCCATTAAGTTATCTGAGTATTTGTATATACATGTGTATATTTATGTTACAAGTAGTTGATTACTTTATTAGTATATATTCTTTCTGATTTTGCTCTTAAGAATATTGAATAATCACTGTGGTTGAATGAAAAATGCATTTCAAAATTAATTAAGAAATGATATTAATCAGGTTTCCTTCCATTGTAAGGATATAATAAGTTTTTCTAGAAGTGATTTCAAAAAATTTATTCAAAAGATTTTACCATTCATGAAAAAAATACATTCAAATTAATTGTACTTTCTTTATATAGAGAAATCCTTTTCTGATATACATAAAAGGAAAAATTGACTTATCAAGATATTAAAAAAACATTACAAGTATAATAAGGAATCTTTATAACATATCTTAATCTTTATAAGATAATTATCTAATAGTACTATTATTGTACGATAAATTTTTGAAGCATTTCTAAGAGTAAATACTACATATATCATGATGCATAGGATAATATGTATTCATAGTTTGTGTAAGATAAATTATTTCATAAGTTGATTATTCAATTCTCAAAGAGGAATAATTTATATGGTTAACTGAACAATATTTCTCTCATGAATATCCTCTTTGTAGGATAACAAATTTTTTGTACTAATATTTCTAGATCAAAACATATGAAATAATACTTCCTTATTTCATAGGATAATATCTTTTTAAGAATTTTTAAATTGAGATTCTTTAGAATAAGAAATTATCATAGATTAAAGACTTTAGAGTATAAAAACAAATTTCTTCTTATAATTATTATGTTATGTGTGAGATAAATTTCCAACCTAAGATAAATTCCATTGAGATTTATAAAAAATCAATTATTTATAAATAGAGTTTGAGATAGGAAATGAATATCTTATGATAAACACATTATAATATAAAAATGATTTTTGGAATCATAAAAACACATAAACATATGTGATATGTTTGAACAAAATATGTCTAGACAATACCCCTATCGAATTAGAGGAGTTAAAGAAGTACCTCAATTTAATTTTGAAAAGTGGATTATACACTCTAGTTCATTGGGTTGGGAAATGCTAGTAATCTTTATAAATAAAAAATGATAGATAAATGAAAGTATGTATCAATTACCAGGAGCTCAACAAGATAACCATAAAGGAAAAGTATCCCCTTCCAAGGATTGAGTAATTTTTTGATTGGATATGATTATCAAAGAATTTATAAAAGGTGGATATTCATTCTGAATATCATCTGCCAAAAGTGAAAAAGAAATATATTTAGATGAAAACCTTCCATACAAGGAGTGGGCACAATAGTTTGTAGTGATTCCCTTAGAACATTCTAATTACCTTTTAATATTCATTGATTTTATCAATATAGTCTTTATAGACTACCTTGAAGTTTTTTTGGATGAGTTTATTAATGATAATATCATTTTCTCCATGACAAAAGAGGAATATAGAGATCATATATGTATTGTGATGGTGAATTTATGAAATTATTAAATGAATTTTATATTTACAAAGTGTAACTTCTATATAAATAAAATCACATTATTTGTAAAAATTATCACATGAAAGGGATCTAACATAGACCCTTCAAAGATAATATAATTGAGGAATAGTCTAGACCCACCAGTGTCATAGAAAACCATATTTTTATTGTTCTATCAAGGTACTGTTGGTGATTTTTGATAAATTTAATATGATTGTATAGCCCACTATCTATGTTAACATGAAAATGGGTAAATTATGTATAGATAGAAGAAACTGATGAAAGATGTAATGGTTTAAAAATAGGTTAATCACTATGCATTTACTTTACACTACCATAAAGTATAAAAGGATTTGTGATATATAATGATTCATAAAATAATGTATTGGGTTGTATACATATATTTAATGATAAATTGAAAACCTATGACTCATTAAAACAAAATATTAATTAAAATAACCCCAAAATGAAAGATTTAGTACTAGTATATGTGAAATTTGGTCTGAATATTCAGCATCACTGTTTAATAAAAAGTGTGACATATATACATATCAAATGATTTTAAACTATATATTCACATAAAATGAGAATAAAATCACTAAACTAAGATTATTTGAGATAATCAAGGACTATTATTTCTTTATTCACTACCATCTAGGAAATGTGAACAACATAGTAGATGCTCTTTGAAGAATATAACCTTCTACTCTTCCCATGATATGGATTTAGAAAGTCTTTATCCTCATGGATATTCAATATATGGATCTACAGATCATAATGGCAAGGAATGAATCATAACTTTATTAAATTATTTCACAAACCTCTATTAAAGTTAATATTAAGGAGGCACAAAGGGATGATTTAGAGATTAACAGGTGGGTGGAAGAAGTAATAGAAGAGAATATTCATGAAGTCCACATAAATGTCGATGGTGTGATTTGGTTAGGAGCTAGATATTGGGTGCCTTCATCACCTGATATAAAAACAGATATATTGGAAAATTCATATATCATATATGTATCGATACATCCTGGAAGAAAAATGATGTACCATGACCTTAAAGAGCACTAAAGGTGAGAAATCATGAAGAAAAAGATCATTGGTACACCTCAATGTTCTTTTTCTATTAATAAATTAATGTGAACTGAAAAATGTCCAAGGGTATGGTAAAACCATTACCCTTACCCACATAGAAATGGTAATAAATTACAGTGGAGTTTTTTATGCATCTCCAAAATCTATCCAATGGAAAAAATGTGATATGTGTTGTGGTGGATCAAATCATCAAGATTTCTCATTTAATAACTATTTAGGAATATATATCACTTAAAAACAGTCCATGATATTTGTAAAGGTAGAAGTGAGTATGCATATGGTAGAAATGTCATCATATGTGATTGTGATCTAAGGTTCACTTCTAAATTCACGAGAATTATTCAACATGATCTAAAAGAACAATTGAATTTCATCATAGCCTATCACCCCGAACTGATGGCCAATATAAATGGAATATTCAGAAACAAGATCACATGTTGATAGACCACTCAATATAATTAAAATAAGGATTAGATAAACATCTCCCATTATTTTAATTCACATACAAAAATATTTTCCAATTGAGTATTCAAAAATATCCATATGAAAATATATATGGGAATCAATGTAGAACTCTTACTTGTTTTTATCAAGTTAGTGAATGAAAATCACATGTCCTGACCTTGTTCAAGAGATGACCGAGAAGGTTCAAAAAATCAAAAACAATATAAAAGCTACTCTGAGATAAAAAAAATTTATATTGTCTAGAGCTAAATGAACATGGAGTATAAATTTATAGAAAAATTTTCCTTCAAATATCACTAAGTAAGAGAGTCATGGAATATAGCAATAAATTTAAGCATACCTCTTATTACATTGACCCTTTTAGATCTTCAATCATATAAGAGTATTGTTCTATTGTATTAAACTTCCAACATGTATGGATCCAGTTCTTGATGTGTTAAAAATTTATATCCTAAGAAAGTACATACTCAACCCCTAAAAAATACTTAATCTGGAGGTGGTACAGATGGAGAATGACCTATGATATGATGAGTAGCCAAATATTATCTTGTACCACATAGACAATGTTCTACGCAATAAAACCACTGACCTTATTAAAGTACCGAGAAAAAACAATATGATTCAAATGGAAATATGGGAACCATAGGAACCAAATAAGATGAAGTTCCCTCATATATTATCAACTGAAAATAAGAATTGAAATTTTGTGGAAAAATATGTAAAATTTGGGAATAATGTAGAAACCCATAGTTTATAAATGTTATCTGTTTCTTGAAATAATTTTGTTCCATATTATGTATATACAGAACATCAAGAAACGAACAAAACATTATTTTAAAAGTGAAATTAATGTCATTATTAAATCCCTAAACACATTACAAATTAAAATTTTATTAAGGGATTAAAAAATATTAAATAGGAAACCGACAATGGAAAAAGTTGGATGACCCTAATCAGTTAGAATCATCCCTCCCTCGGCCAACACTATTAATAAAAAAATGCAACAAAGAAATAAGAAAATGAAAATATAGATCCTTGATTAAAAATTTAATGAATTTTATAAACAATATTGAAGAAATATTTGTATAAGGTAATATCAACTTCGAAATAATAATATAACCCTTCTAAATAGTAACCTCATTGTTGGGAATTATAAAACGATCATTGGAATAGTAATTTAAAAATAATAATAAAATCTAATGTAAATAATTTTTATCATGATTAATTTATGAAAATAAATATTACATTCCCATACAATAAATATCAATAACAAAAACTCAATGAAAATATAATATATATTTTTTTATTGAATTTTATTTTATAATAATCACTAAAATTGATTTTTTTATTAAAAATTAAAATTATATATGGTAGAAAATTATTTTTATAAAATTAATTTTATTTTTAAAATAATAATATCTATATTTTCCAAGAGTTATTTTTTTAATTTTCTAATATACGTCAATTATTAGGTGAATAGTAAAAAATACTGGTTTTTAATGAAATTGGTGTAACTGGAATTTCATCATTCATGGTGTAATGAAGAGATGTTAAATTATATAACTTTATTTTCTACAAAAAAATATTTAATTTTAAATATGAGTTATTAAAATACAATAAAATGGATTTCCAAAAATAAAAATTACTTTCCAAAGTCTAAAGTCAAATATTCATTTAAATAATAATTTTATCATTTTTCAACTTCCCTTTTCAATAAACAAGTCATATGAAATTATAAATGGGTTTAATGTCCAAAAACCATTCTATTATATTTATATATTATTCATTATGTAAAATAATATCAATATTACAAGTTTTTCTTTGTATATCTTATTTTATTTTGTTTTTTATACTAAAATACCCATCTCCCCGAGAATAAAATACACCTCTCCAACCCCATGTAAAAACACTACCCCCTCACATACCAAAGCCCAATATCTTCCAAAATTCAATATATTGAGACCTTATCAACCATATGTATATTTTGGATTAAACCAAATCAATTCATCAAGGATGTCTAGTGCCACTTAAGAGAAGAAACACTGAGAAATTAGTATGTTTTTATCAACTCTTATCTCATGTTCCTCTTCTCTTCACTTTTTCCCAGTTTATTTAAAAACAAATCTTATAAAATTAGATTTATGTATGTTAAAATTATATTAATGATATCAAAATACAATAAAAATAAATATTTTTTGAATTATTTAGATCTTATACCTCTCTTTATATTTCTTTGGACAAAGTTTTAATCAATAGTTAGTTAGCCTTCAATAAGGATGTTTTGAAATCCTTACATATCACCAAACTAATGTATGGGAGTAATAAATTATATATAATATATAAATTTATAAATATATGTTTTTTAATCTTCTATTATTATTTATATAATGTAAAAATTTCCTTTAAAAAATTATTATAATCGAAGAAAAATATAAATATTTATTAAAGACATGATATAAGATGCTTCACAATTAACAATGGGAATTATGAAATATAATCGTATTGTTTTGAGTAATATGTTGTGACATAAACTAACATATTTAAATTATGTTTCAATGTTTTAAAAATACTAATTTTTTAGGAGGTGTAACAGTGGAAAAATAATGCTGGATTTATGGTCAGGGGATTCTCGAACCTAAAATCCTTTTCATTATATTATCTTCTATTTTAGATTTATTTTAGAATGAATGATCCTATAATATCCAAAATATTTATATTAATATTTTTTCCATTTTAGTGTGGGGATTTATATTTTTCTACCATTCCAAAATGTTTTCTAATCCATTTATAATTCTTTTTATAAAAGTATACATTCATAAAACATCTGTAGAATTCTCTTGAGTTGATTCTTATTTCAAAGAAAAAAATTGATATTTTATAAAAATTAATTATATCTTTTTTTAAATTGGGAATATTAGAATTAATTTAATGAATTATGATATGTGGAATATTTTATTAAACACATTCTTTTTTGTGGGTTATTTTGGGATTATGATTGTTATCCTTCCATTTGGAATGTATGTTTAGAAGAATTTTGTGTTGTGAAATATGGGACTAGAATTATATATCCCCAATATTTATTTCTCATTTTAAAATATCTCATGATATAATGTTTATTATTCATGAAAAAAATGCTATATGTTTTTTCAAATTATGATATTATGCTTTATACACATATGTTATTCCAAGATATGATTCTATATTTGTACAGAAAAGTGCATGGAATTTGACAACTATTCCCTAATGTTTCATTTTTATTAATATTTCTAATTACATTCCTTAATCAAATTTTACCCTCATCATTATTATGATGATATTAGGTTTACGATATGATGATGATTATTATGTTCACCAATGTATTGCAGATTCATGTCCCTTATTCCACCCTTAATAGGATTTTAGATTACCCATTTATATGATGTATATTCTAATGTAAATACTTGTAGTATAGTGATAATGAGAGGTTTATAAGGATAATGAATAATAATATAAATAATATTTATGTGTTTTTCTGCAATTTATATAAAAGCCTAATTTTTTCAAGACATAAACCACTAGATCCTAAATTTGTATCAATATTATGTTGTCTATCTTCGAATGATATAATATTCACATAAAAAACTGTAATTCTATAAAAATAATATATTATTGTAAAAAAATTTAAAAAAATACATTGAGATATATCAAAAAATCCACTAAATATTACTTTGGGACATTTTTAGGGGACCATTTGAAATTTTGAAAGCCTCTGAAAAGTTTCTCCAGAAGAGTTATTTCTAAGATGTTTATAGTAACTACCATGAAACAATTTCACTATGATTTAAGCTGCTGAAAGAAATCCATTTCCAGTGGCTATTTTTACTATTATGGAATAAGACATATGAACCTAATTATGTGTGTGTTTTAGTAGATAATTTTTTTTATTAGTTAATACTTTTTTAATCATACATATATAGGGTCTCTTATTTTTAAAATGGGTTTAATTACCAATATTTCATAATCAAAGAGTATATAAATAATGATGTTATTGTGTTTTATGATTCATTTTTTAGGATATCATGACAAAAAAAGATGTTTTCTTCATGAGGTTAGTTCCATTACATCTATTATATATTATCCCAATAAGTTATAATGTTAATTTTGAAACATTTATTATTCGGTATGATTATAATGTTGTTTCAACATATTCAGTAGAAAAATTAAACCACATTAGACGATTATTTTTAGGATATTTTACATGGTTTATTTATTTTTAGATTTATACCTTAATGTCTGATGTTGTTTTAATGTTTACAATGAGTGTTTATTACCATTTATATTGTTTTATTCCCTTTAAATGATTATACATTTTTTACTAGTCATATGTTATATATATATATATAAATAATATTTATTTCAATTCCACTATTTATGAAAAAATTATGTTGAAATAAACATTAAATGTCATTTTTCATAATAAACATATTTGACAGTCCCATTGCATGTTGGTTTTGTAAAAAACCCAACATTTAAATTAACTATATATCTATATATTAGTATGGATTATAACATCATTATGAATAAAATTTAATGTTAAAATTCATTTGTTTCACCATTTATTGTGCAAAAAGACATCAAAATATAATAACAACATCACTATTCTAAAAAAATAAATTTAAATGCTACATATAACAACAATTATGAAATAATTCAACATTGGTTATTATAATAACTACTTTTGAATGTTTAATTTGACATCGTTTTCATGAAAAAGGATATCAAATTTCAATTTCAACATTGGTTTTTATGTAAAGTGACATTGAAATTCTCTTTATCTATATATATTCATGATTTACCCATAAGGTTTTATAGGAATCAATGTTTAACATCTCTTTTAAAATATTTCTTTTATTACAAAAATTGACTATTACTTTAAAAATTATTTGTATTTATGTTTATTTTAACAAATTTTAAATGTGTAAAATGGTAAATATTAAATGGTGAAATTCTAATTCAAAAATAGAGAAAAATTGCTATGTTTTGTCCAAAAATATAAATTTTATTTTTATATATTGTTTGGACAAGAATGAATTTTCATTCATTATCATGAAATATAGTTGTTCTCTATATATGAATGTAATGTTTTATGAAATTTTAAATATAGTGAATAATTTTAAAATTCTTATTATAGAAAATTTAATAATTAATATTAATGATAAAAAGTATAATATAGTTGATTATATCATATATAATCTGTATCAGGCTTACATTATAAATATAAAAGAGAAACACATGTGAATACACTATAGGTATAGATTGTTGGATTCCTTTTATTATGAATCATTTAATAAATTTAAAAAATATTTATTAAGATAACATACCAAAGAACATTCAAGTACAAAAGATAAAAGGTTATGTGGGATATTTAACCTCACACATAAGGTTTATTGTATAATAAAGATGAAATTGGAAACTTGTGTGTATAGGTACCTTGTAACCATTACCGGAGACTTAAATAGGTATGATTATGTGTTCCTTAAGAGAAAAAATATTGAAACCACAAAAATGACCAAAGAGTTAAAAGAAGATTGGAAGTAACTAGGTATAATTGTTAAGGTGTTCTAATTATATCAAAGAGTTGAATATTTTTACATGAAATTTACTTATCAAATGAGATATTATGGATTTATTTCCCAACTCATTCCACTAAAAGGAAAATCATATAATAATGTTTTTAAAACGCAGAATCATATTTTTTAGGCATGGTTCAATCGATGATGATTTAGTGTGATATTTTTATATATTCTTGGGGCTATTTGTTGAGTCATTTTCATAAATTTTATTCTTAAGGATTCATTTCATTAATGAAATAATAAAACAATCAATGCATAAATTTTTCATACTTGATGTTTTTTAGATATATTTTTTTGTAGTCTTAACTTATGAATCTGAAAGTCCAAAGAGTTTATTTTGAACTATATAATTTCTAGAACATCATGAATTCAGATGAATTATATAGAATGAAAAATGTATTGAGGTTTATATGTTTTTTATAGGTACCTAAAGAACATGGAGATTACTATTGGGATTTGGTTACATCAATGGTTAAAAATTCAGACAATGTATTCATGGAATGAACGGAAAAAATGTTTTTTCTATTTGTGTTTTATACTATCTCGATGATTTTGTGAGAATCTATTTTCCAATTACTTTAGTGTTTTCTTAGATATTTGGTTTGTGAGGAAATAATTTTTAAATCCCTAATATTTCTTATTTTAATCATTTGTTTCCAATCATGTCCGAACGACGATATTCCCAAAATAGGAATTTTTTATTTCAAAACATTTAATTCAATGAATTTTAATGAAATGACATGTTTTTTAATTATTGAATAAATAAGATATTATGTATAAGTATTTTTTCTTTTGACATCTATCAAGGAATTTATGGATTATACTTGTTCCTTTTTATTTGTTAGATCGGTGATGTTCTCAGGTAATAAAATAACACATTCCTTGGATATGGGTATTGATATTCTTAAAATGTTGGATTAAAATAGAATAGTTCCTTTAATCCAAAACACCTTTGCATTGATTTGATCCTATTTTACCTATTTCAGTTGGTATGTTTTTATTAAATGATTTATAATTTCTATGTGATTTAATTTCAACTAAATTTACTATTGATTTATATATAATCAATTCAGAAATTGTAACATTCATACATATTATTAACTCAAGTGGAAAAAATTATAATCATTATTTAAATATCAATTTACACCTATGGAATCTTCTATATTTACGGGATTATTTTATCCAAATTAATATATATAGTTTTTTTATAAATTTAAAATCGGATCATGTCTCTAAATTTTTTTCTTGATATATTTGATATTTATTTTCCTTACACTATTGAGTAGTTGAGGAAAGATTATTTTTTTTCATGGAAGGTTTATCAGATGAATCATTATCAAATGTGAATATGATTCATCCACTTTTTTATGGAGAAAATTACAAGTATTAGAGGGTTGTAATGATGATTGTTGTTAATATCACTAGGGTATATCATTACTAGATGATAATTGAGAATTTTAGTATTCTGAAGATGTATATTTATAACTTTACTCATGATGAGGGATATTAATATAGTGATAACTATTAAATATAAAATAATTTTTTATGACATTGAACATTTATAGTCTTTTATCATCATGTGAGATCGCTTATGATATTTAGAAAAATATATAGATTGCCTATATTGGAACTAATAGAGTCTTGGAGACTATAAGAGTGGTTATATGTATGAAATGTCTTTATTTTAATTTTCATCGAGGAGATTTAGTTTCTCAAATACAATAAAGTTTTTGGATTATTGTGATTAGTCTTCAATTACTTTGTGATAATGAGATAAAACATCAAATTATTGTTGAGAATGTTTTTAATATATTTCTAAAGGATACTGGATCTAATAAAACATCTATTGCTGAAACAAAACATCTTACAATGTTAAGGATTTATGATCTTATCATAACCCTGATATAGTATGGGAATAAATTGATGTGAGATATGGAGAAGTAGAAATAAAATAATAGTCTATTTTCGGTTGCTTCTACTACTTCCTTGGTTTATAATTCTAAGAAATATTCTTCAATGAAATATTTTTAGCATTTTTCTTATGGTTGTAGTTTAAAACATAGTGAATGGGTATTTTCACAACTACCAAGGTGTATGAAAATTAATATTGGGATGAATGATTTCCTGACTAATTATCATAATGGTAGAAGAGATGGACATGAGATGTATGTGAGGTGAGTTGTGAAGAATGATTCATCATATTTTATATTTTATGAACATAAGAAATCAATACATATTAGACTATATTTTATGAAGCTGATAAATAATAAATAATTATTCTAGAAGATCTTAAAAATGGAAAGTAATTTTTTGTAATGGTTGTGGAATATAAGTGTGATAGTGAAGATCTAATTTTTGAAATCTATTTAAGTAGTAGTAATTACTATAAAATAACTATTTTTTATGAAACATCCACCCGAAATGAGTAATGTTTTAAGGCTATGGTAACTACTAATTGAATTAAGATTTTATCTCTGGAATTTATGTATCTTTATTCTTCAGATGATGAATATGATAATCTATCATTTGAATAAATGGAAGAATACAAATCTAACTAGGCTAAAAGATATAATAAATTAGGGATATATTTATATTAGAATGAGGTTGATATTTATAAGGATAATGATATAATTTCTAAAATTAATTTTTGTTGTATTTTATTTAAAATTTAAATTCAACAAGTAATGATTAGAATGATGTTTTGAAACATATATTTGATTTTAGTGGTATGAAAAAGAAAAATTATAATTCTATGTTTGGAATGTTATGTTTCCAAAAAAATTAAGATTGTTTAAACGATCTAGAATATCATCTTCAGTTGGATATAAATCTTCTAGAAATCCAAATTCATAATCAAATTATTTTTTCCATTTAATGATCCCTTTTGCGCTATATATAAAATTGGTATTAATTAGAATAACCATTGTTATTTTCATAATGATAAATATTTTGAAACTTTTATAAATTATATTTATAATGAAATGACTTCAATTTAACACAATAGAGGTTTTCATATGTTTTTTCTAATGTTTTTTTGCTAATATTTCCAGACCCAATTAAATTTCAGTTAAAAAATTTTAGTTCTATTAAATTAAAGATAAAATGTTATGTACCACAAACTAGAATAAATAGTATATAGATAATGGTTATTCTCAACTAATGAACATAAATAATTCCAAATTTTAAAAATTTAAAAAAATGTGGATGATGGATAAGTTAATTTTGAAAGATCCCAATAAATTGAGAAGTGGAAGGTATTGAGATGAAGCTGATGTTATAAAAAATTATATGATTTATTCCACCCATTATATAATTAATATAAATTAATATATTTTAAATGATGATGAAGAAGATGATACCCATAAATTTGAGGTAAAATAACATTAAGGCATTGGTTTGTGTTTTTGAAGCATCCCATCTTATGATTGTAAATCCAATTTTGTAATGAATCAATGACAAGTGACGTTGGGTGAAGATAACAATATAAAATAAATATTTATATTATGTACAATTAGTGTTTATACCTTTGTTTTTTAGATTGAAGAAATATGAATGATTTTGAAGAAGTTCTCATATAATGATGGAAATATTTTTAGTTAAAGTTAATAGATAAGATATTGAATTTTATATCATGAAGGAGATACATTTTCTGAATTTTGTTAGATTCACTTATGTAATATGAGTTGAAAATAAATTAAATTAGTATCTATAAGATGTGATTTCAAAATATAGATAACATATAATTTTTTAGAGAATATTTGGTTTATAAGTTACATGATAGGCTGGGGATGTTGAGTAAAAATTCATATAGAAGATGATAGAGGAATGAATATTCACATTAAAATATATATTTTTGTGACTAAGGGGAAAAAAATATTCCATAAGATGAGTTACCGGTATAATCCATTGTGTATTTTAAATTCTATGTATTTTGTGAGTATTAAATATTAAAAGCACATGATGTAGTAGAATAACTCCATGATCAATATGAATAAAGTGTTGGAGGACTGAATCTGATTATGATTATAAGTTAAAGAGATCATAAGCTAAATATGAAAAAAAAAATTAAGGATATAGGATTCTGAGATGTGTATGATTTAATTAAAAATGTAAAAAAATTGCAATGCATAAAATATTTAATTTAGTAAAAAATTTATTTTATTTAATCTCATGTGGGAATGAAGCAAGGGGAAAAACCTTATGTGATGCATTAGAGTTAATAGATGTAATATATGGGTAATCAGTTAGATTCGATGTAAAAAGGAAAAAACCATACGTGATATGTAAGAGTTAATAGATATTATATATGGGTTATTAGTTAGTGGAAATGTTCAATGGAAAAAACTATACATGATACATAAAAGAAAAAATTTCTTATTAAAAGGGATCTATCAATGGAAAATTCAAAAATTCCTAGATCCTCTATGATACGTTAGAGTAAAAAATTATTATATAATGGTTACTAATCATGAAAATATAGATTATAAGATAAAATATCATTATAAAAAACTAAATGATATACCCATATTATCAGTTTTAAAAAATGTGAGATTGATAGTATTTAAATAAAGAGGATTCTTTATATTACTTTAGGAATTAAAATTGATAATGTTTTTAAAGGGTGTATCATGATTCAATCCAATAATAGAGGGAGAATTAATAAAAAATAGTATTTTGATATGGTTAAAACATTGTGAAGATAAGTATCATTCTTCAATGATATTCCTAAATGAAAACATGCATGATATCATAGATTGAATGCTCGTGGATTTATTTGGAAGTTTTAAAAAATAAGAATCCTGAGTCTTTTAGAATATTAAATTATGATATATTTAAATATGATTGAATTAGAATGGAAATACTGAGAATTTATTGAGGAAAATATTGATATTCTTAAATAGAAAGACCACATCGCTGATATTAATGGATTTTTTTATGTTCAAAAATATAAAATATATTTATCTGCTTCTATGCATAAATTAAATAATAATAAAGAATAATATATTCATTTAGAAATGTGTTGACGTTGATACTTCATTCAGGTAGAAGACTTTGTGAATCAAAAAGTTCAAAATCAAAGATTTATAGAGAGGCCAGTTATTATTTATTGTTGAATAAGATGATTTAAATAAACAAAAATAAGAGAATACATTCTATAATATATCTCTATATCATTTAAGAAGAATAAATAAATTAGAAAAATAAGGGACTAGTTGATCATGATCGACACTACTGCTGCATGTTAGTGGTCCTTATTGAATCACATGAAAAAGAATGAAGAATTAGAAAATGTGATGGAACCTAGTATCCATATGCATTGAAAAATCTATTATTCTGTTTAGAATAATTATGAGGTTGTTCATGTAGTTGTATCAAAATATTGTTTTTTAGATAATGATCTATTAATAAGGAAAAAGATTTCATATCATGATATAATGACATTATGGAGTAGAAGTAAAATCTTATTCATTAATAGTCCATAAAGACACATTATTCTCTAGTGGGATCAATTATAAAGAATAATTCTAGAGGTGATGAACCTATGAGGTGAAAAAACATGCTTTGTAGAAGAAATCCAATTTTAATTCACTTTTGTAATATAGTGGATATATAAAGAACTAATATTTTAGATCGGTCTAAATACATAACATGTTCTATAACTCGGGTACCATGCTACACCCAACACAAAAAATCATAAAATAATAAGATTGGATGATTAATAAAACTATAATAAACACTAATATGGTTATCTATTAATATTTTTTTTCTTTAGAAGGTAAACAATTAATTTGATTTAGTAATTAAAAGCATATATTCAATAAAAGACATTTTATTTATATTTTATTTTAAAAAAACATTTAAAATTATTTGAATTTAAATTCAATAAAAAAATTTCATTGTTTAATTCAGAACCTAAAATTATCTAAGGATTTATTTTTGAGTATTTTTGTAACATAATTGATTTTATTTGTATAGTGAAGAAATCATTTTTTTATAAAACCGATGAATTTTATATCATTATCAATATATGTGAAAGAAATTAAATTTTATAGAACCATTTAGTTTAAAATATTTATTTTAAGGCTATAATTATGAAATCTAAATTTTTATTTTGAACTTATAAATTCTATTTTTAATATTATAGGACTTAAGCATCATTTAATTACAGTTTTAAAATTTTATTTGTTTCTTTGTTTTAATTAAACAATATCATGGTGAAATTTTGATTTTGATAGATTTTAAGGAATCATAACATTTAGTTTTATTATAATAAAACAACTACTATCATGAAAAATCATATCCATCAAATTTCTATCTTATATAGAAGTTTAAAGTTAAAAAATTATATTATATAAAAACAATTTTTATGTGTTATGTGTGTTTAATTTAAACTCAAATTTTATCAAAATTTTTAAATTTATTTGGATAAATAGAGCCAAATTAAGAATCAGTGTGGAAATTTTTTTATAAAGTTATACTTTTATTTTATAGTGATAAAATAATTGACATGATTAATATTTAATTTAGTGTAATAAAATTATTAATGACTAATCTAAGGTGACTTGAATTTTTTTAAAATTATGTGACCTTTAAACATTCTACAAATCATATTATAGGTTTTAAGTTATTACCTACATGTCTTATCGGACTTTCCTCTCCTAAATCACCATTCATTCATGCTATTATATTCTTAACCCATACTTAAACATTTTTCCTTAGAAAAGTAACTTCTCCTCACTTATAAATGGGGAAGCATACTCCACTTCTTTACAAATTGATACATTATAATTAATTGTTTAATTTAGTCAAATTTTTTAATCCTAGAACCCAATCCCATAAACCATATTCATATCAACCATTAATTATCCTAATCTCTTAATTTCCAAATATAATTATAAAAAATTAAATATTGCAGACATGAGTATTATGCTTCTCTTAGTATTTATTTTTAATTACCTTTTATTTATCTTATAAAACAGTATTAATATAATTATTTTATTATAATATATTTTAATAAATATTATTATTTTAATTTATCATTAATTTTTTGATCATTCCATAGCATATCCCGAGAAAAAACACAAAGATCGTGTTTATGAACGAGCTACCATCTCTATGAGATGGTTTAAGTTTTTCCCTCACTATCTCTAAAATATGGTATTAAGGATGTATTTTATGAATAATTAAAATTTTAGGTTATTAAAAAATTATGAAATTATCACTTTTTACATTCTCATTCATTATACCTATCTGTTAAGGAATGAGATCTTTAATCATGCGTATGTACAGAGAACCACCTCTATGAACGACATGTCTTCATTATATTAACCACCTAAAATTAATTGAACTAAATTAGTAATTAAGGAAATACTATTATTTTTAAAAATTATTTTAATTTTTAAATTATGAATATTCATATACCATCACTCCATCTATTCATTAAAAAATGGGTTTTTTATCATGGATAAGTGTTGACTACCGCATCTAAGAATGATGGATTTCATTTGTTAACACCACCCCTAATTAATTGTTATAATATTTGACTTTATAGTGATAAATTTTTTATATTACATTTATAAACTAATGTAAATATTATATAAACACAATGACATGGAATTTTATAACTCATTTGATCCTTACAAAATGCTTTTCTTCTGGTCAGTATACCCCATACTTGTGAAATATTGCAATGTTTAAATAGTAAATTAGTAAGTAATGTTATATATAATTAACGAAAAAATAAGATATTAAATATGATATAAAGGTTCTATATTTATAATATTAATATCCAAAAATGTTAACAATACATCATCTCTTTTGATTAAAAACTACCCGAAACATGTTTTTCTTTTGATTTATCTTTATGAGTTAGAATTAAAAATATCATGTGAAGAAATTGTAAAATTATAAAAAAACAGTGGTATATATATTACAGAACTATAGGTAATATAGTAATGATGAACTCGATATCAAATTCTAGGTATCAAAATTAACATTACAAAGCATGTGCAAAAAAAATTAAAGGTGTTAATACCCATGTTTAAAAAAAAGTTATAACGAAGCTCTCTATTTATATTAAATAATTATTAAGGTAGTATATAAAATATTTATAGAGTTGAATTATTTTATTATTGTTATTTTACATGAAATTAGAGTGTGATCAACTAAGCGGGTAAATAAGGTAATATATTTTTGTCTCAAACTCCCTTCATTGGGACATATTTTACATTATGCACCAATTGGCCTTTATATGTTGTATGAGATGTCTTATTGTCAAATTATAACAAAATATATTTTATTCATAATATTTAAGGTTCATTTAAATATATTTTCCATTGAAGTATTTTTATTAAAATGTTTCTCAAGTAGTAATTGTTATCTCAACTCAAGTGACTTTTCCTAGGAGTCATGAAATTTTATATTGATATTCTATGTCTTTTTTCCAACCATTTTCTTTTAAAATGGTAGATTTAGTTTTTAACAAGTGATTTTACTTATCTTAATTAATATACTCTTATTTTATTAAATCATTCCTCAAATAATATGATGACACTGATATGAATAACCCTTATACTATCCAATGGATATTTTTCATCCATGTCCATGTTTTAATCATTAAAATTGTGATCTATTACCCAAATAAGTTTCATTGAAAGTGGCATTAATGTTTCCCTTATCTTCTTTTTAAAAGAATATTTTACTTTCATTTTTAAAATTCATGTTTCAAAAAATATTTTTAATGTTTTTTTAAACGTTTTCTTCATTGATAATTCTCAAAAAGGTTTTCCCTCCTTGAAATATTTTTAAATGTTTTAAAAATACTTCTATAAATATTATTTTATAGTTATTTTAATACTCATTTAATTTTTTATAAAAAAAATTATTTAAAGAAAACATTTTTTAAATTTTCATTGTGATACATTTTAAATTGAATGAATCACTTTTACATGTTTCCATGTAAATCTATTTTTTTGGAACCTCTATCTTCTTTATAAGATATTTTCATACTATGATTTCAGGTTTTTAAAATTGAAATTATTTTTCTTAGGTTTTGATAAAATCGTCCCATATATTTTTTCAGAGGAAAAGGAAAATTATTCTTTTCATAAAAATTTTCTTAATTCTTCAAAGAGTTTTCTTTATCTATGCCACATTCTTGATCAATGGAATTATTAAAATAGTACTATCCAAATTCATTATCTAGATATATTCTGAAATTATCATTTATATATAAGGTATGATCCATAAATGATATTCTCTTGGCTATTATTCAAAATCTTTAGGTATGATTTACATATAATTCATTTATTAAATGAAATCTCGTTGTTTTTCTCTTTGATTGAATGGTGTTAACCTAAATACCTACTACATCGATTGATTATGTAAATTATTGTCTAAACCATATATCTTATCCAAATATAGTTTAAATTCCATATACATAATCATATTTAATGAGTTTTATTTACCTATAGTGATATATAATGTCAATATATTCTAATTCATTTTGAATGGGGTATCATGTTATGATTATTTGTATAATTATAAAATCTATCTTTATGTGATTAATTTTGAGAGACATATAATCCATTTTCTTTCCTTAGGTTCTATATAATATATTGATTGATTTTTATATGTCACACATATATATATATATTTTCTATGTTTGGTGGGACTAAAATTATATAGGAATATAATTTATTGGGTATTCAATGTCATGAGATATCATGGTTCATGGCTACTAAGCCTATCCATATATAGTGCATGGGTAGTTATCATATCCAAATATGTTATGTAAATGATATTTGTAGCCATGAAATTTTCTTATGATGTCTTTTCAATATTGTCTCCACAATACTATGATTTATTTCTCTTATAATATGATCATAAATATTTTGTGCTCTTATGTTATGAATTACCATTTCATGATTCCATTCTCAGTAGGATATTATGTTATGCCTCATGTATATCATGTTATGATCAATTATTATGATTTATCTTTCTTTATATTTTATCTCACCCATATATTATGTTTTAATTTCTCAATGTTATAATTGAATTTTTTATGTAGGAAAAGACTAGAAGGGTATTTGTTTTAAAAAAATAGTGTAAAATTAGAAGACTCATTATAGATAAATTAGTTTCTTATATAGGAGAATAAAATATCCATTTGTTTAAAAGACTTGAGATGTAGTAGATTATTATTTTTTGTAAATCATTAAAACTATGAAATAAAATGTATTTGAATTTGAAACATGTGATTATTATTGTAATGATAGATGTTTATAAAATCCATTAATGTATGTTAGGTGTTTTTGACATTGAATCATATAGTGTTTCTCAAAGGGTATGTATCAAAGATGTATTTTACTAACTTTAGAGGTTATTATTTTATTATTAGAGGATTATTTATGATTTTAGAATGAAATGAATGGTGTATGATTTAAGGATAATATCTATTTTAATGGTATAGATATACCATTAGGTTTATTGTTATGAATATATTTTTTTGTTTAGGAATTATGATATGAGAAATTTTATGAATATACACATCATAATTTTATGTGTATCTGAACATCCTAAAAGTTTTGTACAATAGTTATTTTATGGTTTTATTAGAAAATAAATCCCTATTTTGGTACTCGTAACTAGTCATGGATTTCACATTGATTCATCTAGGGTAACAACCTCGAAAATGTTGGTCCCTTATATATTGGTAATAATTATGGTGCATGGTAAAGGGGCCCTAACCTACCACTTAGAAAGACACTCCAATGGGATGTTTTGGGGTTAATTCACATTCCCTTACAATCCGTTATGAAGGATTTGAAAATATGATTTTATAAAAATTATTTAGTTTTGAGAATCAAATAGTAAAATGAACATAGATAACCTATTTTGAATTTGATGACTCAAAAGTTATGGTATAAACAAATTTAGGAGTTATTAATTATAATATCATAGTTCCCCCTTTTTAGATTTACTGATTCATGTATTCTCATTAGTAAAAATTATTTTAATCTAATGGATGGAGCAAGAGGTAGTTGAGCTAATAATAGATAAAATAGAAAATGTAGTGTTTGTCAAAAAAATTAATATATTAGGGAAAATAAATTAGGATTGAAATATTTTTAATATGAAAAATACAAATTCAAGAAAGATGATTAATAATGTGAATACAGTCGAAGTCCAAAACACACCAAAGAAGAGAGAGATGGACTCTCAAAAACAATTAGGTGTTTTTCCTGATGAAGGAAAAAATATACAATTTCTTTCATGTCAAAAATGTGGAAATAAGCACCCTAGGTAATGTCTCAAAGTAACTATAATATGTTTTATGTATTGAAAATGAGTATATAAATCATCTATTCACTAAAGTAAAATGAAGCATTCTGTTAACATGATTGAGGAAGATAAAATTTATTTTAGTCTTACATAAGATATTAATGAAGAAGTTTAATTTAAAATTTTATCTTCATTTATTTATATCATTTTTAAATTCCTTAAATACTATTTTTGCAAATGTTGTGAGGACACAATTAATTTAATGGGGATAGAATGTAACGACCAGATATTTTGGATCCTTTAAAATAAATTCATTGTTTTATAACCTATTTCACAAGATAAAACTAATGAAAAAATACATATTAAGAATAAATTATTAATGAAGCTATAATAAATACTAATATGTTAAACTATTAATTATTGAATCCTTTAGAAGGTATATAAATAATATAAGTTCATATTTAAAAGGTAATTTTCAATGAAAACCATTATCAATATATATATATATATATTTGAAATATGTTTACAATGTTTACTATTTAAATGTGATAATTTTTTTAATTCTAAAAAAAAATTATCATGGGTCATATGTTTGATATTTTTCTAAATTAATTTATTTTAGGTGATTAGTGAAGAACACCTTTTTCCAAAATAATTAATTTTATCGCATTATAGGTATATGTAGAAGGCATAAAATTATATAAAATAGTTTAATTGATAAAATATATTTTAAGGTTATAATTATGCAATCAAAAATATTATTTTGAACCTATACATTCCATTTTTAATGAATTAGGACTCTAGACACATTATATTAGAAATAAAAACTATGGTCATTTATTTATTTTATTTTATTATTTTTATTGTTAAATTCTAGTTTGGATTGACTTTTAAGACACATTAATTTTTTATAATAAAGAAATTAATATCATGAAAACAAATAATGAAAAAAAAAATTATCTTCTGCAAAATTTTATTGTTTAAAAAAAACTTTTATTTGATTTTTGTTATATGTTATATGTTTTTAATTAAAAATAATACTTCCTCATATTTTAGAAATTAATTTGGCTAAATGTATACCAAATTCAGAATCATCATTATAAAATGTAAAAATAAGTGTTCACTTATATTTTAATTAATATAATAATTAACATGATAAATATTTAATTAAGAGTAGTGAGTGTTTAATTAACTAATCTATGTTGGAACATATTTTCTTAACTTAAATTATCCATTGTAAAATTTAAAAATATTTTTATGGGTTTTAAAGTCTTACATAAATATTTTATAGACCTTCCACCAACTAAATGTCATAACTTTTATTACATTTCATTCATGACCCTTACATAACATTCTTTTCTTTGATAAATTCCCTTCCTATCACTTAAAAAAGAAACCACTGATACCAATTGTTTACAACCCAGTACATTCGAATTACATTGTGATAATCTGACCAATTTTTAACCCTAGAACCCTATTATATGAAACATATAATTTTCCACCATTAATTATCATAATCCCTTCACTTCCATAGACAATTTGGAGGAAAATAAATCATACTAACATGATAATTACTCTGCCTATGTATTTATTTTAGATTTTTACTATTTATAATATTCTATAAAATATGAAATATAATTAATTATGATTTATATATATACATATATTTAATTATATTATTTTAAACCCAATTATTCATTCATTCCATAGAATCCATCGAGAGACCTAAATGCATCGATCGTGCATATGTGTGGAATACTACATCTAAGACACAATGTAGTTATTTTTTCATAAAAACATTTTAGGGATAGTATAACGGATTGGTTTAATGAATAATTATGTTTTTATATTTTACATATAAAATTTTAATTGATAAAACATTACATTTATACTCATTCCTTTCATCTGTTAAGGAATCATATCATTAACCATGCATATGTTTGGACTACCCCTTCCATGAATGGTGTGAATTATTTCTCTTAAAATAATTTATTGGATGGACCTAAAAGATTAATTTATGAAATATTATTATTTTTTATAAAATTATTTTAATTATTAAATAATTACTTTTCATATAACATATCCTCTTCCATTCATTTATAAATGGGTTCATTAATCATGCGTACATGCAGACTACCGCCTCTCTGAACGAAGAACTTCATTTTTCAAAACCAACCATAATTAATTTTCATAATAATGTATTTTATGGAGATATATAATAAACATATATTACATTTATATTATTCTTTAAATATTATATTAACACTATGTAATAATACTTTCCAACTCATTCGATTATTATGGAACACTTTTTTTTGTTCGTTTAACCGCCTACTTGAGTGATGATGTATTGTTTATATTGTGAATGAGTAGGGAATGATATATAATGTTAATTAAAGTTATTAATAATAAATTAAATATGTTATAAATGTTATGGAGATATAGTATTAATATATAAACATGTTAATAATATATTACCTTCATTCATTAAAAACAGTCGAAATCTATTTTTCATTGACATCATTTTCTAGTGTCGTAATTAAAAATCTCATTGGATGTAAGTATAAAATTATAAATAATCATGGGATATATATTATATATCCATATGAAATATTATAATTATTTAATTATAATCAAATATCATGGATCAACATTAAAAATATTAATACCCTATGTAAAAATAATCAACAATGATCCACAGTATTCATTATAAATAATTATAAGTGAATTATATTAAAGTTTATAGATATTAATAAGGTTTTTAAATATATTATTAAGATATTTACTTTAGTTTTACGTGAATATATATTTTTAACAACTATGTGGGAAAATCTGTAACATATTTTATCAAAAAATCCCGTCATTGAGGCATGTTTTATTTTATGCACTAATTTACTTTTATATGGTGTATATGCTTCCAAGATGTTATTTTATCTTGAAATATCATTTATTTATGGTATTTTACATTTAATTGAAATATATTTCTCTTTCATGTGTTTTTATTAAAATTTTAATCAAGTCATAATTTTTTTGTCAACTCACATCTTTCTTGAGTGTCATAAATTCTATTATTGATTTTGAGATTATAGGTATATTTTACTACCATTATATTTTAAAATGGTAGATTTTATTTATTATTTGGGGATATAATTTATCTTAATTAATATCATCCCCATTTATGAAAATATTCATGAAATAAAATGAACATTTTTTATGAATAAAAAATATACTTTCCAATGGATATTTTTCTTCCATGTATATATTTTACCTATCAAAAGTGTGATATATAACCCAAAATATTTTAATCTCAATTGTCCTCCTGGTTTCCATTAACCTATTTTAAAATAATTTTTTTATCATTCTTATGATTTTGGTACATAAATGTTTTTTAAACATTTCCCACATGGGAAGTTTCCCAAAAAATCATAACAATTGGGCCTCATATGAATGATCGTTTCCCCGTAGACACACTTTGTCTCTTCCATAAGGTCCAACCATGTGAATGAATGGATAATTAGAATAATTAATGTATCCATAGGACATCACATGTTCTTTATTATGTTTTTTTATCACTACCATCCACCATGGGAAAACTCATAGGAGGTCACCCATCATATCACTACTCTAGACCAAGTATTCATAACTATAGATTTCTAATCAGGTAGTATTTTGTAAATAAAGGGATAACCCACATGCCCTAAAAAGTCATTTGACTAATGAATTTACCCAAAAACCTAAACATTTTCATTATAGTGTTTTTTTCTCACTCAAACATAACATGTAAAACATTCCATGTGTTCACCCATAATAATTATAATATAGGCCAAGCATTCTTAACTACAGAGTTCCAATCATGTAGAGTCCAAAAAATAAATGTGAACCCTATTAACATGGGAAATAACATATATATATTTTAACCCTTTAACTTCCTTTGATGTCAAATTTTTCTTTCATGTAATGATATAAATATTTTTAAAAATTATTCCATAACTAATTTTTATTGTTATATTCAACCATATTAACTTTCAAGAATATTTTTAAAAATAAATTATTCTTCATGATTTCCACATATTTTTTTCAATGGAAGGAATCCCTTTTAAATGTTTCAATGTGGATGTATCTTATCGCTTCCTTTGTCATTTTCTAAGATATTTACTCTCCACACTTTCATGTTTTGATATAAGAAATTCATATTCTCATGTTTTAAAAACATCTTCTATTTTAAATGTTTTCACGGATAAAGGTAAATTCTTATTTTCAAATCAATTATTTGAATTATTTTAATAGTTTTATTAATATTTTTTGTATGCTTGATTGAGCGTATTATTTAAATGACACCATCCACCTTCTTTTCCATGATGAATTATGAAAATATCATTCAAATCAATGGTATGATCCATAACATCATATATATTTACCAATCGCCATCTTGTTTTTGTATTCTTTAAATCCACTAGATATCTATTATGAGTGACTTATGTTTCATTACTTTGATTGAAGGGTGTTCAACTTGATTATTAACACATCTATTGATTAGGGAAATAATTTTCTAAATCGTATATCTTATTCCTATAGGGTGTAAATATAGTATAATTAATCACATTTTTTAAGTGGTATTAACCTATAATAACGATTAAAGTCAATGGATAATAGGTGGGTTTTTATGGGTTATCATGTTATGATTATTAAATGTAAATACTAATTCTTTATTTATGTGATTAAAATTGAAATATATGTTTCCCATTTTATTTACATGGGTTTATTGTGATATTACTATTGATTTTCAAAGATATGTATGTACTTGTTATGTGATATTTGAGATCACAACTATATATCTCTTAATTAATTGAGTAGTGTTTCTATATCATGAGATATCATGGTGTATAGGCTATGAGCACAGCCACATATGGTTCATATATAGTTATCCTAGAGAACTAGGTTATGTTAACAGGGTATGGAGCCTTGAATTGTGCATAGGATAAAAAATTTATAATGTTTTCACAATTATATGAGACCATGCCCTTATAATATAATAATGATTATTTCATACTCTAATGTTATCATTTCCAATTTCCAGATTCCTTACTCATTATTAGATCATGTTATTCCTTATGTCTCTCATGTTATGATCTGTTATTATGGTTACACTTGCTGAGTGTTTGTGATAATTCCTTTTTATGTCTCTATTTTCCAAGGTTATAAAAGAATGAAATGTGTGTAGCAACCCCAACCCCGGATTCTTGAAACAAATTAATACATTATTACATTTCTATAATATACAAGGAATCTCATACTAAAAGAAAAAAACGTTTAGTAGTCTTGGTAACATAGATACATACATGATACACATATCTGATTTTAATAATTAAATTAAAAAATAATTTTTTCATAATTAAATTATTCCCTCAATCATTTCCTGAAACATAAAGCATAGTACAAATAATGGAATCCAGTGGAATGGAAAAAATCAAGGTGAAATCAAACTATCATTAATAGTTATGCATAAAAAATTACTATATTGAAATAATAAATAATAATCAATATGGAATGGTAAATAATGGAACACAAATTCCATTAGTCAATAGCATGGATATTGTGAATAGATAAGGATTAATCAATATGGAAAATTAAATAAATGAACATGCATTCCATTTAATCTTTAACATTTCAATCATAATTAAATATTTAATAATCCATATGGAAAGGTAAATGATATAAAACACATTCTATTTACTCAAAAAATTGATAATGAAAAGCAATCAAAAACAATACAATTGTGAAAATATGTAGGTTCATAATAACTTAATTCTTAATGATGTAAATTCTAAATTATACGACCCCATAAACATAGACATCATGATACCTCTAAAAAAAGTACCATCTAAAATATAGTTTAAAACTACATATAGAAACATATTTGATGTCATCATAGTCATTATCCTCTTAAGACTACCAATGCATGAAGGGGATATATAATTTTGGGCACCACCAATCACTTCATTTCCAAAAAATTCCTCTTATGTTGAATAATTATTTAATTATTAAACAATATTTCTTATCATCAAATATCTGTACTGAGTAAAGAATATTGATTTCTCTAGATTTACCCAGATAAAAAAATAACTTTCAATGTAGAACAACTTATGTAAAAATGATATATGGTTTAGTAAAAAAATAATCCCTGATAAATAATATGGATATTTTGGGAAAGTTTAATATCTAATAATCAAATGAAAGTTAATAATTCACGTGAAAGATAATGAATAAAAAATAATTCCATAAATATGATTTCAATACATTTCTAGGTCAAAATTACCATAAATCATTCATCTAAATAATAAGGATAGTAAAACATCATATACTCATTGTATTAATAATATAGGATGGTTGTCATTAATGAATTTAAAAACGAAAAAAAGGTCATTAAAAACATCCTGGGTGAAAATATCATTTTCGTTTTAAAAATAACATTGTGTAACTAAAATTTCACAATTTATATTGAAAATAAATTGTTTTAATATAAAGGATGTAATTATAAAATAATTTCTAAAACATGGAATGGTCATTATGGAAGGAAATTAAATTCATGCTGAGTATGTTAAAATAAAGAATTCATTATCATTTTGGGTAGAAGTAAAATATGTCGTGTTATGAAAATAAAATGGATATTCCATTCAAATCATTTTATAAAAAGTAAAATTGTATAAAAATTTCTTTAAAAAATATTTTTTAGATGGTAAAAAAAATGTTTCAAATCATTTTTATAAATCATGGCTTTAGAAAAAAACTTATTTTATACTAAGGAGATAATTTATGTCATGTTTTCTTAAAAAAATCACCATTATTTTAAGCAAAATGGAGTGAAAATGGTAATATTAATAGAAAATAAAATGAATAAACTGAGGAAAAATAATATATTGGGTTTAGTATAAAATAATCAAATAATTTCCTTCTATGGAAATTCAAGCATAGATAATTTTGATTAAAATGAGATTGTGAAATAGACCCTTATAATGAATGTAAAAGTTTTGTTAGAAATATCAAATAAAACAATTATGTGTATAAAATATAAATCTTTAAAAAAAATGCGATATTCAACATAAAAATGTATAAATTAAATACACACATAATCATATAATATCAAAGACAATGAAGGATTAATATAAAATAATGAAAAGAAATTGAGCTATTAAATTCTTTACCAATTAGAAATTTTCAATTCAAATCCCCATGGATGAAAAAATTAAAAATAAAACATAAAATACCAAAAATTATTAATTAATCATGAAATTAAATGTCAATGATTCATTATATACACCATATTAAAGAACTTTGGTGCATAATATTACAATATGTCTCAATAAAAGGAAATTGAGATGAAGTCCCTTACCACATGATTTTTTTGGTTTGATTATGCTTTATCATATAATATAGTGATTTTAAAAATGTTATTAACTTATATTATAACCATATTAGCATATAAAATATCATTTTTGATCCTTTTTTAATATCTCAGCAGACTTTGGTTAATAATATGTTATTATTTTCATTGATTCAGGTGTTAATTTCTATATTTTATCATGAGTGTGTTTTCATGAATGATATCATTCTAGTGAATGTTATATAGTTTCATAATCTACAAAAAATAACCATGAATTAATTATAAACATTATATATTAATTATACTTTTAGTACCAATCATGAATGATGGTTTTGAAAGATGAAGTATGTTACGATCATAGAGACGCTATACCGTACGTACACATGCGTAACATTTCCAATTTTCAATGATCATTATGGAAAGGTGGTAAGTAATATATAATATTTCAAAAATGATAATAATATCATATTATTTCCTTAAATATACTTATAAAAAATCATTTTGGGGTGGTTATTAAAAGATGGTCATGTCGCTTTGTGAATAAGTAGTCCACATATACACATACGATGTTATTATCTTTAAGTGAGTAATAATGTAACAAAGAAGATGATATATTATATTTTTAAAATTATTAATATTTCATTAATAAAATTATTACATCATTTATATCATATATATTTATTAATTATATCCCCATTACCTTCTATGTAAATCATTATTGAAAAAGAATCACATCACTGCTCGGGGCGATAGTCCACCATATGCACACACGACATTATCATATCCCCTACATAATGGAAAGTAAAATTTTGATATATGATAAAATGAATATATAAGTTTATTTATGTTATAAATCTCAAATATATAATTTATATACATAATCATACACAATCTTGATTTATGGTAACAGAAAAATGAGTGACATCAGTTCGCAAGACAGTTGTCCACCATACACACGAATAATGATTTTATAACCCATTTGAGGAAAGTGAGATTGTTATATGTCATGAAGTTAACATAAAATAAACTAATTATTTTTAATATACTGATGTAATTATATCATTAAAGTTTAATAATAATATCTGGAGATATAGAAATAAATAAAATATGAATGATCGATGCATAACATTGCCTCTTATTATGATAACGTCCTTATATTTTCACTAAAATACTTACAATGATGGATTAAATATAAAAATAAATCTTATATTACTATATGGTGGATTTTTGGATGTTATTTGGGTAGTTATTGGTTGAACCAAAATTGTTTGAAGGTGTAAATAAGAGAGGATGGGTGTTGACCTTTAATAAGTGAGGTGAGTGGAAAACATGTAATTTTTAAAAGAAAACATTTAACCCATGTTTTTTAAATTATTAAACGGTAGAATAGATTATTATATAAAATTTAATAATTATAGTGTCAATATGTGACCATTAAATTGTTTTTTGAAATGTTTCAGTGTTATTTTAACCTTTATCTTTTTTAGTTTAACCCCTATGTAAATAAATTTATACCTTAACTACGGTAAATAATTTTTATTATTTTTAGTATTAATTTTGGAAAAAATTATGTTGACCTAATTATATAATATAAATTATCATGATAATAAATATTGAATCAATATTTAAAAAGTTCATTCAATAAATTGGAAAAGGTAAATTTAAAATTGATCCCATAGACGTGATGAGAAAACAAGTTTTCAAAGAGGAAATTTTCAAAAGTTGACAATGTTTTTATTTCAATGTTCCATATAAAAATTATTAAATTGAAATTATTTGGATTAATAGATATATAATGAACTAATTTTTCACTAAATTTAATCAAAAATATAATGTAATTGTATAAATAATTTAATAGAAAAGATAGTTTTCAATTAAAATTCAGTATGAGAGAGACCCTCATTAAAACAACATGAGAGAGACCCTCCATGGAATAACATGAGAGTGAAACATTGTAGATAAGAAGTAGAGATACCCTTCTTCGATCATCAGTGGAGCCTCTCACTAGAATAAGATGATCTATATTTATGACTAATCATCTTTACTTATGTACATATGTTATACCTTGCGTGATATGTCTTTTATATTGTGATCTGTATTTGAGATCATTCTTAATGGTATCTTTTTCTTGATATTTTATTTTCTGGTCTTTTTCCTTGTCAAATTATGAGAGTCTTTTGAGGGTCTTGGGTTCCCATATAATTTGGTATACTCACCCATGTATGAGTTTTATCAGTATTTGTTGATTCTTTTGCAGATGAATGATGCTACGACGTAGACCTTTGTGGTCTGGGACTCGGTGGAGCTCAGTGAGGCATGAGAATAAGGGACATACTTATACAACTTTAGGCTTAACTACCACTACCAAACATTTATATACTTCGAGTTTCCTTCGATAGAAATTTTATGGTTATTTGTCTTCTATTATGTCTATTTTACATTCAGTTTACACCTTTTACTCTCAGTGGTGGTGATGTATGGTGGTTGTACTACCTTTTGTCCTTTATGGTTTTTTGTGTTCTATATATTAGGTTTGTGTGTATATAGTTTTAATGTAAATGCCTTAAATTTTTGGGATATACCATTCTCATTGCCGTCTCTATCCCCGGACCTATGGAAGGTGGGATTCGGGTAGTCACGACACCGGCCCCGATGGAGGGGTCGTGTCAAAGTGGTATCAGAGGGCGATCAGTTCTACTAGAAGAACTATGTGTATTTATTTTTGAAAAGGGAAATACTGGTAAGGGTCTTGATTTAAGAGTTCATTTTGGGTAGTCAACTATTGGTGTGGAAGATGACATATTCAAACACTATGACCCTAAATTCAATTTTATAACTCAGTACACAAAAACATAGGTTTCATGTGTTTTGGGAATGTGTTTCTATTGTTCCTATTTCAATCCGTTCACTAGGTTTAACTTATTTAATATGGATCATTTGATTCCCTATACGGTGAAAACTTGAATACATCCAACAAGAACTCCAGTGAGGGATAATGATAATGGCCCACAACGCAATAATGTATCAGTGCAGGGACCAATTATAATGATAGCACCTTCAGGTTGTGTACGAGTAGCCCCACCAACAGTAGAGGAGTAGTTTCTACCATCCCCACCAGCGGACTGTGCATGACAACTATGCATGCTTCACGAGTTTCAACTACAGAGGCTTATGAGGTTTTGAGGCGACAAAAATCCTTAGGCAAGTGATAATTTCTTGGAGGTAATTACACGTGTTTTTTCCTGGTAGAGACTCCAATAGACCAGATGGTGGTTCAAGCCTCTAGACTTTTTAGGGAACGATAGAGAGATGGTAGAGCTTCATGATCCATAAACATGAGGAAGCGACACTTACCTAATTAGACTTTGATATCCTCTTCAAGGCAGAGTTCGTACTAGGGAAGCAATGCTCAGTTCGTATTTAGATTCTACTGAACCTACAGTAGGGAAACCTGACTAAGGCCCAGTACTGGGTGAGGATTACTGACCTCTCCTTCTACTCAACCAACATGGTAAGATACTCTTTATTCATGGACTAATCCTCTCATGAGGTATTCTGGAGGAATATCTTGGCATCCGTGCTTTCTCTTAGCATCCCAACACATGTTGGAGTGCTAGAGAGCGTTCTACTGGTGGAGATATTCCTAGCCAATTAAGCACTAAAAGTGAGAGACACCAAAGGATAACCGCTGGCTGAGACAAATATGACATGCAGTAGGAAGATGACGCAGAGGCCTAAACACACCAAACCTTCCAGAAGACTACCCCAGGATGTTGGTTTAGAGGTGCGGAGATTGTTTGATAGAGGAGGTCAGCTGAGGGCTAGAGTTTGTTACTCATTCATTGGTCAAGGACACATGGCTCGTGAATTCCTTACTCGCCACAAAAATGATCAGCCGACAGTCATGGGACTTCCCATGCTGAGGCTGAGGTTCAAGCGAGGAGGTCTGCAGGGTAGTGGACGTCACAGGGGAGTAAGCCTAGAAATAATTGGTGGAAAAATAATCGAGGTACTATCTCCACTACCCCCATGGGGTTCACTATAGGATCAGGGAGGTGGTAGACAGGGGCAAGCTCAACATTAGGAAATTTAGGTATATGATCACATAGGTCAAGTGATGAATAGAGGTACGATCTATGCCTTATTCACCATTGATGTAGTTCTTATATACATAGGGGATTCTCACTTTTTCCTTTCCACAAACCTCATTCGAGGCTCAGAGATTCCGGTGGAGCTGTTGGCTAGATCTTTATGATTTGAGACTCCTACGGGATGGGATTCGACAATTATGCACTGGTGCTAGCAGTATGAGTCTACTCTTGTATACAAGATCATTTTTTGGGATCTCTTAGTAGTAGTGTCGAGGCATTATGATATCATCTTGTGTAAGGACTGGTTATCTAGAGTACATGATTAGATCAACTGTTTTAAGTGAAAAGTGATGTATGTCTGCAATAATGGGACCGTTTTTCTCTCTTCATCGAGAAGGGTACCTTTGTAGAATAGGATGGAATTTCTCATAGGTGGGTGCAACTGATCACTCACTAGATAACTAGCCTCACTTTTTATGAATTGGATGATAGGATTCAAAGCTTTCCGGTAGTGGTAGACGAGTATGATAATGTCTTTCCAGAAGATGTCCCCGAACTACCTCCTCACAAAGAGGTAGACTTCAACATTGAATTGTACCCAGGTACGACACCGATATATACACCTTAATATCAAATGTATCCTATGGAAATTAAAGAGTTGAGATTATAGTTGGAGGACTTGTAGAGGAAGGGGTATGTAAGACCCAGATTTTCTCCATGGGAAACCCTGGTGTTCTTTTCCATAAAGGTAGACTAGATCTTGATACTATGTGTAGACATTCGGCACCTGAACTTGGTGCTCATGAGAAACATGTATCCATTAATGAGTATTGATGACCTCTTCAATTAGATGAATGGTGTGACATGGTCCTCAATGATATAACTCAGATAAGGCTATCATCAGCCTCAGGTATGGGATAATAACATATCAAAGACAACCTTTACATTCTGGTATGGACATTGTGAGTTTTTTCCGAAGCCTTTCAAAGTGACCATTTCCCTAGTGGTGTTTATGGGACTCATTATCTGAATATTCTGGCCTTACCTAGATCATTTTTTGGAAGTCATCGTTGATGAAATATTGGTGTACTCAGCATTGTAGGAGAAACACAATAACACCTTCATATATTCATGGATACAATCATATAGCACCAACATTACGATATTCTCTCGAAGTGCCAATTCTATATTCGAGAGATCCACTTTCTGGGATATGTCATCTCAGAGGAAGATGTTGCATTAGATCTGGAAAATATGGATGAAATTATTTCTTGGAAGCCACTCGACAGCGTGACTGAGGTGTATAGTTTTTTAGGGATAGATAGGTACTACCAGAGGTTCTTTCTCGACTTCTCTAGAGTAGCATCAGCTATGATATCCATGATAAAGAAGGTAAAACCCTTTGTGTGGATAGATAAATTCCAGAAGATCATCTAGTAGCTGAGGCAGAGCTGGGTCATTTTACGAATCATGAGGTCTCCAGAGGAGGGAATTGACTACGTTGTGTACTGTGATGCATCAGGAGCCAGACTGGGTTGTTTCCTGATGAATGAGTAGGCAGTGATCACTTATGACTCACATATGTTCAGGTAGAATTTGAAAAACAACGCAACCCATGACATAGAGTTTTCATTAGTGGTATTTTCCATGATGATTTGGAGGCACTACATGATGGGTGAATTGTTTACCGCCTACTTAATCAACAAGAGCCTTAGGTGTGTCTTCTCACAGAAGGACCTGAACATGAAACAATGACGATTGTTGGAGTTCCTCTAGGACTATGAATTTGATATAGTATTTTCTCTTGGGAAGGGTAATGTGGTGGATAATGTTCTTAGAAGGAGTTCTGGTTTACAACTATTTAGTGAGGCGATAGAGAATCTAGCCTTGATGCAGATATCGTTTATAGATGATGGTGGTGCAGTTTACGTCTAGTCTATGACTGTCACTCCCCCACTCTTACAACAAGTTATGGAGGCACAACTTGTGGGTGATTACTTTGAGGCCCTATGTTCTCAGATATCCTCATGAGAGAATCCAAATAGATTATTTATAGGTGGGTATCACAACATCCTTCTTAGAGGATGCACCATAGTACTATTGATGTTACGATACTAGGTGTTGGAGGAGTTCCACACATCCCCTTTTTTGTGCATATAACAAACATTATCTTTAATAAAAACATACACATGATTCATTATATAAACATGAACTTAAGACAACTCTGAGGATTGAGAGTTATAATGTATTGCGATGTTAGTAACATTACATAAAAACTTAAACATTAAACAGAAATTCTTCAGTGAAAACTTCTTTTACATGATCACAAAATTCCTTCATACTTAGCAATGGATTTGGATAACTTGAAGACATCCATAAAAAAGGGTGAGAATTAAATCCTATTATGTAAGTAAGCAAGGAATAATAGGAATCATAGAGTACATGTTAGGAAATAGTCATATCAATGTAGTGGAAGAGAAACATGAACATAAATTCAACATATATCATGATTATCATAACATGGAAATGTGGCAACAACATTTAACATGATATTAGAATGATCCAAGGCTCATTAAAAATAGAGCATGAGTAATCCCTTATTTACCTTGAAGTATAATGAGTAAACCCTCATTGCACTTGAGGTATCATAATACATATCTTTACCCAATGCATTGCATCACTGTCAGGGCTCACCCTTCTTAATCATTTCATTTCATCCATAAATGGGCCAGATAGATCAAACAACAAGGATTCAATGAACACAATCATTTATTCAATGATAATGGATTGTGGTATTCATACATGAAACTATATAGTCAATTAAAAAAATTCATAAAGTTGAATCACCTTGATAGAAAATGGGCATGGTATTCACTACACAATAACTCTTCCTTGGAAAATTGCGGTGCAATTTCGGTAGCATAATGGTGTGACATAATGATTCATAAAATGGTTGATGAGAGATAAAGGAAAATATCATCATATGTATATGAAATGGATAGTAAGGGGTAATATTGATACATTTCCCAACATATAAAATTGAATTTCAATGCATTATATAAAATAATTTCTTGAATTTAAAAGAGAAGAGAGAAATTCCTTACATAATTTTAGTATGGTAACGGGTGTATATGGGAAAAAATAATGAGTGAGAAAAAGATCATTCATAATTAAAAAAATAATTAGGGATTTATTGGGGGGGGTGATTAATCTTACTAATTTTTTTAAATGAAAATTAAGAGGAATAACAACATCAAGAAACATGGACCAAAATGGGAAAAAATGGAAATCCCTTATATAGATGCATGACCCCAAAGGATTGGGAGAATCTTGAGAGGGGTTTTATTGGGATCTCGGGGTGCCTCGGGAGGATTCTAGAGAAAGGAGGGAAAGGGATGGTTGAGATCCAAAGGTTTTGAGTGAATAGAAATGGTAGTTTGAGTGGGTTTATAATGGATAAGATTATGAATTTATTATTATTTAGGGTTTGGATGGTACACAATGAACCAATCAAAATAGCAAACCAAACCATGGTTGTTCCCATGGTTTTCTCCAAGGTGAACTGGAAGAAATTATTTTTATAGGTATATTGTCCAAAAATATTAAAATATTAGGCTCTATTATGTAAAGGTGAGTCACACTCTCAAGAAAATCATTTTAATATTTTAAATTGTTTTATATTCCTTGAAGGGTCCACTATGGAAATGTAAAATAAATAAATAAAACCTAAAATCATATTTTTTAAAGGTAAAACATATATTTTCTGAAACACCATTTATAGTATTTTATTAGGTCACTACTGGGTCATTATTATGTTATGAAACAAATTATATATTTAAATGATATTTAATTTTTACACAAAAATTTTACTGTCTCAGAAAATTATGAAAATTTCACCATTGGAAAATTTTTATGTCCTATTACCAAAAATAAAATTTATTTTATCTAAATAAATTTCTAAATATTTGAATTTTTTACTTTTAAATTAAAAACCTACATTTATCAAAAATCCTGAATTTTGATAAAAATAGTTTTCAAACCATAATAAAAATTTCAATTGTATTCATAAAAATTATATGATCAATTTTATTTAATAGAAATTAATTTAAAAATAATATATTATTGGAATATAATTTATTTCAAAATTCCATTATTTACTCAAAAGAGAATTTTTAATTTAATATTAACTAAAAATACAATTTTTTCTTTAAAAACTATTATAGAGTAACAAATATAAAATTAATGTATATTTATTATTATATTAAAAAATGATGCACATAATAATAGTTATATGGTCTTGTTACATAACCCTTTATAACACCCACATATTACCTTGGGGTAAGGTGTGTGATTATGACAGACTCAATGGGTGGCTTAGATAACATCACTCGACTGGTAATCTCTATTAACATCCACTTATCACATATGCAGGTCTGTTTAAGCTTAACATGTTGAAAAAAAACTTGGGCCTGGTCATGATCAAATCCCAGGTATGCTACATATTTTCTGAGCTCTTACTAATGGGATTCATATAGATCAATTCTACTTGGTGAAGCCATCGCTTCCTCTTTCTCGGTAATTGGATTTGATAAAGCCTTATATTTATACTAATTGTGTTATTATTGTTCAATGTCTATATTAGAAATAGTAACAATTCATAACAATATTTTAAAATCAAAAAACATAAAAATAAATAAGTTCATATGTTTTATATAACCAATTTACATAATAAGACATTTAATTATATTAATTTGAATTTTCATTAAATTTTTTTGTCATTACAATTTTCTCCCATCGAGAAATTTCTCCCCCAAAAAATTGTTTCCACACTAAAATAGATGTTGGTAACTCTACTTTGTCACCTCCTATGATTCCCACATCGCTTCATCAAACTTTTTGTTTTACTACAACACATTAACAAGGAGAATTGTATTATTTTGTTGAAATGTTTCACTACAATATATGATTTTAAAAAGATTCACTTCATAGGAGAGGTAATTATCCAACGGTACCACCTCTAATTGGAGTACATGTGATGGGTTAGATATTTACTTCCTCAAGAGTGATACATAGAATACATCATGTACTTGAGATAGGTTCGGTGGGAGTGCTTAGTCGATAGGAAACTGCTCCAATGAGATCAAGGATCTCAAAATGGTGATGTACCTTCAATTATGATTTCCATTCATCCCAAATATCATAATTATCTTCCATAGTGATTTGTTGGGTAATACCATGTCTCTAACATCAAACTCTATGTCTCATAGATTATTATCAACATAGATATTTTTTCTACTCTGAGAAGCTCTAATATGTTGTTGGATGGTCTTAACCTTCTCCACCATTTCTTGGACAATTTATATACCTAGGAGTTTTATCTCCCCAAGAACATCCCAAGATGCTAGTGTTTAGTACCTCCTCTGATAAAGGTCGTCATAAGGAGTCATGTGGATGCTTGAGTGGAAAATGTTATTATATGAGAACTCCACCAGGGGAATATGTTGATCCCATCATCATTTGGAATCCGTTGAAAATGTTCTGAACATATACTTATGTGTTTGGATAGTCCATTCAGATTGGCCATCTTCTTTAGGATGATAAGTCGTACTGATGTTCATCTCAGTATTGTGAGTATGCTTGAGACTTTTCTAGAACATTGAGGTGAATCTTGGATCTTGATCAAATAAAATAGATAGTGGTAATCCATGCCTAATTTCCACTTCTATTATATATATTTGTTCTAGTTGATCTAATGAAATATCCTCTCTAATATCAATGAAGTGTGTAGCCTTTGTAAGACGATCCACAACAATCTATATAGCATTTTTTCCTTTTGATGTCTTGATAAGTCCGGTGAAAAGTCCATGGTGATGATTTACCATATCCATGTTTGTATGGGTAATATTTTCATATTCCCCTTAGAGTTATGCATGTCAACCTTCACTTGCTGACATACCAAGCCCATTAATGTATACTAATTTATCTCCTTCTTCATCTTATCCCACTAATAAGGCTCTCAGAGGCCTCGATACATCTTTTTGTTTCCTGGGTGAATGGAAATATTCAATCTATGTGCATCATCCAAGAGTTCATTCTTAAAATATGGATTTGATGGAACACATAGTCATGTACCAAATCTCACAATTTCTTCATCATTAACCTTGAACCTTGATGATTACCATTTTTTGATTGTTTTCACTTTCTTCTGTACTCCCACATCATCCTTTTGAGCATCCGTTATCCTTTCCAAAAGAGATGGTTGATAAATGATTTGTGAGTGGATTAATGATGCTCTCTTATTTATGATTTCCATGTCCATCTTCATCAAATCTAAGAAGATTTCATCATTTTCAATTCTTATCAATGATATAATTTCATGTCCCTTTCTACTTAAGGCATCTCTTACCTTGTTCTCACTCCTATGGTGATAATGGATTGAGCAGTTATAATATAAGAGTAGCTCTAAAAATCATCATTGGTGAATATTAAACTCTTTCTATGTGAATATATACCTGGGGATTTTGTGGTCAATATATTTTGTATACTACTCCCCAAAAAGGTAATGTTGTAAAAAATTTAAAGTGAAGATTACTCCAGCCAACTCCATATAATGTGTTTTATATGTTTTTCATGAACATTTTGTTTTCTTGAAGCATAGGAAATGGATTTTCCATTTTTCATCAACACATTGTTTATCCCATTCTTTGAAGCATAACTAAATACGATAAGGAGTTCTCCACATGTGGGTAGTGTGAGGAAGAGCGTAGTTATAAGCCTCATTTTCAACTCCTTGAACCTCTTTTCACATTCATCACTATAAGAAAACTTGATTCCCTTTCGAGTTAGCTTGGAAAAAGGGTTTTACAAGCTACAAATTTATCACAAATTAGTGAAAATATCTATCTAACCCTCGGATGCTACTAATATTTTTCACCCATTTTGGAATCTTCCACTATTCAATTATTTTTGTCTTGGAGGGATCCATAGATATCCCATTGCATGCAATGATATGACCCAAAAATGAGACTTCAATCATCCAAAACTCACACATTTTGTACTTGGCATAGAGATTCCCTTTTTTCAAGGTCTCTAGTACAGTACTTAGATTCTCCTCATGCTCCTCCTATGTTTTAGAGTATATTAGAATATATTCTTTAAATACTACCACAAATTTGTCGAGGTAATTTCCAAAGAATCTATTCATCATGTCCATGAATATTTGTAGAGAATTATTGAGTCTAAAATGAATTAATATGAATTTATAGATCACGTATCTTGTACATAAATAACTCTATGGGATATCCTACCTCGTCTCCCTTACATGGAAATATCACAACTATAGATCTACCTTGGAGAATTATTGTGCAAAAAGGAGCTGAACAAACAAGTCAACAATTCGTGGAAAGTGATATTTGTTCTTTATTGTCCTTTTTTAGGCTCACAATAATCAATGAAAAGGCGCATTGACCCATCATTGTTCTTGACAAAGAGGACGAGTGCACCCCATCGTGAAAAACTTTGTCATATAAACCCTTTATCCAGTTTCTCCTGTAGTTTTTTCATTATCCCCTCAAGCTCCAAATATCCATTATCTATAGAGTATTGTATATCGGCAACTTTCTATGTAAAATCTAAATCAAGAATTCAACATATTTTCTTGGAGGAAGGCCATAAAATTCATCAGAAAAAACATCAGTGAATTACTGAATAATAGGAATGTATTTAAGGATGGTTTCTCCCTTATACTCAATCATATGAGAAAGATATGCATGCACATAGGAAAGGAATATCCACACTTGAGATGATGGTGATAAATAAGATTCATCCTCCTCCTTGCACTTGTACAGAATTGTGGGTTAATTCCTTATATGGAGAGTGATTTCCCTCTAATGGCAATTTATATTGGCACTATATAAGTAAATCCAATACATGACAAGAATTGAATCAAATTTCACCAGAGGGAGTATGACGTGGATCTATATGAATTTTAATCCACATTTTTTGATAGGGGGTGAGTTATATTCATGGGTTTCAATGATTTCCCCATTTTCCATTCTCACTGACATATTTACTTCCATGATTTGTGGTGGTGTTTGGATTTTTCTATTAAACATTTGGGATATAAAAAAATGCCTATAAATAGAATAAAAACTTATGTTCACTATTCATGAATGAATAACTAGATTACCTATCACCCCTTCATTGTTGGGATTTCCATTGGCAGTAGTGATGGAAAAAGCTCTCCATTACTGTCTTGGATGTTGTTGCTTGCCTCCGAAAACCCTTGGCATATGGCATTGGTTTGTAATCTGTCGTTGTTATTTGTAGTTGAATTAATTAACAATGCATTGAGGGAAAAGTGAAGTGTTCCTATCCTCTATCATTATACAGGTCTTTTTATAGTTAATGGCTAAGTTCCCTTCTCTTTCACACCTAAAGCATTTACTCATCCTCATCAAGAAATTGATGGGCTTCTTCTTTCTTCATCATTGACAAGTGGGGTGTTGTATTTTCATAGCAATATTGGATTAATCCATCAGACCACTATAATTAAAGGACACCTTATGATTATTATCTCTAGGATACCCCTGAGATTTTTTAAAAATTACATCGAATTTGAGGGCACACTGGAAAATTTTCTCATAGCTCTCAAAGTCCAGGATCACTAGGTCATTCTGTAATCTAGGTTTTAGCCCCCAAATAAGTGGTTGACCTTGAATTAAGGGGTCACAACAACGCTAATGGAATATTGGGAAATCATTTTTTATGTTTTCCTCATACACTATGAGGGATTCATCAACATTTTATTGAGGACATGGAAGTCCATTTCAATCTTTAGTCATAGGCTATGAAGAAAATATTTGTCGAATTTTTTTCCTTCCAAAAATCCTTTCATTCCAACTCATTAATATCTTTCCTTTGGTTTGTATTTTTATATGTGTCCATCATAGATCAGATTCACCCTCTATATGATAAGAATCTAGAAGAACTATCTATTTTTTAGAACATTAATGGATGGATAAGTACTTTTCAATGTAGTTAATACATTGTTTGACAATTGAGGGATCAGATGATCCATTAAAAGTTGGAGCCCATTGCCCCATAAAGATCTTGATTGTGTATTGTTCTTTCATTGGGGGGGGGGGGTGGATGGTTATCTTGACCAATGTTTACATTCAATACATCAATTAAGTGTGAGAGTATCATAATAATTCTTGTGATTCTCACTAATTTTGGATTAGAAAACTCATTATAATAGTCATCACATTGATCTTTTCAGCAGTTGTTCACCCAAGTCATTGTATTATCGAGAATTATCAAGAATAAAAGGAATGTTAGGGGTAACAGATAAAGGTGAATCCAAAGACAAAAATTTATAACTTATAAATTACTTTTATTTCCTAAACTTACGAATTTATAGGCTTAAATCTATGTTATCCAAGATTTGCTTCCCAAAATATATTCTTAGGGTTTTCTTATTACATTAACAATGGATCATATTAATCTCACAAACATACCAAAGCATACCCCATGGGAATTTCATAAAAAAAAAGTTCAGAAATGCCCATTGTCATGCCCCAGATCCTGTTTGAGTCTAGCTCAAAGTGTTGTTTTCTAGTTTTACCCCCAATTTCATTTGTGTCAGAGTTTCCTCTACATGCACGTATCCAGACAGGGTTGTATTACCATGATAAACCCCTTTCACAATATTCACCAAAATTTAGGGGTTTTTATTATAACTAGTCTTTTTCATAAGGTGTTCAATAAGGTTTTCTAATCCTAGATCTCAAAAACAACTAAACCTATCCTATGATACCAACTATAACAATCTTCCTATTTATTACACATAAAAACATAATTCATTACATAAAAACGAAAATAATAAATCATTAAGGATATAGAGGCCTAGTGTCTTGGGAAATTAGGAACATTAAATAAAAACTTAGAACATAAGACACAACTTCTTTATTGAAAACATATTTTACATGATCACAACATTTCTTCGGACATAGCATTGCATGGGATAACCTGGAGAAATGCATAAGAAATGCGTGGTCAATAAATCCCAGTATGGGAGTGAGAAATTAATAACATGAATAAAATCATACATGTTATGAAATATGTATATCAATGGATCACCATAGAAACATGAACATAAAGTCATGATATATTATTATTATCAACACATGGAAATGTGGAAACAACATTTAACATGATATTAGCATGATACAAGACTCATTGCACATAGAGATTGAGTGAAACCTCATTCCAATGTAATTATCATGATTTAACTGTCTTTTCACATGACATGTCATGATAATAATCTTTACCCAATGCATTGGAGTGATATCAGGGAACACCCTTCTTAATCATTTAATTTCATGCATTAATGTGCCACATTGACAGTATAACATGGATTCATTAAACATTATCACTTATTCAATGATAAATGAATATGGAACTCACAAATGAATCTCTAGAATAAATAATTAAATGTGTGTAATGGTGAATATCCATGATAGAGAAATGGGCATGGTATTCATTAATAATGATTCTCTCTTGGAAAATCGTTGTGCAATTTCGGCAGAATAACGACGGGACATAATGATTCATAAAATTGTTTGATGAGAGATAAATGGGAATATAATCATATTTAAATGAAATTTATAGTAATTTTGTAATATATATACATGTCCCAACATATTTAATAGAGTTTATATTCATATTATAATAGAATTTAATGAATGTAAATGAGAAGAGAGAAATTCCTTACATAATTCAGCATGGTAACGGGTGTACATGGGAGGCATTAATGACATAGAAAGAGGTATATCATTGTTAAAATATAAGTAGGAATGTATGGGTGAGGTGAAAAATCATACCAAAATTTTTTTAATTGAACATAAAAGGGAATAACAACATAAAGAAATATGGGAAAAAATGAGAAAGGAAGTAAATCCCTTACATTTGAAGGAGGGAAATGTGAGGATGGAGGAAATGAAGGGGTTACTTCTTAGGGAGGGAACAGGGATGGATTTGAAGCTGAGATGGATTCCGAAACTTGTACATGGTCAACTGGGAGTAAGGAAGTGGAGCAAGAAGAAGTTTTTATTCAGTCCGCTGCCAGGAAGGGAAAGAAGACCATCATGGACTCAAACGGCTTCACCAAACATGTGAGGAGGTCGCGTCCTCAGAAAGACTACTCTAATTTACCCAAACCACCAATTACCAGATCTTCCCGTAAATGCTCTCTCATGAAAAAGAAATCTCTCGACGATATAAAGACATTTGCGAAAAGTGGAATAGAAAAAGATCCGTCTGCTCTACCAGAGGAACAAGTTTCTCCTCCCAGTGAAGAGGTTGTGGGATCTCAGGCCGACATAGATCCCAATCAGAAGCTGGAGCCTATGGTTGCTCCAGTTTCAAAGTGTCTCGAGAGTCAATCTACCCCTGTTTCTTCTCTTGTTCTTGTGCAATTGGGTTCAAAGGTGCAGGAGACAATGAACAAAATACAAGACCCACCTACCCACCAAATGGCTTCTTCTGAGGTCTTGGTGCAGGCTAATAAACAAGATCAGGTGACCCCTACAAGCTCTGATCTAAGCCTCTTCTCCTTAACCCCACACTTATCTAATTCAATAAAGAAGGAGCTTATTACACACTATCTGGCATGGAAATATAGACAGGGTCCCTCGAGCTAGTGGCCATCTATTTTCTTTGTTGTGCAAGGGATCAGAGGTGTGCAGGTTCACTCTTTCTTGTTCTGCTTTTGTTCTCAGGTTTCCTTGTCTTTGGTTGGTCTTTTTTTTGGTGTACTATTTGCTTGATGTTTTTCTGAATGGTTCCCACTCCCCCACAAAGTGGTTTCTTCTTGAAAATAAAAAAAAGGAATTTGGAGGAAGTAAATCCCTTACATGGATGTGTGATCTCAAAGGCTTCAGAGTGGCATGAGAGGGGATTATTGGGAGCTTGGGCACCTTGGGAGGATTATAGAGAGTGTATAAAAGGTTTTATTTTAGATCCAATGTTTTTGAGTGAAGTGGAATGGGAGGATATGTGAGTTTATATATGGAATGAGAGGTAATTTTGTTATTATTTAGGTTTTAGACACTACACATTAAAATAATCAAAACCAAAAACAAACCCATGGTTTTTCCCATGGTTTTTTCCAAATTGGAGTGGAAAAAAATATTTTATATGTAAAATGGAAAACCTTTTTAAAATATTAGGCTTGCTTATGTTTAGATGAGTCACACTCTCATGGAAATCATTTTAAAATTATAAAATGTTGTATAAGTTACAGAGGGTCCACTAATGCTTTGTCAAATAAATCAACCAAACCTAAAATTGCATTATTTTAATTTTAAAACATATATTGTCCAAAAATCATTTATTTTATTTTATTACTTCACTATTGGTTCATTATGATGTCATAAAAGAAAATATATATTTAAATAGTATTTAATTTTTACCAAAAAATTGACTGTCTCATAATATTATAAAAAATTTACTATTGTATTATTTCGACATCCAGATTCCAAAAATAATATTCTTTGTATCTAAATAATTTTCAAAATATTTGAATTTTTACTTTAAAATTAAAAATAGAAATTTATTGTAAATTCAATGATTTTTACAAAAACAACTTTCAAACCATAATATAAATTACCTTTGTATTCATAAATAATATACAATAATTTATATTTAAGAAAAAATAAATTTGTAATAATATTTTTTTCAAATATTTTTTAATTCAAAAATCCATTAATTCATCAAAATATATTTTTTATTTGAATATTAATTGAAAATACTATTTGTTCTTTAAAAACTATTTACAATGTAATAATAATAAAATGAATATATATATATATATTATATAAAATATTAATTCAAAAAATCATTTTGCTAAGGTCTTGTAACATTACCCCTTATAACACTTGCATAATACATAAGGGTAAGGTGTGCGATTGGGGTAGACTCTTGCAATGGCTTGGATAACAACTCTCTAGTTGTATTCTCTATTAACTTCCACTTCTCTCATAGGTATTTCATTACAAGTTTAACATGTTGAAGCTCAACATGGGCTTGGTCAAGAGTGAATCCTAGTGATGCTGCCTCTCTTCCAAGCTATAAAAAATTGTCTTCGTATGAAGAAATTTTTCTAGATGAGGTCGTCTCTTCCTTTGTTAGAGAAAATTGGATTTCATAAAGCCTTATATTTATACAAATAATGTGACCACAGTTCAACAACTATATTAGAAATGATAACAATTCCTAAGGTATTTAAAAAATCAAAAAACATAATACTAAAGAAGTGAAAATGTTTTATATAACCATTTTACATAATAAGATATTTAATTAGATATAGAGGAAAGTTAATTAAATGTTATGGTCATTATAGTACACCCGTGTGTGGAAAATAAGTATCAAGACCTCTGACGTTAGTACTGGTTTCTAGGGAAGAAAAAAGAGGTGGCATAGTGCATTTCATTATGCCTCACTTGAAAAAAAGTTAAGGCCAAGAATCAGGTCCAAACAGGCTTGACACAGCCACTTCAGGTACCGTTGTGGAAGGGAAGTGGTATCTCCATAGACTTCGTGATACTGTTACCACACATGTCCAGGGGCCAAGATTCTATAAGGGTGATCATTTTCCAACTCACAATGTCTTCACACTTCCTACCCATGATAGAGTAGGGATCGATAGAGGGGTTGGGATGCCTTTATGTCCAATAGATAGTACTTATTTTCAGGGTTCCATGGATGATCATATTAGAACATGATGCACAAATTACTTCCTAGTTGTGGTTGAGGTTAGAGGAGGTGTTCGGGACTCAATAATGCTTGAGCACCACCTTTCACCCACAAGAAAAATTGTTAGTTTGTGTGGAAAATTGAGACATGGGATTACAATCTTCAGGCTTGCATCCTTTATTTTGGTCGCAATTGGGAAGACCACCTACCACTTGTGGAGTTCACATCTAAAAACTACAATCACTCCACTATTAGAACAACACCATTTTATGCCTTGTATGGGAAGCCTTATAGATCACCGGTATCATGGACAGACCCAGGTGAGTCTAAACTCATGGGTACATAGTTAGTATAGCATACCACTGAGAATGTGTAGATCATCCTAGAGTGGATGAGGACTGCACAGATTAGATAGATGTCTCGTTATGATAAAAGATGGATACCCTTATATATCGAGGAGGGAGACCAGGTTTTCTTTCGAGTATCACCGAGATGGGGATTGTAGATAATTGTTTAGGCTAGTATGTTTTCTCCAAAGGTCATCATAACTTCTCATATTCTCAGCCGAGTTGGTGAGGTGGTGTACCAGCTAGCTATTACCCCACAAATGCACCGAGTGCAATATGTTTTCCATGTGTCGCAGCTAAAATGGTATGTGCATGATCCATCATGTGTCATCTACTGGGGTGAGACAAATATTGATGATAGAGAAAAATTTGTAGAGTTCTTGGTGTGGATAGAGGACTGACAAGAGTAGGTCCTTCAAGGATGGTTGATTCTTATAGTGTGCATTCAGTGGCAACACGAAAATCTCTAGGAGAGCACATTTAATCAGGAGGATCAAATTCATGATCAGTATTCCCACTTGTATTATTTGAATTTGTTTTAATTTCATGTACAAAAATCCATAATGTTGGGAAAATGAAATGTCCCAGAATTTTCATGTAATTTTTTTAATAATATAGAATTATTTCAAGAGCACACACTATGATGACACATGATTCTGAGGCCCAGGGATCCCATAATTAGATTTTGAACTTATTTTAAGTTCACATAAGTAAATTTGAAAGTAGGTTTTTCTAACATTTTATGTGGAGCTCAGATCAGAAATATGAGGGCACTATTGAACTCAAAACATCAGGATTTTCATATAAAGGACATAACATTTACTGAAAAGGGTCTAATAGAAAAGTTATTTTTCAGACTTTTTGGAAAAATAATAAAACAACTTATATTATTTCTTTATTTTTTTTCTCACCAGTTGATCAGCGGATGGTGGCGCTGTGTTGAGGCGATGCGGAGATAACAAATGTCACTAAAGGAATCCCCTTAATAACTTGTTCTACACGTGTAACTGCTACACTGTTTCATAAAGGAGACAACGTAATGATTTAACATCGTATCATAACAAATACATTGTGGCATGTTTCTTTTAATTAAACTAAATAATTGGAGAGCTGAAAATTAAACCCTAAGGATCCTATAACGATACTATGGTTGAATTCCTCTAAAAAATGATGAACATCAGAATAATGTGCGCAACGTCATCACTCAATGAAGAATAGAACATGGAAGAAACGAATGCATTTTGACTTCTTAAACCATCGTGGGTGGACTAATTCAACATTGAACTAATTAGAGGTAGGGAATTATTTATGCTTGAATCCCCCATTCATTATTCTATCATAGTGAATGCAGATCAACCCATGAACAGGTTGATTTGTTAACCAAGTGATCTTGTGGGAGGGTGCTTTTCTCGGGGTTTTTCATGAGGATTATTGATGGCTTGAAAAAACAGTGATCCCAAACCTCCCTTGATTCAAACATATAATGTGGATAGAATGTGGAGATGTGAAAAAGGACCAAGACCCTCTACCATGTGCATTCTTCATTGCTGGATATTCGGAATGATTACAAGGAAAGTTCGAAGTCGTCGTAGTGATGGTGGTCGTCCTATGATCTCACAGGCACATACGGTTCAATAAATGGGCCACCAGAGAATCTTTGGTGGCCTGTGGATGCAATATCAGCATGCCAGAAGTGGCCCACAGTGGTGGCTACGAGTGGAGTGAGACGAAACACCCATTGACGCACTGTAGAGGTGTGGAAAGGGCCACTAGTAGGCAAGAGCATCACACCCAGTGTGCTTTGCAACAGAGCAGCAGGAGGTCAGGCCCGTTGGCTATAGTGGTGTGTTGGAGACGCAGAGCCACCTCGAACCTTTTGGTGGAGTACTCCACATCCGTGTGCCGCGTTTTTTCGATTGGGGTGGCCAGGTTGACCAACCTCGTGCGCCCCCAATTGGACGAGCCGAACTGGTCAGGGGTGCATCAGGCCAACCCTGGAGGTCCTTCAGGCCATGCCGAACTGGCCTACCCATCGGGCCATCCTAGGCAAAGGTATTTGGCTGCCTGATCAGCCTGACTATTTTTTCAATCCGGTACAACTCAGTCTGACCGGGATGGGGGAAAATTAATCGCCCATCGAGCATCCTGTGTTCAAATTGTATCGTCCCTCTAGTGCGGGCCGATCTATATAACTTTGGTCCACTAGGTGACACAGTAGATATGAAACACATCCAACCTGGTAAAGTCCTAGTGATTTCCAATGGGATATGTAGACAAGATGGGTCATGCGGGACCCCGAGCCGGGATTGGACATGTGGGTTAGACCAAGTCTTACTAGGCCCGGACACAAACGGCTCCTGTTTACAAAAACAATGATATCTCTCAAACCAGGAGTCTAATGGATTTGTCGTATATGGAATGAGGACCCTTCTAATGAAGAGATCACATTGAGGTACTCTACGTGTGTTTTGGAAGTGGTCAGTGTATGGTCGGGTTGGATCAGACTCGAATCCAACATAGACCATTTAAAACAAATGCCCATATGATACAGACATCGCGTCCATTGGAAACACATTATATTATGTTGGGACCCTTATTACTAGACCATCCATTTGGTTAATCGTTGTGGGAATTCAGGGGGGTTGAGGTATGACCGATGGATTGAGGAGAAGATCCTTCCAGAATCAATCTTTCTAAGTGTGAGAATCCAGTGTCTAGTAGTGACGTGATGAACTAGAGAGACCCTTCGTGGATCAGTAGTAGAGTGTCCCTCCATGGATCAGCATGAGAGTGACCATTCTTAGATCAGTATTAGAGTGACCCTTAATGCATCAGCAGAAGAGATACCATTTATGGATCTTCATGAGAGAAACCCTTTGTGGATCAGCATGAGAGAGACCCTTCATAGATCCATAGTTGTATGACCCTTCATGGATCAGTAGTAGAGTGACCCTACATGGATCAACAGTTTAACCTATCAACGAAATATGATGATCTATCTATACGAAGAATCATATTTTCATAGGTACTTATGATATATCTGGCTTGAGTTTTCTTTTATTTTGGGATATGTGTTTTAGATCTGGCTTGGGGGTAGGTCATTTTTTACATTTCATTTGTGGTATTTTCACTTGTTGATTTCTGAGAGATTTTCCGGGGGTCACAGGTTCCCTACTAAGTTATTATACTCACCCTTTCAAGAGATTAACTCATACAGGTTGTGTCTTGTGTAGAAGACTAACACTATGACGTATCCCTTGGGGGTTCGTATAAGGCCCCAGCCTTAAACCTTACTTAAGCTTGAGTTATTACAAGATTACACATTGAGGATCTTTTCGGGTTCAGAGTTTTAGAGAATTAGAATATAAAACTTGCATTACATTCCACATATAAAAAAAGTGGTTACATAAAGATAGTATTCATTTTTCCCATCAATGGAAACATAATTAAAATAAAACATGGATTCATTCTTGACACTTCCTTGACACTATCATCATATCATGTACCTTTCCCTTAACCTGTGAAAAAAATTTCAAAAAAAACTTGGGATGAGCATAAAAAGCTCAGTATGGGTTATAGCATCCCGTCTTTTTATAACATAACTTTCATTCCACTACACGGAACTGAGGATCTTTAAGGATTATTGTCTTGGAAACAAAGAACATAAAACATGAAACAAAAAAAACATTCTCCTTAAACACTTGAAAGGATTCTCCACATGTTCGACCTAGGCTCATTACTGCATCTCATAACCTGGGGACATACATCAAAAGAAAGGATGAGCAGAAGGCCCAGCAAGGGAAACAAGTGAAACATTTTACATATGAACTTGAGATACATCAATAAAGTCATGAAAAGAACCTTAAGGCATGAAAATGAAATCATGAGGCATATCATAATAAAAATAAAACTTTTTCATAACTTGGAGATGTGGCTGCAACATTTAATATTGACAATCGTTTCGTTTCACCAAGGTCCATCCCCAAGGTGTCGTTAAAAATTACCAAGGTTATTCACCAAGGCGTCGTTAAAATGGTCATCTCTAGAGATTAAGTCTTTACCCAATGCATTAGAGCGCTATCAGGGCGCACCCTTAATTTTTCCTTCATTATCATGTGAGCCACATATATCATCATCAAACATTTCATAAATAACCCATATAGAATAAAATAAATGGGGTTCATTTCATAATCACAATGTTTTAAAAACTGCTTTGAAGACATGATCTTTACATCACTTTAAATCCCACAGAAAAGGGAGGTGGGTCTCATGTATGTGAATCCCAAAATTTAAAATAGAAAATTTTGGTATATATGTGAATACCCCTTTAGAGGAAATAGCTTTGTGTATTCACATAATAATAAAAAAAACTTTAGAAAAAGAGAGAGACATTTTGAGACGGAAATTCTGCAGCATAACAGCTATGTTACGAGGTTTTAGAAGACATTAAAAAGAGAGGGAAAATGGGTAAAACATTCATAAATGACCCATAAAACAGTAGATGGACAGAATAAGAAGGATACATGATCATGGTAATGAAATTTCAAGGACATACCATTTGAAATGAAAAACATTGAAGGAAGACAAAAATTAGATTTCTCTTATGAAAGTTCGGTAGCCTAACGGCGTTACTTAAACTTCAACAAAAATGATTTTAAAAGATCATATAGGCACTCTCATCATGTAAACATAAGAGTTCAGTATGATATATATAGAGATAATTCCCCAACATAATTAAAAAGGAACTTGAAAGACTTGACATGAAAGTAGAACTTTGAAAAGAATGAGAAGGGTGAAAGAATCCCCTAAAAAAATTCGGCAGCCTAACGGCGCCGCTTAAAACATCAAAATACTGAATTGAAGAGATAAAATGGGGTCTCTCATCATATGAACATAAGACTCCAGTATGATAGATATAGATATCATACCCCAACATAACAAAAAGGAACTTGAAAGAATTGACATGAAAGTAGAACTTCAAAACGAGAAGGGTGAAGAACCACTTAAAAATTCGGCAGCCTAACGGCGCCACATAAAACTTCAAAATAGTGATTTGAAGAGATCAAATAGGGTCTCTCATAATATGATCATAAAAGATCAGGATGATAAATTTAGAGATCATACCCCAACATAATATAAAAGAACTTGAAAGACTTGACATGAAAGTAGAACTTTGAAAAAGAGAAGGGTGAAAGAATCCCTTAAAAATTCAGCAGCCTAACGGCGCCACTTAAAACTTCAAAATACTGAATTGAAGAGGTCAAATGGGGTCTCTCATTATATGGTCATAAAAGATCAGTATTATAGATATAGAGATCATACCCCAACATAAAAAAAAGGAACTTGAAATAATTGACATGAAAGTAGAACTTCAAAACGAGAAGGGTGAAAAACCACTTAAAAATTCGGCAGCCTAACGGCGCCACATAAAACTTAAAAATACTGAATTGAAAAGATAAAATGGGGTCTCTCATCATATTATCATAAAATATCAGTATGATAAATTTAGAGATCATACCCCAACATAATATAAAGGAACTTGAAAGACTTGACATGAAAGTAGAACTTTGAAAAAGAGAAGGGTGAAAGAATCCCTTAAAAATTCAGCAGCCTAACGGCGCCACTTAAAACTTCATAAAACGAAATAATGAGAGTAATAGGGGATCTATCATTAAATTAACATAAAAATGGAAGTAATAGGAGTATAAAAGAACATCCTCCAACATAAGAACATGGAGCATAAAAGAAATGACATAAAAGAGATCACTTGAAAAGAAAGAGAGGGGTCAGATCCCTTACCATAAAATGTAACTCTTAAACCTCAAAGGAAGGGACCTTGAGGGCTTGGGGGAACCTTGGGAGGACTCCATGGGAGGTAATGAGACCAGAAATTCGTTGGGGAAGAGTGGGGAGTCGAATGGATGAGAGGAGTGCTTGGTATTTATAGGGAAAGTGAGGGGACAAGGCATTAATGGTCAAGGGACACCTCAAAAGTGGTTTTCTCAAAAGCATGGGCCCTCCCATGGTACTTCCCATAAAGTTAGGCCACATGGGGACCCCCACACAATACTTCATCACCCTTGGCCGGCCAACCCTTTAAAAATCTCATTACATCATCATGACACAGTTATGATGTCATTAAACATACCGAAACCCTAAAACTGTATTTTCACTATTCACTAAAAATTCAACTTTCTCATAAAGATCCCAAAATTTCCCCTTAATCAAATATCAATGCTATAATTTCAAAAATTAACACCATTTTATAAAAATAATTTTCTAAATATTTTTAATTTATTTTTTAAATAAATACACTATTCACCGAAAATTCATTTTTTCAAAAAAAACCAAAAAAATTACCATAACATAATATCGGTGCTCTGAGTTCAAAAATGAAATCCATTTTATAAAAATAATTTTCTAAATATTTTTAATTTAATTTTTAATTAAAAAACACTATTCACCCAAAAAAACTAATACTTGAATAATAATTTATGAAACCGTTATTTAACCATTTTATTGAATCACATTACTTAAACAAGGTGCCTAGATTATTTTAAAACATTATTTAAGTGAGATTACTAATCCATTTGGTCATATTACTAATCCTAATCATAAAATCACTATTCATAATTTACTATTCATCAAAAATCAAGTTGATCTTATTAGACTCCAAATTTTGTACTGAACATAATTGTAGAAGACCATTCTTTGAAAATCATTACACATTTTTAATTATTTAAGGTTTACAAAAACATTTTTAAAATAACCTTTTTCTAAAATTCATCAAAAATATGCATACTATATTTATCCGGTCATTTGAAAATTCATAACTTCATCATAAGAAGAAATCCCAATTTTTATTTAAAATAATGGATTACACAAGGTAGTTACGGTCTCCTTACATAGCCTCTTATCACACCAGCATAGGACCTAAGTGTAAGGTGTGCTAAGGTGAGAGAGTCTGAGGGAGGCTCGGCCAACATTGCTCGAGTAGTAATTTCAATCAGTTTGAACTTCTCGCGAAGGAGATTCTGTTCTAGCTTCACACGATGAATTTCGGCTTGGGTTTGGTCCAGAGTAAAGCCCAATGGTGCTACCTCTTTCCCAAGTTCTGTTAGATGGGCTTCGATCGGTCCAAGACTACTAGGTGAGGCCATCAAATCTTCTTTCTATAATAATTCACCAAGATTACTTGTATTTAGAGACAATAATCAAAACATTTTTTTCACAGCGGTCATATTGACTGATGGTCATATAACAGTCAGAAGCCAATGGTCTCATTTTAATTATAATCATGTTTATCAAATAAAACATTTTTGTTGAGTATAAAAATAAAATAAAATAACACATGAAATTAGGAAACAAGATTTATTCAAAATTTTGGGTCGTTACAATCTTCCCCCCTTAAGAAATTGCGTCCTCGCAATTTTAAAAAAATTGGGTTTTGAAATATCATTGAAAGTCCCACATCGGAAAAAGAGTCTGTGACACCATTACTTTAAAAGAAAGAAAAAGAAGTACAAATGCCACCCGAGTTTACTCATACTAGGATTCCATGTAGGAATCATGGACACGGAGGAGAAAACAAAGGGTCACGTCCTAAAGGAGAGTGATAAAAAACGTGATTAGGAGGAATTTAACCACCAGAAAATCCCAAAATTATGATGTGTGTAAGCGGTCTTTGATTACCTGGTAGGAAACATAAACCAACAACGTTTTTGTTTTATGTTCCTTTTCATAACTTTGTGGAATTCATTTACAACATAGAACAAAAACATAAGGAAATATATCTACCTTCATGTAGAGTTTCATCCTTTAATAAGTATCTACCCAAAACTAATCTTTTCTCTAAACTATGAGCATTCAAAACTACTTGGTCTCATCAAAACACAAGAATCATCTTCTAGAGAATCACATAATCCACAAAAGATTAACTATATATTTCTTTTATCTTTAAAAATTATCCCAAAAACCGAAAGGGTAAGGTAAAAAAACTCTTCAAAAAGAAAGAATCCCATAGGAATGGAAACTAAGTTTAAATCTTCAAAGTTCCATGGTACTACCCAAAGTTCATCATAGTCCATTCCATAAATAACGGTCCTTAAAATTCCTCAAAATAAACCAAACTAAGATTGAAACCCAAATACAAGAAGGATTTGATAACATAGTCTTCCAAAATAAACTTCATTGTTCATCTCCAAACAACATCAACCACTCCTAAAATCTTATAACAATAGTTTCTAATCTAAACATATTTAACCCAAGATAGGTTAATCATTCCCAAAAGTAACCTAAATTACTATAAATCCACCTTAAATTCATCGATTCTTCAAATATAAGTCAACCTTACTCCTCAATGAAAATATCATTGTAATCTATTTACCTTGATCATATAGGGTCCCCAAAATAGTGAATGTCTTCCAAAATAAAAATCATATTTTAATCCCCTAATCATCTCTGTCATATTAATACGGAAATCGTAGAATTTCCTATCACATTGGTTGTTGAGATATGTTCTTCCATTTCCTGCCATTAACTAAGAAAAGAAACTATAATTAGGGGCTTAAATACTTAGCCAATAATCATGAAAAGAAACTTAAATCATATAAGGATAACTTGTAGTTGAAAATTATACCCTAACTTGTGATCCCCTAGGTTCCCATCTAGGTTATCCATGATCATATATTCGTATGTGAATCTTCATTTTATTTTATCTTTGTTCCTTTAACAATTGTTCATACTAAGCTTATGAATTTACCAAAGCATATCCCTCAGGAGTTTCGTAACCAAGAGTGCAGCAAAGCCCGTTGTCGTGTACCAGTTCCCGTTCGAGTCTAGCTCAAAGCGGTGTTTTTGGGTTTTACCCCTATGTACATCTGTGCCAGAGCCACCTCTACCTGCTCGTATCCAGACAGAGATGTATTTTCTTGGCAACCCCTTAATCAATACTCACCAAAATACCAGGAATATTTCCTATATTTTAACTTTTCTATAGGCTTCTTACTAATGTTTTCATATCCTAATTTCCACAAATAACTAAACCATACTTTGATACCAACTATAGCATCCCGTCTTTTTATAACATAACTTTCATTCCACTACACGGAACTGAGGATCTTTAAGGATTGGTGTCTTGGAAACAAGGAACATAAAACATGAAGCAAAAAAAACATTCTTCTTAAACACTTGAAAGGATTCTCCTCATGTTCACCCTAGGCTCATTACTGCATCTCATAACCTGGGGACATACATCAAAAGAAAGGATGAGAAGAAGGCCCAGCAAGGGAAACAAGTGAAACATTTTACATATGAACTTGAGATACATCAATAAAGTCATGAAAAGAACTTTAAGGCATGAAAATGAAATCATGAGGCATATCATAAAAAAATAAAACTTTTTCATAACTTGGAGATGTGGCTGCAACATTTAATATTGACAATCGTTTCATTTCACCAAGGTCCATCCCCATGGTGTCATTAAAAATTACCAAGGTTATTCACCAAGGCGTCCTTAAAATGGTCATCTCTAGAGATTAAGTCTTTACCCAATGCATTGGATCGCTATCAGGGCGCACCCTTAATTTTGCCTTTATTATCATGTGATCCACATATATCATCATCAAACATTTCATAAATAACCCATATAGCATAAAATAAATGGGGTTCATTTCATAATCACAACGTTTTAAAAACTGCTTTAAAGACATGATATTTACATCACTTTAAATCCCACAGAAAAGGGAGGTGGGTCTCATGTATGTGAATCCCAAAATTTAAAATAGAACATTTTGGTATATATGTGAATACCCCTTTAGAGGAAATAGCTTTGAGTATTCACTTAATAATAAAAAAAACTTTAGAAAAAGAGAGAGACATTTTGAGACGGAAATTCTGCAGCATAACAGCTATGTTACGAGGTTTTAGAAGACATTAAAAAGAGAGGGAAAATGGGTCAAACATTCATAAATGACCCATAAAACAGTAGATGGACAGAATAAGAAGGATACATGATCATGGTAATGAAATTTCAATGACATACCATTTGAAATTAAAAACATGGAAGGAAGACAAAAATTAGATTTCTCTTATGAATGTTCGGTAGCCTAACGGCGTTACTTAAACTTCAACAAAAATGATTTGAAAAGATCAAATAGGGACTCTCATCATGTAAAAATAAGAGTTCAGTATGATAGATATAGAGATAATGCCCCAAAATAATTAAAAAGTAACTTGAAAGACTTGACATGAAAGTAGAACTTTGAAAAGAATGAGAATGGTGAAAGAATCCCCTAAAAAAATTCGGCTGCCTAACGACGCCCCTTAAAACATCAAAATAATGAATTGAAGAGATCAAATGGGGTCTCTCATCATATTAACATAAGACTATAGTATGATAGATATAGATATCATACCCCAACATAACAAAAATGAACTTGAAAGAATTGACATGAAAGTAGAACTTCAAAACAAGAAGGGTGAAGAACCACTTAAAAATTTGGCAGCCTAACGGCGCCACATAAAACTTCAAAATACTGAATTGAAGAGATCAAAGAGGTTCTCTCATCATATGATCATAAAAGATCAGTACGATAAATTTAGAGATCATACCCCAACATAATATAAAATAACTTGAAAGACTTGACATGAAAGTAGAACTTTGAAAAAGAGAAGGGTGAAAGAATCCCTTAAAAATTCAGCAGCCTAACGGCGCCACTTAAAACTTCAAAATACTGAATTGAAGAGATCAAATGGGGTCTCTCATCATATGGTCATAAAAGATCAGTATGATAGATATAGAGACCATACCCCAACATAACAAAAAGGAACTTGAAAAAATTGACATGAATGTAGAACTTCAAAACGAGAAGGGTGAAGAACCACTTAAAAATTCGGCAGCCTAACGGCGCCACATAAAACTTCAAAATAATGAATTGAAGAGATAAAATGGGGTCTCTCATCATATGATCATAAAAGATCAGTATGATAAATTTAGAGATCATACCCCAACATAATATAAAGGAACTTGAAAGACTTGACATGAAAGTAGAACTTTGAAAAAGAGAAGGGTGAAAGAATCCCTTAAAAATTCAGCAGCCTAACGGCGCCACTTAAAACTTCATAAAAAGAAATAATGAGAGTAAGAGGGGATCTCTCATTATATGAACATAAAAAGGGCAGTAAGAGGAGTATAAAAGAACATCCTCCAACATAAGAACATGCAACATAAAAGGAATGAAATAAAAGAGATCACTTGAAAAGAAAGAGAGGGGTCGGATCCCTTACCTTAAAATGTAACTCTTAAACCTCAAAGGATGGGACCTTGATGGCTTGGGGGAACCTTGGGAGGACTCCTTGGGAGGTAATGAGACCAGAACTTCGTTGGGGAAGAGTGGGGAGTCGACTGGATGAGATGGGTGCTTGGTATTTATAGGGAAAGTGAGGGGACAAGGCATTAATGGCCAAGGGACACCTCAAAAGTGGTTTTCTCAAAAGCATGGGCCCTCCCATGGTACTTCCCATAATGTTAGGCCACATGGGGACCCCCACACAATAATTCATCACCCTTGGCCGGCCAACCCTTTAAAAATCTCATGACATCATCATGACACGGTTATGATGTCATTAAACATACCGAAACCCTAAAACTGTATTTTCACTATTCACTAAAAATTCAACTTTCTCATAAAGATACCAAAATTTCACCTTAATCAAATATCAATGCTCTGATTTCAAAAATTAACTCCATTTTATAAAAATAATTTTCTAAATAATTTTCATTTATTTTTTAAATAAATACACTATTCACCGAAAATTCATTTTTTCAGAAAAAACCACAAAAATTACCATAACATAATATCGGTGCTCTGAGTTCAAAAATGAAATCCATTTTATAAAAATAATTTTCTAAATATTTTTAATTTATTTTTTAATTAAAAAACACTATTCACCCAAAAAAAAACTAATACTTGAATAATAAATTATGAAACCGTTATTTAACCATTTTATTGAATCTCATTACTTAATCAAGGTGCCTAGATTATTTTAAAACTTTATTTAAGTGAGATTACTAATCCATTTGGTCATATTACTAATCCTAATCATAAAATCACTATTCATAATTTACTATTCATAAAAAATCAAGTTGATCTTATTAGACTCCAAATTTTGTACTGAAAATAATTGTAGAAGACCATTCTTTGAAAATCATTACACATTTTTAATTATTTAAGGTTTACATAAACATTTTTAAAATAACCTTTTTCTAAAATTCATCAAAAATATGCATACTATATTTATCTGGTCATTTGAAAATTCATAACTTCATCATAAGAAGAAATCCCAATTTTTATTTAAAACAAAGGATTACACAAGGTAGTTACGGTCTCCTTACATAGCCTCTTATCACACCAGCATAGGAGCTAAGTGTAAGGTGTGCTAAGGTGAGAGAGTCTGAGGGAGGCTCGGCCAACATTGCCCAAGTAGTAATTTCAATCAGTTTGAACTTCTCGCGAAGGCGATTCCGTTCTAGCTTCACACGATGAAGTTCGGCTTGGGTTTGGTCCAGAGCAAAGCCCAATGGTGCTACCTCCTTCCCAAGTTCTGTTAGATGGGCTTCGATCGGTCCAAGACTACTAGGTGAGGCCATCGAATCTTTTTTCTATAATAATTAACCAAGATTACTTGTATTTAGAGACAATAATCAAAACATTTTGTTCACAGCGGTCGTATTGACCGATGGTCATATAACAGTCAGAAGCCAATTGTCTCATTTTAATTATAATCATGTTTATCAAATAAAACATTTTTGTTGAGTATAAAAATAAAATAAAATAACACATGAAATTAGGAAATAAGATTTATTCAAAATTTTGGGCCGTTACATGGGTTATAAAAATATGGAAAGGAAACATATGTTCATATATACATAAGAATGAAATCATACCTTACCCATAAAACATAATCACTTTAACATACCTCATCAAATCATGAATAAATCATAGAAATCATAAGACATAAAGGAAACTTGAGGCATTCATAACATTCTTACGTAGGGAGTAACCCTCTTTGTTACGTTTGGAATACTCATCACAGTATATTCCCTAAATCTCTTCGGATAAACATTAATGTTTCACTCCTTCACGTTACCCAATGCATTGGAGAGCTATATCGGGATCACCCGCGCTTAGTCTATCACGGAACCACCCGTCTTCATAATAATGCCCAAGAACCTCAACATAATCGTAACACATAAAACATGAATAAAGGAAACATAACATTCCCACCTTTCAATCAAATGATATCAATACCACACATTGATATAAAAATATTATGAAAACCATTTTCAATACCAAAAGAAAAGAAAAGTAAAACATGGTATTTATTTTACATTTTTTTAAAAATGGTATGGCTTGTAGAGGAAGCCAAAACTCAAATAATGGTCACGACGGCGGAGAAGTCGTTTTCGCCACATACGTACGAAAAAAAACATTCCCTTTTGTCATTTATTAAAATTGTTCGTATAAAAAAGATTCATTTTGGATAAATGTAAATTTCAAAGGGGTTTATACACCTTATAAAATAACATTGTGTATAAAACAAAATATGCCTCAATGAAAGGAGATTGAGACGAAGTCCTATACCTCAAGTCCGACTTGACTCGGTCGTTCTTTAATCTACTGAATAATAAACTTTAGTTAATTTATAATTGTTAAAGAACCTTTTTCAACTTCATTATTCATTTTATATCACTTATTTCCATGTCATGAACACTATGTCATTATTTAAGTTAATAACGGTCGTTTTAACGATCATTGGTACATGAGTAAAAAATAAACCCTTTATAATTACAAGTTGTTCATGTATCCATTATATCCCGAATGGTATTCATGATGTAGATATCATATATGTCATATATATCAAGTAAATGCATGCATTTATAATATTACATAATCATTTAGAGGTAATAAATGAAATGCACCGTTCATGGAGACGGTAAGCTGTACGTACCATTGAACGCTAATTTCATTTCTATTTCATATTTTATAGAATTGAATCATAATGATATAAAGGTATAGTATAATTCTACTGTAGTATCATATATAATATCATAACTCATCCTTTATACGTCCCACATATGGTATTAACGAATCAAATCACTTTGAGGGGGTGGTAGTCCGCACTTCCTTAAATGAAGATATCATGTTTACCCATAATGGAAACCATAAAGGTATTCCCCAAATGAAAAATACAGAAGCTTAAGGAAAACATAATCATATTATATATCATATATAAATGTAGTGTCATCTTAATTGAAACCTTTGACGGTGTTAAAAGAATGTTGAACAATCATCGTTTCGGGAGGCAGAAATTCACCATCCACGGAAACAGTATGTTCTTTAACCATTAGATGTAGTTGTGTGTAAGTGTAGCTCGAATAATTCTTATAAAAACATCCTAGTATATTGAAGATACTGGAGTTGTTACAAAAGAAATGAATAAAAAGTGTTTAGGGGGTTGGAGAATCAAAATAAAACAAAAGGAATCAAGTGAAGACATTACCTTAAAATCAAGTAACTCCCTTTGGTTTGAGCTCAAGGGCTTCCATGGGAAGACTTATACCCAAAGTGAGGCTTCAAGGAGTAATAGAGGGAAGTGGAGAGACAAAATGGGCAGGGGTTGGCCGAGCCAAAGGCTTTGGAAGTGTGGGTAAGGTGGTAGAGGTGGGGGCCTTTTATAAGAGGAGAGGAGGGGCACTCATGGAAAGTAAAGAAATGTTACATTATTTTAAAATGATTTTCGGATTCAAAAGGTCCCACATTGATATAATTCTAGGATAAGGTGATAATGGTTCTAAATCCACACATCCTATAGGTTTTGGACATGTGTAGGTCATAGATTTTACATTATCATTTCATTTTATTTAAATCCTTTATTAATGAGGTAATCACTGCATCATCTTGATTTCATAAATAATTTAATTTATTTAAAGTCATAAAATTATAAAAAAAATACTATGATGTAGTAAATCTTTTTATCTTTACAGTTAATATTTATAATCAAAAATATCATTTATTTAGACAAAAGTAAAAATATTTTACTCTGGTGATACAATCTTTGTTACATTTTACATTCTTTAAAAATAAAAAGATAAAAAGTCACTTTCTCACAAAAGTGATTGCATGGGGCCCCCAAGATGGGCACAAGGCATACCATGGTCGGAAATGAGACAACCAGTAGCCTTAGGACTCATTTTGTGGTCTTTTTGTATTATTATGATATCATTTTATTTTCTTTAACTACCTGATTACTCATTAATCAAGATAATTAGAGATAATTACCATCATTACTATTCATAATGTCCAAAAATAAAATAATCTTAATTACATAATATAGACCTTCTGATTCCAAATATTTAATCCATTTTACCAAATTACAAACACATAAATTTCAATAATTGATTTAAAAATAATTCTCGTTGTCAAAACAAATAGCGGTTTTTTTTTAAACAATAACTATGAAAAGTTTGGTATTAGTTTATGACCAATTCCAAAGTGAAATTAATCCTAATGACCACCATTGGATTAAATGGTAAAAATATATTCAGATTACACTTTATGACCAATTAAAAAGATAATCTATCCATATAATTAAATTAAATGAAAAAGCAGTTTTGATGTAAAATGCAGTATTTTTCACTATTCATTAAAAAAATGAACATTGACAGACAAATACCAAAAATTTATCCAATGTAAATTTCAATGTCCCAATCATAATGAATATGTTTATTTTGAAAAATATATATTATAAAATTGTAAAAATTTTGATTTAATAAAGGTTTTCCATCAAAAGGGAGTAAGACAATCTTTTAAGAATATTATTGTATTCCATGTATAAGATAGTATTTATTTTCATTTTAAGCCTCTAAAACACTATCTTAATCATTAATAGACATAGATAAAAATATCTATTATTCATTACTTACTTGGGATGTTACATCCTCCCCCCCTTTAGAAAATTGCATCCCCACAATTTATTTACATATCAAATAAATGGGGGTACTTATCCCTCATTGCATTTTCAGATTCCCATGTTGCCTCTTAAATCATGTGATTTTTCCACAAAACCATTACCTGATAAATCACATTTTTCCGTAACACTTTCTCCCTATGGTCAAGAATCTAGACCGGTTGTTCCTCATAAGAGAGGTTCTCTTCCAGCTGAACGACCTCTGGACTCAAAACATGAGATGGATCTGGCATGTACTTTCTCAACATCGAAACATGAAAAACATTGTGTACCTAAGATAAACTCGGAGGTAAAGCCACTCGGTATGCAACTGATCCAACTCTCTCCAGAATTTCATATGGTCCAATGAACCTTGGACTCAGCTTTCCTTTCTTACCAAATCTCATCACACTTTTCCATGGTGAGACTTTGAGAAAAACATGATCACCTACCTCAAAAGATAGATCTTTCCTCTTGTTGTCCTCATAACTCTTCTGCCTACTCTGAGCTGTTCTCATGTGTTTCTGTATTATCTGAACTTTTTCTGCCAACTCTTCTACCAATTCTGGTCCCATCAACTTCCTTTCACCAACTTCATCCCAGAAAGCTGGAGTTCGACACCGCTTCCCATATAACGCCTCAAATGGTGCCATCTGTATACTGGAATGAAAACTGTTATTATATGAAAACTCAACCAAAAAAAGATGTTGGTCCCAACATCCCTGATAATCCATCGAACAAACTCGTAGCATATCCTCCAAGGTCTGAATTGTTTGTTCCGACTGCCCATCTGATTGAGGATGAAAAGCTGTACTAAAATTAAATTCAGTACCCAATGACTTCTGAAAGCCTTTCCAAAAGTTAGAAGTGAACCTAGGATCACTGTCAGATACAATGTAGAGAGGAACTCCATGTAAACTTACTATCTCTTTAAGATACAAACGGGAAATTTGATCTAGGAAAAAGTATCTCGAATAGCAAGGAAATGAGCAGATTTAGTCAAGCGATCAACAATAACCCAGATTGCATTATTACCTCGAGATGTCTTCGGTAATCCCACAACAAAGTCCATGGATATATTTTCCCATTTCCACTCTGGCACTGGTAAAGGCTGAAGCATCCCTTTCGGTAACTGCCGCTCTACTTTAACCTGTTGACATGTCAAACACTTCACAGTAAAATCAGAAATATCTCTTTTCATTCCATCCCACCAGTAATACTCCCACAGATCTCTGTACATCTTAGTACTTCCAGGATGAACTGAAAATGGAGAACTATGAGCTTCACATAACAACTCTCTCTTCAACTGTAAATCACAAGGCACACAAAATCTCTTCCCAAATCTCAAAACACAATCACTATCAATGTTGAATTCATGAAACTTACCTTTCTGAACCAGCTCTACCTTTTTCTGCAACTCAATGTCTTGCTTCTGTGCTTTCTTGATTTTGTCTGATAGAGAAGATTTCACTGATACCTGAAACAAAACAGAATAACTTCCTGCACTAACAACTTCTATGCCAAAGTTCATCAAATCCATACCAATGGATCATGTTCCAAATGAAACATTTTTAATGATGCATTACTTGTTCGACTCAAAGCATCATCCACTTTATTTTCTTTTCCCGGATGGCAATGAATTGTACAATCATAATCCTTGATTAATTCTAGACATCTCATCTGTCTCATGTTTAAATATTTTTAAGTGAATATATACTTTAAACATTTGTGATCGGTATATATTTTACACTTTACTCCATAAAAATGATGCCTCCAAATTTTTAAAGAAAAAACAACAGCAGCTAATTCCAAATCATGTGTAGGGTAATTTACCTCATGTGTTTTCAACTGTCGTGAAGCATAAGAAATTACCTGATCATTCTACATTAGGACACAACCAATGCCTTTAAATGAAGCGTCACTGTATATAACAATCTCACCATTCCTCGAAGTTAGTGCCAAAACTGGAGCATTCACCAATATTTTTTTCAATTACTGAAAACAATCATCACATTCCTTTGTCTAGATAAACTTAACACCCATCCGAGTTAGCTTAGTCATTGGACTAGATAACCGTGAAAAATTTCTAACAAACCTTCAGTAATAGCCTTCCAAACCAAGGAAACTAAGAATCTCTGTTACATTTGTGGGTCTTGGCCATTCTTCAACAACCATTGTTTTCACAGGATCAACTATTATCCCATCTTTAGAAACAATGTGACCAAGGAAAGAAATTCGTTGCAACCATAAATCACACTTGCTGAATTACCCATACAATTTATTTTCTTTCAAGGTTTGCAAAATGACCCTTAAATGTCTTTCATTCTCTTCTTTACTTTTAGAAAACACCAAAATATCATCAATGAAAACCAACACAAACATATCCAAGAACTCATGGAAAAATATATTCAGTAAGTCCGTGAATACAGCAGGTGAATTGTTTATCCCAAAAGGCATTACTACAAATTCATAATGGCCATATCTTGTACGAAACATAGTCTTCAGAACATCTGCTTCCTTTACCTTCAGCTGATGGTACCCTGATCTCAGGTAAATCTTTGAAAAATACTGAGATCCCTGGAGCTGAACAAACAAATCATCGATATGAGGCTAAATATATTTGTTCTTTACAGTGATGTTATTCAAAGCTCTATAATCAATGCAAAGTCTCATCGAAACATCTTTCTTTTTAACAAATAAAACAGGATCACCCCATGGTGACGTGCTAGTTTGAATGAAACCTTTCTCTAATAAATCTTGCAATTGCTTCTTCACCTCTAAAAGTTCAATTTGATCCATTCGATAATGGGGTTTTGAAATTCGATTAGCATCAGGAACTAAGTCAACAGTAAACTCAACTTCCCGATCTGGTATTATTCCAGGAAACTCATCAGGAAAAACATCAGGATACTCATTTACCACTAGAACATCATTAATCTGAACAGTTCCTTTATTTTCAATGATGTGTGCAAGGTAACATTCATTTCCATCGTTTAAATGTTTCTCGGCCTCTTGATATGTTATCAACAGTAAGGGTTCATTCTTTTACACAAAGTGAAAGTCTTTCTGAAAAAAACTTCATTAGCTCTACAGTCAATCTTAGCATGGTAAATAGAGAGCCAATCCACACCCAAGATAACATCAAACTCTACTAGAGGTAAAACAATAAGGATTGCAAGTTGGTTCTTTCCACGGATAAGGATAGAAAGATTTTTATAAATTCTTTTTGCCTCAACATTTCCCCCAGGTGTTTTTACCAAAATATTAGGAGTCATTTCTTGAGATGGTATTCCCATTTTACTAGAAAAGTTTTCAGAGATGAAAGAATGTGTAGACCCCAAATCAAACAACACACTGTCATAGTCTGAAAAAACGAACAAAGTACCTGATACAACTTCATTTGTTGTCCCGACATCTGCTGAAGTAGTTGCAAAGGATTTCACCACCCCTTTCTGTGTGTAGTCTAAATGCTTCCCGTCACTCAAGCTCTTTGTCAGACACTCGTTTGCATAGTGACCCATCTCATTGCACTTAAAACATTTCACTAACTGTAAATAAAATTTCAACTTACTATCTCCTTGATCTTTTTCAGTGCAATCACGAGCCTTATGCCCCATCTTACAACATCAGTAGCACTTTCCAGAATTCATAATACATTCCCCAGCATGCCTTTATCCACATTTATCACAAACTGGAAGCTTAGATTTCTTACCATCATACTTTTTTGAAGAATTATTCCCTTTCTCCTGCCCCCTCAGTCTCTTCTTCTGTTGGTTGTTATTGAACTCTAGATCATCGACAAACTCCATTTCCACCTTCTCAGCACATCGAACAAACTATTCATAACTTTTATACTCACGAGAAGCTAATGCCCTTTGATATTTTGGATTCAATCCTGAGTAAAAATGATTGATTTTACTATCAAGGTCTCGGATAAAATTTGGAGCATACCTTGCCAATCGAGTGAACCTTTCTTCATAGGCAGCAACTGAGTCTTCCTCTTGCCTCAATTACAATAATTTCTTTTCCATCCTAAGTCGAACAGCCTTAGGAAAATACTTCTCAAGAAACATACCTTTGAATTCATCCCAGTGAAGAGCATAAATATCATCGGCATCTCTGATATTTTTAACCATAGACCAACACTGATCTGCCTCACCCTCCAAATGGTAAATAGAAAGACTAACCTTTTGATTGTCTGAACACCCCATGACATCGAGAATATTATCCAGTTATTTAATCCACCCTTAAGCAGACACATGGTCAGATGATCCTCTGAAGGATGGGGGATGTTGCCTCATGAAATGATCAACCACTGACATGTTCCTCTGCGGTTTATCTGGATGGTCTACTGTATGGATACCACCACCATTTGTCGCTTGAGTCAACTGCGCCATTACAGCAACAAACTATTCAGTTCCAATTCCAACCATCTCAGGATGCTAATTCGGAAGGTTATTTCCTTCTATATGCCTTACTAGCTCTGCTTCCCTATTTTCTCTACGGAAAACCATTCTTAACAAACATGTCTTAGATAAAGCAACATGGTAATCTTCAAATGCTATATCATTTAAAAAAAATATTTTTGGATAATCATTTAATAGAATTCTAACTCCTAAAGTTATCTAAACAGACCTATGATACCAACTATAAGCCCCGAGCCTTAAACATTTCTTAATCATGAGTTATTACAAGATTACACATTGAGAATCTTTTCGAGTTTAGTGTTTTAGAGAATTAGAACATAAAACATGCATTACATTCCACATATAAACAAAGTGGTTACATAAAGATAATATTCTTTTTCCCCATCAATGGAAACATATTTAAAATAAAACATGGATTCATTCTTGACACTTCCTTGACACTATCATCATATCATGTACCTTTCCCTTGACCTGTGAAAAACATTTCAAAAAAAAACTTGGGATGAGCATAAAAAAGCTCAGTATAGGTTATAAAAATATGGAAAGGAAACATAAGTTCATATATACATAATAATTAAATCATACATTACCCATAAAACATAATCACTTTAACATACCTCATCAAATCATGAATAAATCATAGAAATCATCAGACATAAAGGTAACTTGAGGCATTCATAACATTCTTACGTAGGGAGTAACCCTCTTGGTACCATTTGGAATACCCATCATAGTATATTCCCTAATTTTTTCGGAGAAACCTTAACGTTTCACTCCTTCACATTACCCAATGCATTGGAGAGCTATATCAGGCTAACCCGCCCTTAGTCAATCATGGAACCACCTGTCTTCATAATAATTCCCAGGAACCTCAACATAATCATATCACATAAAACATGCATAAAGGAAACATAACATTTCCACCATTCAATCACAAGATATCAATACCACACATTGATATAAAAATATTATGAAAACCATTTTCAATACCAAAATAAAAGAAAATTAAAACATGGTATTTATTTTTCTTTTAAAAAAAGGTATGGCTTGTAGAGGAAGTCGAATCTCAAATAATGGTCACGACGGCGGAGAAGTCGTTGTCGCCGCATACGTACGACAAAAACATTACCTTTTGTCGTTTAGTAAAATGCTTCGTATAAAAAAGATTCCTTTTGGATAAAAGTAAAAGTCAAAGGGTTTTATACACCGTATAAAAGAAGGTTGTGTATAAAACAAAATATTCCTCAATGAAAGGAGATTGAGACGAAGTCTCATACCTCAGGTCCGACTTGACTCGGTCATTCTTTAATCTCCTGAATAATAAACATGAGTTAATTTCTACTTGTTTAAGAACATTTTTCAAGTTCATTATTCCTTTTGTATCACTTATTGCCATTTCATGAACACTATGTAATTATTTATGTTAATAACGATCGTTTTAACGATCATTGGTACTTGAGTAAAAAATAAACCCTTTATAATTACAGGTTGTTCATGTATCCATTATATCCAGAATGGTATTCATGATTTAGATATCATATATGTCATATATATCCAGTGCATTCATGCATTTATAATATTACATAATCATTTAGAGGTAAGAAATGAAATGCACCGTTCATGGAGACGGTAAGCCGTACGTACGCATGAACACTACTTTCATTTCTATTTCATATTTTATAGAATGGAATCATAATGATATAAAGGTATATTATAATTCCAATGTAATATCATATATAATATCATAACTCCATCCTTTATACATCCCACAAATGGTATTATCGAATCAAATCACATTGAGGGGGCGGTAGTCCGCACTTCCTTAAATGAAGATATCGCGTTTACCCATAATGGAAACCATAAAGGTATTCACAAAATGAAAAATACAGAAGCTTAAGGAAAACAAAAACATATTATATATCATATATGCATATAGTGTCATCTTAATGACCACCTTTGAAGGTGTTAAAAGAATGTTGAACAATCATCGTTTTGGGAGGTAGAAATTCGCCATCCACGGAAACAGTATGTTCTTTAACCATTAGATGTAGTTGTGTGTAAGTGCAGCTCGAATAATTCTTATAAAAACATCCTAGTATATTGAAGATACTTGAGTTGTTACAAAAGAAATGAATAAAACGTGTTTAGGGGGTTGGAGAAGAAAAATAAAACAAAAGGAATCAAGTGAAGACATTACCTTAAAATCGGGTAACTCACTTTGGTTTGAGCTCAAGGGCTTCCTTGGGAAGACTTATGCCCAAAGTGATGCTTCAAGGAGTAATAGAGGGAAGTGGAGAGACAAAATTGGAAGGGGTTGTCCGAGACAAAGGCTTTGGAATTGTGGGTATGTTGGTAGAGGTGGGGGGGCTTTTATAAGAGGAGAGGAGGGGCACTCATGGAAAGTAAAGAAATGTTACATTATTTTAAAATGAATTTCGGATTCAAAAGGTCCCACATTGATATAATTAGAGGTTATGGTGAAAAGGGTTCTAAATAAACCCATCAAAAAGGTTTTTGACATGTGTAGGTCATAGATTTTACATTATCATTTCATTTTATTTAAATCCTTTATTAATGAGGTAATCGCTGCATCATCATGATTTCATAAATAATTTAATTTATTTAAAGTCTAAAAATTATAAAAAAAATACTATGATCTAGGAAATAGTTTTATATTTCCAATGACTATTTATAATCAAAAATATCATTTATGTAGACAAAATTAAAAATATTTTACTCAGGTGATACATTCTTTGTTACATTTAACATTCTTTATAAATAAAAAGATAAAAATAACTTTCTCACAAAAGTGATTCCATGGGGGCCACAAGTTTGGAAAAAGGCATCCCATGGTCGTCCATGAGACAACCAGTATCCTTAGGACACATGTTGTGGTTTTTTGTATTATTATGATATCATTTTATTATCTTTAACTACCTGATTACTCATTAATCAAGATAATTAGATATAATTACCATCGTTACTATTCATAATTTCCAAAATTAAAAGAGTATTAATTAAATAATTTGGACCTTCTAATTCCAAATATTTAATCCATTTTACCAAATTCCAAACACATAAATTGAAATAATTGATTTTAAAATAATTCTCGTTGTCAAAACAAATAGCGGGTTTTTTTTAAACAATATCTATGAAAAGTTTGGCATTAGTTTATGACAAATTCTAAAGTGAAACTAATCCTAAGGACCAAAATTGGATTAAATGGTAGAAATATATTCAGATTACCCTTTAAGACCAATTAAAAAGATAATCTAACCATATAATTAAATTAAATGAAAAAGCAGTTTTGATGTAAAATGCAGTATTTTTCACCATTCATTAAAAAAATGAACATTGACAGAAAAATACCAAAAATTTATCCAATGTAAATTTCAATGTCCCAATAATAATGAATATGTTTATTTTGACAAATATATATTATAAAATTGTCAAAAGTTCGATTTAAAAAATGTTTGCCATCAAAAGGCAGTAAGACAATCTTTTAAGAATATTAGTGTATTCCATGCATAAGATTGTATTTATTTTCATTTTAAGCCTCTAAAACACTATCTTAATAATTAAAATACATAGATAAAAATATCTATTATTCATTACTTACTTGGGATGGTACATTTCGGGACTCGTTGGAGCTCAATGAGGTCGGAGCGGATGTGGCATACTTATACAGCTTCAAGATTTACTACCACTGCCCTACAGGTTGAGGCATCCGGCAAACATCCAAATTTTTGTTTATTTGTGGGTTCAAGGGATTGTATTCTGGCCCCATTACATTTAATTTATACCTTTTTCTGTCACTGGTGGTACTTTGTAGTGCTTGTACTACTTTATTTCCTTTGTGGTTCCCTTTATGCCATATGCCATGTCTGTGTGTGTGAACGTTTAATGGAAATGCCTTCCCTTTATGGGATATTCCTTTCCTGTTCTAGTCACTGACAGTTATCCTAAGGAAGGTTTTATTGGGGAGTAATGACGTAGGCCCCAATTTATGGGTCATTATAGGGAATTATAACCATACTAAAGAAGGTAGGTTTATAAAATTACAATATCCCCAATGAAGGGAAACTGAGAAGAAGTCCCTTACCTCACGCTTCCTTTTGGTTGAACCTAATTTCACCTAATATATTGTGGTTTCAAAAATTTTATTAACATATACTATAAAAATATTTATATTTATAATATTATATATTATCATTTTATAACATGTTATCACCCATTTGTAAATAATATTTCATTATTTTAATTGATTTTGGTGTTAATTTTATTTTTTTCTCATGCATGTTTTATCATGAAAGATCTAGTTCCTGTGCTTATTATATAGTTAAATCACATCCAAAATAATAGTTAGGAAATAATTATCATATTTATATATCAATTATACTATTATGAACAATAATGATTTTTTTATAAATTAAGTACATAATGATCATGGAGAGGGCATGCCATATGTGTGCATGAGTAACATTTCCATTTTTAAATGATCATTGTGGAATGTAGTTATGTAATATTTTATATTTCAAATTATGGGAATAATATCATATTATTTCCATAAATATTGTTATACATATCAGCCATATGGTTCAATGATAAAAAGATTTCCACATCGGTTCATGAAGGCATAGTCTACACGTACACGAACAATGTAATCATTGTTAAGTGAGTGAAATGGTAAGAAAGGAAATCATATATTATATTTTAATTATGTTTAATATGAAATAAATATAGTAATAATTTCATATATATCACATATATTTATTCACTTTATCCTTATTACCTTCCATGTAAATCGTTAACAAAAAAATCACATCGCTTTGCGAGAAGGTAGTCCACCATACACACAAGAGACATTATCATATCCACTATGGTATGTAAATTAAAAAATGTTATATATTCTATAATGAGTCTAGAGGTATAATTATTTGATAATTATCATATATATTATTTATATCCATCAATATATACGACTGTGAGAGGTGGTAATATAAAATGAATAACATCGGTTTTTCAGGTGGTAGTCTATCATACACATGAATGATGATTTCAGAACCTATTTGATTGTAGTTGGGATGGTTTTATGTTGTTAAATTAACATAAAATCATTTCATTATATGGAAGATAATTATGTTATTTTATTAGCATTGTTATAAGTCATTTAATAAATTTAACATTATATCAATATATTCACGATACTTATTTTATTATATCTATATGATACTTATTATATCATCACGATTTAATATTTTTCATTTTAGTTTAACCCCCAATAAAACTATTTTTACACTAGTAAAAAAACCTTTTTTACATCGGTTTTCTAACTTTTTAACATTGGTTTTGAGGCGATGTTATGGCAAGTGATGTTAAAAATATGATTTTTATGTTGGTTATTTAATAACAAAATTTAAAAGTTTGGGGTTTAGGGTTTCGAATGTTGGTTTTTAAAATACCGAAGTGAAGTAAAATCTAAAAATGATGTTAAAAAGCCACTTTTTATGTTAGTTTTTAAAAAACTAATGTTAAAAGATAATTTTTTAATTTTCTTTTAAATAACCATTGTAAATAATATTTACCATTTTGTAGATAATTTTCTAAGATTCGATTTGATAAGTCGTAGTGATAAAACGGAGTTACATATTGAATTTTATGACCATCAGAAGTTTGTTATATTTTTTTGTGTAAAGATCGAATGACCCACACATAGCTTCATCATAGAATGAATTTTTTACTCCGAACGAGGTTTTGTATTTGTACCATGATATAAATATTCATCCATATTTATAATAAAATAATAAACATTAAATGGTATATCATTTATGAAAACTACTCATAAAAATTTAAATAATGTAAAAACAAATACAAATACCTTGACAAGATCACATAATGTAGAAATAGTGGATTCACATGGATGATCAAACAAGTTGAGTCGGTGGAATGATTATGTTTGAATGAAATAATAATTAAATGGTGTATCAATTAAATTTAACAAATTATTGAAACAATAAATCATGGAAATATAATTACAAATACCATAACGAGAACCTGGAAAGAAGAAATAATTGATTCACCTTGACGATCAAATGATTCATGATGGGAGAATGATGATGGTGAAATGAAATAATCATTAAATTAGTAAATGGGTATAATGAAAACATATAATTGAGATAATAATAGAAAATTAGGTATTAAAAAATTTTGGCGTCTATTTGAAATTTCAATTTTGCGATGTAAAAAAATAAAATTTCTCATTAGAAGGATTTTAAAATCACCCTTCACATTAGTTTTATGATAACCTTCATGAAAAGATGTTAACTTTTCACTGATTTTTCACATTTGTTCTTATTTAACCAATGTAGAAAATAAATTTTCACCACTTTTTCATGTCATTGATTAAATAACCAATGTGAAAAATAAATGTTCATGACTTTTTTCATGTCAATTATTTAATATCCTACATTAATAGCTATTTTTCACATCGTTCATTCAATAAATTAGGTGAAAAATGTTTACAAAAATGTACTTTATTTCCCAAGATTTGATGTGATATGTCACACATCTCAAATGAAGTTATGGATCCAATGTTATGGATATCAAAAATTGGAATTCCCTAAGTCTTTATTTAGAGATTATCAATTTCTGATGATAATAACTTTTGATCTGTAACTTCGTTTTAGCTCTGTGACCTATCAAATCGAATCCTGGGAAATTAACTACATGTTTGTAAAAAATTTCATGTTGGTTATTAAATAAATGACCTAAGAATATATTTTTACTTCAGTTATCAAATAACTGATGTAAAAAAGTCATGAAAATTGATTTTTCACATCAGTTATTTAGAAATGACATAAAAAAGACTGGAAAATTGAATTTTCATATAGGTTATTATACAACTGATGTTAAAAATCATTTAAAATGGATTTTTCATGTCGGTTATTATATATCAGACCTAAAAAATCAAAAAATTTATTTTCATATCGGTTATATAATAACTGATTTGAAAAACCAATTTTCATAGATTTTCACATCTGTTTAAAAAAATAACATGAAAAAAGTGATGTTAAAAATAGATTTTCAACTAGTATTACCTAAACCGTGGTAAATAATATTTCATAATTTAACTACACATTTTGTTAAAATAGAATTTTACTAATTGTATAATAAATATTATTATAATTTCAAATATAGAATCCTTTTTTCATAATTCAAATCATAGAAGTGGGAAATTTTAATTTATAATTAATCTCGTTGTTGTGATGAGAAATAAGATTTTCAAAGAGAAAATGTTTGATAATTTAAAATGTTTTTATATCAATATTCAATATTAAGATGATCCAAATTGGATTAATTGATATCTAATTGAACTAGATTGTCTTTAAAACTATTTAAAAAATTTTGTCTTTATAAATAATTTGATCATAAAGGCAGTTTTCAATTAAAATTGATTATTCATCATTATTCATCAAAAAAATATTTCAGAAAAATAAAAAACATTCACCCTAAGATAAATTCTATATTATTATTCAAAATATAAATTTTCTTATTAAAATTTATTTTCTAATACTAGATAAAATTAATTTTAAATTATGTGCACAAAGCCCGACTAAACCGTATTTTAGAAAAAAATTCAGTTTTCAGAAAACATTTTTTTCTAGGTGAAGATTATATGTATATATATATATATAATTAGTATATAAAAATTATTTTAATAATTTATTTATTACTTTTTATAGATATCAATTTAACGATTAGGTCATAATATTATTTTATATTACAATTTATTTTGACTTTGTGTTGTTTGTTCCACATGCTATTGAAGAAATTGAATTTAAAGGAATGAATTTTGTGGGTTATTTAAGCTAAGTGTTACATATATCATAATCTAAAAAATATAATATTATTCTTTTAAAATATCATAGTGTAACTTTATTTATGTGAATCATATAAGCATATAATTTTGTGAGTTTTTTTGGGCGGTATTGAAGACTCACTAACTCACTCAAAAATACAGTTTTATTCTAAAAATATTGAATAGATATGGGGTCTAAAGTGATGAATTTCTTTAGAAATCCAAATTAAAATTATGTTACATTAATTTCAAATAGTTCCTATATTTCGGAAAATAATTATACTATCAATAGGGCCTCCTTTACTTGCTAGATTTTTCGTGTGGATGTTCCCCTCCATCAAAGCATTATAGATCTCTATGTCGTGGACTAAATGGGACATGCATGACCCAATAACATACACCATTTTTTTTGAATTTATTATTAATAAATTAAATTATAAAGTAGTTGAAATATTGTATATATTTTAGAAGACTTAATACCTTGTATAATATTCATATTTTTAACACTAAAAAACTCTTAACGAAAAGGTATTTATATTATTTATGTGTGAAATATATTCTAATAATATATTTGTATCAATGATAGTGTTTTATGTTTTGAATTTTCCAAATCATACCTATGATCACTAGTCTAAGTGTGCTATATTATATCTTTATCTTGGTTCGTACTTGGACATAATATAAAGAATATTCCCACTTTAGGGTCAACCTCTATAAAAATAACAAATAATTCAATCTTACTTTAGTTAATGCTTTGGATGTGGTAATTGTGTGTTTGGTAGTCATAAGAAGAACTATATGTATCTTAATTAAAAATTTAGGTTCAAATATATATATATATATATAGGAATTAAAATATTAAAAGAATTTTTTAATTAGTTAACACAGATTAATCTAAACTCTTTGAGTGACTATGTGATCATACACGACAATTTCAAGTGGTATTAGACTCAATCAAGGTTCCCTATAATTGGATATATTTTCATTTTGAGTTTATTTCATCAAAAAAATAACAAATTGTATATTTGAATATAGTTTTGAGATTTATTTGATTAGTAATATTGTTTGTAAACCTATCTGTAACAATATGATGGTTTCATTTAAAAACATGAAAAATTGGATGATGAAAGTGGAAAATAATATATAGAATAATTTAAAGGAAATAAGGGGTATACCAATAATTTATGGTATTCAAGGTGGTGTTTTATTTGGATTATCTATTGATAATGATCCTCATGAATAATCGGGTTCTTACTATGAATAGTGTTCATATAGTAAAACATTTGATTACATTTACTCTAATATAAATGTCTACTTGAATTTTTACCCAAACAATGATTTCTTATATATACATAAATATATCAAGGGGTTATGGGATATGAAATAATATATTGAGTTAGAAGAATATTTTTATGAAGAATATTTGGTAGAAAAGCATGTAATGTGTAGCACACCCATCATGAAGTGAAATCAATGGAAGAATCTTTTATGATATGAAAAAAATAAATTAAACAAGGATGATGAATTATTGTAAACAAATATTTATGGGAAATATAGGTTATGTAAAATATATTATGAGATGATCCATTCATTGGATGATACCTAAAGTGCTTCCATAGATATCAAGAACTCTTAATAGGAGATTAATGGTAAAATAGTGAAACAATATGGCAATTCCCTTCAAGAAAGTAACAATATTCATGATCATTATATTGAAAATACAAATAAAAAATGGTAGTATGAATGACATTGGATGATGATGATGAAATGAACTTCCTTAACGTGATGTTTCTTGACTTATAAGTAAAATAAAAAAAATAAAAAGGACACTAGAAGAAAATTCTCATGTAGATTAATGAAGATATGTTTTCATGAAATGTTTTTATTAGATTATTTATTTATTCATCATAAAAATATTTTCAAGAAAAGGTTGAAATCATCCAAGATAATATGTACCAAAACCACATAGAAAATATTTTCCATATTTGTAAAATTGTTTCATGTACTAATGTTGTTTCAATTTATATTGAATGTTTAAATAAAAAATATTAAAAATATGGGTGGATGGAAAATTTTATAATACAACAAATATATCAAGGGCGGGTGTGATAATAAGTAGGGATAGCGGATTCCAATTAAAATATCATAATAAGATATATTTAGTCCAAAACAACAAAGGAACAAATCTGGAAAGACTATAATAATAGGAAAATGAACAAGGTTTATTTGACATTGATGTTTTATGAAAGGTTTGGAAACAAGGGTATTGATTTTTTTTAATATTTCAATAATGGTTATTATAAAATGTATATGTTAAGGGTAGATATTATAAAGAGAAACATAGTGTACCAAATAAGACAAATCTCCCCATCAATAATATATTTTAATTCTAAGAGGATTTATTTTAAAAGTTAAATAGAAGTGGTCATAGTGATGAAGTTATTTGGTATAAATAAAATAAAATGTATCAAGATATACCAATGGAAGAATACAAAAACAAAAGAATATAAAATATTTAAATAAAGATGTGTATTCCTTTAGGTGTAAATAAAAACAAATTGAATAATACTCATCCAGGAATGATAAGAAGGCTTCTATACCAATTAATATTTTCGTATAATATAAAAGAAGAAAATACACTATAGAACATTGAAAATAGACCATGAACATTAATGTTAGATGAAGGAAGGAAGAACAAACAATAAAATCAATCCATAAGAGAAAACTTTATTCGGTTGGTGAAGGTATATAAAAAAATAATTGTAAGAGTTTCCAAAGAATGGTAACTTAAAGGCTACCAAGAATCAATGTGGAAGGTGAATATAAACTATTAAAATTAATAGAAAATACATTACAATTCGTCCATAATTGGAGATGATATTTAGAATTAAAATTAAGAAACCATTAATTTCATATGAATAATTGTATATGTGTAAACGATTAATGTAAGTCACTAACCAAATTGAAAAGGGATGCTTCACACAATGTGAATGAAATCTGTAACAAGAAAATAATGTTTTACAAGATGTTTCAAAATTTTAAAATCAATGGATGTTCCATCTTCAAGATTTCTGAAAAAATTATAGATGATTGGATTTTTTTTGTTGATAAGAAAATTCTAACACGATTTATCTCAACAAGGAGGTAGGAATAACCCACCAATTTATCTATTCTTCTTCATGTAGGGAATTTAATATAATCTATATTGGGAGATATCATGATGAGAATTGTTAAAATTGTATATCTAGAATATATATCAATCATGGATTACTTTTATTTATGTGATAATTACTTCATGAAATATTTCAAGTGATATTATAATATTCATGGATTTCATTATAGATAAAACCAACCACGGTTAAGAGATAATGGAATTCATCACTTCATGGAGCATTTAGTAAGAAATAATTATGAATATCATTATTTCATGAAAATCTATAATCTATTAATATATCTAAAGATGAGGTATAACATTCACTTTTCTGATCCTAGATTGATTTATATAAAATATGCTTATTAAGAGAGAGTGTATGATAATAAATAATATAACATGCATGGTGTGTGGCATTATTTTATATTTTTTTAATTTTTTTTATTACATATGAATATATGTTTTCATTTATATAATTTCTTTAATGGACCATAGGAATGGATACTGAATATGGTATTACATACGTAATAGTTTTATGGATAACTTTATTATTTAGATTAATTAAATTTGTTTTTTATACTAATATAGATCATGTATACATAAATTTTATTAGTTTACAACACATTGTTATGTGAAATGTGATATGACCCTTTGCACTAGTGTTAAATAAAAATATTCATTTTAGTATGGTGAGAATAAAATTTTGAAGATGTTATTTCATTTCACATCCAAAGCATGAGATGAGTAATATTTTCCTTAACACTTTTACCCTTTTATTTAATATCCATAATTGGGAGAATAATATTGAAATTATTATTGAAATTGTTGATGAAAACAAATTTGAATGGGGATAATGTAGTGCCTAAATAAATTTTGAGGAAGAGAGCTTCATTGGATTTATATTCTTTCAGTATAATAAGAAAAAGTAAATTCAATATATAATGATATAGTGTGATGGAGTAATAAATAAATTAATAAAATAATAAAAAAAATATTAATATATAGTTGGAATTATTCTATATTAAATAAATTATTGTATTTAACTTTGTATTATAAATCTATTAATCTAAGGGAAGTGATAATGAATAAGTTGTTGTAAATAAATTGATTGGAAAAGAAGATTGAGATGAATCATAGTGTTTGGGAAGAAATATATATATATATGATGATTTTAGATTCAATCTTATAAAGAGTCACTGAAATCTTCTATTTTATGAAGATTTCACAATCAAATACATATTATTATGAAATAATAGATTATTCATCTGTGTGTTTTTTCATGAACGCGAATAGTTTTTTAGATAAATATTAAAATATTTATGAGTTTATGTGAGTGGTTATGTGTTAGAATTTCATATCTTGCAGGTGATATGGATGGTAGAATTTTCAGGATGCACCTGTGTGAGATGAACTAAAAATTAATTCATAGACCATTAGGGGTATATTTATATATAAGGTAGATAAATGAGAATAAATTCAAAAATCTATGGTCCAAAAGTTACATGATGAGTTGTAGATACTAAGAAAAATTGCATATTGAATATGACTGGTAAAAGAAGATACACATTCTAAATATATGAGGAAATATAGGGGAATAAAAATTCACTACCAAAAGGTGATTCATGGAGAAAAGAAGTAATATATCCAGAAGTTGAAGTAGATTTTGAGTAAAAACTATTAGAAACGCAATATCTTTTAGAAGTGAAACATCATTAAATATTTATTATGTGGTGGATAACAGAATGTGAAGATGATCAAAAATAAAGGAGATCAAAATATGAATATGATTTAAATTTGAGGATGTCTAAATCTGAAAAGTGTATTCTATAATTATAAATTTAAAATATTTTTTGTGATGTACCAAATATTTTGGTTAATATGAAATATATTATGTTGAGAAAAATTTAGAAATAAATTAATGGGAAACATATGATATATATAAGATTTATTATGTGTTACATTAGTTCCCCAAATTAATTAATAAATTCAATAGAAAAGACATTACATGATATATAATTGTAACAATTTCATATATATTGGTTTTTCTCGCTTTAAATTTGTTAATGTCTCATATTCTCACTATGATATGTATGAGTAAACATGTCTTAAATAAATTTTACTAATTAGGAATGTGAAAATTGTAAGCTATGATATCTTTATATCCTACTAAATGATATTACCATAATACTAATTTGAGAAAATTTGGAATTTATTTCATCAATGTAAGATGATTTTTTAACCTCATAGAGTAAATATCAAAATGTTGTTAGAGTGTCCTTTATTATTCAATCTATAGTTAAGTTGAAAATTAGTTAATAAAACATTTCTCTTGTGTAGTGGTTTTTAACATCATGAAGATAAGTATCACAATAAAATGATATTTCTATATGACTACATGTATTCCTGCAACGACTGTATTCTTTCTGATTTTTTTGGAAGTTTTAAAGAAGTAAATCCTCATAACCTTATAATAATAAAGGAATATTTTTTGACTATGATTGAATGAGAATTAAGAGCTAGAATATTTTTCAGGAATATTATTTATCAACATTAATTATAATATCATATTAAAAAGATAGAAGGAGTTTCTCTTATTTAAATATGCCAAAATATATTAATGTGATACTGAGTATGAAATATAGAAAAATAAAGAGTTTTATGTGTTGTATTTTCTAAAGAACCTAGTAATACATTATTTTATATGAATCTATGTATCCAAGAAAGATAAATAAACAATATTATAGAAATAAAAGATATTATGTGTTATGGAACAAGAAGAATAAAAAATATATAATTAGGAGAAGACCTTCCCTAAGATATATCTGTATCATAGAATAAAAATAAAAAACAAAGTGAATAGTTTGGTAAAGAAAACATGTCTTCTTTTTATTAATGATATTTATTGATGGACATGAAAAAAGAATGTGTAATTTTTTAAGGACCCTACTATCCATACGCATTAATCATTTTGAGATTTATTTGAGAAAAAATATGTTGATTTTAATTTTACTATACTAGACTCTAAATTGTTAATCGAATACTTACTATTATAAAAAATATTTAGTACTGTGATATAATAAAATTCTAGACTAGAAGGAAGATCCGGTTTATTAATAGTTCATAAGGACTCATTTTAAATTAGTAGGATATAATATAAGAACCAATCGGAAGATATAATTATCTTTTTAGGATATTTCCTATTAGTATTCACTTGCATAATATAGTTGATATTTATATCTCAAACACGACCTAAACCTAGTAATAAGTACATTCATACATTAGAGATAAACCTTGTAAAATACCTAAAGCTACTTTTTTATTTCTTCACTTCTTTTAATGTATTGATTTTGCATTTGGTAATCCTAATTAGACCCATAAACATCTTAACTAATAATAGAGCTTTGAGTATTAATATGGGAATTTAAAAGGGTAAAAGAATTAAAAAAAGTTACATTAATTCACCCCAATCAATGTGACCACATGATGCTACTGAGGATTTCAATGATAATGTTTACACTATTGACCAATAAGACCTTACATTCAATAAAATTACTTTTCTATCTGTAATCGAGGATAAGTATTATATTTGGAATTGAATAATAATACATTAAAAATTTTCAACCGTAGATAAATGTTTTGGGAGGATAATTTAATGGGATATTATAAATCATAAGTTTAATTATTCTAGATTCTATGATGATTTCCAATATGGTGTTAAACATAAGTTAAGAGTTAGACCTACTGATGAAGTCTCAACAATTTAACTCTTCTATATTGTGAACATGGATATTTCTTTACGAATAAAAACAATAAGTACGAGATGAAATCACAATGTGTATATATTTTTCAATTATTACACAATTTATACCAAGGTCTATTCTTCATTATCTTAAATAAAAGTAACTATAATTTTTAATTTTTAAGAATCCTATTAAAAATAAGAAAAACCTATCTATTAAAACATTCTAGAGTGATCATGGTGGAGAGTTTTAGAAGTAGATTTTAGAAACTCTTTTTTTAATGGACTTTAATATTAATTTTTTGGATCCAATAACATCATAATAATCTTTTTAGTGAAAATTAGAATAAATAAACTCACATAATTTTCTCATTTTATGTTGTATGAATGTTATATTGCAAATTATTTTTAGGATGAAGCAGTTCGTACTTCATGTTACAGTATAAATTCTATTTTACTTTTCTTGGTTTTTAATGAAACACCTTATGAATTGTGTAATAAAAGGAATAAAATACCTAGATACATAAAATATCTCAAATTCAAAGCATTTATTTTTAATACAAATGATAATATTAAAAAATTGTTCTAAAATCCAATAAAGAAATATTTCATGGTTATTCTTGTAACGCCCCGATGCAAGAAGCCCAGAGCCAATGCGTTACATTTTTACATTGGCATGATTACCTGGTATAAAATTTCAAAAGAATGATTAGTTTAGTATTATTTAATAAATTGGATACATATAAGGAACCCATTTTACATTGGATGAAGAAAATGACATATAATACATAACAAAATCTAACAAACAACATCTTTGAAAACTCAAAAAGTAATCTATTCTTCATAACATGGGGAAGGAAAAAATGAAAGGGGTGAGCTCAAATTATTATTAAGGGTTACATATAATGGAATAAAGAAACATTAATAATTTAATCATATACAATTACACACAATCATTATGACATGGGGAATAATGTAAAAATAGAACCCATTAATAAATAGAGAATGAATGTGCATCCCTGAATTTTTTTCATATCGAAAAACTCAGGGATATTAATATCCAAATAATGAATAAATATAATTATTATTATTTTGGCATTTTGTATCTATAAAATAATCCATAAAACCATTGAGACAGTTTATGTATGTGGGTAGAAACCTGTATGGTTTTTGGAAACAAACTCAAAGGGTTTTTCACCATCTAGTTTGCCTTATGAGACTTGCTGATGCATCATGAAGTAATATAAGGCATTTACCATCACCTCCAGTCCAAATAAATCTTTATAAGAATGGGGTGAACATAATCAATATACACATTCATATTAAAAGTAACATATGAAATGTTAGTAATATCCCCAATCATTAAACAAAAACACCCACCATTCGACATAGTTAGGTGAATGGTATCAACATAGCATATCTACAATCAAACTAATCAGAAACCCATTTTCAGAATATTGTAGAAGATATTGTAATAAGTAAAACTCAATGTTTTATAGGCTTCGACAAAAGATATTGACATATATGAATATCATTTTAAATGAGTCCATTGAAAAATTCTTTATGAAATAATCCTTAAGCCTTCTTAAGTGTCCCAAACCACCTTCAATCATTCAAATAATATTCCCATAGAATATCATGAGAATAAGGAGAAAATTTATATGAAATAAGAAAGTGTTATACATACACCACATTCAAGGAATAAGTGGTGAACAAGACATATATCTTTTAAAATGGAAAGTGTGATGGGAAAATCTTTTTTTACTCCATAAGGAAGAGTTTGTTTTTAAAAATTACGTGTATTTTTCATAATATGAGATTGTAAATATGTATCTCCAAAAATGAAAAGGTAAGAACATAGAAATAATATTTTAGGGATAAATAATGTCCCATTGAAGTTAAAATATGTAAAAAATGTTTTTAAAGAATCATTAAAAATAAAACATTTTAGTGTGGTTTTAGAAAAATATTAAAGAGATTGTAATGAAGAAAGGCATGATTGTATTAATAAAACTAGAAATGAACCAGGATGATTTTTGATGATAACATGTGTGATTTTACAAAAATAATAATTGTAATGTCCTAGAACTATCAATTCCATTAAATTGTTGAAATCTATTTATAGAGGTGTTTTTTGAGGTCAAGGTGACTTATTACCACCACTTCCAAATTTCTAGTTCATGAACAGTGTTTCCAGAATAGTTGTCTATTTCTACAGAATCTTTCCAACAGCATCCTTCTAACTGCTTCCTTCTAACAACTGCCTTCTAATAGCATCCTTCCAACATCAGCCTTCTGACATCATCCTTCCAACAGAATCCTACCAATAGTATACCTCCAACAATAGCCTTCAAACAACTGCCTTTTTCCATTTCCAAATTTCTAGTTCATGAACAGTGATTCCAGAACAGTAGGCTATATCCAATAGTTACCTTCAAACAGAACCCTTTTCCTTTTTCCAGATTTCTAGTTCATGAAAAGTGCTTCCAGAACAGTATGCTATTTCCAATTGCAGCCTTCCAACAGTAGCCTTCCAATAGAAACCTTCCAACAACATTCTTTTCATTTCCCAAATTTCTAGTTCATGAATTTCTTTACATCTTCCTACAGTAGACCCCATTGTCCTTTCCTTGGACATAAAATGAATTTACAGCCTCATATTGAGTACTCTAAGTCCATTTCAAAGGCCATAACTCGTAAATTTATTTTGTAATGTCTAGGGATTCTTTTAACTGGTCAAACCGCCTGGTTTAATGCAATCCACTATTAATGGAAAATCCAGCTTATCTTAAACATGCTTTATATATATTCTAAAGGGACCATATGTCATCCTCCCATGATTTACCATCTTATTCTCTAGTTCAATATGTTCAAACATTCCTTTCTTCCCATAGGAGTTGTGTGATTGAACCTTAATCCTCATATTGGTTCCACGTTGATGTTTCATCTTGATGCATGTGCACCCCCTTTTGGTGTAAGTAGAAAGTGTCAGTACTTCATCGATATGAGGTATGATCTACCTCTATTCTTGTGTTTTATTAAATATTTTTCCTCCTCTTTCTTCTTTATATTATATGGCAAGAGATCTCCATGCTAATAATGGAGTTTTCTTGGCTTTTGGAAGGTGCGGTCATGTCGTGGCGTCCTCGAGTGGATACAATTGTCATGGGGAAGGAGAACGTAATATATTGTGTAGCTCTTTATCATATAAAGAACTTCATGAAGCATTTGAGGTAGGGGATTCGTTTATTCTCTATTATATTATGTGAAAATTTAGAGTTATCATGTTTCAGCCCACTAGATCACAATGTAATCAACATATTAAATATTTGAACCAGATAACTAAATTGATATTGGTCGTATGTTATTGCCTTTAACATTGATAGATAGTGTGATATATATGCCTTTTTGTTTATATTTTTTTACTTGATAAAAATTGATAATGAACATAATGCAGGAATTAATTGATAATTGTTTGGATAAAGATAATGATGCATGTAAATAATTCGGGTTGATGTTGTTATAATAAGATGTTAATAAAGTTTTTGTAGTGAGAATGATAAATCAATTTTTGATAGCTTATTTTTTGGGTTACCCATATTTGGAACCTAAATATAATAAATCTGTTAATTCTAGATGGATTAATGTACTAACTATTTGATAAAAATATAATACCTAGTAGGGTTCTGGGTTACCCTCTTTCTTGTAAAGGACAAGAGACATATACTTGGTGTTGTGAGAGCTCATTGTGTTTGAAGGTCGGAAACCTTATTTATAGTCCAAGATCCTAATTAATATGATGTTTGTTTTCCTGCTTCTTGTGTTACGATATGTGGGTGTAGGGAGGTCTATTGGTTGCTGTAGCAGTTGATGTCTAGATTGGCGAGATGCATTGGTTTACGCATGTGGGTGTCTACGAGGACACCGGAGATTACCAAACATGATGGATGTGAATGTTTGGATGATTGTTGTTTTTTGTTGGTTATTTATCTTCCTTACTTTCCCTACTACTCAAGGAAGCCAGTTTTCTTACCCTACTTATAAAAGGGGTGAAGATGTGTGGGGTATGCAACATGCTTTCTGTGTTTATCTTCTAGATGTAGGATGGGTCTATGCTCTTTCTATCGGTGGAAAAAACATGACTAGTAGTTCATCTACACACCGTGTTGAGCCCCCATGTGTTTAGAAGAATGGATTTTTTTTAGAATTTCTAGGAATATGGAAAAGTATTAATATTATTAATAAATTAATGAATAAATGATGCTAACCCATGGGGTTGGAGCTTGCTGAGATGCATTGCGGAGGTTATAATTTAAAAGAATAGAGGACTTTGGGTTTGATGATAATGAATCGTAGTGTGGAAATTGTTAATTGTTAATTAATTTTTAAATAATTAATGAACGTAACGTGAAACTAATAAAAATGGATTGAAGGAATGTTATCAAGATCTTTAAATGGTTTTCTACTTATTGGATACCTAGTATTACAAGTGGAAGCCGAGAGTCCGAGAGACGTTAGATGCAGTTGATTCTAAGACTAGGTTACTTCCATAGTGTGGTTGTGAGCTGAAATATATTCTGTAATTTTTTTGTTTCTATATGCTACTCCTCCTTGTCAGTTAGGGAAATAGACACCCCAGGGATTCTGAGCCCTAGGGGGTGTTTTCCCCAAAATTCCGGTGAGAGGATGGATGGCTAAATACCCCCTTTTTCTCCACTCCCTTTTCTTGGTAGTTTCTTATGGACGTAGGCACAAAGGATAGTCTTCCCAATATATGTGTTTAGAGGGTTGTAATAGTTTGTGGTTATTCACACACATTTATTCTAGATATAGTTTCCTATGGAAAACTATAGGAGTAATGTGTATAGGCTGTGATGGATTGATGATTCTTACTCAGTGTGTGAGATGAAATGGATTGAGGTATAATGTCTGCCATATGATACATGTTATGAGATCTGTGGTGGATCCCAGAAACTATCGGGTTACATTACTTATGTGGATGTGGTGGTTTTGTTTCACGAGGTGCATGTGGTGGTGCTCAGCTAGGAGTCTAGAGGAAAACCTTTTTGGAGACAAATGCTTAGGACATGCGACATTAAGGAAATGTAGAAAACTAGTGGGAAAGTGGTAGTGGGGTACCCATGTTATTAGTTATTATGATATAGAATCTTATAAGTGATACGTGATGAGAGTAACCATGGTGAGGCTGGGAACATAGTATACTCATTCAGGTGACGAGTTAGAATCACTTGTTGTTCAATGTGCTTTAGAATGCAATCTTTACATTTTCTCAATAGGATCCCTAGAGGATCCCGCTGAGTATAATTTTATACTCACCCTATGTATATATAAACTATTTTTCAGGTCACCTAGAGCTGGATGAAGATCGGGCTGGTTTCTACTAGCATGAGGTTTCAGGATCTTTTTGGGCTTCCTGATCACTACCATTTTTTACTTTATTTTGGGTAATTACAATTTTCCCCTTTTAGTTGTAGTAGTTTTTCATGGAATTACATATGTGTACTCTATATTTTCTTTTATATTTCTCTCTGAGTTGGAATTGGTTTGAGTTTTCCTTATCTCTCGTTTTTGCATGTGTTCTCTTAGAGGGTAATGTCTCACATTTGAGTGTTTACTATACCCTCAGTTTTAGTCATCAACACAATTCCTACAAGAGGAAGGACTCAAATTTCATTATCTCTCTTCTCATATTTCCAGCCTAGGAGGGGTACACCTTGTCAGGATGGGGTCATGATAGATTGGTAACAATGTTCTAGTCGAGGGATAGGATGGACTGTGATGTTATGCATAGGTGAGGTTGCATGGGATGGTAGGGAAATGATTTTAGTCATGTTTATAAAGTGATGTAAACATTGGAGACCAACTAAGACATAGGCGTTTATGGATCCTTTGATCTGATGAACATACCTTTATATTTATTATGGATACTAAAAGATGGGATACTAGTTGTAGGGTTGATACCTAGGAATTGATCATGCATCATTATTTTTTGTGACTATGTTTGAATAGGTAGACCTTAGTATATGTTAACCTAAAATGAATAAAATAAAACTATTATTTAATTAATTATGAGTCTTCCACATTCTATATTTAAGAGCTCTAATATTTTTTATATTTTCAGTATGGCTCTAGGTCAATTTTCTCGTCAGGTTCACATAGAATATGTCTGGTAGGATTAGCCTGAGAATTGCCATTGTGTAGAGGTCAACGACTAAAACACTTAGAGGTGGAAACTCTAAGAGTTTTAGAGCCAGATTTTGTAGAAGTATGCGGGATCCATTTCAGATGTAGTCATATATGACTTGTTAAAGGAGGTCAAGATAGGCTTCAGTTTGATCTGTGATTAGAAGGAACACTGGGTGTATATTGTTGTGATTATGTTGCATGGAGCAGTGAGGTAGTGGCGGTTCATGTTCCTCAGAGAACATGAGGAGTCAGAAATCTCAATGGAAGAGTTCTGAGAAATGTTTAGAGTCATGTTTCATTCTTTAACCATGGAGGCATCCCGTCTCTAGGAGATTATTACCCTTCGATTGGGGAGCTCCAATGTACAATATTTTGGAATACATTTTAAGAATATTTTATGGTATGCTTCAGATTTATTTCCATATGAGGAGTTCATGTTGAGGCATTTTGAGGAGGCTTTGCATCCAGAGATCTAGCATCAGGTCACCCCGTTTATGTTGATGACATATCAGGAGGTGCTGGTGAGGGAAGAGGTCATCGAGAGGACATTGGTCAGAACTGAATCATCATGATATGGGAGTCATCATGATTCCTCATGAAGTAGAGCAGTGGTTCGGTGTTATCAACTTTTAGGGATGAAGAGTTTCTATTTGGCTGTGGGAGGACCCAACTCTCACCATCTCCTTTCTTCAGGGGCAGTGTCTCTCTATCCTATTCTAAGGGATCATTAGCTTTTTTTCTTATAGAGGGAGAGGTCATCAGGAGTGGGGGTGCATAATCTTTCAGAGCATTCATCATGCACCAGGTGTTCAGCTCCAGGTTCCTCCATTCAGGCAGTTTCAACCAAGGCAGCAGTAGTAGGTTTCACCATATTTGGGTCAACCGAGAGTAGATGGGGAAGGTAGAGTGTAGAGACCCGAAGCTTGACATACATGAATATTACATTACTTTTTCGGAATACTTAATACATAAGAAAAACTAACACATAAGGACCGTAATAGTTTAGTGTCTATGGAAAATCAGAATAAAATCTTCTAATCGTGGTAAAATATCTTCAACATCTCCCAATAAAGATCTCCCCTTTTTTTCTTACCTAAAACCTTTCTTTATATCCTGGGGAAATGAAAAAATACAAAAAGGAAAGCTCAAATGCTCATTAAGGGTAAACAAAAGAAATATCAATCACATCATATTCATAAGAACATATCTTTTGTAAATCTTAACCTCCAAAAGAGATCATGATTTCATAACATGGGATAAATCATAGTAGTGAAATTTAATCCCAATAATCATAACATAAAACATGAAACATTGTGGTATACACACATAATCATATAGAATCCTTTTTTATTAGTAGAGACTCATTGCCAAGACTATCTTAGTGGACAAAGTCCCTTTCTAAACCGAGTTCACTCCTCGTTTCAGTCTTGTTTCACTGAACCGGTATAACCTACCGTTCCAGCCATGTCTATCTCATTAGATATAAAATCTTTCCCCAATGCATTGGAGGGCGATATAGGTCCCACCCATCTCATAATGATATCATTCTTATGTGTTCCACAAAATCATAAATCATACATCATTACATATCCCATGCAAATAAAATGGGATTCTTAAAAAACATGACATCATAAAACAATTCATATAAGATAAAGGAATTCATAAAAATAATTCCATCACAAAATAATCAAACCAATGTAATAATAGAGATATAAATAGAACCCTATATTATCTTAGATGGAAAATAATTTTGATAAAACACTTGAACTCAATTCTTGAGGAAAATGTCCTTTCTACTTCAAAAACATTTTTCCTTTATTAACATGTCATACAATTTTAAACTAAAAGAAGTTGATTAAAAATAAACTTGAAAACTTGTAAATGTAGCTTCTTGGAAATAATTTTTTAAAAATCCATTCATGCCGTATAAGTTAAAAAAACATTCTTCTCGTACTTTTGTCGGAAAAGTCAAAAAGTATCTCGTACGAAAAACGACAAAAGATTCCTTTAATATCTTTTACTAAAAACTCACCGAAGGGTAAAATTTGATATTAACTATTGTAGAAGTATATTAATATCACATATTGAGGAAACATGGATGTGGATGATAAAATACACTCCATTAAATACCAAAGTACAAACAATCTCGGATAAAAATGAGATTGTGATATTTCCCTTACCTTAGGTCCGATTTGCCTCGTAAGTGTCTGAACCTCTTGTATAATGATTTAAATAATGTTATTGACTTATTAAAGAATCATAATTGTTGTTATTATATCATATATGGTCATATTATTAGATTCTTGGTAGTAATATTTCATTGCTACTTGTTATTCGGGTGTTTATAACTTTTTGTTCTTATGCATGTTCTGTCGAATAAATTCTTATTATTCTCTTTAGGTTATAGATACATCATTTCCAGAATGGTATTAATGTACTATATATCATATTTATTCATTCAATTCATTTATATAATCATTATGCAATGAAGATCATGTAGAACGAATCACATCACAACGTGGAGACGGTATTCCGTGCGTACGCACGAGCGATGATATCATTCCCATGATCGTGGAATTGTATTGGAGTGTATGTATACTATTTCAGAATCAATATCACTTTATAATATTCATATATAGTCATTATTTAGACCATTATACCCATCCAAGTAAGGTGGTGGTGGAAAATAGATTACACCACGGCGTGAAGACGGTATTCTGTACGTACACACACTCGGTGATTTCTTTTTCCATAGTATGGATAGATGGTGAAATAGGGTTGTTTCATACATATAATAACATATCAGTATATGAGTGATACTGATTTTACTACTTCATAATGAAACAAATAAATAAGAAGATGTGGAAGAAGAAATAAAGATGAAAGATTCTGTAACAGACATTACCTCTTCTTTGAAGTGCTTCTTTGAGGCCTTCTTTTAGGACACTATAATTAGACTTTGAAGAAGACCAAGACCAATAGGATGTCTCTAGGGAAGTTGAGAGGACTATATTTCATGGTTTGTCCGAGCTTGAAGGCTCAAAGTGGTGTGAGGAAGAGAGGGAGGAGGTGCCCTTTTATAAGGGAGGAGAGGGGCACCTTTGAAATAACTAAAAATATTATTTTATAATAGAGTCAAGTTCGGTTATAAATACATCCAAATTGATTTATTTCGAGTCTAAGGTGGGTATCGGTCGAAATCCTCTCATCCAAAAGAATTTAGGCAAGTATAGGTTCCTATTTTAAACTTATCAAGTAGATTTAACATTAAGTTAAATAATTTTACTTTTACCGTGTCTTCTTGTGTTCTTATACTATAAGGTTAATAAACTTACTATATAAAGCCAAACGAACCACAAGTTGTTTATTATTAATATATATAACCTTATCTAAGTCATTTGGACGATCATTATATTTTTAGGCATCAAATAACAATTAATAATATAATATTTGTTTTAAAAACTATTTTATGTCAATTTTGACACTATTTAGTAATTGATTTTTGTGAAACTCATAACAGAAAGATAAGTAAGAAAAAAGTTAATTAAATCAATACTAACATGTCATATTAACCTATAAAATTAGTGTAATTTATAAAAAGTCTCAAATTATATTTATTTGGGTATTTATAACATCAATTATGTCAATATTTCATTAATAAGATAATTACTACATCATCGTTGTGTCATAAATAAATTAAATTATTTAATATCTAAAAATTAAAAATAAACTACCATTATGTATTAAATCGTTTTATCTTTCTAATGAATATTTACAGTCGAATTTATCTTATGTATAACCCCATATTAAAAATGATTTAGTTATTAAAATTTGATTTTAACTATTTTAACCCTTCTTTAAATAAATTAATAATAAATGTCCTAATCTAATCCAAATGGACCTAAATGGTCATATTTTATTTCTAAGTTTGTTTTTGGTCGAATTACACTTGTCCAATAGAATTAGGACATGTGTTAGGGTAATAATAATATCATTTTTACCCTTAATTACCATATTTACTTTTAACCATGGCAAACAAAATTAAAAAGTTACTATTCACCAAAAATTATTTTCATCTCATTGAACCAAATTTTAGTCCTTGATATTAACCGTGTCTCTCGGATTTTCGAAATTCCACTCATAGAAGCAGTAAAATTACGTTTTATGAAAAATTCTGTTTTTTTAACTACCACTTAGTGGTTTCGCTATTCATCAAAAATTGAAAGTTTTCAGAAAAATACCAAAAATTAGGCCTAATCTATATTTGATATTAAGAATTAAAAAATGATTTCTATTTTACAAAATTCAGAACATATAAGTTTCATTAATTAATTTAAAAATTAGTTCACGTCGTCAAAACTAATAGCGTGTTTTTGAGAGATAATAACTATCAAAAGATTGACACTTGTTTATAACTGGTTTAAATGTGAAATTACATCCAATGACCAACATTGTATTAAATTGTAAAAATATATTCTAAATATACTTTAAAACCACTCATATTAAAAATTTACCACTATTAATTATTTGTATTAAAAAAGTTCTTTTTAATTAAAATTTAGTAATTTTCACTATTCATCAGAATAAGAAAGTCATCCAAAAAGTACCAAAATTTCACCCTAAGCTAATTTCAATATTCCTAATCCAAAAATGAAGTCCATTTTGAAAAATATAATTTACAAAATTTCGAAAAGTGGTTATTACTATTCATAACGGTTAGTTTTAATAATATTTTAATAGCATATCGTTGTTTAGTGAAACTCGGTATTGCGTACTACACACTCTATCGAGGAAGCTCGTGATTGCATGTAATTAAAGGCAAGTCAATGATGTGTGTTGTGCAAGCTCCTTTTGGTGTAGCGTAAAACACAAGACATTAATGAAACAAATATTTTTCATAAAATCTCGGGATGTTACATTCTACCCCCCTTAAAATGAATTTCTCCCTCGAAATTCGTCAGGGTTATAAATGGTTTACTACTTGAAAGTTTATTTAATAGAAACCCACATCATAAAATGAAATACCAAAACCACTCTTTAAAAACAAAAGTATGAAACGTAACGGTTACCCAAATAAACTAATCACTGGGTTTCCACATAGGTGAAAATATGGATATGGAAGAGAAATCTAACCATCTTGTTCTGATATAGAGTGTTAGAGAACATGGTTATGGAAAAGCCATAAATCACAAAGCCATAAATTTGTGACGATCTAAGGTACCATCTAATTCATCAGATATAAGAGCACTATGACAACATTTTTGGTTTTCAAGATCATTTCCCTAAAGTTTATGAAATTGGAATTAGAAGAAATACTTTCTTGATTTTGGTACTGTGTCACCGTTGGTCATTCTTTGGACAATTTCCACTTCAACTCTTAAAGAAATGAAGTTGTATTTGTCATTTGTGAAGTGTTATCATATCATGTGATAGAATGATGGTTCATTCCATCTTTCTCAAACAAAAGGTTACAAAAGTTATCAAAAATACATAAGACCATCTATGGTGAAGTTAATCGTATACGATTCCAAAAATGAACTTATACTTCATATATCATACCGCGTAATAAAATAAAACTACTTTCTACTAACCAGGGACTTCATGTAGGCCAGTGGTAGGCTATAAAGGCCAGTCGCACTTCGGTTGTGGGTTCGATTCCCACAGCCTTGTCCGACGCGATGGGCTGTCACCCATCATGTATGTTGTCCTTTTTCTAAAACTACATTATATAACATCCCATCAATAATATCAAAAAAACTTTTATCCTTAAACAATTATAACTTCTGTAAAACATAGTACATTCCAATCTTTAGTCTTACCCATAATACTATTGTCCAATCTCATATTATAGTGAAAACGATTACCAAAGAGTTCATATAACAAGCATGTTAATACCATCGATGATCCCCGTATATCATGAGATATGTCTTGTTGGTCACATTCCAAACATTCGAAGGCCTTAATCATGTATTCTATTGAAAAATGAATACCCATTGAACCTTAGTGAAAACATTAATTCAGTTAAAAGTTAACACTTTCAATAAACCAAAATCCTCAAAATTTTATATACTCAAACCATGATACCGCTTAGTCCTTATATCAATCATGAGCTCATGAATACTATCAAATATGTCATTTTCTCGTTTTCCCTTCATTATGTGCATATCATCTTTTTTTCCAAAAATATCTCAATCACTTTCCATGGTTACCGGTATAAAATTATTGAAGAACACAATAGACCAATACATAAATATTCCAATACTCAACATTATTTTGGAATACCATTACATAAACACTTAATAATTCCACCACATCGTTGTCATATTCAACATCACTAATGGTGATCGCATGTGACTTACCTTTGTCCTTTTCCTTAAGTGGTTTCTCATATCGATCATCACTAACCCTTAGATTAGGCAATTTATTGGAAAAATGTCACATCTCCTTGCACTTGAAACATTGAAGTGTAGTATGTTCATTCTATGTATCCCTTCCTTTGTTTGCATCATTAGACATCATCTTCCCATCATTGAGGCATTCAAACGCCTGATGACCTTCATTTCCAAATTTGAATCATTTACTTGTCCCTTTAAGACAATCTCCACCATGATTCTTTCCACACTTTGAGCATAAGGAAACATTCATCTTCTTTTTACCATTATTCTGATATTTCTCCTTGAACTCCATTTTTTGTTTCTTGTCAAAACTACCAGATAGATAAGTAACACCAACTTCCATTTCTACCTTGATATCACAACACACAATTTATTCATAGCTACTGAAGTCTCTTATAGCTAATGCCCTTCGAAGATTTGGTTTAAAGCCACTGAAGAATCGATCAACTTTACTTTCATGTTGGATGATAAAGCCAGATGCATACCTTGCAATCCTTGTAAAATTCACTTCGTATACACCAACAAATTCATCATCCTTTTTCTTTAGTTCAAGAAACTCCTTCTCCATATTTGTTCAAAGATTACGAGGGAAGTACTTATTGAAAAATAAGTTCTTGAACTCGTCCCATTCCATGGACTCAATTTCATCCCTTTTCCTCGTATTCTTAATAAGATTCCACCATTGATCAGCATCACCTTCCAAACGATACACTGCTAAGATGACCTTATCATGTTCAGAACATTGATGAACTGAAAATATCTTTTCAGTAGTACTAATCCATTGTTCAGCAACTAATTGATCAGTAGACCCGCTGAAAGAAGGTGGACGTTGCCTCATGAAGGACTCAATAGAATATTGTTCCCTTCTCTTCTCATTTGGAAGTCTAGAATGATTAATAGCTTGTGTAAGTATAGAAATAATATTTTTCACTCCATCTCCCATAACATTTTTTTGTTTAGGAGGACAATAATTTCATTGTCCATTGCATTGATCAACACAGTTCTTGGGTTCCAGCCATCGTCTAAAACCCAAAAAGAATAGTGTGAGAGGCAAAAAGCATGCTATGGAAAACAACATAATAAAGGGGGAGTATCCTCAACATCTAACATCTTAGGTCAAATTATATGATTTTTACCATAGTTCTAGGACTGTATCCTATACGTATACTTATCCTTAGGGACATCCCTAGACATACCTTAGAAATATCTCTAGGGATCTCAATAATGTTTTCGCATCCTAGTTTCCAAACGTTGACTAAACCATTCCTCTGATACCAACTGTAGAGACCCAAAGCTTGATGTACATGAATATTACATTACTTTTGCGGAATACTTAATACATAAGAAAAACAAACACATAAAGACCATAATAGTTTAGTGTCTTTGGAAACTCGGAATAAAATCTTCTAATCGTGGTGAAAGATCATGAACATCTCCCAATAAAGATCTTACCTTTTTTTCATTCCTAAAACTTTTCTTTATATCCTGGGGAAAAGAAAACATACAAAAGGGTGATCTTAAATTCTTAGTAAGGGTAATCAAAAGAAATATCAATCACATCATATTCATAAGAACATATCTTTTAGAAATCTTAACCTGCAATAGATATCATGATTTCATAACATGGGATAAATCACAGTAATGAAATTTAATCCCAATAATCATAACATAAAACACTTAACTTTGTGTCATACACACATAATCATAGAGAATCATTTCTTATTAGTCAAGACTCATTTCCAAGACTATCTTAGTGGACAAAGTCCCGTTCTGAACTGAGTTCACTCCTCGTTTCAATCCTGTTTCACTGAACCGGTATAACCTACCGTTCTGGCCATGTCTTTCTCATGAGATATAAAATCTTTACCCAATGAATTGGAGGGAGATATTGTTCCCACCCATCTCATAATGATACCATTCTTATGTGTGCCACAAAATCATAAATCATACATCATTACATAACCCATGTAAATATAATGGGATTCTTAAAAACATGACATCATAAAACAATTCATATAATATAAAGGAATTCATAAAAATAATTCCATCACAACATAATCAAATCAATGTAATAATAGGGATAGAAATAGAACCCTATATTATCTTAGATGGAAAATAATATTGGTAAAACACTTGAACTCCATTTTTGAGGAAAATATCATTTCTACTTCAAAAACATTTTTCCTTTCTTAATATGTCATACAATTTTAAATTAAAATAAGTTTATTAAAAATAAACTTGAAAACTTGTAAAGGAATCTTCTTGGAAATAATTTTTTAAAAATCCAATCATGCCGTATAAGTTAAAAAAACATTCTTCTCGTACTTTTGTAGGAAAGGTCAAAAAGTACCTCGTACGAAAAACGACAAAATATTCCTTTCATATCTTTTACAAAAAACTCACCGAAGGGTAAAATGGATATTAACTATTTTAGAAGTATATTAATATCACATATTGAGGAAACATGGATGTGGATGATAAAATACACCCCAGTAAAAACCAAAGTACAAACAATCTCGGATAAAAATGAGATTGTGATATTTCCCTTACCTTAGGTCCGATTTGCCTCGTAAGTGTCTGAACCTCCTGTATAATGATTTAAATAATGTTATTGACTTATTAAAGAATCATAATTATTATTATGATATCATATATGGTCATATTCTTAGTTTATTGGTAGTAATATTTCATTGCTACTTGTTATTCAGGTGTTTATAACTTTTTGTTCTTATGCGTGTTTTGTCGAATAAATTCTTATTATTCTCTTTAGGTTATAGATACTTCATTTCCAGAATGTTATTAATGTACTATATATCATATTTATTCATTCAATTAATTTATATAATCATTATGCAATGAAGATCATGTAGAAGGAATCACATCACATCATGGAGATGGTATTCCATACGTACGCACGAGCGATGATATCGTTCCCATGATCGTGGTATTGTATTGGAAGGTATGTATACTATTTCAGAATCAATATCACTTCATAATAGTCATATATAGTCATTATTTACACCATTATACCCATCCAAGTAAGGTGGTGGTGGAAAATAGATTACACCACTGTGTGGAGACGGTATTCCGTACGTACGCACGTGCGGTGATTTCTTTTTCCGTAGGATTAATAGATGGTGAAATAGGGTTTTTTAATACTTATAATAACATAAAAGTATATGATTGATACTGATGTTATTACTTCTTAATGAAACAACTAAAGAAGAAGAAGTGGAATAAGAAATAAAGATGAAAGAATCGGTAACGGACATTGCCTCTTCTTTGAAGTGCTTCTTTGAGACCTTCTTTTAGGGAATAAAATTGGTCTTTGAATAATACAAGGACCTCTAGGATTTCTATAGGTAAGTTTATAGGAGAAAGTGTCAGGGTTTGGCCGAGTTTGAAGGCTCAAAGTGGTGTGAGGAAGAGAGGGAGGAGGTTCCCTTTTATAAGGGAGGAGAGGGGCACCTTTGGAATAACTAAAAATATTATTTTATTATAAAGTAATGTTCGGTTTTAAATAGCTCCAAATTGATTTATTTCAAGGCTAAGGTGGGGATGGGTCGGAATCCTCTCATCCAATATAATTTAGACAAGTTTAGGTTCCTATTTTAACCTTATCATGTAGATTTAACATTAAGTTAAATAATTTTACTTTTAGCGTGTCTTCTTGTGTTCTTATACTATAAGGTAAATAAACATACTATATCAGGGAAAACGAACCCCAAGTTGTTTATTATTAATATATATAACCTTATATATTTAATTTTGCAGAACCTTATATTTTTAGGAATAAAATAACAATTAATATTATAATATTTGTTTTAAAAACTATTTTATGTCAATTTTGACACTATTTAGTAATTGATTTTTGTGAAAATCATAACAGAATGATAAGTTAGAACAAATTTAATTAAATCAATACTAACATGTCATATTAACCTATAAAATTAGCGGAATTCATAAATAGTCTCAAATTATATTTATTTGGGTATTTATAACATCAATTATGTCAATATTTATTTATTAAGATAATTACTGCATCATCGTTGTGTCATAAATAAATTAAATTATTTAATTTCTAAAAATTAAAAATAAACTACCATTATGTAGGAAATCGTTTTAGATTTCTAAGGAATATTTATAGTCGAATTTATCTTATTTATAACCCCATATTAAAAATGCTTTAGTTATTAAACTTTGATTTTAACTATTTTAACCCTTCTTTAAATAAATTAATAATAAATGTCCTAATCTAATCCAAGTGGGCCTAAATGTTCGTATTTTATTCCTAAGTTTGTTTTTGTTCGAATTACACTTGTCCAATAGAATTAGGATATGTGTTAGGGTAATAATAATATCATTTTTACCCTTAATTACCCTATTTACTTTTAACCGTGGTAAAAAAAAGTAAAAAGTTACTATTCACCAAAAATTATTTTCATCTCATTGAACCAAATTTTAGTCCTTGATATTAACTGTGTCTCTCGGATTTTCGAAATTCCAATCATAGAAGCAGTAAAATTATGTTTTATGAAAAATTCTGTTTTTTTAACTACCACATAGTGGTTTCTCTATTCATCAAAAATTGAAAGTTTTCAGAAAAATACCAAAAATTAGGCCTAAGCTATATTTGATATTAAGAATTAAAAAAATGATTTCTATTTTACCAAATTCATAACATATCAGTTTCATTAATTAATTTAAAAATTAGTTCCCGTCGTCAAAACAAATAGCGTCTTTTTAAGAGATAATAACTATCAAAAGATTGACACTTGTTTATAACTGGTTTAAATGTGAAATTACATCCAATGACCAAAATTGTATTAAATTGTAAAAATATATTCTAAATATACTATAAAACCACTCATATTAAAAATTTATCACTATTAATTATTTGTATTAAAAATGTTCTTTTTAATTAAAATTTAGTAATTTTCACTATTCATCAGAATATGAAAGTCATCCAAAAAGTACCAAAATTTCACCCTAAGCTAATTTCGATATTCTGAATCCAAAAATGAAGTCCATTTTGAAAAATATAATTTAAAAAATTTCGAAAATTTGTTATTACTATTCATAACGATTAGTTTTAATAATATTTTAATAGCATATAGTTGTTTAGTGAAACTCGGTATTGCGTACTACACACGCTATCAAGGAAGCTCGTGATTGCAGGTAATGAAAGGCAAGTCAATGATGTGTGTTGTGCAAGCTCATTTTGGTGTAGCGTAAAACACAAGACATTAATGAAACAAATATTTTTCATAAAATCCCGGGATGTTACATTCTACCCCCCTTAAAATGAATTTCGCCCTCGAAATTCGTCGGGGTTATAAATGGTTTACTACATGAAAGTTTCTTTAATAGAAACCCACACCATAAAAATAAATACCAAACCCATTCTTTAAAAACAAATGTATGAAACGTCACGGTTACCCAAATAAACTAATCACTGGGTTTCCACATTGGTGAAAATATGGATATGGAAGAGAAATCTAACCATCATGTTCTGATAGAGAGTGTTAGAGATCATGGTTATGGAAAATCCATAAATCACAAAGCCATAAATTTGTGACGATATAAGGTACCATCTAAATCATCAGATATAAGAGCACTATGACAACATTTTTGGTTTTCAAGATAATTTCCCTAAAGTTTATGAAATTGGAATTAGAAGAAATAGTTTCTTGATTTTGGTACTGTGTCACCGTTGGTCATTCTTTGGACAATTTCCACTTTAACTCTTAAAGAAATGAAGTTGGATTTGTCATTAGTGAAGTGTTATCATATCATGTGATAGAATGATGGTTCATTCCATCTGTCTCAAACAAAAGGTTACAAAATTTATCAAAAATACATAAGACCATCTATGGTGAAGTTAATCGTATACGATTCCAAAAATGAACTTATACTTCATATATCATACTGCGTAATAAAATAAAACTACTTTCTACTAACCAGGGACTTCATGTAGGCCAGTGGTAGGCAATAAAGGCCAGTCGCACTTCCGTTGTGGGTTCGATTCCCACAGCCTTGTCCGACGCGATGGGCTGTCACCCATCCTGTATGTTGTCCTTTTTCTAAAACTACATTATATAACATCCCATCAATAATATCAAAAAAACTTTTATCCTTAAACAATACTAACTTATGTAAAACATAGTACATTCCAATCTTTAGGCTTACCCATAATACTACTGTCCAATCTCATATTATAGTGAAAACGATTACCAAAGAGTTCATATAACAAGCATGTTAATACCATCGATGATCCCCGTATATCATGAGATATGTCTTGTTGGTCACATTCCAAACATTCGAAGGCCTTAATCATGTATTCTATTGAAAAATGAATACCCATTGAACCTTAGTGAAAACATTAATTCAGTTAAAAGTTAACACTTTCTATATACCAAAATCCTAAAAATTTTATATACTCAATCCATGATACCTCTTAGTCCTTATATCAATCATGAGCTCATGAATACTATCAAATATGTCATTTTCTCGTTTTCCCTTCATTATGTGCATATCATATTTTTTTCCAAAAATATCTCAATCACTTTCCATGGTTACCGGTATAAAATTATTGAAGACCACAATTGACCAATACATAAATATTCCAATACTCAACATTATTTTGGAATACCATTACATAAACACTTAATAATTCCACCACATCGTTGTCATATTCAACATCACTAATGGTGATCGCATGTTACTTACCTTTGTCCTTTGCCTTAAGTAGTTTCTCATATCGATCATCACTAACCCTTAGATTAGGTCATTTATTGGCATAATGTCCCATCTCCTTGCACTTGAAACATTGAAGTGTAGTATGTTCATTCTGTGTATCCCTTCCTTTGTTTGCATCATTAGACATATTCTTCCCATCATTGAGGCATTCAAATGCCTGATGACCTTCATTTCCAAATTTGAATCATTTACTTGTCCCTTTAAGACAATCTCCACCATGATTCTTTCCACACTATGAGCATAAGGAAACATTCATCTTCTTTTTACCATTATTATGAGATTTCTCCTTGAACTCCATTTTTTGTTTCTTGTCAAAACTACTAGATAGATAAGTAACACCAACTTCCATTTCTACCTTGATATCACAACACACAATTTATTCATAGCTACTAAAGTCTCTTATAGCTAATGCCCTTCGAAGATTTGGTTTTAAGCCACTGAAGAATCGATCAACTTTACTTTCATGTTGGATGATAAAGCCAGATGCATACCTTGCAAGCCTTGTAAAATTCGCTTCGTATACACCAACAAATTCATCATCCTTTTGCTTTAGTTCAAGAAACTCCTTCTCCATCTTTGTTCAAAGATTACGAGGGAAGTACTTATTGAAAAATAAGTTCTTGAACTCGTCCCATTCCATGGACTCAATTTCATCCCTTTGCCTCGTATTCTTAATAAGATTCCACCATTGATCAGCATCACCTTCCAAACGATACACTACTAAGATGACTTTATCATGTTCAGAACATTAAATAACTGAAAATATCTTTTCAGTAGTACTAATCCATTGTTCAGCAACTAATTGATAAGTAGACCCGCTGAAAGAAGGTGGATGTTGCCTCATGAAGGACTCAATAGAATATTGTTCCCTTCTCTTCTCATTTGGAAGTCTAGAATGATTCATAGCTTTTGTAAGTATAGAAATAAGATTTTTCACTCCATCTCCCATAACATTTGTTTGTTTAGGAGGACAAAAATTTCATTGTCCATTGCATTGATCAACACAGTTCTTGGGTTCCAGCCATCGTCTAAAACCCAAAAAGAATAGTGTGAGAGGAAAAAAGCATGCTATGGAAAACACAATAATAAAGGGGGAGTATCCTCAATATCTAACATCTTAGGTTAAATTATATGATTGTTACCATATTTCTAGGACTATATCCTATATGTATACTTATCCTTAGGGACATCCCTAGACATACCTTAGAAATATCTCTAGGGATCTCACTAATGTTTTCGCATCCTAGTTTCCAAAGGTTGACTAAACCTTTCCTCTGATACCAACTGTAGAGACCCAAAGCTTGACGTACATAAATATTACATTAATTTTGCGGAATACTTAATACATAAGAAAAAAAAACACATAAGGACCATAATAGTTTAGTGTCTTTGGAAACTTGGAATAAAATCTTCTAATCGTGGTGAAAGATCATGAACATCTCCCAATAAAGATCTTACCTTTTTTTCATTCCTAAAACTTTTCTTTATATCCTGGGGAAAAGAAAACATAAAAAAGGGTGATCTCAAATTCTCAGTAAGGGTAAACAAAAGAAATAACAATCACATAATATTCATAAGAACATATCTTTTAGAAATCTTAACCTGCAATAGATATCATGATTTCATAACATGGGATAAATCACAGTAATGAAATGTAATCCCAATAATCATAACATAAAACATGAAACTTTGTGTCATACACACATAATCATAGAGAATCATTTCTTATTAGTCAAGACTCATTTCCAAGACTATCTTAGTGGACAAAATCCCGTTCTGAACTGAGTTCACTCCTCGTTTCAATCCTGTTTCACTGAACCGGTATAACCTACCGTTCTGGCCATGTCTTTCTCATGAGATATAAAATCGTTACCCAATGAATTGGAGGGAGATATAGGTCCCACCCATCTCATAATGATACCATTCTTATGTGTTCCACAAAATCATAAATCATACATCATTACATAACCCATGTAAATAAAATGGGATTCTTAAAAACATGACATCATAAAACAATTCATATAATATAAAAGAATTAAAAAAAAAAATTCCATCACAACGTAATCAAATAAATGTAATAATAGGGATATAAATGGAACCCTATATTATCTTAGATGGAATATAATAGTGGTAAAACACTTGAACTCCATTTTTGAGTAAAATATCCTTTCTACTTCAAAAACATTTTATTCTTAACATGTCATACAATTTCAAAATAAAATAAGTTTATTAAAAATAAACCTGAAAACTTGTAAAGGAAGCTTCTTGGAAATAATTTTTTAAAAATCCAATCATTCCATATAAGTTAAAAAAACATTCTTCTCGTACTTTTGTAGGAAAAGTCAAAAAGTACCTCGTACGAAAAACGACAAAATATTCCTTTCATATCTTTTACTAAAAACTCACCGAAGGGTAAAACGGATATTAACTATTTTAGAAGTATATTAATATCACATATTGAGGAAACATGGATGTGGATGATAAAATACACCCCAGTAAATACCAAAGTACAAACAATCTCGGATAAAAATACGATTGTGATATTTCCCTTACCTTAGGTCCGATTTGCCTCGTAAGTGTCCGAACCTCCTGTATAATGATTTAAATAATGTTATTGACTTATTACAGAATCACAATTATTATTATGATATCATATATGGTCATATTCTTAGTTTATTAGTAGAAATACTTCATTGCTACTTGTTATTCGGGTGTATATAACTTTTTGTTCTTATGCGTGTTTTGTCGAATAAATTCTTATTATTCTCTTAAGGTTATAGATACATCATTTCCAGAATTTTATTAATGTACTATATATCATATTTATTCATTCAATTAATTTATATAATCATTATGCAATGAAGATCATGTAGAACGAATCACATCACATCGTGGAGATGGTATTCCATACGTACGCACGAGCGATGATATCGTTCCCATGATCGTGGAATTGTATTGGAAGGTATGTATACTATTTCAGAGTCAATATCAATTCATAATAGTCATATATAGTCATTATTTACACCATTATACCCATCCAAGTAAGGTGGTGGTGGAACATAGATTACACCACTGCGTGGAGACGGTATTCCGTACGTACGCACGTGCGGTGATTTCTTTTTCCGTAGGATTAATAGATGGTGAAATAGGTTTGTTTAATAATTATAATAACATAACAGTATATGAGTGATACTTATGTTATTACTTCATAATGAAACAACTAAAGAAGAAGAAGTGGAATAAGAAATAAAGATGAAAGAATCGGTAACGGACATTGCCTCTTCTTTGAAGTGCTTCTTTGAGACCTTCTTTTAGGGCATAAAATTGGTCTCTGAATAATACTAGGACCTCTAGGATGTCTCTAGGTAATTTTATAGGAGAAAGTTTTAGGGGTTGGCTGAGCTTGAAGTCTCAAAGTGGTGTGAGGAAGAGAGGGAGGAGGTTCCCTTTTATAAGGGAGGAGAGGGGCACCTTTAGAATAAATAAAAATATTATTTTATTATAAAGTCATGTTCGGTTTTAAATAGCTCCAAATTGATTTATTTCGAGGCTAAGGTGGGGATGGGTCGGAATCCTCTCATCCAATATAATTTAGACAAGTTTAGGTTCCTATTTTAACCTTATCATGTTGATTTAACATTAAGTTAAATAATTTTACTTTTACCATGTCTTCTTGTGTTCTTATACTATAAGGTTAATAAACATACTATATCAGGGAAAACGAACCCAAGTTGTTTATTATTAATATATATAACCTTATATAAGTAATTTGGCCGAACCTTATATTTTTAGGAATAAAATAACAATTAATATTATAATATTTGTTTTAAAAACTATTTTATGTCAATTTTGACACTATTTAGTAATTGATTTTTGTGAAAATCATAACAGAATGATAAGTTAGAACAAAGTTAATTAAATCAATAATAACATGTCATATTAACCTAAAAAATTAGTGGAATTCATAAATAGTCTCAAATTATATTTATTTGGGTTTTTATAACATCAATTATGTCAATATTTATTTAATAAGATAATTACTGCATCATCGTTGTGTCATAAATAAATTAAATTATTTAATGTCTAAAAATTACAAATAAACTACCATTATGTAGGAAATCGTTTTAGATTTCTAATGAATATTTATAGTCGAATTTATCTTATTTATAACCCCATATTAAAAATGATTTAGTTATTAAACTTTGATTTTAACTATTTTAACCCTTCTTTAAATAAATTAATAATAAATGTCCTAATCTAATCCAAGTGGGCCTAAATGTTCATATTTTATTCCTAAGTTTGTTTTTTTTTCGAATTACACTTGTCCAATAGAATTAGTATATGTGTTAGGGTAATAATAATATCATTTTTACCCTTAATTACCCTATTTACTTTTAACCGTGGTAAAAAAAATTAAAAAGTTACTATTCGCCAAAAATTATTTTCATCTCATTGAACCAAATTTTAGTCCTTGATATTAACTGTGTCTCTCGGATTTTCGAAATTCCACTCATAGAAGCAGTAAAATTACGTTTTAGGAAAAATTCTGTTTTTTTAACTACCACATAGTGCTTTCGCTATTCATCAAAATTTGAATGTTTTCAGAAAAATACCAAAAAATAGTCCTAAGATATATTTGATATTAAGAATTAAAAAATGATTTCTATTTTACCAAATTCAGAACATATCAGTTGCATTAATTAATTTAAAAATTAGTTCCCGTCGTCAAAACAAATAGCGTGTTTTTAAGAGATAATAACTATCAAAAGACTGACACTTGTTTATAACTGGTTTAAATGTGAAATTACATCCAATGACCAACATTGTATTAAATTGTAAAAATATATTCTAAATATACTTTAAAACCACTCATATTAAAAATTTATCACTATTAATTTTTTGTATTAAAAAAGTTCTTTTTAATTAAAATTTTGTAATTTTCACTATTTATCAGAATATGAAAGTCATCCAAAAAGTACCAAAATTTCACCCTAAGCTAATTTCGATATTCCAAATCCAAAAATGAAGTCCATTTTGAAAAATATAATTTACATAATTTCGAAAAGTGGTTATTACTATTCATAATGATTAGTTTTAATAATATTTTAATAGCATATCGTTGTTTAGTGAAACTAGGTATTGCGTACTACACACGCTATCGAGGAAGCTCGTGATTGCACGTAATGCAAAGAAAGTCAATTATGTGTGTTGTGCAAGCTCCTTTTGGTGTAGCTTAAAACACAAGACATTAATGAAACAAATATTTTTCATAAAATCTCGGGATGTTACATTCTACCCCCCTTAAAATGAATTTCGCCCTCGAAATTCGTCGGGCTTATAAATGGTTTACTACTTGAAAGTTTCTTTAATAGAAACCCACATCGTAAAAATAAATACCAAAACCATTCTTTAAAAACAAAAGTATGAAACTTAACGGTTACCCAAATATACTAATCACTGGGTTTCCACATAGGTGAAAATATGGATATGGAAGAGAAATATAACCTTCATGTTCTGATAGAGAGTGTTAGAGAACATGGTTATGGAAAATCCAGAAATCACAAATCCATAAATTTGTGGCGATCTAAGGTACCATCTAATTCATCAGATATAAGAGAACTATGACAACATTATTGGTTTTCAAGATCATTTCCCTAAAGTTTATGAAATTGTAATTAGAAGAAATACTTTCTTGATTTTGGTATTGTGTCACCGTTGGTCATTCTTTGGACAATTTCCATTTCAACTCTTAAAGAAATTAAGTTGGATTTGTCATTCGTGAAGTGTTATCATATCATGTGATAGAATGATGGTTCATTCCATCTGTCTCAAACAAAAGGTTACAAAAGTTATCAAAAATACATAAGACCATCTATGGTGAAGTTAATCGTATACGATTCCAATAATGAACTTATACTTCATATATCATACCGCGTAATAAAATAAAACTACTTTCTACTAACCAGGGACTTCATGTAGGCCAGTGGTAGGCGAAAAGGCCAGTCGCACTTCGGTTGTGGGTTCGATTCCCACAGCCTTGTCCGACGCGATGGGCTGTCACCCATCCTGTATGTTGTCCTTTTTCTAAAACTACATTATATAACATCCCATCAATAATATCAAAAAAACATTTATCCTTAAACAATACTAACTTATGTAAAACATAGTACATTCCAATCTTTAGGCTTACCCATAATACTACTGTCCAATCTCATATTATAGTGAAAACGATTACCAAAGAGTTCATATAACATGCATGTTAATACCATCGATGATCCCTGTATATCATGAGATATGTCTTGTTGGTCACATTCCAAACATTCGAAGGCCTTAATCATGTATTATATTGAAAAATGAATACCCATTGAACCTTAGTGAAAACATTAATTCAGTTAAAAGTTAACACTTTCTATATACCAAAATCCTCAAAATTTTATATACTCAAACCATGATACCTCTTAGTCCTTATATCAATCATGAGCTCATGAATACTATCAAATATGTCATTTTCTCGTTTTCCCTTCATTATGTGCATATCATATTTTCTTCCAAAAATATCTCAATCACTTTCCATGGTTACCGGTATAAAATTATTGAAGACCACAATAGACCAATACATAAATATTCCAATACTCAACATTATTTTGGAATACCATTACATAAACACTTAATAATTACACCACATCGTTGTCATATTCAACATCACTAATGGTGATCGCATGTGACTTCCCTTTATCCTTTTCCTTAAGTGGTTTCTCATATCGATCATCACTAACCCCTAGATTAGGGCATTTATTGTCATAATGTCCCATCTCCTTGCACTTGAAACATTGAAGTGTAGTATGTTCATTCTGTGTATCCCTTCCTTTGTTTGCATCATTAGACATCTTCTTCCCATCATTGAGGCATTCAAACGCCTGATGACCTTCATTTCCAAATTTGAATCATTTAATTTTCCCTTTAAGACAATCTCCACCATGATTCTTTCCACACTTTGAGCATAAGGAAACATTCATCTTCTTTTTACCATTATTCTGAGATTTCTCCTTGAACTCCATTTTTTTTTCCTGTAAAAACTACTAGATAGATAAGTAACACCAACATCCATTTCTACCTTGATATCACAATTCACAATTTATTCATAGCTACTGAAGTCTCTTATAGCTAATGCCCTTCGAAGATTTGGTTTTAAGCCACTAAAGAATCGATCAACTTTACTTTCATGTTGGATGATAAAGCCAGATGCATACCTTGCAAGCCTTGTAAAATTCGCTTTGTATACACCAACAAATTCATCATCCTTTTGCTTTTGTTCAAGAAACTCCTTCTCCATCTTTGTTCAAAGATTACGAGGGAAGTACTTATTGAAAAATAAGTTCTTGAACTCGTCCCATTCCATGGACTCAATTTCATCCCTTTGCCTCATATTCTTAATAAGATTCCACCATTGATCAGCATCACCTTCCAAACGATACACTGCTAAGATGACTTTATCATGTTCAGAACATTGAAGAACTGAAAATATATTTTCAGTAGTACTAATCCATTGTTCAGCAACTAATTGATCAGTAGACCCGCTGAAAGAAGGTGGACATTGCCTCATGAAGGACTCAATAGAATATTGTTCCCTTCTCTTCTCATTTGGAAGTTCAGAATGATTCATATCTTGTGTAAGTATAGCAGTAAGATTTTTCACTCCATCTCCCATAACATTTGTTTGTTTAGGAGGACAATAATTGCATTGTCCATTGCATTGATCAACACAGTTCTTGGGTTCCAGCCATCATCTAAAACCCAAAAATAATAGTGTGAGAGGCAAAAATCATGCTATGGAAAACAACATAATAAAGGGGGAGTATCCTCAATATCTAACATCTTAGGTTAAATTATATGATTGTTACCATAGTTCTAGGACTGTATCCTATACGTATACTTATCCTTAGGGACATTCCTAGACATACCTTATAAATATCTCTAGGGATCTCACTAATGTTTTCGCATCCTAGTTTCCAAAGGTTGACCAAACCTTTCCTCTGATACCAACTGTAGAGACCCAAAGCTTGACGTACATGAATATTACATTACTTTTGCGGAATAATTAATACATAAGAAAAACAAACACATATGGACCATAATAGTTTAGTGTCTTTGGAAACTCGGAATAAAATCTTCTAATCGTTGTGAATGATCATGAATATCTCCCAATAAAGATCTTACCTTTTTTTCATTCCTAAAAATATTCTTTATATCCTGGGGAAAAGAAAACATACAAAAGGGTGATCTCAAATGCTCAGTAAGGGTAAACAAAAGAAATATCAATCACATCATATTCATAAGAACATATCTTTTAGAAATCTTAACCTGCAATAGATATCATGATTTCATAACATGGGATAAATCACAGTAATGAAATGTAATCCCAATAATCATAACATAAAACAAGAAACTTTGTGTCATACACACATAATCATAGAGAATCATTTCTTATTAGTCAAGACTCATTTCCAAGACTATCTTAGTGGACAAAGTCCCGTTCGGAACTGAGTTCACTCCTCATTTCAATCATGTTTCATTGAACCGGTATAACCTACCATTATGGCCATGTCTTTCTAATGAGATATAAAATCTTTACCCAATGAATTGGAGGGAGATATAGGTCCCACCCATCTCATAATGATACCATTCTTATGTGTGCCACAAAATCATAAATCATACATCATTACATAACCCATGTAAATAAAATGGGATTCTTACAAACATGACATCATAAAACTATTCATATAATATAAAGGAATTCATAAAAATAATTCCATCACAACATAATCAAATCAATGTAATAATAGGGATAGAAATAGAACCCTATATTATCTTAGATGGAAAATAATATTGGTAAAACACTTGAACTCCATTTTTGAGGAAAATATCCTTTCTACTTCAAAAACATTTTTCCTTTCTTAACAAATCATACAATTTTAAAATAAAATAAGTTTATTAAAAATAAACTTGAAAACTTGTAAAGGAAGCTTCTTGGAAATAATTTTTTAAAAATTCAATCATGCCATATAAGTTAAAAAAACATTCTTCTCGTACTTTTGTAGGAAAAGTCAAAAAGTACCTCGTACGAAAAACGACAAAATATTCCTTTCATATATTTTACTAAAAACTCACAGAAGGGTAAAATGGATATTAAAATATTAAGAAATATATTAATATCACATATTGAGGAAACATGGATGTGGATGATAAAATACACCCCAGTAAATACCAAAGTACAAACAATCTCGGATAAAAATAAGATTGTGATATTTCCCTTAACTTAGGTCCGATTTGCCTCGTAAGTGTCTGAACCTCCTGTATAATGATTTAAATAATGTTATTGACTTATTACAGAATCATAATTATTATTATGATATCATATATGGTCATATTCTTAGTTTATTGGTAGTAATATTTCATTGCTACTTGTTATTCGGGTGTTTATAACTTTTTGTTCTTATGCATGTTTTGTTGAATAAATTCTTATTATTCTCTTTAGGTTATAGATACTTCATTTCCAGAATGTTATTAATGTACTATATATAATATTTAATAATTCAATTAATTTATATAATCATTATGCAATGAATATCATGTAGAACGAATCACATCACATCGTGGAGATGGTATTCCATACGTACGCACGAGCAATGATATCGTTCCCAAGATCGTGGAATTTTATTGGAAGGTATGTATACTATTTCAGAATCAATATCACTTCATAATAGTCATATATAGTCATTATTTACACCATTATACCCATCCAAGTATGGTGGTGGTGGAAAATAGATTACACCACTGCGTGGAGACGGTATTCCGTACGTACGCACGTGCAGTGATTTCTTTTTCCGTAGGATTAATAGATGGTGAAATAGGGTTGTTTAATACTTATAATAACATAACAGTATATGAGTGATACTGATGTTATTACTTCATAATGAAACAACTAAAGAAGAAGAAGTGGAATAAGAAATAAAGATGAAAGAATCGGTAACGGACATTGCCTCTTCTTTGAAGTGCTTCTTTGAGACCTTCTTTTAGGGCATAAAATTGGTCTATGAATAATACTAGGACCTCTAGGATGTCTCTAGGTAAGTTTATAGGAGAAAGTGTTAGGAGTTTGCCGAGCTTGAAGGCTCAAAGTGGTGTGAGGAAGAGAGGGAGGAGGTTCCCTTTTATAAGGGAGGAGAGGGGCATCTTTGGAATAACAAAAAATATTATTTTATTATAAAGTCATGTTCGGTTTTAAATAGCTCCAAATTGATTTATTTCGACGCTAAGGTGGGGATGGGTCTGAATCCTCTCATCCAATATAATTTAGACAATTTTAGGTTCCTATTTTAACCTTATCATGTAGATTTAACATTAAGTTAAATAATTTTACTTTTACCGTGTCTTCTTGTGTTCTTATACTATAAGGTTAATAAACATACTATATTAGGGAAAACGAACCCCAAGTTGTTTATTATTAATATATATAACCTTATATAAGTAATTTTTCCAAACCTTATATTTTTAGGAATAAAATAACAATTAATATTATAATATTTGTTTTAAAAACTATTTTATGTCAATTTTACACTATTTAGTAATTGATTTTTGTGAAAATCATAACAGAATGATAAGTTATAAAAAAGTTAATTAAATCAATACTAACATGTCATATTAACCTATAAAATTAGTGGAATTCACAAATAGTCTCAAATTATATTTATTTGGGTATTTATAACATCAATTATGTCAATATTTATTTAATAAGATAATTACTGCATCATCGTTGTGTTATAAATGAATTAAAATATTTAATGTCTAAAAATTACAAATAAACTACCATTATTTAGGAAATCGTTTTAGATTTCTAATGAATATTTATAGTCGAATTTATCTTATGTATAACCCCATATTAAAAATGCTTTAGTTATTAAACTTTGATTTTAACTATTTTAACCCTTCTTTAAATAAATTAATAATAAATGTCCTAATCTAATCCAAGTGGGCCTAAATGTTCATATTTTATTCCTAAGTTTGTTATTGTTCGAATTACACTTGTCCAATAGAATTAGGATATGTGTTAGGGTAATAATAATATCATTTTTACCCTTAATTACCCTATTTACTTTTAACCGTGGTAAAAAAAAGTAAAAAGTTACTATTCACCAAAAAAAATTCATCTCATTGAACCAAATTTTAGTCCTTGATATTAACTATGTCTCTCGGATTTTCGAAATTCCACTCATAGAAGCAGTAAAATTACGTTTTATGAAAAATTATGTTTTTTTAACTACCACATAGTGGTTTCGCTATTCATCAAAAATTGAATGTTTTCAGAAAAATACCAAAAATTAGGCCTGAGCTATATTTGATATTAAGAATTAAAAAATGATTTCTATTTTACCAAATTCAGAACATATCAGTTGCATTAATTAATTTAAAAATTAGTTCCCATCGTCAAAACAAATAGCGTGTTTTTAAGAGATAATAACTATCAAAAGATTGACACTTGTTTATAACTGGTATAAATGTGAAATTAAATCCAATGACAAACATTGTATTAAATTGTAAAAATATATTCTAAATATACTTTAAAACCACTCATATTAAAAATTTATCACTATTAATTATTTGTATTGAAAAAGTTCTTTTTAATTTAAATTTAGTAATTTTCACTATTCATCAGAATATGAAAGTCATCCAAAAAGTACCAAAATTTCACCCTAAGCTAATTTCGATATTCCGAATCCAAAAATGAAGTCAATTCTGAAAAATATAATTTAAAAAATTTCGAAAAGTGGTTATTACTATTCATAACGGTTAGTTTTAATAATATTTTAATAGCATATCGTTGTTTAGTGAAACTCGGTATTGCGTACTACACACGCTATCGAGGAAGCTCGTGATTGCATGTAATGCAAGGAAAGTCAATGATGTGTGTTGTGCAAGCTCCTTTTGGTGTAGCGTAAAACACAAGACATTAATGAAACAAATATTTTTCATAAAATCTCGAGATGTTACATTCTACCCCCCTTAAAATTAATTTCGCCCTCAAAATTCGTCGGGGTTATAAATGGTTTACTACTTGAAAGTTTCTTTAATAGAAACCCACATCGTAAAAAGAAATACCAAAACCATTCTTTAAAAAAAAGTATGAAATGTAACGGTTACCCAAAATAAACTAATCACTGGGTTTCCACATAGGTGAAAATATGGATATGGAAGAGAAATCTACCCATCATGTTCTGATAGAGAGTGTTAGAGAACATGGTTATGGAAAAGCCAGAAATCACAAAGCCATAAATTTGTGACGATCTAAGGGACCATCTAATTCATCAGATATAAGAGAACTATGAAAACTTTTTTGGTTTTCAAGATCATTTCCCTAAAGTTTATGAAATTGGAATTAGAAGAAATACTTTCTTGATTTTGGTACTGTGTCACCGTTGGTCATTCTTTGGACAATTTCCACATCAACTCTTAAAGAAATGAAGTTGGATTTGTCATTCGTGAAGTTTTATCATATCATGTGATAGAATGATGGTTCATTCCATCTGTCTCAAACAAAAGGTTACAAAAGTTATCAAAAATACATAACACCATCTATGGTGAAGTTAATCGTATACGATTCCAAAAATGAACTTATACTTCATATATCATACCACGTAATAAAATAAAACTACTTTCTACTAACCAGGGACTTCATGTAGGCCAGTGGTAGGCGATAAAGGCCAGTCGCACTTCGGTTGTGGGTTCGATTCCTACAGCCTTGTCCGACACGATGGGCTGTCACCCATCCTGTATGTTGTCCTTTTTCTAAAACTACATTATATAACACCACTGCGTGGAGATGGTATTCCGTACGTACGCACGTGCAGTGATTTCTTTTTCCGTAGGATTAATAGATGGTGAAATAGGGTTGTTTAATAATTATAATAACATAACAGTATATGAGTGATACTTATGTTATTACTTCATAATGAAACAACTAAAGAAGAAGAAGTGGAATAAGAAATAAAGATGAAAGAATCGGTAACGGACATTGCCTATTCTATGAAGTGCTTCTTTGAGACCTTCTTTTAGGGCATAAAATTGGTCTCTGAATAATACTAGGACCTCTAGGATGTCTCTAGGTATGTTTATAGGAGAAAGTGGTAGGGGTTGGCCGAGATTGAAGGCTCAAAGTGGTGTGAGGAAGAGAGGGAGGAGGTTCCCTTTTATATGGGAGGAGAGGGGCACCTTTGGAATAACTAAAAATATTATTTTATTATAAAGTCATGTTCGGTTTTAAATTGATCCAAATTGATTTATTTCGAGGCTATGGTGGGGATGGGTCGGAATCCTCTCATCCAATATAATTTAGACAAGTTTAGGTTCCTATTTTAACCTTATCATGTAGATTTAACATTAAGTTAAATAATTTTACATTTACCGTGTCTTCTTGTGTTCTTATACTATAAGGTTAATAAACATACTATATCAGGGCAAACGAACCCCAAGTTGTTTATTATTAATATATATAACCTTATATAAGTAATTTTGCCAAACCTTATATTTTTAGGAATAAAATAACAATTAATATTATAATATTTGTTTTAAAAACTATTTTATGTCAATTTTGAAACTATTTAGTAATTGATTTTTGTGAAAATCATAACAGAATGATAAGTTAGAAAAAAGTTAATTAAATCAATACTAACATGTCACATTAACCTCGAAAATTAGTGGAATTCATAAATAGTCTCAAATTATATTTATTTGGGTATTTATAACATCAATTATGTCAATATTTATTTAATAAGATAATTACTGCATCATCGTTGTTTCATAAATAAATTAAATTATTTAATGTCTAAAAATTACAAATAAACTACCATTATGTAGGAAATCGTTTTAGATTTCTAATGAATATTTATAGTCGAATTTATCTTATTTATAACCCCATATTAAAAATGCTTTAGTTATTAAACATTGATTTTAATTATTTTAACCCTTCTTTAAATAAATTAATAATAAATGTCCTAATATAATCCAAGTGGGCCTAAATGTTCATATTTCATTCCTAAGATTGTTTTTGTTCGAATTACACTTGTCCAAAAGAATTAGGACATGTGTTAGGGTAATAATAATATCATTTTTACCCTTAATTACCCTATTTACTTTTAACCGTGGTAAAAAAAAGTAAAAAGTTACTATTCACCAAAAATTATTTTCATCTCATTGAACCACATTTTAGTCCTTGATATTAACTGTATCTCTCGGATTTTCGAAATTCCACTCACAGAAGCGGTAAAATTATGTTTTATGAAAAAATCAGTTTTTTTTAATACCACTTAGTGGTTTCACTATTCATCAAAAATTGAAAGTTTTCAGAAAAATACTAAAAATTAGGCCTAAGCTATATTTGATAGTAAGAATTCAAAAATGATGTCTATTTTACCAAATTCATACCATATCAGTTGCATTAATTAATTTAAAAATTAGTTCCCGTCGTCAAAACAAATAGCGTGTTTTTAAGAGATAATAACTATCAAAAGATTGACACTTGTTTATAACTGGTTTAAATGTGAAATTACATCCAATTACCAACATTGTATTAAATTGTAAAAATATATTCTAATTATACTTTAAAACCACTCAAATTAATAATTTATCACTATTAATTATTTCTATTAAAAAATTTCTTTTTAATTAAAATTTAGTAATTTTCACTATTCATCAGAATATGAAATTTATCCGAAAAGTACCAAAATTTCACCCTAAGCTAATTTCGATATTCTGAATCCAAAAATGAAGTCCATTTTGAAAAATAAAATTTACAAAATTTCAAAAAGTGGTTATTACTATTCATAACTGCTAGTTTTAGTAATATTTTAATAGCATATCGTTGTTTAGTGAAACTCGATATTGCGTACTACACACGCTATTGAGGAAGGTCGTGATTGCATGTAATGCAAGGCAAGTCAATGATGCGTGTTATGCAAGCTCCTTTTGGTGTAGCGTACACCACAAGACATTAATGAAAAGAATATTTTTCATAAAATCTCGGGGTGTTACATACAGGAAAACCCCATGATGCTATGTATACTTGGAAAGCAGAGTGCGCTCGTGGTGGTGGGATTTATTAGGGAGAGAGAGGTCGTGGACGAGTTCATTGTCGGCTTCATGCTTTAGCATTATCAGTGCCAGGCGAGACATACATCCTTCGAGGTACCATTTTCTAGTTTTGTACATGGGTGTATTCCTTGTTTGATTCAGGAGCTACAAACACCTTCATATCACATTCCGTTTTTAATTACATGGGACTTGAGGTTGAGAGGCTTCCAGTTCCGATAACATTGACTACTCCAGTAAACGGTCGATATAATGAATTTGAAGACTGTTGAGACTGTGAGCTAGTGTTGGTAAAAAATTTCTCTTAGGGTCATTTCTTATGTTTACAGATACAACCATATGATGCCATCTTCGGCATGGATTATTTGAATTTAGTGCTGGCTATTTTCGATTTATTTAGGAGGCAGGTGATGTTCTACAATGGAGATGGAGGGTCAGTGGTGTTTTTTTGGTGAGCGAGACACTCAGATGGGTCAGAGGTGTGTTACGTCTTTATCATACATGATGGCTGAGGGGATGCTATGTTTTTTCATAGGTTCATCAGATGGAATTTCATATAGTCATAGAAGATTACCCAAATGTTTTTTCATAAGAGTTTTGAGCATTACCATCTTGAAGAGAGATAAGGTTTGGGATCAAGCTACAACCATGAGAATCTCCTATCTCTATGTCTCCATATAGGATGTACCCTTATGTTTTACAAGAGCTACGTATACAACAGGACATTCTATTACAGTGTAGTTTTTTTCAGTCGAGTGTGTCACCATTGGGTGTACCTATATTGTTTTTTGAAGAAGGATGATAGAAGTTTGTGGTTTTGTATTGATTATCATAGCTTAAACTAAGTGACAGTGAAAAATCACTATCCTATTCCCCAAATTGATGATTTATTTGATCGAATGAAGTTTTCATGTTGGATCTCAAAGATAAACTTACGGTCATGATATCATTATATGCGTGTGAAGGATGGGGATATTCTGAAGGCTGTTCTCTATTGTGGTCATGGGAATTATGATTTCATTGTAATTTTGTTTGGTGTGACGAATGTTCCAACTATGTTCATGATATTTATGAACACAGTGTTTCTTGAGTTTCGGGATTAGTTCATGGTGCTTTTCATTGATGAAATTCTTGTGTAATCCATGTCTAAGGAGGAGCATGCATAGAATATAAACACTGTTTTGTGAGTTATTCCTCCATATCAGCTATTTGGGATGTTTTCAATGTTTGAGTTATCACTCTAGACGTCCGTTTCATATAGAATGTTGTTTCTTAGACTGGAGTAGTTGTGGATCCATCTAAGATAGAAGTATTTGTGACTTGGGAAGCCCCCAAGAGAGTGGAAGAAGTGCGAATTTTCCTTGGTCATGTAGGCTACATCAATAGGGTTGTAGCTGATTTCTCTCGGGTTTCGACTCCTTTGATAGCATTGAACAAGAATAATCATGCGTTTATATAGAATGATTAGTGTTAGGAAGTATTCGAGTATGTAATGGAGAAGTTAGTAAGTGATCCAGTTCTTTGTCTTCTAGTAGAGGGAGTTCAGTTTGTTGTTTTTTGTGATGCTTTGAATCTGGGGTTAGGCTCCATTCTGAAGTAGCAGACATCAGTTGTTTCTTATGGGTCTCTGCAGCTGTGTCCCCATGAAGGTAACTATTCCACCCATGATATTGAGTTGATCGTCATGGTGTTTTCTCTAAAGTTGTGAATATGTTACCTCATTGGGGAGTGCTTTGCGGTTTCCACCAATCATAAGAGCATGGGGTATGTTTTATCCTAGTGTGACATAAACATGTGAAAACTTCTATAGATGGAGTTATTATAGGAATATGACTTTGAAATATCATATACTCCATGAATGGGGAATGTAATAGCTGATGTGTTGGAAAGGAAGACAAGTAGTGATGCAGTGCATGAATCTGGTGATTCCTAGAGATTAATGAACGAACTATCAACATTACATGTATATATGGGAGATGTTGGGGGAAGGGGTTGTATTTTTCAGATGATGGGGCTGTAATCTCTGGTGCATCAGCTAGAAGATTCCCGGTAGGTGGATTTAGAATTGGAGGTCTAGATAGACCCAATAGATTTTGGCGAGGCCCTTGATGGTTGGTCTGAGGATGAACAACACAGATTGTTGTATCACAGAAGGATATTTGATCCCATATAAATGCACAAGATGGTTCTCAGAGAGTTCTATAGTTCTCCATTAGTGGTGAATCTTTGTGGGATAAATAAATATTGAGCCTTTATGAGTTAGTTTTGGTGGCATGGGATGAATTGTGCAGTTGCGGCATTTGTGTCTCGATGTTTGGTTGTCCAGAAGGTGAAGTTCGAGAACCATATCCCCAGTGGGTTTCTCTAGCCTTTATATTTCCCTGAGCGGATGTGAAATGAAATATCAATGGATTTTGTCATAGTGCTACCCAAGACTCAAGGATTCTACGATGTTATTTGGGTAGTAGTTGATTGGATAACGAAATCATCTCACTTCTTGGTGATCAAGGAGTCGAGCCCGGTGAGTGCCTTAGCACAGAGGTATGTAGATGATCTAGTGTGATCACATGGAGTTTTGAGGACTATTGTCTCAGACCAAGATACATGGTTTACCTCACGAGTCTGGAGGAGATTTCATATTGCTTTTGGAACCCATCTACACCTTATCATTGCCTTCCACCCCCAGACAGATGGGCAGATAGAGCTGACTATCCAGACATTGGAGGACATGCTACAGGAATCTGTTTTGGATTTTGGGGGATCATGGTTATGACACTTACCTATGGTAGGGTTTTACTACAACAAAATCTACCACTCTACAATTGGAATGACACCGTTTGAGGCTTTGTATAGAAGGTCATGTCATTCACCTGTGTGCTGGAAAGAGGTTTGTGAGGCAGGTGTTCATGGGCCAGAGGTGGTGCAGTGAACCATAGAGAAAGCATATCCTGTGAGTTAGAGGATGAATACAGATCAGGACTGGAAGAAATCATATGCCTATCGTATGAGGAGGAATTTTTAGTTCTATTTCAGGGACCATTTCTTCCTAAAGGATCCCCCTAATCATGGGCAGTGATGGTTTGGTCATGGGAGAAAGCTTTATCACTGGATTTTTTGTCCTTCCGAGATTTTGTATCATGTTTGTGTCATGGCATATCGAGTTGCACTTCCTCCGCATATGTACATGATAACTGATGTTTTCAATGCATCACAACTCTGACTTCATCTTCATGATGAATCACATATCATCAATTGGAGTGATATCGATGTTGATGATGATGAAAACTTCAAGGAGCATCCAGTAGAGATACAAGACAATAAGGAGAAGGTGTTGTGTGGGCATTCTATTCCCTTGGTTCTGGTCTACTGGTGACACAATGGCATTGAGGAGAGTACATGGGAGCGGGAGTCACAGATGCGTGTCTAGTACACAACGCTATTTTAAGATGTTATGTTGGGTTTTCATTTATGATTTCTTTTTTGTACCATTTATGTAATGTTATGTTTGACTTGTTTGGATATGGAATGATTGTTCCCTTTTTCTCATATGTCGAGTTTTTGTTCAATATTTTGAATAACTCAAGGTAGTTTTCCCATTAGATGTATCTTACAGGGTGGTTGTTTGGACCCCTCTTTTCTTCTAGGTTGGTCTTGAATTCTTGGGGATGAGAATGTTTTGAGAGGTATCTAATGTAATGTCTCAGACATCTATGGTCCATTACATTGCTAAAATCTGTTGTTATCAGTGTTCTGGGAGGTCAAGGAGAGTTATTTCCAACACTTTTCAAAAAATTTAGTTCCTGAACAGTGTTTCTAGAACTATAGGCTATTTCCAACATCAGCCTTCCCATAACAGCCTTCCAAACACATCCTTCCAACATCAACCTTACAACATATGCCTTCCTACATCATCCTTTTTTCGTTTTCCAAATTTCATGTTTATGAATGGTGTTTCCTGAATAGTAGGTTGTATCTAACACTGGCCTTGTAACAACAGACTTCCTAAAGAATCCTTTTCCTTTGATAATTTTAGAGTTCATGAAAAGTGTTTCTAGAACAGTAGTCTATTTCCAACAACTGCCTTCCAACAATAGCCTTTTCATTTTATAAATTTCTTGATTATGAATAGTTCTTCGTGAATAGTAGGTTATTTCCAATAGTATCCTTCCCAAAATAGCTATCCATCTTCATCCTTTTCCTTTTCCAAGTTTCTATTTCTTGAACAGTGTTTCTATCTTTCTACAGTTTCGCCCCATTGACAATTCATTTTATGAATAATTAATTTAAAGGATTGTTTTATGGAATCTGAGGCCGATTCAAAGACCATAACTCCTAACTACATTTTCTGAAGGCTTGAGATGCTTTTACTTGGTCAAACTGTGTGGTTTAATGCGATATTCTTTTAATAGAAAATCCAGAGTATCTTAATCCTAGTCTGTAAATCATATAAAAGGATCATATATCTTCCATCCTTGTATTACTATCATGTTACCTGGTGAAATATTCTCAATCCTTCCTTTCTTCCCATATTTCCTATGTGATTGAACCTAAATCCTCAGATCTTTTCCCCCTTGAAGTTTCTTCCCAATGCATGTGGACCCCCTTTTTGTGAAAGTAGAAATTGTTGATCCTTCATTGATAAAAGGTATGATATACCTATTTTCTTGTGTTTTTATCAATCATTACCCTTCTTTTTATTCTTTCCATGCCACGAAATGTGATCTCGGTTCTTCTAATGGAGTTTTCTTGGCAGTCATATGGTGCAGTTGTGTCGCGGAGTCCTTAGGTAGATATAGTTGTCATGGCAGAGGAGATCGTAATCCGTTGTGTGGTTCATTCTCATATAAATAACGTAAATAATAGTTTGAGGTAGGGGATTTATTGCTTCACTATTCTTTTACATGTAAATGGAGAGTTAGAATGTTTTATCCCACTGGATTCTAATGGAATCAAAATATTAAATATTTGAACTTGATTAATATATTGATATCGATCGTATGTTATTTCATCTGGTTTTTCTAGATAGTGTGATAAATATGCTTTCTTTTTTTAGTTTTTTGTTATTGATGGATATTGGAAATGAACGCAATTCTAGAATAAATTGATAATTAGTTGGCTAATGATAAAAAAGTATGTAAATGAATCTTGTAGTATTATTCACGCCAAAATTAGGGACAAATAAGAGGCCCAAAGAAGGCCCTACAGAACTGCCTCACGAAGCCCCTTTATGAATTTCCGAGAGCATCGTGGCTAATGCCAAGAAAGGAGGTGGGACGCTCTACGAAGGAATTTTAATTTCATGAACCTGATGAAAAGCAAGGAGGTGGGACACTCCGTGAAGGAATTTGACGTTCACAAACAAAAGACGAAGCAAGGAGGTGGGATGCTCCGCGAATTCATTTGATGTTCGCAAACCCGCCACGAAGCAAGGAGGCGGGATGCTCCGTGAAGCCATTTGACATTCTCGAACCTGCCGTGAAGCAAGGAGGTGGATTTTTTCGCGAAGGAATTTGATGCTCGTGAACCCGATGAGAAGCAACCAAGTCTTTCTTTGTGCCGCGTGATCTCTTCTTCACAGTGCCACTTGCATATAAATATGGGGCTCCCCTTGAGGCCAAAAAAGGATGATCCGACCTTTCAGCATCCCAGCTTTCGAATCGCGAAGGAGCTTTATGCTCTGCAAACCATCAGCTGTGCGAGGAACTTATGCTCAGTGAAGTGCCACCCATTGGTCTCGTTTTGATCCCCTCTTCCGAGAGGGATGACATTCGCAAAGCCTAAGGGACTTCTCAAAGAAAGGAGATCTCCAAGGGGACCCGGGACGTCGCGGAGAGTTTATGCTTCACGAAACACCCTTCATGTACATGTGATTCACATGCTAATGCATGGTCATTGTACTTCGCGAAGCACATTGCTTCTCGACACCTTGCTTCACGAGTCTGTTCTCTGTGAATTTATTTCCACTTCATGAAGCACATCCAATATTCACCTCCACCCCATGCTAAGGATAAGGCATCCCACTTCATGAAGAACACCCCTTCACAAGTTCCCTTCTCCATGTGGAACAACAGAGATTACCAAGGCCCCTGCCTATAGACCCCTCTGCTTGGAAATTCCTTTTCCCGTGTGACCCTCCTAGTTTGCAAAAAGTGACCTCAAAGTCCCTTGGACGATACCACCCATTGCGTTTCTTTTCCTAGTGCTTCTTCACATTGGAACACTAATGGATATTGCTTCTTCTCATAGTCACGCTATCATTTTCTCCCTGATGGTTCCCTCTAAGACACCCACTCCCCAAGGCGTTTATGATACCTTCCCTCCCACAAGGAGCAGAGGGTACCTGTTATGTACGTCCTAGGGTTGCGGAGCAAACCCACCTCGTCCGATCTGCAAGACGTTAAACTGCCAAGCACCATCTTCCTCAGCACATTCCATTAAAATGTGACCTTTCCCCATGCCTCACACGCAGTTTTCCCCCACCTTGGACAATCTCCATGCCCCATGGTCTCCACAGGGGATGATATCCTCCTTATGGGAGTGGTTTTTGTCCATGGGAGAAGGGAAACCACCTTGGTCTAAGCCCCCTATCCTTTCCTATAGTAGGTATCATCCCTGCTCCTCCTCACATCCTCGGTACCAAGTACCAAGAGGGGAGATGGGGAAGCGGGTTCTTGTTACCCTTTCCCTATCCCACCAGGATTTTTCACCATCGGGCCTCTATCCTGGAGTAATCCATGAGCACTCGGGCCCCCATCTCTGAGTATGTCCCAATCTCTCCCTCCATGGGCCGCTCCATGCTTAAGCGCCACTCCACATCCCACAGACACACCTTTCATGATGTTATCATCATGTCTCAAATGCATCTTGTTTCTCACACCATGCATGACTCCCAAGGGATTAGAGTAAGCACCATCAATGAAAACCCTACCGGAACTACAGAGACTTTGATCCATGTCAAGGCATGATACGTGGGAAGCATCCATGAAGTTCAAGCCCCAAACACCTGGTCGTTCCTACCATCTTTGCATCGGTTAACCACTACCATGGGCCGCCTCCGAGTGTAAGCCCCATCCCTAATCGAACTATGGGGACATTGATCCATGTCAAGGCATGGTATGTAGGAATCCTCCATGATGTTGAATCCCCAAACACCCTGTCATTCCGACCATCTTCACGTTGGTTCACCACCACATTGGGATGCCTCAGAGTGTAAGCCCCAACCCAACCCAAACTACAGGGACTTTTATCCATGTCAAGGCATGGTATGTAGGAAGTCTCTATGAGGATAAATCCCAACACCCATTGGACCCCAGGTCCTCCTTCATGTTGGTTCACCGACACCCTATCTAAACTATGGGGACTTTGATCCATGTCAAGGAATGGTACGTAGGAAGCCTCCACGAGGTTCAATCTAACCACACAGTAGTTTTGACCCCCTTCATGTCGGTAACCCCCTGACCAACATGAATTTAAATTGTGGACCTCCATTCAGTGGTAAGCCATTTTCACTCCATTCAATGGTAATCCGTTGTCAATCCATTCAGTAGTACGAAATTTTCATTGCAGTAGTAAGCCGTTGGGACCTCATCTAGTGGAAATCCCTTAAAAACCCTAATTGATGGTAAGACGTCATTAGATGGGCTATGTGGACTTTGATTCCCTCCCATGGGGATACATAGGAAGCCTTTTCAAGGATCAAGACCAAATCCATCGTCATCCTCATGATGGTGTCATTCAATTCCCCCTCCACTTCATTCATCTCTTTATCATCCATCCTGATCCTTACCAGGGCCACCACATCCCAGTGATATCATGCCATTCCATTCTGTATTCTGTCCGATGGAAATCGAACGGATGCCCATGTGATGGCCCCAATATCAGGGTTCCCTCCACAGGGTTCCTCAATCTGATCCACTCTAATCAGTGTTCCTATTAGTACGATCCGTCTCCGCTGGACATTAAACTTGCGGCATACGTTGTGATTAAAATGGTAAGATTAGGAAAACCTCATATGAATGACCATAAAATATGATTCCCCATGCTCGATATGGGATGCCTCGAGCTTCCGCTCCCTTGCAAATCCCTATAATAATGAACAAAAGACAGACACGCCAATTCACCAGCGTCTAAACACGCTGGTGATGCCCCCAACATGATTACTCCCTTGACTGAAGGTTGATTCCCTGAACGATAACAAGCATGGTGCCTATTTGAGTGGGGACATCACGATTCAGAAAGTCTGCATGAACTTGGAACGCGTGACATCTCTTGGCGAACTCGATGCAATCAAGGATCATAGATGGCCAGAAGTACCCCGGTCTCTGTATTTGATTGGACAGCTTCGGTCATGCCTAGTGGGCCCCACAGGAACTGGCGTGGACCTCATGCATGACCTGCGAAATCTCAACCACTTGGATTCCATGGAAGAGAACACTATCAATCCCACACTTGTAAAGGATCTGCTCAATACTGGGACCACTCTAGATGGTAAACTGCAGTGTGTGGTGTCGGATCTGCTCGCGCTCAACCCGATCTGCTGGAAGACAACTGTTTTCATGATACTCGACCAAACAGGCTCTCCAGTCATGAGTCGCTTCAACCACTACATCTATAAAACCTGTAGGTCCCGACGTGGAGGATCTGGTGGTAATATGTCGTACCCACAGGTCATCGTCATCCTATGGGGTTACGGGGGTGATGACTCGCTTGAGCACCGCGTGTATAATCTGAGCATCCTTCTCGGGTTCTACAAGTGATGAATCCAGGCCTTCCAGGGCATCGGCTCATCCGTTCTGAAATCGAGGGACATGAGTAACCTCTGACTGAGATGGAAACTAGGCCATTAGCTGGAGGGTGTTCTCCAACAGGGGTACGAGATCTATCTTTCTTACAACATATCAATCGTTGACTTTCTTGAAAACTAGTTTGGAATCCCCTTTCACATGAAAATTGGGTACCTCGATCTCGAGAGCCATCTCGAGGCTAATAATGGGAGCATGATACTCTTCCTCATTGTTTGGGTAGCCTTCCGATAACGGGATTGAGTACTGAAAAATGGCTTGTGCTTGAGTAATGAAGATGATACCCAAACCCACTCTGTTGAGTTTCGGATTGTTGAGCCTCCTACCGGTGGGGCTTTAGGAGGCACCATCGAAGTGCATTTGCCAACATGGGGTGTCATGATCTAATGAGAAGATGGCCTCGTTAGGAAAATCCAAGTCCAAGGACTAGTCTGTGGAGGTTGGATGAGAAGCCAGGAAGTCTGACAATGTCTATCCCTTGACAGCCTTCTAGAGCACGAACCTGATGTCAAACTGCTGGAGGATTACTTCCCATCGTGCTAGACGACCGGTCAACATGGGGCGGTTCAGAATGTACTTCAGCGGGTCTACCTGAGACACCAAATTTACCTCATGGTGCTGTAGGTGGTGTCAAAATTTCTGTACATCAAATACCAATTCAAGGAAGCTCTTCTTGATAGGGTAGTATCTGGTCTCTTCATCGACGAGCATACAACTAAGATTGTAGAGACTAATTTCTGTACCCTCAATGTTTTTCTAGGCGAGAAGGGTGCCGAGATATTGTTCCAGGGAATTCGCATAAATGACTAGTGGCTTATCAAGGACAGTGGCATGAAGACCGGATGTTGGAGAAAGTACTACTTAATTTCCTCTAATGCGGACTGACACTCTTTGTCCCACTCGTAGGCAGAGCCCTTCTTAATGAGTTGGAAAAAGGTCATACTCTTGCTGGCCAGAATTGCAATGAATTATCGTATGTAGGAAATGTGGCCTTAGAAACCGTGAATCTCTCGAATATTTCTTAGGGGAGGCATTTGGATAATTTCATTGACCTTATCTGGGTCGATCTCGATGCCTCGGTACCTGAAAAAAAATCCAAGAAACTATTCAGAAGTGACCCCAAAGGCACACTTTAACGGGTTCATATTCAAGTGGATGGATGGGAGGAAGCAGAACACATTTTCAGGGTCCTCGAGATGGTCCTGGCACTGGAGAGACATGACCACCAGATCTCCCACATAGCATTCCACCAATTTTTCTAGGATTATATTGAATATGTGGTGCATGGCCCTCTAATAGGTGGAAGCTGCATTCTTCAGGATGAAGGGAATAACCTGATAACAGAAAGTACATTGGGGAACCCTAAAAGTGTTGGACTCCTCATCCATAGGGGCCATCTGGAACTGATTATATCCAGAGTAACCATCCATGAATAAGCGGGCTTGGAACCTAGCTATAGCGTCTATTAATAATTTTGTCACAGGAAAGGGGAAATCATCCTTCTGGCATCGACAATTGAGATCGCGGAAGTCAATATAGACCCTTATCTTCCCATTCTTCTTCCTAACCGGCACAATTTGGGCTAGCAACATGGGGTACTAGACCTCCATAACAGTGTTGGATCTGATGGGTTTGTCAAAATTGTCCTCGACCATGGCACTGTGAGAATGGTGCATCTATCTGGGAGGCTGCTTAAACCCACGATGACTTGTCGGGAGACCAAGGCGGTGGACGACTAACTGAGGATCTATTCCTGTAATCTCATCATAACTCCACGAAAAAATGTCATGGTGCTTTCTGAGGATGTCTACGTACTTCTTCTTCTCCTCAGGGGATATAGTGGCACTGATCAATGTGGGTCTTAGTTCAGCCTCGCTTCCGAGGTTCACTTGTACCAACTCATCGACCGTAGCTGAGATGCCTTCCTCATAGTTAGGGGGCATCCTCTATATCCTCTTCTTCACATATAGAGGGATCCTCCCCAGGGAACGCTGCTTCTGAGCTACCAAACCCTAATGGGGGCTGGTACCAGCTTGGACAGTAGTATACAACAAATCAAGAGATCGATGTGCCCCTGAGAACATAACAGTGGAGGTAATCAATCTGATCCCATCTAGTCTTTAGCCCAAGGGGCCACACTTGATGATATCAAAGCAATAGTGGCATGTTGGCTTGAGCTGGTTGATCCCAGCCCAGAGAAATAGACACGAATGATGTATCGTTGTGGCCATGGGGCGGACATCTCGATACCATATAAGGGTAGGAGGTTCCAGGATCACCTGATCTTAGTTTGTGTAGGAGTACGAGGTGATTTTCCGCCATTGCAAGGACTTGGAAATATGCCTCCCTCTTGTACTGGAGACAACTAATCATGTCCGCATGTGGGGTGTTATGGCCTCCAATCGATGGATTGGGAATACATAGGTGTTATCCAGACCGGCCCATGGGTCAGTGGTGACCATGGCGGGCTCAACCTCAATTGTCATAATCTGCTATCCTTGCTCTTGTAATAATCATCATCCATGTAGAGAGCTTCACAAGAGGCGAAAGGAGATGAATCACTGTGGAGTACTCCCACTTGACCATTTAGGGAAATCTTGAGGCACTGCTGACATGATGGGGGGACTGCCGCGTGCAGTTGGAGCCATGGCCTACCCATTAATGCATTATATGCAGTGTCCTGGGAGATGACCATAAATTCAGTACTGGAAACTAGGCCACAGAACTGGGTCTTCAGACGGATCTTTCCGATCACGGTCTGTTCTGTCCTACAATATCCCTAGATCCATAAATCGGAGGGAGTCAAGTCATCCTCAGATAACCCAAGATTTCACAATGTCTTTGTTGGGATAAGGTTGATCCGGAAGCTAGTGTTAATGAGACAATGATGAACCTCCACATCATTAAATTGGATGATGATGTACAGTGGGAGGATGTGCCTTGGTATGGGAGAGCCTTCATCTTTTACAATGAATGAAATGATGGCCTAGCATTCGACATTCTTAACTAGTTCAGCATGAAAGGCTTCTGTAGTAGCTACCTCCATCTAAAACTATAGGAGGATCCTTAAATCTTCAGCGAGGGCCTCACACATATATGGCGACAGTCAAAGGGCTTCAATGATTGAAATACATGATCGGATGTCGACATGGTGCTTGAGGACACCGTACTTCCATGCCAGGTGTGAACTTATGCTTACAAGGGGACGCTCTGTGATTGGAGGCATGGTGGACCCTTCTGGCTTGACCAGTGGCTGACTGGAACTTGGAATATCTCAATGCTCACTAGTATAAGCTTAGAGAGTAGCTGTTGGATTAGGATTGGACAACTGAGATTATCATGTAAGTGGGAAAGGCTGGTCACGACCTTGATGAGGTTTCTCTACCTGATCCAGCCAGTATGGTCCACCATACCTCTAATCATAGAGCGACCCCCAATAATCAAGAGTCTGTTCCTGTCGTGGAAGTATGTTGTCTTCAAGAACCTTGTGGGCATCCCAACGAGACTTTCTATCAATTAATCCCATCTCCTATCAACATATATGGGCAAGGCCCTCACTGAATCTTTAAGGAGCCCCCTCCTGTTTGAGACAGATGTAGCAGCTGTAGAAGCCTTTAATGCTGAAGCAATTGAAAATACCGAATTCCAGTCCATCATTTCATTATCTGGAGAAGATTAAGGCTCCCCCATAAAGGGGAACATCCACTTATTTTACATCATCATATAATTTAATGGTGTGGAGGTTTGCCATTGTCTCATTGACACCAGCTCCAGGATCACCTTTATCCCGACGCGGTCATTGCAAAAGCTGGGGTTATCTAAGGATGACTTGACTCCATCTGATTTAAGGATCCAAAGATATGACTAGAATGAACAGACCTTGGTTGTAAAGATCTGTCTGAAGACACAGTTTGGTGGCCTAGTTTCCAGTACTGAATTTATTTTAATCTCCCAGGACACCGTGTATAATGCATTGATGGGTAGGCCATGGCTCTAACTGCACATGGCATTCCCCTCTTCAAATCATCAGTGCCTCAAGTATTCTATAAATGGTCAGGTGGGCATACTGAAAGGTGATTCATATCCTTTAACATCTTTTGAAGCTCACTACTTGGATGCTGACTATTACAAGAGCAAGGATAAGCAGATTTTGGAAAGTGAGGATGAGCCTGCCATGGTCACCACTGACCCATGGGCCGGTCTGGATGACACCTACGTATTCCCAATCCATCTATTGGAGTCCATGACCCCAAACATGGGGCAATGCTTTGTTGTCTCTGGTATAAGAGGGAGGCCTATTCCCAAGTCCAAGCGACGGTGAAAAATCACCCCGTACTCCTACGCAAACCAGGCTCAGGTGATCCCGGAACCTCTTACCCCCATACTGTGTCGGGATGTCTGCCCAGTGGCCATAGAGATACATTATACATGTCTGTTTCACTAGGCTGGGATCAACTGGCTCAAGTCAACATGCCACTATTGCTGTGATATCATCCACTATGGCCCCTTGGTCCAAAGATCAGATGGGATCGGATCGACTTCCTTCGTCGTTATGGTCTAAGTGGCACATCGATATCTTGATATGTTGTCTACTACTGTCCAAGCTGGTACCAGCCTCTCATTATGTTTTGGTAGCTCAGAAGTAGCTTTCCCCACAGTGGATCTCTCTATAAGTGTAGAATAGTATATAGAGGATTCCCCTTGTCTTTGAAGAAGGTATCTCAGCTACGGTCGACGAGTTGGTACAGGTGAACCTTAGAAGCGAGGCTGACCCAAGACCCACATTGATCAGCACAACTATTTTTCCTGAGGAGTAGCAGTGGTATGTAGACTTCCTAAGATAGCACCGTGATGTGTTTTCCGGATGTTACGATGAGATGCCTGGACTAGATCCGCAGGTAGACGTCCACCACCTCGGTCTCCCGACATGTCATCGCGGGTTTAAGAAGCCTCCCAGAAAGTTTCACCCTTCTCATGGTTTCATGGTCGAGGCCTAAGTTGATAAAATCATCAGAGACAACTTCGTTAAGGAGGTCCAATATCCCAAGTGTATAGCCAACATTGTTCCAGTTAGGAAGAAGAACGGGCAGATCAGAGTTTGTATCGACTACCGTGATCTCAATCGCCATTTTCCAAAGGTTTATTTTCCCCTTCCAATGACATAATTATTGATCTTAGTTACAGATGTTTTCCAATACCTCTCATTCATGGATGGATACTCTGGTTATAATCAGATTCAAATGGGCAACGAGGATGAGGAGTCTACCACTTTTAGGGCACCCCAAGAACTTTCTGTTATCAGGTTATGCCCTTCGTCTTGAAGAATGCAGGTGCCACCCATTAGCGGGCCATGCCCCACATATTCAAGTCGATCCTTGGGACATTGATGGAATTATACGTGGATGATCTTGTGGTCAAGTCTCACCAGCTCCAGGACCATCTCAAGGACCTTGAAAATGTTTTTGGTTTCCTTCGCTCCCGCCACTTAAAGATGAACCCGTTGAAGTGTGCCATCGGGGTCACCTCCAGAAAGTTTCTTGGCTTTGTTGTCTGGTACCGAGGCATCGAGATCGACCAAGATAAGATCAAGGAAATTAGCCAGATGCCTCTCTCGACCAATATTCGAGTGCCTCGAGGTTTCCAAGTCCACTTATCCTACATATGCTGATTCATTTCAAATATGTACGGAAAGTGTAAGCCCTTTTCACGGGTCATGAAGAAAGGCTCTACCTATAAGTGGGAGGAAGAGTGATAGATAACATTTGAGGAAATTAATAAGTACGTGCTCCATCCTCCGATCTTGATTCCCCCGATCTCCAGAAAGCCACTAGTCCTGTATGTGACTGCCATGGAATGATCTCTCGGCACCCTTCTCGCCCAAAAGAACAATGAGGGGATAGAAACCAGCCTCTACTATCTCAGTCGTATGATCATCGATACAGAGACCAGATACTCCCCTACCGAGAAGAGGTGCCTTGCATTGGTATTCACAGTATAGAAATTGAGACACTACCTACAGCACCATGAAGTACAGTTGGTGTCTCGGGTAGACCCACTGAAGTACATTCTGAACCGCCCCATGTTGATCGGTTGTCTAGCACGATGAGTGGTAATCATCCAAAATATTGTCATTAGGTTTCTGGCCTAGAAGGATATCAAAGGACAGGCATTGGAAGACTTCCTGGATGCTCATCTAACCTCCGCAGACCAGTCCATAGACTTGGAGTTTCCTGACGAGGCAATCCTCTAGGTAAATCATGCCATCTCGTGTTGGAAGATGCACTTTGACAGTGCCTCCCAGAGCCCCACTGGTAAAAGGATCAATGATCCTCGACTCAATAGAGTGGGTTTGGGTATCGTCTTCATTACACTAGCACAAGATATTTTTCCTTACTCATTCCAATTACTGGAAGGCTGCACCAATAACGAGGTAGAGTATCAGGCTCTCATCACTGGCCTCGAGCTGGATCTCAAGATCGAGGTACCCCATTTACATGTTAAAGGGTATTTCAAACTAGTCATCATGAAATTTAACAGTGGCTATATTGTTAGAAACCCATAGCTCGTACCAATGTTGGAGTACACCCTTCAGCTAACGGCTTGGTTTGAATCTCGGCCGGAGGTTACTCATGTCCCTTGATCTAAGAATGGCTGAGCCAACTCCCTGGCAGGACAAGCTACATCACTTTCAGAACCTGAGTAGGATGATCTAATAATACAAGTGGGGCACAAGATATTCATTGCCCCAATCACCCCAGAGGATGACAACAGCATATGGGTAAGCCATCTTACTGCCAGATCCGCCATGTCAGGACCCCCAGGTTCTACAGGTGCAGTGGTTGAAGTGACTCCCGACTGGAGAGCCCCTTCTGTCGATTAACATCAAAATGGTTGTCTCCCAGCTCATCAGGTTGATCTTGTGCGGATCTAATGCCGTGCTCTATAGTTTACCCTCTAGAGTTGTCCCAGTCTTGAGAAGATCCTATACAAGCATGGGTTTGATTGTGTTCTCCTCTGTTGCATCCAAGGGGTCGAGATTTCGAAGGTCATGCATGAGGTTCACGCCATTTCCTGTGGGGCTCACCAGGTAGGACAGAAGCTATCCCATCAAATCCGAATACTGGGGTACTTCTGGCCATCTATGATCCCTGGTTGTATCGAGTTTTCCAAGAGATGTCACACGTTCCGATTTAATGATAACTTCCATCATCGTGATGTACTCATTCAAGGAAGCAACCTGTTTGGTATCGGTTAGGGAAGCAACCTTCGGTTAGGGGAGTAGTCAAGTTGGGGGCATCACTGGCATGTCTGGACACTGGGGAATTGGCATGTCTATATTCTATCCCTTATTATAGGGCTTCTCAAGGGTGTGGATGCTCGAGGCATCCCACATAGAGCACATGGAATCGTATTCCATGGGAATGTATCTGAGGTTTTCCTCATCTTATCATGTTTAACACAGGGTATGATGCAAGTTTAACGTCCAAAGGAGACAGATCAGACTAATCAGAACACTAATTAAAGTGGATCAGATTGAGGAACCCCTGGAGGGAACACTGATATTGGGGCTATCACGTGGGTCGCCACCCTAATGCTATCGGACGGAACAAGGAATGGAATGTCATGATCCCACTTGGATGTGCCAGCCCAAGTAAGGATCAGGAAGGATGATTAAGAGATGAATGAAGTGGATGAGGAATGGGATGACACTGTCATGAAGATGATGATGGTTTGGGATTGTGCCTTAAAAAGGCTTCCTATGTATCCCCATGATAGGGAATCAAATTCCATGTAGTTCATCTGATGACTTCTTACCGTCGATTGGGGTTTTTAATGGCTTTCCGCTAGATGAGGTCGCAACGGCTTACCACTGCAATGAAAACGGCTTACCACTAAATGGAGTGAAAACACTTGCCACTGAATAGAGTGAAAAGAGCTTATTACTAAATGGATATCCACATTATAATGTCATGCAAGACGGTGGTGAACCGATGTGAAGGTCGTCAGAACCACTGGGTGGTGGGCTTGAACCTCGTGGAGGCTTCCTACGTACCATGCCTTGACAGGGATCAAAGTCCCCATAGTTCGGATAGGGCATCCGTGAACCGACGTGAAAAGGGACATGGGGACCAATGGATGATGGTATTGAACCACGTGGAGGATTTCTACATACCATGCCTTTATATGGATCAAATTCCCTATAGTTTGGGTTGGGTTGGGGCTTACACTTTGAGGCGGCCCAAGGTGGTGGTGAACCGACGTGAAAATTGTCGGAACGACTGGGTGATTAGGTCTTGAACATCTTGGATGCTTCTTACATACCATGCCTTGACATGGATAAAACTCCCTGTAGTTTAGGTAGGGTTGGGGCTTACACTCTGAGCCGGACCAAGGTGTTGGTGAACCGACGTGAAGATGGTCAGAACGACTAGGTGTTTGGGGCTTGAACCTCATGGAGGCTTCTTACGTACCATGCCATGACAGGGATCAAAGTACTCGTAGCTCGGGTAGGGTTGTCATGGTTGTTGCTTACTCTAAGCACACATGATTCGTGCTCGGTGAGAAAAACAAGAGCCAGCAGAGACATAACGATCACGTCGCGAAAGGTTCATCCATGGGATGTGGAGTGAGTCCTATACGTGGAGCAGCCCAGGGAGAGAGAGATTAGGACTTACTCCGAGATGGGGGCCCGAGAGGTCGGGGCTTACTCCAGGATGGAGGCCTGATGGTGAAAAAGCCCAGTGGTAGAGGGAAAGGGTGACACAAACCCTCATCCCCATCTCCCCTTTTGGTCATTGGTACTGCGGAAGTGATGAGGAGAAAGGACGCTACCTCCTACAAGAAAGGCTAGGGGCTTACACCAAAGTGGCTTCCCCTCACCCACGGAAAAGCGCCACTCCCATAAGGAGGTTATCATCCCCTGTGGAGACCGGGTGGCATAGAGAATGTCCAAGGTGGGGTCACCCCACGTGCGAGGCACGTGGCGAGGTCACAGTTTAACGTCATGTGCCGAGCACGATGGTGCTTGGCAGTTTAACATCATGCAGCTCAGACGAGGAGGGTTTTCTCCACACCCCTATGACTTACATAATATGTACCCTCTGCTCCTTGTGGGAGAGAAGGTATCGGCAACACCATGGTGAGTGGGTGTCATGGAGCAAACCATCGAGGTGCCCACATTAGCGTGGCTATACGACGAAGCAATAGTCATTATCGTGCCTATGCGAAGAAGCATTATGTGAAGCAACACAACGGGGGGTATCGTCCAGGGGAATTTGAAGTCACATCGTGAAAAACTGGAGTGTCGCACGGGAAAAGGAATTTTCAAGTAGAGGGTTCCATAGATAGGGTCTTTGGGAAGCCCTGTTGTTCCATGCGGAAGAGGGAACTTGCGAAGTGGTGTGCTTCATGAAGTGGGATTATTTATCCTTAGCATGGGGTGGAGGTGCATATGGGAGGTGCTTCACAAAGTGGACATGCATTTGCAAAGCACAGCCTCACGAAGCAAGGTGTCAGGAAGCAATGTTCTTCGTAAAGTACAGTGACCCTGTCTTAGAATGTGGATCACGTGTACATGAAAGGTTTTTTGCGAAGCATAAATGCTCCAAGATGACTCGGGTCCCCTTGGGGATCCCCTTTGCGAAGACCCTTTGGATTCGCAAAAGGATTCCCTATCAGAAGAGGGGATCAAAACGAGACCAAGGGGAGGGACTTCACATAGTATAAGTACCTTGCATAGCTCATGGTTTGAAGAGCAGAAGGATGCTTCACAATTCGATAGCTAAGAAGCTGAATGGTCGGATCGTCTGTCTTCTGGGCTCAGGAGGAGCCCAGTATTTATAGGCAAGAGGCATCACAAAGTAGAGCTCATGCGGCGTGAGGAGGGGCATGGTTGCTTCACGGCGGGTACACGAACGTCAAATGCCTTCATGGAGAAACCCACCTCCTTTCTTCATGGATGGTTCTCGAATGTAAAATTCCTTCATGGAGTGTCCACCTCATTGTTTGATGGCGGAAACGGTGCTAGAAGAACATCACAAAGGGGCTTCGCGAGGAAGTTCTGTGGGGCCTTCTTTGGGCCTCTTCTTTGTCCCAAATTTTGGCACCAACAAATGACCTCCTAAGACATGGAGCCGCGGAGAGATCAATGGTCAAATTCTGAAGGAAATCACCAAAACACTCAGTTGTTCGCCATGTTGACTCGTGATGAAGGCTCGCAAGGAGGATAGGGGACGCACTGGCCGAATGCGCCGTGATGCTCTGTATGAACTGGACACGCCGCGAAGCGCCGAAGGTTGTCACCTATAAAGAGGAGTTGTGCCCTCTCATTTTTCCTTTCCCTTCTCCGCAAGTTTTTCTTCTTGTGCTCTCAATTCATGAAGCTCTATGTACTATATGAGTGTCCTCTGCGAATCGAGTCTTCGCGGCACATATTGAGTCCTTGAATCTATGCTTTCACTCCACGATCCATCTTTGAAAACCTAGGTAGCGCTCTGCGAACTGTCTTCCCGAGCGGACTTCGCGAACGCGCTTTGCGAGTTCTCTTCGCAAACCAGACAAAAAAACATCCACGTTTCAGAACCTAATGTCCCACCAAGAAGCTGCCCAAGAGTTCCTTACGGATGCCTCCCGTAGGGGGGAAATGGCGAATAATATGGGCCTAGGAGAGTTAGTCTGGTGCCACTCGGACCGTAGTTCAATGGTGGATCTGCTGTCGGAGAACCATAAGAACTACCCATTGTTTAAGAGGGATCCCTTTTATGGCTTCGGGCTGAGGGATGACATCTTAATCCCTAAAGAAGGTTGGGACGAGCCAGCTTACTCGTTCCAGAGCACGCCGTGTCAGCACCGATGGTTCAGGGCACCAGATGGTCATGCCCAGGAGGACTTCATGCCTGTAATTTCCAGATTCTTATACAATCATCTGATCGGTGTCAACGGGAAGTCATTCCAACTGGAGACGTCACCCCCTTTGTACGAAACCATTCTCAAGTTGGCGTTGGGGAAACTGAAGAAGGGGTGGTCCGAGGAATGGGACATGCACCAGGGCGAAAACTTCACGGATGATTGGGCATGGGCCTACTGGGTAGGCACCTCGTGCGGGGAGTTTGGAGTGGAGCTATGAAGAGTGGGACTGTATGAGGTAGCATAGGCTTCCCAGTATTATATCTATCAGCCAAAAAAGCTGATGCCGGAGCTATTGAGCCGGTGGTCATCGGTGACCAATACCTTCCAACTGCATCACGGGGAGGTCGACATCAGTCTATGGGACGTGCATCAGATCTCGGGGGGTCCCAATACTGGGGGAGTTGTATGATGAATTCCTCCCATCCATGGGTGCGTGGGAGGATCTAGAGCAGATTCCATGTCTGACAATGGCATTGATGGAGCTCGTGCCCGGGGAGGATAAAGAGGCAGTGAGGGATTTCCACTTCAAGCATTGGTTCAAGAAGTTTCTGAACTTCCCGGTAGACCTTCAGTTCCCAGCGAGGCCCTGAACTTTCCCAAAGGGGGGCCGAAGTAAGGAAAACTGATATCGATGGCTGTTGAAGAATATCCAATGGAAGTCCTGGGGGTTCAGTGTTAGCACAGAAAAACAACCAATAGTCAGGATGGTGGCATTCATCGCAACTCTCATCTGTGGTTGGATTTTGCCGATGAGGGATACAAACATGGAAGTACAGCCAAGTAAATGAATCATGGCATCCATATTTGATACATGAGGGCGGGTCAACCTAGGGATCACAATACTCTCAATGTTTTACAAAAGTTGTGGCACATCAGCGAGGGGAAAAGGCCACAGAGGGTATGCGGGCTCTTCCATGTCTTGTATGGGTGGATGGCGGTAACAATCAGGGGGGTCTATGAGTATCAGACCCCATCTCCCTTCCATGGTCGAACTTCCATCCCACAATCTTGAATGTCCTTGGGAGAATTCCGAAAAAACTGACCGCACCATCAATTCTGAACCAGATATGGAGGGTAGAAGAATTCAATTTCCGCTCATTTTCGTTGCCGACAGGGGGCGTTCACTAATGACGGTCGGGGGGCAGAGGAGCATTGGGCCTATATCCTGGCCTTTTGAGGTGGTGTCATAGTGGCCAGGGTGGACCATGAGAGCCTCTATGAGCCATACACCCCACTCCGGTTTGCAAGGCTATTATGGTGCCTGCAGCGGCTGACCCCGCAGGTCTACCTGGGCATGCACTATGAGGAGAACCTATGTGTGATGAGGCAGATGTGGCTCTTGTTCACACAAAAAGATGGGTTGATGCGGAATTCCCAGCCTCTTCCGATATCCTTCTTTGGGATGGTAAAAGAATATGCCTAGTGCTGGGAGGAGGCCTATCCATGGGAGATGCTAAAGCGGCCAACCATCCTAGTCTGTGTGGGTGAGAATACCTGATCTCGGGGCCGAGGCAGGAAGGCGGAATGGGCATCTAGTCATGGTAGGGATGCTGTATCGGTGATGCCTACACCAGTTGAGGGGGACGCATTGGTGGCAGATCCAGTAGTGGCAGTAGACCCGGTGGTCCCAAGAGAATAGAGTGATCCGGAGGGGCGACAACCTAGAGGATTCCACTTGATTTCTGCTCATGATTCGGGGAAACGGTTGCGCCATATTGAAATGTCGAAGAATTCTATCTTCAAGGAGGCCTGGGAGATCTGGGAAGTTGACTAGAAATTCCTCAGCCCATCTGAGTTATGGAAGAACCTTAACCGCCTTGGGATGGACATTTTTGGTATTGGCCCCATTAGAACCATTTTTTCTGTATCTTAGGCGGAGGCGTACAAATAAATAGCTGAGCTAGAAGACTTTATCCACTCCCAGGGTGATCTTAACCCGATGATGGACTAGGTTAGGGTGTTGTTGGGTCGTATGGCCCCTTCGAAAATTTCAGTTGCTAACCTGAGGGAACGCTTCCCCCTGCCCGAAGAATCGGATGAGTTCTCCTTGGGAGACGAGGCAGGTAGAGAGAGTCCGCCGGAGGAGGGTGAAGTAGAAAATCAGTCTTCAGATCTAGAACATTTCATAGAGGCCCTCGAGGTAAAATCCTATGTCTCTTTATCAGGGTTTTCTCTAATTTCACTCTGGATTCCTCATCAGCATCAGAACTATGCAAGAGGACTTTGTGAACAAACCTCGTTCCTGCCCCTCAGTGGGTGCCGACACGAGACCTTTGGGATCCAAACTCGTGGCTGTATCAAATTCCATGTCTGGAGAGGCTGGGACACACGAGGTGGCTCCCCCGGAGTCTCCAGACATGCCAACCATATACGGGGGATCGTGTCTTAGGGTTCCGATGACATTATCCTGGGAGCAAGACCAAGGATTTGACCTCTGTATGTCTTCTCTAATGAATTAAAACTGGAATCCAATGAACATGTTAATAGATATTCATGTCCCCTTTTCAGTGTGTATAGTCCATCAATTGGTCTAGGATGCCGCGTCGATGTTGGTCAGGTCTTCTAGTGGCCCCTTTTCTAGGGGCATGCCAATGGTCGTGGAGGTGGACATCCAGCATAACTAAACTACAGCGCTCCCGATCACCGGAGGGAATGCCAGAGGGATGGAGCCTGAGATTATCAAGGTGGGATATGACAATGAGGATCAACCAGATAGTCCAGGCCCCACCACACCTAATCCAACGCCAGAGGTGGACCTGACTGAGGAGTTTCTGGGGGCATTCCCTACATACAAGCCTGACAATCGCGCCGACTGGGACGAGACGACCACTAACGAGGAGAACATCAAGATAGTACATTGCCGATCGTGTAATATGATCACATGCAACATTAATAACACCCCCAAGAATTATGGGTGGATGAGCTGGATAGACTTCGATTGTGGCTACCCGAGCTGTGTGCTGGGGGAGTGGATGCCCAGCACCCTTACATGCTCATCTGAGATCTTGTGTTTGAAATGATTTCAGAGTATGACTGTGGCCTCAGCATAGGCTGGTTGCGGAGGAAGCTGTTGAACATCAAGAGGAACCGGGAGGCTAAAAACGAGGTTGAACTATTGCAGGCTCGGGAAAATGAGCATTATGATTCTCTCGATGTGCAATCAGATCTCGTCTCACGGCTGAAAGCCCAGTTGGAGGAGGGAGAAGAGGGCATGAAGTGAGCCTCTCAAGAGATGTCCATTATCCGGACTAGTGTGGAGCGGGCTCGGGTCGCGGCCGATGAACTGCGCCCTCTCGCTGCCGAGGAGGAGGGGGAGGTAAACAAGCAGAAACAACTCATGGATTCCACCAGTCAGAGGGTGGCAGAGATGCAACGTTCCTCTGACGAGTTCAATCCGTCCATGGGAGGTGTCATCCCCCGGGTATTGTAATGATTACAAACCCTTAAACATACATAAATGTTTTGATTGTTTGAATTTTGTAGCATGCATGAGTTTCATTGTTGACATTGGTTTATTTCATTTTTATAATGTTCGCGGAGAGTACAACGATCATTTCCTAATCTCACGCGGGTCGGGCCTGAAGTGAAAAACAAGGTATGACCACTTTATCACCCCATCCAACATAGGAGTGCTAACCACGTTTCAGGAATCTAGGATTTGAACAACCCATATAGATTACTGGGAGGAAATGGGAGAGACCATGCTGGATAATTAAGCTCTTAGAACAACCAAATTACCTTCTTCCAAGTGTGATCTTGTGTACAAATGGGGTAATATCGGGGGAGCTGAAATCCACCCGAATAGATGGGAATGGGAGGTGTGAATCATGATACCCAAGATGCAGAACATTGTGGGGGTGGCATGACAATAAAGAATATTGATTTACCAGATTCAAAACACAACTTTCATATTGCATTAGCATGGATTGGGGATAACAATTGAGAGTCGACCGTTGACCATATTCAAAACATAGGAACAGTTTCAAAATTTCATCTATTAGCCTTCCGGAACATTGGCCTAGGAATATAGGTGGGCCATAGGCCAAGAATCCATGCTGTTAGGGGGTTCCTTCAGAATTGAAAGAGGACAGGGGTCTAAATAAGAGGAACGTGAAGTGTGAAATGTGGAGAGAGGGTTTGTTAGAACAGAATCCAACACTCATGAGATTATGCCACCGTGGTAGAAGCACATTATATGGGAGCATCAGTCTGATCATGTTTCATTCATTCTCTTAGGTAGGGCCGCTCTGGAGAGGAAGCTGTCACTTCCCAATGTCATTTGGGGGCATCCCGAACTTGTTCAGGGAAAAATTGCAGTTACATGGTTCCCCACAAGGGGTCAGGCTAGGTGCTGGAAATGAAGAGGATCATGACATATGATTCCTGGTACAGGACCCTAGGTGAAATACTGGGGTTTTGCTATGTGTCCCATGAGGATGGTAATCAAGACGTACGTAGTTCTAGACGCACAGTTTAATATCATGTGGTACAATGAGAAGCCTGGTTGCGCCGGTGCACATCCTAGAAAAACTACTAATCCCTTGTGAGTCATGCTCGAGGTGGGAAACAAGATGTAATGGGGGACATTTATGACACAGGAAGGAACATGTTAGGTTGAAGTGATGCTCGGTGAATTCCGGACAAATGATGCTAACTCGTCTATGTAGCACACCTAGATGAACGAGGAGGTAAAGCCGAGTATGTCGTAATTACACTTGAACATGAGAAAGTGGAAATGTGTGAATCATGACACTTGAAATCTAGACCACAATGATGGTGGCATGACGATGGAGGAAAGCTTTTGACCATGGAAGAAATGCTGCATCCGCATCATGTTATCCTAGAATAGGGACAGACAAATGAGGGTCGACCATTGAACATGTTCGAAACATGGGACCTGTCGCAAATGTCATCCGAGATCTTTAGGGGTGTTGGCCCAGGATGGTAGGTGAGCTGATGTGGCATGGGACCAGGCCTTTAGGGGGACCCTTCAAATGTGGAAGACGATGAGGATCAAAATATCGAGCTCATGAAGCTTGGGCATTGAACGTGGGGAACGTCCCCATGAAAATTACACATTTCGGGCTCTTTGTCACATGCATCTAAATACGACAACTAGACGTACTAGATAGAGGGATTCGAGTCCCTTCCTATAGGGAGATTGTAGTTTAGGGTCATAGATCTCAGACCATGGGTGGTAGGAAATGTGGGAGACACATGGTGGGGTAAACCCAATGTGAGTAGGAACCTGGGGTACGGACCACACCGTGTTCCTGAAGAGGGTTTCAGGTTGAGGGACCGAATACGAGAGTTGAGCTGGGCCCGAGGCAAGGTGCACAGACGATACTATATACCCCATGAGGATGGGGATCAACCTTCACATAGTTATAAGAGGTGTCATGGTAAGGTACCAGTTCCAGGTATGAAAGGGGTGTGCGGGTATGGCCCTCACACAAAAAGAAGCGTTATTTAGTAAATCTAGTTTATCTTTTAGGGTGAGTGGTTTTTTTAGTAAATCAATAGGCCAACGGTAGCATGCCTTGGAATCGCCACAAGAATCAAGATATAGTAGGCATTGACAAATGTCATGGTGTGTGACCAATACAAAACATGATGCCTCCTTGAGTGAGGACATCACGATGCTGTGTCATTTTTTGTCGTGTGGACATGATGACAATATCAATGTTTAGGGTCATGTGATAGGACCATGAGACATAGTTTAAAGTCATATGGCTTGGAAATAAAGGACTGAACACGACGTGGTATTACATACTCGATGTGAATGATGACATAATCCCACACTACACTCTACGCAAATTCTAAGAAAGGAGCCTCAGGCCCAGGGGCCTGAATAGAGGTAAGAAGGTAGTGGGAAAAATAAACTATCCCCCAAATGTGCTGGACCTAAAAATGAGATGTATGGGTGGTCCTACGTATCCCATAAGGATGAGAATCAAGCCTTATGTTGTTCTGGATGAGATTATAGTTTATGGTCTTAGAGCTCAGACCATGGATGGAGTGAAAACCCTCCATGTAAGTATAGACCTCAACCCGATCCCTAATCCCACGTGAGTTGAACTCGGTGTGGGAAACAAGGGAGAAAGATTTCTACTACAATACACGGAATGCATGCCAATGGGAAATCGGTTCGGAGCCACGAATGACGCCCCTATCATAGCTTTTGGTTCTCCTAACACGCAGATGCGCACTAAGGAGTAGTACCAAGAATTTAGAAGTTCTACTTAGACATGATGAGGTGGAGAAGGATGTGAATCATGTAATCGACCTTTTGGGCTTAACGGGGTTGGCATGGTGATGGAGGATAACTATTGAGCGCGTTTGAAACACAGTATCCATATCACGTTAGCCTGAAATGGGAACAACAAATGAGAATCGACTGCTGACCATATTGGAAACGTGGGATTTTTATCATCTTGTTTTATGCGACACTGGAGGGTGTTGGCCCGTAATAGTAGGAGAGCCCACAGGCCTAGCATCTGTACCATTCATGGGCCCTTCCAGGTGTAAAAGGTGATAGAATCCGTAATGAAGGGGGACACAAAGCCTAAAAAAGAATGTGGAAACATGTCCAAGAAGAGTCTGAAATTCCAGTTAATAAACTAGAGTACCCATAAGAACATTGATGAACAGCCGAAAAGGGTCGAAGAGGTTGCGCGGGAGGGAGATGTACATGACGTTGTTGTTACAATCCCGAAGTGAACGAGGACATAATCCTATGCCACACCGTATACTCCCCTCTCTGGGGAAGGGTTGGCCAAGGGGCCAAGGTGAAATAGAGATTTCCGGGAGATAGGGCTGGACCCGAATTCTAGAAATTTGGATGGTCCTACATATCCCATGAGGATTGGAATCAAGTCACATGTAGTTTTTTAAGGAACCCGAGGGTGAGAATCACTAACAAGGAGGGTGTAAGGCATGGAGAGTAACCCGACGTGAATGATGACATAAAACCCTACCACACCGTACAACCTTATATAAGAACTTAGGTCGGGGCCTGAAAAGGCCAAGTGCCTGATGCTGGGCCTCGGTCAGGAAGGCTCGACCAGTTTAATGTTTAACGTCTTATAGTGAGGATGAGGGTCGGGGCCCGAGAAGGCCAAGGGCCATGAGGCTGGGCCTCAGTTAAGAAAGCACGGTCATTTTACAGTTTAACATCTTACAGTGGGGATCAGGGTCGGGGGTCCTAGAAGGCCAAGGGGCCTAAGGTTGGGCCTTAGTCAAGAAGGCCCGACCAGTTGTAAGTTTAATGTTTTGAAGTGAGGATGAGGGTCAGGGGCCCGAGAATGCCAAGGGGCCAGAGGCTGGGCCTCAGTTAGGAAGTCCTGACCAGTTTGCAGTTTAATGTCTTGCTGTGAGGATGAGGGTCATGGGCCCAAGAAGGCCAAGGGGCGTGAGGTTGGGCCTCAGTAAGGAAGGCCCGACCAATTTCAGTTTAACGTATTGTAGTGAGGATGAAGGTTGGGGGCCCGAGTAGACCAAGGGGCCTGAGGATGGGCCTCGGATAGGAAGGCCCGACAAGTTTGTACTTTAACTTCTTGCAGTGAGGATGAGGGTCGGAGGCCCGAGAAGGCCAAGGGGCATGAGGCTGGGCCTCAGTCATGAAGGCCCGACCAGTTTTCTATTTAACGTCTTGTAGTGAGGATGAGGGATGGGGCCTGAGATGGCCAAGGGGACTAAGGCTAGGCCTCGGTCAAGAAGGCCCGACCAGTTTGCAGTATAACATCTTGCAGTGAGGACGGAGAGGAGCGTAAGGTGTCTCATCTGGGAACTTGTACAACATAGCGAGAAACCCGACATTAATGAGTACATAATCTCATACCACGATGTAGAATCCCTAGAAGATAGAACATGGGCCGGGAGGCCAAAAAGGCCAAGGGGAATGAGGTTGGGCATCATTTAGATGGCCATACACCCTCTTGTGCGGTTACCTCCTCGTCACATCTCTTAATCCCATGCGAGCAATGATTGGTGTGGGAAACAAGGGGCCAGTCTCGGCTCTCCTTATCATGTGGGGGACTAAAACCTGGCTTCACCTGAAGGGAGTTCGTCACTTGGAGAAAAAATAGGGAATAATGAACCAGTACACTCAATTTTTGGGACATCTTGGGGTGGTTAGAATGTTGTTGGATAGCTATGGACCATGTTCGAAACACAACATACCTATAGTAACCTGAAATGGGAGCATCAAATGAGCATCGACTGCTGACCATATTAGAAATGTGGGACTTGTATCAACTTGTTTATCAACATCTTCAAGGGCATTGGCCCATAATGGAAGGAGAACCCTTAGGCCTAGCATACATTCCATTTGGGGGACCATATGGATGGAGAAGATGATGGAGTCCCAACCAAAAGAGTGGGTGATGCATAGTTGTACCCATATCTAAAAGAGGCGAACGTCTCCAGGGAGTGGGACGTATGGTTGGATCGATGTTAGATTGACGTGAATTGGGGTAAATGTCTTCACCCCTTCCATATGTATTGAACCCAGTGGAAGACTCTGGTGTTTTCTCTGGGCCAACATACGAAATGTCATGGCCTTCCTACGTATCTCATTAGGATGAGAATTAAACCATACATAGTTCTTGAAGGCCATGCAGTTTAACGTCATGCAGTGAGGACGTCAGAGGGTAGAATAATGGGGAGGGGTTATAGGGTGCGACCATTACCAACCTAGTATGAGTGGGGCGGAGGAAGCCTAAACCATATCATGCAAGGATCCTTCGAGTAACTATACCCAGGGGGGATAGTTAAAGATAAGAGTTTGGGGATGGGCTCAAGATGAGGTGTATGAGCGTTCCTACGTATCCCATGAGGATGGGAATCAAGACATATGTTGTTCTTATGGCACAGTTTAACATCTTGCAGGATGATGTTGAATTTAAAGTCATATAGGAATGGCGTGCAACGTAGGGTCATGCGGGACCTGATGGCTCAGGAAAAGTATTGCTTGAGGAACTTTGCATTGGTGGGAGAAGTTATACACTCACCATCCATGGTTACCAGGGAGTATGCTCTATTGCGGTTAACCATGTAGACTACGTAAGGTTCTTCCCATTTGGGCTCCAACGTGGTTGGTTACCTGCCTGGGATCATTGGCGCTCAGAGGACCAATACTAGGCCGCCTTGCAGAAAAGAGCAAAGGGGAACCTTCTTATTGAAGGCTCTATCCAGATTTTTCTGATGCCTTTCCAGATTGTGCAGGGAATGGAGCCTATTATCATTATGTGCTTCCAATTCAGGTAGGAGGATTTTAGCCACCTTACATGGAACCTGCTATTTATAGACCGCGATGCATAATGAAGGAAACTAGATCTCGACGGGCAGAACGGCCTCATCTCCGTACACCAGGGAGTATGGGGTCACCTGGTTGGAATTATGAGTCGTAGTCTGATAGGAACAGAGGGCATTGGGGAGCTTCTCCGTCCAACTCTTCTTGTTCTGACCAACCATTTTCTGTAGAATGTTAGAAAGGGTTTTGTTGAATGACCTGATCTGCCCATTCGCATGCGCATGATAGCGGGATGTATGGTTCTAACGGATGCTGAACTTGGAATACAATTTCTTGCATTCGGCTGCTCGGAATTTGGTGCCGTTATAGGTGATGAAGGTGTGAGGGACTCCAAACCGGTGGATGATTATGGAGCTCACGAAGTCAATGATGGAACGAGCCTTGACCTCCTTGAGCAGAAATTCTTTTTCCCACATAGAAAATAAATATGCAGCGGTCAGGAGGAATCTGCACTTGCGGGCTATCGCCGGTGTGTATGGTCCCACAACATCGAGTCCCCACACCGCAAATGGCCAAGAGTACTTGGTGGAGTGGAGAGGTTCTAGCGGCTGATGCCGGAAGTTAGCATGAAATTAGAACGCGTGACATCTCTTGGAAAACTCAATATAATCATGGAACATAGAGGTCCAGAAGTACCCCAGTCTCTGGATTTGATGGGACAACATATATCCTTCCCGGTGAGCCCCACAGAAACCAGCATGCACCTCGTTCATGACCTATGAATGCTGGAACCATTGGATGCAACGAATGAGAACACCATCAAACCCATGCTTGTAGAGGATCTTCTCAAGACTGGGACCACTCTTGAGGGTAAACTGTAGCGCACGGTGTCGGATCCGCTCGTGATCAACTCAATCAGCTGGGTGACAACCGTTTTGGAGATACTAAAAAAAGGTTCTCTGTAAATTAGTGTAACTTCAACCACTGCATATGTGGAACATGGGGGTCCCTATGTGGAGGATCTGGCGGTAAGATGACTTACCCACAGGCCGTCTTCATCTTCTTGAGTGATAGGGGTTATGGATCTCTTGTGTGCCACATGTATAATCAGATCATCCTGCTCGGGTTCTGGAAGTGATGCTTCTAGGACCGCCAAGGCGTCGGCTCAACCGTTCTACGATCGAGGGACATGATTAACCTATGGCCAATATGGAAAACGGGCCATTAGATGGAGGGTGTTCTCAAACAGTGTTACGAGCTCTGTATTTCTGACAACATAGCCACCATTGACTTGCATGATGACTTGTTCAGAATCCTCTCTCACTTCAAAATGGGGTACCTCGATCTCCAAAGCCAGCACGAGGCTAGGGAAGAGAGGCTGATACTTTTCCTCGTTGTTGGTGCAACCTTCCAATAACATGAATTAGTACTGTAGAACGGCTTGTGCTGGAGTATTGAAGATGATATGCAAACCCACTATGTTGAGTCAAGGATCGTTGATCCTCCTACTAGTGGGGATCCGGGAGGCACCATTGAAGTTCATCTAACAACACGGGATGACATGATCTACCGAGAGGATTGCCTCGTCGGGAAAATCCAAGTCTATGGACTTGTCCACGGAGGTTGGATGAGCAGCCCAGATGTCTACCAATGCTTGTCTCTTGATAGCCTTCTGTGGCAGGAACCTGATGTCAAACTAGTGGAGGATTGTCTCCCATCATTTTAGATGGCCGGTCGACATGGGTCAGTTCAGAATGTATTTTAGCAGGTCTACCCGAGACACCAACTGTTCCTCATGGTTCTATCTGTAGTGCCACAATTTCTGTACTATGAAAACCAATGCGAGGCAGATCTTCTCAATAAGGGATTATCTGGTCTCCGTATCAATGATCATACGACTGAGATAGTGGAGACTATTTTTCGTCCCCTCATTGATCATCTCAGTGAGAAGGGCGCCGAGAGATCGTTCTAGGGCAGTCACGTACATGACTAGTGGATTCCCGGAGACGGGGGGCATCAAGATCGAAGGCTAGAGAAAGTACTGCATAATTTCATCTAATGCAGTCTGGAACTCTTCATCACACTTGTAGGTAGAGAATTTTTTCATGAGCCAGGAAAATGGCTTACACTTTCCAGCCATATTCTCAATGAATCAGCATATATAGGCTAAGTGGCCTTGGAAACCTCATAGCTCTCAAATATTTCTCAGGGGAGGCATCTGGCTAATTTCCTTGATCTTCTCTGGGTCGATCTCAATGCCTAGGTACCTGACAACAATGCCAAGAAAATTCCCAGAGGTGACCCCGATGGCACACTTCAACAGGTCCATCTTCAAGTGGTGGGAGTAGAGGAAGTGTAACACTTTCTCAAGGTCCTTGAGATGGTCTTGGAGCTGGCGAGACTTGACCACCAGATCGTCCACATAACATTCCTCCAACATCCCGAGGATTGGCTTGAATATGCGGTGCATGGCCCACTGATAGTTGGAACTTGCATTCTTCAGGCCGAAGGGCATAACCTGATAACAGAAAGTACCTTGGGGAGCCCTAAAAGCTGTGGACACATCATCCTCGGGGTCCATATAGATAGGATTATATCCAGAGTAACCATCCATGAATGAGAGGTCTTGGAACCCAGCCATTTCTTCGATCTATAATTCTGTCATTAGAAGGGGAAAACCATCCTTCGGACAGTGACAGTTGAGATCGCAGAAGTCAATACAGACTCTTATCTGCCCATTCTTCTTCCTGACCGTCACAATGTTGGCTAGACACTTGGGGTACTGGACCTCCTTAACAAAGTTTGATTTAATGAGTTTGTCAACTTCAGCCTCGACCATGGCACTGTGAGAAGGGTGCATCTTTCTGGGAGGCTGCTTGGACCTGCGATGACTTGTAGGGAGATCAAAGCGATGGATGACTACCTAAGGATCTAGTCCTATAATATCATCATAACTCCAGGAAAACACATCATGTTGTTTTATGAAGAAGTCTATATACCACTGTTTCTCCTCAGGGGACATAGTGGCACTGATCAATGTGGGTCTTGGGTCAGCCTCACTTCTGAGGTTCACCCGTACCAACTCGTCTACCGTAGCTGAGACGTCTTCCTCAAAGGAAGGGGCATCTTCTATATCATCTTCTCCACTTATGGAGGTATCCTCTTTGGGGAAAGCTACTTATGAGCTACCAAACCCTAATGGGATGCTGGTACTATATTGGACTGTAGTAGACAGCATATGAAGAGATCGTTGTTCCACTAAGACTATACCGATGAAGCCAATTGATTCAATCACATCTGGTCTTCTCCCCAAAGGGCCACACTTGATAATATCAAAGAAACAGTGGTGCTTTGGCTTGAGCCAGTTGATCCCAGCTCGGTGAAACAGACACGTATGGCGTATCACTGTGGCCAGGGGGTGGACATCCCTATATCGTACGGGGGTAGGAGGTTTCGAGATCATGGGAGCCTAGTTTGCGTAGGAGTATGAGGTGATTTTCCACCATCGCTTAGGCTTTGGAATATTCCTCCCTCTTGTACTGGAGACAAAAATGCATTTCCCCATGTCATGGGTCGTGGCCTCCAATCGATGGATTGGGAATATGTAGGCGTCATCCAGACTATCCCATGGTTCAGTGGTGACAATGGAGTGCTCAATCTCACTTTCTAGAATCTTCTTATCATTTCTCTTATAATATTCAACATCCTATTAGAGAGCTTCAAATGAGGTGAAAGGAGATGTATCACCTTGGAGTATGCCCACTCAACCAAATAGGGAATACTTGAGGCACTGGTGATATGATGAGGGGACTGCCATGTGCAGACAGATCCATGGCCTACCCATCAATGCATTATACGCAGTGTCCTGGGAGATGACCCTAAATTCAGTACTGTAAACTTGGCCACCGAATAGGGTCTTTAGATGGATGTTTCCAATCAGGATCTGTTCAGTCTTGTCATATCACTAGATCCTAAAATAGGAGGGAGTCATGTCATCCTTGGATAACCCCATCATTTGTAATGTCTACGTCGGGATAAGGTTGATCTTGTAGCCTGTGTCAATGAGATAACGGCTAACCTCCACAACATTAAATTGGCCAGTGATGTACAGCGGGCAGATGTGTCCCTGTATGGGAGAGTTTTAATCTTCTCTAGAGAACTATATGATGGATTGGAATTCATCATTCTCAACTACTTCATCATGAAAGGCTTCTTCTACTGCTACCTCCGTCTCAAACAGGAGGGGGATCCTTAAAGCTTCAGAAAGGGCCTCATGCGTATCTGATGATAGGAGAAGGGATTCAAAGATAGAGAGTCTCACAGGGATGCTAGTAACGTTCTTGGGGAGATCGTACATCCGTGCTAAGTGTGAATTTCTACTTACAGGGGACCGCTCTGCGATTGGAGGCATGGTGGACCCTACGGGCTGGACTGGCGGCTGAATGGTTTTGGGAATGTCACGCTGCTCAAAAGTCGAAGCTCAGAGAGTAGATTCCGGAAGAGGACCAGATGACTGAGATTGTCTTATAGGTAGGAGAGGCTGGTCACGGCCTGGACGAGGTATCACTACCTGATCCAGTAACACAAAACGGTGGTGGATGCGGTCCTCATGACACTGGATTAAGAGGTTGCGAGTGCTGAGCTCTGCACTGGGCATGTTGCCTGGTCTCAGTGGCATGCACAACCTGGATAGAGGTTCCAAATGACACGCCCTGACGACCCATATAGCCATGGATCCACCGATGTTAGCGTCGGCTGGGGACATTAGGGAGGTTCTCCTGGCACTCCACCTCGTCAGGAGTCATGTAGGGATTCACAAACTCGACGGTATTAAAAGAAGCATACCCTTGGCTGTCACTCGAAGATTCATCCACCACTGGGCAGATCCTGGGAGAGAACCCCATCTCAGGGGGCATGAAGTCACCTAGATTATGGGATGATAATGGCATTGGCGGGGCGTGTTGCTTTTTCTTGCGTCGCTGATGCCTGCTCTTCTTGGAATAGGTCGGCTAAGATGATGATGCAGAAGTGGTAGCCACATCATCTGAATGCTCTGGATGATGTAGGTGTTCCCGAATGAAGCCATGGGTACAAGAAACCATTTTTCGAGCCAACCATTCTTTGTACTTCTGGGACCCATGGTTAGAAACCTGCTGCCACTCACCTTCGTTGTTTCTACTGCTATCCGACCTCACAAAGACACCTGCTACTTGTGCCAGGGCCAAGCCTAGCCTAAATATGTTTTTATCAACCTAGTCTATGAGCCATTCCTTAATCACATATAACTTCTTGAGTGTGTTCCCCAGAATCTGATTATAAGGGCAGTAGTTAGGGAAATCGGTGAGATTCACCGTTGTCGGCCTTTTCCTCTCAGGAAAGCGTATAATCCCTTGCTCTAGAGAGCTACAGATGTTACCGGGGACTTGATTCTCGCTGAATGAGTAATCCTGGTGTCTTTTTTCCAGATAGGGAGCCCTTGGCGCCTGGCCCTGACAAAGGGCTGGAGGGGCCTGTCGAGGAGGTGGGCCCTGGTTGTCTTGCCTAGGTGGTGGTAGCGCAATACACTAAGCCGCTTGCCGATTTTGAGGAAGCTGCTGAGCCGGAGGCTGTGCCTGAGGAGGAGGGCCTCTGTGAGGCTGCGGGGCCGGTGCTACTGGTAGAAATTCTAGCTTCATGTGGGCTTCTACTTGGGCCAACGCAGAGGGCATGTTGCAGAGCTTCATCCAGGTGCTGGGCCTCATCAAAGAAGTCTCAGAATCCTCCAGGGTAGTTATGGGTTATCAGAGTAGGAACTAGTTTTGTCTTGATGTTTCCCACACACATCGCTAGTAATTTCTCCAGATGCAGTGGCATGTTAAGAGAGTATGTAAGCCCCTTCCACCGGGCGATAAAGTCCGCGACTCACTCATCTGGCCTTTTCTTGTACGTGAAGAGGTCTGTGATGCTCGTTTTCCAGGTGGTAGAGCTGAACTGGTAAAGGAAATGCCTGCGAAGATCCTCCCAATTGGTTTTGGATCCGATGGGTAGCTGGTTATACCCGATGAATGTCGGCCTCTCTAGTGTTTGAATGAAACAACGGAGCTTGGCGGCCTCCTTCTGTTCTAGATTACCCAACATGGGCCCACACCTTGAGTTGATGTGGGCTAGATTCTACAATGGGTCCCCCATCCCATTAAAAGGGGAGCAGGTGGGATTCTAGAAACCCGGAGGCACTGGAATATCATCCACCCATGCCAGGTATGGCTTTCCATCAGGTGGGATCGCCACCTTCCGTGTTTCCAAAGCCTCTAGTTGGGCAACGAGTGCCACCATGTGATCATATAGAAATAGGTCCCTATCATAACGGGGGTCCCTAAACACGAGCACATTACCAGACTCTTCAATGTGTTAGACAAGTTCAACGGCTCATGGAGCGGCTGGTGGACTGACCCATTGGGCGGCCGGAGGAGCCCATGCGAGGTTCCTTAGATTGTCGTGTCGTTCAATAGTGTTTGGAGAGACATACTGCACCCTCTTTCCATGAGCTCGGGCTTCCACCCTTTCTGCAGGAGCAACACGATTAGGGTTTCCTGGGGGCAGCTCGCCAAGCAACAGTTGTTCCTGCCCCTGCTGCCCCGGCCTAGGATCACCATTGTCGGGTCATCTCTCTGCATTGCGTTCAACCAGGAGATCATCGACCAACTTATTCTTCTCAGCAAGTTGTTGGTGCAATGTGGCCTTCTCGGAGTCTTCCTCCGTCTTCTGCGCTAATGCGGATGGATTAGAGTGCTTGACAGCTCCGACATTCTCTTTTCCCTTACTGACATTCCTGGCGAGCACCACTGCCTCGGTGGGCATATGGAGACATAAGAGGTTCCTCTGCTGATGTGTAATCCTCTACGATGGGTCCAAAAAAGGTGGCTAAACCTTAGAGGGTAAGTCTCCATCAAGAAGCTACAGCTCGACCTCATTGTCCACAATATTAGCCATTTTGACTGTGACCTTTCCAGGGGGCATGTCCTCGATGTCGCCCAACAGGTCGGGCTGCCGCCAGATAGGGATGAAGAGAAGGGCAGCATATTACCCCTAGCCACGGGTCTGCACGTGGGGGTAGCCTCCCTGAATATTCTGTGGAGTACCTTGATACTCCAAACAGATTTCTACTAGAGGGCCTCTTGGTGGCCTGGTGACTGGGGGCGCTGGGCCAATGGGAGTGCGGCCAGATCAACTAGACGACACTGCTCGATGATGTCTTCAAAATGAGACTGGATCCATGGATAAACCACACGCAGATGGAAGAGATTGAAATTTGTCGCCCAGAGGGTTTAGTGGAAACACTCAACTTCCTCTGAGGTGAGGGATTCCGGTAAGTTTAAATTTGGTGCTGCCATGGGACAAAACTTCTCGAGGAAGTGGTCCACTGCAAGGATGTTGCAGAATTTCCAATGCTAAAACTCAGGGTCTGGACCTTGATTGCCCCACTCGTCAACTGGGGGTGGCTGAGGAACTGGAAGTGGAACCGAGGAAAACCACTGGGATGACAGGTTGGCCAGTGGAGAATACGAAGAACGGGCTGACTGGCCACCGATTCTTGGGCTTTCCTCCAAGGAGTGTAGCGACCTGACTACTATGTCACGATATGAGGGGCTGACGACCGCCATTTATGGCTCAGGGGTTAGGGCAGCCGGTGGTGGGTCGCGCTGCTGCTCACCTGCCATCGGTCCCCAGAATAGCTCTCTGTGATCTCTTGTGGAGGTAGAGAGAACTTTTGGTGAGGATGGTGGTGATTGCCTGACCGTAACCTGCGAGGTCTCCAGATAATTATCCTCATGGATAAACCTACGGAAAGAGGTGGGAATCCTGTGGACCTCACATTCTCGGAGAACTAGGCTGATACACCTCATCCATGCCACAAGCTTGGGCTCAGATGAGTGAGGGGAGGGTTCCCAAGCTGATTCATACTATGCTTCAGAGTCTGAGAAGAAGACTGGTTTGATCTCTGTCCGGGTCTTCCCAGAATTATTCTTATGGTGGCGACGACCCGCCTTTCTGTCTCTGGGTGGCTCCTTGGGATAGGGCGGATTTCCAAAATGTGGTCCTTCGTCCACACTAGTGCTTGGGTGGAGAGGGTTTCCACCCATGAAAGCTGGGGTACAAGGAGCACCCAGAAAAATATTGAAGGGGACATGGGAAGGACCTCCATTAATAGCACCATATTAGGCAAAAACTTCTCTAGAAATGATAGGAGCATGGGGATGTCCTCCATGTTTTTTGTGGGTGGAGCGAGGTTGGACATCACCCCTCTAGTTTTCGGGGTGAAGAGGACCTTTTCCTGGTGCAGAGAGGATGTAGGGAGGATCCCAACATTAGAGAGAGACTGGATGGGAAACATCTCCACATCGACAGTTGGGTGCAGGAGGAAGTACTCCATACCCAGTGTGAGGGACACGGGAGAGGCATCTGCACCGAACATCACCGCCACGGGGCAGAACTTTATTTGGGTTGGGGGTAGCATGGGGAAGACCTCCATGCTGAGAATCAGAATGGGGAAGACCCACACTCACTATGGTAGTGGTACGAGGAGGACCTCCGTACAAGGTGGCATCGCTGAGGGTTTGTTCACGGCGACCCTTGCTTAGGCCTGCGACTAGGAGAGTTGACCCAGCCTGCCCGTGGGGCAGTTTGGGCCTTGATCCCAGTTGGGTGTATGAGCACCCCTACTCAGTGTGTGAAGGGACTTGAAGATATGTGTCGGTGGTGTCTCGGGCCATAGTAGTCGTCGACGTTGATGCCGCCTGACGACCATCCTCAACTGGTGCTCGACGTTGGCGTCAGGTCGGGAGAGCCGGTGCTGGTGGTGTAGTTGCATATCTTACCTCCTCCTCTAGCAAGGCCGAGCGGCGATGCTGATGCGGCCGGGTGGGAGCCCTTGCTGGGAACCTTTTCATCGGGACTCAGACCATGCTGAGCTAGACATCGCCTACCTCATCAGCGTAAGGAAAGGCGTCATCAAAGCGCTCTGGGGATAGTCTCCTGAAGTGGTTGTTTGTTAGAGTGGGGAGCACTAGATCCCAGCATGGCCCTTGGGGGCGGCGTTGAATGTGGGGCCTGGATGCCTCCCGGTTTAGGCAGTCCATATCCCAAGTTGGGATTATACCCTCCTCCTTGTAATGACATATGAGGTCATTAATTACCCTTCGTTGGATAACATCTAATGTGGAGACCGGGAGTGGGAACCCCATGGCCGTGGATGCAGAAATCATTGCAGAAGCGGTGGATCCATGCTGAGTGGCTGTTCTGGCATTGCCCCTGCATAGGCGGGCGGGCGGAGATCACATTCTTGTGGAAGCAACCTGATTCGTGAGAATCAGGGAGATGAGATCATTAGTGGTGAAAGGAAAAAAGGAATCAATGACTAGTGCCCCATCTTCATCCCATCTTTCATGACCAATAAGAGGGATCCACGCTGACAATGTCGCAGAATGAGATGTCCAACATTCTACTACCCCAAATTCTGGCGAGTTTCACGCTAGGCCCGCTATTTTCCTGGAGGGACCCCACACCGGATGGCTAGATCTGGTGACACGTCAATTCATTGATGTCCTGATTTCTACTAATCTCCATATTGAGGAGAATAATTTCACATCAGGTTCACCATTTCTGTTTCTGATGCTTTTTCCGGGGCGCGCGCGTCTATCTACTTGAGTGCGATAGGCATGACTTTATTACCCCACATTCCTTCTTTCCAAAGGTGGGCTGTATGCGTTCCTTGTTTAGGGACGTTTTCTCCTTTATTGAAACGGGATAATGGAATGTCAGTTCTTCCTTACGTGGATTCCTCCTCTAAACTCGTTGCCTAGTCCGGGTATCCCTCATAGATTTAAGACGTTGTTCTTGAATATCATCCCAGTTCCATATCTTCATGGACACCGTTTAATTACGCTACTTCTGTCGAGTCATTCCAAGGGGTCTGGTCAGGGCAGCAACCTTCGGTCTGGGGAGTAGTCAAGTTGGGGGCATCACTTGCATGTCTGGACACTGGGGAATTAGCATTTATGCCTTATGTACCTTATTATAGGGCTTCTCGAGGTCGCGGGATCCTGAGGAATCCCAAATCGAGTGTGGGGAATCATATTCCAAGGGAATGTTTTAGAGGATTTCCTCAGCTTCCCATGTTTAACACAGGGTATGCCACATTTTTAACATCCAGTAGAGACATATCAGATAGATCGGAACACTAATTAGAGTGGATCGGTTTGAGGAACCCCATGTAGGGAACAGTTATATTAGGTCCCACATGTGGGTGGCCTCCCGAATTCTATCAGACAGAATGGGGAATGGAATGGGATGATCCCACCGGGATGTGGCGGCCCGGGTAAGGATCAGGATGGATGATGGAGAGATGAATGAAGTGGAGGGGGAATGGGATGACACCATAATGTGGATGATGGTGGTTTTGTGATTGAGCCTTGAAAAGGCTTCCTACATATCCCCATGGTAGGGAATTAAAGTCCACATAGTTCATCTGATGATGACTTACCATCGATTGGGGTTTTCAACGGCTCTCCACTAGATGAGGTCATGAAGGCTTACCGCTGCAATGAAAACAGCTTACCGCTGAATGGAGTGACAACAGCATACCGCTAAATGGAGTGAAAATAGATTACCATTGTGTGGAGGTCCACAGTTTAACATCATAAGAGACGGGAGTGAATCGACGTGAAGGGGGTCAGAACCACTTGGTGGTGGGCTTGATCCTCATGGAGGCTTCCTACGTACAATACCGTGACATGGATCAAACTCCCTATAGTTCAGATAGGGCGTCAGTGAACCGATGTGAAAAAGGACTTGGGGTCCAATGGGTGTTGGGCTTGAACCTCGTGGAGGATTCCTACGTACCATGCCTTGACATGGATCAAGGTCCATGTAGTTTGGGTTGGGTTGGGGCTTACACTCTGAGGTGGCCCAAGGTGGTGGTGAACCGACGTGAATATGGTCGAAATGACTGGGTGTTTGGGGCTTCATCCTCGTGGGGGCTTCCTACGTACAATGTCTTGACATGGATCAAAGTCCCAGTAGTTCGGGTAGGGTAGGGGCTTACAATTTGAGGCAACTAAAAGTGGTGGTGAACAGACGTGAAGATAGTCAGAAGAACCAGGTGTTTGGGGATTGAACCTCATGAAGGCTTCCTACGTACCATGCCTTGACATGGAGTAAAGTCCCCATAGTTTGGATAGGGTTTTCGTGGTCGGTGCTTACTCTAAGACCATGTTAGTCATGCACAATGTGAGAAACAAGAGGCAGCATAGACTTGATGATCACATCATGAAAGGTGCGTCCGTGGGATGTGGAGTGGGTCTTATGCGTGGAGTGGCCCAAGTAGAGAGAGAGTGGGAGTTACTCTGAGATGGGTGCCTGACAGGTCAAGTCTTACTCCCGGATGGAGGACCGATGGTGAAAAAGCTCTTCAAGAGAGGGAAAGGGTGACAAGAACCCTCATCCCCATCTCCCATCTTGTTCCATGGTACCAAAGAAGTGAAGAGGAGCAGGGATGCTACCTCCTCCAAGAAAGGCTAGGTGGCTTACACAATGGTGATTGCCCTTCCCCCATGGACAAACACCACTCCCATAAAGAGGATATCATCCCCCTATGGAGACCTGGGGGCATGGGGAATATCCACGGTAAGGGAACCTCATGTGAGAGGCACAGGGTGAGGTCACAGTTTAACGTCATGTGCTGAGGAAGATGGTGCTTGGCAGTTTAACGTCCTTCAGCTTGGACGAGGTGGGTTTGCTCTGCACCCCTTTGACTTACATAATAGGTATCCTCTGCTCCTTGTGGGAGGGAAGGTATTGGAAACTCCATGGTTAGTGGGTGTCACAGAGTGAACCGTAGAGGGGCCCACGTTAGCATGGCTATGATAAAGAAGCAATATCCATTTCTGTGCATATGCGAAGAAGCATTAGGCAAAGTAACGAAACAGGTGGTATCGTCCAGGGGGCTTTAAACTCACATCGCGCAAACCTGGAGGGTCGCATGAAAAAAGGAATTTCTATGAAGAAGTGTCCATAGGTAGGGGCCTTGGGAAGCTCTGTTGTTCCGCAGGGCAGAGACCACTTGCAAAGGGGTGTTCTTCACAAAGTGGGATTCCTTAGACTTAGTATGGGGCATAGGTGCATTTCGGAGGTGCTTCGCGAAGTGGACAAGCTTTCGTGGAGCACAGCCTCATGAAGAAAGGTGTCGAGAAGCAATGTGCTTCGTGATGTATAGTGAACCTTCGTTAGCATGTGGATCACATGTACATGAAGGGTGTTTCATGAAGGATAGATTATCCGTGATGACCCGGGTCCCCATGGGGATCCCCTTCCTTTTTGAAGTCCCTTAGGCTTCGCGAAAGGCATGCCTCTCGGAAGATATGATCAAAAAAGAGACCAAGGGGGGGAAGGTCGTGGAGCTAAAGTACCACACATAGCTCATGGTTTGTAGAGAAGATGGATGCTTTACGATTTGGGAGCTAGGAAGCCAAAAGGTCTGATCATCCATCTTATAGGCTCAGGGGGATCCCAGTATTTATAGCAAAGAGGCGCTGCGAAGTATAACTCACATGGCTAGAATAGAGACTTTGTTGCTTTGTGGTGGGTTCGCGAACGTCAAATTCCTTCATAGAGAATCCCACATCTTTACTTCGCGGCTGGTTCGCGAACACCAAATGCCTTCGCGGAGCATCCCGTCTCCTTACTTCACGGCGGGTTCGCGAACATCAAATTCCTTTGCAGAGCGATCTTCCTCCTTTCTTCGTGGAAAGCTTGTGAACATCAAATGCCTTCGTGGAGTGTCCCATCTCTTTTCTTAGTGGCAGGAATAGTGCTGGAGCAGCTCCGTGAATGGGTTTCACGAGGCAATTTTGTGGGGCCTTCTATGGGCCTCTTCTTTGTCCCGAATATTGGCACCAACATATAGTTGATGTAATTTGATGTTAATAAAATTGATGCAGTAAGATTGTTTAATAAATTTTTGACAACTTATTGTTTAGGTTACCTAAAGTTGGAACCTAAAAATAATAAATCGGTTAACTCTAGATGGATTAAAGAAGTAGATGTTTGATTAAAATAAAATTCCTCGTAGGGTTGTGAGTTCCCCTCTTTCTTGTAATGTTCAAGAGCCTTAGGTTTGGAGTTGTGAGAGATCATTGTGTTTGAAGGTTGGATGCCTTGTTTAAAGTCCAACAACCCAAATATTATGATGTTTTTTTCATCTTATGTTTTGATATGTGGGGGCATATAGGCCTATTGGTTATGGTAGCAGTTTATGCATAGAGTGGTGTGATGCAACAGTTTATGCATGTGGGTGTCAGAGAGGACACCAGATATTATGGAATGGGTTGGATGTGAATGTTTTGATGCTTGTTATATCTTGTTGGTTGTTTATCTTCCATACATTCCCCACTTCTCAAGGAAACTTCTTTGTTTACCCTCCTTCCAAAAGGGGTGAAGATGTGCAGAATATTCCACATGCTTTCTGTGTTTAGCTTCATGAGGGAGGATGGGTCTATGCTCTTTCTATAGGCGAAAAGACTCGATGGGTAGTTTTTCTACTCACCGTGTTGATCCCCCTAGTGTTTATTAGTTTAAATTTATTTTTATAATTTCAAGGAGTATTGGAATTTAATAATGTTGTTAATAAATGATTGAATAAATAATTTTAACCCGTGGTGTTGGAGTTTGCTGAGACACAATGATGAGGTTGAAATTTAAAAGAATAGTGGACTTTGGGTGTGATGCTAGTGAGAACTAATGTAGAAATTGTTAATAGTTAATTAATGTTTAAATAATTAACATTCCAAAAGTGAAACTGATAAAAAGGGAATGATGGAATGTAATCAAGCTATTTAAATGGCTATGTTCTTATAGGATTCATAGTCTTAGAAGTGGAAACTGAGTGTCTGAGAGACGTTAGTTTCTATTGATTCTAATACTAGGTTATGCCTATAGTGTGGTAGTGTGTTGTGGTTTATTTTTTAATTTTTGTGTTTCTATATAATACTCCACCCCGTCAGTTAGGGTGGCTGAAAATCTGGGGATTCTAAGCCCTATGGGGTGTTTTCCTCACCATTCTGGTGGGAGGATGGGTGGCTGACTACCACCTTTGTCCCCACTCTATTTTTTGGTAGTTACTTGGGCGTGTAGGTACATCAATTATTTTCCCCATATATGTGTGTACAGGGTTTTAATGGGTTGTTTTTATTCACACACATATATTCATGATATAGTTTCTTATAGATTATTATAGTTGTAATGTGTATAGGCTGTGATGGCTTGAGGATCCTTAATCAGTGTGTGGGATGTAATGGATTGAGGTATAATTCCTGACATTAGATATATGTTATGCAAGTTGTGGTGGCTCTCAGAAACTACTTAGTTACTTTTCTTATTTGGACGTGGTGGGTTTTTTCATGAGGTGAATTTAGTGGTTCTTCACCCTGGTGTATGCGGGAAAACCTTTTTGGAGATAAATTCATAGGACGAGCGACATTGGGGAAATGAGTAAAACCATTGGGGAAGTAGTTACAAGGTACCATTGATATTTTTAATATATTATATATTCTTGTATGAAATAGTTGGTGAGAGTATCCATGGTGAGGTAGCGAACATATTATACCTGTTTATGTGATAAGTTAGTTTCACTTGTTGTTCACTCTGCTTTAGCATGCTTTCTTTAAACTTTCCCGAGAGGCTCTAGGGAGGATCCTACTGAGTATACAGTTATACTCACCCTATATATATATATATATTCATGTCACTTGGAGATGGTAGGATTTCATGCTGGTTTATATTAGCTTGGGGTTGTAGGAGCTGTTTGGGCTTTGTGGCCGCTGTTGTTTTTTTACTTTCTTTTGGGTACATACAGTTTTCCCTTATTAGATGTATTAGTTTTTCTTGAAATTACTTATGTGTACTTGGGATTTTCTTTTACATTTCTCTCTGAGTTGGATTTGGTTGTTTTCTTTCGTATCTTTCTCTTTTTCATGTGTTCTCCTAGAGGGTAATGCCTCCCATTAGTGTGTATACTATAACCTCGACGCTAGTCGCCAACCTGGGGCCTACTTGAGGCGGGACTCATGGGTCATTATCTATCTTCATACATTTCTGGCCCAGGATGGGTACACTATGGGGGGAGGGAGTTGTGAAAACAATGGCATAAAATATATTACATAGTGCACTTGAATATAAGTAAAAATTGGAGAAGTACCCTTGAAATGAGGTTGTTTAATGGGGTTAATTTTCGAAATATCATGTTGAAACATATAACGCATTATAAAAGAAAGTAGTAATCTGATTGATATACATATCTAAAAAATTCACACATAATTTAGGAAGATTAAATAATAATAAATAAAAATTTAATTGAGATAAGTATACAATAAGAGTGACACAAATGAAAATGGAGGTTCAGGTAGAAAATCCTTCCCACTTTGTAACCAATCGAATCATATTCCCTAAAATAATAACCATATAATGATACATTATATTCAATGAAAACAATAAGATTCATGATATGATAAAAAAAGGGTTAGTATAAATACACCATAAAAAATAAATTTTGGAAAAATACTGGAAATCTTACAGAAATAAAAGTGAGGTGAGAAACCTCTTATCTTAAGTCTGATGGTGTTCTTCACTAGAACATAGTGTCTTGGATAACAAAATTAAATTAATTAATCAAAATTTCTGAAACCACATAATTATTTAATTGATTTAGTATATCGTTATTATGTGCATTCATTGTCTTCTTAATGGGTTTAATAGGTTCAATAGTATTGTTTGGGAGAGTTTTCTTCCTTGATATTCGTGACGTATTTTCATATATACATGAACAAATAATAGTGTAAAATGATAATGGTTTTCAAGAATTCACGTTGAATGTTTTTAGTGCACATAATAAAGGATAAATTTTTGAATGTTTAATTTGGTTACATGGAGTGAAGATGAATCATTACATAAAATATTTAATAATAACTATTTGCATTAATTAACAGTTTTTGGAAATAACGAACTCATTTATCATTATAAATTAAAACCACGTGTAATTTTTTTTTCATAACCCTATATGAAAAATATATCTTATATAATTCTATGCTTCAAAAAAAGAATTTGTTTATGACCAGAATTGAAGTTGATAAAATAATTTGAAAACCCATGGTCCTCGAATGTTTTTAGTTAGCACATCATAGATGGTGTTTTTTACAACTAGAATAAAAGAATGGTAAAGGAGAGATGATAATAAATTATTCCATAATTATTAAAAAATAATAGTACTTGTATGGTCGATGAGTTTTCATAATATTGGGGTGATGAGAGGTTAGGATAGAAAATAAAACAATATAACATGAAAACTTAGTAAAGGAATTGAAAAGAGGAATTTACCTCTTGAACTAATCTTCCTTGAGAGCAAATTTAGGGGAGAGTATTTGGTATTTTATGAGACAATGGGATAATGTAAATGGGGGAGAAGGTTGGGAGGAGATTTGGGTAGAATTAAAAAAAATAACAAGGCTTGATAAAAGTGAATAAAAGAGGTATGTAAGGGTTGTATTTATAGTGGAAGAGATGAGGGTTTCTTATTATTTTAATCATTAGTTTAATTTTTTTACCGAAGACTATGAATAGTCTTTATTAATGTGAGAAATAATAGTAATAAGTTCATTTGTGGTCGAACTAAATCTGCCTACATTAATTATACATCTCTTAAGACTCAATAAACAATTCATTTAGTATATTTACTAAATTATCATATTTTACTATTCATGAAAAATTCATGTATTTTAAAAAAATCCCAAAAAATTCACCCTAACCATTTATTGATATGTAGAATCCAAAAGGGACTCCATTTTGTCAAAATAATTTTATAAATACGTGAAAATTACTTTTTTAAAAAAATATTCACTTTTAAAATAAAAATGTTATATTTAAAACTAATTTTATAATACTTTTAAAAAACAAACTATGGTCTGATAAAATTATCCTAAAACCATTGGATTACAAAATATTTATATTGAAACCCATTTAATAAAAATTAATTAATTTTTTAATTTAAAATTTTAAATAAATATTTATCACTCACATAAATACGAATACTTAATTAATAATCTATAAAATATTCTACTTCATTTATAAATATCCAATATATTATTTATACTTTCATAGATGAGGATTCTATTCATAAGGATCATTTTACTATTCATAAGAGTAAAATTACTATTCATAATGTTATGTTACTATTCATAAGGTAGGTTACTATTCTCTAAAAAATATGCTTGTTCTATCAAACTCCAAAAATCATTATGAACACAACTGTGTATGTAAGATTATAAAAATTAAAATAACAGAAGTCGAAAACTTATGTTAATTTGCTAAGTTATGAAAAATTGTTGTTTTTTAGAAACATTGTTTTCATGCATTCAATATTAAATTTACTCTTTAATCATTGTGGGGTAACATTCTCCCCTAATAAATATTTTTTCCTTGAAATATTGAAATTTACTTTCAAAAGTTAATTATTGAAACTTGAAAATTCCATTGTGGGAAACCCACATCAAATATATGGTTAAAATATCCTCTTAAGAAATGGGAAAGGGAAATTCATCAGTTACATCAAAAGTACACATAATAATTGGATAACATAGCCATAGAAGAATAATTAAAACATAATGTTCTGATCGAAAGTGATATATAACATTCTCAGAAGAAAGATCATTACCACAGAACTATAAACTAATGTTATGAGAAAAATTATAATATAACATCATTTTTTTAAGACACATTTCCTAGAGTTACAGAATTATTCCACTCTATGAGAGTATAAATATATGTTTCTATTTCACAAACACAGTCTTATCCTTTGTTTGTTCCTCGAATAATCTATACTTCATCAAATATAATAGGTTGCATCATGTGGTGTCCCTAAACTCTAAATCCTCATACAATGATCATCATAATGAATTTCATAAAAGGTTTAACATTATAATATATCATGATCCTACACTTTAGAATCATTCTCATATCCATCCTTGTTAGATCCATGTACACTCGGTCCTTCAAAATCCTCATTTTGTTTAGAACACCATTATCCATCCTGTTCAATGAATATGCTAAACTATTTTCCATTAATATACAGGAAGTAGCCCTATAAATTCACATTCCAAACATGTAAATATATATATCATGTTCCCTCCAAAAATATGGTTAAAATTCAAATTATAATAAAATATTATTTGAAAAATGAACTCATACTTACACATGATATTGGATATATTTCATATATCCATAAATTTTGTAAACTCCATCAATTATAGTATAAAAAACTTGTAGACATGTTAATAATTAGTTTTTAGGTTGTGAGTACTTATCCAAATCAATAATTTATTAATCATTATCTTAATCATTAAGAATATCTTTAGGGTTGTATTTCCATCATCCATATTCTTTCCCAAGATATTAAATTTTTTCTGAGTCAATTATCCTTTGAAAAAGTTATCATAAGACCTAAAATTCATAATGAAATAGTACTATACTACACTTCTCATATACTTCATTTTTCTTATAAACAGTACATTACTGATATAATATTCAAATAACATGATTCTTGATGAGGAATATTAATTATTCCACTTCATCTGTTGTAGTATCATGACTTTATCATTATCCACGAACATCATTTATGGAATATTCATTTGATGTTTGGGACATTGATTCACATAGTCTCTGCTATAATTACAGTTGAAGAAGTAAACATCATTGATTTTTCTAATCCCTTTATATTAATTAAATCGGGGACCCTTTTATCCACACATATAACAAACTCTCGTACCTTTCAAGTATTTTCCAGGATGATTCTTTATATAGTTATCACATGTGGGAAAACCCTTCTTTCAATTCTTCCATTTATCCATGATTTTGTCCACCATCCTCTTATTGTTTTTCTTCCATTCAAAGATATAAGGCACATAGAATACATTAGATTATTTTTAAAACATGATACAATTTAATGATATGATGATGATAACTTGGAGACTATTTGCCCTAAAAATTCTATCTTATGACTTGGACAGATATGACCATTCTTAAAATTTTCATCACGTGCAACAATGATGTTCTCATTCCTTATTGGAGATTCCAATTATAATCAATTCCATATAATATATTTTCTCAAATTTTTTTAACTCTCTATAAATCTAAACAGGGTATAACATATAACCTAAATTTATGCATCGTTAATCCTGGAACCATATACTTTTCTTACTTTGGAAGAATAAATAATTTATAATGGTTTGTAAAGAGAATTTTTATTATTCTAAGCCTGTCCCCTGGGAGTGCCAAACCTGGTGTGCAGTAAGGCTCGTTGCTGAGTTCTAGGTTACCCCGAGTAAAGCCTAGAATACCTTGTCAGAGTTATTATTCCTATGTAAATCTATGCCAGATCCACTTCCAATTGTAGTATCCACACATTGATATATTATTAAGAATACCCACATAATATCTACCATACAATAATTATATGATGTTATTATATACTTATAATCATTGTATATTTTAGTGTTATACTCCCCAATCTTTGTTTTATATATCAAATTCTCAAGGTTTTTAGTAAACATCATTTTATTCCAGCTGTAACGCCATGGCCCCAAAAGTAGGGGGACTGTGCATTCCTTTGTTACATTAGAATGAATATAAGGAATAAAATCCCAAATGACCTATATGTTTAGTATTCTTGAAAACTCTGAGTATAAACAAGGAATTCATTTTACATTAGGTGAAGAAAACAACATATAATACATAACAAAAGCTAACAAACTACATCATTGAATACTCAAAATGCAATCTCTTCTTCATCCCATGTGGAAGGGAAAAAAATGATAGTGTTGAACTCAAATTCTTAGTAATGGTTACTTATATATAATTATAAAACAATAATCATTTAATCATATACAATTAGGCACAATCGTTATGGTATGGGGAATAATTGGGAAATACACATCATTAATAAACTGAGAATGAACACGAATCCATAAATGTTGTCATAGTGAAAACCTCATTGATAGTAATAAATGAATAATCAAAAAAATAGAATTATAATAATTTGGACATCATTTATTTCACATATTAACCATCATATCATCGAGATGGTTTATTTCTATGGTTAGAAACCCATCTTAATTTTGGAAACAAACTCATAGGGTTTATTGCCAACTAGTTTGTCTCATGAAACATATAGATGCATCGAGGGGAAATAGCGGGACCCTCCTATGACTTCCAGTTCAAAAAAAATTTTATAATAAAGGGGATAACATAATCGATATATACCACCATATTAAAACTATATATTCAATTTCAATAACATCCCTTATAATTAAACATAAACACTAACCATTTAGAGTAATATGGTGAATGGTATCAAGATATCACTTCTATAGTCAAACATATCAAAAAACCTTTAAAAAGATATTAAATATGATATAATTAGAGATAAAACTAAATTTTTTTACAAGGTTTAACAATAGATGTTTATATATATAAAGATACTTTTAAATGAGACCATTGAAAAATTCTTGAAGAAATAAACCATAAACCTTCCAAAGTGTCCCATCCAACCTTGAAAAATTCAAATTATAATCACTTAGAATATCATTAGAATAAATAGTCTACTGATATGAAATAAAAATGGGAATTACATACATATAAATCATGTATTATGTGGTGAATAGGGCATATATCTCATAAAATTTAAAGTGTGACGAGAAAAATCTTTTTTTTTTTACTTTGAAAAGAATATTTCTTTTTGAATATAATTTGAATTTGTCCTTAAATAAGATTGTAAATATGTATCTCCCAAAAAAATAAAAGTTAAGGACATATAAATCATATTTTAGGAATAAATAATGTCTCATTGAGGTTAAATTAGGTAAAAACTGTTTTTAAAATAACTATAGAAATAAAACATTTTACTATGGTTTTAGGAAAATATTATAGAGATTTTAAGGTAGATACACATGTTCAATTTAATAAAAATAGAAATGAACCCATAAATGATTTAGTGATAAAATGTGTCATGTTAAAAAAAATTCCTTAAAATAGATAACATATTGCACTTGAAAATATTTAAGAATTCGATAATTTCCATTGGAATGATGTTGTTTATCAAGAATACTTTTTCAAGGATCCTTTTTAAACTTATAAATTCACATAAAATAAAGAATAAATATGATTGATACACATATATAAAACATTCAAACAGATTTTATGATAATTAGATAATAATACATGAAATTTAATTGAGATAAGTAGATAATAAGAGTGATCCGACTGAAAATCATGGTTCATGTAGAAACTCTAATCACATTGTAACCAATCAAATAATATGCCCAAAAATAATAACCATAAAATGGTAAATATAAAAAATTAAAATAAATATATTCATAATAAGATTCAATTGTGGGATGTATACATACACTATACACAGGAAATAGTGGTAAAATAATGGATTTATTTTGGAAATAAAAGTGAGATGAAAACCCACTTATTTTATGTCTGGTGGTGTTTTTTACTTGATCTCAGTGTCCTGGATGACCAAATTAAATTCATTGATTAATATGTATATAATCTCATATTTATTTAATTTATTTATTATATCCTTATTATGTTCATTCATGTCCTTCTTGATGGGTTTAAGAGTCTCAATTTTATAGTTTGGGAGCATTTTCTTCTTTAGTATTCATGGTCCATTTAGTTATATAAATGAATGGAGAATAATTTAAAATGAGGATGTTTTCTAGAATAGAAGTTATATATTGTAATTGAAAATCCCAAAGGTTACATGGTTTAAAATTTCCTTTGAATACTTGGAGTGAATATGCATCATTATATAATTTATTAGATGATAACTACTTGGGATAATTAGCAGTTTTTGAACACAATGAATTCATTTTGTGTTATAAATCAAAAACATGTTAAAAAAATATTACCGAACAATAGATGAGACATGATATTTATATTATTATCTGTTTTAACCATAATAATTATTTCATGACCATAATTGATTATCATAATTTAAATTTAAATCTCATCGTCCATGAATATGGTAAATTATAACATCTCGGATGGTGTTCTTTACTACAATCATAAAATAAGGGTAAATAAGAGATTGCAATAAATTATTCTATCATAATAACTAAATTACAAAAAATTTATTGTGTGGTATTTATCATAAAATTTGGGAGAGGAGAGGTGAGGATAGAATAGAAAATAAATAAACATGAAAGGAGGAATTTACGTCTTATATTAATCATCCTTGAGTGCCTATTTAAAAGAGATGAGTTGGTTTTTTTATGATACCATGGGCTGATGGACATGGGGGAGCTTGTGAAGTGATTGAGGCATAATTTGGACATATCACAAGGCTTGATAGGAGTTAATATAAAAGGTAAGAAGGGGTGGAATTTATAGTGGAGGAGAGGATGGTTTCTCATTATTTTTATCATTGGTTTGATATTTTTACTAAAGACTATGAATAGTCTAGATATATGTAAAAAAATAGTAATATTTTCATGTGATCTCCAATAATGTGTACCTACATTAGCCTTACATCACCTTTGACTCAATAAACCATGTATTTTGCACATATCTTAAATTATTGTAAATTACTATTCATAAAGAAATCATGTATTTCATAAAAATACCAAAAATTCACCCCAAACATTTATTGATGTGTATAATACAAAAAGGGACTCCATTTTATTATAGTAATTTTCTATAAATGTGAAATTTATTTTTTAAATAAAATAATCATTTACTAAAAAATAGAAAATTTATATTTAAAAAAAAATTATAGTAGTTTAAAAAACTAACTGCAGTCTCATAAAATTATCCTAAAATCATAGTATAAGAAAAATATTTAATTATCAAACCATTTTATTGTAAATAATTATTTTATTCATTTTAAATTTTTATTAAATATTTATGAATAACAAAAATACGAATACATAATTTAAATTTTTCAAAATATTCTACTTTATTTATAAGGTGGCTAAATATTATTTGTACATTCATCGGTCAGATTTATATTTATAAGGGTCGTTTTCTATTAATAAGTGTATATTACTAATCATAAGGGTTTGATACTATTCATTAGGGTTATTTATAATTCACCAAAAATTATGTCCGATTTTCAAAATTCAAACCACAGAAGTGGAAAAAATTATGATTATCAGCACGGTTATAACAAATCATTGTTTTGTAGTGACTCGATGTTTTATGAATTAAATATTAACTTTACATAAAAATCTTATTTGTGTTACAACTCAAAAACATGTAAATATTACAATGTTTTCAATAAATGAAATCATACCATTGAATACATTTCTAAAAGCATGGAATATAAAGGAAATATTCCCTAGAGGAGTCATAAACATAAACATTCTTGAATAATGATGAGATTTTGAAATATAATTTTACCTTATATGAGAATTTGAATAATAATCCTCATTACTCAAAATCATTCGATGGATATTTAGAACACATAATTTTGTTAAGAAAAATCCTTAATTTCATGCATAGTTAGTAAATACACCACAAAAAATAAACATGTAGTGTATAAGGAATGTGTCCTGTAAAAATAAATGTGAGATGAAATTACCTTACATTGAGTCTATCTATTCATGTATGATCATTATCTTCCAAAATAATAATCATAGGGTAAATATTTAATTTAATATGGCCATTCTAAAGTATATTATTCCATCTGTATCATTTATTACCATTTTATACCAATTAATTAATCATTTATTTTCACATCAAATGTTTTTGATATATTGGTTAAAATTAATTTTGGTAGGATGGGTATTGTTAAAAGGGTAATTATTCCATCATCTATATAAATAATCATCAATCAATAATCATTTTAAGAAATAAATTATAAATTTAAATAGAATCATAAAAATTGTTACAAAAAATGAACTATATCACAATCATAGAGACGGTAGGGTGTACGCACGCATGAGTAACGTTTCCATTTTTAATGATCAATTTGGAAAATAGGTATGAATCTTTTTATATATCCATATTGATAATAACATAATATATATAATATTAATTCTTTAAATATAATTATATTTATACCATCCATGTGATTCAGTGATGAAAAATGAATCGCATCGTTTCATAGAGGTAACGGTCCACATGTACACATGAATAACATTATAATTATTCAGTAAATAGGATGTTAAGAAGGTAAATGATGTATTATATTATTATAATGATAAATATTTCATGAGTATAATATATACACCTTAATTCTATCATTATAACCAATAATGAGAGAGGTTGATGCAAAATGAATTACATTGGTTCACCAGGCGGTTGTCCAGTATACAAATGATTGATGAATTCATTTACCATTTAATGGATGTTGGAAGTAGATATAGTCCATTACATTATCATAATAACATATAAATATATGGAGGGTAATATTTTTATTATTTTATCATTGTTGAAGAGGATTTCAATGAGGTGGAAGAAGAAATAAAACAGAAACACTCAATTAAAAATGATAACTTTTCTTTGGACAAACTCTTATGCTTATCACCTTATGAACAATTAGAATGGGATTATTCCTAAAAATGCTATATAATTATGGGTTATTTTATAGTAATTTATTTTTTTATGTAATGTCTCAAAAAATGTTTTTTTAATTGTTATGTGATGAGAATAATATACGTCCTTTTATAAGAGAGGGGAGGGACAATCTTATAATTTCTCAAAATACTAAATTAATATTCAACTGAAAGTTGATAAAAGTAATTTATATTTAATATAGAATGATTATGGGTATAAATAATCTTATCAAAATAATATTTTTTATTTTTTTTATTTTTTTACCCTTCTCATTTTGTAAACCCTCTTTAACCTTTTAATCCATACCGTGATAATATGGTTTTACTATTTGACATTCAATATAGTCACTATAAAAAAAGTTAAATAAATGGTACATGGATGATATTATAAACCATATCCCAATTAATTTAATGAATTTAATATTTTTTTAATTTCGTATCATTTAATAATTTTTTTATTTTAAAAAATCAATAATGTCATATTTTGGAACTATTCATTAATTTGACTTTACTAATATCATGATAACACATATAATTATAACCAATTAATGTAATACATCCCCAAAATGTCATTTTCATCTATAAAATTCCATTATTATGTTAAATTTATAAATTTTTAATAATTTTAATAAAATTTATTTATTATTTCCATTAATTAAGTAATTATTGTTTCATGGGTGTTTATGTATTTATGTTAATTATTTCATCACAAAATATTTAAGATAAATTAACTATATGGAGATTAATATTTTAAGTATAAAAATACTATTTACTTTAAAACATATGCTCTGTATTTTATTATATTAATAATATTATATTTTTTAAGAACAAGAGTTTGACATATTTTTCATTTATTGAAGTAAAATAATATAAAAGTCATAATGTCATCCATGTGGATAAAAAATATATATAACTAAATAATTCCAGATTATTTATGAAATATCATCATCATATAGGAGTTAGGTATGTTTTAGGCTAATTCTTTAGTCTTTATCATAATATTTGTAACTTTAATTACCTAATTTATCCATTATCATTTTTAAAAAATCCTAAAGTTATTATTCCTATTGTAAAAACATAAAATGGGAGAATTTATAAATTTAAAAATTTTGATTATAAATATTGAATCCATTTTTAAAAATTCAATACATATAATTTGCATAAATTAATTTAAAATTAACCTGGAAAAATGAAATGAAAAATAGTTTTTTGAAAAATTATATATTTAAATATTAAATGTATTTTTTTATAAAATTAGCTATAAAAACAATAAAAAAATGAATTTAATGAAAATGTGCTAATTAAAATTTTAAAATAATCAAGAACATAATTTAACTTTTTAAAATAATTTAATTAAAATAATATGTTCAATAAAAATATGTATTCTTCACTATTCATTGAAAAATCAATATTTTCAGAAAATTCTCTAAAAAATCATCCTAGGTTAATTTAGAAATTATGAAATAAAAAATGAAATTTAGTTTTAGAATAAAATTTTCCATAACTTATTGAGGTCATTTCTAATATTTACTCATAAACAGTATAAAAATATAGTTTAGAAGATAACATATTTTGTAAAGAATAAAATGACAACACTAAAAATTTCATAATCATTTTATAAGAATTATTCAAGACATTTATTTTGAGTTTGAACATTATATTTATTTTATAAATCAATTTATACTATTCATACACTCTAATATAATTGTTAAGTTATAATGGACATATTTAAATAATAATATTTTTTGGTCTTCCCACGTTTTGTGTTATGTAACTAATATGCTATAGAAATTATTTTTAAAATACCAAGATATTAAATTATATCCTATTAATAAATTTAATCTTCACAATTTTAACTTTATATTAGTAACTAGGGTTTTTACATTAAGAATGCAATTTCTTAAACCCCACATCGAAATGTTTTAACAAAACATCTACTAAAAATAGGGAATGCAAAGTATGAAGTTCATTTGAAGTAACACATACTAAGTTTCCTTGTATAAAAATAGTGGTGGAAATTGAAAAATATTTTATGAATGATCAAAATAACTCTCAAGGATTGATATTTAGTTATAGAGGACACATAACTGATAAATTTATCGATCATAATTCCATAAATATATAATATGTTATAAGGCCATTGATTAATTAGTAAAAAAAGTAAATGGATAATATTTTTATTTCAAGATCTATATATTAGTGTTGAGTAATTACCTTATTAACTAGTGTAATAACATGATGAAATATACATACTTGAAAAATTAATGTTTCATCATTTAATCAATTTCTACTATAATCTAATATTTTTTTTATAAATATAGAGTATTTGAGATGATTTTTTGCGCTCAAAGCACAAAAATAAACTTTTCATGGATCCCATAATCTACCAAAGAATAAATATATATTCCTCCTATATTGAGGAATTAAAAATAAAAAAATACTTATCACATGAAATGATGATTCCCAAAAAGAATAAGCCTTCACATAAGGAAAACTATCTTAATCTCCAAAATTCAACAGTAATACCCAAAGATCAACTCAGATCATTCTGTAAATAACTATACATAAAATTTCTCAATATATTCAACACTAACATTTAAACCTAAAAATTATAATGATTTGAACATATAATCTTTGATTATTTATTTAAAAATTCTCTACAAATAACATAAATCACTCTTAATGAATCTTTCCAAAAATATAATTTTCCTAATAAAATAATCTATATTATATGCTAATAATTTTTATAAATAACATGAATCACCATTAAGCTATAATAAAATTGCATATTCATCCAAAATATAATTCCACTTTTATTCCTCAAATAAAATTTCATAGTAATCAGTTTACCATAATTATATATGGTTCAGAAGAGGGTGAACGTCTTTCAATATAACATTAATACTTAACACAAAATCAAATTCCAATCCCATGATTATCTATATTGTACTTACCCCAACCCCATTTTCCTGTATTTGGTGTCTACATTTTTACATTGGAATAATTCACACAGAATCCCTTCTAGAAGGACCAAATAGATTAATAGTCCTAGTAAAATTGATACATACTTGAAATTCACAATACATATTAATCATAAAATACAAAAGGTGTTTTCTTTTTGAACATCATTGTCCTTCTTAGCATATCCCAACATATCATGAAAAATAAACTTTCAGGTAACTTGGGTAATATAAAACAAAAAAAGTAGTGAGAAATGATTCTCATTAGGGGTAAGAATATAGTGGATTCTATGAATAAATAAGGAATCATAACTATGTAAATGTAAAAAATAGAAACACATTATATTTAAACAATAACCTTATCGTAATATGGATGGAATAATTTATGATCAAAAAATTCCATATGAACAAGATCATGATATTAAATAATTATACATAGATATTTAAACTAATAAAATAATCACATGTAATATAACTAACTAAATTCAGAATTCTGGATTTCATTATTTCAGACAATTAAAACATATCGTATAGGATATTTTCCAATACATATAAATAAATGGGTAAGGCTTCAGTCAAAACCATAAGTAGTTTTCCTTAGGAGACCTAGTGTTACATCAAGCAGAAATAGTAGAACCCACTCATTACATACTAAGTACAATTCATTCCACATAAGAAATGAGTGAAACATAATAATAAAAAATTCTTATTGAAAAACCATCATATGATACGTAAACTGTTACCCCAATTAGGAAACATAAAAAAATACATCTAGAGAAATTTTAATAGAATCAAACTAGTACATCCCAAGTAATAATAATCATAAGTCTTCGAAATAAGGAACAATAATGATATCAAAAAAACATATCCCCAATAAGTCATAACTACAATGAAGTGTTGATGTTGTTGATGAATAAAATTACTATAAATGATCCTAAAAATAATATTTGAGGGAAATCACCTTTTCATTTTAAATATCACATTCTAAAACAAAAATGGTAGAATTTTTTTTTAAATAATTTCTTTGAAAATATCATTGAAATATTGTAATTTAATTTTGAAACTAAATTTTTCATCAATGTGGGAAATTCTGTTATTGTCACACACATTAAAAAAATGTATCCCTTTACATTTTCGATAAATTCCAAAAAAAAATTATTTTGAAAAAAATATAAATATTCATTTGATTTTAAAAAAAAAGTGAAAATGGGTAAAAATACTTTTAATAAATCATTTTTAAAATGTTAAAATCATGTTTGATTTTTTTTATAAATCATGGGTTCTGATGGAAAATAATATCTGACCGAAGGTAGAAATAAATTCATATTTTCTTAAAAAAGATTTCAATAATTTTAAATACCAAATAGTTAAAAATGGTACTATTAATTAAAAATATCAATGAATAAATAACGGATAAGAAAATAGATTTATTATAGAATTAAATATCAAATAATTCCCCCAAGAGATACACAATCATAAACAATCCTAAATAATGATGAGATTTTAAAATAAGCCCATGCAAATTTAGTATCTTTTGAATCATAAGCACAATAAAAGAAATAAAATCAAATATTATTTTAAATATCACGTTGAAAAATATATTCATTATATGATATATCCAATTTCAGTATATACACCCAAAAAATGAAATTTGTGGTTAATTTGGAAGATGTATCATGAATATAAAAGAGAGACAAGAAACACAGACCTCAAGTCTGACCCATCAGATATATTCTATATATTTATGAATAATAAATTTAAATTAATTATTTAATTTATCAATAAATTAAATCATGCTTATTATTAATTTTATTTTACTAACTATGTTATATTAAATTATATAATCAATTAATTTTATCTAGGGTTTTTTATGATATTTTACTTATGTGTCATAAATGACTTCGATGGGTTCACTATTGGTATCTATGAGTTCATTATTGAAACATAAAAACAATAATAAACAGAATATAATTTAAATATTTATACATAATTTTTATTTTTAATACCAATCATGAATGATTGTTTTGTGAAATGTTCTTTATAATCATGGAGAGGTTAGGACATTTCTACGTATGAGTAACATTTCAAATATTTATCGGTCATTATGGAAACGATTTAAGTAAATTTGTAAAATAAAAAACATATAATAATATCAAAAATAGTATAGTAATTGTTTAAATAATCATATATATATCATCTATGATGTTTGGGTATGAATAGAGAGTCATATCACTTTATGAAGGCTATAATCTACATATACACAAATGACATTATAATCATTCAGTGAAACAAAATGTATGAAATAAAATGATATATTATCTATTTAGAATTATAATGATTTAATTAATATCATAATTATTTCAGGTATATCATATATATTTATTAAAAATATCATAATTACCTTACCTATAATGCAATTTTGAAAAACATATCACATCGTTTTACAAGGCTATAGTATGTTGTACACACGAGCAACATTATTGTGTCCACTATGGAATAGAAATTAAAAGGCTATATATGATTTATTGTGTATATTTGTTTAATTAAGTTATAAATATAACATATATACTTTATATCCATCATCGTAACCTGTGTAATGTACTGATGAAAAAATACACACATTTCTTCATGAGGTGGTGGTCCTCCAAATACACGAAGGATGTTATCAATTACCATTTGAGGGAAGAAGTGATGGATATAAATAATGAACATATCATAATAAAATCTTTTTATGGTTTATAAAATGATGTTATTATATAATCACAAATGAATAATATTAGAAGGGGGTGGAAAGAGAAATAAAAAAAATGCATAGTTAAGAATTTTACCACTTTTGGTACAACCTCTCTATGATTACTCCTAATGAATTCATATAATGACTTTATGAAAAAAACATTGCTTCTATGATTTGGTTATGGAATGAGGAATTTATTTTGGTAAGTATTTTCTAAATAATAATTTTTTTATGGTGTAAAAAAAGAGGGTTTGGGTGACCTTTTATAAGTTTGGTGAATGGCATACATGTAATTTTTTAATAGAAAATGGTATACCAACATTTTTCACAAGATTATGTTTTAAAAATAGAGTACTATGAACAATTAGATATGACAAGGTATTTATTTATACATAAAACGGGTTATTTACATTTTTTTAACATTTTTAACCCCTGTCTTCTTAGTTTACCCCTATTAAATTAGTTTTTACTGTAACCACATTAAATAATATTTAATAAATTCACTATTGAATGTGATAAAAAATTAATTTTATTTTATTATATAATATATATTATTATGAATATAAATATTGAATCCATTTATCTAAATTCTATTCAAATTAGAGGAAAATTTTAATTTAAAATTAATACCATTGATTTGATGAGAAAGAGGGGTTTCAATGAGAAAATGATCAAACATTTACAAGTGGATTATATCAAAATTAAATATAAAATAGATTAAAATTACCTAAATGGAATTAATATATTTATAATTGATCTAATTTTAATTTAAAACAAATTAAAAATATATTTTATATTTATAAAAAATTTAAATGAAAAAGAAAGTTTTCATATAAAATTCATTATTTGTCACTTTTCATAAAAAAATGAAAAGTTTCAGAAAAATTAAAAACAATCACCCCAAGATTATTTTGAAATTTCTATTTAAAAAATTTAGTTTATTTTTTCAAATAAATCATCTAATATTGGAATATATTAATTTTAAATTACATGAACAAAGCACGACTACACCTCATTTTTGAAGAATCCAATTTTTCCAAAAATATTTCTTCTTCATTAAAATGATTTTTATATTAATTATTATTAACATAAAACAATTTAATATGTTTTATATATGATTAAACCATATAATTTTAATAACAATATATTACTATTCATACCCAAAATGTTAACAGGTAACATATAGTGGAAATATTTAAATAATTATTTTTTAATTGGGTATTATGTTTCATTCGAACCTGATGTTGCAAAAATTTCCAACTACGAAAGAGATTGAATTAATTTGAAAATTAATATATCTTATTGTATTAAGATTTTAAATTATTTTAAAATATTGGTGTTTAATATTATATACTCTATTGAACATGATGTTCTTATTTTAAAAATAATAACGGGTTATATTCTCCCCTACATAAATAAATTTCATCATGCCAATTTATTATTGATTAGGATAATGATGGGTTTGAAATTTAAAAATACCTTCAATGAAAAACCACACCGTGAAATGGGTTAATAAAAAATCATCTTGAGAAGAGAGAAAGAAAATTATCAAGGTCATCGATAATATCACATTACTAGGATTCTATGTAGTAAAACATTGGTGGGAAATGAATACATGAAAATGGAAGAGAACACTAGTGACAATGGATTAGCAGAGAGTTATAAAGATAATTGATGAAAATATATTGGGTGTTCCCAGAGAAGATAAAGTCCAAAAAACTACAAATCTATGATGGCTTATGTGACCATTTAATTTATTGGAAATGAAGGTACTTAGATGAAATTGTTTTTCAACATCCTTTCTATAGAGTTGATGATTTACTTTAACCTTTAGATTTAGAAAATAAGAAAATACAGTATCATTATATATTTTTAAAGGATACTTTTAATTCTTTTGGATTTTGTTTGATCAATTCATAATTTATATATTACTCAATGAAATGAATAAAAAATAGGAATTATTATACCAGAAGCACTAAAATTAATAATTTTGAGCTCATTACATCAATAAATGAATGAAAATTTATTAATTGTATCCCTTGATATTTTTCGATGAAAAAAATGGTTATCACATGTTATCTAGTAACATTCAAAGGTAGTATTATTCCATTCCATAAATAGTTAACCTCATGAAATTTATGAAATATTACATTACAAATTTAATGTCCTTATTTTCTAAAAAAGGTAACCAAATTAACATTATATTCCCAAAATTAGAAACTAGATCATAATGTAACATTCAAAATATGTGAATAACATGATCTCCATAAACCCTTGATTAAAACATGCATACAACCAAATATAAAACCTCAACTTGTCAAATATATTCCCAAAATCAATACTTGTAATAAATTCCAGAAAAGATGCCATAAACATTCAAACCTATAACCAATTCCATAGTCACTAACACAATCCCATAATAATGTAATTATTATCACAACATCGAGAACGTAGTAAGGGTATTCCCCCCTTTATCGCGTGTTATCCAAGAATCACAAAATGTCACTAAATAACTTTTATAGGTTAATTGCACCATTTATCATATGCTCCAAAATCCATTAAGGAGTAGTACTACAGTATGATACTTACACATTTCATTATTTTATTAACCAAAATATCATTGATTTAAATATTCCTATAACATAATTCTTTAATCCAAACACAAGCACATTGATCATTCCACTTCTTCTATAGTAATAAAATAATCATGACCATGATCCCTTATATTTTTTGTGGTATGTTACCAAGACGCTTGGGTTATTTATTTACATAGTTCCATTTCTAATTATAGTTGAATAATTAAACCTTGTAAGTTTACTTATTCTCTCAGAAACCAATCCAAGTTGACCCTAAACCGGTCACCCAATCTGATTTGTAACATGTCCCATAGGGTGTTCCCGATCCCCCAGGATGAAAACTAGTGGTGGGAATAAAAAAATATACTTGGGAACTATTTCATACAAAAAAAAAAATAATCAATGATATTACACATAATACTAAATCACAGAAATGTTTGAACAAGTGTGTCACAATAAACAATGAAAATAATTGATATAAAAAAAATAAAAATGAAAGTTAACCAAAACTGGAAATATGTTTCCACTACCTTGATCTCCATGTTAACCATTGGCCACCTCCAAACACATGGAAGATATTGATCCAACGATTAGCATTCCCTAGGGAGAACATGAGAAACACTGATCCTACAACTGAAAGAATAGAGTTGGCATGAGCAGAAAAATGATTAGTAGGGTTTCCAAAAGATAACCACGGAATCAAAGTGTTTCCCTACCCAAGGCTTCCCAATGAATGTAGTTAGAAAACTAAAACTAAAAAAATATGTTTTTTCATTTAAAAAAGCACCTTTTTCCCTCACTAAAAACTAACTGATACCACATATCATTTTCAAAATAGTTGACCATTTTATAAACAAAAAAGAAAGGTAATAGTAGGGCTGTGAAAAAAGGAAACATGTAAATAATACAAGATAAAAATAAACCAGTGCAAGATAAAATATAAAAGAAATATAGTTATAACCATGGGTGATCCTAAAAATCCTTATATATCCCTAGGATTTACTATGTTTAGAATGAACTTCCAGTATATGGGGAAGTCCCATAATCTATAACCCAAAAATCTCCCTCGCGACAAAATCAACAGAAAATCCCACCCGACTTCTATATCTACCTTGGAACCAACCCATCTAATCAGGGTGGGTGACAAACCGTCACGTGATAATCTATAATACTAATAGAACCCATTGTGTTTATAATAATAATATGCAAATAAAAGGCCCTCGCATGCGTAACTCATCTCACATCATTTATCTACCCCAAAAATGGACACCAATATACGATAACCCATAAAATGGAAATCCCCCAATAATGGTGCCCCATATACGTACACTTACATTTTATATCATACTAAAGTACCAACCGGGCCGTCACATCAAGTCAATACCAAAATAATCTTTATTAAATTCATAATGAACCAATCCATCACAAACCATTTTCAAACTATATCCGTTACTAAAATCTTAATGAGCATCAACGTTGCGTTCAAAGTGCCAAATGGGCCCTTAAATACCAATAATGCCCAAATGTTTCATAATTACTAAACGGGACCTTCTCCATTCCAAATTCACAAAAAATCATATTTTAAGGCCAAATGGGAAAAAATCAAGAGGTGTAAATTTAAAATCATTTATGGGAACCACATAAAAGACCATGTCTCATTTAGGAAAAAGAGAATCATTTAGAAATCTATGTATTTAATGAAAGACCATTTTAAAGGTTCCATTTTCATTTGTGAGAACAACCAAGTGTGAACTTAGTTCATCAAAGTATGTTAAAACATCTAATTGATCAATAAACAACTATGGTGGAATTTCAAAATCCATTTCCATAAAAAAGGATAACATTAAAAACAAAACCAACAATTACCATCATTTATAAAACCTGAAAGCCCCTTAAAATCATTAATCATTTTCTAAAACATTTTATCATATAGGATAATATATTACTCTATTAATCCATACAAACCATATCAATTTATCAATAAATAATGCCTTTGTAAAATAATTATTGTTATACATTTCATAGAAGCCATGATTCGTCTATACAAGATCAATGAAAATTCAAACATGTATCCCAAGTACCATAATCCAGAGAAATTTACCAAAAACTCAATTAAAACCTATTTTTCGTAAACAAAATCAATTCATAAATTCCATAATAATTTAAACAAGGGTGTTATTGAGGTTTGAAATAATTTTATAAATTTATATGAAATAGGAATCACCAAGGTAATGTTTTGGGAATAAAAACATAGAAACACCTACTGAAACCTGTTCCGATTAGAATAAATTTTCAAGGAGAGGGAGATCTATGCCCCATAAACAATCTTCATACCCTATCTATTAGAAAATATGAACCACATTATAAAAAACTAACTATAGGGTTCATCCAAGGGAGGAAATCACAATTAAAAACATAGAAATAATGAGGTTAAGGGATAAAGTGGATATTTAATGAAGGAAACATGATAAATCCCAGAACATTATAGATAAAATTCCACAATAGTGCCCCAAATTGATGGAGGATGAGGGGGGTCCTCTAATTGTTGTCCAGCTAATAGGGATTCATTTTGGAGGTGGAATAACCACGTAAAAATTATCAAGTCTGTAATGGGTTGCACTATTTTTTGCATAGTTTTGTAAACCATGTGAAAACCGTGTGACTGATACTGAAAATGTTCTGAAAATATGTAGATATATGTTTCCCAATTTGGGAATTTTTTTTCTCAAACCGTGAATCCTGCAAATTTACCAAAAAACCCTAAAATGACACCCAAACACTAGGTACTCCCACCCAATAATCTATAAATGTTTTAAACCCAATGTAGTGACATTGTAGGCATCACAAACTCTCAAAAATGAAACTTTATCTCAATCCCAATAGAAATAAATAATCATAGGTATAAAAGGAAACTAAAACCACAATAGAAAAAGGACTTTTGGTGGGTACTCAACCTGAACCTCAACTAAAATATTCAAACATCGAGAAAAGAAAAAAATAGAGAAGTATTTATTGTTGGGGTGTGACAATTATCTCCACCACAGTCACTTAAATCCCCCATAAATTCATGAGGAAAAATTTTATATAAAACTAGAGTTCATGACATATCAAAATCTAAGAAAGCATGTACCATAGAGTGACCTTTAACACCATAAGTCACACCAGATTGATCAAGAAGAAACCATAATACATTAATGAGGATGAAGGGGAGAACACGAGATGGTTCCCCCCTCCACAAGAAGGAATCTAATAAAAAAAGAATTTAAACCACAAGCAACACACTCAATACAACCAGGAATTAAGGATTTCAACACATAAAGTATTTTTGGCATCTTGCAATGTTTGGTTTCAAATTTTTCCAAACTCTACGCCAACCGTGCCAAACGTCACTACCTGAAAAATCACCAAGCCACACGGTTATGAGACATACCTAAAGGACCTGTGCTGGATATGTAGTTGGATTTGTATTCATGGAGGGGGTTGCAAGGTTTTTAATAACGGTGTATAAGTTGTTCTTCACCAAGATTTTTTTTCCAAAATATCCAAAAAAATTAAAATCTCTACCAGGATCAAAAACAAACATCCATATATATGCATGAAACTATTACCACTGAAACATGGAACATCACAAACAAACCAAAACCATAATATACTAATTCTAAAAAACTCATGCATCTTTAAATGAGCACTACTAAATGTTAATAATAAGACTGGCCTACACAAGGGAAAGACACACTCAAAAGAGAATTAAAATTTTCAAAGGCTATTTTTAGATAGGCTATACTGCTTGGGTTACTAGAGATCTATCTCATCATACCATTAAAACATAAATTTATCTTACTAAATAAAGGTAATATAAATAATAATTTGTTAAACATTTCTATCCCAACACAAGAAAACAAAACAATGTTGGGGTTTCACACTCCAAGAAACTCCTTACTATGCACAATTTTCACCAGAGACATCTGGCTGGGGATCCAACGGATGAAGCATTTCACACCTCATAGTAAGGAAACACATCCTCTAATCAAGACATTATTTTTCGATAGCACCTCAAATAAAACTTTTTTAAATGACCCAAACGGCCACAACAATGACCATTCATCAAATGAATAAGAAAAGACGACGTTGAGTGGCCAAACACACTGCAGGGGAATCATACAAGTGAACAGTCTGATGAATATGATGCTGAAGATGACAAATGAAGTTTTTTAGAAACTGGTTCCCATAGAAAAACCTGCTCACCAGATGTAGGACCTTCACGAGAACCAAAAAACTTTGATGTACCCCAAAACTAGCTCAACCATGAACGCATTATCCACCAAATTCTCAAAAAAGATATCACCGGATGACTGCACTTTTTCAAAAATCGTCGAATGAAGAGCCTAGGAAAACATAAGGGACTTTATCTGATTTAATAATGTTGCATCAAAATAAAATGGAACCAGATCTTCAAAATTGAAACAGATAACTTTACCGACCGCTGGACTTGCGAAACATCCCACAACTCTGCCACCTTCCTATGATTCATCTCCACTTGTATGAACTGTTGAATGAATGTGGCCTTAAACACATCCCACATCAACTCAACATGTTTTGATGGGTGGGGGGGGGGAACCCACTACCACTACTCCAAGGATAGACCCTCAAACATCTTCTAAACTACACAGACTCTAACAGCATTGGGAGTTCCCAATGACATAAAAACATGCTCGACTTATTCAAGGCACTCCACAAAATCATGCAGACCATTATCACTATGGAAAGAAGGATTCACTAGATAGGGAACCTAAATTACGAATAACTCATGAGAAATCCTAGGGAACTTTTTGGGCAGCATTTCCTAAGAATCCTAGAAAACAAAATCAAAATCTAACATCAGACTAAGACAAAAGAAAGATAAATCCTTAAACCAAGACCAACTATCTCAAAAGCCAATAAAAAACATACACTACCAAATAATAATATTTTGAAAACCACCATTATCCTTTTAAAAATTTAAAATTATCTTCTTCTAAGAAGAATTTTCAAATATCAACAACTATTTAAGAAAACAATTTTATAAAGACATTTTCCTATCCAAATCCATTTTTTAAAATCTATACTAAACATTTAATTCCAAAATACAACCCATGGAATTCCATGAACTGTTACTTGTGTGTCCACCCATTTCCATCCCCAGGTACCTGCTTGCACATTCCAAACACACCCACACACATTTCAATGTCTATAAATAGTACATATAATCAAATCCATCCTCATTATGAAATAAAAAATACCATTAATGTTTTAAAACCCAATATCAATTTAAAACAATTTATGAAAAACACTTCTATTTTTAAAAACATTGTCATCTTAACATCCAAATTCAATTTAAACATACCCTCACATTAATTGAGATAAAAAACATGACCAACAAAAAACTACCTGAAAGTGGAACTAGTGTCTATGCCTAACATGGCGACATGATGGTGAGCAATGCCCCATGTAAGGAATAACACTAAGAAGGACTAGAATAGGGCACTTGGAATACACATGGGTCACCACCCAGTATGAGGACACATCATAATCTAACTTGCCTCCATTTTATCCATCAATACCAAAACAACCCAAGGCATAAGATTCAATACTAGATTCCCCCTGGCGACTCGAGGTTTAAAATTAATAATGGTTCATGAAGGCCTTCCATCACATACCACCAGAGTCACGACAACCCTAGTCCCCATTTATCGAAAACCCCAAATATGAGTGGCCTACACTGATACCATTTGGTCACAAACTAGTCCAGGTCATCTTTCAACCGTTTAACTAAGCTAGTCCACAACAACCTTTTATGGGCATCCCTGATCCCCCTAGGATGGAAACTAATAGAGGGAATCAAAAACATATATTTGGGAAATATTACAGCAAAATAAACTAGGATCACTAATATAAGAAACCAAACTAAAAACTCCAAGAATAATGAACAAATGAGTCACAATAAACAAAAAACTATTCCTGATAGAAAAAAATTGAACTGAAATGTAACCAAAAATAGAAAAAAAGACCCACTACCATGATCTCTTTGTGACCCATTGGTTGCCTCCTACACTAGGCTCGAGACTACTCCCAAGACCGGAATCCACTAGGGAGAACCTGAGAAACACTGAGCCTACAAATGAAATGATAGAATAGGCATGAGAATAGATATACTTAGTATGGATGCCAAAATATGACCACTAAATCCCAGAGTATCCCTACTAAAACATGTCCAATGACACTAGTTTGAAAAATTACACTATAAAAATATGTTTTTCTATTTAAACCGAAAAACATCTTCTTCCCACTCTAAAAACCAACTCCAGCCACATATCATTTTCAAAATAGTTTACCATTTTATAAACAAAACCAAAAAGGTAATACCAGGGCGGTTCATTAAGGAAATAGGTAACAAATACAAGAAAAAAAATTAACCAGTGAAATAGAAACTAGACAAGAAATATAGTAATAACCATGGGTTATCATAAAAATCCATAGATAACCCAGGGATGTAGTCGGGTTAAAACCACATGCCAAAATATTGTTAATCCCTATATTCTATAATCCATTGATTACCCCCGCGACAAAATCAGCATAAAATCCCACATAGACTCTACATCTACCAGGGGAACCAACCCATCCAATCTAGTCTAGTGAGTAACTATCACCCAATAAACAATAAGATACCCAGGCACCCATAGTGGTTATAGTAGTACTACATAAGTAATAAGTCAACGCATTAGTGGCTCATCTCACTACACTTTCCTACCCCAAACATATAAACCAATATTTGATAACCGATAAATGGTAAAACCCCACATAAAGATGCCCCATATACATACACATACATTTTGTATCATAAAAAAGGTTCAAAAAAGGATGTCTCATCAAGTCAATAATGAAATCATATTTCTAAAACTCATAATGCACCAATAGGTCACTCAAAATTTTCTAACCATGCCTTTTACTAAAATCATAATCAACATCACCCTTAAGGTCAAAGTTCGAAATGGGAAATTTAATTCCAATCACACCCAAACATATTATAATTTCCAAATTGTCCCCTAGTGTTTCTAAACACACTCCAAATAATTTTTCATTGCAAAATGGGTAAATCCTTGGAAATAAATTTGAAATAATATATGGGTACCACTCAAAAGACAAACTATCATATAAGAAAATCAGAATCATTTAGAAAACCAAGGATTTAAACAAACACAATTTTAAAGGTACCATTATCATTTGTGAGAAGATCAAAGTGTGCACCTAGTACATCCAATTATGTTCCAAAATCCAATGGACCAATAAAAAACCAAGGAGTAATTTCAAATCCATTTCCTCCAAAAACCAACAACTTTAAACCTAAAACCAACTCTTCCTATCATTTAAAATACATTAATGACCACTTTAAAATCATTAGAACCTTTACAAAACATTTTATCATGCATGCCAATATATAATCTTACCAATCCATACACACTAAACTAACTTATCAATATCAAATGTCATTGTAACACAATAACAACAATAAATTCTATAAAAGCCACAATTCATATTTAAAAGAAGAACAAAAATTCAAACAGTTATCCTAAGTAAAATAATCATAAAAAATTTACACAAAAATCAATTAGAACCTATTTTTATGAAACCAAATCAAATCCAAAATTCCATAATAATTTAAAATACAGTGTCATAGAGGTGTAAAATAAGTTTATAAATTTATATAAAATGCCAATCACCAAAGGAAAATCATTGTGGAAGAAAAACTTGGAAACACCTACAAAAACCTTGTGCGATTGGAATGAAAGAGCCAGGAGAGGGAGATACAAGACCCATTAAAAATCCTAATACACTAGTTACAAGAAAAAAACCACATGATCTAAACCTAAACCTTGTGTTCAGCCAAGGTAGAATACTCCAATGAAAACCCCAGAAATAATAAGATGAAGGGAAAAAGAGAAGATTTAATGAAGGAAACCTGAAAAATCACCAACATTTCATGAACAATTTCCACACAGATTCTCCATAATGATGGTGGATTACGGGGTATTCTCTTCAAATCGATGTGTAACTAGTATGGTTTTATTTTGGAGGAGGAACCATGCAAAACGAGATTCCACATCCAAATTTATTAGGCCCGTAATGAGATTCATTTTTTTGGTGCATGGTTTTGTAAACCATGCATAAAAGGTGATATTTATAACTAGAAAATTTATGAAAACATGTAGTTATTAGTTGTGTGTCTTGGGAAAACCATTTTAAATCTGTGAAACCTTAATAATTTCTAAAAAACACTCATATAACACCCCCAAAACAGTCTTGAATCCCACCCAATGATCCTTGAATGTCTTAAACACAATGTAGTGACATTGTGGGTGTCACAGACTCCCCAACATGAAAAAATATATCAATCCAAAAAATATAACTAATCGTAGTTATATAATGAAACTAAATCAATAAAAACACAATGAATTTTATTAGTCAGTCAACATGAACCTCAACCCAATGATCCAACATCGACAATCCAATAAAAACAGAGAGTATTTGTGGTCGGGGTGTGACATATTTTATATGTAATCATGAGAATGCTGTTTTTCTCTAAATAGTTATAGAGAACTCTCATTCCCTTTTAGCAAGTATCTAGGTTTTTCATTCCACAATTATAAAATGTTGTAAACCCTTATTTCCCTTATTCCCCATATAAGATTTTTCTATACTGTCGTATTATTATTTATCTTTCCTTCGAATATATAACAACTATATAGTTCTTCTTATGCCTTGATAACACACGATACTATTTCTTCATATGGTGAGGTTGTTTTGGAGTCTAGTTCCCTTTGAAATAATGGCTTAATCCATCAAATAAAATATCATTCTTAGTCTTTGGATTATGTGTATTAAAATGATTTCCATTCATTATATTAAGAACCATTTATAAATAATTTAATACACTAGATTATATTAAAAAATTATGAAGCATTATTTATTATCCCAAAAAATTGAAACAATTAACATAAATTGAATATTTTATGCATAGCTAATCTCATAATCATAGACATTGTTTCATTTGGGACGTTTTCAAATCATAAAAATATTTCCAAATTAATTACAACATTTTTTAAATAATATGTGAAATAACCCATGAAAATACCATGAGAGTTTCAAACAATTTGTGCTGTAAATCCTATTTTCAAGAACCATGTGATGATTGGGTAAATATAAATATTCCACATTCAATTTTCTTAACCTTATGTAGATCTGTTTCAGAACCATGTCCACTTGTATTATCAAAACATAGATGTAATTCTAGGGAAGAACATAATAACGTTATTAACAAAACATTATGATGTTATTCTATACATATATTCAAAGTCTATTATAGGGGTTTTTTCTCTAATATATGTATTATTAAATCTATATCCCATGGTTTCTACTAAAACTCATCAAATACAAACTATAATAACCTTATCCCGAGTAGCCAAATGCCATTTTCTAATTTATTTAATTAGAATAATATACAATGAATCGTATCCTGATGGATTGAATATCTTAGTAGTTTCAGTAAAGTAGACAAATAATTTATATTAACAATTCATTTTAAACATTAAATAAAAAATGTGTTTTCTTTGTGAACACCATTATTCCACTTACCATATATTTTCATATCAATCACATTACACTTCCTAGTATCCTAGGTAAAATAAAACATAATAAATATGTTATCTTAGATGCTCAGAACGGGTTAGCGTACATAAGAAGATATGAACAAATAAAACATAGATAATATATCATGGTAATTAACCAAAACACATTCCATTTAATTAATTAACGTGAGCATAATATTGAAGGAATAAAAGATGATCAAATATGTCCACAAAAATGACAACATAAACATGAAAATTATCCATATATATTATAATAAATAGAATTATCACATGAAATATCAATAACAAAATTCATAATGATGGAATGAATCATGTTAGACATATAAAAAATACTATTTATGCCTAGTTCCAAAAGATTTAAATAAATTAGTAAGGCCTCCGCAAAAACCCAATTTTGTTTGTCTTATGAGACCTACCAATGCATCAAGTGTATACAGTGGGCCCCATATATAAAATACTAATCCCAATGCATTCATAATATTAAAGTGTTCAAACCTAAACATTATAGACCTTCATATTGAAAAACTAACATACTGAAAGTTAATCATTAACCAAATCAATAAACAAAAATCCAAACCTTCTGGAGTTATATGAATAGTATCAAAATAATATATCCCCATCCAAAATAATCATTAGACATCCAAATAAATAATAAATTTGATATTAATATAACATTTACCTAGTGTATTATATTTACACTGAATGGTTGTAACCATTGTTGAATACAAATACCACAAATTATCCTTTGAATAATATGTTGGGAAAATAACCTTTGTTTTTGGAAAATCAACTTTTAAAAAAATGTTCAAAATTAGTTTTTCAATTAATTTCCTTCAAAAATTACCTTGAAATATTTTAATATAATTCTTAAAACAATGAGTGTTCAAGACAATAGAAAATTCCATTCATGTCATACATGTTAAAACAATGATTCCTTTCACATTTTCAATTAATGCCAAGTGAGAATTGTTTTGACATGAATATTTATGTCCAAAAAATATTAAAAATTTAAAATGTAAAAAAATCATTAAATATCAATTTAAAATTTTTAAAAACAATATGGAAATATTTTATATAAAATATTGGTTTTGATGAAAAAGGATTTCTGACTAAAGAGCAAAATAAGGTCATAATTTATTAAAACAAATCTCAATTGTTTTTAGTAAAAAGGAATTAAAAATTGTTAATATTTATTAAAAAATTTAATGAGTAACTATTATATAATTAAATATATTGATTTCATGATTAAAATATCAACTAATTCCTTAATGGTAGATGTAAACATAAACAATCCAGAATAGTGATGAGATTGTGAAACGATCACTTTCATATTAGGTAACTTATGAATTGCAAGCCAGATAAAATAAATAATATAAGGTGAATCTTTAAATACCATAATTTAAAATATATTAATTATTTATCATATAAAATTGTTAGTATATTCTCCACAAAAATGAAAATTGTGGTGAATTTTAAATATTTTGCACGAAAGTAAAAGTGAGATGAGATACCCTTACCTTGAGTCTGACTCGTCACATATGTTATTAATAATCCGAAATAATAAAAATATGTTAATTATTTAATATAAATATAAACGTTTTCATGTATACTATTCCATTTATTTCATTTATTACCATTTTATATAAAATTATTAACCAATTAAATTTGAGTCGGGTGTTTTGATGATATTTAAATTTTGTGTCAAAAATTACATCGGTTGTTTGGATATTGGGCTACGAGACCATTATTTAAACATCTACAAAACATTAACAATGAAATAATTATCATATTTATATATAAATAATAATTTTCATACAAATCATGGATGTTTTTGTTTTAGAAAATGAAGTAAGTTATGATCCTTGAGATGGCAGGTCGTACGTATGATTGAGTAATGTTTCAATTTTTCATCGATCATTATAAAAAGGAGGAATGTAATATTTTATCTTTAAATAATATTAATTATATCATAAATATCATATTATATATTTAAAAATACTTATATATATCATCCATGTGATTTGGGTATGGAAAGAGAGACACATCGCTTTGTGAAGCCAGTAGTCCACACGTACATGAATGACTTTATCATCTTTCATTGATCGAAATGGTAGGAAATAAAATGATATATTATCTATTTAGAATAATAATTATGTCTTGAATATAATAATTTTATCATTTATATCACATATATTCATTTTTTTTCCTTTTATCCTTCCTTGCAAAGTGTCAGTGATACATTATTGACATAACTTTATGAGGTAGTAGTCTTTCATACGCAATAGGGTCATTATCGTATCCCATAAGGATTGTAAATTAAAAATTTATTTGTTTTAAAATAATTAAAAGGGTATTATAATGTTATAAATTTAATATATATACTTCAGATCAATCATCACACACAACTGTGAGATGTATTTATGGAAAATGTGTCCCATTGGTTCACGAGGTGGTAGTTCACCATACACACAAGTGATATTATCATTTCCCATTTGATGGAAGAATACATGGACATAGGTAATTCAATTAACATAATAAAATAAATATATATGGTAGAAAGAAGTGTTTTTATATAATCATTAATGAAGAATATTTTAAGAATATTGAAGATGAAATAAAATAAAATCACATAGTTTGATAGTTTATATCTTCTTAGACTAGCACATTAAGATTATAACTAAAATTATCATGGAATGAATATATGAAAATAGGATTCGAATATAATGGTATGTAATTTTTTAAGTGATATCGATAGAAATTGGATAACCAAAATGGATTTAAGGTGCGAAAAATAGAGGACATGGGAGGCCTTTTATAAGTGATATGAGTGGAAAACTTGTGTCTTTTGAACAGAAAAAGGTATACACATCTTTTCAAATGAAAAAGGGTAAAAAACGAATTATAATAGATACTTAGATGTGATATGGTCTAAATATGTCTATAAAATGGGTTTTTGACATGTTTTCTCATTTTTTCCCTTATCATCTTAGTTTAACCCCTCAGTAAATCAATTTTTACAATAATAAAATTAAATAATTGTTACTATTGTTAAAATTTATTATGGTCAAAAATTTATTGGAACTGATTAGAAAACATATATTTTATTGTCATAAAAAATTGAACCCATTTTTCTAAATTCCACTCACATATGTTGGAAAACTAATATATTATTATAAAAACATTTATTCTTCAGAATAATTTTTATTTTATTTTTAATTAATATATAACCACTGTATTTATATTATACATGGGTAAACCGTATAATTTTTATAACATAGATTATACTATTCATACCCACCAACATAACAACTTGGATATAATGGTAATGTTTAAATAATAATATTTTATTAATGTACCATCTTTTATTCAAACATGGTGGTGCATTCATTTCTAGATAACCAAGAGATTTAATTTATTAAAAATATATATATCATAAAGTATTAGAGATTTAAATTAAATTATATGATTTTTGTTGTGTTTAGTATATACTATCAAACATGATGATCCTTTTTTAAAAAACATTAGTTATTACATCAAAAACAAATCATATACTCCAAAAATGAACTTAACATTTATCTATTTGATAGTTTAAATAATTTTTTTATCTAATGACATTGAAATCACATAGGCCATTATATGTTTTTCCCCCATTTCACCCTTCAGTTGTGGGTTTAAGTCTCATAGACTTTTTTGATGTGACAGGTTGTCACCAAACTTACAGTTTGTCTTTTTTTTTCTAAATCAACAATCCTTATATAATTTTAAAAATTTTGATAGAAATCATGTAAAATAACCAAAATATATTCAAAATTAAGGAAAAGTTTTAACCACAATGTTTATTTTATAAAATTGATTCTTCATCCAAAAAATTTAATAACCCATAATTCCTTCAAAATCAATGATCTTATAAACCATAAAGTTTATAAATAACTTTAAAACATAGGTACACAAAAAAGAAAAGTGCATTTTTCTTAAAATAGAATCGTCCCTTGTTAATTATAATGGTTACACATACCTAAAAAATTAATGTCTCCCAAAATATATTTAGTCGCTTTAATTTGTTTTCACTTAAAACCTCAAACATCATGTATGTGATTTTGACCTTTTGATAAACCTTAAAATTTTATACCCATGATGTTATTAAAAACTCTTAAAATATCCTCACATGAAAAATTAATAATCTTATAAGTTATCTAAAACCTTCTCTGATACCAACTATAACAGATCAAGACCCGTAGTTCCAGATCTAGTGTTGAAAACAAAAACATTACTTTTCTCTCTTTGATACTGAATAACGTGATACATTTTCATCCAAATCATACAAAATCAAAAGAAAATATTGGATAAATTACATAAAAAGGATGTTTTGGGATTATAGGTTTAGATAATTAGGAAAAAATCTTAATAACTTTGTTTTATAAAAAACTTGTTTATATAGACCAACATCAACTCCCACTATACCCAAATTTTCATATTTCATGTTATGTCAAAAAAATCTCCCACAAAATTACTCAAATATGAAAACATTAAGCAGAAAAATAATTTATCATCATTAATGATAACCTGGGAAAAGGAAACATTATAAATGTTGATCTTATATGCTCAACATGGGAAAACACAATAGATATAAATCAATGATCATATGAATTAATAAGATAATTATAAGGGAATGAGATTATGAAAATAACATAAAAATTTTATACCACATTGGAAAAATATAATAAACATGAGATATGAAATAAAATATTTTCATTTTTTTGAATTACATGAATCTTAATAATGAGAAATCATCATAACTATATCATGAACTATAATTTCAGGCCAATAATGTGTGTGGAACCACCATAAGTATAAAAACCATTTCATATATTAAGGTTAACTACCAAGATCAGTTATCCAAAATCAAAAACATTTTCCCCAAGTGTATCAAACAGATAAATTTTTTTCATATTTCAAATCTATAACATCTTCTTGTGTCCCATAATGAATAAATCATTTTGACTTGTTTCCCAAAACAGATCATGCACATAAACATGTTTCCCACAACGGACACAACACATCAATTTGTTTTCAATAACTATCCAATAAGATATAATACTTTACCCAAAGCATTATAGGCAGATATAGGTACCACATGTCACATATGTAAAATTATATATATGGGTTCCACAATATGATAAATCACTGATCAACATAATACACATGAAAATACATGGATTTCATAAATATTTATATAATGTATAAACCACAGGAAAGGGAATGTGTTTCATCAAAATATTTTCATCATTAACATAACCAATATATAGAATGAATAATCATTATATCCTTAAATTATATACCCATATAAAGAATATGTAACATAAAATAATGTTATATAAGATGGACAATTATTTTTAAAGATATCTTAGAATATTTTTTTTGGAAAATAACATTTTCAATTTAAAAATCACTACCATTTTTAAAAAAATATACACATATAAAGAAAAAATTTGATTTGAAAAGAAACATGTAAATTTTTTAAGGAAGATTCAGATTACTGAGGTTACAAGAAGGTGTAATAATATACATGTTCCATATATGTTAAAAACATTCCATCTATTTTTTTCCGAAAAAGTCACCAAGTACATCATTTGGAAAATGAGAAAATGATTTACTTCAAAAGGATTTTTAAATAAAATAACGGGTTAAAATTATTTCAAAAATATATATTACTATGTTAAAAACATTGTTGAATCATGTAAATGGATGATAAATATTCCCCATTTGATTCTTAAAATTGAACAATCCTGAATATTGACGAGATGGTGAAAAAAAACTCATACCACATTGTTGACATTAAACTAATAATACTCACAAAACATATAACTTTATATGGATATGAATATCCCACAATTTTGAGGAAATTTTTCCTAAAATATATTCATGGAATTCATATACATGACACAAAAGAAACAATTATTGTATAAGGAATTTGTCCCATAAAATGAAATTTGAGATGAAATCCCCTTACCTTATATCCAATTCATCACGTACATTCTTTATCATCCAAAATAATAAATGCAGGTTTTTTGTTTAATCTTTTGAGATAATTATTCTAGTTTATTATTCCTTTTATCTCATTTATTACATTTTTATAATCGTTACTATATCATTTATGATCACGTATCTTATTTTAGTGTTATTTGGTAAATAAGTTTAAAATGACATCGATATATTGGAAATGGTCAAAGTGGGCATTATGAAATCATATCAACAATAATAATTGTTAAATAATTATAATTTTAATACTTAAATTATATGTTTAAATATAACTATGAAATATTCTTATAAAAAAGTTACTGTGTTACAATCATGGAGACTGCATGCCATACGTACAGATGAGTAACGTTTCTATTTTTCCATGATCATTGTGTAAATAAGGTAAGAATTGTTTTTTATATCTATAATTATAATGATATAATTTATATTATATTAATTATTCAAATAGAATTATATATATACATATTTATATAATCCATGTTATATGGTGATGAAAAACGAATCACATCGCTTCTTGGTGGTGGTAGTCCACATGTACACATTAATGATACTATCGTTTATCAGTGCATGGAATGGTATGAATCTTATTCATAAATTATATTTTTATAACTATAAATATTTCTTTAATATTATATTTATAATCTAATTACAACATTAAAAATATTCTTGAGATATAGTGAGGGGAAATGAATTATATCATTTTGCAAGGTAGTATTCTAACATACACACTAATGATAATTTCAGTTCACGTTTGATTGATATTGAGGATTGATATAGTTTATTACATTAACATAATAAAATATAAGTATATAAGGTAAATGGTGTTATTATTTTAGCATAGATAGAGAATATTTTAACGAGGTGGAATAATAAATAAAATAGAGATTCTCGACTAAAAAAGGATACCTCTTATTTGGACAACTACTTTTTCTTATCACCTTAAGACCACTAAGGTTAGTGTTATGCATAAAAATGACACATATAAATACAAAATTGATTCTATAAAGTTATTTGGATTGGTCTAGGATGAGATAAATGGGTTGTTAATAGTAATGTAATGAAACAAAGTGTCTCCCATTTATCATAGATGACTGGGGCCCTCTTGGAACTTCTAAAAATATTAAATTAATATAAATTAATATTCAATTCAAGATAGATGAAAACCAATTTATTATGAAGATACTAAGTGTATAGGGGTTAATAATATCATATAAATATTTGGATTGAGAACCCTGTTAACCCTTTTTAAACTTATTGTGACAACACATTTTTACTCATTATAGGTCAAAATAGTTTCTATAAATGGAAGAAATGACAATTAATTGAACAATAATAATATTATAAAAAATATAATAATAAAAATTATGAATATAATATTTTTAAAAATTTTATATCATATAATAAAATATTATCTATTTTAAAATATAAAAGAATATAATTTTTTTGAACATTTTATAACATTGACTTTAATAATATCCTGATAAAATGTATTATTCAATCCAATGGTTTTAAAACATACATAAAATTTAAATTTAATCTATAAAATTTATGTATTACATCAATTATCTCAAATTATAATGATTTTGATATTTTTAATATCTTTTATTTAATATTTCAACTAATTAAATAATTATAACTTCCACATTGGGAAAGAATTTGCAGTAAATATTTCATCACAAGAAATTATAAATAAATAAACATGATGAAGATACATATTTAATCCTTCAAAATTCTATTTATATTCATACATATCATCTATATAACCACTTATTAAATATATTATATTTATTCAAAATAAGTGTGTGACGTGTTTGGATTTTTTTGACATGATGAATATAGAAATAAAATTAAAATTTTTATATAATGTTTATGTAAATTATAGTAATAATTTATAATATTCTCTCTTAAAGAAGATTAAAATCATTTTTGAGGAAATTATATATTTCTAAAGAATAAAATGACCTTATTAAAAATTATTTTATTATTTTATAATAAATTTTCAAGGAATTTATATTAATTCGTGTCTTTATATTTATTTTATAAATTATTCAATCATATTAATACCCTCTAATTTATGATCTAGGTTATAATAATCATATCTGAATAATAATATTTCATTATACCTTTATATTCAGTGTTGAGTATCATGTACAATATAAAATTTCATTTTAAAATATCATGATATTTTATTTTAATTATGTGTGTGGGAGATCATTTTGGGTTTATATATAACTATTCCAACTCATTTTCCATGAACCCTATATACTTCAGAAAAACGTTGAACAGATGTAATCTGATGTATCTTAAATAACCTCTAAAACTAAAAATTATTAAAATAATGTGTTTTATGTACTTATAAGTAGTTATCTTTTGGAATACAACTTTTAATTTATTTATTTTACATTATATAGTTGATTATGAATACCCCTTATCCAATTTTTCACTCTTATTTATTCTTTATTATGATTTTTTTACTCTTACATATTCTTATTGATTGTTGGGTTACCCTTGCATAATCTAAATAATTTTATGTTTACTCTTACATATTAATATTCTCTTCGATATACTATTTCATGATCTGGATATTTATCTTCTACTAGTTTTTATTTTTTTTATTATTTTTTTGCAACTCATCAAGTTTCATTTTTCAATTATTTTTCTTTTGTCGTTATTCTTTTTCAAATTTCTAGGGGGGCGAAGTCTAGATTTAAGGTAGTAAAGGGTATAATTATGCTGTTAGGGGTGAAAAATCACGAATAGTTTGGGGAGAAAGATTAGTAGAGCTAAGATAAAAATTTAAGAAGGATATTTGTTTTTAAAAAGGTTCATTATATATCTATTTAAGAGTATGTTTTATAAGAGTATAGAGAGTTTTATTTTATGTAAATTTACTTGTTTATCATGTTTTTTGAATACTAAAAAGGCATATAATTTTTATTTATTTTATCGGAATGATATCTCATAGTTTCATTTTTTATGAATCAAAACATAATCCTTGATTTTCTCACACATACAAGATGTTTTGATAGTTTTATTTTTTGATGAGATAATTTTGAATAATATAATTTATAGATAAACTTGAAGTCCTATGGACTACATCAAAATTAATATTTATTGTAGTTCCATGTTTTTACAATGTATATTAAGAACCCCATTTTTACCATTGGGTGTTTCATAAAAAATTGATTATAAATTAATATCAAGGAATCATGGAATAAAACATTAAAAGATGATTCCATTTCAGATATGTGATCTCATGGTACTTTTGAGATGTTCAATTTTTTTTTATTTTTTAGTATTTCATAGAGTGTTTATTTTTGGGCAATTTAATTGAAATTATCTAATATTTTTTTTAAAAAATTGTTTACTTCATATCCAAGATGGTTGGTAAAATTTTAGGATTATATATCAGTTTGATTTTTAATTTTTAATTTGATGAATTTCGGCCGTTAGACATAAAACTAATATGCTGATCATTAGATTCTCCAAGATATATCTTTCTAATGATTACATCAATCAAATATGTATGGTTTTATAATTTTATCTCATGATAAGTTATATTTACAATGTTTTAGGGTAACATAACATGTATCCATTGGATATAAATAATAATCCACTTGGAACTCTGGATTAAAATTATAGAGTCACATTGATTAGAGATATTTATATTATTTATATTATAATTTAAAGGATATTTTTTATTTTCATCTGAAAACATATTTCATTATTTTCATTATAGTGTGTTCTTTATTGTATGTTTTTTACCAAAAATAGTTTATAACTTTGGAGTGATTTAATTTCAATTTTTTTATAGTTTTTTCTCTATTTAGTTAAGAAATTATAACTTCCAGAACGTTTATTTTCTTGACATGGAACAATTTCATGTTTGATTTATACATCTAATCACACTCTGTCGATGCTTTTATATCAGGGATAATGATATATTTTAGATATTTTTAAAAAATTTCTCTATCTAATACAGTTATAATGAAGTCATATGTGATATGTAATTGGTGGAATCCTACATTATCTATTATGAATCATTAGGGTTATAATGATTATGTGAAGCTTATAGTTATAAATAATTTTTTCATGAAATTTTATAAATACATTTTATTGGTTATTCCATTGAAATAATAATTTTTTTATAATCCATCCGAACACAAAGTCTGTATATCTTAATATAGTATTTTCCTTAATTTGGATAATATGATTTATGGGATTTGTTTGAGGAAAATTAACCTTACTAGACTACAACACCAAAACCTTATAAAAATTTCTGAGATGGAAAGTTAGTAAATTGAGGAATTAGTTATATAAATTAAACTAATTTGGTTTATAATAGAATCATAAATTTATTGTAGGATATTCGTGATAATGAGAGATATTGATTTCTTATAAAAATAATGGTGAATTAACATTAATAAAATTTTAACCCACTACCTAAATAGATGTCGATAAATGTTTTAATCAAGGAAAACGTCAGAGTTCTATATTATCTGAGATATAATTCATGTAAACAACCCATGTTTTGAACATTTTGGTAATACTTAAATTGGGTGACACTTTTTCAAAAAGTGGATGCCCTTGAACCAACTTAAATAGTATTTTTTTAATTACTATATCAGGTTTAAAATGTGTGAAGTATGATGTCAAATTATTATAACGATGTTTATATTTCGACATCCACTATTTACATGGTAATTTACAAATATTAACTATCCTATAAAAATTTTATAGTAGTTCTCAGGCTATAGTGAAAACATTGACATACAATGAAATTAATCTTTAAAATATTTCTTATGTTCTAGATATATCATGATTTCAAGAGAATGATGATGTGTGACCATAAAGTGTTAGGGGATCAAAATAAATGAGACTTCTACTCATAATGTTCACACATGGTGATCTAGGGTAGATGAGATCATGAGAACTGACCCTATATTAAGAGAACCACATGTTTCACGTTACATTGGTAGTTCCTATTTTGAAACCCATGTAATGGTCTCCTAACTTGAAATTATTATCAGTGTATACCATATGACTTCATTCATTAATGTTAGGGAAAAATCATGACATTAAATCGATAGTGAGGTATCATGAATTGGGTGCATAATTGGTGGTTTGGGATTGATTTTATTGCTAATAAAGAAAACATTCTTCTGAATGGAAGTGATGTCTCATTCATGGTTGATTAGTATGGTAGTACCTTCACTAAATCCATGGCCATAGTAGAAGTAGTTAAGTACATATAGATAGAAATAATAATATAAAATTTATAGATAAAAACACATGGTGTGAAAACTTATTTATAACAAATCTCAAGAAATAGAGATTATATAACACAACAAGTGTTTGTAGGAATGTTTTTCATCACTACTATTTTTCTTAATATATTAAAGGGAATTTATGGGTTACTTAACTCCAAACCTATTATATTAAAAATATTAACTTCTATTAAGATATGTTCTTAGAGTGCCACAATAGTATATTCAAAAGTCTTCCATATTCTGATGAATAGAAGTATAGGACATGATGGGCCCCACCATGGATCTGATATTTTTCAAAGAATAAAAAATCACCATCGAAAAATTAATACCTCACTATTAATGTATATAATAATTGAATTTTAATTTATTTAATAAAATTATTAATATGGAATTATTTGAATACATGGAAGAATATTGTATGAACAATAATTATTTTAACATTCAATGTTCATTTAATATTTGAAGGAATTATGCATTGAGATACTCACCTTATCATATAATATCTTTATTATATATAACAAATAAGTGATAAAAATATAAACGAATTTATGAAATATCTATTTGATTATAATGTGTCATTGATATCTTATTCTGGGGGTGTTATAAATATGAGGTCTATGGAACCCTTTTTAGGTGCTTAATTCCGACTATATATAAAGATTATATCATTTTTAGGTACTCTTTAACCCCTAAAATTTGAGATATCCTCTCTAATACTTCCCAAATCCTAGAGATATAAATCCTCTTTTTAAGTCTTTAATAAAATAAAACCTACATGGATCATTGTAACAAAGTAGTGGTGGTCATCAGGGTACTAAAGGATTCATCCAACCTATGCACCAAACCTGAAAATTTTATGATTATCATTTTCATAGACTATTGAATAATTCTTGGAAAATATAAGTGGGTTAGAACTAAAATAATTAAAGAAATGGTCACTAATATAAAGTGATAGTCAAACACATCTTTGATATGAAATATATAATAATTCATCTTAACTTCATGCAGAAAAAATTCATGTAAGATCCTCAAAACATTACCAAGGATCACATCACCAAATATGATGATGATACATATATTTTGTGATGAAAATTTTAAAATTACTTGTCCCCCACTTTCTAATACAATCTATAAAAATGACAATTGGTATCAGAATGATCTCATGAATTTTTTTAGTCAATAAAAATTAACTATTCTTTAAATTAAGTGGAGGGATTTTATTGGGTCCCAATAGATCCAACTTCATGTAGCTCTAATATCAGATGAACATGTTATGACTACATGATAAAATTAATCCACTTAAAAAGCTTTTTATGGTTATAAATATATATAATATATTTTTATATTATTTTCTTATAGTATTTTTTAATGGTGACATGATTTTTCCCATGTTCTGGTAGGATTCTTGTCATTAGAATGGTTCCTTTCAGTGGGATCATATTTCTGTAATAATTTTTCCCCAATCCTATATTGTTTTTATTTTTGATTAATTGGATTATAAAAATTGAAAATTAAGATGGTGGGGCTTCCTTATCCATGGGTGCATGGTTATTGGAGAATGAAATATATAAAAAAATGTGGAAATATATTAAAGGGGGAGGCAGCTAGTTAGAAAAATAATTTATAAAAAAATATTTCAAATAAAAAATATATAGTATATTCTATTAGAATCAAATTAATATTGACACCTAAATAGACAATGCCTCCTACCACTTCTACCCTCCTCCATAGAATAAATATTCTCTGTCATGTCATAACATTATCCTCCCAAACCTATTCCACCATAATTTGCACACCACAATGCCTAGTTGCACATCCACTGTTCGACTGACCCCTTCCCCATAGAGACCAAGCCAACCTAACCTGCTCCTAGTTGGACTTCTTCAACATGAAGTCCCATCCACCCTAGAATCTTTCACTATGGTCCTATCCCTCCCATACATATAAAAACCCATCAACCACTAGCGCTATACTAGACTCCCATAGTCGTTGCTACATGTGTGCCAACATAGAATGCCACATCCTCTCCTGGCATCTTCCCCTCTGGTGGTGATACAATTCTCATACCATTTGGATAGACTCTTAACACACTTTCTCGCAGCCTACTTCCCACACGATAATGAGGTGATACCCCTTGGTGTGTGCCCAGGCCCAAATTGAGCTCCCTACTAGCATCCCATGGGATATACTATCCTAGAATGGACCTATGTGCAGTCATCATGACACTTAATGTCCTTTGATGAGTACCTTCTCACTAACCATGGGCCTATGTTGGTTTTAGGCCCCAAGAAATATTCTTTATCATATCCAAAAATAATTTTAATTTTTGGATTAAAAAATATTATTATCCTAAATGTTAATTTAAATTTTGGATTAAAATTAAATTAATTTCAAGAGAAAAATACATAATATTATTTGAAATAAAATAATTAATTCATTTTATTTAATGGTTCTCAAACAGAAATGTAACACATTTAAATTTTTATTACAAATTTATTTTACCCGATGACCGGTCCTGAGCATTATGTGTCCATTATTTGTTTGGGTTTGATTTTATTAACATAATTATTAAAACTATGTGCGGTGATTTTAATAATTATTTATCTATCAACTATTTTGGTATCATCTTTGTTAATTTAATTTGTATAATGTTGTTCTCATCCACTAATTTATCTGTATTTATTTTTTCGTTCCTAGGACCTCCACACTTGTGAGAAAGTATGTGTGTATAATTATCATGCCAATTTAATATGTGGACCATGTCGAGATGAGGTGATTTCCTAGATGATATGTGGATACATTGAATCGGGATGCGAGATGAAATACGATTTAAGACCAAATCAGGAGTCATATCCCTAGGGTCACAATGGATACATTGTGTATAAATAGATCAATGAATAAAAAATTATTGATATTAGTTGGGTAGTTTATTTAATTTATTCATTATTTATTGTTTTAATGAAATATAATGTTTGAGGGAACATACAAAATAATAAACAATTAAATAATATAGTAAAATGATTAAAGAGGAAATGAATTTTTTCTCGGTTACTACACCTTCATTAGTTATCATGAAAACATAGTATAAATATATTAAATGTAAAATTAATTCATTCATAAAGAGATAATGAAAACCATAAATTTAATCCTAAGTCTTAATGCTATTCTTCTCATAAATTTTAACAAATCTAGGTGTATTTGGTTCTCATTTTCCCTATTCGAGATTTCATCCTATTATTGGGGATTTTTTATGTTAGTTATGGGTTGAATAAACTAAATATGGTGTAAAATAATTACCCATAACTATATTTCTACAACTTTAGAGGCAAAGTGCTAAGGGAATCGAGGTTAATATTCCGAGATGTTTTAATTTAACTTAATAGTAAATAGAGGCACGAGTCAGTGCAGTTGTCAAGTCTAGCGACCACCTTAAACCATTTTGAGTATCAGTGTAGCCCTATCTTTCACTACGAGGATAGGTTTTAGAGTTCATTTCCACTATAATATTCGATTTATTGAGTATTATAAATATATTAGTGAGGAATATTATAATTCGATAAAATTGTGGGAGACATATAATGATTTTAACATGTAATTTTTAATTATTAATCAAGATAAGAGTATAAATATTCAAATATTTTATTTGATAGAAAACATGGAAAGGGTTTACATAAGACTATTGCAATTATTTCTGGACATATAACATATATAAAATGGTGTGGATTTCTAAAAGTAGTATAGGTTCTAATACATAGTACTATTATATATGAAATTTTATGTTTCAGAGTCCCCACTACCTATTAAGACATCTTAGGAAGAGAGTTATTGATAAATGATTACAAGAAAAACATTTATGACACATTTGATGTATAAATAAATATTCTATAAACAATTTTTTATGTGAGTTCTATGTGATAACATTTGAAAAAAAATTATTTCCCATATTGTATTATCTCCAAGAAACACATGAAGAGAAAGTGATGCATGATATGAATGAAGTGATAATTATATTGAATATATGAAAATTTATATATAGAACACAGTCTTTCAATAAATACCATTATTATATCATTTTTACCCACATAATTTTTTTTAATATTTAAAAATTTATAGAAAGGATAAAATATATTCATTACCTTTAGTTAAGATTTTATATGTTCATAAGAACTCAATGAAAGATTAATCATTACTTCTTTTAGTGAACAAGTTGAATTACTATGTGAAAAAGAATATCAAAAGTTTTACACCAAATGAACCGTCACAATTTACATTAAATAAAATAGGTAAAAAATTATACAGGAAGTTATTTTCTTCAAATGTCATTATATATGTCTATGGAAGATTAAATTATGTAAACTGAATTGAAGAATCATGTAGTCACATACTTGTTAAGTATATTCTTAATTATATGTGATATTTTTATTATGATATTATTGTATTAAAAAAAATATCTCTATCACTCTATCATATTTAATTATATCTCCCATGTATGAAAAAGAAAAGTTACAATAAGATGTGTGATTTTTTCCGGAACAAAAGAAAGGTTGACTACTAGGTCAGTGGCGAGAAGTAGAAAAGTTATCATTGAGATGGTTATTGATTCTATTTGAAAATTTATTGAGTATTAACAAAATATTTATCTCACATTAACATTGGATATAAGGATAATTTACTATGGTTTTTAGTGAATGTATTTTCTAGTGTCTAATACACAACTAATAATTTAATAATGGGTGAATAATTGGAAATAACATAATAATGTAAAATTTAAGACTCAATTATATGTAGTCATGTAAATATAATTCTTTGTTTAATAAAAATAATTAGTTTCCAAGGATAAAACTAGTATGGTTTTTAGAATCATTATAGTTAAAGATCATAGGTATTATCAAAACAAATTGTTTGGATAAAAAAATATGTAAAAAAAAATGTAGGCCCAATGCTTTCAGAATTAGTTCATCTATAGACCTTGAACTATTAGATGATAATGATAGTGAGAAATATAGTTTATGATATTACTTTATGAGATTTAAGGAATGAGAAAGTGAATTACAAAATATTTTTGGTTAGAGTATATGAGTAGTTTTGAGCCCATGTGCTGAAGAATATATTGAAAATCATTCACTGATCATTAATGTATAGAATATAGTAATTTTTAAGCACACATTTCTTTATAAAATCATATTCACAATGTTACTATGGAGGATAAATGAATATATTTATATGAAAATATTGATACAAAATAAATCATAGACTAATTCCTAAAAAATTTACATACACACATTAAACACAAGATTTTTGTAAAAGGATCATCAATGTTGAATTTGAAATGAATTGTAAATACTATCATAATGTTTCAAGACATGCTTCAGAAATAGAAGTTCTATTCAAAAACCACATGCCGACTATAATGATATATGGATATCATATGTGTTATTGTATGATATAAATCCATCATGTTATAATAATATGTTTCTAGATGAAAATAGTTATTAAAGGATAAAGACCAGAAGTCATCATGCATTTCAAAAAGTGAATCTCTCCCAGTATCCTAATGTTCATATAAGGTATTACATAAATCCCTATGATAGAAAAATTATAGTCCTGAGATGGACTATATTTCTATAAAATGGTTCACATAATTGTTTAAGACAGCGGGGGAATGAATGACAAGGCATAAGTCAAGGCTTAAAATACACAACATGGTGGTATACAAACAAGTTCCTCATGAGCTTGTAGAAATAGAATGTTTCAGAGAAACAAACTATGTAGGATAGATAAAACCATGGAAATTATTTCACATTCACCATGGATGGAGATGCATTATTCATTAAGAGTAATGATTCCTACAATGCAGAGGTAAATATAAATCAGCTAAAATTGAAAAGTTTAATTAAAATTAAAAAATGGATTTGATGTACCAAAGTAAATGGGATAATTATTTTGGATACAATGGTGGGTATAAAAGTGAGAATATACTAGGGGTACAATCCTGGTTCCAATAAGGCTTCATTAGTTATACCATGTCATCATAACTAAATCTATTAGACTTTTACTTGTTATATCGAATTTCATTGACCATTAACATGGTAATTGGTTACCATAATTAAAAATCATGGAAGGTGTCTATATAATGCAACCAAAAATGGTTTCTGACACAATATAATTTAAATAAGGTGTGTGAGTTACTAAAATCTATTTTTGGATTGAAGTAAGAAAATATATCATAGAATATTTACTTGAAATGATTTTTCTCCATGTGTCTGTAAGAGGTTAATCGGAGATCCATATTTGTTTTAAAGTAAAATGTGATTGATAAAATAGGGAACACAACTATGGGTTAAAAAATTAATTAAGACTGTATTAAAAAAAACACTCCAGAGATTGATTTCATGAAGCAGAATATGTTTTAGGGAACATGATCTACCAAGAAAGATCAAATGGGTTAATTGGACCAAGTTAAAAGTACATATACTAAAGAATTATTTAACAATAAAATTTGAAATTATTTGAGATATTATTATTTCCATATTAAAATTGCATCAATCACTCTAATAAGACATGTATGATTTATAATAGGAGATTAATGTGGTGATTAGAATTCAATATATTTCTATTAAGGACCAATTATACATTCAATACAATGTAATATAAATGATATCACCAACATAAAATTTTTGGTAGGAAAAGGTTAGTAACACCTTATAGAAATGCATTAGAAGTAGTTAGAGCTATTCATTTGAATATGAGAAAGTGTAAGGGATATATAACTGGTAGTTGGAGAGGAAAGTACACTTGTTTTAATGGGACACAAACATGCATTCCTTTGTTTCAATATGATCTAATATCCTATTCATGTTAAATTAATGAGGAATAGGAACTCATTCAATATAGTGGTATCCATATCAAAAAAATACCAAGTGAGTTGGGGTTACGATGCAGCTAAAGAAGTAGTGTAAAGTACATAATGATTCATTTTAATTATTTTAATTACACCTAGATAGTAATGGTTTTTTGTACTATAAATTATGATAATCATACCATTGGTACTGTCCAAGATGTCATGATTTGATTGTAGAATAACAGAATTACTTTTGGATATCATCTCTTGAGGAGTATTTGCCAAGGAGGAAAAGTCACAGATATCAGAGTTGCCATGTAGTAGGGACACATTATACCCAATGAAAAAATTTAAAAATAAATAGGTGTATGAACTTATCATTTGAGAGTTAACAAGGATAGATTTCCAGTTGGATATAGTTAATGTGTGAGTTTTGTAAATGTCGGAACCCTAAGCCTAACATTAATAGTGCTTTTTATTAAAATATCATATGTATACTGAATTATTCATGATATAAACATATCATAATAGTGTTGGCATTACTTCATCCACTATTTACATTGTAATTTCCATAGACTACTTATTACATATAAATTTTATAACAGTTCATAGGATATAATGGGAATCTCAGGATACTATGACAGTAATATTAAAAATATGTACTATGGTCTAGATAAAATATTTTGACATGACACCAATGATATGTGACTATAGGGTTCTGTGGGATCATATGAATTGTGAATTTTTCTTACTAACTTCACACTGGGTGATATTGAGTAGATGAGATCTTTAGGACTGACCTTCTAATAGAAACACTACATGTTTTAAGTGTCATTGTTAGTTCATATTTGGTAACACATGTAATGGTTTCTTAACTTGGTATTATTATTAGGGTATAATATATGATAGGTTACTTTTATGCATGGAAAAATATATGATATTGATTTTATAGTGAGGTTTATTTCATTGGTTGTATCCTTGGTGGTATGTTTTTGATTGAATATTCATGAATGAATTTCTATTTATGGAAAGGAAGTGATCTCTCAAGCCTAGTTGACCAGGATGATAGAAGCTATACTAAATCTAAGGCCATGGTAGAATAATGTATGTCCATCATGTTAGTTAAAATAGTAATAAATAAACCATGGATGGTTACACAATGCATGTATCCTTCTTTATGATATATCATGTGACAATGATATTATATTACATGGTGATCATTCATTGGAAAGGTTTTCATTGTTATAACTTTACTTTATCTCTTTAAGGTCCTTGATGGGTTGATAAAATCATCTCCTGGTCATTAAATAATATCCACTACCATAATGATAAGGTCATAGAGGGTCTCACATAATAACAAAGTAAAATTTATGTACATTATGACGAATATGATTATAGGACATGTTGGACCCACCACATGGTATGAAATATTTCCGAGAATAAAAAATCACCAATGAATAAATAAATTTATTTTTTAGTATAAAATAGCAGGATTTGAATTAATTTATTAAAATTATTCACAATGTACTAAGTGAATACATGGTAAAATATTCTATAATTAAATACTATTTTAAAATAAAACGTTCATTGAATATTTATGGGAATTATTAGTCGAGCTAATGAATAAATTTTATCATCTAATATATTTATTATAAATTAAAAGTAAATGATAAAGATATAAATGAAATTATGACATCATTAAAGGTTCATAGCATGTCATTTATATCTTATTTAGTGATTGTTATATATACAAGTGTCGATGAACACTTTTCGGGTGATAATTTACACTATATAAGCAAAGAGAAGCTCGTTTTTAGGGATTTTTCATCCACTCGAATTTGAGATCTCCTCTCCCCTCCTTCCAGAATCCTAGAGATAGAATATATCTTTCCAAGTGTTCAATCCAAGAAAACCTTTGTGTATCGAAGTAATAGAGCATTTATGATCATCAGGAGATTGAAGGATTTATTGGACCTCCATACTAGCACCTAGAATTTGATGACCGAATTTCACATGGACTCTTGAAAAATGTGGGGATGCTATAGAGGGGTTTAATATCAGATCATTCAAGAAATGATCATTACTGATAAGAGATAGTCAAAAAATATTTTGAATAAAATAATGTTATCATTTGTCTAAATATTGTTCTTAAATAAATTCACATAAGACGTGTGACCTTTATCCGAGATCATATCAATAAATATGATAAAGTTACACAACTCAAAAAATTAATAGTTTAAAATACTTTTCCAACTAGATTACAAAACATTCCCTGGTACCAACAATACCCATAGGATGTAGGGGGGGTTTTTAAAATAAAAGTGACATGTATGGAATTGTTTATTACTTTTAAATATATTTTTATGGGAAATTGTATAAAATATTGATCCAAAAATATTGAAGGCGGTGTACATTGATATGAAAATTTAAGAGGGGGTTTAATTGAGAATTATTACATATATTCCATATTAAATACCAAAAAAATAATATTTTGTCTTACAAAATATTACAGTAAAATATTATATATGGAGTGAAAAATGGAAAACAATGAAATCACAAAAAGATTAAATCGTAAGCTCAAGCGTCAGCCGAACAATGAGTGTATAAAAATGAAATTTCAAATAATTATTTCCGTTAATTATAATTCTAAATTAATATTATATATAATAAATTAATGGATCTTTTGGAATTGAAATTTAACACTTGATGATGGAAAGATAAATCTCAAGCCAATTTCATGAGACCTATACATTTACTAAGATATGTCTAAATCCCAATGAAGATAGAGAGATATATATAATTAAAGTTGCTAGTAAAATAATGACTTAATGTCTAGAAGGAAAATACATATAAAATATCAAAGAGTTGATGGATAATAAAAACTATATATCTTATTTTTTATAAAATTCATGTTCTTATCCCTAAAAACATCATCTATTTTTACCCAACATGATAAGAAAATCTTATGACTAGATCCAGACAAAATGTGTACATATAGTCCCCAATTTTCAATGAGATAGAAAAATGCATATCCTTATGGAATATTTGATATAGTATTGAAAAATACAATTTTGATGTGCGCATGAAAATTATAAATAATAAGCCCATGCATGGCTCAAATTTTTTTATCTTATTTAATTTTTTGTCAATAGTATATTACACTAGTCAGGAATGATAGATTTGAAAAATTATAGATTTATAATAATTTTAATTGATTTATATTATTTGAGAGATTAATATGTTCATGATTTGTTTCATATTTCATTATAGATTAATATTGAATAAGATCATCAAAATCTGAGTTGAGGATAGATGAAGTAAGGATTCTTCTTTTGAAGAAAATTATTTGTGATTTTAGAATGTTATTTGGGGTGACTATGGGATATGATTTCATGTTATCTATGAATGATCAATGAATATTTTTTATTATACTATTTTCTTTTGTAGAATCATTTTTTGATTCACTAAAGTGTTAATATATATGTTTTAGAGACAATTCATTGAACATCACATGTTGTAAATAGATCATTGCTAACTTTTTGTGGAGTAGATAATTCTATGAATAATTAATTAAAATATAGATGTTGTGAATCCTTGTGATGATCAAAGAATACTCGATGGGCCATATTATGGTTTTTTCATCGAGGGAGGTTGATCTCTTATTAACACTGTCTAAATCAATGTTGTGGTGGAATAAACCACTTAATGGAGTTGGATAAATATTATACCTATGATGAGTAGTTCGTGACATCCTATCATATTTCATCTAAATGTTCATTATAGGTGAGTCTTATTGGAACTCTTAATATTAAATCCTTGAGATGAAATTGAAGATTATTATCCCGTATGATTTTTTATTAGATAATGAGGTATGTTTATAGAGGTTGAGGGTTGATATGAATGATGGAGTTTGAGGTAATATAGTATAATCATTATAGACATTGAAGAATATATTGTGTTTTGGAGAATACTTGAGAAGAATTTGATTCTTGGGATTTGAAGGATTTACTATGTTGAGCTATGGATATTGAAATCACCACATGAATGGTTATGAAAAAAACAAAAATTCTTAAGTTACTCTTAAAAAGGGAAGAGTTTGTATTATGTGAGATGAACCACATCAAAGACATTCCATCACATCATGAAAACAATGATTGTATAATTAGTTATAATTATATAGAATATAGTTTATCTTATATGTGAATGGGGTTTTTTCATACAAATTGACACATCACATATAATTGTATTACATCGTAGAGGATACCTTCGATGCATTAAAAGAATATAGATGTTTCATGAATAGAATCTATATGATTCTATTAATGCACTATCATGAAAGTTAAATGTATTTTCACCGCACGAATGGGTGTGATGAAAAATAACAATTTAGGCCACATTGGCTATACCAAGAGATTTTAATGTCTTACTAGAATAAGAATTCATGGAAACCATATTTCAAGCACTATGGAAACAGTAAAAAACTATGTGGATTAAATTTTAGGATAAAATGGTACTAAAAATTACAGAGTAACCAAATCATGGAGGTCAAGTTGTGCCCCAATTTAACGTGACCATATGAGGTGATAAAGATGTTTTACCATAATCCACATGGTTTTAATCTAATGAATTAGTGGATTTAAGGGATCTACTGAGATATTTCAAGTGATATTTTATCTTGGATTTTATGAGTTCGGTGTTTAACCAAGATCTACCCCATGATATGATATATCACACCATTAAATCATAAAATTCACTATCATTAAGAGTGTTACACTATAATAGTAGCTATTTAAATAATTCCTTGCAGTCACATGCCATGCCTTTTAAGGATTAAACAAAGACTAATGTTGTGAAATTTAAATAGCTATCAAGTCTACTTTGATTTGATATGTAATGATGGTATCCAATGGAGAAATAAGTTAATATCTGATATTTGTGTATTGGTTAGGATTTCATCCATATATATATAAATATTAAATATCATTATAATATAATCATCCATGATGTTGTGATGAGTCTAATAAATTGGAATAACTCATTAATGCACAACCTATGAGGGTTATATGATGATGGACTCATTGTGAGACTATTGAAAATTATATATTCACACAATACGATCATTCCATTGAGATGTTTTTGGGTTTACACTAAATCTACATTATGTAGACACATGGGACTGATAGTAGAAGGTTCACACATATTAGAGGGATTTCATAATTCTAATCAATTTTCATGGAAATTTTATTTGAATTTTGTTTAGTATTTAAAGGGCACCCAATTTTTTATCTATATAATCTTTCATAATTTAGGATTATGTGGTGAATTGGTCATCAAGATGATATCCATTGATTCAAAAATGTAAAAAAAATTTGATAAAAATATTAATGTGAACTATGTAACACCTATTAATTTTTTTCTATCAATCACTACTTAGTTTTGTCATATTTCTTTATTAGAATCGCCATGTGATCCGTGTACTCACTTAAATTATGGAAAATTAGAATGAAAAGAATACAAATGTGGAAAATTTCTCATTATGAAATTAGTTCTCCCACATTTGTTGGGAAGCTCAATTCCAAGGTCTTATCAATTGGTATCAGAGTAATGTTACTGACATGGATCACAATTCTCGTGAATTGATGTCATATAAATTATTAGTGTAGTTATTACCAACTGTATTACACCCCTCAATATTATGATTTCAAACAAATTATATCATAGTTAGTGCGATGAAAAATATTTTAAACTCTCTCATAGTTGAGGGTAATGGTTCCAAATATGCCTATATAGGATAATGAGTATTTAAAATAGTGACAATATCTTTTGGGATTAAATATAAAATACCATTGTATATTTTCTATTAATATAAAACATTAAGAGACATCATGATATTAATGTTTTTTTATACAACTACAAATATGTTTAAATTTATCGCTTACATCATGATGTACAGTTTAAAAAAAATCAACTGTTTTTTGAAATTATGTTTCCAATACATTAGTTGATGTTATTTAAAGTACTAAATTGATCAATAGAATGAATAAAAGTGGAATTTTGTTAAGATAATTGATATTTACCATTAAATATTCTCATGTGGTTATTATAGAAATTCATATGGAGATTGAGATGTAAAACAAGAAGCAACACCTTAAGATCTCAACTGTCAAGTAGAGAATTTAATTAGTTCAAAGAGATGAATATTTTATGAGTTGATATTCATAAAAAATTAAAATTAATTAGGATATTATAAATATAAACTGATTAATCACTAATTCATCATTAATGGATTATGGGATGAACTCAATGAGGCCTATATAATATTTAAAAAATAATTGCATCATGTTTTATAATTGGATCACTCTAGTTCTTTTGGGACCAATAGTATTGAAAATATCATGTAATTTTCTTTAATATTTTATAGTAAAATCTTATTGAGAAATATAAGAAAATGATAGAATGATTTTAATTAGTTTCTACATCATAGATTCTATAGATTTCCTCATTAATATAGAAGTAATTTGGTATTAATAAAAATCAAAATGGTGGAGAAACGATCATTTAAAATTAGATGAAAACCCCAGTTTCATATTGGAATAAATATAATATGGTGTTTCTTATGGTGTGGAATATTTCTCTACAAACTGATAAATTGATGGTGTAAAAGTAAAACTACTAATTCCAAGTAGGAGAAGTAGGTACAATAGTCAAGGGAGAATATGCAAATTCCAAAAAACAAGGGTGAATCGATGGAGACTTGTAGATGATTATAAAAATAGGGACAGATGACTAAAACTCGCCCCATGTGGATTATAAATAATGTGAAGTCACATAATGAATCAAATACCTCAATGGATTGGATTCATAACTATGTTCTTTAAATGGTTGTTTTAGAAAATCAATATGATCACATCAGACACATGGATTATCAAAATTAAATGAAGAAGTCAGTCTCAATTTTTTTGAAACATGTATTGTTTTTTAGCATGATCAATCCAATTTGAAGGAAAAATAAGGAGATATTTCATGTGGATGACAATACTAGAAATCCAAAATAAATTTTTATATGTTTTTTCACTTGGAAATCTTCATTAGAAAATCTCATAACATTAAATATATTAATAAGACAAAGGTAATACATGAAATAATCAAAGGTGGAAAGAAACATTCTATTATGGTGCCCAAGGGATTAAATAACGATCTTGATAAAATATTTTGATATAAATTAATGAAACAGCCCACATTTATTTTATAAATATTTTATATTTTTAGTTTTTCTTAGTAGGAAAACCTCCTCCTCTCAAAAACTAATGTATGAGTCAATAAAACCTATTTTTTTATATTTGATAGAATAACTTGATAATAATTTAGGAATATTTGGGAATGTTTATTGGATAAATAAATTATAGTATTACAAGAGTAAATTTATACTGGATGACCACTTATAGAGTACATGATTTTATTTATTTACTATTATAGTTAAATATAACTTGTTTCCTCGGTTATGACCATTGTGATAGATTAATATTTATATTGTTATGTATTATTTGATTTTATTCTCTCATATATTAATAATGAATATCGGGATATTTTTCTGATTGAATTATGATTATGTGGTGAGTTATCCCATATCATTATATAAATTCTTATCCCATTAACGCTTTTTAAATTATTTTAATACATTTAGTCATATAAAAAATGGAGAAAGGAAAAAATAACACTATATCAAAGAGGTTGTAAATATGAGTGTTGATAAAGTTATTAGATCCTAATGTTTTTTACAAGTCCCACCTCATAAAAAAGGAAAAAAAAATTTCTAAATTATTTTCCCACTAACCTAATGTAATTTTTTGTCCTTTGGATTATGTTGTCAAAGGGGGAGATGGAAATAAAAAATACAAAATGACTCTTCTAAACTACTAAGTAGGCTCATGTTGATAAAGTGATGACAATTCCTTTGTTATACTGACATTGGTTCAAGTATTTTCCAAATTTTTCAAAAATCAGTGACTATTTTTAAAAAGAATATTTATAAGGGAGGAATCATCATCATATCCAATGTAAAAGATTGATATTCAAATTCATTCCAGAAAAAATAAGTCCATGAATGAATCATATTATTATGGTGTATTATATTTATTATCAATTTTTATAGAAACCCGTGTTTCATGATTGACATGAAATATGTATGATTTAAAATACATTTTCATGAGTGATATGATTTGGGAGATTAAATTGTACTGGAGATATTTTTTTAATGGAATTTAAAAAATTAAGAAGATCATAATAAATTTTTTTTGAAGAGAAATAATCTATGAATTTTGAATTTGTTGAAAATTAATGGAGATAATATCATATAATTTGGGGTAACAATGGGATGATAATTCATGTTATATATGAAATATCAATGAATAATTTTGATTATACTCATTTCTATGGTTGAATTATTAATGAGATTCAAGAAAGGGTAAATGAGTTTTTAGAAAAATAGTATTTAAAGATCACATGAATTGAATAGATCAAAGAGAAAATTTGGCAGAATGGAGAATCATATTGAGTATGAAGTATGATATGTACCTTGTTACTTGGTGATAATAAATGAAGTTTCTATTTGCATTATGACTTCATGTTTACTAATGGATGTATATCTCTCACAAACACCATCTGAATCGATTGAGTGGTAGAATATACTTCTTAATGGGGTTGTCTATAGATTACACATGTGACAAGGATTTTAGGTAACCTTAACACACATTATGTATACTAGATATATAGTTAAAAATTACAATAACTCTTGAGAAGACATCAGTGTGACTAGACAGGAGTTTGGCTTTCCATATGATTATCACTTCGATAATGGTGTAAAATGATTCAGTTTGAGGGTCAATGTGATTGAAAGATCTTTGAGTGATATAATAGAATCATGATGGAGATTTTAGAACTTTTTGGATATTGTAGAACATTATAATAGAAGCATAGGTCTCTATTTGAAGGATTCCCTAAGCTGTGCTGAGGATAATGAAATGCTGGCATGAATGGTGATAATGAAACCATAACATACTTAATTTACTCTTACATAGGGATTATTTAATTTTATATGACAAGGAAAAGGAAAAAGGACTTCTATTATACTATGATTATTCAAATTAATGATAGAGTTAGTCATTTGTCAGTGAGAGTTTATATTACATGAGAAATGGGTAAATAATTTTTGAATGAAGAGTAACATCATTGTTTAATGTATTTAATAATGAAGGATTTCTCTGAAGTGTTGAGAGGTCTCATCATTACATTAAATAAATTCCATCATATTTTTTGTTAGTAATATCTAGGGTGCTTGAAGAAATTAAACTACAAGAAAGGGTGGGACACTATTAATTGATTGCTCGTGGTGTAATGGTTATACGGTGAGATTTCAGAGTCTCGCTGTAATTAGAATTCATGGTGACAACATATAAAGAACCATGGACACATCTCAACACTCTATGTTGAGAAAATTTGAGGATACAATAGTTATATAATTTATGAATCCACCATCACATGAACGTAAGGTCATTTCGTAACCTTATGTTACAACATGTGGGGGTACAAATTTTATGAATGTTAATGTTTTTTTTAATTTATTCTCAACATACATGAAGAACTCAGAAGTGTGTTTGAGATACTGGATAAGGCATAAAGTGATAGTGAAAAGATTATGCTTTGAATAGAGTGAAAATTTATAGAACAAATCCATTATTTATATCTGTTTTATTTTTTTCCTTGGCTATGTATGGTTAATATTGAATTTTTATAGGATTAATAAAGGTTTCCTAGAAGTTACATCAAGGTGATAATAAATTTTAGTGGGTTGTATAATGTTCATAATTGAGTTACCTGAAGGTAATATTCCATTTCATGACCTATATAATGATAAATTTTAAATCTACAAGATGGTATAATGGTATATAGTAAATATAATAGGAATCCATGGTTGACACACTAATTATGGATTCAGATAGTAGATCATCCATGAATAATTAAAATTGATGACATGGACAATCATCCAAATACGAAATCAAATGGTAAACCTGGAATGGTCACTTGAAATTATTATTATAGATGATAAATCTATTGGAATAAATGATTAATACTTCTTGGGTTTTATCATAAAAATTGTGGTCACATTGCAATATCTATTTCCTCACAATCACTCTATACTATTGATTGGAAGTGTGGCACCCAAAACCATCACTAATAAATATAGAGATAAAAATGATTTCTTCAAACACTAGAATTTATATTATGTGTGGTGAACCTAATATAATTTTATATCAATTATATAAGATAGAAATTAAAACTCAAAAATAAACATAAAATCCCAATGTCTAATTGTTTACTATCTTTGAGGATTAACTTCACAAGAAAATTAATTTATGATACTTGAGAACATTTCTTCCTAATAAAATGATTCTCAAATACATTCTAGAAATCTCATAAGTTATACTCATATTTATAACATGGGGAAGATAAACATAATAAAGGGGTGATATTAAATTCTTAGTCAGAGAAAACATATCAAAATTCCATCAAGGTTTAGATATTAAGCATATGAGGATATATGATCATGGGAGAAATATTATTCTAAAATGGACATGGAATAATAAGTGTGGTCCATAATTCAAGATATAAGTAATTAAATATCAAATTAAAATATATATTCCATGGGAATGTGTGAAATTTATGATAAAATAAGCATGATTCAAATAGAATAATTATAGGTACACGATTATGATATAAGAGTGTGGTATAAATATAATCATAGAAATCTTATTTCAAGGATACCCACCAAGACATTAATCATATACCAGTATCAAAATAATCACCCATATATCATATTGGGCTTGATATAATCATATCATATACCATTGAGATTGGGAAAATCTGCATATATTCCCTCGGGCGTAAGATAATCTGCTTTTATACCCTTTAACATGGTATAAATCCCCCTGTGTACCCTTTCGTATGGGATAAATCCTCTCTCATACAATTTGAATTATTATAAATCCTTTAATGTACCCTTTAGCTTGGGATAAATCATTCTGTGTCTGATTTTTTATAGGAAAAATAATCTATTGTATGCTTTAGATTGAGATAAATTCCGCCATGTAAAGTTATTAATGGGTTAAATCCTTTTATTTACATTTGGCTTGGGATAATTACTCTCATTTCACTTTTGGATGGGGATTAATCCTCTAATTTAGCCTTTTGAGTTATTGAGATATAATCATTTCTAATGAAATAAAGGGAAATATTGGACCCCGTCCATTATTCACCAATACATATGTGTTTCCCTTTAAAAGATTCTTTCACTACATTATTAAGAACCAATTGAATGAAAAACGGATTTCATAAAATTTCTAGATTGTATCGCCCAAATTGAACTGTGGTATATGGATGGCTGATAAGAAAAATTAAATTCAAAAAAATAGTATTTCATAATAATATTTATAGGATGATTCCTGAAAAATTATTTCAAATGAAATATAATCATTAGATATTAATTGAAAAATAATAGTGAAATTATAATAGGGGTTTCAAAAAAAATATTTGTCATGAAATAATTTAGAGTCACTTTAAAAATATATTTTTAAAAAGTTAATGGGAAAAAAATTTAAATAATTTACCTATAAAAATAAAATATAATACTTCATTCTTGAAAAATTAATAAATATTTTAAAACTTTTATGTGAATGAATATTTAAAATGGTAAAATTATGAAAATAATTTTCAATAATGGGTCCTTGAAAAGAACATAATAGTTTGAAAATGTGAATTGAAACCATTATGAAAACACTGTATTTTAAAAAGAATCATTAATAATAGTTATTTAAAAATACATAGGATATTGAAGAAGATAATGGGGAGTAATAAAAAAAACATTTTATTTTTAAAGGATAGAAGACATTTTAAATATTTTCAAATACCATTATCTAATACCCACATCATAAAAAGAGGTAATCCAAATGTTACATTGAAAAGTGGTAAGGGAAAATAGTAATGTCCTAATAGTAAATGCATATTTTGATTTTAAAATAGTAATGGACAACAGTTTTCGGAGTAATGAACATGTTAATTGAAGAAAAATTATATTTTAAAGTGATAAATTTTTTTTCATTAAAACATTTCACCTAGATGAGAAAGAAAATCACTAAGAATCAATATTCGATTTAAAAACATCGTTTTGCCCCTAGATAAAAGTAGAAATAACTGATTATATAGGAAATATAACAATTTATCAATAATAGGTAAATAATTCTCAAGGAATAATATCTAATCATAATAAAGGGAAATTTGATTTTACCAAATCCCTACCAGATGTCATGAACCAAGAAACACATGGATATCGGTTTATGTGGTAGTAATGTAAATCCTTAGTAATATTAGATAACATAATAAGTAATAAAAAATTAATGTACCAAACATATATGAATTATATTAATGAAGAATAATCATCTCCCATGGAATGAGAATTGAATTATCAAAAAAACCATACGTTAATGGTAACATATGAATACGAGGGTTTCCATGTTGTGGACATTGAATACCATGAAATGAAACATAATAATTATACATTAACGAAATCAGGTATTTAAGACACAATATAAATGAAATTATGGTGGGAAATTTTAAACATGTATCATTGATTTAAAAATAATAAAAAAGAAACCTTACCTTTTATTCATTTTTACCAAAACATGCTCTAACCTCATTGCAAACTTGAACATTCTCTTGAATGATCCCCTAGAAATAAAGGGATTAAGTTAGGTAATTGAGACTAGTGGTTTATAAATTTGATATAGGTTTATAGAAGTATTAAAATTTTAGAGTTTAATGATGAAATTTAAAGAGTAAGTTTATCATGAAGGGGTTAAATTCTTCATCAGTTATAAGTGGATAAAATAGATGTTTTTTGAATACCCATTAATTTTCAATAAATGAAATAAATTATTCAAGTTTAACTGGATACAAAAGCTTAAAATAATTGATTGTGGGGTGAAATAATCTCAATAAAGCCTCCACCACTAATCTTACCACATTTGGTAAACATTTTTCAATCCTTTTACTACTATATTTATGAATATCTCCATTTTAGATTTTTTCCTTCATAAATAGTTTTTACTCTGTTAGTATATATTTTATAAAAAATATAAAGTGAACTATATAACCAATTATTGATTTTCAAAACATAAATTTAGTCGTCAAATATTCTATTTATATTTAAAATACTATTAAATAAATTATTCAATTAAAAAATTAATATATTAAGAAACTAATTTGTATAAAAAGGTTATTTTTATCATTAATGGTACATAATATTATTTAGTATTTAATTCCAACCGAATTTAGGTTAATGTAGTTATTTATTGGTTAAAAAATTATATTGTATTACTTTACGATTAGTGATTTGTTACATCCTCAACCTGGTGCTCTTAGATGGGATCGAGACTGGTTAGCTACCTGGAAATAGGTGAACAAATCAATATGGAAGTGGTTGTTGAGAAACAATGAGTGTGTGGGAAATATAGTGGGAAGAATATACCCTATTATATAAATTTTCAATAATATACGAATATAATAGCAGTCTAGCATAAAAAAAATTAATAAAACATTCACTTATAACCTAATAAAGGACCAACATATGATAATAGAATGATGTTATGACTCTATGAATGTAATTAAATCACATGATTAAATTAATAAAAATAAGAAGTCTAAATATACTCAAAATTATTTGATCTCAGACCCCATGTTAATCCCGCCTATAATTTTGAACCTAGCCAGATTGAAACAATTAACAATGGGGTCCCTTTCCCTTATCAAAACCTATATACATTAAATGTTCCTAGGAACTAATTGGAGGACCATTTAGGGTGTAAGGGAAACTCAATAGGCTAATAAGATTATGTGTAGGAAAATCCAATTTGAAAAATATAGTAAATTTAAGAAAGCAATAAAAAATTTATTAATTTTAAAAATTAAATCTGTAACACCCCAGGTAAATAAAGAACCTGACATATTTATATTCATCCATATTTGTGAATAAAATATTAATATTACTTTAAAGGGGATGATATGCTCGATGGCGTACCCAATACACAACAACGAATTTTTTGGGAATCTTAAGTTGCACTCTAATAATAAAATAATATTATTTTAAATGGTAGTTAATGCCTAGCCATTGTAATGGCGGGAATGAACAGAACTAACTACAAAATTATTATATATGTTTGTCAAATATTTTACCTTAAATTTTAGATGATTAAAAATGCAAATGAATCTAGTTTTTAAGCGTAAACATTCTAATATTCTTTAAAAGGTCGATTAACTGCCATTTGATGGCGAACCCCTTTTAAATCCACTTTTTGAAAATTTTATAAGATCTATTTTTCAAAATAAACATATTATTTATGATTTGGACATTTAAATTTACCTTGGTTTAATTTTTGTTATTTTTCTGACAATGTTCATTTTTCAATGAATAGTGAAAAATACTGCATTTTACATCAAAACTGCTTTTTCATATAATTTAATTATATGGTTATATTATATTTTTAATTTGTTTTAAAGTCTAATTGGAATATATTTTTACCATTTAATCCAATGATGGTCATTGGGATTAATTTCACTTTGGAATTGGGCATAAACAGGTGCCAAACTTTTCATAAATATTGTTTCTAAAAAACCCGCTATTTGTTTTGACAACTGGAAGTTTTTTTAAATTAATTATTGAAATTTATGTGTTTGGAATTTGGTAAAATGGATTAAATATTTGGAATCAGAAGTTCCAAATTATGTAATTAAGACTCTTTTCTTTTTGGACATTAAGAATAGTAACGACGATAATTATCATTAATTATCTTGATTAATGAGTAATCAGGTAGTTAAAGATAATAAGATAATAACATAATAATACAAAATGAACACAACATGTGTCCTAAGGCTACTGGTTGTCTCATGGACGACCATGGGATGACTTGTGCCATACTTGGGGGCCCCATGGAATCACTTTTGTGAGAAAGTGACTTTTTATCAATTTATTTTTTAAAAAAATGTTAAATGTAACAAAGAATGTATCACCTAAGTAAAATATTTTACATTTTGTCTACATAAATTATAATTTAGACTATAAATATTCATTGGAAAGATAAAAAGATTTCCTACATCATATTATTTTTGTTATAATTTTTAGACATTAAATAAATTAAATTATATATGACATCATGATGATGCAATGATGACCTCATTATTTAATGATTTAAATAAAATGGAAAGATAATGTAAAATCTGAGACCTACACATGTCCATAACCTTTTTAATGGGTTGATTTCTAACCCTTATCACCTTATCCTCGAAACACCTCAATGTGGTACCAATACAAATCGAAACTCATTTGGAAATAAAGTTACATTTTATACCATTCCAAGAGTGCCTCTCCTCTCCTCTTATAAAAGGCTCCCACCTGTACCTCCTTACCCACACTTCCAAAGCCTTTGGCTTAGCTAAACCCGGCCCATTTTGTCTCTACACATCACTATATAACTCCTTGAAGCCTAAATTTGGGATTAATCCTTTCCAATAAATCCTATGATCTCAAATCAAAGGAAGTTACCCGATTTAAAGGTATTGTCTTCAGTTGTGTCCTTTTGTTTTATTATGCTTCTCCAACCCCATAAAATCTTTTTATTAATTTATTTTTTAACAAATAAAGTATCCTCAATATACTAGGATGTTTTTATAATATTTATTCGAGCTACACCTACACACACCTACATCTAATGGTTAAAGAACATACTGTTTCCATGGATGGCGAATTTCTGCCTCCCGAAACGATGATTGTTCAACATTATTTTAACACCTTCAAAGGTGGCCATTAAGATGTCACTATATTTATATATGATATATAATATGTTTATGTTTTTTTAAGCTTCTGTATTTTTCATTTATGTAAGACCTTTATGGTTTCCATTATGGGTAAACGTGATATCTTCATTTTAGGAAGTGCGGACTACCGCCCCCTCAATGTGATTTGATTTGTTAATGCCGTATGTGGGACGTATAAAGGATGGAATTAATGGTATTACATATTTTATCCTACTGGAATTATAGTATACCTTTATATATTTATTATTTCATTCAATTGAATACAAAAAAAAATAAATGAAAGTAGCGTTCATGCGTACGTACGGCTTACCGTCTCCATGCACGGTAAATTTCATTTCTTATCTCCAAATGTTATGTACTATTATAATTACATATATATAATGGATATATATGTAATATATTACATCTAAATTATAGGTATCATTCTGTAATTATAATATATATATCTCTCATTTTGTTTTAATTCCATTAATATGGAAAAAAATGAAAGTAGCGTTCATGCGTATGTACGGCCTACTGTCTCCATGAACGGTGCTTTTAATTTTTTATCTCCAAATGCTAAGGAATAGTATAAAATGAATATATAATGGATATATATGATATTTAAAACATAAATACTATTCTTGAGATTCTTTACCTATAACTACATGGAAAATTCTTTTCCAACAAGTTCAATTTTTACTCATGTACTGAACATCGACAAAAATGTCTGATACGAACTCACTTTATTAACCAATTAATATAACATTATAATATGTGATATGAACAGTATAATAATATATAAAGGAGGCCCTTAATCAATTATAAATTTACCAAATTTTATTATTTAGGAGATTAAAGAATGATCGAGTCATGTCGGACACGAGGTAAGGGATCCTACTCCTCTCTTTCTTTTTAAGTACACTCTTTTTTGTCATTCTTTTTAGAGATCATATTTCATGTTATTAGGATGTTATTTTATATAAATATTACTGTAATTTTTATGTTAATATTATAAGATACCCTATTCTCTCTCATCAATCCATTTTGAATGTTTTGAGTGGCGCCGTTAGGCTGCCGAATTTTTGTAAGGGATCTAACATATCCCTTTCTTTTTTAAGTACTCTCCTTTATGTCACTTCTTTTAAGATAATATTTGTTATGTCGAGGGATGTTATTTTATATTCCTCTTTCTGTAATCTTTTTGTTAATATGATGAGATAACCTATTTGATCTCATAAATCCATTTTTGGATGTTTTATGTGGCGCCGTTAGGATGCCAAGTTTTCGTAAGGGATTTTTCATGTCACTTTTATTCTCGTGACATTTATGCTACGTTTTCCACAATTTCCATTGATTGGTTTATTTACTGACCATTATTATAAACTTTGTGTATTATAATTTCATTTATGGGTATTTACATCTTCATGGTATGACCCTTTATCCATGGGGTGTACTTTTCAAAAGTTACCCAACTCGATAATAGGACCTTTCACCCTCCTTTTTTTAAAAGACTTTTTTTGTTATATCTTTTAATTCACATACTATTATGTTTGGATATGTTCATATATATCCTCATTTATGTAAATTTTATGTCCATGTTAGTAGATCCCCTTTATCTCTCTCATTAACCCTTTTTGTAAAATTTTATGTGATGCCATTAGGCTGTCGAATTTTACCAAGGGAACTTCTTAACCCAATTTCGATTTCTTTGGGTTCAACATGTAGTTATTGAATATGTAATCCTTTTAATATGTGTGAATAACCTTTGATTGTTTTACACTTAATATCCACTTATATTGGGTGTATTTATATTTGTCACACATAATTATGAGATTCATTTATCCTTAATTTAAGGATACTTTATTTATAATGGATTTCATCTCATTTTACATTTCTTTTAAGACTTCATTGTTGTTATGCACCAATTCACTCTTATATGTTGTGTATACTGTCCTTTGACATATAATATCATGAATCCCTTTTTTCTCATGATATTATAAAGTTCAGATTAAATTTTATTCCTATATTATTTGTATTCAAGAGTCTCTCATTTTGTTAAAAACTATTTAACAAAAATATTGTTTTAAAAGTTTTAAAGATTTATTATTCTAAATCTTTATCTTTAATGTCCATGTTTCCAAAATGGTTTCAATTATTTATTTATATGGACATTAATGTTTTAAAATTATAATTCCATTAAAAGCTTCAATGTGGTATGGGACACTTTGATTCAAAAATCTCTTTTAAATGGTTTTTGAAAATGGATTGATTAATTCTATATCTGGGAATTACTTATTGTGATTGCAAATGAAATGTTGTTATTGAAATGATTATATTTTCAATATTTTATGTGTAACAATGGTACTTGGACATTATGACGGGTGGTGCCATGAATACCAGGACGGGTGGTTACGTTATAACCTCCAATGCATTGGGTATGAAATTCTGCCGTATGTCTATTCCATTATGTATTTATGGAAGTTGGCCGAATGGATGTTCCTTTAAGTGATATGTGTGGAAGTAGACCTTTTGGTTATTCCACTTAAGTATGTTTATGTCCCAAGTTACCTTTATATGTTATGTGAACTTTATATGGGTTTTATGGTAATCTTTTGGTTACAGAAGGGTAAGTAATGAACTTTTATTCAGTGATGAGTTTTTACTACTTCAAAAAGGTGAAAAGTATTACTTTGATAATGTATACATGGTTTACTTTTTGTTTTAAAAAACTAACAGTTTTCATTCTTTGTGTATCCCTTACTAAGCTTTTTATGCTTATCCCATGTTTTTGAAATGTTTTTCACAGGACATATCATGGAATGGGGTCAAGGATGGGATCAAGGGAAAGTCATGCTACCTAAAACATGGAACTAGACATGTTTCTTTTTAAGAGTTTTTATTTTATGGAAACTTAGTAGTAGTTTATACTTTGTAATCTTTTGATATGTAATATTTATGTCCTAATTCTCTAAAACTCTAAACCTGAAAAGATCCTCAATGTGAATTATTCAATTAATCCAATATTATGTAAGGTTTAAGGATGGGGCCTTATAAATAATCTACATGTAATTAACTGCTAAATATCACCCAAACCTACTTCAACCCCATGATGGATATCTCTATCAAATGGGTGACCCCTTTATGTCAACACAAATCGCATTTACCATGCCTCATGTAAATCAACAAGGGTACATGAAAATTTTCATTCTAATGTTACTTATATATTCCCATGGTGAACCATACCATGGGAAAAAATACCAGCTCATGCTAGGCCCCATGTGAATTCCCATATTGGGGTCACCTAAATCCTGAGATGCACATCTCCAAGGGTAATGTATCCATTATAAGTAATGTATTCTCCTACATAAGGACAAATCACTGATGCCACATCTCAAGAGACAATGTATCAAGCTCTCAGGAATCCTTCCAAAAATAACACATACCAACAAGCCAAGTTGTCTCAATATCACAAGTCATATGTTATTCAATGTATGCTAATTTACCCCATTTTCTATTAAAAAGACATAGGCTCTCAGTTAGAAGTTCCTCCTACTTCAGGATAAACAAAAGATGTCAAACAATGCTAGGATACCATAAATCCTAATTCACATGTCATGTCATGTAAATCCCAATACATAATTCACATTGATATTCCAATTCATAAAATTAATCCATCTATAAAACAATTCACCATTACATTTTAGGGATATAATTTTAAAATGACCATGTCTATATAAGGCCTATAGTGGAAAACCTATTGGGTGGACACATATCCTAGCCTCAATGCCAGTGAATCCAACATGATCCAATGGGATCTTTATAAAAGTGTATCTCATAAGAAAAAGGCATTATCAAATAATTTAGGTCAGCACACATTATTATAGTTTGATTACTGATATTTCACATACTATAGATAATTAAATCAGAAAAAGGGATATGTTTGAAACCTCCCACATCAGAACAGAGAAGGTGTAGACAATTCTGAATGTTTTTGGTAGAGCTAAACTACTCTTTCTTTCCCTTTAATGACATCATGTGAATTATATTAACATGGAATTTATTAATATATTACATTATAATCAAGGGATATCTATAAGAGAAATAATAAAACATAAAAACGGTATTATGACCATTAGTCTTACCTCAAATTTCCATGTTTGGGACACCCCTGAAAAATTATTGATCATAGATAAATTCCATAGTTTCCACGAAATGGTATAAAAAACAAATGAGGCCAAACACATTATCAAATCCCTAATATATGGATTAAAAAAATGGTGGTATATTTATGATATAAATAAGAAATTTATACCATAAATCCCATGAATCATGTATACACCAAAAATAATATATCCTTAGCTTAAAATTGATGAAATATAATCTTATGAATTAAAAATAAATTCCAATATGTAAATAAATATTACATATTACCTTTATATATATATATATGGATTATTTCAGTTTTATAGTGTAATCTGGATGATTTTACATCATAATTTGGAACTTATTCCCTAAAATGGATGTTTATAGTGTAAATATACTTTGTATCTATAAAAGGCCCACCTCTTCCTACTGCGACTTTCTTACTCTTAATTCAACTGTATCAAGGATAAATTACCATTATTCAATTAGTACCCTGCCGAACTCAGGGGAGGTTTTCCAAAACATAAAGAGTGACGTGCTTAGAAAATTTCTAGATCATACAACCTCCCGACCAAATAACATACCATCTCTGAGATTCTCTGAGATTCACTATGGTGTATAGAAAAACTAGTCTGCAGACTATTCATACATATTTTATTCTCTCTATCTGGACTCATCTTGAACAGACCCATTCTTTTATTGCACTAACAAAATAGGTACTATCTACCCCTAGATATTATTCTCACAATGATCTATGGTATGAATTAGATTCTTCTTAAATGATGATTCAGTATGTAGATTGATTTCATTATCTTATATCACATGAAAAGGGTATAAAATATATCTCCAATGTTATAAAATGTGAAACAATTCACGAATGGTGTTATAGAACTATGGAAGGTCCATTTGATAAAAAATAAGGCAAACCCAATACACGAGCTCGAGAAACCTGATAAACCCATGTGCAATGTTCCCTTATTTCATTATAAAAAACTTCCCCATCCTAGGTGACACCTGAAGGAAAGAGTGATGAACAATCATATACTACATAAGTCGTATCTAATGATCAATGTGTTATTTCTTTCATATCTATGAAGTCTATAAATGGTTCTGGATCAACTAGACTAGCTTAGATGTATTTTATATGTGACTAGGTCTAGTGAGTACTGTATCACTTGAATCTATCCAATAAAGAATAAAATTACCCGGCCTTCTATAAATATTCTCAAAATATGAAATTTGGATTGATTCCGAGAATTCATTGTCATACATGAACATTATGAGTGTTATATGATTCATCCAAGACCACATAAATCTAGAATATAGGCTTTCATCATATCCTCTAAAATCTATATAGCCCAATCAAATTGACCATATGTCTATGGATGATACGATGTAATTAGAATAACCTATGATCCCTATTACTTTTGCTGATCCTTTCAAAACTGAGATATGAAGTGAGATCACAATAAGAAATTATAACTCTCCAAACACTCTGTAGTAATAATACATCATGCATAAAGAGACTACACTAATCATACATGGTGAAGGTTTCCTTAATAGTAAAAAAGTGTGATACCTTCATCAATCAATATATGATCACTCACACTACACCATTATTGTAGGATGTATTGTGAAACTCTATGAAAAAAATCATAGTGACATCATACAACTTCTATTCTAGTATATATAAATGTTGTAAAAACCCTACATGACTTTGGCACTCGACCATTACCTACTAACTAGTGAAACATCTCACCATGAATCTTGATATCTACCTTTTCATACCTATCCACATATTGTAACTTTGGAGATCATAATAAATCATTATCAGAATAGGATGTAACACCCATTTAGAGGCATGTAAATCTATCATCAGCTCTTCACACTAATATGTACGAACCCATACAAGTCCATGGAAAATAAGAACATCATAGTTTCTAATAGACCATTCAAACAGAGGTTCCTCACCATATATTATATACCTCATAGAAAATCCCTCTGAATCAGATAATTTATTTTTCTTGATATATTCTATGATCATTAGTAGAAGAAATGTCTAATTAATATCTACTCATCCCTAAAATTTTTAAATATATATATTCATGTTTAATAATATTCTGATCTTCCGAAACTCAATACAAGACTCTCATTTTACACCTAATGACAACGACAATGATTTTTCATTTTCTTGGTGTGTAATCCAATTCAATATCAAGGTACTATTGATACATGACCCACTTCTGAGGCCAATGGTTTAGGTCTCACTATGCAAAGATATACTTGAGGCTCTTGTGGTTCGTGTACACGAAATAAATATCACCCAGTATATAGTATCTCCAACATATTAGGGTATGTACTATCTTATCTATCTCCATATTTTGTGTACTATACTTACTCTCATGAGGTATCAACAGTCTGGATCTATAAGAAAACACTCAATTAACTTGCATTATAACTTCTCCATGCCAAACTCCAGATGTGTCATGACACATGGTATATTACATACCCAAAACTAGTGTGGTGAGGATTAGTTTTGAGTTTAGTCTAAACATTCTCTCCCAAAAATACCACATGTATTCATCTAAACAAACAAATTTCACCCCTTTCTTGTTCATCTCGATCCTTGGTGATTCCAAATAAGATAATTCCTAGTTAAAATGCAAATAATATCCAACTAGACCCATGAAAAATCTAAATATCATATATATTCATGTCTAACACCCATGATACCACTGATTAATTTTTCATTGGGTCCATTGGCACTCTAGATTCTAAGAGAATATGGCCAAATAATTGTGCTCGTTCAATACTGGAGTTTGATTTTGATATCATTAGGTTAAGATGATGCTCTCTAATTATACTCAGGATGATGTCAAGATATTGGGAATGATCATATGTTGAATTATTGGACACAAATATGTCAATGAGAAAACTACTATTAAATTATCCTTGAAAGGATGATAGATTCAATTTACCAAATCCATGATTTTTTATAAAGCATTCCTTAGACCAAAAAATATTACAATAAACTCATACAAGATATACAAGATATACCTAAAATAAATTCGAGGTATGTGTGATGGTGTCACCCAAAAATTATGGTACCTAGACCTTAATTAAATCTTGGAGAATATCCTAGAGCCATTTAGATGATCGAAGAGGTGTTTGATGTGTGGCAGGGGATGCTAGTTCTCTAACGTAATCCGGTTCTTTCTCTGATGATACACAAAAAACCAAAAGTTGCACTATCCATTTTGGAGAATATAATGGAAGAATCCAATAGGGATGTACTAGTTTATATGAAACCATTGACTTCCATAATCTCTAAAGGAAATTTAAACTCATGAATATCAAATAGTTCTATTCTCCATGGAGGGATAAAAACTATCTCAATTCCCAACAACATATCAATTTTGAACATGATGTATCTCTTGAGTGGTAAGATGGAGAAATATTAAGGAAGAACATCCAGAAAAGAGTTTAACACTTGAGTAAATGTATAATGATGTACTTCACCATCATCAATAATATTACATTCTTTATATTCCACGAGATAATAAAATTGTTTCTAAATTTGACATGTATGACCAGCATGAAAATCCCACTCACCCTGGCTAGAATAGCTTCTCCTTTTGAAAAATTAGAGAAAAATATCCTTAAAAATAGTTGATACGGGCCTAGTAAAAAAATAACCAATCCATATTAGGAATTAAATCAAATATCATCATTTCTAGCACAAAAAACCTCCCAAAAACAATTATAGGATCTAATTTCAATAGAACATTCCTTACATGATTTTATAACCTCCGACTGCACTCCCAATGGTGTATCAATGGCTATAATAACATAAAATCACTCTAAAACAAATACAATACGATTATAAAATAAATAGATAGAAATAAATGTGTTTCTCTTAGAATAAGAAAAATTAAATCAAGGGTATATGATATAGGGATTGTACCTCTGGTGGAATAAGATTCTATAACCGTGCTAGTAGAAGTGTACAACATAGCATGAAGTGACTCACCCCTCTTCCCTAGGGTCTATCCAAACTTCCTTGTGTTGTTCCCAATTTATATTCGTACCTCTCTAGTGCTGGGGTACTATTCTCCCACCTATTTATAAACATCCTGTTGTAGTCTAGATACCATTATGACATGGGGTAGCTAATTTCTTCTAAGATTTAACGAATTTTCTTGATCCCCATCCAGTGTTCTATTTCTAAGAGTCTGTATAAAACATTAAAAAATGTCAAATACTAATGAAATAATGACACTACAAAATAGGTTAGTGGAACTAGTATAACATATAATAACCATTTAAGCATTAAAATAAATCCAATAGGCCATGATTAGGAGACCACTTCCCACTGCCTTGGCTTCTCTGCCCACTACATAGTTATAAATATCAAGGTGGATCTTCTTTACACCAGAAGAAGAGATCACATATCACCCTACTAAAACATCATGGACACCACATATGGCCTCTCTCAAGTATTATTACATTATGAGAGACATGTTAAACATGTCCACAAGGTTTTTTAATAAAAATACACTGACCTACAATATGATATTAGAGAAAATCACATCCCAGAAATACCTCACCCTATAAACCTCATCATTTTCTAATTATAGGGAAAAATTCCATAGGTTGGTGAATCATCCAACATAGTCAATCACCAACATTAATTCCTTTTTTATGTTCATGAACTCTCAAGCCCTCCCATTACTCAATATATTTTAATGTAATTGGATATGAAACATCACATCAAATCCCTTCTAGGATAAATCCTCTTGAATCCGATATTACTCTTGAATGTCCCACAAACACTTGGATCATCCCAGAAGAATGCACCTAGAAATATTCACCCTCATATTCATGGGTTTATTGAGGTTCTATAAGACCATCTAAACTCAATCAATCCAAACCCCAGCTTCATAGGGGACTACCTCCTTAGTGAGCATGAAATGAATCTACAGTTCGAACTCTCTCGCCATCTTAAACATCTAAGGACCATTTTGAATAGTCTCTCTATCCATAGCATGTATGACCCTTAAGAAGCTATCATGGATGTTACCTTTCCATAATATTATTCAGATCCATAGAATGTTTTGTCCTAGATATATTCAGATTGTGTTGGTTACTATTATCTTGATGCTTAGATTGATGATGAATGTGATAAAGTTTATTTATAATGGTTCAAAACACACCTTAGAACACAAAATAGAACAAGATCAACCTCAACATGTGATAAAAATTTCAAAAAATTGACTAAATATTCTTCCGTACAAGGCTTAATAAGTGAATTATCATATCATAATAGTTTCATACCATTTCATTTAGTAGATATAATAAGGGATTACATTTTATAGTTCATATGGGTAGATATGGCACATATGAAAGATATGTACATATAATGAACAGTGCTTGTAAACATGTGTCCCTAAATTACTATCTTGATGCATTCCTACTCATCTCCATCCATATTTATCCATAAGTAAAAAATCATAATTAACGGTAACATTACAAAACATGTGAATTATCCAAGATGAAATAACATCAAAACCAAAACATGTGAAGAACATGAACAACAATCCCATCTCCACACACTCGTATTTCTCCCCATACATGGATTAGATACTTCCATACACATGCCCTTTACCATGTACCAACACATAATAGTATCATTTCTACCTTTCCAAATAGTAAATCAATAGAATAAAACAGATATCTAATACCCCTTTGTAAGGTCCCCAACCTGGTGCTCCCTCATGTGACCAAGATGGGTTGGTTACATGACCTCAGGATTGCCTCGCCATATTCTAGAGGCTACTAACTCGCTTCATGGGAATAAACAATATAGTGGAGAGACAATAACCTTTTATAAATATTTTAAATGGCAGTGGAAAAAAAATTTAATTGTTGAATCAAAATAAATAATCATACATTCACCAATCAAATAATAAATACTGTGAGAATATATCATAATAATGTAATGATTGGATGAATTTAACTAAATTAAATGATGAAATCCATGTAAAAAAGACTAAAAATTGAAGAGTCCTTCGCATCAAACCCCATGTTAGTCCTAAATCTAGGATCCAACCCAACCAACAAGTAAATATTAATAATAGGGTCCCTTTCTATTTCCCAAACATGTAGCAATGAAATTTATCCCTCTGCCAAACGACACACCATCTGGGGTGTGAGAATAAGTTTTTAGGTTAACCCCACAATGTACAAACATATCTAGTATGAGAACTATACTATATGAAATTAATATATTAACATGGTATTAACATAATAATTTAACACTGCACATATAACAAACATTCTGACACTCATGCTCTAGGTTGACACTAGGGGTCAACCAGACCTGCTTCAAGGACGTTCCAGGTATCTTGGTCAAATTCCTACCACACTTTATTAGGACATATAACTAAAATTGTGTCTCAAGTAACTAAACTGGGCACCATGTGATTTCTCATGCTGCATTCTCTTACATCTTACCATGCTACACTTTTCTAGGGATAAATTACCATAACATACTAGGATCCATGTGAATTTCCATTCTAGAGTCACTTATGTGTTATCATGGTGCACATCACCAATGGAATGAAACCATCATAGAAAAAGGATTTTCTTACATCCAGACTAGTCATTGGTTTTATTTATAATGAGATAGTTGGTCACCCCACATGATTCATTTCAGTAACATCACATACAAGAAATCTAAGTATAATGTTTATTGCAATTCACTAGTCATAACATGTGGGTTAATTTATCCAATTATCAATTAACCAAAAAAATCTTCTCAAATGGTAGGTCCTCTTAAATCATGATGAATCACTGATGTCAAACCATTCTATGTTACCATCACTTTCAATTCGCAGGTGATGTCATGTAATGACAAATCCACAATTAACATTGTTATGCCAATTCATAAAATCAATAAGGCAATCAAACAAATTCATAAAATATCTCGGGGCTCTAAATTCAAACTGAACATGTCTCAATGATGTATATGGTGGTACAATTATTGGGTGGACGATAATCCAAGTCTCAATTCCAATGAATCTTATGAGATTTAATGGTAGGTTTGTTCAAGTGTATCTAATAAAACAAGGGATTAACCCATTATTCATGTCATTTCCATGGAATGTCGATGAAGTAATGAATATTTTATGTAATATATATAACTAAATATAAAATAGATATGTTTTTGACCACCCACCTAAGAATATAGAAGGATAAAACCATTCTCAGCATCCATAGTAGAGCTATACTCCACATTCCTTTCAATCAACGACATCTAGGGAATTTTATCAACACAAACATGATCCAGTTTTACCATTTCAATCAAGGTCTCTCTTCTTTTTAAACTAGAAAATATTAGAAGAATATTAAAAACTATTAAGATATACTCTGATCTCTATGTCCAAAATTTCCAAACAACCATCTTGATCAGAGAGGTATTCCCAATTCCCACTAAAATTTATGTAAAACATGAGAGGTTGAATACTTTATCCGAAATTTATGAAATAAATTTAAAATAGATAGAATTATGTATTTATGATGTAAACAGGGATTTACATCATAACTCCCATGAATCTGATATATTCTTAAAATAACATCGCCTAAGCTTAAAAACATATGAAAATTGATAATATGACATAATAGTTCATTTCCTAACATAAACATGGTTAACAAAATTCATCAATCCCTTTATGAATTATTTTGGTTTATAGGGATGGACTAATGAGTTTATGTTATAGTTTAGAACAAATCTATAAATTGGAAATTTATGGCATAAATCTACTAAACATTAAAAAAATTATTTCCCTTACTACTACATCTCAACAAATATTAATTCAAGAGGATACAAGGATCAATTAATATGGATCATATAAATAAAAAATGAAATCAAGGGTGTTTTTCCAATATATAAGTATGTATGTACCTAGAAAATATGGGACCATATAGATTCATTTAAATTATTTGATAAAAATTAATCGATGTTAATAAAACTATTGTATGAAAATAATTGTTTTGTCATTATCACAGTAATTAAATTTAATCCCAGTGATCATTTGTTTCTTAAAATTTATATTGTGCCTTTTAAATAATATTATCATATTTATCTAAAACATGAGATCCATTTTTTAATATTTATTTACTAAAAGTGTTTAAAAATTAATTTATATTTAAGTGAATAAAAATATTATATAATTTAAATTATTAGTTTTTTTCTAAATGTTAAATATTGGTTTTATAAATTCGACCAAATGTTGTTAAATTACTTATTTTAGTTTATAAATACATATTTTTATATAAAAATGGTTTCAATTACTATTATGTCATTACTTTTTTATTTTCATGAATTTAAAGTGATAGTGCTAGAAAAATCGATTTTTTTTTCTATTCACCTAACAATAAACAATTTTTTTAAAAATATCCAACTTTCAACTAAAGATAATGTTGATACGTGGAATTGAATAATTATGTTAATTTTATAAAATCAAAAGTCAAAAATTTATACATTATTCATTTAAATTAAAATTCCATATATATAATGAAAAATATCTTTTATTGAGAAATGATTTATTGTACATTACTTGTAAATGATATTTTAAATAGATTTCTAATTGGTAAAATTTATATTATTTAATAGTTTCTTTATTATTCTTAAATTTTTTTAATAATATTCATCCTGTATGTTACTTACTGTTTTAGTTTGGTGTTGTGTGTCAAAAAAGTTTTTGATATAATGAATATTTAATGAAAAAATATATTTTAAAATGTCAGGGTGTTAAAGTCAGACTCACAATCAGTAATGTACTTAGTGAAATTTTTATAAATACACATGGTGAAAATTCATTTTTCATAATTTTTAGTTTTTTAATAATTTAATATTATGATGATTTACCTACTAATTATACATTAAATATAATTTTCATAGTAAAATAAATGATTTATACCATGTCTTATAATATTTTTAACAATGCTTAATGAAAAAGATTATTCTAATATTTCATGCGATCTAATTCTCAATATATTAAATAATCCTCCATGGTCAATTTTGTGATTCATTATAATTATAAACCATTGTCTGTTTTCATAAATTGTAATGGTGTTTTTTTTATAAAAAGATAATATAAAATGAGAAAGAAGAAGGAGAAATTCATGTTTTTTATTGAAATATAAACAATAATTTTATATTTTAAATATCAATTTATCAAATAAAATTATGATGAAGAAAATAAGAAGGTATGTTGAATTAGTTGTTGATCACTTAGGTGTTTTCTATGAAATATGATCGTTGTTAGTTCATACATTTTTGAACTCATATTCGAATAAATCATCTTGATAAAGGTGAGATATAGATGGATTTTCTGCAACTACTCTCATACACATATAGTACTTGAAGTGTCTCCTAAATTAGATCTAATCATTGATACCAAGGTATCTTGAATCATTCTGAAGATATGATTTTATCATGATTGAGTTGGAAAATATTCATAAATGGTGGTACACGGTTAAATAATTTCATTAATATACTATTTTGTGAAAGATTATGGATGTAATTAGCCCTAACATTATAATATCCCTTAAAAATATATTCAAGAGTTAAGTATGAACACCCCTTCACATGTAATCACTATTTTATGTAGTTATCTATGTCTTAGAACACAACGAAAACTAAAAAGCATTATTCTATACTATTGTAGAGAATCCTTGTAAAATTATTATGTGCAGTATTTTAGTTTTCATTATTGCATATTATAGTAGAAGATATCTTATGAGTGTCTCATGACTCTAATATATCACAAAGCTACTATATTAATATAAAATAAATTATAAAAATCACTTTTGATCTCCCATATTTGTGGTTTATTGACTAATTTGTTAACATCATATAGAATCATAGACATACCACCCCTATATATTACTCTTCTTGATATAATATTTCAAGAATAGTGATATTGTTACAATGGGATATCCACCCATTATAGAAGATATACCCATGAATTTTTCTAATTGTTAGGTAATTTTTCTAACTTTTAAATATAAAAACATTAAATGTGTAAATACTAAGAGTGAATCCCCCAAAAAAAATTTAAAAATACATTGGATGAGAAAAATCTTCATATGAAGACTATTTTAACCAAGGATGTAGATAGTGGTTAGATGAAGTAATTTTTTTGAAGACCAATGCAAAAAAGGTAGTTATTGTATCAAGATAGTGAGCATAATTTCATGGATATTCTTAATAGTCTTATAGTATATCAAATATCAATGTATGTTGTTGGTTTAACATGACTTATGGACATAATTTCATGTATTTGGGGTCAAAATTTCTCTTCTAAGTAGTCAACGAATACTATAATCTAGGGGGACCTACATAGATGATGGTAGTATAAGTTGCATAAAGAATAAAACAAATAAATATCAATCATATATTATGCCTATCCAAAATAGAAATGAATGACTTGGGGAGATATATGTAATATTTGATCAATATGGACACTGTGAAGAGTAATTTTTAACTATGATATCATAACCAATATTATAGTTTACCAAGGAATGAATAATGAAATAATAAATCAAGGAGGAGAGTTTATTCATTGCTGAAGTGGACTTAAAATCCAATAACGAGTGAATGAAATAGATCCATGAAAGAAAATGATCATAAAAATGTTTCTAAATGAAAAAATATAAATATATATAAAAATATATTTAATTTCCTGATGGTGGTTCAATGATTTTTGAAATTAAATCCCTATAAATACCAAATGAATTGGAACATATGTGATTGAGACATAATAATTAAAATAAAAAAATTATTATATTTGTTGGTGATATAAAACATTACCCACTAAGTGTGGGTCAGAAGTGTGATGATTGGAATGGGTTAATTAATAAGGTAAAAACATTTATCCTCAAAATAACCTAATATGAGAATATCATTACATCACATGAAATAACTAGAGAAAATGTTTTCCGGATCAAAGAGTCAAAATATTCTTGTTACTTTAGTTCAATAGAAAAAAATAAACTATGGTCTAGAATGTTGGGCCATACATTAATGATACGTTTTTTAAATTTATCACACGGGGGTGTGGGGATATATTTACACCATGTAAAAATAAAAATAGACGAGTTCTATGATATATTTTAAAAACAAACAAAATCACTCAAGAAAGGCATGAATAAATTGAGATCCAGACCACCAATCCTCTTAAGTTGATAAATTTAGATTTGTGTGGACCCATTACAAATAATTATATTAATGGTGGTCTTTATTTCATGAAATTTATCAATTATGATAAAATAATAACAAGTGTGAATTTAAAAAAACCTAAGCCAGAGGTAGTGAACATGTTGAAAAACATAAGGATAATATTTGTGAAAGAATTATGCATATTAATTAAGAAATATAAATATGATAATGGGAAATAATTTAATAGAATATATTTTTATTTATTTCTTGAAAGAAATGGTAAAATTAATCAATTTATCACACCTTATACTCCAAAAAATATTTGTTAAGAAAAATAATAAGTTCATGGTAGATATGGGAAGAATATACTTATGGGAATATAGTCTAATAAAAATATATTATAGAGATGCCAAGTGAAAAACAGTATATATCCCAAACATGTGTCTATTTATACCTGATTCAAATATAAACTCTATTAAATTATAGTATACAATGAATCACATTGTGGATAACATCATATATTTTCTGGAAATATATATTTTATAAAAAATAATTTTTTTTTGATTTTTTATGAACAATGATTTGAGGTTATTATTTTTTAGGATATTTATCAAATGGAAAAGTATATAATTTTTTATAAAAAGTTTTTCTAATGTTAATGAATGAAGTGATGTGAAAATAATTTAAAATTAGTTATTTTTGGATGATATTGAGGGAGTATATTTTGATGTTGCAGATAATAATAAAAAGTATAATTATAAATAATAACGAACTATTTGAGTATAATATAAGGCACATATAGTTGAAATAATTTATATCAAATGAATAATGATTCATAGTGTACTTAGAATTAAAATTATAAGTTCCAAAGGTTTCAAAATAATGTATATCCAAAGTATATCGTTAGAGAAGAGTCTAGTGAAATTCGTAATATAAGAAAACATAAATATGATGAGCACACATAGGATCATACGAAAATAAAATTGTGATTTGAAAATTATACTTTACTTATCTTACAAACTGATCCTAAATCAGTATGAAAATTCCTTGAAAATGATGTGTGGATTTAGGATATAGATTTAAAGCTACTATATATTGAAAATAAATTCTTATACGATATTTTTTAGGACAAGATGGTTAAAATTTCATTGCTACAAAGTGTGCTTTTAGGAATAAGATAAAAGAAATGAGAAAAGATATTATGAATAAAACATGACTTTTTTTAAATGTATACTATCAAATAAAAGTTTTTTATTTTAAATGGAGGTTTTAACTTTTTTCAATCTTATAGGTCATTATATTATACCTTATTATGAAATCATATACAAATAATTCAATGTATAAAATATATTTCAATTCTATATTTTTCAGTGGTGATCTTGAGTATGAGGTGTATATTGAGTAACCTGATAGGTTTGTTCTTGATAATCATGGAACACGTAACACCCTGAAATTTTAGAACATATTTAACATTAATAATTAAATGTGTTAGAAAGATTTTGAAGAATTTAAAAATGAAATTATATGAATAATTATGAAAAATTATATAATAAATCAAATTATATAGTATTTAATGAAAATATAACTATTCAATACAATTTCTAATTCATTTATGATATACTATTGACCCAAAAGAACAATTTTGATGTTTTTGATGAGAATAATTTTTTTATTTATATTTTATTTATCATTGAACCTAAAATATGTATAATATGAATTATTATTATTTAAATATGTGTAAAATAAACTCATTGGTTATAAATATGTTAGAAATGAAAATATAAGTAATTGGTTGTAAAAAAAATGTTTTTCCAGAAAAACTACTTTTATGCATGGGATGTGTTTTCAGTATAATATGTTAAATTACTCACTAATTATGAATTATGACAATGATATTTCTATATGATATATGAAATAAATTATTTTAATATCAATATATTATTCTTTACTAGGATATAAATTGTATGAAATTCTGTTTTATGATTAAAAATAATGTTCTCTAAAATCAGGTTTTGATGTGTTTTTTTAGATTATTTCAATATTAATATCTACCACATATTGAAATTTAATTTGATTTTTTTTCATATATGGAATCATCATGTTGATTCTTTCTAATGAGTCCAATTTAATTTTTGGCCATCATGAATTACTATAATATTGATTCTTTTACCATAATTATTTTTAAAAAGGGGAAACGAGGGGGTTATATAAAATTAATAGGTTTAAAATATTACATAAACTTATGTAAATGTGTTTTATAAAATATATTATAGTCCTAAATTATCATATATAAAAACCTTTCCCTATTATTTTCAATTTCACATGGACATGAGTTTATTATATTTTATTGTTTTAAGTATTTACTATAGTTCCACCCACCTAACTTATAAAGGGAAACCTCAACTAATCACTAATTCAAACACAATTTGGGCCATCTATTTTGTTAGTCAAAAACCCCAGTATTTTAAAAAATTCCCTCCCCATGATTGAGAGCATCTAGTTTTACCAAAACACCATATTTTTAGGGCTTAAGGTGAATTCCAAAGGATGTTTCCAAAATAAGACGTAATCATCTTTACCGATATTTTTCTTGTTCATTTCTTCCATAAACACAAATATATATTATATAACCATATTAAAATTATAAAATTAATATCATTTCTATAATAAAGTATTTTATTTTAATGTTTCAACCGTTTTATACCTCCTTTCCATCATGTGAACAATGATAATGTCCTTCATGAGTACATGTGGGCTACACCTCCATGAAGTGTTGTGATTCATTGTTCATTTCCTCCATACATGGATGGTAATATTGATGGATTTAATGAATATATATGATATATATATATATGACATTATTATGATTCTATAAATATATATAAATATTTAATTTTCATTCATTATATTCTTTGTAAAATGAACACATTACTCGTGCCTATGTACATACTACCATCCCCATTAAGTGATGTAAAATATTTTTTATAACCACATTATATGAATGGTTATAAAAAATTATATAATGAATAATTATAATAATTATAATATCAATAGGATTATATAGATTAAGAAATTATGTCAAAGGTGTAAGGACGCAAACCGCTGAGCCAAAACATGCATGGAAAATAGACCTATTTTTAACCTCATATTGATTTTATTGAATAATTGTTAATAATTCTATAAATATAAATTATTAGGAAATTTAATATTATTGATACGTATAAATATGGTTCTATTATATTTTTATAATAAATATAAATTTATTATATAGTAACTTATGAAATCGTATGAAGAAAGTTAAAACCTGAGTTAAGGTTTTATATTGGAATTTCATTTTAAATATATATTATTTATGATTGAATATATTTTGGTGGAAGTATAGTGTCATTATCACCTAAAACCCAGATATTTTATTCTCCTATGGTTATTTTTGGGGATTTCATATTTTTATCTCATTCTCCTCTCTATGGTTGTAATGATTTCACCTAGAAGCCAATAATCTAGTTCCCTATGGTGGTGCACCACATGGACTTATAACACCTCCTTGTACATTTGAGAAATCCGGCATGTGAAGAGGTATTGATAGGTTACCATTGGGTGTCTATTCAATTTTTTTAGTACACAATATAATAGTAATTAAATAAATTAGATACAACATCATAGATAAGCATCAAATTTAGATAAATATTCTAGAAGTTGTAAAATAAAAATTGCATCCCATTTAATATCATAATGATTCTACATAAATGTGGTCATGAAAGAATAAATATAGATACACGTAAAATATTCAAAAAAGTAAATAAAAAGAAATTATATGTGACTGTACAACCCTAATAATTCCCAAGATCAATCTTGGACCACAATTCCCAACTCAATCCATGTCATACCATCTTTAAACATCGAACTTTGTCCATGACCTAAACCTATAATCTATGACCAAGAAACATCTATTCAGGTACCCAAGGGCCATGAAGGTGTAATCAGGTTGTTAGTATAAATACGATGGTCACTACAAATAGTGTTTTATGAATATCCATTTTGATAGAAAAAACAATACAGAGTTAAATAAATTAAAAATAAAATAATAAGTATAAGATATATAAAATAAATAGAAAGTTGTCAAGCCTAAGATATCAAGAATAAAATGTGACCTGACACTATCATCATCAGCCTTTATAGATGTCTAAACACGGTGGACATATCATGTTTCATATTTTTTTTCTATGGTGAATCACTGAGGATACCATATCATGTGGACCTAGAGGAATCCACATGGTTCAAATGAGCATTAAATCCTAAAAAAACTTTGAAAACCCATGTATATGTTCTCAACTCAATGGGCTACCCGAGAAATATAGGCGAATAATATATTGGATGTAATATATCATATTAGATAAATTATATTCCAATAATTATCCAATTACATTTTTCATAAATATAAATATTATTTTGTAATGGATATGATTATTTCTAAAACCATATACCATTTTTACATACAGTTTATACATTGAATATTATTTGATTAATTTGGGGAATGTTGATAAATCTGTATCATTTAATCAGTACAAATATTTGATAAGACGCATTTTTATGAATAAAATGGATTATTAGATATATGAGGAATGATTTAGAAATGCATGAAATCAGTTGGGAACTGGTTAATGAAATACCCTTGATGCATCTGTAGTATCATGAAGAAAATTAGTTGGTCAAATTAGATAGGTTTCCACCCAATATATTTTAAACATTCATTAAGATATATATTGATGGTAAAGGTATCATATTTTTAGGAAACATGATGCCTAATAATTAATAATTTAATTTAATAATTATTTTATTATTATTATCCATAGGATTTTCATTGTGAAAAATATCTATGCATTCATTCTATTCTCGTGTTATTGATTGAAATTTAGGTGTGTTCGATTATTCGCCTTTCCATTTTGGTTATTATCATTGATTAATTATTTCTTCAAGTATACATAACCATTAATAATAATTTGGGATCTCCCTTATTTGGTTTTATTCCCTATGATATGAAAATTAATTCTAGTAATGAGTTTCAAGGATGTAGTTTATTATCTTTTGTTATGTATTATGTTTTATTTTCTTTTCTCAATGTAAAATATCTATATCATGTATGTAAAATGGTTTTCCAAAAATATAAACTATTTTATCCTATGGAATATAAGTATTTTATCTATTCCAATATAATAATTTAAGGAACTAGCTCAATGTCATTGGGGTTGGGGTTATTAGAGTTCGTATCAAAGAAATTTTTGCAAAAAAAAGGAATCTGGATTTAAGAAAACATAGATTAGATAAAATAAAATAGCGATATAATTTTAGGATATAAATGGAATAAAATAAATTAATTTTTTTGAGGTAGTGATTATGTGGTTCTTACTATAAAAACATCAATATTTGGATACATCCAGTGGGTATGGTTCTAGTACGAATGTACATAGGGGTCATAACTCTGAAAAGGTTGTATGGGTTTGACTCAAGTGTAACCGAGTATATAAGAATGTGACTTACTATGCACATGGTTTGACACTTATAGGGTATATTATTAAGATAATTAACAATTCATTTACAAATTAATATGATGGAATTGAGAGTAATGATGTCCCCAAAGAAACCATGGTCACGATTTTGATTTTATCAATGCATTCATTTTTCAATTTATATTAAGTATTACACCATATTTAGAATTATAAAAATTTCATATTTTTATGAGATAGGATAATATATTTCATTTTTTATAAATTTAACTTCCCAGGAAGAAGTTTATCAATACTCATAGGAAATATAGATTTTCTCTACTGAGAAATTTGATATATCATGTTTTGAAACTAAGTGAGTTATGGATATATTTTAAAATCATAATGAGGTTATGACACATAATATTTACATAAAGGATAAACCAATTCCAAAATTATTTCATATGATGTTGAATCTTTTTATTCAATAGATACCAAAATTATTTAGTGAGACTACTAATCTAAAGGCATATGGGAATTTGATTAAATATTTGGAGAATATATTTGTTTCATTGGAATATGGTGAAAAGGAAAATGTAAAAATTGTTGTCTATTATCTCAATGGTGATGCAGATTAATGGTGGTTATTGATCCAGGATAATAGAAAGGGAGAATAAATTGAATTCATGGAATGGTGTGTTTTTATGGAGACATTTATTGCCTAAAATTTCCCTTATGAGAAACAAACTAATATGAATAGAAAGTTCCATATTTTAAAGAAAAGGGAGGAAGAATGTGTTTTAGAGTATAATGATACCTTTATAAGGTTATAATGGTATAATAAATATTTAATATTCTATACTAAATGAATTATTGAACATTTATTTGAAATATTAATCTATTTCATCAAAATTCACTGGTGTATCAAACCGTTTCATCATACAATGAAATAGTTTTATGTGCTATCATGATAGAGAAATAATTATAATAGAGTTATGGATTCGATGTGAATTAAGAGAAGAAGATGAAAGAGTATAACATAAAATAGTAAGGTAATAATGGAAATAATTATTTTCTCATATGTTTTAATAATTGAAATAATCCCCATATAAATTCATAAGAGGATTGCAATATTTTTATAAGTGTTGTGAAATGGGTCACCAGAAAAAATAATGCAAAGGGAAGAAAGAAAACACTACTATTCAGGGTTACAACTACAAGGAGATGGGGAACTATGCAAAAAAATTACCCAAGCATCAATGGAATATACTTCAAAAGAATCCGAGGGATCAAGGTCAAGAATATTTTGTTGATATAAACTAAGTGGAATGATTAATGTGATTTAATATTTGGATGTAATAAATATGTTGGACAAGTATTTTAAGGATGATTTTCTCATCATATTATTGTGAAATATATAAGGATTGTACAACATTAATTTTTCATTAAATACATGAGATAATATTTTTAAAACTTCAATGAAAATAAATTTAATTGTAATTTATACTATTTAAATAATAAATTGTTGAGGTAAAATTAATATTTATTATGATCCTAACTTTGAGATAATTATTTTAGATAAATATATGATTGATATGGTTAATGTAAATTACATACAACTAACTTCATTGGAAAATGTTCTATGTTTTTTATCATAAACTTTTGTAAATTTAACCATTTGTGAAATGGTTTAAGTTTAACCTTGGATGTGGTTTTAGGGATTGATGTATTACTTCACCATATAACGTAACTTATGATAAGAGATGAATTAGATATAGTTTATAAATATAGTTTAAGGAAGAAACAAAAGATTATATTCTTCTTAATAAATTAATACATATCATGTAATTATATTTCATTACATTCTTATAGTGTGAAAAAAATTCACATCACTTTTAAAATGGCCATGAAACAAAAATATTGTCATATTATCATCATTTTTGCTGATATTAGTGAAATTTTTAGAACCTCTATTTCATGTATTTTTGGTAAAAAATAATCTAATTAACATTTTCTCAATCACTCTTTTTGAGAACCTAATAGTTATAATTTCCTTATATTTCTATATTTTCACTAATGTTCTCCTATTCGAAAGCCTAGTTTTTTTAGTGAGCTTCATATTTACTTTTCACTATTTTAATTTAGATGTTTCATTAACCCTATTTAATTTTTTGGATTTTCATTAAAATTATTTCGAAATATCAAACACTCTATTACAAATATCAAGGATGAATTATGATGATTATTCTTATTTATAGTGGGGAGAATGTAACATAGTATGACTTTAAAATATTTTCTATTTAGAATAAACTTAATTTTTTGAAATATTTATTAATAAAAAATTAAATGACAATCTTACACTAATAATTAAAATTATAATATCTTTAATTTAATGATATTATATTTTTTCTTGTTTAATACACAATACTATGTTATTTCGATAGCTTATGTTACAGGTAAGACTGTGTTTTAATAAACAAAAATAAAATATTATTATTATTATTTTATGTGGTAGTTATAAACATGAAATTGTACTGAAAATAATGAAAAGGGTTATATAAATTTTCAAAATATTTTTCATAAATTTTTATATAATTTTCTGATGTTATAAATGAATATAGAACACAATTAAATAGAAAGGATGTGTTTTTTGAAAAATTAATTTTTGCTTGCTAAGGTGCTTTATCATAATAAATTTTATTAACCACTATTAGTTAATGATAATATTGAAAATTATATTTTTATATACTCAATAAAATGATTTTACATTCATCCAATAGCTTTTATAGACATAACATAACAATAAATCCAATTTTAAGAACAAAAAGTTATATTATTATAATAGTAGTTTTGCTACCTTTTCATGGGGAACCTATTTTAAAACTAAATTTTGGAAGTTTTATAAATTTCATAAGCCAAAATGAACATCATTATTTAAATATTAATGAATAAATTATATTTTGGTCAAATTGTGGTATTTTTCGGTAATGATTCATTTTTTATGATTAATTAATAATACAGAATTTTAATTAAAAAGTGGCTTTTTGTCTAAATAATTTATTATGTTAAAATATATTTTTAATGTTTATAAAGTATTATTATATAAATTTTACATATCTTATTACATTATAGGCCATTTAAATCATTTTTATATTGAGTTTAGGTATAAAAACATTGTTAAATTTTGAACATTTTCACATTAAAAATATGTGTTCTATCTCGTCTATGGGATTAATATTAATATAATGCATACCTATTTCAAGATTAGAATTTGAAAAAATGTATTAAATATTTTTAATCCAGATAATTTCTAATAATGTCATCTTATATTATTATCATAATTAATAGTGGAATTAATTATATCTAATTGTAGTTTATATGGTAAAAACATGTTTACATTGTGGTAAAACATTGGGTCTATTGTGTTAAAACAACACTAAACATATAGAAATTTTTTTATATAAATATTTATCTTAGAAAAAATTGTTTATTTAATTTTCTGTTTTCTTTAGGCCTCTTCGTATGTCAAAAAGGTGGGGAGGAAACAAATTTTTTCAAAAACGCCATGTGTGTCATGTCCCTGACTTATTAATAGGAAATCACACCTCAATTCTTAAAACACATAATACTTTTTGGATAATACAAAGACTGAAAAAATAATCTTTGAAAATCCCTACCATCATTCTTGAATAATCAATTTGCGTAGAAATCCAACTGAAGAATTCTTTTTGTATAAACCAAAAGGAGATTCCCAAAAAAGAGCTAACATTCATTAATGAGCACTTTTGTTATTTATTTATCCACCAATTGAATTATTATTATATCATTATAATATATAAAATAATTATAATAAATATATTGTTATGTTTTTATCTTAATGTTACAACATAAATCTTCACACACTTCCATCAAATGGTATATGCTATCATCGTTTGTGTGTACGACAGACTACCACCATGCGAAATGATAGTGTTTGTTCTTCCATTAGCACCTTTCAAGGATGAAAAACATGATGTATTTATAGTTAATGTATTTAATATATGATACTTATAATTCATTTATTACTTGGAAATTATTTTATAACATATTCCACCATGACTTCCATTTTGTGGCAATATGATAACATCATTTGTGGATGTGTGGACTACTACCTCCTCAATGCGATGTGATTCATTCATGATATTAATGGAATGTATTAAAGATGGGTTTCATAAAAATATATAAAATATATGAAATAAATATTCTAATGTAATTATAATGTACCCGCACAGATATATATATATATATATATATTATTTACCCTTTATTCAGTCAATACGTCTAGAAAATGGAAACAACATTCATGCATACGTACGTCCTTCCATCTCAATGAATGGTGTATTCCATTTTATATAATCAAATATTATGAAATAATATAAATTAATATATACTAAATATATATGATATAAATTATATTATTATGATATTGATGGCATAATTTTTTTCTTGTAATATAATATATAATTTTCTTTATTACCCTTTCACATGCTGGAAATGTGATAACGTCATTCATGGACATATAGACTACCGCCTCCTCGAAGTGATATGATTCCTATCTCAAAAAATATTTCAATAAAGAATTATATATTAATATATAATATGGTATTTAAGATTTAATTATTACTATGGGAAGTTAAATTTCACTTACCTTATTTCAATAATGGTCATTGAAAAATAAAAATGTACATATGCATATGCAATGCCTACCATCTTCAGGATTGTATCTTCAGTTAATTTTTCATAATAATATTACATGATTGGTTTTAAATTTAGAATTGATTTATAAATATGATAAATATTTCATGATTACTAATTTCCATTTGTTTAAATAATGAAAGCTTTGACAATAGTCTACCTACCAAAGTCATTTTTGACAGATAAACTGAATATGGTCAAAACATCCGACTCAAAATTAAATGGATATGTAGTTTTATATAACATGTTAATATGTGAAATAAAATTAATTATAAAATTTAAAATAGATCTAAAACAAGTAAATAATTAACATAAATTTATTATTCATGATGATAGGGATGGTGTTGAGAAGTCAGACTCTAGGTAATTAATTTCAATTTACATTCCATTGAGTCTTATTTAATTTAATGAACCAATTCCCATTTATGTGGCTTATATAATGCCCCTTTGAAATTTATTACAATGAATACATCATTATTAATGGTATTTTATGTTTCAATTTGAATTATATCATCAAAGAGGATTTTATATTAAAATTACCATGTGATAACTTTATTCTGAAATATTTTGTGATTGTAAACATTCTCTTGAAACAATACATTTATTTTAATAATTTTAATTGGTAATTAAATTTCTCATAAATATATTTAATCTTGTTAAATGGATATGATTATTTTCTAAATAATATAAATTTTTTACATATGGATTTTACTTTTTATGTTATTATATTAATTAGAGAAATATTGATAAATTCATATCTTTCAATCAATACAGATATTTGAGGAGGAACATTTTTTATAAATTATAATGATTATTTGATATATGGGGAATTATTTGTCCATGAATGAAATAGGTTAGGGACCAGTTATTGTAATCCCCTTGATGCATTGATAGTCTCGTGAGATGAATCAGTTGGCTATATCATACGGGTTTTTACCCAGCAAGTTTTAAACAGTATTGAAGTTAAAGATTTATGGTAATGGTATCATGTTCCTAGGAAACATGATATCTGATAAATAATAAATTCCATCAATAAATATATTTTTTATTATTATTAATATGATTTTCACTATGAAAAACATTTATAGATTCATTTTATTCTCATTTTATTGATTAAATGGAAAATGTGTTCAGTTGTTTTCCTTGCCATATTGTTTATGAAAATTGATTCATTATTTTTTCCACTTAACATAAACCATAATAAAAGTTTTAGATAACCTTTTTTTTCATTCCAGGGAATATGAAGATGAATTCTTTGAATTAGTTTCAACGATGTATATTATTATATTTTGTTATGTATCATGTCCTCTTTTCTTTTCCCATTGTAAAAATGTGTATCATATATAAAATATAGTTTTCTAAAAATGTTAGAATGTTTGGTCTTTTTGGATATAGCTATTATATAATTTCAATTTAATAAATGATGTCAAAAATCTAGGCTATTGGGTTAAGGGTTGTTACAAAATACTTATTTTTCATTGCAACATGTTTCTGTGAAATTTTATTTAATCCTATATTGATTATAGTATCAGTGGTGTGTATCGTTTTCCCCTACCTCCCACACCTCATTCATTGTGGTCATCATAATCTTAACACTATTGATATTAAGACCCAACATCCATTGTATTCACTCTCACCACCTAATCTAGATCTATTGCACGTCATCCCTAACTTGTCCTAATGTACGTTATATGTTACTTCCAATGACTCATTCCATTCCATTTAACACATCCCCTTATTGGAGTTGGATCCCTAAAAACAAATATATTTATATTTTTTATTAACATTATAATTAAATATATGAATATTGGAAAATATCTTATCATAGGATGAGTATTATTGTATATAATATTAGTGTGATAATGTTTTTAGGGTATCTTTCACATGGAATGGAAGTATGAGTTCCCAATATAATGATATACTTGAAGTGATATGATAATAATCCTAAACATATATTCAAAGGTCATATGAAATATATCTAATAGGACACATATGAGGCTTGACTATAATGTATTTGAGTTTCATAATAAATTTACGCTTCTCCTCAAATTTTTTCAAATAAGTAATATTAAAGACTTGATGTTATGAGGATAGACCCCCTATTAGAATCTCACATGATATATGTAATTGGATATTAATATTTGTGGATCAGTTTATGGATATTTAGTCGATTGATTATTATTATTGTGTACTATGAAATGAATATGTTGATGTAATGTTGAAAACCATGGAGACACATTCACATGGAGATCTAGGATATGTTAGATGTGTCAAAATTGATATGAACTTAATTGAGTATGTCATGAAATCACTTTACCGTCCAATACCATAATTATATATATCAATAGCATTAATTAAATGAAACAATTTAAATAATCCTGTTCCTATGTAGGTTTAGGGTTGAGTTTGATTTAATATTTCAAAGAAAGATATATCAATCATGTTGGTTGATGACATAAATATGCACCCTACTTGTTGTGTTATCCATAAAAAGGGATTATATAAGATAGTAATCATCTATAAGTGGATAGGTTCCTTGAAATATTACTATAAGTTAATCTTATACTTTAATAAGGACCACCAAATTCCCCCATGGAAAAGGCATAGAGTTTTATACACTATGGCTTTCCATAATATCATTTTTAATTCTATTTGAATTTAATATAAGAATAAATATTTGTTTTACTATTGAGTAATAATAATTATTTAAGTTTACTGATCACATAAATTTAATTTCCATTTATTCTAAGTTTTAATATATATGAATTTTTTAGGAATAATTTTTTATTCTCAAGTTATTAAATATAATAGTTATTTAATTATTTTATAAATAATATTGTGATATTTATTTATGAAATAAATATTTATTATTTATGGTTCAACATTTTTCTAAGGGGATTTATAGGATTATTTAAGAGACAAATATAAATGGAATATTTTAATTAATCTCATCTAAATAATCATTTTTTAATATATTTAATAAATGATTTTAACTATTTCAGATTTAGAAAATGTAATTGAATATAATAATACTTTTATAATTATACATTGACATGGAGTTTTATATAGAGATAAAAATTAGATAAGTTAATTTTTAAAAATAAAAATCGTCAAAAACTATGTATAATATCCCAATTATATAATTTTATAGAGGTCCTGAGAATTTTGTGCATGACCTAAATTCTCTTTACTGAATTATCTCAACACCATAGAGAACGCTGTTATAGTGACCCTATTTTTTTCGTGAATGTGAAAAAGATAAATCTTTTGTTCTGGAAACTTGGTATCTTTTAAAGGGTAAAATATTGAATTTTATGTTATTGAATAACTCCAAAAAAATATTTGATGGTTATCTTGATCCTAATGTGTGCGGTTTACCATAATGTAGAGTAGATGAGGAATTATGGGTGTATAGACCTTGATTTATACAAATATTATTTTATGATATTGAATGAATTATTTTCAAGAATATTCACTAAGGTGATGTGAGATTCCAATGCCCGAAGTGTCTGGAATTATTATTTGAAATATATTAAATATATTAAATGAACGTACACTAAGTTTCTAGAAAAGAGGTGAATAAATTATAAATAGAGGGTTTGATGGTAAACTGATGGCCTCCATTGAGTAATGAGTGTGGGTTTTACCCAAGGTGCATGAAAACCATTGTCGGTGTGGTTTTCTTATGGAAAATTCATCATAAGTGTGGATAATAAAAAAAAATTAAAAATTTATTTCTTTTTATTTTAAAATGACAAAAAAACTAATATATTCCTATATATATATTTTTACGGATGATTTGTAGAGTAAATTAAAAAAACATTGACATTGATAAGATCCAGTGAAGAGAATTCGAGTAAATTTTATTGCCAAAACACACGTAGATCAATTATCAATAACCAATGTGCAATAGAAATTCAGGGATCCTTCCAATAAAAACCACGCAGATTCATTCATCAATAGTAATTGACCCAAAGCGAGATAGTTTTTTTTTCAAGATTTATCCATGTTTTTTATTCCTAAAATGAATTTAAATCAATCAAATAACTAATTGATTTGAATATCATGCATATTGTGGTTACAAGTTTTATTTATCCCAAAATGGGGGGATTTATTCTTTACTATCATATTATCTCTTTATTCACTATTCAAATGGAAAGGAATCAAGGCTAGCATGAAAATTGGAAGAGGTTCATTCCCCTAGTTTTTTGTTCTATATTTTTTCCACCATTTTTTATTCATTATGGAAGAAATATTAGGCTCAAAATTCAACAAATACCAGTATGTGAATCATTTCCCACCGATTTCATAGTGCAATAGATTGGAATCAGAGATCTGGGTTTAGATCGACAATGGGATCATGTTACGATAATATATTAAGATTGGATTGAATTTTATTCATGTGGGTTTGATTTTCTTATACTCGAAAAAAATACGGGATTCTCATGCGTTTTGATAGACTAAATCTGATGATTGATGAGGAAAGGATCAGTTAATGGTGTTCATTAATTTCCTTCATGGGTAATTATAACAACACTTGTATTTTCACATATTATTACATGATTTTAATCCAAACTATCCATCAAAATATAGACATAAGATCACATATTCTAGAGTATTTGGATGCTTCGTATATTATTAGAAAGAATAAATCCAAAAATATAAAATAGTTTATTTATTCTCTATATGAGATCCTTACGTACATTGATCTATTAAATATAAATTGGTTAACTTGTGGAATACATTAACAAAGGGATTAAAAAATTCCTAACAAGGGAAATTACATTGGAATAAAAAATAACACATGTGTTAGAAGGATAAAATGATGACATAAAAAGGTGTATAACATGAATAATCATAAGGAATAATAACATGTATAACATGGGATAAAGAAATCATGGTATCATATAAATTTCAAACAACATACAACATGACATTATCTTGAGTCGAGGATAAATTCCAAGATCATTGCACATAGAGTACAAAGTCCCATAACGGATTATGGTTCACTCTCTATTCCAACATGAAGTCTCATGAGGCTAAACATTAACCAATTCATTGGATAAATATTCAGGTATACCCCTCATAACATATTAAATAATATTTGTTCCACATGATGAATCAAATGTAAACATAAGGGTACCCATGAAAATAAGCGGTCATTGTAATCTTGTTATAAAGAATTAAAAAAGGAAATATCAAAATGATGTCCATGAAAGAAGGTATTTAAATAATACATGGAAATTAATGAGGGTAAATAATCTTTTATAATGATAATTGATGTAAAACTAAAGTGAAATCATGTAAACGATGGTTTATAAAAAATTATAAATTAGCTCATATGGTGTAAAGGGAAAACATTAATGATTCTTAAAAAATTGATAAAGTAGTTTGTATAATACTAGAAATGAAGCAAGATATATTTTTATGATAAAATTAGTTATTTTAAAAAAAATAATTGTGTCTTAAAACAAATATGGGGAGCACTTGAAAACATGTAAGAAATCATGAAGTTCCCATTAATCGGGATAGGTTATCTGGAAGAACTGATAATGAAACATTTTAAAAACAATTATTTCCTCGTAAAAAAGGATGTGCTAATCTGGATACATGGTTTGGGAACATATAAACATAATCTTGAATAATTATATTAAAATATGTTTAATTACATTGGGGTAAAGAGAGATAAAGTGTAACATGAAGTAAAAAATGGCAGTTCGAAAAGAGTCCCTTACCATATGTGTAAAAGTGTTTTGCACTGAACTTAATGTTCTGGATAATCAATTTTAATCTTTTCAATAAATAATTCAAAAAAATTATACATTTATTTGATTTATTATAATTTTATTAATTTCATTGGTGGTTTTTCTAACGATTTATAAGATACAATTTTATGATTCTTGGGCTTATGTTCCTTGGTTTTCGTGATCAGTTTACTTCTTTAAATGTATGGAAAATCCTGTAAAATTTGAATAGTTATCCAGAATTGAAATTATATATTATTAAAAAACTTCTAAAATATAAAATTTAACTATAAATTATATTCTAATTTATTATTATTATTCATTCGATAAAATGTAATGGTAATCGTTCATATTATTTTAGCATTTTTTCGATGATCATGAACAAATTTTGTTTTATTAATTAATAGTATTTATATATAGTAATTCCATAATATTAAATAAGATGTAATAAATATATTATAATCTTGTTTAAACATAAAAATGGTTTTATGACCATACATGATGGTAGTAATGAAAACTTATCATCCTTGAAAGAAATAAATGAAAACATCGCAGTTGATGATTGAATTTTTAGAAAGAAATGAGTGGAGAAGAAGAATAATGATGGGTTATTATATTAAAAAATAAAATTACTATATATATATAATATTTTTGAGATCACTTTTTTAAGGTTATGTGAGTATAGAATTATAAAATAATATAAAATAAAATAAATTAAAATAGAACGGATGAGGATTTTACCTGTGGAATTTCTCCTCCTTGAGATCCTCATTAGGGAAATGAGATTGGTATTTTGTTGAGACAAAAGGATTCTAGACATGGGAGAGATTATTTGGAGAGATTTTTTTAGAATATTGAAAATATTAAAGGCTTTATATGATTAAAGATAAGTGGTGTCAAGGATTTGTATTTATATAAGAGGAGGGGGTGTTTTTTGATTATTTTATTCATTTGTTTATTATTTTGGAACAAGACATTGAAGATTGTTGATTATTGTGAACAAATATAGTAACCAATTCATGTGTGTTTTCGCCAATACTGATTAAATAATCCATACATCAACCATGACCCAATAATTCATGTATTTATCTTATACCATAAATTACTGTTTTTCACTATTCACAAAAAATTCAACTATTTTATAAAAATCACAAAACTTCACACCAACTATTTTTTGATGTGAAGAGTTAAAAAATTTAATCCATGTTAAACTAAAAATTCATAATATGAGAAATTTAATTTTATATAAAATCATCATTTACTCGAAAAATACAGATTTTAAAATTATAACTTATTTTATGAAACATTGAAAAATCAATTAATGTCTGAAAATATTATATTATAATAATAAGAAAAAAATACTAATTTATTAATATGTTTTATGAAATAAATTTTATTTTAAATAATTATATTAATTATATTATTCTAATTAAATATTTATTTCTTACAAAAATACCAACACTTAATTTATCATTTCTAAAATATTTATTCACTTATTCTATGATATAATTATATCTTTTTTTCCTTTATAATATGCTTAAATTTTATTTATAATTTCAACGGTGGGGTTACTATTCTATTGGAAGGATTACTATTCTTAATTTTCATGTTACTATTCCAAGGGTCAAGATACTATTTCATCAGTATTGGTTCCTTAACCTCTAGAATTACCCATTATTAAATTCATAGATCATTTATAGTGTTATTATTGAGTTCTATATGTGATTTTTTTTATTAATAATATATTACTTAATTATAAGAAGGGAAATTTTCATTGATATGCTTATTTGTCATCAAATTCATCCACACCTATGAAATTTTAACCTCAAAATTTCATTTCAGAAACTAAATGGAAAAAAAGTTAGGATAATTCACCTTCATTGATTTATTAAGTTCTATATTTATTCATCACACTTATAGTTCCTCCATAATACTTTGACTAGGTTATTAGTTCAGTAACATAGAACATTATATCTATTGTCTATGATATTCAATGGATGGTCCTCATATGAGATATAATTTTCTGATAGTATCACCTATGAATGCAGTACATGTGAGGGATCTGATATGTACTTTCTCAAGAGGGATACAATGAATAAATTGTGTATTTGATACGCAGTTAGTGGGAGTTCTAGTCAATAGGCCACAACTCTTACATGATCAAGAATCTTAAAGTGGTCGACGTGCCTAGGACTTATCTTTCCTCTCTCCCATAATATCATGATCCTTATCCATGGATACATATGTATGAATACCTTATATCTGAATTCAATATATAGGTCCCATAGATGATTATCTTCATAGATCTGTAATTGACTTTGGGCTCCATTATTGTGATGTTGAATGGTTGTCTCCTTTTACACAAAATCTTTATCCATTTTAGATCATTGAAGCTTACGTTCACTGACATTATCCCATCATGCCTATGTTTTGAATCTTTTCCCAAAAACGGATTCATCTAGAGTCATTTTGATGATCGAGTGGAAGTTATTTTTATAAGAGACCTATACTAAAGGAATATGTTGGTACCATCCTCATTCGAAATTCATAGCACCTACATTCAATATATCTTATAGTGGATATATAGTCTGATCAGATTAGGCATTTATTTGAGGTTGATGAGCCACACAAATGTTAAATCCAATGTTTAGGGAATGTCAGAGACTTTTCCACTAAATTTGGATGAATCTCAAATCCTAATAGGATTTAATAAATAATGGTACTCCATACATCCTTACCACCTCTTTGATGCATATCCAGAAATATTGATCCAATAATAAGTCGTCACAAATTTTGAAAAAGTGAGTGCTCATTGTAAGACAATCCATAATGACCGATATAGAATTATTTCCTCAGTATGTCATTGAAGTAAAATGATAAATTCCAATTTAATTTTCTCCCATATCCATGTTGGTGTGGATAATGGTTTCCCCATCCTTATAAAACCTTTTTATCCTTCATTTGCTAATATCATCAGAACACTTAAGTATATTCAGTGATATCCTTCTTCATATTGTCCTACCAATGTGATCTTAGAGATCTGTATAAAAAAAATTTCTCCCTCAGTGAATAGATATATTTGATATATGTGCATTATTTAGAAGCACTTTCTTTATCTCTAGATTAGATGGTACACATAATCATGATCCAAATATTACAACTCCTTATTCATCCATTATGAACTCAGTGGATATCTCTTTTCTAATAAACATACATTTTTCTGAATTTCCATATCAGTTCTTTCATAATCATTCATTTTCTCCATAATGGATGGTTGAGAAATAATTTGAGAAATTATTGATGATATTCCTTCCTTATTTATTCCCATTACATCCCTCACAACAATAAGAATATTGTATCCTTCTCAATTCTCAACATTGATAAAGATGTTAGATCTATTCTACATAGAGCATCCCCCACCTTATTTACATTACGAGGATGATGGTGGATTGAATAGTCAAAATCCATTTTGACCTCTAAACATATTCATTGGTGAATATTAAACTCTTTCTATGTAAATATATAGTTTATGATCTTATGATAGGTATATGTCTAACAATTATCCTCATAGAGATAATGCAACCATATATTCCATGAAATGATCACCACTTCCAACTCTAAATAATGCCTAGGATAGTTTTGATCACGAATTTTAAAATTCTTTAAGGGATAGGCATCAATTTATAATTTTACATTAGTACCCAACCTAATTCCTTCTTGGAAGAATTTTTGGGTACCACAATGATTTCCCCACCTCCCAGAAGAGTGTGTATTGGAGATTTGATAACACTATTATTAAATTATTTTATGTAGTCTTTAAATTCAGTAGTATAGATAAGAATTACTCCTTTCAGATTCATCTTTTTTAGAGGTTTTGAAAATCATGATATGTTCATCACAAATCATCGGTAATACCCAGCTAAACTAAGGAAACTGTGGATTTCTATTACAGGTATTGGCATAGACCGGTCTTTAATTTTCTTTCTCATGGAAGGGTCTATAAAAATTCCATTTCTAGTGATAAAATTATTTAATAATAATACATCCTCTATATATAACTAACAGTTACAATACATTTCATAATATCTCGCCATTAGCAATGTCTTCCACATAGTATTTTAATGCTTCACATGTGCCTCCTAACTCATAGAGTATATCATAATATCATCAATAAAGACTACCAAATTTTTTTAAGGTAATATCTAAAGGCATTATTTATTAAATACAATAAAAATGGAGAATTAGTGAGTTAGAAGGGTATCACAATGAACTCATAGTGCATATTCATAACTAAAATAGTATTCTAGGGAATATCATCCTTCCAAAACATTAGTTAGTGACATCCTGAATGAAGGTCCACATTAGAGGAATACTTGGCCCCAAATTTTATATTAAAAATTCCACTATTCATGGAAATTGAGGATTTTTTTATCTCAGTTTTGTTGAGATCATGATAATCAATACAGAGGCTCATCGATCCATGTTCTTCTTGACAAAGAGGACTGGGTCACCCAATGGTGAATCACTCAGGCGTATAAACCCTTTATCCAAATTCTCTTGTAACTACTTCATTGATTCTTCCAACTGAGAAGTTGACATTCTTTATTGTGTATATGATATTGGAAAGAGGTAAATGAATAATATCAATTGAGAAATCAAAACATCTCTATGGAGGAAGACATAGAAACTCTTCGGGGAACACATCAGTGTAGTCAATCAAAATGTGCATGTCTTCGAGCATGATTCTCTCCTTTGTCTCAATAATTTGTGCCATTTATTCTTTGTTATAAGGAAAAAATATCCATATTTGAATTATTATTCTAAAACAGATTCATCTTCCTTCTTGAACTTGTACAGAATTAGAGTATGCTTTTGGATATGATGAGCGATATTCATTTCCCAATAGATGATGTTGAATTTATATGAATATATCCAATCCATTCCCAATACAGAATCAAATTCATCCAAAGAAATTATAGAATGATTTTCAAGGATGTCCATTCCTCAAAAATTAACTCAGGTGGAATTATAAACATTGGATACAACAATATCCTCATTTTTTAATATCATAGATAAATCAACCTCTCTATTTGAGGTGGTGTTTGAATAGTCATAATAAACATGAAAGATATGAAAGAATGTGTTGAAATAGAATAAAATAGTTCATTCACTCTTATTTAATTAATATCAAGCTACTCATCCCCACATAATTATCGGGCTCCACCTCAGAAATAGTGATAGAAATTTCCCTTCCTTACAACCATGGAGGTTTTTGGTATTGATTCCTTCCAATATCCATTAGCTTGTGTAAATGGATTGCATAATTATATAATTCCTTATGGTCTAAACACTGCACAACTGTCTACATGTTGATATTATCCTTCATTTATTCTTCCACATTAGTGAGATTAGTTGTATCCATATGAAAATTATTAGAAATATTCCCGAGTCTTCCTTATTTGAAGCATCACCTAGTTCTTTTTAGGTAGTTCTCATGATGCTTCGTTTAATAAATTTAATACATTAGATATTGCTTTTTCATTCCATAATGGTGTTTATTTATTGCTCATCCCATTTTAAAATCCATTTTCCACTTTTTATCTCTAGGCCCATGAGACTACTGAGAGTATCTATTCTTTATTTTGACCTTATGGGAAAAATAGACAATATCCTCAAATCTATAAATTTCTAAAATCTATGATTCCTTTTATAGACTCAGTTTAAATCCTTTATATAAGTGACCACCTTGATTTATGTGTTAATGAAAAATCTAGAGGTGAATCTGGAAAGCCCTATAATATTTTTCTAAAACATCCCGATAAACTTGTCTTCTTTTTTCATCAGAAAGAGAAACACCCTTTCCATCTTAAAGAGGGATCCATAAAAATATTTATAAAATATTATGTTCTTGATCTATTCTAATTCCATGGAATAAATTTTTTCCTTTTTCATTGTGTTCTTAATTAGTTTCCACTGCTATTCATCTTCCCCATAAAAATAATATACTTCCATCACAGCTTTCTCTTCATCTGAGCATAGGAGGACAAAGAATATATTCTCAATGGAGTTAATTTATTGTTCCACAATGATATGTTAATATGATAAACTAAATATGGGAGAAATTTTAATATTTATGTATTTGGAATCAACTTCAACTTTCTTAGGATAATTATTGTGTTCCTAGAAATTAATGTTATTATTCCTAACACGATCCAATATAGAAAGTATTATTATTCAGTTTTGAGCACCTATTGCCATCATATTTAACATATCCTTAGAGAAATATTTAGAATGCTTATTAGATAAATTATTGGAATAATTTATTCTATTTACATTAGCTATCTTAGAAGAATAAATTAGAATTATAGGGATTCAATACTTATGTAATAAGCATAATAAAAAGAATCATTGAACATAAAAAGATAAAAATGTAAATGGAAATGATATCCATTCTTGTAATTCAATAAGTATCAATATAGGGTATCCATCATGACATAATTATCCATATTATTATTATTAATGTGATATTGTCATAATATCTACAAATATCTAAACTATGATTTGATACCAACCGTAATAACCCAAGACTTTTTCAAATATTATTACATGATTTTAAACATAACTAGCCTAAAAAATGAAAACCAACGATCATAATGTCTACTATTTTTGGATGATTAGATATATGTTAAAATGCATAAATTCAAAATTAAAACACCATTTATTTAATCTCTATAAGATATCCTAACATGCTTTGTGATCATACATCTACATAGGATAACAGGGGGAACAAATGAATAATGTGATGAGATAAAAATCCTAGTTTGGGAATAAACATCAGAATAAAGTGTAACACAAGGGTTAGAATGAATAACATGATGAAATAAAAAGTAATGGTACATCAATAAACATAAGGAATAGAAAAATGTGTTATATAGGATCATGTAATCATGGTATGAGGTAAATGTTGAAGAAACATAAAACATGACATAAGCATGAGTCAAGGATAACATCCAATACCATTACACATTGCTACGAAATTACCAAAAAGGATTCTAGTTCTCTTTTTTTGACATAATGTCTCATAAGACTAATCATTACCCATTTCATTGGACATATATATGGGAACACCTATCATAACATGTTTTTGAATATGGGTTTCAGGTAAAGATCCAAACAAAAACATAAGGGTTACCCATGGAATGATGTGAGAATCATAATCAAGCCAAAAATCATAACAAAAGAGAATATCATAAAGGTTCTTTTAAAAAAATATATTTAAATTATACATGAACTTTAATAGTGAAATAATATGCATTAATCATGATACATTATGTAAAATTGAAGTGAAAACATGTAAAAGAGGGCTTATGAAACTTTTGAAATGTTCCACTTTGGTACGGTTAACGGTAAAATTCTAATGTTATTTAGAATGAAAAAAGTAGAATAGTTTGTATAAATTGATCCAAGATATTTTTCCTGATAAAATGATTTATTTCTTAAAAATAATGGTTTAAAAAAAATAGTTTATAGAGTTCAATTAAAAATATGTTGGAAATTGGGAAGATCCGTTTAATCAGGCTTTCTTATTGTGAATAATTGAGAAGAGAACCTTTTAAAAAAAAAAATTTCACAAAAAAAAGGATTTAATTAACTAGAAACATGTGTTTGGAAGACAAAAATATAATTTATAATTATTATATAAAAATAAATAATATTTTCATTGGGGTTAAGAGTGTCAAAGCATAACCTGAAAGAAACAATTGAGGTTTGGAAAGAATCCCTTACCTTATGCCTAGAAGTGTTCTTCACTTAAACTAAATTTCAGGGGTAATGAAATTAAATTGATTAAATAACTAATTAGAAACCATTTGTAAATTTATTTTATTTATACTAATTATATTATGTTCATTTTATGGCCTTTTTGATGAGTTAAAAAATGTAAATTTATAATTCAGGAGTGTTCGTTTCCTTTAATTTGATGATTGGTTTACATATGTACATGTATGGAAAATCATGTAAAACGAGAATATTTTTACAAAATTGAAATTCTATGTTAATTATGAACCTATATAATATTAAATGGACTGATATATCATTTTTTTCAATATGTGATTATGATTCATTATATACAACGTTATTGATTATTGTTTGGAATGTTTTGGTATTTTTTTGATCATCATGAACTAGTTTCGTTTTATTGATTAATATTATGTATATAAATTTGTGAAAGTACATTAAATAAGATTCAATACATATATAATAATATTATTTAACAATAGAAATTGTTTTATGACAATCCTTTATAGAGGTAATGGATATTGAAGACTTGTCGTCTTGGAATGTGAAAAATAAACACATGATTGATGATGTATTTATTTTTAATAAAAAATGTTAGAGGATGAGAATTGATGATAGTTTATTCCATTAACAAAAAAAAATTAAATTATATAAAATATAGTAGAGTTATAATGTCACTTGGATAGGGTGATATGAGTAGATAATAAGAACAGAAGATAAAATAAAAGAAGGTAAAAGAGAACAGAAGAGGATTTTACCTATTGAATTTCTCCTCGTTGTAAACCACCCTAGAAAAATTATTTTGGTATTTTTCTGAGGGTAAAGGATTATGGATGTGGTTAATATTTTTCTGATGGGATTGGGTATAATTTTTAAATGCATGTAGGCTTTATAGGTGTGAGGAGAAGTGGTGGTGAGGGTTGGTATTTATAGTGGTGGTGATGGGTGTTTTTTTATTATTTTATACATTTTTATTATTATTTAGGCTCAAAAATATGATTAATATTGATAATTGTGACTAAATATAATAAATAATATATGTGATTTCGAACCTATGGTACTTATATTATCCATACATCAACTATGACTATATAACACATTTATTTCACTTATACAACAAATTACAATATTCCACTGTTCCCCAAAATTAAAATATTTTAGAAAAATACAAAAAATAATCACTTACCATTTTTCGACATGTATAATTAAAAAACTGACACAATTTTTTGAAATTAATTTTTAAAATAATAGAAATATAATTTTTAATAAAAATCATTATTTACATGAAAATATATATTTTAAATTTATAAGAGATTTTATGACACATTGAGAAATTAATTAAGGTATCATAAAATTATATTATGATTTTAAGAGAAAAAATATTAATTTATGAATAAATTTGTTATAATATATATTCATTCAAATCATTATATTGGTTATAAAAGATTAATTTAATATCTATGACTTTCAAAAATACCAACAGTTAATATATATTTTCTAAAAAAATGATTTAATTATAATATATTATAATTATATTATATTTTCCTTTATAAGATGCATACATTTTATTTTTATATTCATAAGAGTTGTTAGTAATCTATTGGAAATATTGCTACTCCTAATTTTCATGTTACTACTTCAAATGTCATGTTAATATTTAATCAGTATTTGTTGCTTATCTTCTTGAAACACCTCTTATTTCATTCATTCTTTATTTAAAAAGTTTTTATTTTTTTAAAATTTATTTTATGTTATTCATACTATATGACATAATTTTAAGAATGAGAACTTTCATTGATTTAATTATAGGTAATTATAGGCATGGCCAGAATTATGGCTGGTGGAGTAGATAACTGTGCATGAAACAAATCTAGAGTTTGGGAAATTACCATAACACCAAATGTGTAATCCATGATTACATGGCAAGTGGGACCCCTAGTACAATTATACAGTTTTCATGCAGATTTAGGTATCACATGGAGTGTGACCTCTATCACAGGGTGTGTGACTCCACCTGGAATCCCAGTATGTACCGTAGATGGTACACATACACAACCATGAGTAAAGGAGCATGGAAACACAATGTACTCTAACATAGACATGTCTAAGAAAGGTTTACATGGGAAGAGCCACATACATTATTACGTTCAAGAGTAAAAAAAGATTATACATTCCATGTACTCTAATACAATAAAATACATGGGCACATGCTATAATAAATGTAGAGTAATTAGTGATGAAGGGACACATCATGTACCACTTTTAGATGAATTGAACTCCCTCCAAGAAGGATTATATCTTGTGTACTCCTCAGCTATGACATTTTTTGTTAATGTGTGTTCCATATATCCATTCATAAAGGGTTAGTATAAAATTATGTACCACACATAGCATAGTGATCCCTTTACTGAGACTTCTTGGATAATGTTTTTTAAATACGTCAATGGGGGATAGAGTGAGATCCTTTATCATCATTTTCTCAAGGTGGAGTTCTAGGTATCATCATGACTGAAACTACCCAAGAACTGATTCTTAAATTATCAGGTTTCTATATTGAAATTTTGGTACACAACACCCCCTTGGGTGAGATCCTCCTCCATGTATCATTCTATTTATACTTCAATTTTATAATTCTTCTCATGGTATCCATTTAGAATGACACCTTAGATAGATGTCAACAATTCTAGGTGACTCATGGAGTGTGTTCCCCTAAAAAAAGTATTATGTGGAACCTTTGAAAATTATTTCTATATTTTCATTACTATTATTAATTTACCTAGTACTTGTACATATTCTTTGAGTATATCTGGATACTATTGTTATATGTGTGTTAAAAAAGGAGTGTTGAGATGTCTATTATTCTTGTTGTTATATGATTAGTTGTTTTCGGGTTACAAATTGGGTATTCTTATACTCACCCCACATGGGATTTTCCTACACATGTCATGTCTAATTCAAATTATCATCCTTTAGATAGAGTCATATAGAAACTAGGACCATGTTAATCTTATAGATCCAAAAAGACAGAGGTTTCTTCCTTCTATCATGTTGAAGGGATTCCCATCTATAATTTCAAGATGGAATTTTTTTAGACTCTTTATGTTAGAATTTATTTAGTAGTGTTTCTTTATGTAATTATTGTTTTACGAATATGTATACTCAATGATATCCCCCATACCCATCAATATTAGAGGATGGAATGGGGTAGTTATGGAATGGGCCCTTATGGGATGGGTCATGACAGAGTTGTATCATAGGGAAGGTGATGCCTTACAACCAGAGTCTATGAGATTGGTTTGTATAATAATGTTATGTTATTCAAATTTGGATTTCTGGACAAATAATCTCTTGCTAGTGCGGTGGTAAATGTATTTTAATGTCCAGACTCTAATATCAGTATTTTTGACTCAGAACATGTGGAAACTAGTTATAGGGAAAACATTGGTAACTGAATTATATATGAATGGGCTGCATTTTACCTGACCATCTAAAGTTAGATATTCATATATTCTCATTGCCCATAGAATATCTTGTTTATTTTATGATTCCTCTGCAATGTATTACAGCTTGGATTAATCATCAAGATGATAAAGATGATTCCCTTTTTGATTATGCAACGATATTGGGACATGTACCCCTGGTGTTACCTCAATGTGGTACACCAATTATACCCCCACCTATAGAGCAACATATCATACCTATAGTACTAAAAAATGAGGTTTTCAAGGTGAGTAAACTTCTTGAGTTTCAACGATAGTGACCCCTCAAGTTCATAGGTGAACCTGACCCATGGTTAGGTATGTGATGTCTTGAGGTTGTGACCCAATTCATTTTTCTTATCTGTACAACAGAATATCAGATGTTGGCCAGAGCAGTGATCTGTCTCTATGGCTCCGCATGATGATAGTGGGGTTTAGTTACCTTGTCTTATGACAAAGAGGCTCTATCATGATATGATTTCATGTTTCATTTTTTTAGTGGAGTTATCTACAAATATGATGAGGTTATATATATTAAATTGGTTATATAGATTTATGATGTCATTAGGTCATTAGCTAAGAATTCATCAAGGTTCACCAACCTCTCTATTTACTCGATTGATAGGGATCATGATCATTTATTTTAGGCTCAAACCATCAACTGAGGATAGTGTAGAGACAAATGAGCCAGAATTATTCCTCTATGAAATGAGAACTATATTGGGGTTCTAGAGTGAGATTTGGGGGTCAAGTGTTTCCTAGATAAGAACACATAGATACTGGTTTATGGTGGTGGGTACACAAGTATAGAGATTTATATGGAAGGAAGTCGATTCTAGTCTTAGGGACTGTATTTGAGTATTTTTAGAAGGATATCCCATGGGAAAGGTTTTGTGGTTTATGGATCCTAGAATGGGTCTTGTATGCCTAGGGAGAGGTGGTGCTACTCATGTGATGGCAGGGGACATCTCATGAGGTATTAATTGACCCATAATACAAAGGACAAAGAGATAGTTGATGGGCCGCTGAGGTAGTGGTTTCAACAAGATCAGATAGTTCTACAGGGTGGCTTACATGGCAGTGGGTCTAGAAGAGATGATAGAGGTGTTAGACATGTTGACTTATTACTAGAACCACCCTTGGTGTTCTAGGATTGGATTAGGGAGTTGGAATAAATGGTAAGGGGTAGTAGTAGGTGGTAAATGATTATTAACTAGATGATTCGGGAATGATATGAGGTATGATCTAGGTATTTACAACCTTATCTATAGTACTAATAGACAAATTTGGTAGTCATTCCTTTATTTCCCATTATCTGGTTCGATATTTTGAGATTTTGAATGGGTTTTTGGATCAACCCTTGTTATTGCACAATACTACAAGATTTGAGGTAGTGAATAAACCTTTTTCATGATAGTGTGGCATGAATCGTAGAAACGTGAAGTTCTATTGGGTTACCATAGATGTAGTGAGGAGGCCATATGAAGTCATTTATATATTGACAGGTTATCTATAGTTCATGGACAAGTATACTATTATAGGTGGAGGATATGGTTTGTGCACAATGATGGTAGTAGATTTTCTCTTGTGGGTGAAAAGAAATCCCAGGAAGCGTGGGATAGAATCATGCATAGATGGGTAAAGATAATTACTAATTAGTTGGATAGAATGACCCTTGATGTAGTGAATGTTATGAGTTTATAGCTTCCTATAGGTGTTAAAGTGTATGTTGACATATTTCCTAAGGATGTTCTAGGGTTAACTCCCCCCAGAATGATGGAAATATTCAATGATATAAATTCATTTAGGACCATGATATCTATTCCAAAATATCGGATGGATCCCATAGAGATTAATGAGGTGTGGGTGTAGTTAGAGGAGTTAAAAGGTTATGTAATTACTAGACCTAGTGCTTCACCCTGGGAAACCCTAGTGTTGTTTTCAAAGAAGGTGGACTTGAGTTTGAGGCTCTGTGTGGATTACCATCACAAAAACTAGCTAAACATAAAGAATAAGTATCCACATCCGAGTATCTATGAACTCGTTGAATATTTGATAGAGGAATGATGGTTCTCAAAGATTGACCTTAGGTCAGGCTATCACCAATGTCATGTACGAAACAAGGATATACAAAAATAAAAAAAATTATATGTCTCTATAGTCACTATGAGAACTTAGTGATGGCCTTGGGTGTGATTAAATCTCTATAAATTTTTTTCGGGCTCATGAAAAAGATCATTAGGACCTTCTAAGACCAGTTCGTGTTAGTATTCATTTAAGATATAGAAATATAATCATCCTTAGTGGATGAGCACACAAGATAGTTGAGGATGGTTCATGATGTTCCCTGAGATAACAATATTTACAAGAATCTCTCGAAGTAGTAGTTCTAGATTTAGGAGGTCCACATTATGGGACATGTTATATTAGATGATTGTGTGGTAGTGGACCTGGAAAAAGATGAGGTAATGTTAACTTGGTCTCCAGCCAAGAGTGTGACAATGGTTCAACGATTTTTTATAAAAAATATACTATTATAGATTTATTCCTAAATTTTTATGGATATTAAGTCCCTTTAAATCTTGGACCAGAAAGGGGAATCCATTCATGTGGACAGAGAGGTGCCAACATGATTTTCAACAGTTGAGACTGAGATTGATGACTATTCATATTTGAAGATTTTGAAATGAGGGTTTTGAGCATGTAATGTTATGATATTCCCCATGAACTAGCATTTTTTATGTTATGATGAATAATTATGTGGTGATTTCTTATGGTTCATGTATATTGAGACCACCTGATCATAACTGTGTGACCCAAAATATTGATTTAGTAGTGGTAGTATTCACATTGGTGATGTAGTTACACTGCCTTATGGGAACTGGTGGAAATCCCATATATTCCAATGCCTATATCCTAAATTTTGAAAAAACCATTGGGATAAGGAACCTATAACAATGTTCCAATGAAACCTTTGGTATGGACAATAATATGGTGGATTTTACCACCAATTTTAGAAAACTTTTGGGGTAAGACTAGAAATTCCCAAGAGTTTTTTAAACTGTTGGGAAAGTCATGATAAGAATATGGGTATACCAATAGTTTTTGAAAACTGTTAGGATATACCCTCAATCCCAAATTTTTTTAAAAACTATTGGGTTAAAAAATCACAAAAAAAACTATTGCTAACTTCCCCTATCCAGAACTGATCATAGCCTTAAAAGAGAGCTCCCTCCTACAAACCGTACTTACCGAGTGCCAACCCAACTTCTCGATTGAAGTTCCTCTAACTATATCATTTTTTCCTAAAGGAGATCTCTCTAGGCAGCGAACCCTACTGGACAACCATTGATTTATCTTTGATTTTAGTAATTTTTGTTCATCCAAGTCAAATCAGAACATTATAACTAATTTTTGTCTTCTGGTTCCATTTATTCTATCTTCTTTCATTCAATTACACTAAAATATTCATTATTTTACCCACTAGGTATTATGATCACCTTATGATCACACGCCATATATCATTTTAGGTTACAGTTTTGTTGTGATTTATCTTTATAGAGAATAATTTTGATTTATATAGAAGATGTAAATATAATCATGATTAATTTTATCCTTGTTTTATTTTAAATTTTTGTTTCAATGACACAATTTCATTGGTTAGACATAAATATTGTTAAAGAGTTTCTTATCCGAAGAGCATGGATAAAATAGTAATGGATTATGAATATACCCTCAATTGTTTTGAAATATCACAGTCTAACATTAAGATAATGACACCCTCACAATAAATCATTCATAGATGAACCATTATGATCCTCAAAATTGGTCAAACATGTCAATAATCCCAAAAAAATGTGTATCAATGCTTTATGGTCACATGGTTTTACATTATTTAGCATAAAAAAAGAACTAACTAATATGGTGATGTGTTTAGTTTAAAAAATTAATCAACCTAAAATACCTTAAGAAGCATCATGATGTACCTCAACTCAACTAGTTGAAAACGAAATGTTTAAATTGATATGGGTTACTCTAAAAGAATTAGTTTCATCTAAAATTCAATTTATCTATATCGAAGGAATCATGAAGAGTTTTCTGAAAAGGCATTATGATATTGCTAATCCATTTTAAGAAATAGTAGAGGCCATCAATGGTTGTTTCATAAGATCAAATCATGATATAGGAGACATAATATCTTTAGTCTAACTCAATTCTAGTTCCAATCTACACACACCAGCCTCCAACTCACATGTCATCATAAAATTTTATCCTTTATCTGAAATGAATGACACTATCATCTGATAAAAATGAACATCAATATGATTTATTTTCTTCTATCCCACTATGATGATCACATCAATATCTTCATCATATGGAACATGAAACACCATGAATGTCTATAACTTACAGTTGTAATAAAATGCTCAAAAAACATTGAAGATTATTGAAATTATTCCCAATGAGTCTATTGAGATAAATATATTTTAAACTAACTATAATGATAAATTAATTTTAAAAAAATTGAATATATTTACAATTAAGTAGAACTATTTTTAATATAAGTAGTAGAAATAATAGTTTTAGTCAAGACTATACCTCTAATAAATGATGTTCCTCTCCACAAAATATCTGAACTAGATCCACTACATAAACTTGTCCTTCTTAATCTCCATGAACATACCCATGATATAAATAACTCCACTAATTGATACTTTTCTAATGGGTATGTACCTTTTTCGTGTAATAGTAATTTATCACATTATGAATTGGTATACCATTTTTTATTAAATTAATTGTGACAATTTTTTTACAGAAAGGATAGAAGCTTGATGTATGAAACTGATCGGATCTAATGCATTTTTTAATACAATTTGGTGAGGTTTTTCGATTTATCATTTTACAATGCCTCAGATAATGGTACCATACACTGCCCATGTTTTAAATGAGTTGGAAGGCATTGGTTGATTCATGAAGAAGTTAGCTACCGTATAACCCAATATGGATTTCAAAAAACTACTATGTGTGGAATCAAAAAGTGGAGAAAATGGAATCTCAAAATTCCAATGATCAAAATGAGAGGAATAGATTGGATAATTTGATATATGATTGGTTTCTGTTTATTCATCATCATGAGAAGGAAAGGATGTCGACCTAAGAAGACATCAAAACGGGAACACATGATGCGTCAAAGGAAAGTGATGATGTTGACATAGTGAAAAAATTGAATGATGTTGTGATGACTCTAGTATGTCAGTAATGTGGTAAATAGAAAAATATAGGTATTTTAATATGATTATTTATTTGTAATACCATTAACAGGATATCTAATACTATCATCGATTACATTCTTAAATTCTTGAATGAATTAATTCTATATGATGAAAATATTCCCTCAAACCACTATATGTCATGAAAGTTAGTTGAAGAACATGGATTTTCAATAACAATCATGCTTGCGCAAAAGATTTCATATTATTCCAGGAGGGAACTCGAGAAACAAATGGTTGTATAAAATTTGTAACATCATGATGGTAGACAAAAGATGATGGAACGCCATCTTTGTGCCAGATAAAGTAATGTGGAACTTTCCATTGATCCCCATAATCCAGAATATTGTAATGTCTAATGAAATATCAATACAAATGAGATGGTATAATACTAAGAGAAAGAAGAATATTATAGATTTGGTTAAAGCTACAGATTTATTTTTATTGCAGGGATTTTATGCTCAATATCTTGATTTTGCAACTGAGATGCGTAATTTGAGATTGGGTCTTTAATGTGAGGGTTTTAATGTATTTGGTAATATTATTGCAATGCACATCACATGGATGGTTTTGATACATATTTATAACCTTACCTGATGGTTGTATATGAAAAAAAATTAACATTCCTATGTATACTTATATTTGGACCTTCTGATCATGCTAATGATATAGAAATATACAAGAAAATTTAATAAAACAGTCGAAACTTCTTTGGGTTGTGGGTGTGCACACATATTAAGCATGTTCAAAAGACATATATCAGATTCATGTTGCACTTATTTTGAAAATAAATGTTTTTTATACTTATTCAATGATGTATGGGTGGAGCACGAAGCTAAAACTGTCATTATTGTTTGCATGAAGAACACTCAATCTAGATGACATAAATATCACCACGGTTTTAGTTCTATTAAACATCAATGGCTCATTACAGTGGACCATCTATATAGTAATAATCGTCAAAGATTTTACAAAACCATAGAGATCAATGATCCACCTTAGAATATGTATGGAATTGATGTTCTCAATAAATTTCAATATTTTAGTTTTTCATTTGGGAAGGGACAAATGAAATCTAGAAAGAGGAAGAATATTACCAATGATACCTATTACAATGAGAAGAAGATGACTATCTTCTTTGAGTTGCCTTATATTTCATCCAATTTCTTACAACATTACCTAGACATATTAATATTGAATATAATATATGTGAAATGTTTATTTTGATTCTTCTAAATTTCAAATTAAAGACTAAAGATGATTTATGATCTTGACAACACATGGTGGTTTGGGGGATCCAACCAAAATTACACCATGTGTGTATTTGTAAAAATAAAAAAGAAATTTCCATGTATTTTTTATGTGACAACACCTTCATAAAAAAATCAATTTTCTAGATGTACTAGAGACTATTAATGTTTTTGATGACTATTCAAGAAATATATCAAAACTAGTCAACAGAAGACAGTTGATGTTAAAATCATTGAAGACTCATAATTATCAAATCTTTCTTGTTGAGTTGATTTCAATAGCAATCCATTACATTTTTCCAATAATGTATGGGTTTCAGTTATTCTATTTTGTAATATTATTAATGATCTTTGTTCTATTATGATTTCTAAGTCTTTCTTGAAAAAATTGTTGGCAGACGCACCATTAATATTTAGTGAGTTAGAGAAAATAATTCATCTATCATTTTTCACATGCATTTTACTTCTGAATGTCCATCTACTAACCGAAATTCTTTTTGGAGGACCTGTAGCTTTTTTTGGATGTATCCAACTGAAAAAAATATGTACACATTAAAATTTTATGTCCGGAACAGGAATCTACCTATAGGTTTTATCGTGAATTTTAAATGGATCAAGAATTTAAGGATTTATATTCAACGTATTTATCTGATCTAACTACGGGAATGTATAGACCAATGAGAAATGAACAATAACATGAAAGAATTGTACCCAAATTTTCATCACATCCTCAAATAAGAGTAATTTCTGAATCATATAAGTTTATGACATTAATCCTTGAAAATCAAGATATAGAACACCACATAATGTTTTCCAACTATTATTTATTCGATGAATACCTGATGTATCTAAATTTAACATTTATATCTTATCAAAACTCATGTAATTGAATATATTGGTTAAACTATTCCTTTATTATCTATAGGGAACATAAATTAATTATAAATAGAAATCATCGTTCATTATCTTTGAGAATGAGAAATACATCATATAGAAAATATTTTTTTTGCTTGGTTAAAATTTAATGAGGAATTATTTATCTAATAAATATATAAAATCAATTTTTAATTATTTATAATATTGGTTTATATTTAATGTTTCTAGTTTTCTTACTGACATTGTCATTGATAAAATAAGAGCTTTGGATCATGGTCATAATATCATTTTTCATGTGTGTAACTAAGTTGTTTTCAATATGTATAGATTTATTATCACTGAACGTGAAAAGAACATGAGAACACAACATGGTGGTGTTATGAAAACTGCCAAGGTAGACTGTTATGCCAATAGATCAGATAATAGACCTTATTTCGATAATGTAGATTATTGTGGAGTCATTAAAATAATAATAATATTGGATTATTAATATCATGGTCGAGCCACTATGATAAAATTTATGTGGTTTGATTTGATGACAAGGCAGGGAACCTTTATTGATGATTGAATATTTTGAGTTTTTGGCATGACTTTCAATCTCTCTACTGATGAACCATATGTATTAGAATCAATGGAAAAATATATATTTTATTTAAAATATCATCTTAGACCTGAAATTTATTTCATTATTGAAGTATTCCCAAGACATATTTTTGATGATGGTGATGATGGAATTCACCCCATCCCTGCTTCTATGAGCCCCGATCTAATTATTACATATAACTAATCAAATACTTTAATTATTAGAGTCTATTGCGAATATAAAGTTAAGGTGGGAAATATATAGAAGTAGTCTTTAGTGTTCTCAATTCTTTTGGTTTAGCACGATGTGGGTTGTTGAGGTTTGTTTTATATAAATTAATTTACTATTGATTAGAAATATTATGTCTCGGACTAGAACTTCATGTGCAATTTCAATATTTTCAAGTTGTTTTTTTATTGAGTTTCACTTTATAATATTGAATTGAATTTTATTCAAACCTATAGACCAAAAAAAAACAAAAGAAGATAAATTAAAACAATAAACTAGATGAATATAATTGGATATATTAAACTAATTGATATGAAAAGAGAAGCCAATGAAAATAATTACCTCCCCCAAAAAATAGTTAATTAATTAATAGAAAATATGATCCAAATGACCCATTAAAAAGAATCCATGTCTCAATTTTTTTGTTTTATCGTTACAAATAGTTATATTTTTATAATTACATTCAATTTTTTTTCAAATGAAGTAAATGAATCAATATGATGATTAGTGAAGAAAAAAAGATGACAGAAAAACATCTAATGGATGATATGCACATTCCTCTATTAGAGCCTATTGTAAAAAATTTATTATATATATATATATATCAATAACATACAGTTTTGTTGGGATAAATTCTATTTTAAAATTTTAAGCAGGATCCACCACTTATGCACTATTTATTCGATAAGCAACATAGTAGTTGTCCTAGTATTCAGGTTGGTCATACAAGGGGGGGGGGGGGGTGGGTGGTATGAGAGCTTGGTGATCTAGTCAGTGTTCCTATTTCGACCCAACCCCCCCACTGATGTACAATCTTCCACACATTCTGGCCCATCTCACTCCTTAGGTACACGTGGGATTTTTAGGCCTCCTATATTTTCACCACCATTCACATCTAAGCCTCTTCACTCATATTTAGTATATCCCACGATGATTCCCACCCACATCAATGTTAAGAAGTTGGTCAGTAATCCATGTCATCTAATTTACCATCTACTTATTTTTCTCTTGGCATATATATTCTTTTTTCAACTCCTGCTCTGACATAATATGTGCCATCAGAGCATACTCTGGTCCCCACTCCACCAGTACATGGTGATGTTCCTTCAGTGGCAGTGGATCTAGAGGCACCCATTGTGTAGACTATGACATGTATATTTTAGAACCCTATCAAAACATTTACCATTATAAATTTTCATTATTAAATTTATTAATATAATATATGTTTTTCTGTCATAGAAGATACATATTCTAATAGTTGGAGGGGGTGGGGGTGTACAAGCATGAAATTTTTGTGAAGCCACAACATGATGTTGATGGTGTACTACAAAAAACACCACTAAATAAACGAAAAACTAGTGTAATGGTGTCAGAGTTTTTTGGCGATGCTTTTGAAATACTCCAACATCATTCATGTTACCTGATCTCATAGAGACTATTTCCAAATTAGTTCATGGATAATCGTTAGGTATAGATACGGGTAAAAAAATTGTATTTAATGTCATAATATTTTTGTATTTATTGGAATTAATATTTTGGTTTCATCATCGGTTTAATTTTCCTTATGGTGATTGTGTTTGGCCTGCACGTCTAAAGGAGTTAGGTTATCTTTGGAGAACCTATATACCTGAGATTAATATGTTTTAGCATACTAGAGTTGGAACATAGTTATAGGATATAATGTTCGATGATTATTGTCTAATAGAACATTATCAAAAAATGATTACATATTAGAAAATTACCATGTTAAAGGTATTAATAAAATTTGAGGTATTTAAATGAAAATATTCTTGTATTGTACTAATAGTATCTTTTGTATTATTGAATTTTATTTAGAAATCATTTAGAAAAAAAATTGATGCAAAAAAATACCTCCACATTCTAGGGCGTACTAAAATATTTTATCATGAGAGGATGTAGGTACAATAGTTATTTAAAATTTTTATTTAAGTCTTTCACTTTCTATAGTTTCCTCAATTAATTATTTGATTTATAATGTTTTCATATAATTTCAGTTGTGAAATACATTAATTTTCACCTATTTATAATTATGGGGTCCTATATTCAATTTCATTGTAGAGGTTTGTACTGAATATTGAAGTATGTTTTCCTTTAAAAAACTTTTTATCATGAGTAGAAGGAAAAAAGATTGAAGTGTGGTTAATGAACCAACAAAGCATAGGATTTTAAATTTTACTCTTTTTATTTAAAATTTTAATAACTATTTTTTATGTTAAAAATCTTAATAAACATTTAATAAGCTTTTTTAGAGGCCCTTGGTGCCAATGAACCTAACAATTGTGTGCAAAATGACCACTTACATCAACTGTTGGGAGATGAATGCCCTGGCCAAGTATGCTACCAACCAGGGAAGTGTATAGTCTTAACGAGGTATTATACCACTTTAGGTACTGGTTCTAGTTCCACCTAGTAAAAATAGGTTATGTCATGGAATTAACAGGCTAAAAATAGGGCCACAATGGTTGAAGAATGAACTTCTAGAGAAAACACTAAATTTATGATACTGATAAATGTTTTATGTATATGTCTTCCACTAGAGGTCATCCCAAATTGATATGAATATATGTCATATATGGGATCAATATATAGATCAATAGGACACTATTCCAGTGTTGCTCCATATTATTTCATTTTGGGAGATGATGATGGTGAGTAAGAGGCCAAGGAAGAGGATTATGTCAAGACTGAGGTTGAGGATGAGGTTTAGGATGAGGTCGAGGATAAGGATGGGTATTAAGAAGGGGATGATGAGAGGGATGCGTATGAGGATGAGGATGAGGACGAGGGTGATGATGATGGTGATGATAGTGGAAATTATGGTGATGAGGGGAAAATTTAACAGTTACATTTTTGATTGATATTTCTGAAATTTAATGATTGATGATTTTTGTTGACTAAATATATGTGTGATTATGTATGTCTAATTATTCTTGTCTCATATAGCATAAATACTAAATAGATTTAATCATTTTACCTATTAATTTTCTTATTTTATTGATAAATTATTTTGGGTATTTGGATATTTAATATACAATTCAATGTTCACAGTATTTATTAGGCCAATGGATTTACTTTTAGCATTATTTCATTATCTATAATTGGATTCTATAAATTCACTTTTTAAATGGTATCAAAGCTATTTCACATACCAACCTGTCTTTATACATGAATCCATCCCTAATGCACAACCCTCCTTGCCAAGACATCCCATAACCATGTTCCCTCCTTTTATCCCCTTCTATGTTATCTCATTATCACTCTCTCATAGTGCCATGACGTCTTTTCAAAGACATGGTGGTGTACACTATTCCTAAACTGATGGACCTGCCTATGAAATTGGCCACCGACACATCATTGTACATCATTTTGGAAAGTAATCCCACCACACTGATGGCTATCAAACTCTCAATGGTTTCCCAATGGACCTATACACAAACCAGCTAGCCTTCGGTGAGTCACAAGATCCACAAATACATAACATGAAACTCTGGGATGAAAAAATTGAGTTATTGTTTATCATTATACCACTTCTTAGTCATCCTAAACTGATTCATTTTCCTTTTATTCATTACATTTTTAGAAACCATTTTGATTCAATATCATCACCACTTTCCAAAGGTGACTGGTATCTAACCATCTGGGTGATGATGATGGATCCCTTCATCCATAAATTCATGGATGGTGTCTTCAATATCTCTTTCAGTAATCATTAAACTCATATTCATTAAAACCCTTCATTTAAATATGTAAATATAAATCAGTAACTACTATAAATAACCTAATTTAAATATTATTAGTTTTATAAGTACTAAACTCTTAAATCATTAATAACAACACAATATGGATGTATAGTGCTCATATAGAAAGTAAAATATATTTTCTACCTAAGAAATATTATTTTTCATTTTATTTTATTAAATATAAGTTTTAAATATGTTGTTGTTTAGTAGATAACACACCATTGACAAATTTATGAAAAAATATTTGTGATAATTTTGAGTAAATTTAAAATTTTGAGATGTCAGCACCATAGAAATTAATATGGGTTAGTTGGAAGAGTGTTTGTCATATGAAGATTGAAATGTGGAATACTATGTTGTTTTAAATACCATGGTTGGAAGAGTATTATTTTTTATGTTCTATTCAATGTATTTTTGTGTGTGTTGTTTTATGTGTTTATGATGGTAAATGCAATGGAGGGAGTTTTTGTTGGCTCATGTGCATAATTCTAGAAAAAATCTATACCAATGGTTTCAAACCATTAGAATTGTGTTTAAATTCATGGAATGAAAAATGGTTTACTAGAACCATTTTTAATGCAATTTTATAATGGTTTTAAAACCATTAGAAAATGATATGATTTACAATATACATAAAATTTATCTAAAACCATTCAGATATTGAAATTTAACAAGATATTTACCAATGGTTGAAGTATAACCATTGGTATATGCCTATCCTAACACCCAACTAGCCAACCGTTTAAAAACCCGTTGGTATAAGTTATACCAATGGTTTTCCAACGAATACCAATGGTTTAAAACTGTTGGTACATCCTAATTTTACATAAGTGGGGTGATGGGTTTGTCATCTTTTCGGCAAAAAATATTCTCAATTGTATATTATCTCAGAAGTAATTTAAATTTAGACAAATAATATGGATAGATTTTATCAAATAATACAACTTCAAGATTATCTATACTTATGGGAAAGGGATCGTGGTAGAATATTCTCTTAGAAAGAGGTCTTGTTCACAATTATTGAACGAGGCATTAAAAAGATGGTTGTGTTGCTGTTATCCATTGTGGATTGGGATAAAGTACCTTACCAATAGTCAATGGTTGTTACCCCACCACTTTTTCAGTGATCTTGGGAGGCACATCTTAGGGATACCGACATGTAATCTGATATCCACAATACATACACTTGAGGGATTTTCTTAAGGTGGGGAGAATGTCATTATTATCATTGGATTCATGAGGGTACCAGTGATGTTACGGGAAAAATTTGTAAGATAGTTTCATACATATTCTTTGGTAATTCATCAAGTAGTGGAAATTTTTTTAATAGGTCCTCGGACATCAATTTTGGTGGCTGGGAATGATGAGGGGAATTGTGGAATTTATCTATTGATCCCTTACACTTTATAAACTGAATAATAAGTACAATGTTCCATCATATTTATCTCAACCCATTGCGGTTCCAGCCTGGAACTGGGATGATATATCCATTGTCTTCATGGCGGGCATACAATGTTATTCAAGGGGACATGATACCATCCGAGTGATCATATATCAACTCATCATGTCATTCCACGTCCATATATTTCAGAGAAGAATTAATTAGATATCATGGGATACTTATAAATTTTGGAGATAGTCCCACACCATGGAGTTCCATCAATAATCAATTTTGACCACAATTATTGCTTCACAACTCAGTTATGGAAAGGACTGGTGGAGGCATTTGGAACTCATTTGAGATTGAGCCATCTTTTCACCCCCAGAATGAAATCAAGGTTGAAGGAATCATTCCATTGATGGAGGACATGATACATGCTTATATTTTATACATTGGTTATGTTTTGGAGGATCAATTAACAATGATGATGTTTTCAAAAAACAAAAAATTTCATTCCACCATCAGTATGGCACCGTTAGAGGGATTTTACTTGTGACCTAGCAGGTCACCAATTTGTCAGACTGATCTAGGTGGGTTAGGATTCCTGGGACAAGAGTTAGTGAATTCCATTATTATAATGTTTCATACTATATAGAATCAGATGATAATTTCACATAGCCATCACAATTTTTATGAAGACTAATATTTAAGGACTTTTTAGTTAGAGGAGGGGGACTATGGATTCCTACATGTCTCACCTTAATAAAGATTATAGTGATTTATCTGGGGTGGTAAGCTATTTCTGAGATTAATTAGACCTTTCCCGATATTTTTTGAGATTGTGAGGCATTATACCATTTAGATCTACTACCTCAAATAGAATAGGTATATGATGACTTCTACATGTCGCAACTGAGTAGGTACATTCACGATTGATGAGATGATATCGACTGGGGAATGATTTCCATCGAGGATGGAACTAATTTTTTTGAGTACCCAGTAGAGAATAAGGATTTGAAGGAGAGGATACTTAATGGGAAATCTATTACTCAAGTTCTTGTCTGGAGGAGGCTGTACAACCTTCAGAAGAGAAACTCAGAGCATAAGGATTAGATTAATTCTCAGTACCCACATATATTTTTGGAGGATTTTGATGTGAATTTTATGGATTTAAATCCCTAATGTGGTGATAATTTTGAGACTCAAATTATTTCATGTATTATTTTGGGATATTTTTTATATTATTTACAAGACTAGGTGTTAAGATTACGTGAGATTCCATGTCCTAGTGTGTTTGGGATTAATGATTGGAATATATTAAATATTTTAAATGAACCCATGTGTAGTTTTTCTTAAAAAGTAGAATAACTTCTAAATTGAGTATTCAATTAGATATATAAGGCATTCGTTTAGTTGGTATCATGATATTTATCATTGGCATTTCATATCATTTGTCAACAAGGGGTGTTTTTGGAAGAGTCATTTAAGAAGTGTACTAAAAAATAATGAAAAAATTATTTTATTTATTTTGAAATGTTAAAATAACCTAATTATTTTTTATAAATAAAATGGTATGGAAAACATTTAGGGTTATCCACATAATGCTACAAAATTAGAATATCTAGTGGAGTGAATTGGAGATGCCTCCATTGGAGAATAACAACTAGATCAAGGATCAAAAACTAGTGTGCAATAGAAATTCAAGGATATCCCCAATGACGATGAATAATATTCGTTCTCCCATTATGTTTGATCAAAATCAAGGTAAAATGTTTCGTATTTGAATTTATCCCCATTTTTTATTCCTCTGATTAACAAGAACCAATGAAATTGCAATTTTATTCTAGAATGAAAAATATTATGTGCATGGGTCGGATTTATTCGAGAATTGGGAAATTACTTTTAGATTATGTTATTAACTTTTTATTTCATTTTCTAATAGAAATAAAATGGGGCCAACATAAACATTATACGAGGTTTTTTCATGTGGATTATTTTACGGAATTTCATCCCCTATTCTTTGTTCATTAAATGGAATTCCCTTATCCTATAGTTCGACCAATACCAGTAAACAAATTTGTGTGCACCCAGTTATTAGTGCAATAGATTGGTATTGAAGATCCGACATTAGATAAATCAAGGGATCATTCTCTGATGATAGATTAAGACTATAGTTGTTATTTTTAATGTAGGTTCAAATTGAGTCTATAATAAGATAGAGCCCATGGATTTACCATGTAATTTATGGTAAGATTATGTTGTTTGATGGCAACACAACTCGACCAATTGTGTTTCTTGTTTTTTAGTATGGGGTGTGGGTTGATTGATGTCTAGATAAGCTGATGAATGTGCATGAAAAAAATCTAGGATTATGGAAAATACCATAAAACACAGCATGTCATCTAAGATTACATGCCATGTAGGGCCCCTAGTGAAGTGATAGGTTTTCCATATAGATTAATGTATCACACAATGTATGACCCCGGTCATATGACATGAGACTCAACTTAGAAGCTCATTATGTATCATAGAGGGTAAAAAGACCAATACAAGAGTACACGGTCATGGACACATTTTATACTCCAACATAGTCATGGTCGTGATTAGTTTACATGGGAAGAGCCATGTACCTAGACATGCTTAAAGGTACATGGGATCGTACACACAGTGTACTTAGACACAGACATAGACACAAGAATGGGTCAGGACACATGGACAATACCCAGTGATAAAGGGAAACTTTGTGTACCATTAGTAAAGACTGTGTATTGTGCTAAAATTGGCTTGGAGATCCTTTAATCATCATATTGGACATGTTTTTTAGGGTGTATTCCATATATTCATTCCCACAGGGTTAGTATGGAAATGATTATTACACATTGGATAGTGATCCCTTTTGTGGTACTTCTTGGATAGATTTATTAGAATCCTTCAATAAGGCCCAAATTGAGATCCTCTTTTATCATCTTATCATAGGTGGAGTTCTTGTTATAATCATGTCCAACAATACACAGGTGTCGATCCAATACTTAGTTGGTCATTCCAGATAGATTTTTTGGTATATCCTATGGACTTGGGTGTGACCCCAATATATGTTTCATTATCTTTAGACTTCTAGTGTATACATGTTATACATGGATTTAGATATAATGAAACCATAGATAAACATAATAATTACTACGTGACTCCTGGAGTGTGTTCTACTAGATAATTTCTATGTGTAACCTTTCAGAATAATTTATATACTAACGTTAGAGTTGTCAATTTACCAGGACATTGTGTTTCTTTGTTGAGTATATATAGATATACTTGTTATATGTGTTTTATATATATAATTTTTTTGATCTAACTGTTATTCTTGTTATTATATGCATAATAATTTTAGGTTTCCCTACGGCGTAATGACAAACTCATCCCAACATGGGATTTTCCTGCATGTGTCATATCTTATTTAGATGGTTGACCTTCGGGATAGATTCCTTAAGGGAATTGAACTACGCAGAGCATAGTAAGCCAGAAAAACTTATATGTGTTCATGTGTTCACCTGGAGAATTTTCCCCTAATATACTATTTGGTTTCACATTTTTCTGACTATTGGGGGGGGGTTATATTTGGGGTTTTGTCTTATTTAAGTACTTATTTTCATACTTGGGTTATGTGACATAGAGGTACTCATTCATATTTTATCCAATTATTCATATTTAATCATTTTATGTGCATTGAGATGTGTTCATGTTTATAGGTATAATAGGATAGGTCCACCAATGTTATTGTTATGACTACACTGTTCTAGTCACATACCCATATCATATTGGTGGAAGGGCTGGGCTAGTGACAACATGGGACCCATTATGATGGGGAATGACATATATATGAATGAAGATTTATTATTCACTAAAATTGGCTAATATTCATTGTTAATATAGTAATATAAATGTGTTTAAAAGATTATAAACATCAATTTTAGTCCATTTCATAAATTGACCTTCATTTCCCATCATTGTGCAATTCATGCATAAAGTATCAATTTGGGCCCACTCAATAATATTCTTGTGGAAATTACAATATTCATAATTTTAATTTGATATTTTCAATATTATTCATCACTTTATTTGGAACATTTTTTATTTTAGTTCTGATGGATGAATTATAAGGGAAGATGGAGAGTTTTGCACCTGAATGCAGAAACTTGCTGGAAAAAGAATAATGGGCCTAAGGCTCATCACAAATATGTGGGGCCCACAAAAAATGGCCAATGAAGCTCACATTTATACAGTAGAAATATAAAAATATGAGGATCATTTTATTCAACTGTGGATGGAGCTAATTCTGAAGTTTTCAAGATGATAAAGGGATCTGAAGTTGAGATTTAAATGGTGGACCTGACATTAATGCGCATAAATCCGTCCCACGATTTCGACCATAACATCCAAACGGCTGAGCCAAATTTCCTGAAAATTTTAAAAATCATAAAGGACAGATGTAATAAGATATTTCTCTTCTGCGACCCCTCCAAATTTGGCCTTCTTCAATTATGAATTCACACGTCAATATAGTTGATGAATCTGAATACTTTTCCAAGTCAACTTCGAAACGTCAATTTCCTTCTGATTATTCACCCTCCATTTGACACTATTAATTGTTGGGGGGAGAATTAATTGTTGAGGGGTGGACTTAAGACTCATAATATGCCTATATAAGGATATTTTGGTGAAGGTAATTTGATAGGATATTTTTATTATCATCTTTTGTTGCATGTTTCCTTGTAAGGTTATGCTGCAAAAGTTCATTTGTAATGGTTTCAATTTACATGTATGGTTTTTTGTTCTTGATCAAAATATTTCTCTTAAAAATTTTCCAATAATTTATTAAGACTAAATTTTCACAAAGCACAGTGATATCTCTACGTTGTGGTGAATTATTTCACACGGAGGAGTGCTCGTATTTCAGCAGTTTTAATTTCTTCAATCCAATTCTTGTAAGCCATCTTCCGCCCAAAATTGAGAGTATACCATCAAAGGAAGGATAACCCTTTAAGGGGTCGATCATAGGAGGATGAAAAGGCTAGATCAAATGTTATTTTATGATTGAATTGTTGATAATTGGATAATTAATTTAAGACATACATTCTTCATTTATTTCTACTCTTCATCTTTACTATGTTTGAGGAAACTAAATTCAATTACTAAATGACCATATACCTTGGAGATATCATGAATTTGGTTCTCTAAGTGTATAGGGGATTATTAATTGTGTTTAGTAAACACCAAACTAGAAAATTGTGAAGGTAGTGTAATTTTTGAAGAATGGATTCATCAAGAATTAATAAAATTAAAATTGTCTAAAGAAGTAAAATTCATTGAATCCACCCTAAGCATAATCCTATGATCAACCCATTTTATTTGAATTTAATTCACTTAGGTTTCTTAGTGTTCATTAAAACCATCCAAAATCAAAACCAAAGTTGGCTAATTTATAGCTCATCCTTCACCAAATCATATCTTCTCAATGTTACTTCTTCCGTCTGTGTGGACTCAACCCCTACATGTACTACATTGACCACTTTTTACTAGTAGGGTAAATTTGGGTGCAACCAAATTTTGTTTCTATTGACGGGGACCAAGTATGTTTCTTTGACCAAAAACCTTCTTTCCTTACCCAAATTATTCTATTTTCATCCCAATTATCTTATCTTTTCCCTTTCTCGCTTTTTTTTCTTTTGGAGCATGTCCGATTACACCCGTGATAACTCAAACAGATTAGTTTGGGTGGATACTCATAGGGCTGGGGAGTCTGGAAATCATACAGTTCTTTTTCCATTAGATCCAAATATTCCCAATACTCCAGATTCAGAAGTTGAGTTTGATACATTGGAGAATATCCCACAAAACGAAATCATTAACCAGGTAGGGACCCGAAATAATTAGAAAGACCCTAAATTGGGAATTTTTTCTGACCCGACCATGAATGACTACCGCACACCAACCTGGACCAATGCACCCTCATTCATTATGCATGATCATATAGTATATGCACATTATGTTTTCAAACCCCATGTCCTGAACCAACTTCTATCCTTTCCTGGGATGGAGTATGAGATACCTTACCTTCTTGTTAAATATTTTAATGACATTGTCAAAACCATATTCCCACCAAATCATATTGAATCTACTAAAATGAGAAATTTCCCTTTTTCTCTTAAGGACTGAGAAAGAATTGGTTAAAAAATTTGATACCAGCTTCCATTCACTCTTGGGACCAGTCTCAATGAGAATGTTATAAACAATACTTCCCCCATCACAAAACAATTTCACATAAAAAGAGCATACAAAACATTTTTGAAATAGAGGGAGAAACATTCTATGAATCATGGGAAAGATTCAAGGACACATTAAACATGGTATCGCACCATTGTTTCTTAATCCCGGAAAAAGTGAGAATTTTCAATGAAGGGTTGGGTCCCAGAAACAAACAATTAATTGATATGATGTGTAATGGATCCTTCAAAAACAAAGCCCCAAATGATGATTATGAGTATATAGAAAATCTTGCTGAAAAGAACCAAACATGGGGAACATCACCATACTATGAGAAGACACACAAATATAGTGGAATGTACAATCATGGAGAAGAAGATTACCTTAGAGAAAAACATGCTACACTCACAAGGAAAGTTGAGGAGATTGATCTTAGGAAGGTCCACAAAACCCAAACTGTTGAGCTTGTTTGTACAATTTGTTACAAACATTACCATAAGACTGATAATTGCCTAACCATTCCTTCTATCAAGGATGATCTTTTAGGAGGACCACCAGAAGAAGTTAAGGCAATGAACTTTCAAAAGACACAATTCACAAACACCTTCAATACAAGGTATAATGACCATCCCGAATTTCGTTTGAAGGACAATCAACAACCAACACAACAACAATGTATCAACCCATACCCTCAACAAAACATTCAACATCATAATTAGTTCCAACCAAATATAGTCTAATTCCAACATCCTCATGTCCAATAACAATAACCTATCCGAAAACCCAATCAAAAACCTATCCAACAACCAAAGTATCCTCCTGGTATAAACCAACAAGCTCAAGCACCAACCCAAATTGTTCCACAAAGCCTACTAGAACAACTGTGCAAACAAATTGAAAAAATGAACTCATAATTCTCATCCATTAAACAAGAAAATCAAACCATTAAAATCGGAAAGGTACCCCTGCCCACACAAGCCATTCCATAACAAACATCAAGGGGAGAGACATGTTTCACTCAAACATCTCACAAACAACTAAAGGCTGTGACAGTTTTAAGAAGTGGGAAATCAATTGGAAACCCTGAACAAATAATTCAGAAACCATGTGAAGCTTAAAACTCTAATAAAAATTCAAATGAACCACAAGATCAAACTGAATAAACTTATAACAAAGTGAATGAAACAACACTTCAACAATCAACTCCACAACCTACACCATTTCCTCAATGCATGAGGGGGAAAACCAAGCCTGAATTGAGTGAAACATTGAGGGAAATCTTCTCACAAGTCAAGTTGAACATTACCATTCTCGATTCCATCTAAACCATAACTTCATACTCAAAGTACCTTAATTACTTGTTCACTTTTAATAGAAAATTTTCACATAATAACCAAGTCCTTTTGGCTGCTAATGTGAGTACCACCATTCGAGGGAACATTCCTCCTAAGTTGAAAAACCCAGGATGACCTTACATAAATTTTGAACTAGGAGAGAACAAATTTTTCAAAGCCTTGTGTGATCTAGGTGCCAGTGTGATCCTCATTCCTTATTCCTTGTATTGTCAGTTAGGGCTCGAAGAACTTCAACCCACATCTGTCACTCCTCAACTTGCTGATCGTAGTGTTCGAGTTCCAAAGGGGATCTTAAAAGATGTTTTGGTGAATGTTGAAAATTTAATTTACCCAGCTGACTTCATTGTTCTGTACAATCACCCAAGCTTAGGTCCTAGGAATCAAACCCCAATCATCCTTGGTCGTCCCTTCCATGCAACAATCAACTATGTTATCACAGTCCGAAATGGGAACATGACCATCACCTTTTGGAACATGAGTCTAGACTTGAACATCTAAAATGAAAACTCTCAAATTGGGGAGGCTGAAGAGATCCACGAGGTTAATTGGATTGGTAGTGTTGATAATGAACTCAATAAACATCAAGTAATTACCGAAGGATGGTTATGTCAAGAAGTGATTGATTTTATTTGTTCACGTGAGGGAAATTTTTCTCCTTGGATTGAATCTCTTTCAGATAGCTCTATTGATGAATTTATAGAATCAACAATAAATGATACCATGGTCGAAATCAATAACATTGAGTCCATATCCATTATTGACACTACTCTGGAAAATTTAGTGGATGAAAATTCTGTTCACAAGGAACCAATTTTGTCACGAAATCTGAACATAGAAACTAATTTCAATACAAGGTCTCATCCTTTATTGGAAATTCATGAACAATCTGATCTTGAATTTAAATTCTCACCTTCATCACTAATGTATGCGTTCATAGGGGAAAATCAATCCATTCATATATTTTTTTTCTTCCTCTCTTGAATCCAATCATGAGAGGATGCTTCTAGATGTCCTTAGGAGACACAAGAAAGCAATTGGATGGACCCTATCTGATATTCCTAGGATTATCCCACTTATCGGGACTCATAGAATAATTCTAGAATCCGAGTCAAAGCCATGTAGTCAACCTTAAAGGTGCCTCAATCCTAATCTCATGGAAGTAGTGAGAAAAGAACTTTTGAAATTGTTAAAATCTAGTATCATCTATCCTATAGCTGAGAGTTAGTAGGTTAGCCCAATCCATGTGGTTCCAATGAAGGCTGGAATCACAGTAATAACCAACAAGGATGGAGAGATGCTTACAACAAGGGTCAGTAGTTGATGAAGAGTTTGTATTGACTATTGGAATCTCAACTCTTGTACCAAGAAATACCCTTTCCCCTTACCCTATATTTATCAAGTCCTCGAGCGAGTGGCGGCCCATCAATTATATTGCTTCCTAGATGGATTCTCAAGGTATAAACAAATCGAAGTCTCCTTAGAGGATCAATGAAAAACAACCTTCAGTTGTCCATTCGGCACTTTGGCCTTCATGTGCATGCCCTTTGGGTTATGTTATGCCCATGGTACCTTCCAGCGGTGCATGATGGGAATATTCTCGGATATGGTGGGGTTTTATAGAAGTCTTCATCGTTGACTTCTCCATTTTTGGGGATACTTTTTAGGGATGTCTGATAAATGATGAAAAGGTTTTTCCAAGGTGCGAGGATAAGAATCTCATACTAAATTGGGAAAAATTCCATTTCAAGGTAAGGGATGTACTTGTTCTAGGTCATCTGGTTTCTAGTAGTGGGATTGAAGTTGATAAAGCTAAGGTTGACATCATTCGTAACCTTCCCTCTCCTAAAACTGTTAAGGAAGTGGATTCCATCTTAGGACATCCTGGTTTTTATAGAATGTTCATTAATAATATCACATCTATTTCTCGACCACTTTGTGCTCTATTGGTAAAAGATGCTCTATTTATATTGACAGAAAGCTGTGAGGAATCATTCTCTACACTCAAGTCAACTCTTATATCTCCACCTATCATGAAATATCCAAATTGGAAACTTTCTTTCGAGCTCATGTCTGATGCAAGTGACTTCGCTGTAGGAGCAGTCTTAGGACAATGATGTGAGAAAACTCAATGTGCCATTGCTTATGCAAGAAAATCATTAAATGATGCAAAGACGAACTACACCACCACTGAGAAAGATTTTCTTGATATAGTCTTTGCTTTATAGAAATTCAGGTCTTATCACTTAGGATCACCCATCATTTTCTTCACTGATATTTCAGCCCTAAAATAACTTTTCCAGAAACAAGATGCCAAGGCTAGATTGATTAGGTGGGTCCTTCTTCTTCAAGAGTTCAATTTAACCATTAAGGATAAAAAGGGTGTTGAAAATATTGTAGATGACCACCTCTCTAGGATATAATTCAAAGACAACTCACACCACCTCTCTTTGTATGATTCATTTCCCGATGAGCACCTTTATTTAGTGAGTGATTTCCCTTGGTATACTGATATAGAAAACCATTTGGTGATGGGTGACATTCCAAAATTCCTGGGGAACCAAGCTAAAATTACTTTCTGATGTCATGAACTATGTGTTTGATGATCCTTACCTCTTCATGTTCTATCCTGATCAAATAATCAGGAGATGTATTCCCGAGTCTAAGAAAGAGTCCATTCTAAAATTTTATCATGGAGAGGCATGTGGAGGCCACTTTTATACAAATAAAACCACTAAAAAGGTCCTCCAAAGTGGTTTCTACTAGCCTAACCTCACTAAGGATTCCTTCCAATTCTGAAAAAAATTTCCCCAGTGTCAGCAATTAGGATCCATTACCAAATGGAATCAAATGCCCCTCACACCCATTCTGGTCGTTGAAATATTTGATTGTTGGGGAATTTATTTCATGGGACCCTTTCCAAACTCCAAGGGATGCCTCTATATCCTCTTAGCTATTGATTATGTCTCAAAATGGGTTAAAGTCATTCCCACCAAGTCAAATGACCACCATGTTGTGATCCTATTTATGAAAGAGCATATATTTTCTCGATTTGGAATTCCTAGGGCTATAATCAGTGATCGTGGAACCCATTTCTGAAACCACCCATTCATTTAACTCATGTCTATGTGTGGTATTAATCATAAAGTTTCCACTGTATAGCATCCTCAAAACAATGGTCAAGCTGAGTTGGAATATAGTGAAATTAAGAAAATTCTTGAAAAAACTATCAATCCCTCTAGGAATGATTGGTTCGGGAAACTCTTATATGCCCTTTGGGAATATCGAACTGCTTTCAAAACTATCCTAGGCATGTCACCCTATAGATTGTTTAATGGAAAATTATGTCATTTACCTATTGTAATTGATCATAAGGCCTTTTTGGCAAAAAAATGAACTTTGACATTTCATTGGCTGAAACAAAAAGGAAATTAGATCTTAATGGACTCGAGGAACTTAGTATGGAGGCTTATGAAAATTCAAGTATCAATAAAAATTAATGTTCAAGCCTACCAATCTAGGAATATCAAAGTCAAACACTTTGAACTAGGAAAATTTGTGCTCTTGTATAGTTCAATACTTCATCTACACCCAGGAAAGCTAAGGTCCAGATGGTTTGGTCCATTCCTAGTGAATCATGTGTACCCTCATGGGGCAATAGAGATTCAGGATCCCACAAGTGGTCATGTCTGCAGAGTCAATGGTCATAGGTTAAAACCATTCATTAAATCATTCAATAAACAAGAAACCAAGGAGGAGTTAACTGAGCCCACAAATAAACCAGAAAAAAATTGATAGATTTAGGGTACAAGTCAAGAAAATGACGTTGACCAAAAGAGCTACATGGGAGGAAACCCATGGATTTCATGTTTCCAATCATTTTGAATCATTTTTTTTCATATAATAAGTTACCATAGATTGTTGACCTGTTCTTCTTTTATGAGTAAGGATGGGTATGAAAGGGGAGCACTGTATTCATCGGTTTCACGCGGTGTGATCCCTGAGTAATACCTTACCTAGAAATTTAAAATAAAACAATGTATCATCATTTTATTTTATTTATGTTTTTGTAGGTTAAATTACATGTTTGACCTATTCTTCTTTTATGAGTATGGATGGTTATGAAAGGGGAGCACCATATTCATCCGTGTCACATGGTGTGATCCCTGAGTAAAACCTTACCTAGAAATTTAAAAGAAGACAATGTATCATTAGTTTGATTTAAAAAAACAAGGAAACCATAAAAATTATAATACATGGAATTAAATAAATCATTGTGTTGTTTGTTTTGTCTTCTTTGTTCTTCTTTTTAGGGTTTAGGAACTATTTTGGGTGATACATGTTCAATCAAAGAGGTGCCTACATCCCCCAAGAGATAAAAGGAGTAATCTGGAGCATCATGAACTTCAACATCAAAACCAGGTGAATATTTTCCATGTTTATAATTTTCAATTTCCTCTTTGAACTCCTCTCCTACCACTTTCTAACTTTTATTTTCATTAAACACTGGGGACAGTGTTATCCTAAGTTGGGGGGAGATAAAAAATGATTTTTCTTTTATTTTGTGAATAAAAGCATGCATGAAAAGAAAAATTCCATTAACCTTGAACATGATAACATACATTGGAAACTCTGAATTTGGATATCAAATAATTATGCATACCTTGATTTTTATTTTAATACAAGTTTATGTTCTTGAGAATAGTTTTTGGAAAGTGCGGTCGTCCGATGTGATTTTTTGAAGTTTACATTTTCATCCTCTTAATAAAAATGCCACAATGCACGTCTACTGGATCGTGGGTGTAAATTTGAGTTATTGGATCCCTTTAATTATTGAATAGGGTTCTATGGTCACTTTTAGTTTAATATGAGTATCCAAAATAAAAAAAGAAAATGAAACATAAAATAATGACCGCATAGAGAAAGGTTTTGTCCAAATGCATGGAGTCCGGAACTTGGGGATCATGACTCCTAGTTGTCTTTCCTAGAGTTAGGATTTATATCTCTGTTGTAGAGCATGGAATTGACAATATGTGTGGCATCCGCCACTTGGGGATCGTGACTCCATAGTTTTTTTCGTAGAGTTAGTCTTTTCATATCTATTGTGGTAAATATAAAAAAACAAACAAAAAAAATAAAAAAATACTCATCTTATGGTTTAATGTATTTCCCATACAGCACTTCCATTTTCCCCCTTGAACAATAAAATGGACCCCATATCTTTTATGATGCACAACACTTTATCATGCTTAATTGAAATTGGATGAAATGTGGCGATGAATTTGAACAATGGAATGGCCTTGGGCTTGGGATATGATTATGGACCTAGATTTTTTTAAATGATTTTGATGGGTTTTTTTGTATGAGGTCTTTGGGTGAGCAATGTGTATTAAAATGTTTTTGGAAAAAGGAATTTGAATTTCATATTTGTAATATATTTTTCTTGGGATTAGAAAAACTCAAGTTGGGGTGTGATTAGTTACCAAAAGTGTCTAATATTCATTGTTAAGATCTTGATATTAATGTGTTTAAAAAATCAAAAACATCAATTTTAGTAAAATTTAGAAATTGATCTTCATTTCCCATCATTGTGCAATTCATGCTTAAAGTATCAATTTGGGACCACTCAATTATTTGTTTGTAGAAATTACAATATTCCTCATTTTAATTTTATATTTTGGTATATGCTTCGTCACGTTATTTGGAACATTTTTTATTTTAGTTATGATGGTTCAATCACAAAGTAAGATGGAGATATTTACACTTGAATGTAGAAACTTGCTGGAAAAAGCATAATGGGCTTAAGGCCCATCACAGAAATGTGGGACCCACAAACCAAGCCCAACAAAGCTCAAATTTATACAGTAGGAAGATAAAAATATGAGTATCATTTTATTCAACTGTGGATGGAGCTAATTCTGATGTTTTTATGATGATAAAGGGATCTGAAGTTGATATTTAAATGGTGGACCTGACATTAATGCACATAAATCCGTCCCACCATTTCGACCATAACATCCAAACGGCTATGCCAAATTTCCCTAAATTTTTACAGCTCAAAAAGGACAGATGGACGAAGATAGTTCTCTTCTACTACCCCTCCGGATTTCGGATTCTTCAATTACGAATTCACATGTCAATATAGTGGAAAAATATTGAAGGTTTTCCGGCTCAACATCAAAACGTCAATTTCATTTTGATTATTCACCCTTCTTTTGACTCTATTAATTATTGGGGGGTGAATTATTTTTTGGGGGTGGGCCTAAGACTCCTAATAAGACTATATAAGTAGCTGGTGGTGAAGGTAATAGAATCAGATATTTTTCTTATCATCTGGTGTTGCTTGTTTCATTGTAAGGTTATGCTGCAAAAGTTCCTTTGTAATGTTTAAAATTTCATGTAAGTTTTTTATGTTCTTAATCAATATATTTCTATTATATATTTTCCATTAATTTATTAAAACTAAATTTTCCCAAAGCACAGTGATATCTCTATATTGTGGTGAATTAGTTCACACATAGGTGTGAATTTCATTCACAAACACGGAGGAGTGCTCATTATTTCCGTGATTTTAATTTTTTCAATCCAATTATTGTAAGCCATATTCCACCCCCCATTGAGAGTATACCATAAATGGAGGTCTAACCCTTTAATGGTTCGATCTTAGGATGATGCAAAGGATAGATTAGATGTTATTTTATTAACTAATTTTTGTTAATTGGATAATTAATTTAAGACATCCATTCTTCAGTTATTTCTACTATTCATCTTTACTGTGTTTGAGAAAACTAAATTCAATTACGAAATGACCATATAATTTGAAGAGATCATGAATTTGGCTCTCTAAGTGTATAGGGGATTAGTAATTGTGTTTGTTAAGCACCAAACCAGAAAATGATGATGGTAGTGTTGTTTTTGATGAATGGATTTATCAAGAATTAATAAAACCAAAATTGTCTAAATAAGTAAAATTCATTCAATCCACCCCATGAATAATCTTAAGATCAAACCATTTTCTTTGAATTAAATTCACTTAGGTTTCATAGAATTCTTTAAAACCATCCAAAATCAAAACCAAAGTTGGCTACTTTATAGCCCATCCTTCACCAAATCATAGCATCTCAAGGTTACTTCTTCGGTCCCAGTGGACTCGACCCCTATATGTACTACATCGACCGCTTTTTACCAGTAGGGTAAATTTGGGTGCAACCATGGATTTAATATGATAATCATAAATAAAATCCACAATTCCCTGATAAATCTAACATGTACCCCCAATACGCATGATCCGTGAATTAATTATTTAGTTAATTGATTTTCACCCATTATATGTTATAAAATGGGGATAAATTCATAAAAAAGAATCATTGTTCATTGATTTGGATCGAAAATTGATGAAATTTCAATACGTGTCATTTTTGTTGGAGAGATCCTTGAATTTCATGTGCGCACCGGTTGTCAATCCTTGATCTGGTTATCATTCGCCAACAAAATATCCAACAACGATCTATATTGGACCCTGTCATTTTGCATAGTTATGTGGATACCCCTTGAAATTTTCAACAGGACTATATTTATAGAAAGAAATTATGTCATTGTATCATTTAAAAATAAATTATTGTATTTTTTTAGTTATTTTTTATCTGTTCCCACAATGTCATTTCGAAAAATACCCCACACTGAAAAAGGTTACATCACACGTAGGGTGAAAACAAAAATCTAAACTCAATGGAGGACTCAAATTTCTAATCCAAGAATATATTTAGAATATATTTATATTTTTTATAAAAACAATATGCACATGTATTTAATATATGTCCAACTATAATTCTGGAAAAACATGGCCTCAGAATCCCATATCCTCTGAGTTCCTGGTTTCAAAAATAATCCATTAAATATCCATAAAATAATACATGTTAAAATATGAGTTGAAACATTGGTAATGTAAGGGAAATTATAAAACAATTATTAACCCCAATCTTTTAATTATTCCCATCACACATAATCTGGAATAATTTGTTATATATCAATAATGAATCATCTTATTGGAAAACGAACATTATTGATACCTATGGAGAACAAGATTTACCCTAGAAGTGGTGTATGTTTTTTCTTTCACTATGGCCCTCAATATTTTGATCTCTCAAGTCATATACTTGGTTTAATTAATTTATTAGTTTTACTAATGGATATAGAAACCTTTAACTTGGATATCTTTTATTTAAATTTCACAATCTGTAACTCATAGGGATATCTGCTAAAATCTTATGAATTTATAGTGACAACATTGAGATGATTCATGATGTGTGGAAGCCAAGGATGATTTATAAGATCAAAAAATTATCCTGATGAGGGATCTCTAATGAATTCAATGTAGTTGAATTATTATATAGAAATCAAATCTATATCCATGTGTGTATTTTTCAATTTTAATTACATTATTCTGCTTGTACTTTTATACAAAAATTTATGATTATAAAATTCACTATTTTTTATTTTATGAAGATTGGTTATTATTTTTTATTAAAAATATATTATTTATTGGATTATTGATCATAAAATATTCAACACCAATTAATGGAATTTTATAGTGTGGATTATTTATTTCCCTAAAAAAATTTATTGAATGCATGGTTTTGATAAGGGGTCAATGATGAATGAATGAGAGATGTTCTTCTTGATCTCTCCTATATCTCTCATGTCTCTTCTTTACCCTCTCTAATATCCTTCTCGGTTAAGAGGTAGATCGGGGATTGAAAAAATAGGGATGGTTCATATGGGGTGGTTTAGCAGAGTGATGGTCATATGTGAGTTCTACACTTATATCCTAGCGGAGTGGATCCCTATTCGGCAGAGGTAGAGGTGATGGGTGTGGGGGCCACCCCCATTTTCTGTGAAACATTCTAGGATATGTTACATAGGATTTTTTCAAAAAAAATAATTTCATAATTAGGAAACCATCCCAAATATCCATCATTGAATAATAGAAAATGATATGTAGGAAATTTAAATGGTAAATGATCAATGCAAGAAACTAATGATGAATATGTTTTTCCTTTAATTTATAAAATGACATCAAAATATCATGAATTATAAAAATTTTTACTCTATAATCTTATGATGCTTCATCTAGAGAAGAATAATATAATCTAGTATTATTCTTCCATGGACATGGGAATACTGTTCAACCATATAAATTCTCATGTTCCACTATTTTTCATCCTCATTTGTGTTTAATTTCATCCCCACTAATCTAATTTTCTGTAAAAAAGTGGTATCACACCCATCAGGGTTGAAACAATGAATCTACATAATGGTTTTCTAGTGAAAGGAAATTGAAAGTAGTATAAATTTTTTTGAGTTCATATCCATGAAGAGCTCCACATGACGATTACAATCACATAAGAACCTAAAAAACAAATATAAAATTAAGCCGGTTGAAGAAATAAATTTTGTAGTCAAAAAACATGTTCTATAGTACATCCTTATCGGAGATGGTGGTACATTTCATGTAGACGGTGAATTTCCGACATGGTTTCAGTGACTGTTCCTAAGAGCCAAATCAGCGCCACATCATTGGTTAGTCTAGATCATTGAAATTGTTTTGGAAATAAATTAGCAAATCAGAGTCCATTTCTAGGGATCCAAGAGCCATTTTTAGCAATTTGGATCATTATTAATGCGTCAGTGTGGTTAGATTTAAAAATTTCTCATTACATCCATTGAAGAACGTACCATAACATGATAAATATTACTACTTTTAATTACTCTAGATGGAAATCCACAAGTGAGGGTCTTTTATATATTAAATATTTGTGGAAACCAAAATTTATATAAACCCTATCCTTTTACATATAACATTACATTATTTTAAGACTAATTATACATTGGAGTACAAGAATATGGTCATAAAGTATAGTTTCTTGGAAGACTAGTTACATAAATCTAAAAACATGGAACAAAATATAACATTTCATTATTTAGTATTCCTAAAGTTCCCTAACATCCATTCTGATCATATATCTTCATAGGATATCCTGGGGATAACATGAATAAAGTGAAAAACTAAAAATATGAGTAAGGGAATAACTAAAGGAACCGAGCATTAACACATGGAATATAATGAATGACATGATGATATAAAATGTCATTAAAATAATCGATCATTAACATATAAACCAAGAATAAAATAAACATGGAGTCATAGAAATGGGGAATAAACATAAAACATGACTTTTTTATGAGATATGGCTAACCTCCAAGATCGTTTCACATTGTAGCACAAGCAACGGCAAACTACCAATACCGTCGCACATGATATCTCTTAAGACTTAACATTACCCAATACATTGGAGCTCTATTTGGGTGCACCCATATTAAAATTTCATGAACAGGTTTTCCACATAAATAACCATACATAATCCATGATAAATAAACATAAGGATTACCCATGGAAAGATTTGGGTACCATAATAATGACACAATGAATAAAAGATGGGTGTAACACAAAATTGTCCATGAAAAGAAGGGAACTAAGGGATACATGGAAATTAATAATAGAAAAATATATACGTATCATGGTGAGTTATTTATAGTATATGTTACAACATTTAAAAAAAATATTTATGAAATTTTTTCATAAAAACATTTTTGAGTAGTTTTATGGAAAATTCCATAGAGCCTTTAAAATAGAAAAGGGAACGATATATTATACAAAAAAACAAGTTAACCAAAAATGTTATCAGAATAAGTTATTATTTTACAAAGAAAATTTTGGATTATAATATAATATATATTTCACTTGAAAGTGGGTAAAAATTTGGGAAACACGCTCAAAAAAGGTATGCTTATCAAGAATTATTGAGGAGGGAATCACTTGAAAACATATATATATCTAAAAGAGAATTCTGAATGGAACATGTTACATGAGTTTGGAAAATTCACATATATTTTATAAGGTGAAATAAAAAGAATATATAACCTCATTTATGTAAAAAATTATAATGAAACTTGACGGAACAACGAAGGTTTAGGTTTAATCCCTCACGGAATATTTGCATGGTATTTCTTGTACTTAAGAGGGCTTAACGAGAGAGAAAGGGTTTTCTCACCATTTATAAATCAAGTGGAGATAATGGAGTATGTGAATAATCATACTCCATCACTATTAATTACACATAAAATAGCATAACATATACGAGAATCTTGAATAAAAGTAAAATATAGAGGATCCCTTACCTTAAATTTAATAGTTTTCTACACTTGATATCAATGAAATGAATAATAAAATTAAGTATACTTATTAATAATTCCAAAACCCATTATATATTTATAATATTTATTATAATATTTTTATGTCCTTTTAGAACCATTTTACTGGTTATGAGATTCAATTTCATTTTTCAGGTTTCTTTACTTACTTCGTTTTAACGATCAGTTCATATATATTAATGTTCAAATAAACATGTATGATGAAGGTGTTGGTCTAGAATTGAAGTTATAATTTATTATTGAACCCCGATAATTTTTCATGGTTGAAAATTTAATTTGGTTATATAAAGTGAAGTTGAATTATTATATAAAACATTAATGATAAACACTTGGATTAATTTGGAAATTTTTCTCATATTGAACTGGTATTTCATTAATATTTAACAAGAAGTGTGAAAGAGGTTTTAAAAAGAACAAATAAGATAAAAGAAATATTTAATATTCTAGTTAAACAAAAAAAATATCTTCACTAGGAAATAATACGGGCAAAGAAATTGATACACTATAATCCTTGAATGTGATTAATTAATATATCTCAGACGGTGTTTTTGTTTCTTTCATATAAAAGAAGTGGAAAGGACTGATGATAATGGATTATAACATTAAAATAACAAACATAAAGTAAATTTATGTTAAAATAGTTATCATACCATTTGGGTGAAGGGAGGAGAAGAAATAATAAATAAAATAAAAGAACTGGATTGTAAATAAAAGAATTGGGAAGGAGAATTTATGTCTTGAGTTTATCTCCTTTGAGAACCTCTTAATGAGAGATGTATTATTCTTTTGGGGAGACCAAAGGATTATAGATGTGTGAAAGGATGTTGGGGAGATATTTGGGAGTAATTTAAGTAAATAACAAGGCTTAATAGGAGTGAATATAAGTAAGGAGTGTAGGTGGTTTTTTATAGTGGAGGGTAGGAGGAATTTCATAATATTTTAAACACCAGATTATTATTTTTTCCATAAGACAAGAAATATTAATTATTATTGACACCAAAAATATTAATATGTGCGTGTGAGTTTGAAAATTTTCAATTTACATCATCCGTGACTCATGAATGATCGAGAAATACATGTTTTTTCATTTATTCTGAATTATGGTATTTCAAGTATTTTTTAAAAATTCTAAAAATACACCCTAAACATTTTTTGACATGTAGATCTACAAATGAACCCCATTATTCATAAATATTTTTATAAATAATATTAATTTAATTTTTATTTAAAATAAGAATTTAATCTAAAAAAAACTTTTAAAACATTTATTTACTTATTTCAAAATATAGGTACATCGTACAATCACATAAATCTTATTTACAAACTATCATAGGTAATGTTGCAATTAATTAGGGAATGTCACTATTCATAAAGGGTAACATTACTATTCATAAGGGTATGTTACTATCCACAAAAAATTAAGTTTGTCTTATCGAACTCCATATATCTTATTGATCACCACCGTGAAAGTCAGATTTTGAAAATTCCAAACACCGACATGTCAAAAATATGTTAAAAGGTCCCACAGTGTTTAATAGTTCATTGTATTGTGATTTCATGTGATTATATGAAATAATAATTCGAAGTTATGTTTCTTTGAAAATCATTGGTTTGTTACAATAGCGGATAATGTTGGGACTATTTTAGTGGAAATGGAGGAATCATCAACAAATAGTCAATATAGTGACAAGATGTCAGAATATACCATGATAGATGATATGGATTGGGTTGGTCTCAATATATAATGTGCTACCCAATGATGAAAGTGGATCAAAATTAGTAATTTCAATAAAATTACAATGAACATTATGCTTATATTCTTTAGTGAATATTGGAAAAGATGTATATGGGGGAAACCGTATAGAACCAAGAAACACATGACATGCCATCTTTAAAACATGAAGTAAAAGATACGACCAATGTAACAGAGCACATTATTGAGTTCCAAGATACATTTGAGAAGTTGAATTCCATGAAAATTATTATTTATGATGATTTTTAGACACTGCTCATGTTGAGTACTTTTCCTGAGATATGGGACCCACTAGTTTTGTCTTTTAGGAATTCAACTCCATATGGAACCCTCACTATAGAGATTGTGAAATATACACTGATTAATGAATAATATAAAATAAAATATGAAGTACATACACCTAAATCAGTGGCTCTTAAAACTAAAATACATGGGATGATGAAATGAGAGTGAAGAAGTAGAGGAAGAGAATCCCATGACCAACGTTTGAAATGGAAGAAGTGATCAAAATCCCAATCAAGATATGACATAATGTTCCACCATAATGGATAGCTCAGACCCTTTATTTGATTGTGTATAAGGATGAAGGGAGAGAAAAGAATTCATTAAGCTATGTCAAAAACTAATGATGTTGTATTTTTCAATAATGAAATCATTATTTTTCTAGAAGATAATTTCTTCAGTCTTATAAAACCAGAATCGACATGGCTAATTGATTCCATCTCCACCTACCATGTCACTAATTGAAGAGATTTCTTTACATCCTAAAATTATTTTAATTTTAGACATGTGAATATGGGAAATGATGGTTCATCCCGAATTATTTATAATTGTAATATTTTTCTTGAAACTAATATTGGAAGCACGTTACTATTTAATAATTGTAGGCATGTACCTAATATTTTTTTAAAATTGATATCCACATTAATTATTAATAATGATGGGTATATTAGTTCTATTAGTGTTGAGAAATAGATGATTAAAAAAGGTAACATGGTAATTGATAAAGGAAAAAAAGATACATCTTTTTATCTCATAGATTTTGGCCTGTGTGGAGGGTAAGTCAAAAAAACTAAAAAAGATTTTCTTTGTGAAGTTTTACACATGAAGCATGGTCACATGAGCAATAGAGGAATCCTTATTTTTTTAGTGAAAAATCAATTAACAGGACAAATATGTTCACATGTGAATACATGCGTTGATTACATACTGGTAAAAAACATAGTGTATCATTTTTTTGTTATTTACCATTCGTAACTAAAAAGTTTTAGAATATATTCACATCAATGTCTACAAGATGATCACAATGTAAAAGTGATGTTCTATTTATTTTTTTACCTTCATAAGTGATCATTCTAGAAATGGCTAGGCCATTTCATTGAAAACTAAATATCATTAGTAGGATATTTTTATGAATTTGCATGTGAAGGTGGAAGGAGATTCATAGAGATGTTTAAAGTGTATGCATGAAGAAAATGGTGGAGAGTACCATGGTTTGTTTAAGGATAACAACCAAATTTCATAATTAGGCTAGAGGAATCAGAATATAAGACACCTCCTCATAAATGGGTTACTGAGTGTATGAAGTGAATAATATGCAAGAGAGTCAGGAGTATGAGCTAAAATGAAAAGTTGCCAAAAAATATTGGGGGGAGGTAATGAGGACATAATTTGATCTTATCAACCATTATTTACCATTTCCAATAAACTATAATGATCCAAAATGTTTCTAAACTGGTAAATATGATTCGTAAAGACACATTAGAGTATTTAGCTACACAACATTTTTTCACATATTGAAGGAAGATAGGGAAAGGATGGATAGAAAATTAAAGAAGTGTATATTTTTGGGATATTCTCATGAGGAGTTTGGATAGTGAATCAAGGATCCTATTATAAGAAGGATCATCAGAAGAAGCACTATGGTGTTCCTTGAGAATAACATGACTGTTGATTTTGAGAATCCAAAAAATGTAGAGAAGAAGTTGTCTATCGAAATTCCATTAAATATTGAACTTTTATCATCACCATTAGAACTGACTAGTGTGAGAGATATATGTGACACTGATGATACAATGCTATTAAGTAATATATCTATATTAACTGATATATATCCATAGTATGATATAACAGAACACATTCCACATAAAGCACAGTTGAGAATATTTACCAGATAAAGAAAAGTGATTCATTGATATTAAACAAATGAGTATTTGATTATAACTAATGGGGGATACTTAAATACTAATTATGATGTGATCTAGAGAAAATAAAATATGGAATGAAAAAATTCTATGTAGGAGGAGATAAAATGCTTACACAAGAACCACACATTTTATTTGGTAGAATTGCCACAAGGAAAGATGGAACTCAAGATCAATTGGGTATACATAATCAAAGGATAAGAAGGAAGCTCACAACCATTCCATATATATAGAATGGTTGTGGAGGTATTCATTCAGAATAAATTTATTTACATTGATGATATATCTCTCCTATGGTTAAATGTTTTCTATAGGTGTTGTTCATGGATTATTGGTCTGTATAAACTTGGTGGTTCACCAATTGGATGTAATGATAGAGTTCCTACATTGAGATCTTGATGATAAACTATTCATGTATAAAAAATAGCTATACCATGATAAATGGAAAAGAAAACATTGTGTGCAATATTAAAAAAGTTTATATGGTTTGAAGCAGGTATTGAGGACTCGGTATATGATATTTGACTCAATCACTGAGAAACATGAGTAGAAATTAATGACTATTGATCACTATGTTGTCATAAAGTAGTTTTCTTATTGTGATTTCATTATATTATAACATTATATTGATGATATGATAATTATTTTCATGGATAACACCATGATTGAAAGGTTGAAGATGTAGTTGAAAAATCATATTAAATAGAGAATTAGGGGGATGCTACTCAAATACTTGGTATGTAAATTACTCATGATAGGATGAATAAAAATATTTTCCTATATTAGGATTTGTACTTTGATAAGTTTCAAGAAATATTCAACTTGAGAAAATATAAACACATTAATACTCTACTCGAGAGTCATTTTAGGATCATAACAACTGAAATTCCATCTAATGAGGATGAGAATGCATAAATTTAAAAAATTATATATCATTCAGTAGTTGGAAGCCTTATGTATTCCATGGTGTGCACTAGACCAGAATGTTTTCTTATTTTTTGTATTGTGATAAATTCTTATCAAATCCATCAATAGACCATTGGATAGTGGTCAAATGCATATTGAGGTATCTCTGAGGTAAATCTAGTTATTGTGTATGTTTTGGATGTTATTAACATTTTTTAGAAGTCTAAATATATGTATATATGATTTAAATTTTTATATTAAAAAATATATACCTAATTACCGAATATCATTTTTCGGGGGGAAATTTAAGGGAAATCACAACATCAAAATTATGTTACCTTATCTACAAAAAATGTATAATATATCTCAGTCACTGATGGTAACAAATATGATGTTGTTTATGTATATTTTTTTACAATATATGGAAAGATTAAAGAGAATTATATTATATATTGTGATAGTAATTGAGTTATTCCTCTCAGTAAGAACCCAACATTTAATTCCATGTCCAAACCCATTTATGTGATATATCACTCTATCCAAAATCTATTTGGAGAAAGATTTAATAAATTTTAAAAATTGACACCAATGATGATGGGGAGGAAATCATGATGATGGATATTCCAAAAGAGAAGTTGGAGGCTGTTAAAGAGACAATTGGTTTATCTTCTAGGCTAAATTAGTCTTGAGGGGGAGATTTGTGGGGGCCACACCAAATTTTGGATTAATCAATATAAGATATATTTCACAGTATATTATAGTCCGTAGTTTCTTTCAGAAGATGGTAATCAACCAACACTACTGATGTTTAAAAATACCTAATGCTGAAGAGGATATTTCAATGTTATTTGATAAACTCAAACAACTATCATCGAATGTATTTTTCCTTTACTTTATACAATGGGACCAAAATCCCATGATATGTAAGAAGTGTATCTCTATAATCATATGAAACATCATTCAATGAGTATAAAAGAATCCCCCTTCTCCCATTGACATACGTATTCTTCCAAAACCATTAAATTCTCAATTTCCACGTTTTTTATTCCTTCTTTGTGTCGAGTTTTGTTATAACGAATTTCCACTTCCCCAACAACGTGGATGGATTCAAAGGGGGATGGTTTGATGTATCTAGATTGGAAATTAATGAAACAATTAGCAGTGATATAGGAGATATAGGGGGGAAATGATGTTGTATTTTATGATTCATTAAAAGTGAGATGGTAGAATAGTAGACATCAAGGTGTTTCATGTGTTTGGTAGTGGTATCATTCAAATCATGTTGGTGGTTTCTATGCATTGAAATCCTGGAATATAATAATGTAATTTCTAGGTAATTAAATTTTTAGATAGAAATTTAAGGTAACAAATAAATAATATTCCAATAAAAATGAATCATAAATTACTTGTATTCAGTGTCTTGGTCTGAGAATCGTACTTGACCAACTGGTTTTTAAGTTCTCATAGTCGGTTCTTCCAAATTCACCCTAAAAACACATCAAAAAATATATGGGGTGCACACATGTGCCAGAGGTGAATGTTCCCCATAAATCTATGTTCCACGTGGCATGCCCTGAAGTCAACCACATATACTAATACCTAACTAAGTGAAAAATTACATAAATTTCATACCATGTGTCCATTTGGTATAAATAAATAGTCCATAGAGACTATTATTCCAGGTGGATTATAATTAATTTCTAAATTAATCCATATAAATCCTTTTATGATGAAATATAGAAGTGATTTGCATTTAGACTGGTGGGTTTGATGACTAGGATTGAGTATGATGAATAGAGTGTTCATGGAACGAAAAACTCACCTTGGATGGTGGAACATATGTGGTTGGTGAGAATGACATGACTAATCATAGATGTGGGAGAAACCAGAGTGTTCTATCATAAACCCCATCTAGAGGATCTATGTGTATACAATTATACATGGTCACATGGGAATTTTGATGATTCATGGGTGGTTTAGATGGGGTTTGTAACCCCAATAAACTATATGGATACCAGGGTGTGGGTCCCACATGGAATTGTGTGGATACTATGGAACATGACCCCTTATGAACTATATTGATATTATGGTTTGATCATCCCATGTTATATTGATTACTTTATAACATTATTGATGGTTTTGTATTAGTGGGCTCAAGGTTGTGGTGTTCCATAGATTCAAGATCATGTCCCAATGGTGAGAAGACTCCCTTTAATGGATTCTAGAAGTGTCGTGGGATATGGATTTGAGTAGTAGTATTGATATCCTTGGGAATTGTGACTCCTAGGTAATGAATGTGTTATCATTAAGATTTAGTAAATAGATAACTATCGACATCAGGATTTGTGGAATTATTAGGGAATATTTCTCCAACTCTCTAATATGGTATGGAATATAGGGATTAGAGTTGAGAAAATTGAGATCATTCTTATTCCCTTGTACATTATAATTTTATATAATATCTGATTATCAGTCCTTTTCCTCCTCCTAGTTACACTCTATTATCATGATCTTTTAGTTGACCCATTGTTACGGGATTTTTTTTGGTTTTCAGAGCATCCTTTTAGGTATATTACACATAAACATTCATAGAATTTGTGCCAACACATGTCGTGTTGTTGAAAAATATGTGTATGTTTGGAGATGGTCTTATTAGTGACGTAATCCATAATCACAATATATTTCAAAATTATTAACAGAATTTTCCAATAAATAAAATTCGAGATTGTAGAGATATAGTCCATTTGGATTATTACACAAAAGATCATATCATATTAAACATAAGAATATTATATTTATTTAAAACTTCACATAGTGATCCAAACTCCATTAGATATTCTAAATATTCATAATATATCCTCAGGTCAATACGTAAGGAAAAGAGTGATAATGAAATCCTACTAAGATAAAAAACATAGAAATATAGCATAACAAGAGAATCAATAACCATAACATGATATCTTAATGAGAGTTATCATAATCATGGTGTCATAACATATGGAAATGATTTTATAAGAATATAAACATGTGGAAACAACATAAAACCACATATCATAACCATAAGTAAAGTATCACTTCAAATACCATCATCATAAAGTGTAAAATTTCCAATGCTGGATTAGTTTAACTCCGAAATACCAAATATATCTTCTCATTATGAATAAATTGTTAACAAATTCAATTTAGGGATACATAATTACAAAAAAACCATTAACATACTGAAAATTTTATATATGTGTTTTACATGAAGAAAATAAACCATACTTAAATCATTAGAGTAATGAAACACCTAAGAATGAAGTGAGTTTCATAATTATTATTCTTATAATTATAAAGTATAGATAATAAGGATTACCTATAGAAATAATTAAATCAATTATTTGAAAATTCATAATTGAAAAATAGACATAGTTCTTGTTCATGGAGTTTCAATTGTATAAAATTCATGAGAATGATTCATAGAATAAAAAATAAAAAGGAACCACATTATTGAATTTTTTTGAAATAACTAAAGGGTATACAAATAAATGGAAAGTAATTATTTATTTTAATAAAACCATAATTAAACCAAGATGATTCTCTATAGAATAATGAGGTTTTTTAGAATCTATTCATAGATTAAAAACAATTTAACATAGTGAACATTGACATGAGACAAGAAATATAAAAGTTCCCTTAAATTAGGTTTACATAAAATTTAGAATTTTGAATGGAACTAAAAACATGTATAACATGAGTAATGAAACGGATAATGAAATTGATAAATAAAAAATAACATTGTTTATTTCCTGGTTTAGATGTGAATTTAAATCCCATTTGAAAGGGTTTATAGTGATTGTTTGGAACCACCGTGACATGGTCTGTTGTTATAATTTTAACAGTGGTACTTCCCCAATGGTTTTTATTTACGATGATAAAAGAAATATCTAAATTCCATTTGGGATTAATTATTAGTATTTTTTTGTAGTTAAAAATTCTTCGACATTACCTTTATTTATCAATAGTAATTATTCTATGAAAATATTTAGTGGTGGTTTTCTTAAATAGAAAATATTTAGTTCTGGTTCGATCAGCAACTATATATGGTAACGTTCCATAATTTGAGTCACATTATGCCACCTATAAATAATTCCTATATATTAAAAAACTGGAAATTTTTTTTCAATAGATAATGAAACCAATATATATTTATATTAAAAAAATTATAATTTAGTACCTCATCCTCTACCAAAAAAACAGCACTAAAAATACATATAACAAAAATAGACAAAATTTAATTGTTTACAAAACTCTATTATATATAATAAAACCCCACTAGAATACATATACTACATCATGATATTATTTTATATTTTATAAAATATCATTAAAAATTCCAATCTTAGATTATATGCTAAGACACATGTTCCTCACCATCCATTTGTCAATCATGCTTCTACCCATTACCCCCTTACCGACATCCTTCCACGGGTACCTATACCTATTGAAGTCTACTAAACATCGGTAATGATCATATTCAATTAATAATAAATGAAGTAAAATTCAAATGATATATGAATATATCTAAAATCATTTTATGAAATGGTATAATAATAAAGAATATAATTTATAATCATATAAAATATTTTATCAAATCAATATATATCATAATACCATTATAATTTAAGTAAAATAATAGTAGAATTTTTCATTAACAAACACACAATTATATAAATAAATTTCACTCATGATCATCCAATTATACCTAAATTCCAATAATGACATCAAATCCATTCTATAAGAGGGTCAATAAATTCGGCTAGTTTTCTATAATATGTTAATTGAAAATTCATATTTCAATGTAAAAAGTAAATTTATAATCATTATCTATTTCCTCTAGTGATTCTTAAATTGTTATAATTATAAGACTATAGTTAGAACCAAAATAGTAAATAATAGGTATATTTTTAATTAAACTATAATCCCACTCAACTTATAATCTACAGATAACTTAGTACAGATAGGTAAAAATTAAAGTCTTCCAATAATTTTTTAGATGATAAATGTATGTCAAAAACCAAGACATTCTGATGATAAGGTCACTAGATTTCATTTGATGCATTATCAAATCTAATGAGTTTTCAATATCACCAATCATAATAAAAATTGATGAAAATTTATAACTATTATCATTATACTCTCTGAATGAATATTTTATTAAAGAAATATGATAATTAAAATTTATATTTTAGTTAAAATATAAAATTACCCTCAAAAGATGGAATAGACGATATCGATTATGAGTCTCTGGGATTTAATTCATGGTTTCTTATATCATGTTCATCAAATGGAAGGATGTGGAAATGATATGGTGTGGTTTTTTGTATGTGGGTTGTGATATTTATTTGGATAATGTGTTCTAGTTTTTTTATATTTCCTTCATTGGAAATGGCCTTCTGATCAACTCAGTTTTAGATTAGCTTCCCAGAACATTTGGTGAAGCACTAATTGAGGTAATATATTAAAAAGAAATATTGTACTTTTTTATAATGTAAAGGTAACATAATTTGTTTATGTAGGGGATGATAACTATTAACGTGAAGATTATATTGATTAATCATAAAAATAAATTTATGGGAATGGTTTATTCACATTTGTTTTGATAAATCATGATGTTGTTTGTGATTTATGTGTGTTGATTGTTGTTTCTTGAGATCTTGTTTTTAATGTGACTTATATGATGTTTTTTTGTGACATGATGGTGAAATAACCATTAAATAACGGATAATCACTTAATGATGTAAATTATTATAATGGGATAAATCTAGAATTGAAATCACACAACATAAGATAGTGATGTTTAATTTATATGATAGAATTTTTAATATTGGGTAGTGAATATATATTGTTGAAATTAAATATCATATGTTATAGGTATGATTTTTCCTTATTTTGATTATGTTATCTCTATGGTGTGGTATTGTTGCAGGAGTTAAGTAACTAATTTGGTACTTCAATAATTATGGAAATTGATGTGATGATGTTATATAGTTATGTATGGTTTTGGGATGGTGGTACAGAATGTGTGGGGAAGTGAGTGTTATAGTGGGGATGTGATAGATTTTATAGGGAGGTATAGTTTATTATATAAAAAATTAAATAGAATATTATGTGATGTGATAGTGGTGTCATTGTATCATTCATAACATCCACACATGTAGATAAATTAAAGTTTATAATCCTGCACAAAATCACTAATAATGCCTGAATCTCAAACATATGATTCTTGATACTTTAATTCGTTAACAACTCTAGTTAAAAATGAATGAGATCTAAAAAATGAGAATCGTACTCAATGATAGATAAAATATATTACTAGATATATATAATGTTGTAAAACACAATAAAAAATCATCAGTTATTTGAAAACTAATCATTGAACATCCACTAAAACCAAAACTTGAACCTTTTCTCATAAAACATAAATTTTTTCTTAATATACCTAAGTAACTTATCTTATAATTTCATTATATATATTATCATAATGGAAATGATATTTAAAAATCCGTCACCCATAATGAGTGTTTTTATTTATTCAGGAATAATTTTAATCATATTCTAAAACACAATTGCCGAATCAGTCACCAATATTGAGACTCCATCATTTTGTGTATTGTTAAGTGATTCATAATTATTAATCGAAATATATAGTGAATCAATTTCATTTTGGTACCTGGTTCACGAAACTATTAATTCACCCTCATATTGTCATCGTCCACGAAGATATATGTACCCTTAAAAACATCCTTGACATATAATCCCCATAACCCAATCACTTGACATGACAATAATTCTTTTTTATAAGAACATGATCCATTTAATCCTCTAAGAACATTTAAATTGAAAAGATGGTTAGATCCCCATAATTCTATGATTTTATGAAATTATTATACAATGTTATATTAAAAAGTAATTTACCAACAGTAAATAATAATTAGATGTCTGCACGCCAATGTTTTTGTGGGGTTTTTTTGACATAACTATCATCTTTGTTTTCAACATCAAACTACAATTAATTCCTACTAATATATTAAACTACCTCCTTAACCTATTATAAAAAATTTAATGACCAATATTTTTGAAAAATAAAAAATATATTTTTTATAGATATAGACTGAAATAAATTTAATGATATATTTCCATGTATTTTCCTCTAAAAATTAATTGATCCCACAGTGTGGGGAATCATTTTCATCTTTCAATTGAAATAATTTATAATAAAAATCTGATAAATAAAATATATATCTATAATACATGAGATTTTTTCATCAAATTATAATAAATATATTTAAATTTAATAAAATACCTTATGATATTCGGGGTTGTGATGGTCAATGAATGTTATTTATTTGTCTATAGGAATTCCTTCATAGACCACCACAGATATATTTCCTAATGGATGAGATGTGTCATTTAGTTCATGCCCAAATCATCACATGAAATCATTCAATTTTTCTATATTTTTTAATATCTGGGGACATCAAATGACATAAGACACATCAAATTACAACATCGTCTAGAAATAAAGACATTAAAATGCATTAAATTATTTACACATTATGTAATAATAAATAATTTATTCATATATTAATACATAATAATGATACTTCTTTTATTTTAGAATCAAGAAACAAATTTTATTGGATAATGTAATGTGTCTCCATTATTCATAATGTATATGGTGATTTGTCACTTCACCTTCTAAATACCATAGTAACTACCCAAAAATGCATGTTTATTCATGACTTGGTACCCCATATTCATCAAATGGTACAACTAACATTATATTAGTAAAAATAATAATATCATGATTGTTTATGTCAATATTAATTATATTTTAATTTTAATTTTTTTAACATATAAAATAAAAAATTAGCATAAAAACATAATGGAAAAAAGTTTCATACAGAATTACATACCACTGACCTTGACCCATGAATAACCTCTCTGTGGAAACTAACTATCTTCCAGATTACCAAAAAAATCCATAATAGGTTTATTTTTTAGTTACTTTACATCATCAATATAGGTTATACCTATAGATGAATATGTATTAGGATAAGATGAAATGTATTGAGAAGTTGTTTCAAGGTATGTGTTGAATTGAAATTTTTTCATATAAAGAGAATGATATCCTTATAACATAGAGCATGTTCTATCTCTAAACCTCTTCTAGTGTGACATAACTACTTTTATTTTTCATATATACATTGTTTTATACACTTTTAAATATAAAATAAATTTATATTACTATATATAAAAATAAAATACATTTAATTCCAAACAAAAAGTAATTGTAATTTTTTTTAAAAATTGCGATGGACATATAAATGCACACAAGTTAGTCATTGACATGAATTTTATTAATGATTTATATTAAAATATTTATAACCAATAAAATAAGAAATAAATTTATTTATAGATTTTACATTAACAATTTATAACCCAATAATACATAAATCTACAAAAATACAACCACTAAAGAAGAATTAGAATAGGTAAATTACTAAACCTGGCCCTATTCAACAATTATTCCCTAAAATAGAGACAAAATCAACAAAATATTATTTTAGGGGAACAAATTGGGTGAATATTTCTCCACATCAAAATAAGGGTCTAATGTAATTGAGGTATAGAGGGAACTGGGGGTGGGATTCTATGTCTAGGCTGAGAGTGAAATTGGTTTGGCATCGAGTGACATCAAGGGGGAGGCAGAAAGAGGGTTCGAATATATATAGAATCAAGGGGAAGGATGAGAGGAATATAAAATTCATCATAGATATAGTGATTCCGAGGATATTCTTATGGATCAGGACTAACATCCATAGATGGTGGGGGGGTAATGAGAGGCTCAGACCACCATAGAGCGACGTTGAGGGCAGTTGTGAGGATTCTGATGTGTGTGTATGTAGGGGGAGGATGGATTTGGCCCACAATGATATTTGGATAAAATATTGTGTTAGTTTTAAAAAAACAACAATAAATAATTGTAAAAAATCATATTTTTTTTTCATAAAATCACCTATAAATAATAACACTTTTAAAAATCATCATGGAAAAGGGGTGTATTGTATTGTTATAACATTTAGTGAAATTTTACATATCACCCTATAAAAAATGAAATAGTTTACTAAATTTATTTTACTGATATTTATCAAGGTATATATTTAATGAACATATATAAAAAATAGAAAAATAAATGAGAATAATTTTTAATAAAATAGAGAAAAAGAAAGAGATGTTTTAACTGATAAGTAATTAGGGTGGTATGGAAGATCACATAATTTTTGTTTAAAAACACAATGTACATGGACAAAGATTCCAAAATAATAAACATAATCTTATTAAAAATATTCCTACAAACCTAATCCAAATATATTTGTTTTTATGGTCTATCCATCTTCATGTGTACCAAATTTATTACATTGTTTTCTGTATAAGTCGGTTAATTATATTTATTTGGTTAATTTCTCAAAACAAATCATGGTATGTTAACCTATGTCAATGTTCTATTAAATAGTTTCATAATATTAAAAAATTTATATTATTATGTCCTTTATTATTATAATATCATATAAATTATACATGTAAACATGTCTTCTATTAACCGACATAAATTAGAAAAAGCACTATAATTTTTCTATTTTAGCGGTTAAATTTACTAAAATATTTTTCTGTTAATATCACTTATGGAATTCCAAATATTATCAATAATTTTTTTTATTGTTTTAGTAATTAAAATTTCTATACAATACATTCCTTTTTTATTCCACTATTTTTTTTGTATGGAAAACCAAATTGGAACATCATCATCTAGAGGCGGTAGTCTGCACATATGCATGATGATGATTAAAATTTTCAGATGATTTTGGAGGAATGAATTAAATGGATGTTAATTTAGTATAAAGTATTAAATTATATTATAATTAATATTTTAATCATAATTTCATGGATATAATAGTATTGTTTTGGTAGATGTAGAAAATAATTAAGAAGGTGTAGTTAAAAATATTAGAAATTGCATTGGATAAAATAATTTGGTCACCAACTTATGGAAAACTATCTTGTAGTTTTTGAAGGGTATTTTATTTAAGAGACTGGGGAGAGTGTTGATGAGTTACTTGGGTTAATTTTTTGTCAAATTCTGAGGGATTATTTTTTTTAGAGGTGGAGGGCTGGTGGTTACTTTTACAATTGATCAGAACATAATTTTTTGCACATATAACACTTTAATATATTGAGATCACATGATTCACTTAAAATATAATGTAAAGAATATACTAATATTGTGGAGGAAATTTTTAGTTAAATAAATACCTAACAAAGTTTTTACAAACATGCATAAAATATGTTTTATTTTCCTTATCTCTTAGATTTTTACATTTAACATTTTCTATTATCATCGAGGAAACTAATTATAACTAATTAATTTATATATAATTCATAAAAAATAATATTTACCCGAAAATATAATTTTAACCTTTTAATTATAAATATTAGTTATATTTTATATAAAAAATAAATGTGTAAGGAAGTTAATTCCGACATTAACACATGTAACGTGGAAAGAAACATATTTTTATAAAAAGTGTATTTTTAAGCATAAATTATCAATTTACTATATATTTGAAAAATATATTGATTATATTTATATTATAATATTTAATAATACTCAAATAAGATTTAATTAATATTGAAATAATTCATGAACTTAATTCCACCATGTGAAAATGTTATTAATATATACAAATGAAAAAACAATCTTTAATACATTATATAAATTTTCTAATGTATTAATTGTGGGTTTTATTTAGGGACATAGTATTTTAAATACATGATTTAAATATATAAGATATATATTTTCAATGTAAAATGTTTTTAAATATATTAATGTAATTAATGTATACCAATGTCATAAAAGTTGAAGTATTAGTAAAATTATTATTGTTTATTATTCACGTGAAAATTGTATTTTTGAAAAACACAAAAAAACAATCTTAAGTTAATATTTTCATGAGAAATAAAAAAATAATGTTTTTTTATAATTAAAATTCTATATTAGTTATAAACATTGGAATTAAAATTATAGTTACAACTATTTATTGTCGTCAATTTAATGACTATAGTTGTTTTCTTAAATTTTTTAATATTAATAATGTTACGTTATTTTTTTAGCCCATTTTTGAAGGAAACATAACATAATAAACATAAAACTTACTAAGGAGAAACATAAACAAATATTTCATGTTTCTATAGTCTTTACAAAAGTGGTGTTGTTGTGGTTTATTCAAAGATGACTTCTGGTTACACATTGGGATTCTTGAGTGAACATGGTCTTTCGTATATGTGGTGGTGACCATCGCAGAAGGTGATCATTCTATGAGTACTAATAATGAGGTTGTATTTTCTACTATCTTATAAATAAATAATTCTAAGGATTTCTGGTTATACTTTTCATTTTTACATTTTTATATGGTAATGGACTATTATCTTGTGGTCTCTTGAATGTGTTGTTTACAGTTCTATTGTTTATATATGTGTTGTTGGTTATTTTATTCATTTTAGACATTTAACTATTTTAGGATGATATAATATAATGACTCCCATATTTTTTGATATTCCTATGTAGTGTTGGTTAGTAACCCTATAATATTAGAGTTAGGATTGGGGTGGTACACTTTTCCTTCCACTGGCCAGAGCAGGGACCCTGGGGGTTGGGCCATGTCATTTCTGAAGAATAAACTCTAAAATGAGAGGAAACCATTATCCTCTTCTCTATAAAGACATAAAGAAAAATATATACTTCTTCAAGTATAATGGAATTATAATTGAAATTAATAATAAGCAACATAAAATGATTTGAACCAATTAGATAAAACCGAGAGTTCCATCAATGATATTTTATTGTTCATGGGGAATGTGTGCATACTAATAGAGGAATCCTTATTTGGATTCATCGTCACAATAATGATATAAAAATAAGCTCAACTAAATTAATCAGAAATAATTTGAATTATCTAAAAAGGTAATTAATTTTTAATAATTACATATTAAAAGTTTCTATATTGGAATCTTTTGGGGGTTTGGTATCACGTTATGAATATTTATTCAAAGAAATTGTCCAAAACCACTGTTGGTCATGGGAAAACCCAATTTTTATGTGCGTCGGAACATTCAAGTTGTATTAGAGCAGCCAATATTAATTTATAATTATTTATTATTTATTGATCAATTGAAAATTTATCTTCTTTTAATTTAATTTTTATTTTTTGTTATTTAATATGGAAGTCAACATAATATGATCATTTAGATTCATATTACTATATACATAATAATAAAATATGAAGTATGTTTTAAATTTATATATTTTGGGTTGATACTTCTATTGGGGTGATATATATATGTGCAATATGTTACCAAAAAGTACACATCATATACCTATAGTTAAAAAAATAGATCAGTTTATGTCAATCATGATTCTTTATGGGGGAGGGGGTACACATTATTATTACATGCCACATGTCAACTATTATTCTGAAAGTGGTATGATAGGGGTTTCACAATTTTTAGTTGTCATAGAAGTTATTTAACCCGTACAAAGTTTGACCCTGTGAAAAACATAAAAATTATGAGGTCAACGTATTTGTCATGTAATTAATACCTGATACATTATAAATACTAGACATGTGACAAGGCATTACATGAAGAACAAAATATGTAGTAATATTTACATGGAGTACAAAAAATAGTGTAAAATATTAAATATATGTTTAGTATATAGATTTGTAATGAAGGCTTCCGGTAGAATATCACAAATCTTGCGGCTGGTTATACACCTCTTGTAATTTGAGCCAACTCATTCCAAGTACATGTAGATAAATGAAATTTGTGGGAGCCAATAAAAATATAAATAAATCAATTAAAGAAAATCTAGAATACATAGTATGTAGATTATTGTACACATCATCAGATAGTTTTTTCCCATGGAATACACCCTGAGTAATTTCTAATGTCTTGAGGGAAAATAATATTTTAAATAGATATTTTCTATGATATTATAAATATTTTTTAAATTTATTGTTTTAGTACATGTTTTTTATATCCCATGTTGTGAAAATGGTACACATAATTTATATTCAAGGTGTGTTGTGCTACCATTAATTTTGTACAAACTATATTGATTGGTTAATAGAATAACATATTATGTATACTATGACCAGTCTTATAGACATATATGCCATGTAACTACATGACACATGACAAATAACATATATTGAATTCATCACATGTCCTGTCATGTCATAGTATAATCTGTGTAAATTTTAAACACCAAAAATAGGTTTAAATAGATATATAGGGTTAAATTTAATGTCACCTATAATACACATATTGTATTTATTTAATTTTATATTAAAATTGAATATTTAATTACTATAAAAATAATGTTCATGGCAATGTAAACATCTTATTTTATGGATAATTAAATTAAAATATTTAATTAATTAATAATATTACTAATTATTAATTTGAGTAATGTTTCTTAATAAAGTGAATATTAAAATACATTCTACATACCTTTAAATTCATAGTCAATTTATGAATGTATTATCATGTGATAGAATGTTCTATGAATATGTTGGGTTTTATATTTAATTTAGTTATATATTGACTGGGATTTTATTGCATCACTATTATTAATGTAAATATAAATATTTACATATCATCCCTCCCTCTTAATTATGTATCATCATACATGCCCATAGTTTCAGTAATATTACAAAAAACCCCAATTTCCCCTAACATAAGAGTGATTAAGAACAAAAAAAAGGATGCATCTCATAGGTGAGAGAAGATGGGTGTCGATCGAGTTGAGGTGAAACCACCCAAATAGATAGACATGTTAAATTTGGAATGCTACAACTCAAGACTAGCTTAGCACAAGGGGTTATTACCCTTAGGGTCAATAGATTGGTTTATCATTCACTTCATATACATAATTGTTATTAAATACCATGATCAATCCATATGATTAGTTTTTTATTGGGAATGGTAATTTATTTATTTATGTATGCATGTTAATTATATATTAAAATGAAATTACATAAGGTAAATATAATAAAAAGTATGCCAAGATAACTTAAAATATATGTATTATAATTAAATTATGTAATTTATAATTAGTTACTTAATTATATAAAATACATATAATATTAACATGTTTGTAAAATGACAAAATAAATTATATTTAAACATAATATAAAAAATACCACAAGATATTTTAATTCCAAAAATTCTTCCATTATAAAAGTTAAGGATGCATCTATAGTTAAAATTAATTATTTGGCCTCTGTTAGGGTGATTTCAATTATCATGGAGTTCTAAAAATTTATTTGGTGTAGATTTAACCATGTTACTCTCAAATATTTACTACCATGAACATACATGGTGAATCTCGAAGAATATTGTTACAGAAATCCCATTTAGGATTTTTGTACTAGGGATTCCACTAAACAAATAAAAGAAGTAAAAGTTAATATTTTGGGAAAGAACACCACCCAGATATCTTCATTTAAATTTCATAAGGCATTCATTTCAGTTATTTGTAGGGAAATATGGATCCTTGCAACTAGAATATCTATGTGACATGATATTCTAAATTTAATAGTGTGAATTTCTCAGATTTTATAAAATAATGGGATATTAATAAAATAAAATTCATTATATCACTATTTTTTTAATCAAGATAGGTAAAAAAATATTTACTTTTAATTTTTATAGAAAAATGTAATTAATCTTCAATATTTTTCCTATGATCTTTATTGGGGAAATTTTATCTTGTGGTTGGTGTGAACTCTCCAAAGTGGTATAGGTGTATGTGTATCACACTATGTAGAAATCATAATATTTATATGGTGTATTCCCTAATTCCAAAATATCCTTTTAAGGAGGAAAGTCACGAGTATCATAATATATCCTGGAAACATATATAATATAAATCATATATCCAATTCCTCATATAATCATATTTGTATAATGATCATTATAGGCTTTATAATGACATTGATGCATACTCCCCATTGTCCCATATCCATGATCTTTATAAGGAGAAGGAAAGATGGTAAAATTATTTTATATTGAAGGTACATTTTATCTACAAGCTTGTTAAAGGTTTCCAAGATGAGCCTCTTAAATTCAATATAATTCGTAATATTAATCAGTAATAATTTTTTGTTTTTGAGTTACCTATGGAATTGTGAAATACCATCATTCTCACCTCACAAACTCAATGATTACCTAGTTTTATATTTCTTCTTGATATAAGGAGTAGTGATAATTGTCTCTTAAATATAGTAAAACTTAATCATTAAGATTTTTAGAACATGAGGCATACAAAAAAATATTTACTCATGGTGACAAACCATCCCACACACGTCATTGAATTCACATGGGGTGAGATCAGATTAGAATTTATAGACCCTAACTAGGCATAATAAAAAGGGTTAGAAAAGTTCAAGAACATGGTCGATATAATGACATATACTTGTACTTCAGCAGCCAATAGAACAAAAACCTTGAAAGGATTCATCACATTCACTCTTTACGTTTGGTTTTTACTAAGAGTAAGTAGATTAGTGTATAATTTAGATAAATAATGAATTGATTATGGTCTATTTTAGGTATCTTGATAATAAATAATCCAAGATTTAACATGGAATGGATTTATGGATTAGGCAGCGAAGTAGTAAAAAACTCACCAATTGGATTTCTCAATCCAATTGGATCTAACTATGATGAAACAATCCCATGGCGAGGATATCATTAATAAGATTTATGAATTATGATATGATTCTATGATGAAATCATCATAAGCAAATGGTAATATTGTTGCAAAAAAAATAACTGGTATACATTAGTTCTATTGCACACCCTATAGGAAAGGTTCTATGAAAGAATTTGATGAAAAATTATTATCTACCAAATTACTAGACATATGGTTACCAAGATTCAGTCTAAAAATTCATTAGGATTGGAAACACCAATACTCAAGACCCCCAACCCTAATAATAATAGTCGTGCATGGTAATGATGATCAAAAGAAAAGAGGTATTAGACATGATACATATTATAATAAATTAATTGAAAAATAAACAATGAATGATTCATAGAGAAATAATAAATATCAAACTATTTGAAATAATAATGATATAAGTAGTAACATTCAGTTCATGATTAAATACTGAATAATGAACAATACACAATCAAAACAATTAATAAAAATGAAAAAAATACTGAAAATAATGAATGGATTAAGAAACATGTGTGTGTTGATGAATAATAGTAGGAACTATTGAAATATGACTTTGGATGTATAATTTGTTCTACATAAGAAAATATATGATGAAAATTATTAACTAAATAAATTATATTTGCTTAAAAAATTAGAGGAATGAATTTCTACTAGTTTAGTACAATATGTAATGAAAATAGAAGATGAAAAATCATATAAAATAAAGATGTATTGACACTCTATTGCACATTGGAACTAAAAATATAAATAGGCTAAGAAGTATATGATCTTGAAGTCTTACACATCGTGTTATCAATTAAATGATTTATATCCTATCATCTACCAGTCATTTAATTTAGTTTAATGCCATGAAAATGAGATCCACATTTTCCACTGAAGAATATGCTCAAATATTCGATCGGGCTAGACTCGATGTTTCCATGTTGTGTAATCCATGCAGGCCACATATGGATTTCAGTATTTGAAGGGGGTTTAGTTTTTGAATGTTTCATGTCATGTAATGGAGTTGCACACTATTTAAGGACATTAGACCACGATAAATCATCATGTGTTGGTCTGCATCTCTACCTTCATGTTGTGAATGGATTATACACATCATATATGTGATACTTGATTTATAATGGTTGTTTTTGGAACATTTCATCATTGATTATTTTAATTATATAATTCATAATTCCTAAAATAAATTCAAAACCTAGTGGATCATCCAATATTTCGATAATACACATTATAAAAATGTATCCTAAATGTATATACAGTTTTATCCAATCAAATTCCTCCACACATGACAAAAATATTGTCCTCAATATAAATGAACCTGAAAAGGGATTCCAAAAGAAACAATTTCTAAAAGAGAAAACATATATTACGAAAAATAATTTAAAATTATATGTATGAATAAAAATTCACTCCTACAAAATCAATCAAGTAGATAAGACCAATTATGCCTTATTATTCTATTCTTTATCCAAATTTTTATTTTTTTAATTAAAATATCATAACGGTTTCGTAAAATTATATTCCCACTTGTCAATTTACCTAACAATAATTTTTCTCTCATCACTCGGGGTAAAATGTTACTGGATTTATAATCATTCCCTAAATACAAGATCATAACCACATGCTTTCATTGGTTCTATCATCACCACTTCTTAATGAAAAATTAAAAAATCAATCATGAGGGATTTAGTAAAAAGGTTGAAATGACTCTTAGGTAGAGGGATGCTGGGTAAAAAGTGAAAGTAAAACTCAAATGAGGGTAATCTATAAATTATAAGGCATGATAAGTTATAAAATTGCACTGAAATGGATCCTTGAAGATTAATAAATGTCTCTGATCCAAGTATCACTAAGTGGATCCATGAGTATATCAGGTATGTATTAAAAATGTGTCATATTACTTTATTTTTTTTCTTTTTTTTCTTTTTCAAAATTAATTACCATTCCAAATACCACATCCATCCCCTAATTTAATATGATCTATCAAATGATTCATCAGTTTCAAAATGTTGATTTTTGACATTCCTAATTTAAACAAATATTATATTTTATATTATTATTTGTTTATAGTACACGAAAATATAAAAATTGAAAAAGTAATAATAGATTATATCATTTTAGTCGGGTAAAATTTCTATAATAAACCACCTCAATAAATACATCTCATTTTTACCAGATGAAAATTCCCCTACACTTGTTCAAAAGATAATCATACAAACTACCATAAGTAGGGTCAGAAGGGACAATCATCTTGGAAGAAATACATCATAAATAGGTCATTCATGGTATCTATGGGCTAAATAAATATATACTTAAGGTGGGGATTAGGAAAATGAATCTCAAAAAAATATTGAATCAATAATAATAAAATTTTATTTATTTAGTCACAGCCTTAATAATATATAAATTCATGTTCTCATAGGTTTACATGCTCTAGGATTCAGTCAAAAATATATGATAATAAATGAATATAAAATTTTGGGCACAAAATCATCTTAGATATGGGTATATAAAATAATATTTGAAATAAATCAAGGTATATAAATCATGTAATAATTCAATCAAAAGTAATTTAAAATTTGATTATTTTGATTTAAATTACTGAACTCATTAATTATTTTAAAAATCCAAATAATATTAAAACCTATAATTCAATAATTTCCAAACATTCATTGACTATTATATAAATGGGTGCAATGATTCCTCAATTTTAAAGCATGATTTTATAGAAACATGTCTCATATATAAATTTTAACCGGAAATAATCAATGTGTATTAATAGTAATGCTAATGAATGACTCCCCATATATAAAGTGTGATAGTTTCTACACTATCCTATAATATATAATGGGTAAGATACCCTAGATATAGTATAGAAAAATGGAATATAAATTTTGAAATTGATTTTAGGGAATTGAGAGATCCATGTATGAGTGTCAATGATTTTTTGAACTTTGTTGATGAAGAATTAAATTTGGATTAACATCAACATTTGATAGAATGAATAATCTTTCACTAGATAAAACATTAGTCCCCAATGTTTAAACATGATAATATCAGTATAATATAAGGTTCACATAATGAATAACATGGATTGAAAACTCACATGCATGAAAATGTAAGGGTATAATGATGTAATAGGTGTCCTATAACCCAAAATTCTAATGAAATGAAAATAAATATCTAAATTAAATGAATGAAAATTAAAAAAACAAGAATATCGGCTGACTCCTATGACACAATAACAGATATTTTGTCAGCCAGACTGATGAAAAAATGAATCAGAATGTTTCATCCATTATCTCAAATGTCCTCTACTTCCTAAATGATATTGGGGATGTTTCATTAATATTTCATAGATTATTGTGGGGGTTCATCTTAGGTGTGTACAAAAAATTAAACTCATGTGGTAATAAAAGCATCCATTCCTATCGTGGTGGGTACCTCTTCTGAGCGCGGATCTTATGTGATATCTCCATAAGATAGTGCTCTACATAAACTATATGTTGATTCATCTAATGTATAATGGAATATGTTTGTGTGATAGGATAATCGATGACCATATAAGAGGAAAAAGAACAAGACACTGCTAAAGTAAGATAGTAATGAAAAAGAATATAATAAAAGAAACAATAATGGAAAAAGTATATCCACTATATATAATAAGTGAAATGATTAATCAATATTAAATAAATATTCTGTAGTTTATAATATAAACACCCAGATAGTATATAATTTGGGGGAGTGGCACTTGGAAAACTCTTGTAATCAAAATTGTTGAGCGGGTCATCAATGGAACTATCTAAAACTGATGGTGTCTGTAGCTATCCCTCCATATCCATCTCAACTACTGATAAAGGGGTTTGGGGATTAACCACTAAAATGGGTTTTGTTATGCTAGTGGGTATATAAATGGCCTTTGGGGAAGAGGTATGAATCCTAGGAGAGGCTATGGATATATATAAGTAGGATCAATAAATGGTATTTGAGAAGATTATGGAGGGGATGGTGCCTTTTCTCATCAGGCCTACTCTGCAAAGAACTCTTACTGGCCAGCAGGGTCTGTTAGCTTGGATGGTAGGTCATATCAAGTAGGAGAGGATGAGGTAACAATGAATGACAATGATCCTGGTGGTGGTGTTATATGAGGTGATGAAGGGGCTGGTGATGTGGTTGGGTTGGTAATGAAGTGTAGAGAAATTAATGGGATGCTAAGGTGGTGACTGATCTAGAGAAGGTTCACCAGAATATACTGGTGGGAGATTGGGAAATAACCAATGGTTGGTGGTGTGGTAGATAGAGTGGGATGGGATATAGTGGAGAGTGAAGGTTTATTTGTGGTGGTTGGGTTATGTATATGCATGGTAAAGAAGCTGGGAATGGTGGTTGGTGGTATGGTATCAGAGGTGGTGGTGGTAGAAAGAGTATGATGTTAGGATAATGGGGTGGATGGAGGATTGGCAATATATTGGGTAGGGGCCTCATCAGTATCCTCTATGTATGATTGTTCCCAATTGTAGGCATCTTTTTACTTTATGAAAATACACATTTTGTGGTGGAATATAAGAGAGATGGTCTATATAGGACCGAGATATGTTTAAGGCCTAGTATCCACAAACACATCAATAAGCTTGTCTAGAGAAATGATAAATGATCCACCAATCAATGTGACACATTTCCTCTTCATTCATTTATTGAAAAACTCTCCAAATTGTATATCTATGTTGATAGAGGGGCCTCTTATGGATGTTTCAAGAATAATAACCGCAATCTGGATGACACATCCATGGGGATCGCTATATTCGAACCAATCATGAGTGATCTCTCTATGAATGATCCTAATGGATTAACATCATTGTTTTGAGATTTTTGTGGGGTGTGGGCCATTAACACTATAGTGGTATTTGGACATCATGTTCTATAGTTTTGTATCATTATCTTTTTATGCTCGAGTGGAAGCTTCGGAAGAATGGTGGTGGTGATGATGTCTGTTGAATATATTCCATGGATGATTGAAAAGTCACATAGAATGATCTCCCAAGGGAATTCGATGAGTCTAAAGGTGTTGGAGTTTATTACCATCTCGAATGTTGCTTAGAAATTGAGGAATATTTCCTCATACATAACCTCCCACACCATTCTGATAGAATGATGGATGTGGTCGTGCTTAAGGACAAAGTGGTTCAGGGTTTTGTTGGTACTGATATGCTTGGTCTTCATGTGGAACAACCATACCTGGTGCTTCTAGTATGATAAATGAAGGCAAGTATCTAGGTAGGTATGGTCTTGGCCCGGTGACCTGCCAAGTGATGATTGAGAGTCACTCGATGATATAGTGGAATCCAAGGTGGTTATGTAATATGAAGAATATGGATCTATTGGTTGTCAAGGAGGTGTGTTCCACTATTTCTTTGGTAGAATAAAGGTGTCCCCTTTTTTGGGAATGTGGTCAGCGAGTGTGGTACACACAATTTTTTTTCAATCAATCTAGGGTGGATTACTAGGTTTAGAGAGGAGAGGTGGAGGATATGGATAGGGTATTTGAGTGTTTTCCAGATATCTCTGAGAGGGGTGGGGGTGTTTCGTTGAATAGGAGAAAATATTGGGAGGTGGGTTCACTATGAACTCTAAGTTAGCGATTTTTAAAAACTGAATTTGAGACAAATAAGTCATGTATTTGATAACCGATGTGAATATTTTTATTTAATTTTTTTAAACAACGTGAATTTTTCACACAATGTACTTGACAGAGTGTGTGTATTATTTAATTTTGTCTATTTTTTCAACATGTCCTCTTAAAATTCTTTATGATTTCCTATAAAACAACCTAAAAACTACTCTATCATATTCTATCATAACCATGGTTTCCTCTTAGACAAAATATTATTTATTTTCCATAGCTATAAATTTTAATAATAAGAAAACATTGTCTTTTTATTGATAACCCCCATTAAATGGTTCTTGTAAACAGATGAGACAAATCGTGGAATAACCTATCTTGGCAGAGGTCCAATTCCCTTTACATATGTTTGATCACTAGGTACCTTGTCAATAAGTGTTGGTATTTCATTAATGTGATCACTTTTCATATGATCATTTGTTTCATTATCAAGAGAAATGGTTTGAAAATTTGTCAAATTATTTCTCTTATTAACAGAATTTTCTTTGTCGAACACAAATTTCTTTTCACCCACCTTAAAAAATAATCTTCCTTTGTTAACATAAAAAATATCCTTTTTTATAGAGAATTGTTCGTCCAAGAATGACAGAGGTATAACCTTTCTCTTTCTTTATCGAAAACAAGAAAACAATTGAGGAAAATAATCTTTTCATCTTTAACTTTGATGTCCTCAATCAATCCTCAAGGATGATTTATTGAACGGTCAACATGTTGGAGTTTTGTTTTGTGGGTTTTAGGTCTCTAAATGATATCTTTTTATAAACAGTCATTGGGATTATATTTATTCTTATACCAAAATCACACATGGATTTTTTAAATGTAAATGTCCAAATAAGCATGTTATTGAAAAACCTAAGGGTTCATTCATTTTTGGAGGTAATTTTCTTTGGAGAAGTGCATAAATTTTTTCATTTAGAGAGATTATTCAATAGTATTAATTTTTATTCTTTGATGACAGAAATCCCTTACAGAATCATTCTTAAGTTGGTATATGCACAATTTCCTTTGAAAAGGGGATATTTATATGAAATTTTTCAACTAGGTCTATGAATTCTTTTAAAAAAATTCCCCTCATTTTCCCTTGGTTTACTTCTTCTGAAAATAGGAATAGTGGATTGTATGAAATTAGTGCTACATATTCATCATACATTTCATATTTTTTTCAACTATAGATTTCTCATATTGTTCTACCTTTTGAGATGTCCCTTGCCCTAGATTTTTATAATCTAAAAACAAATTTTTATCAATTCTACATGGTTTCTAAGAATCCATCATATTAGAAATTCAAACCATTATAGAATTACACTGCTTCCTTGGGTGAGACTTCATATTACTGGGTATTGTACATGGTAACTGATTGGATAATGTATTATAGTTTTTTCCCAATTGATGCTTCAGGTCATGCATCATAGGCTTGGGGTCTTCCAAATATATTTCATGGGGTTTCATCCTATGGTATGCTTTCAGTATGAATTATGTGAGAAGGTTTTAAATACTTGTTTGGGGTGGTTTTTCTTGAGGTAGTGGTATTGGTGGGTATTTTTTGAACTGTTGTCATTGTGCCAGTGGATACTGATGAGATATTGTGAAAGGTTATTGGAATTTTTTTTTTGTTTGGGAGTTGAAAAATGTGGTGGGTACCTATATGGTACTTAGTTTCTTTGAGGTATCATTCCACCACTCTGTTGAATGTAACCATGATTTTTTTGTGGTTTATATTGATCTGGAATTTAATGGTAATTTATTTTTTATACCATTTTGGTTAATGGTACTTCTATATTTGTTGATTTAAATTGATATAATAACAATCTTAGATTGGAGTTATTCAATACCTTCATGTAATCTTTGAAATTACTTTGTCCTATAAAAATTTTGAAAGATTTTTTCCATTAATATAGTAGGAGGGGAGGTGTAATATTTGGTAACTGATATGATTCTAGCTTCTTGTTAAGTGCCTCAACTTGTGAAAAAAATTGGTTTTTTTCTTCAATATGATAAATTTTACATCGAGGCATTCCTTGATCACTTGGAAAAATAATGGTGTTGTTAGAGACTTCTTCCAGAATTTCCTTGATCACATTCATCATTTTCAGCATCAGTATTCCATCAACAATTACATCTACTAAAATATGTGAAATAGAATAGATTCATTGATTAAACATATGATGTTGAAACCACATATCTAGTCTATTATGTGGGAATTGTGGGTCAGCTCCTGGAATCTGTCCAAAGATTCTCACATTGATTCCCTATCTGCATGGGATATTTTCCAGTTTTTCTCTAGAGCATACATATCCATATAGATGTTAAATACTTATCTATTAAATTCTTTTCTAATTAATCCCATGTCGTGATTTACTTAGGGGGATTATTTTTAGGCATTCTTTGGTTATATCATGAAAGAGGAAAAATAAAAATCAAATGTGAATGGTGTTTGGTGATTTGACTTGGTTGAAAAAGGAATCATATTCCCCAAGAAATATTGAGATGTGTTTTTGGGGGTAGTAGATATAAATCCCACAAAACTGACCCATATTTTGGATCATATGAGTGGTTCTTGGTTAACCCTCAAATGTGTTCTCTTGAATTGATGGATTCATAATGATTGGTGTAGTACCACTAATGTAAAATAAACCATGGTACATAGTAGTACATTCTTATAGTACCGGCCCCTTATCCTGATAAATAGGTGGGGAATAATCAGGGTCTTACAGTTACCTTGGTGTAAGATTTTTATTCTATTTTATTGTATAGCGGGGGTGTACATCGATGGTTCTATCTATATCAAGATTGAATAGAAGTTGTTATTATGTTTCTAATATTCTTGAGCATGTCAAGGGCCCCCAGTACATGTACAATCCATAAAAAGATTTATAAAGGAATAAAAAATATTAAAATATAGAGAAAATGTATGAGCACCCTAAGGAGACTAAATTAAAAAATAAAGGGGGAATGATGAGATGAAAGGGGGAGGTTGTGCGGTAGTACGGGTTCAGTCCAAAGCCCACCATGCCTGAAAACAATTTTCCTTGAAAATAATGCCATAATTTGAATCACCCAGACACATCATTGAATTCATATAGGATGGAATCAAATTATAAATTGTAGTCATGAACTACAATTACCACTAGTTCATAATAAAGTGGCCCAATGAGGTCGATCCTACAAGGACTACTAAAAGGTTAGCAGTCAATTAAAAAGATATCATTTATGGATTCATAAATTTCACTCACTAGATTTGTTTAGTAAGACTATGTAGTTTGGAGTATAATTTTGATTATTAAAGAAGTAATCTAGGATAATGTCAGTTAACTTGATAAAATATAATCTTAGATTTAACTTAAAATAGTCTCATGTTTTAGGCTGTGAATTAGTGTAGATGTCACCAATTTGTTTTGGTCAAACCAATTAAATCTAACAATGATGAAAGTACACTATGGTATAATTATAATTTAATTCTTCTCAACATTATTCTCAGATTTTATCAAGAAATAATAACATTCTAGTAGTCATAGTTCTTCTCAGTTGCAATGAAGTCATGTTCATTCAATCATGCTTCCCAGGGTTAAGGTTGTGCAAAATAATTTGCTGAACAATTATTATTATCCTAATTACTATTCATAGGGTTACCATTATTCATTATAAATGTTAATTTTGTTTTTAATTACAATTAATCATGACCCCTAGCACTAAGACTATTATATGAGGATAGTGATGATGATAAAAAACAAGGATGTATTATATATTCCACCATTATCAAAATAAAATTAAAAAAACAATACATGATTGAAAAAAGAAGTAATTAATATCAAATAGTTGGAAATAATGTAGATCTTAGAAGGAACTATATTTTCAAGATTAAATACTGAATAATGAGAAATAATAAATCAAAACAATTATGAATCAATCATACAATTACTTCACACAATGAACAGATGAGGAATCATGTGTTTGTTGATGAAAAAATATGTGGTATTGAAATACGGTGTTGGAAGAAAGAGGTGTTGAACTGATGAAGAACCGATGAAAAAATATTTTAAAAAATTACTTTTATTCAATGAAATAATTAAAATAATGAAATGAAACTTGTTGTAGAAAAAAATTAATGAAAAAATGAGAAGAAAACATGATAAAATAAAGGTGTTTCAACTCTCTATTGTGTGGAGACATTGTAATTATAAATATGTCTGAGAATTAGGAGACATGAAATTATTCACATCATGTACTGATGTAAATTATTTGGGTCCCGTCATCTATATGTCATGTAATTGTGTTACACATAGTTTAACTGATATCATCTTTAACCACTAAATAATCTTCTACAATATTTGATCAGGTGACCCTTCGATGTTTTCACATTGTTTAATGACTTCACCCAGTGTCTGGACTGCATTATTGGTGGGCTGTGGTTTTTGAATGTTGCAACTCGTGTAATGGAGTTACTTGTTATGTAATGGATTCACATCATGCAAAATATTCCAAGATTTGTCTTCTACTCTATAGTCATTCCATGGTTGGAGACTATAAATTGGGTATGTGATACACTATGTGAAAATTCTATTTTGGAACTTTTTCATCATTTATTATTTTACGTTCAGAATTTATAATTTCTTTTAAAACAAGACAAAAACCAGTGCATTAATGAATGTTTCTTGAATAAAAATTATATAACTGCGTCCAAAATGTATTGAGAATTTCATCTAATTACAGACTAATGTGAATGTAAACACAAAAGGCTTTAATAATAACACCAAGTCTAATACACCACAAAATTGGACAATCAAGATGAGCATAGTCAAGGAGATGTTTAAGAAACAAGTTGTATAATATTTTTCATATGTAATGATGGTTTATTAGAAGAAAAACGACACCTCATTGTAGACAAAAGGGTTATATTATAGTAAAAAAATAAATATAATTTTTATTAATCCAAAAATTGGGTATTAGGTAAAAAATTTAGTGCATACATTTGTGAAACAATATTGGATCTGTGTAGATTTAGGAGGGTTTCTATAGGTGAGGTGGATAATTTATGTACCATTAGAGTAAGGCTGGTTTAAGTTATAATAATTTACAATCTAACATTATTTATGGATAAAATTTTGTTATACAATTTTTTTAAAGTTCCCAGTGCAATCAAAAACATAATATCCATGACTATTCTATATATGGTTATCTTTATTTAATTATTTATAAATAAGAGCAGATACATTTATAAATATCGAATATTTTATTATTTAGAACACCCTAATAATGGTTTTACATACTAGAATATGTATAAATTTTTTTGATAATTGATAATTAATCATGTTCAAAAAGAACATATCACACCTAGTTGTGGAATCACTAGCTTAGAGATATAAAATAGAATAACATTAAATAGTTATATCAGATAAGATATTCATATTATTTATAAACTAAAACTATTGGATATATGTAACTATTATATTCAATGTCACAATACTAATGAACTATTTATTAGTGAGGGTTAAATGGCCATAATGATTATAAAATTATTTTGTGTAGACATGTATAAATGTTTTACAATTGAATTTAGGGGGGGATCATATTACTTCATAACTTCTATTGATGACTTTAGTACAAATTTTATTATAAATTTTATGATTTATAAGTCTAAATACATTGAGAAATTTAATGATTTTAGGATTTTATATGATATTCATCTTGGTAATAATATAAATAAACATTACATAGACTATTAAAGAGAGTATCTTTGCCAGTTTTCCATCCACTATATAAGGGTGTTTGTGATACACTCACATCCCACTCCTCCTTGTACATCATGATGGAGTGGTGTTAGGGAAAGGAGTAATTGTACCATGGTGGAAATGATGATTTTTATTTAGAGTAATGTGATTCTTCCATTAGGATTTTAGGGATATTCATTCTAGACTATTATATCTATACTAAAACAAATTCCAAATAATGTTTAAAACAAAATTATATATGAGTTGATTGATTATATTATATCTATTTAATTAAATATATATGTGTAGGGATGTAATGAATTTTTAATACAAAATATATAAAAAAACATGCACCCTGAGGAGAAATGTTAATTTACATAGGATATCTCAATGAAAAAATGGAATTGTATTTATAAAAAAATCCGACAAAAATATAATAGTAGCCTGACAAGCCATATTTCATGATATAGATAACTTTCCCAAAAAAAGGGTGGGAGAAATATAAAACTAGATAATTTCAAGGATCGGGATATATAAGAGTTTATATAGGATCAAATTAATGAATTCCATTTGAAGAGGTTTTTTGGGAGATAGGTGTAATGTATAGAAGCACCAGGGAGGTTAATAAAACTAAGAGATATGGATTTCTAGTCACTAAGGATAGTAAATTATTATTAGTTGATAATGATGAACCGATTTCCTATATGAATGTCTCAATAATATTAGAAGTTTATTGGTGGAATAATTTCATGAATTATCAAATCGATTCCATGTATCAAATCTATGTCTAAGTTTTAGTATATTTTATATTGGGTGTAGATCATGTTGGGTAGAAATGAAAACTCAAGAAAATACAATACATGAATAGAAATTTAGGAACCTATAATACATGAATGGTTTCTAAAGGGCATAATAAATTCCCCAAAATATAGAATTGTGAAACCTTTTAACCAGTTTCTATATTTAAATACATCATAATTTTTTATTTTAATGAAATGAGATCTTAATTATAAGATATAATTAATAGATTTTATAATAGACTTATTTAATGAGAACCTTGAGGAAGATGTTTAAATGAAAAAATAAGATGGTTTTTTGATTCCATAAGATGATGATAAGTTATGAAAGTTACAGAAATACATTTATGGGCTCAATATATAATCAGTGTCATGAAATATTAATTTTTATTAATAAATAAAACAGTTTGGTTTTATAAATAATGAATGTTAGAATAGTTTCTAAAGGAGGTTTACTAGAAATGTATTATGTTGAAAATAAGTATATGTTAACGATATATTACTTATCAAAAATAGATACTAATCTTAAGTTATATTAATATACGTTGAAAAATGCATCTCTATGAAGATATTATTTGAATAAACAAACATTCATTATATCGGGAATTATCATGATTGATTATGATGGCTTCTAGTACCATGTCAGGGACTATACATCGGGATTGTATTGAAGATATTTGAAATAGAAAAATATAATTGGGTATTATTTCTAGTGTCACATGGGATAAAAATATATTTATATATGAGAATGTGTCCTCATATATAAGAGGAGAGGTAGAGGATGAGAATGATTACATACACATCAATGGTTGTATCTATCAATAATCTCATATTATTTACTAAGATTGATTTTTTCTATGAATTGAGCAGGATAGTAAGATATTAAGAAATCCCTAAAGAGAAAAATTGGACTATTGAAAGGTCCATCCTAAATTATCTAATTAATATGAATTATATGTTCTTATTAGAAGGTGGAGTTATTGAACTAGTTATTAGGTATTTATAGATGTGATTTTATAAAAAGAATAAAATGATCTCAAATTAATGTTATTATATATAATTTTACATTAGTAGGGTAGCTGTGATATGGATGATCTCAAAGTGGATAGTATTTTCCATTTATAGAGTAAATTATTTGTATATTGTGTCTTATAATATATTGAAATAAATGTATTGGATATATAACATCATCTACAAGATTTGTGTTGTTCCCAATATAAATGTTATAACCACATTGTATTATGATAATACTATAATTATGATCAAATCCATAGAGGCATGGTCACAATAGTGTATGAAGTGTATAATTCAAAATTATCACTTATTTAGGAATTTTTATCAAAGCGGTGACTTCATAATAAAGAGAGTGTAATTTCCTATCACATTTTTTGTGAAACCAGTGCCTTGATCCGGTTCTCCAAATGACCTCAAGTGTGCCTCCATATACTCTAGAGGATACTAATTAGTTATGAGGGTAAAATGAAAAACATTGGGAGACTAAACCCTCTTTATCATAGTAAAAAAATAGAATTTAGAATATTCATCATCATGAAATAATAGTCAATATCCATGCATCAAATAAAAAACATCCAAAACTAGATAAATACCACAATCCAATATGATACAGATGTCTTATCATGAGAGTCTATGTGACAACATAAACCAAAATAATTATTCCAAATATGATCCCCACAATAGGTCTTGATAAAATTAATGGTAATCTCACCAATTTTATATCCCAAGTCAACTATCTACCATAACAAATTTTTTGTTATCCTTACATGTAATAATAAATTCTTCTCATGTACCCAACAACAACATGTGTATGATTTGAGAAAAAATCAGTGGCAATCCAAATATTGTGTCTACAATATTATGAAATCTAATAATAGTGTATGAATAAGTAAAATAAAAAATTTAAAAGTAATAAATAATGAAGGATTTATATTGAAGAGGTTCTCAATTAACACCTTGGAGTTTCAGTTCCATAACTGTTCCAACACTTGAAACCTACTTTGGCCCATGGTGAGAGTCTAAATGATATATTTTAGGGGTCACATAATGTCATATAAGAAGAATTGGTAGGTGTATCCCAAACCATAGTGTAGAATTCCTTGATCGACACTCATTCCCAATGTGGAATTCCATGACATACATCTTTACCCCGGTATAGTCCGCAATGACAAACACCCATTACGTTATTGCACTTCCATGACCAATATCATTACAATTCTGTTGAAAACATGACCAAACCCCAAAAAATTACCCAGGAATGATTATTATGGATTTACAATGCTGTGACGGAGGAGGAAAACTTGAAATTTTTCCCTTTTAATGGGGATCCTGATTTGGACCTTTGGTTTTCCAATATGTGTTCCAACTGCGGGGAAAACTAAATATAAGAGGAATTCATGTCACATTTTTTTCTAAGAAAGACACATGGGTTAAAAAACTATGTGGTAGCCGTACAGTTTCCCCTTTATAGGATGGGATATAACCAAATTAACTCTTTCTTCATCATGCATTGTTTTCAAACCATGCACCATCCTTCACCATACTATATGGGTATGGTTCTTAGTTAATATTAACCACATGAAAAATATTGCAACATGAAATGGATGGCCCCTCTTATCACATTTTGTTTCCCAAATCATTGGGACACCTAATACATTTCATATAATTACAAACCATTATATTAATCAAAATTAATGAAGGTTTCCAAAATTAATATAAATACACACCTCATCAATGTTTCAGATCATAAAACCTCCCCAAATTATAGTTTTTATCCCATAAGATTCACTCTTAAACATCACTATGCTTCTATGGTAAAAATATCGGGCCAATGGGCCCTCAAATCAGATTCTCACTTTGATGTTTCCTCCTGAAAACTACCCAAACAAAAAACAATATAGACTGATAGAATAGTCTTTCCCCAAGGATTTTTCTCACTGTGATATAAAAAAAAATTCTTTTCTAAATATGAACCAACCTTACTCTCAACCTCATCAACAGAAATAATATGAGATGGTTCGGGTTAATACTACCGAAGCTCTGAATCATGGAAAAACAATAATAGAAATATCAACATTATAAGCTACAATAAATAATTAATGTGTCTGATCCACTCCCCAATATCAAATGTCCACAAATACCTAGGACCTAAATTTCATTGTTTTATGTGTGTCTCACATGTCCCACCAAAATCATTGATGCATGATCTTATATTGTCCTATAAGAATTGAATAGTATGCTCATTTTTTTCCTAGCTAAAGGTGGAAATATGTACCAAAGACACATAGTTTCCAACAACCCTCTTTAATTCTTTCCAAAACCAAAGTAAAATGAGATTACATATCTAAAATAATACTCTGGGGAACCCCAGGGAAACACATTATCTTGAAAACATACATGTTGCATAGTTGATCAACGGTGAAGATATCTCTAATCAGTATAAAATGGAAACGTTTTCTCAATCAGTCCACCATTACCCACATTGCATAATTCATCAAAATAGTTAATGGATATCCTACAAAACAAATCCTCCACAGTACCATTCCACTTCAATAATATAATGGAAAACCTTTTTAATAGACAAGTAGGACATTGATGCTTCGCATTCACATATTTATGGGTGTAACATCATGTTACAAAACCCCTGATCTATTTCTTCATCATTAATAAAATATCTGTGAATATCAAGATAGATTTGTTTAATCTAGGGTAAAATACCCACTCTATGTAATGAAACACTGACATCACTTCTCCTTTATACAAGTATCTACAATAAGAAGACCACAAAAAATAGAGAATTTCATCATCATTGATAGTACTGTCATAATTTTTATCCCCTCCTTCAAAATTGTCACTCAAAGATAGAAAGTTTTGTCCTCATGTTATCCCATCATGATATGGAAAATAATATAGGACATGTTGTATAAGGACATTAGTGTAATATACTCATGCTCATTTTGAACCCCTATATGCTTCTACATGAAAAAGGTCATAATATTCCAATCCGAACTATAAACATGAACCACATAAGCCCATATATTCTAACTCCACAAATAAAAAATAGTATTCTATATTCTCAACTTGTATATTAGCTAAAAAACAAACGAATTATTTTACTTGACCCATATACACTACTAAATATTTATATCACATGAGAAAAATATTTTTTTTGAGAAGATTATAGTCAGTATAGACTGTAAAAATGTAACCAAGAAGATAATATCACCAACACATTAAATCATATACAAATATAAATAACTAATATTAATTCATAGGATAATTATATTCACCTAGACATAATTATCATGATCCATACACCACCACTCAGTCTCCTTGCATCAAACCTGCTATGAGTTCAATCTTAGATGCATCAGAAAACAAACTATACTCTTCCCTCAGTTTGGTTATGATTAGAATGAGTGTGTTTGTCAAATGACTCATAGATACTGGAAATATTTGTCACATTGTGCATCACAACAAAACATTCTAATGAAGGCATAAAATTTCCAATTTGAAGTGAAAGAAATAATTTTTTGATACTTCTGTAATAACCCACCAATCCTAAAAAATCATTATTTTTCAAAAACTTTATTAGGATAATCCCAAAAAACAACTACTTGAACCTTCTCAAGGAACCCTAATAATATTTCCTCTAAGATTATGTATCCTAATAAATTTACCATTTATAAGTTCAAATCACACTAAAAGAAAATAACATATATACAATTCTCTCTCAGTGTAATCAGAATGGTGTAAAGATGTGTGGCATAGTCATTATGAGTCTTAGACTACACTAAGTGTCATCTACAAAAAAAACACATGGTATCCAATTTATGGTTTATGTATTTGGATTATAAAATCCATAAACACTTTAAGAGTGTTTTTATACCAAACTACATCAAAACAAAATGATACAAACCATAACTTCTCTAGAAAGATATCGAGAGTATACTGAGAGGTCTCACCGTCAATTAATGATACCTGAATCTCAAATTAGTTTGAGAGAAAGCACATGAAACCATATGAAATTCAAAAAATACATTGATATGTATAATTGAATATTGGTTCTTAATCATAATTTGTTTAAACTTTTTCAGATCTAAATAGAAACTTTTGTTTCCATATTCATTATTATATAACTATACCATTGTTCCGAATGGGTTGATTATCAAAAGGAACAATACCTTATAATCTATCACTACTAGCTACATTTTAATATCATGATGTTTTACTGGTGCTATTTTATTTGGGTGATTTCAAACATGCTCAGCTCAAAGAACAAAATCAATCAAAAACATCACCTCTCCCTCAGGTGGAAACCCTGAAATTTCATTAGGAAACACATAAAAAAAATTATCCAATATATGAGGTGAAATTAATTCTCTATTCCCCCTTCACCAAGAATTTGACCTACCCCCTAGACCAGGAGATCACAATGTTTCTGATAAATTGGCCTTGAATATCCTACCCGGGTATTCTATTCTCCATAATGGACATAAGTGGAACCTTATGGATATTTGATACTCACCCACATATGATAACAAATAATATCATCATTGTACATAAAAAACAAGGCAATTCTCAATATTAGTTCATAACTTGGAATATCAAGAATGTAAAAACCCTAGAGGAAATTGTACCCAACAATGTCGAGTCCGCACTCCATACAATGTATGATAACCTATGACCACACCCTTAATAGTTTTTTGATTGACATTTACCTGAACTTGTACTCCCCAAAATAGACAAAAAAATAAAAAAAAACCTAGAATATTTAAAATAGATATACCCCCAATATCAATTATATATATATACAAAAATGATTCTAAAATAATTTCTCCTCAAAATATTTATGTTTGAAAATTTATTCTATCAATTGTAGGATCAATTTCATGTAGTTTTGTTATTACACTACTCTTTGGATACTCTATGAGACCCATGCATTGTTCTAATCAACTATTATGGATTTTATCTTCCATGAGGCACCACATCGGCTAGTTGGAGTAGTGTAACCCAAAGCCCCATACTAATATGCAGTATAAGACCACATTCTAGTGTTGTACATTGGCCTAGGTCATCCATCAATACCAATATACTATGGGTTCCTTTCTAACCCTTGTATATTCCCCATGTTTCCACGATCCCAACACTCTACTAGTGGTTATAGACACTAACCATGCATTTGAATAGTTATTGAACACTAATATTAGATGACCAAAATACCTCCTTGTATGACTATTCCTCTTCATTGGCTATTATGTATATTACATCATAGTGAAAGTTCTCATAATGAAATATCCTACTATCAATAGATGCACTAATGGGTCACCTAACCAACCATGTCTATCAAACAATATAATCCCCCTTAAGGTTCTCCTCATATATGAGATAATAATCCACAATTTCAAAAAAAAACTAGTCAAATAAAATATATTTACTAGATAATAAATCTCTCACCAAATCACATACTAAAAACATCTCTCTGTAGCTGCCTCATCCCCAACCAATTCTAGGAAAAACTGTTGCATGTTGATGAAATGGATATTATAATTCATCAATTCCATATTTCCGTAGTTAAATTTCATAAAATCGGTAACTCTCTCCAATATTAGTGTGTATGTATTGATGTTTTCCAAAAAATTCCCTTGGAAGTCCTTCCATGAAAAATCCTCTCTTTTCACAGTCTGGACCAAAATTTCCCAGCAATTCATGGCTTCTCCTCACAAAATGTATATCACCAGCTCTACCATTTTCACTATAAGGGTATCTAAATGGTATAATATTTTCTAGATAGACTTAATATATAACTTTACATCTATATTACCATAAACTCTAGAAACCATTATAGGGTGCCACATTATAAACTCACTCATCAGATCAATCATACTCATCATTTTCTAATTTTGGTCTCTCTCCATGAACTACATAAAATAAGAAAATATTCTATTAAATTACTCTTTCTCTCTATTACATAGATCCAATGGAGAATTTCATCCGATTAATGGAGGTGAATTTTTAATAATTTTCTCATGTCCCCCAAAAATTCCAAAATCATTTCTGTAATCTCTATATAATGTCAAAAACATATTTTAATGTATATAAAAAATTACTTCATAGTAAAAAAAGTTTTGGGGGTCCCAACTATCCATAAAAATATTTTCCACATACACTATCCCCTTGAATAATAAATTATCACAATCACTACCCATAACCATCTCTAACTAGAGCCATGAATAAAAAAGGGTAAACTAATCATCCAAAACTCATAATTACCTTAGACACCACTTCCAATTCTATAATTTTTAAATAGTTACAAATTTCTCATCATGAACAATTTTAACCATTTTTATTTAGTATATTTCCAATTTAAAATGTTTCACCTTATTTATTTGGAACCTATTCATTTAAATATCAAAATAAATAGAAATGTAGTTTATTTCCCATTATTAGATTTCTCTCTAATGTTTCTCTATCATAATTCATGTCTTATAAATTCTTAATCTCAAAATGTAATGCGTTCATATAAAATATTTTTCCATGATGACCCCAATTGTAACCTCAAAATCAATATCACAATGCACTATGTGATTCACTCACTATGAAATAAAATCTAACTCTAATAGGTTAATATAAATAACATTAATACCACTCTATGGAAAATGGTATTTCTCCCACACAAGGGAAAACTACCCCCATGAATGATCTCATTTCCATGACCCTAAACATTCTATAATCCTATCAACCATTTCAAAATAGTCATGTAATAGAAAATTATAACCTTCTAATACAATATTGTAATTTTTTGACCAGATTTTGACAAAACTCGTGGCTCGATACGGTTCAACACATGACCTCATACTCTCCTCTCCATATGACAAATATTGTGGAAAAGATGAGAGGGTAAACTAAAACACCTGGGGAGACTATGCCATAATTATCATAGTAAACTTGTAAGGGAATTTAGAATAAACATCATTATGAAAAAAATAGTGAATAACCATGCATCAAATAACAAACCCACAAAATTTGGTAAATTCTACAATTCAATATGATAATTATTTCATTTTAGGAGAGTGTATGTTATAATATAAGAAAATAAAGACACAAAAGGTGATCCTGACAATGGGTCCCAATAACATTTTTGTTCCACTCAACCCAAGTCAACCATCTATCATAGAGACATTACCCTTATCATGACCTGTAACATTGAAGTATTATTGGGTAACCAATGACATCTTGATCTGAGTGTGAGTACAAATTAGTGTCCACCTCTAATGGATCTTCTATAATATCTAATATAATTAATTTTTTTTGAAAATATATATGTAAAAAATCATCAAAAAAATTAGGTTGTATAGTTTGATGGGGTCCAATTAACCCCAGGGGCCCTTAGTTCCACAATAATACATACACCCCAATCTTACTTCAGTCCATTCTGGTAGTCTAATACATTAGTCACATGGGTCACATAATGTCATTCATGGATATATAGTCCATATATCTGAAATTGTGGTGTAGTATGTTATGACCAACACTATTCCCCAATTTGGACTACTATAACCAAAATCTTTACCTCGGTGTGGACCATCATGACCAACACCCCTTCATCAATGTGGGTCTTCATTATCAACATCATCACTATGGTGAGGAGTTCCAATAGTAACACCTAAAACAATTTCATTAGAAATAACTTTTAAATATTTAACATGAGATGAAATTTTTATCCTACCAATACATCAAGTGTTACATAATACCTGAATCATAGCCGTACAATAATAAGCCTATGTCCCTATAATCTATAAGACTAATATATTACATAATATTTAATCACATGTTAAATTCTCCATGATAGAAGAAACAACCATTTTTCTATGATAACATTCTAAAAACAATTACAATTGGTTTAATATCATAACCCTTCATTACCCCATTCAAAAACATAAATTCCATTCTCAATGAGTTGGTAGACTAGATGGGTGGACTTAGGCCCAATCTAATCATCATTACTAGGTCAAAATTTGACTGTTAATGGCCTAACACATATTTTGGTAACCAAATTTATCATTCCCTGACAATTTATCAATTCCACAATGTAATGACATAAAAGAACCAACCATTTAAACATTAATTATCTTCTAGAAAATGGGAAATACCTTGTAGACCACCTACCTCAAGCATTTAATTGAATGTTAAAACCATAATGGTACATGATTAAAGATCAAAAAATTCTAAACACCCTCTTTATAAATTCCATAGAAAAAAAGGATTTTGGGATTTCGATAGAGAGAAAATATTGAATCATTTTTTTGTTCAGAAAATACTAGAATGAATACTTGTTAATTAAAAATTATTATTGTTTACATTAATGTCTTTTTTTAAGTCACAAAATATCTTTATATAAATTTCTAAAATAACGGAATTAATTTGAATATATTTTTTTGTTCTTTATACTCATCCTTGTCCATTTTACTCACTATGTCTATCATACTCACTCTCTTCATCGTATTCACTGTGTCCATCGTACTCACTCTGGCCATCATACTCACTATGTCCATTCTACTCACTCTGGCCATCATACTCACTATGTCCATCATACTCACTCTATCCATTGTACTCACTCTGTTCCTTATACTTAAATTATTCATTATTCCCACTTTTTATCATATCTTTATTTTGAACTATGTAATATTAATTATACTCTAGTTTTATTTTTATAATATTCATGATTTTATTACAAAAACATGTTTTACACCAATCTTACTCATGTTATAATTTTCATATATCTATTATTTTAACAAAAAAGATGTCATGTATTTAGTTATAAAATAATCAAAACGATGTCTTGTTTTCTATTTCAATATGACCACTACAATGCCACATGTCCAAGTCCCTCTGTGTTTTTTATAGAAATATGACATCTTATTTAGTTATAAACTAATCAAAATATCTTTATCATTTCTTAATGGATGAGGTACATAGTTCTGAATATCTTCTTAATATGTCTCTGAGAAAAAATTATCTTGATAATGATTATTCTTCTAATAATGAAACATCTCCATTAGATAATGATAATTCATTACCTTCTTATGAAGAAATTTCTAGATTTTCTAAATTTTTAAAAAATGAAAATTGAAAATCTACTAGAAAACATGAAAAAACAATATACTAGCATTGATATATTAACAATAGAAATGTAAAATCCCTCTAAAGATCATGATTCTAAATTTTTGACATTTAATGATTTTCTGAAAACCAATAAAACACAAAATTTGAAAAGAACCACCATTCTCAATATTTTTGTAATATGATTTCTGAGAAAACTATTTTAGAAGAAAAACTCAATTCTAAAACTAATACAAATGAGTATAAAATTTTGGCCATCCGATTAAAATATTTTATTTTTTCTATTAAGAAAAATTTATAAAAATTCACTAATGCAAAGAAAGAGTTTGATAAAATGTATTCTCAAATTTAACCATTAAGGAATAGTTATGGAATTGGTTATACACATTCAAAACCAGTTTATAGTAATAACTATTTGGTTCCCCAAAGTATTACATTCTGCACTAAATGTCAATGTGGTGGACATTGGGGAATAAATTGAACATTAAATAAAATAATATTTTTCGATTTCCGCCAAGCTCATTTTTCAAAATAATTTTGGATTCTAAAAATGTTTCATTCCAATTTATCCGGACCCTAACAGGTTTGGATTACAAAAGATTAATAGTTTTTTGTTTAATTAAAACAAAACAAGAAACAAAAAAATACATGGTACATATAAACTGAATGATCTAGGAATATGTCTGGAAATAGAAACTCCTTTAAAAAACACATCACAATGAAAGGATGAAAAGTTAACTTCAGAGATAATGATAATGGAAAGATTTTTAGAATATGTAATATCAATTTATTTGGAAAATTTTAATTTTCTAATGTTTGGTTAGTTGATGGTGTTAAGAAAAAACTCATAAGAAATTAAAAATTATTTGATGAAGGTTACCTTTTTGCTTTATGGAATGATAAATGCATAGTTCACAATTCCAAAGATGAATTCATTCTATCTACTAAAATACATGAGAATGTTTACACTTTGAACATAGAAAAACATAGGAGCCCGGACATTCATTGTATAAGTGAAATATAAGACCAATCAATGTTATGGAATAGAAGAATATAAAATTTTAATTATAGAAATTTATATAAACCATATAATAAATGACTTGTTAAAGATCTACCTATGCTAATGATGGACTCTTCTAAAATCTACGACACTTGTAAATATTGGAAAGACCATAATTTCTGATTGAAATAAATCAATGAAGTCACAAGTACCAAATCATTACAGTTAGTGCACAATAGACAACATACATAGTTTTTCCCGAATGTATTATGATGGGATATTTTTAGGTTATTCCACTACTACTACATCTTATAGATTTTTTAATAAAAACAATTGTGTTGTTAATGAAACAATACATGTTAATTTTTATTAAACAAATCTTTCTGATTTAAAAAATTTTCAAAATCTTTCTTTTGATGTGTTTTTGAAAACTGGTTATCAATATATAGAAGATTCTTCAAACTTATTAATTTCTTAAAAATTGTTTCTGGGAAATTTAAATCGGAATACTTTCAACATTATGTTGATGTGCAGATATTTCAAAATCGAAATGAGCTATTTCTTTGGAATCATCCTAGTGATGACATAAATGATGATGTAAATAAACTAGTAAGGACCAGAAAATTTTTACGAAATTATATATAATTAATTTCTTTTCTATCCTAATTTGATTATAAAACTCTATGTCAGACCTTAGGTGATAAGGATTGGATTAAGGCAATGAAAGATAAACGAAATGAATTTTAAAGGAATAATGTCTATAGCTTAGGGGGAAAACCTAAGGATACATCTGTTATTGGAGTAAAATGGGTTTTTAGAAACAAGTTCAATGAATATGGAATCATTGTAAGAAACACTGCTAGACTTGTTGATAATGGCAATAATCAACCAGAAGGCATAGACTATAAAGAAACCTATTATCCTATAGAACGAACCAAATATATTATAATTCTATTTTCATTTTCAGCATTATTTAATTTCAAAATCTATCAAATGGATGTGAAGTGAGCATTCCTTAGTGGAAATTTTCAGGATAAATTTTATATACGACAACCCCTAGCTTTGAATATACAAAACATACTGAATATGTTTACCAACATACCAATTCTATTTATAGACATAAATAAGCCCCTAGAGCATGGTGTCACTGGTTAACATGATTTTTGTTACAAAAAATCACATTAATTGAACAATAGATCCATAACTTTTTATAATGAATGAAAAGAAAAATCTTATGATTGTTCAAATTTATGTTGATGAAATCAATTTCAGATCAACTCAAAAGTCATTAATAGATTCATTTGTGAATTTACTGAATTATCAGTTTCAAATGATTATGATGGTTGAATTAATAGTCTTTCTTGGTTTCCAAATTTCGCAAAAACTAGAAGGTACTTATATATATCAACATTAATATATCAAATAATTACTAAAAAAGTATGTGTACAAAAATACTAATAGTATTAATACTCCAATTAGAACCTCAAACAGTCTTGATCTTGATGAAGCTGGAAAACCAGTTGATCAAACAAATTTTATATGTATGATTGGAAGTCTACTATATTTAATAGCTAGTCATCTATACATTTTTCTCTGTACTCTTGTGTAATATGTATCAAGAAAATTCAAACCAATCCTATATAAAAGCTGTGAAAATGATTTTCCGGTATTTAAAAGAAACAATAGATTTAAGACTTTTTTATTCTTCTAGAAATTAATTTGAAATAATTTTTTTTTCAGATGTTGACTTTTGTAGTTTTAGAATGGATAGAAAGAGTACTTCTAGAGAATTTTATTTTCTAGGTGACTCTTTATTTTCTTGGTCTGGCAAAAAAACAACCATCAGTTGCACTCTCCATTACTGAAGTAGAATATATAGCAGATGGAAGTCATTGTAATCACGTTTTCTGGATGAAAAACACACTCATAGATGCTAGTATGAGTTTTAATTAGACTCAAATATTGTTTGATTACAAAATTTCCATTTCACTAAGTAAAAACCAAGCAAATCACTCATATGAAAAACACATAGATATTAAGAATCACTTTCCATGGGATCACACACAAATAGAGATATCGTTTTACAGTTAATTGAAACACATGAAAAAATTATGATATTTTTAAAAAATTATTTCCTTCTGATAGATTTGAATTTATTAAATAGACGTTAGGAATTATTACACTAAATTAATCATTCATGTCTACATTTTGTTTCATAATTTCTCTTACATACATACAATCTTACACTGAAGGGGAAAGCATTATCCTTTTTATTTTTTGTTTTATCTATTTTATATTATATTAGTTTATATTTTATATTTTTTATTACTTATTAATTTTTTTAGTTATATTATTTTATTTGTTTCATTAGTTGTTATATATATAACATTAATCTTCATTTAATTGTAATGACATTTGTTTTATTGTTTTTCCATTATGTTAATCAGATTGACAATCTATGGTAATGACATTTTTTTTCCATCAGTTCAACAATCTATGGTAATTAAAATGATTTCTATCAGCTTCAAACCCTATGGTAATTTATTATTTTCCATCGGCTTTACAACTTATGGTATTTAATTTGTTTTCCATCTGTCTAAAAACTGATCATATTTAGTTTCTTTTATATCGGTTTGATGTTTGATTGTATTCTTTTATCATTATTTCAATTTTTTGTTTTCTATAATGTATTATTATTTTTACATTAATAATACCATGAAACAAAAAACATACTTGAAATATCTGATAGGTACATTCTCTTTTCTTTTTTAATTTTTTTTCTTTTGTGTTATTGTTTCTCATTTTTTTAAATATTTTTAATATTTTTAATTTTTTTTACAAAAATATTCTTTGATTATATAATTATTTATTATTTTTATTCTAATATCATCTGTATAATTCCAACAGTCACACAATTTTTCCTATAAATAAGGACCCCCTAATCAAACACACACTGGTTCTTAAGATTTCTCTGCAAAGCTCTTCTCTTCTGAAGACTCGGTAGGATCATTTATTTTTCGAATAAACTATATGTATCACTCTTATGCCAAAAATCATCCTGATATGTCTGCAATAACTTTCTCAAAAATTGATTTCATTAGATAAAGGTTGGCCTCTAGATATTTATTTGATAGTTATGAATTAATAATCAAAATCATTATTTTATTCCAAAGATGGGAACATCTTTGTGTTGAGAAACCCATATCTCAGGATCCAGTTCTAGTTGAAGTGTTTAACAATTCTACACACTGTGCCTTTTGAAAAAGATCTGATGATTAACATTTCAATATATGATAGAAACTTTTCTATGTTAGTGAAACAAGAAGAAAATTTATTAAATTTCCTTACTGAAGGATACTCCTTTTTTCCTTCTCATAATCTACTAGGAGAATTTGGCACGTTTAGTAGGAAAGAGCCAAAAAGTCATTATTTCTTATCAATGTGGAAAAAATAAAAGTACCCATATATCTGAAGACAACTAGTTACAATATTTTGGATTTAAGGGTTTCTAATTCCATGCAAGGGCGATAGAAAAACTGTTATGGTTTTTGACAACATTGTGTTAGATTGTCTTATAAATATGAGAAAGGTAAATCTCATGGGTTACTTTTTCGAAGCAGTGAATAATGGGAAGTCCAAAGCAATTAATTCTCATATTATCATGTATCCCACTATTCTCACAATGTATATTCTTGAAATTTTTATGTTTTTCAGTATTATAGTGGATGGATAATTGAATGAGCTAAAGGATTCTGGTATAAGAAAGAATACAATAAAATAATTGAATGTGTTTTGATGAAATGTCAAAACACATTGTCAAAGATGTATAATTATTTAGTACCTAATCAATTGTTACCACCTCTAATAGTATTTGTGTCAATAGTTGTAGAATTTCAAAAGTCAGATCCTCAAATCAATTCAAAGCCTAAAAAACAAAATATAGTAAAGAGGATGTAGCCTATTGGAGAAATGGGAATGAAAAAAGAATAAAAGGTGATACCCAATTTTTTCATGATCTAACTAATGCTCTATCCGAGAATATGAGAATATAATATACTCTCTAGGTTGACAAGATTAATAAGAATTTTCTGAATATAAATTCTCATGATATTTATGTTACCAAAAATCTAAATAGTTTTGAGTTAGCAAGTGCTCAACTGAATAAATAATTTCTACAAGAACTGATCATACATACTTTTTCAGAGAAATAAAAATGGAAGAAAAATAATGCAAGATGTTATTCAATCAGATCTATAATAAGGAAGTGAATAAGAATAAGAATATTACTTTATGATGGAATATCATTACGTTTCTAAGAAAAGTAGAGAAGAATATTCTTTTCAAAAACAAAGTTAAGGAATTAAACAACATAATCCTTATACTGATCAAGAACCAGTTCAATCCTTTGATACACTATAAAAAATAATTCCCTCTCTAGTCAATCAAGTGCCTCATAGTTCTGATTCCAAGAAATTAATTTTTATTAGTTACAATGCTGAAGAGGAAAGGATTGAAAAGGAAAAGGAGAAAGGACTAGAAAAAAATCTTGATGAAGACTCAAGCTGATCAAATGAACTCCAATCATACGATGATGATACATATTCAGATAATACGTTCTCTCTCAAGAAAAGTTATTTCATTTTTCATGTTTTAAGATAAATCAAGAAGACTATTTACTAGTTTCCCAGAATATAAGGAATAAATCATTTCATAACATAGAATTAAAGGAATAATTTTTGTTCTCTAAGAGAGCCTATAAAGAGAGTAATGTCAATAGAGGCTGATCAAAATGTTTTGAGTGATTGTTATATTGCATATAAGAAGGCTTGCAACAAGATGAAAAATTGTTCATAAAAAATAGAATGCTCAGTGAATGAACATGAGGAATCAATTGAAGACATATAAGGGATTTAGAATAATATTTAAATTGCTTTTAATAATCTTGATAAAGATATAATTTAAAGAATGAATCAAATCACAAAATACCATGGTGTTGATGCACTTTCAGTAATAAAATTTCAAGGAAATATGAATTATTTCTTTTAAGAGTTTTCCAAGGTTTCATTTTTGAAAGATGAAAAAGATTTTTTATAGGAGTAAACACTTAGTTGGATGAATAAAATAATAATATGCAGCACATGATCTCTATTCTTGAAGAAGTGATCATAATTGAAGAAGAGACTATCAAAATCCAAGATCAACATTTTGCAGATGAACCAGAGCTTCTAATATCTCAAGGTGTTTCTTTCTCAGAAGACAAGAATGAAATTTAAAATGTAATGGTTTTTCTCCTTGATTTGGTCAAGAAAAAAAGAAAGAGAAAACAAATTAATATTTTGATGCATTTTTATTTCTTGATTTTCATTTGAAATTATATGAACTTTTGATAATACAATGAGTTATGTTTTGTTTTACATTGTTTTTCATTTTGTTTCTCTCTAAAATTTTCAGGCAACCCAAGATTACCACATTCAATTTCCAAAGCAAGAAAGGGGATAATGTCTTATAAAAGAGGGTGTAAAATATTTACATAGGGGGAACATTTTTAATGTTTCATTCAAATGAAATACTTATAAATAAATGAATATATATGAATACAATCATTATGAATTAATATAACTAAGTAGGTGTTATTTGAATTAATTTATTTAACCATAATAGATTTTATAACTCCAAGGAAAACATGTATTTCTTTCTAGTTTTACTTTGTGTTTTGTGCTTTCCAAAAGGGGGAGATTGTTATGTCAAAAGTATTGTTTTTTCTTTTATGTATTTTTTTGAGAAATCAAAATGTCTCACTATATTCATTTCATAAATAAATTACTTACTTTGAATAGGGTTTTTAGTTCATCATACACATCTCATTCCATCATACTCTCTAGGTCTAGTGTACTCACTCTAGTCGTTATACTCACAATGTCCATCATACTCACTCATTACCTCGTACTCACTATGTCCATTGTACTAACTCTAGCCATAATAGTCACTATGTCCATCGTACTCACTCTATCCACCCTCCTCACTTTTTCCATTGTACTTACATTATGCATCATTCACACATTTCATCATATCAGTATTTTTCACTATGTAATATTAATCAAACTGTTGTGTTATTTTTATTCCATGCATGATTTTAATACAAACAAAAGTTTTACACAAATTGTAATCATGTTATCATTTTCATATATCTATTTTTTTTATCCAAACCGCAATTGTGGATTTTTTTTATAAACTAATCAAAACAATGTCAATTTTTCTGTTTCAATATGATCGTTGCAATAACAGTTGTCCAAGTCGCTCCTAGTTTTCCAAAAAAACATGACCATTGGAAAAACAAATATGACCATTGGAACCAGATTCCTATAAATAGAAGGTCATTTCAATAATATAAAAATATAACATCTTCAGCTACTTCTATGTTATAGAGAAAGATTCTTTCACTTCTCTCTACTTCGTGTGAAGTCCTTGAAATTACAAAATGTGAATGACTTTTTCTTAGTTTTTTATTTCAATAAGTTCTTTGTTTTTATTTGTTTATAAAATCATGTGATAATAATTGAGGGCTTATGAGGATGGGAAAACGATGTGACTGATCATCTTATCGAGGTATTTCAAGTGTTTGAAAGACATAGGTGTCAATTTATTATAAAATCATGGGCTTTCAGGGATAGCAAGACGGACATGTCAATCATCATATTAATGGATTACCGTAGTTGGTGAGACATACCTATTATCTTAGGTGAATGGATACCCTACTATTTGGTATAAATGATTTTTAATATCTTTTACTTTTCCACAGATTATTTTTATAGAAGGATAATCCTTTTATTTCTTCTTTATATTTGTTTTTTTAATTGTTTTAATTACATATAATACTTTTAGAATTGAATCTATATGCTATATGGTATTATCATTTACACATTGTATTACTCTAAATTTTTTATTCAATCTGAATACAATAGATTAATAACTTGTTGTATCACAACAATATAATTATACCAAGAGTTACTCTAATCATTTGTTTCCATTCATAAGAGGCTTTGTGAATTGTTTTTGATTATATTAATAATTTAATTTATTGGTTTTAATGGAATTTTTTTTATACAACTCACCCCTCTTGTAGTTTTTCCATATCATATCCATTTCGATCTAGCAAGACTTGTATGATCACATGGATCTTTGATTTGTAACTAAAACATATAATTTCCTTTGAATTAAGGGTAAACCACCCTTGGTGATCCTGAGAGAATTTTTTTTGTATTATTTATTTCTATAAGAGAATATGAGTGAAAATTAATTTAATAAAAAACTAATCTCTTAGGGATAAATTGTAAATTCAACCATATTAATGATTATCATGGATTGGCCAAATGATTTTCCAAACTGTTTTCTAACCATGAGGTTCCCTCTCTCTGAGAGGAAACTATTAGAAATGGTTTTGAACCACAAAATCTCCATGGCCATCACACATGGTTTTCTAATTGTGAACAACTTTATACCTGGTTTCATGGGTATGTCACATAGTTACTGCTAACCGTATTCAAACCATAAAACAAGAACATGATGTCCCCTCTTCTCTATTTTCAAGTCATGAATCCGCAGGATATCCTCAAGACCATTCTTACTCCTAAAAACCATTCCATTGACAAAAATAAATAGAGATAAACCAAAATTAAAACAAAAAAATTCTCATTGATGTTTGATATCGTACACATAGATTCTATGAAATAAAAACTGATAAACCCATTAACTAATGACTTATCTAAATGGGGAATGGATATCATAATAGAGAATGTGATCTTAAAGTCCTTAATAGATGGATCTGGTGTATGTGGGTTCCATTTCTAGTTGGTTACCTAGAATGGACTATATTTAAACATTGAATTATGTTTATATTCAATGACTTGAATACTAATGAATGTCACATCATATGATCAGTATTCTTATATATGAAATTAATGTGATAATATCCACGGAGTAATTTCTACCTCAGAAGACTATATTAGTTCTCGAATATAAATATAACCCTCAGGTTTTATGAAAATACTCTAAAAAATATGTCATTTTATTGGATGAAATCAATCTTATAGGACCCAGATGATGTTTGGTAATTAGGTGTTGGATTTTATGGGTATACTGAGTATTCCTATCATAAAATTCACAATTGGTAATATCCAACAAATAACGTAATGAATATGAACTCTTCATTTTGAATTCAATATGTTTTTCACCACAATATATTATTATATATAGAAATATTAATTAATCGTTGAACATGAGATTATTATTAATGAGTATCATGATTAACTTTCATTAATGTATGTTTCATAACTATTATGTCATATGATCATGGAAAACTATGATATATTTGTAATTTCACAAGTGATATGGTATTAATTATAAAATTTATGAAACAATTGTTACATTCAAGGATTATAATTATACATCTCAGGTCCATTGATTAAAATGAAACTATCTGATTAATTCCATCACCGTAGTGGTCTCTGTATTAGGTTATTTCAAGAATCCAATTATTAGATATCAATCATATCAGTTGATGACATTATTATACCACTTTAATGACGAGATATCATTAAAAATAGATTTTATTATATAATAATCATTTATATGATGTTTTTTTATTATGGATGTCATGACCCATCCCCTGGGCCCCGTATCATGACTACCCAAAGCCTGTCTTCCATAGGCCAGGGGATGGTGAATAGCACCAGAGGCGTAAATCCCTCAACTGGGAAGGCATTGTCCATAAAACGTTAAAAAAACACATCATAGTAAACAACTAGAAGAAAAACACTATGTAAAATAGTTTACAAAAGAAGTGTTGGAATATAAAATGGGGCCAGAAATACAAGCCAAACAAAAAAGTACAAGTACAACTGAAAGCAAGTACAAGTGAAAGAAATTAAAATAGATACCGGTAATCCCCTGGGGTTTTTACCTAAAGGGTTGGTACAGATGGCATCCTCAGCACTCCACGTCCATCTGTATGTTCTATGTACCGTCATGCCGAGTGGTTCACCTATGTGTACCGTCCAGTCCTGCTACTCTCTGCCTCAGTTAGCGCGGTCTGTCATCTGCAACCAACTCAACCAGGTGCAGGTATAGCCCATGTAGGGGTGAGTATAACTATACTTAGTAGAGACCCCGAGACCCTCAAGGACTCACAAAATCTAAAAAGGATAAACCAAATAGTATGATATCAACGGATAAACATTACTTAGCTATATTCCCATTAATATACCTAAGTTATCTATTAAACCATCTTAATCATGAGGAAAACACAAAAGTCATTGACTCAACTCAACTAAGATCTTATTCTAGGGATAGTATCAATCTAAGCCCTTGTCTCCTGGAGAACACTTCCTCTATCGAGTACATTGGGCCTTCCGCATCACACAGAGGTGCTTCCCACTAACTTTGAATGCTAAGGTACTCCTCCTATCGAGTACCATGGATCTATTGAACTCACACAAAGGTAGTCCCCATCATGGGTCCACTGCGCTCACACATAGGTGATCCGTCTTGTAACCTGCTGAGGTACTCCAAATTATGAGTACCGTGGGTATACCATGCTCACACAGAGGCGCTCCCCACTATGGGTCTGCCATGCTCACATAGAGGTGCTCCCCACTTTTCTAGTCGAATCACTCTGAGTCAAAGCAGTCAGTGGGAGTCAAGTCTCAGCTAGCTACCAGGTTCCTGCACAAATGTCTACTCCTCTCCGGAACATCAACTACAGAAGCTACTATTCGATACTCCCACTGTCACGAAGTTCCACGAATATGTACCTTAATGGTCTGCCACGTCATAGGGATCTCAACGCATTAGACGACACGTCAATCGGATGCTCGGTCTGCTAGTTATTATCCACTTATTCCTGGTGGCCCTGTTGGATTTTCGTACAATCCAACCTATTTGTATCTCAACTATACCCTGAACTCTAGTGGGGTATTCTCAAAGGGACGACATCACTCCAAAGAAAATCATCATCGCTGACGATTCACCAAACGGTCGTTCGTTGCCAAAGTTATGGCCAAAGCATGTAATGGTTCACTAATGGGCCTGGGTCCTATTCGACCAGGTCGGACCGACACGGCCCGACCATGTCTGGGTCGACCCGGTCAGTCACTCTAGGTCTGACCAGGCCCGTTGGGTGGGTTATCCCACTATGTTTTTTCCCGGTCAGCTGGGCTTGGCACGACGGACTATGACAACGATTCGGCCTGGAGGTCCCCACGTAGGTGACTCTGCCCGGAGGTCACCACGTAGGCGACTCGGCCCAAAGCCTGGGGCCGGTTTGGCTAGTGCCACAAGGGGCACGGCTCAGGTGACATGGTCCCTGAGGTCAGTCCGGTCGTTGAACCAGCGGGTAAGCCACGTGGAGTGCAACCTAGTCGTGGGTGCACCGGGCAGGGTGCAGCAGGGTCCGGGCAGGCCGCGAGGGCACCGAAAGTGCACCAGGTAGGGCGCGAAGGCGTCAAGTAGGCTATGGGAGGGGCCGAGCAGGCCGTGGGGGCACCGGCAGGGAAACAAGAAGGGCGTAGAGGCAACGGACAGGTCGCTGCAGGGGCCGAGCAGGCCGCGTAGCACCGGTAGGGGGGCCGGGCAGGGTGCGGGGGCGCCGGCAAGGTCGTGGGTAGGCATGCGACACTCCAGGCAGGGCGTCGGGAGGCCGCTGGTAGCCAGGCCAGGCGCCGCTCGGGCCGATGGCGGTCGGCTGAAAGCATTGGTGCACCCTGAGGGCGGCATGATTCGTGGAGGATGCGGGTGGTGCAGCCTTCGTCATTGTCGCCTTCATCACCATAGCCTTAATGCCATGTCGTAAAATGTCACAAGAAGAGAGATTGATGGATGATGTCGAGCCATGTTAGATTTTTCCACATCCTCCGCTTTTAAAGTGATATCAATTGGTTCATCGAAATACCAAATATGAACATCAATTAAATGCAATGATTTCTTTTCAAACAATGATGAGAAAAAAAGGGATAAAGCACAACGTGAACCCCCTACCTTTGATTTGTCAAACAATGTTCATCATGGAATGAAGATGATGAAGTTATTCATTCACCTCGTTCTTCATGCTCCCCCAATCTCGGTCTATATTGGCCTTGGTAGATACTCCATGTCGGTAGGTTTCGAGGGAGAAAGTCGAAGAAGGTTGTTGGCGTTCTTCATTATTCAATGGAAGATGAGGTTCATTTTTCGTTGTTGGGAGATTTTCTTCATAGATATCCTCTTCCCCCATTCGGCCAAAATGAAATATCCCAACAAAAACAACAGATTGGTTATCTATTATTCCATTGGCATAGAATTCAAAAGGGGGGAATAAATTAATTGGCGCCATCTAAAAAATTACATGTGTTTCCACAATTAATTAAAAGGGAGAGGTAACACCAATTAATGGTAGAGGAGGTCAAGGGACTCCCCTCTCATTAAAGAGAAGAGTTGGGAGATTTTCCACCCTCCCATTAATTGGTGGGTTTTAGTCTCGTGTGGTCCCCCCATCATAACCTCTCATGGGATGTTATGACCAGGTGGGCCCCACCACCATAACCTCTTATGAAAGGTTAGGGTGTGGCGGTCCCACTTCTAACTCCCTTGTAGAGGTTTTAACTGACACACTCACACTCATGGCGGCTCAAAAATAAAATAAAGTGTTGTGCACTGTATTTTATTATTTTGTTAATATAAATCCAAAAACTAAATTTTATTTTCGACCAACTGCCATCGAGGTGAAAGTCTTCTTAAGTGAATACCAGCACTGCGAGTTCAACCATGCCCTCAGATTTCAGTTCCGAGCACCGGATCAAAAGTTATAAAACCCCGCTCGTACGTTTACTGTACGTGCCCAAACAAAACTTCAGAAATTGATTCCGGGCACCCCAGACCATGGAATCAAGCGCCGTAAATTTTCTCGAACTCGTAAAAATCCCATGTATTTATGAAAAAATTTACCACATAATTTCCAGGTCGTTAAAATAGCCCTAACATCATTCTATATAGGTTCCGTTGAATATTTAAGAACATTAATCTCAGACATTGAGCATGACCGCATAACACCACAATGAATGTGTCCTAAAGGGTCACATGCTAGGTGTTTCTAAAATATAAGCTACATTATATTTGAGTTAAATATATGAATAAATATTACTCTTAAGGATAAAGAAGAAAAATTATTCATATATTGTTTGTCAAATAAATTCAATCCTCAATTATTAATGATCTAAATATATGCATGTTTAATGTTAAATAAATATTTATTAACCAATTTGTGAATATAATAAATATATATTTATTTAATTGATAAAATTATGTTATTTACATATGAAATAAATTTTTATTATTCAAGGGCCAATAAATAACATGGATGATTAACAAGTAAAGTTAAGTATCCATTGGAAATAATATTTTCAATTCAATGTTAATTTAATAAATATTGTTTTTTATAATTTATAAATCATTATCAATATTAATGAGAAGGAATATGACATGGAATATAATAATAATTATATTATTATTATTTTACATGGGATTTTTGGTGTTAATAATTAGATAAGGGCATTTAAAAAATTATAAATTGGATAACACCAAGTATATTAACCAAATTATATCATTTTAAAGAGGATGTGGTAATTATTATTCATAATAGAAATTCTCTGAAGAGAATTCCTCTTTGTTTGAATAGAAATATCTCAAGAAATCTCTAAATAATGAGAAATGTTCATAATACTTCCCCATATACAGTTTTAAATAATAAGATATAATTTATAAAAACAAATGTAAATTTCATTGGATCATTAAAAAATGATGTGAGATGATAAGAACTTATGAGGTATCATATGGGGTTCTATAGATGAATTGCTAAGGTTCATGGAGCACAAGTGAATTCCACTAGATAAATCCTAAATTTTAATGTTCATCATGATAATGATAGGATTATAAGTTCAACTAAATTAATCAATAAATAATGAATTATTGAGAGTGGCGGTTATTTTGTAGAATTTAATTACAAATTATCTTTGTAAAGGCACTCTATTTGAATATTTCTAGGCTACTATCACTTATTTATGAGGATTTACCCCAAGAAAGTGAAAAAAATTATTATTAATAATGGGTTGAACTACTTTCTTAGAGCCGAAAATTTTTCCGCCAAACACATCATAAACCATAAAAAATTTCCTCCCTATCATGACACATTGATATTGACCACACATCCACCACCTATCACTAACATCAACCACTTCTAGGGTAGGTGTCCCTTCCTCTAACCACAATATGTGATTATGCAGAATGAAATTGGGGGACGATACATTGGAATAATAGGTGAGATCAAGTTATTAAAGATATAAGCTTTTTGAATCCATAATTCATCATTGATCTTATACTAAATGTATACCAACATAAAGAAAAAAGTTTTGGTTAAATATTTTATAACCTGAAAATACCGTGGAATATATATTTACAATGAATAATGATAATCTAATAATTCCAATTGGATGTAGGTAAAAATAAAAAATTATCAACCCTCTCATCAATCATGGAGAACATAAAATTAATAAATGAATTTTTTATGAATTCAATGAATAAAATGTTACAAATCCTTAGCTCGAGTTGGATCACTTATTGATAATGGTTATGATCTTGTCCATTGTTGTCATTGACCCAAATGTTAAATTAGTTGATTCTTGTTAAAATATATCTTTATTTTATATCCTATAATCTTTGGATTTCTATGCAAGACCGTATGATTTTATGAAAATGATGTTTAAATGGACAATAAAATTATGTATTGTGATTTTATTGTCTATAAATGAATGAATTAATTAATTTTGAATTCCCACTTTTAGCTAATAAATTCATCCATAATTTCTAAACCCTAGGTGATGAGATGTGAATTAAATTTATAGAACCCTTATGGTCAGACACATGTTTTGGATGAAACCACTATGTGAGAATTAACATATAGGGAACCATTTAGAAGGGAAATGTAATTTTCCCTATGAATACATGTTCATGGGCATAAAATAATACATATCACCTTATATATTATTATTGAGTCCCTCATTCCCACAATATGAAGCCAAATCAGTGAATGGGTAAGCACCATACCCTGGAATTAATAGAACCATCAAAATTGTTTTTGAGTTTATCTATTAAGGTAAATTTACCATTGGAAAAAATTTAGGTCACTACATATGAAATCAATTATATCATTTAATAAAAGGAGTGTAATATTATTTGGACTATCGTATTCAATGATACTAATTACAGTTTGAGATTGGTAATATTATATAAAACATTACTGAATAGGGAACTATATATCTCCATTATCGATAATATTTTAAAACTACTAATAAGACTATTAGTCAGAAAATATGACATCCTATAAAAACGGTTACATTTTTATTTCTAATGTTTTTAATTATATTGTATAATCTGATATCAATTATATTTTTTCAGCTTTTAAAATATTATTTTCATCCCTAAATAAAATATTAAAAGTTCATATAGTTAAATCATATTTTGTAAAATAAATAAAATGTCCATTTACTTCTTATATTCAATTATATTTTTCTTTATTATAGTTTTTTTTATAAACTATGGATATTATTTTTGTTTAATGTATTAGATTAATATTTTCTAGGAGGTGAATACTTGTATTAAATAGTAGGTTCAATATCATATATTTATTAGTTATATTTATAAAACATGGGTTTGTAATGATATGATAATGAAATTAGTTTTTGAATGTTATTTGTGAATATTATGATTAAAGGATTTCCTGAATTGGTTTCTCTCTTGTGTAAATTCTCCCTAAGTATAGGTATATGTGGTGAAACTCACTACTATCATAAAGGCTTATGCCCTGTTATATAATGGTGAATAGTTATTAATCAATCAATCTAGGCTTACTCATATGGATATTATCAGTCTAATTTTACACTTTTACATTAAATTAAGAGTTTTTATACCTTATGAGTGAGATATATTTGGCTATGTTTGAATATGATTTAATTCTAATTTTTGATGACTAAAACAAACATGTGGGTTCTGTAAATATTTAAACCTTAATTTGATGTGAAATAATTACTTTTGTGTAAGGAATATAGATTCCAAAAATAAATAGTCAAAATATTTTATACAAAAAAAGGGATAAAGAAACAAAAAAATAAAACATTCATTTTAAAAAATTCGTTTAAAATGTATATGATGTTTATTAAAATAGTGATACTTTTAATATAAATCCCTGTTAAATACTACATATGATATTCATTCCAAATGTGTACTTATCTAGAACTCCATCATCTAACTAGGTGGGTTCGTTCTATATCCTTGTTCCCATGGATTATCTTGTGTAAGTAAATATTTTTATATGGTTACTCTAATAGTCAAGGCCTTATACATAACATTTTATTTTGGTTACACTTTGCTGGGAAGCCCAGTCATTTTAGATACTTGGGAAATAATTTTTGTCTAAATCCATATTTTAAATATGAATATGGTTTATCTTCTCAAATATACAAGAATTCTAAATATTATTATTGGGATTATTCCATATATAAATAAATAAGTGGTGATATAAGGGCCATATTGGTCTAATGTTTTATTTAAATATGGATCTTGGATAAATAAATATATAGGATTTATAGGGTAATCAATTTTAGTGGGAGTATATTTAAAAATCATTGATGAAATGGTATACCACATGATACTTCCTTATAAATATTTATATTTTTTTTATGTAAAATGGAATAAATTATGATAATAATTTTTTTAACCCTTATACAGTTGTACTATAAGAATGTTCTAGATTTTTATCTATGGTTGAGAAGTTCTTGAAAGAAGAGTAATTATAAGTATTTGAAATAGATTTTTGCAGAGTTCAATTTCTCCATCAATGACTCATGTGTATTGGAAAACATGTGTCCATAAAACATTTGGGATGAAAAACATAGTCTCATGGATAAGAAGAAATATGTAATGATTTATATAGATCTTTGTTTTGGTGATAGATCGAGGGTTTATGAATTTTAGTTTGACACTTATGATCTGAATTTACAACGTATTTTTGTTATAGTGTTAGAGAACTAATTTTATGTTCACACCATAGTGTAAAACATTATTTTCATATATTATTTTGATATAAAAGGGATTTACATTAACTATATAGAAAAATAGTTATTCTATATATTTTAACATTTATTTTAAGGAATAATGAATATGGTAAATGACTATTACATTGTAGGTATGGAATGTCCTAACTATATATTTCATAATTATAAGGATAGGGTAGATTTTAAACCTATATTCTATTAAAAATATCACCATAGATATTTAATCAAGATTCTAATGTAAAGACTACAATGAGATATATTATTATAATTATTTTAATAAAAAATATTTGACAATTATATATCAAACATTATTATAAAAATAACAATAGTACCTCTTAGTGGAAAAGGTTAATGTGATGGTGGATAACTTGATCTCCTCATGACGTTTCTAAAGTACAGACCGTGCTGTTAAGGTCTATTCCCAATAAAGGATTTCATCTATTTCAATATATGAATACAAAAAAAAATTAATAATAAACCTAATCGAATAAAAAGAGGATAATTTCAGTTATATTTTATAATTATTTTATTTTAATACGAATTATCATTTCTTACAATTATTTCTTTGTTATCAAATATGTTGACCACTTCATATTATACTATTGTAGTGATTATGTAACCAATGATAGAATAACTATAGTGGTATCTTTAGATACTCAATGAATCATAGAAGATCGTTGTTGGGACCTTGAGAGCTAGTGTGGAGGATCCAAACAACTTGGGTTTTTCTTTATATGTTTTATAAAGTTATTTATGAACATAAAATAATCTATTTTATTCATTAAATATTTTGAGATGGAGTAGGAGGTTCATAACTCTCTGTTATTGAGTGACATTTTTAGAATATTTTTCTAGGGATTTAGATAATTATATATAGAGAATGTTTTTTCACATAAATCAACTCACCGAAGATTTGATATATTCACGTTTATATTAAATTATTACATTATTTGTTATATCACATATATAAATATACAATATCTAAATCCTTATTGAACCCCAAATCAAATAATATTAACAAAATAAATAATAATTATAATAATAACAATAATAAAAATATATTTATTTTACTAACATGTGCATAACTCTTCGATTATTTAACATTTATTTTTACTGAACACTAACATGGCTTGTTAATCCTTATATATATTTATAAAACCTTGAATAATAAATATATATATAGAAATAAATCAATATTACATAATTAGTATTTAAAATAAACAAATAAATACTATATTTACTAAATAGTGTATAAATGCTTATTTCATATTCACATTACAATATAAATAAATATTATTCTTAATTGAATATTAAACAGGAGATAAATAAATATTATATATTCACATAATTGTTAATTACATAATGAATAACTAGATATTTGAAATTTGAACTACATATTTATTCATTCTAATAATTGGTGATTGAATAAATGTGATCAACCACACCTAAATAATTATTGATGTACACGTCAGTAATAATTTTTTTTTCAAACTATGGAATTCAAAAAGAATTAAATTGACATTATGGACACACATTATGTGTTACCCTCTAGGCCGCATTTTTAGTGAAATTTGGAAACACATGACTAATATCTAAGATTTATCCTGAGAAACACATTACAGAAACCATAGATAATGAAGTTAATGACATAATGTCAATAGCCTCCTCCAAACACAGTGTGTATAATAATAATTTTTTCAAGATATCTCATTATGTGTGCAGATTACTTTTTGACATAAAATTATATGTTTGATTTATGATTCATTGGATTCTATAAATGAACCTAATTATATGCTATCATTTCATTGGAATTATCAAATATTTATATTTCAATCAAATGGCTTTAAATATCAACTTAAATTAACATAGAAAAAAATTATTTCTTGATTAATTAATTAATTAGTGTAATATTATTTTTGACACACCCAATGTACCCTAATTAACTATAAATAAAATTCATCATGTTTTTCATTAATACATTAAAATAATTGACTTGTAAAATACATTAATAAAAAATTTCATATCTAAGGTCAAATAAACATGTTAGTGGATAGGAATATCCAAGGAAAATTATAACATATGAAATTCCTTATAGAGGTTTTATTTAAATAATCAACTTTATTTAAGATTACCAAGTGAAAAATTTATCTGAATAATTCTAAATTTATTCGGTGACACATACACAAGATAGATTACATCATCTACATCCCATTAGATATAAGATGTTCTTTAATCGAATGTATATTTACGTATATTTTCAAAAAAACTTAATAGTTCTCATAATAGCAAGGAAAATATTGACCATTCAATGAAATAGATAATATATTGATATTAACAAATTTTTATTACATATAATCATACTAATAATATGACAATATATTTAATAAAATTCATTTCTTTTAAAACAATAGTCATCAAAAGTAAATAGTTGTTGGTTGTTGTGAACCAACTCCAACATACCCCCACTTTTTTATAGATCCAAAAAATAACAAATTTTATGTTCATTATATCTCAAATGATATGAATATGTATTCTATGTTATGAATATAAAACATGGGAATATAATTTTTTTTGTATTTTATGCATACCACAAATTCAACTTTCTTTAAAAACCCCTTAGAAAGTGATATCACTGAGAATATAAATTTTTTCTAATATCATCCTTGATTTGATGGAAACTTTTATAGTTTATCATTCATCATAATATAATTTCAAATTACTATTTTGGTAATATTCCAGAATATAGAACAAATCATTAATAAACACTCTTCTTAAGATATATCAGAATCTACAACATATTTGTATAATGTAGATATGTCAACCATAATATAATTTTTTTTATTTTTTATATCCTTATGCAATCCTCTATGCTATATTAATGAAATATAAATGAATAATGGCATTTTATCTCACTGATAAATAGTATTTAAATTTCAAGAACTACTTGGAAAGAATCTAGTTTAACTTCCTCAAGAACATTCAAACAATTTTATCTACCAACCTATGTAGTTCAACAATATAATGTTGATATTTTAATTATATTATTTACACATAATAAATATAAAACCCTAGTATGTTTTATGACATGTGATGTTTATTCTAAAATTACATTTAGGTATATATAATCAACGTTTCATAAGAATATCCCCATATTTTTAAAAAAATCATACATGAGATATTTCATGCCATGTGACACTAGTGTTAATTCAGTTAATAATTATTATCTATTGTATATTAAATTTCATGCCAGATAATATACCATTACATCTTCAATGAAACCATTTCAATCTATGAATATATATATTTCTCCTTAAAAAAAATTTCTACTTAAAGCATTCTCAAGTAAATTATCCTTAGTTTTAAATAAATGTAATATTTCTCATAATTTTTCTATATGTTTCAATATAAATATATATTGAAAATAATTCTGCACCTAACATTTTTTAATGAATTTATGAATTATAAACATATGTTATATATCGATATAAGGTTGTTATGAAATATAATTTTAGATATATTTTATATAATGAATGAAAATACTTTTTGCCATAGTGTACGTCTTGACATCACCTAAAATCATTAGTATCCAATTAATCCTAGTTAGAACCAACTTTTACAATCCATGTGAGATTTATCTTGAATTTACACCAATGAATTTACATTATTTGTAGAACATAAAAAATATGAAACTAGATTTTTGTATATTGAATCCATTTATGAATTCATATGATATTTTCAATCATATCTAGTTTTAGTTACTACGTCCTAATAGGAACCATTATTTTTGTTAAATAATCTAAAAAATTTATCAACTAATACTAAACCATTTATAATTTTTCTATATAGTATGTATCCTTTGAAAAGTTCCTTACACTAATTATTGTGCAGTTTACTAGTCCTAAGAAAACACATTTAGAATTCTGATATTAGACCATTTTAATGTCAACATTTCCCCCACAATCTAATGATATATATTCGTTCCTCATAAAATATAGTGGGTTTTTACTAATACCTTCATAACATGAGGATGTTAATTTATTGAGTCTCTATAGGATAATAAACTAATATACACATTGTGTTTTCTTTGATTTACATTATAAGCCAAATATAACTTTTTTAATAAACTCTCATTAACCCCTTGAGGATGTGAGATTGTATAATTCAAAAATTTCAATGCTTATATGATATCCATTGGTAAATTAAGTTGGAATATTGTTAATTTTTATGAAAATATTTGAATATAATTGAATTTCAGTAGGAATTATATGACTCAACCTCGATCTACCTTGTACTACAATAACTATTGTGATTTGAATAATATAATTTGAGTATATGATAACCTTTAAACTCAATTACATTTGAACATGAATACATAGATAAGATATACATGGAAGATATTGATTATAGGATCCTTTATATTTTTTTATGTTTATTTATTTCACCACTAATAAATCATAAAAATTTTAAAAAAAAATCACATGAGGAAAAGGAATATTACCTTTAGATTCATATTTTAAATGATCATGTGGTGATGTTGAACTGACTCTACAATATTATTGTATTTCCATTGTTTAGATAGGATTATTTATCTAAAATATAACAGGTAAGTAAAATTAGGATTTTAAAATTATATTTTGATTCTATTTGAATAAGAATTATTTGTTCACAACAGGGTATACATCCTATATTTTATTTTCGTAATTCACTGTCGATAATTCTTATATTGCTAAACCATTGAGTATGAAATGTCATGACAAAATTAATTTAAAAATTAAATAATATCACATGATGTTTAATGGACACAGAGAATTTATTTTTGGTATAACATAATATGAAGCAATAGTTTAACTTTTATATATCAACCAGTTCAACAGAATTCATTTTGTCCTTTATTTTTTGCCTATGAATCACCCATATCAACTTTCATAGTGTTTACATTACTTATTGTAATGATTCTAAACATAGTTTGCTATTTTATTTGAGTAAAATTCATTGATTATTATTTTATAATAAATAACCAATAATTGAAATTAATGTATTATATGAAATTATGAATATACCTCTAGTATATGTTACTTTCATCCTCAACATTAATTAATTTTATATTCACTTCCAAGGACCTTTCTTGTTACCTGAGAATGTTATTGATTTTCATTCCATAATTTTCATATAAATTTTTTTTCTCATGGAATGATCTTATAACCGAACCATTGAATTTAGACTTTTCACTCAATTTTTAAAATTATCTTTTCACATTTTTACCTATAATGGCTGCCGAACTCTGTTCCCAATAATTTTTGTCTTTTAATAATATAAATTCCCAAATATTTATTTGTGGTTGGTCGATAATATTTATCTATAAATTACTAATGAATATAAAGAACGTAGGATCTAAAAATTGTATTATTTGATTAATATATAATTTATTATCCATATTGGAGCCTAAATTAACTAACTAGTAAATATATTTTATCATTTTAATGCATGATCACTAGCTAGGTTAAACCCTTCTAGTTTACGAGTAAAGTGACAATCTTGTTGATCTTAAGACTCTGTTTTTCTTTTTCAAACTCAATGAAATGGGTTTTCATGAAAATGATATATTTATCTATTTTTCATCATTATATCTATGAAAATGTATAATATCATGAATCAAGTGACAAAAAATAATCTTAAATTAATCTATAGGATAACACATTTTCACTTCAACTCACTTGGTATAGTGGTTGAATGGGTATAGGGTACCCCAACACATAGTATAAATTTTCCTATAGTAATTCATTATATAGAAAACTCTAATAATTTAGGATTTTATTTTGGGTTGTAAAAATTATTTACCATTAAATTATCACAGTGATGATATGGTTTATATTGATATTTTCTATATAACTAAATGTATATACAATACATTATATTGATTAAAAAAGTAACTCAAAATATTTATTTTATTAAACTCCCACTATTTTAATAAATACTAAATGACATATTCATTGGATTTAGAACATCATATATTATGTATATTCTATTTTAAGTGATCCATTTTTTATTTTTCATAACCAAGACTATGGACTTTCAAATTACTGGATAGTATTTAGGTAGACTGGTCTTGGAAACTGCACTAACACATAGTTGCATGATCCATTGAGTGAACTACCAAATTAGGAAATCAAAGTCTCAAATTTTCACAACACATTCCTATAAATGGTATTGAATAGAATGATCATTATACTCAATAACAATATGGGTAGGTCAGTACAATATTTTTGTAAAGACTCCATAATAATTAATAATTATCCTAAATTATAGACTGATTGAATCTTTAACAATTATGTATCTTTACTCAGATAATGGAAGAAGTTTTTTTATATAACGTTAACATTTAGGGATTTTATTTTAAGGAAACTACCATGGTTGACCAGACCCATAGCATGATCCGAACCACTACATTACCCAATGTACATTCTCGATCACCATAGGCCGACGATAACAATTGAGCATAACCAACAATCTCTGGGGAATGGTTTCACTAATGACAATCCTAGAGACCCATTTATGGAATGGGAAAGACACAATAATATCATCTGAGTCATGATAATAAAATACAACATCCAGAGTATTCAATATGGGAAAGAATATACAACAAGTAGCAATATAAATTCGGTAAAAATATTCCATACATGTATATATATATATAGTTATGGTATCTCATGAAAAGTGAAATATCATATTATACTGTAAAAAAATAAACAAGACCTCTACATAAATCTGAATGGATAAAAAATCTCAAAAAGGACTTCTGTTAGCTATCATTGTGATTCCATGCATCCAAATTCAAACAAAAGATGATGATAATCAATAAGATCCACCCAGGTACATGGTACCCTTTTCTTTACCTATGTATTTTAAAATAGTGTCTATATATATCCAAATGAATATATAGGATGTGTGGCACATAGACGAGTATTAAAATACCATGAATATAGTTTTGTATTTTACCAATGAAACTAAATAAACTAGATTTAAATGTAATTTTTAAAACTAAAAACATTGAAAACATTCCACATATAAAAGCCTATGAAATCCCTTTTATTTCCGTAAAAACATGTTTTTAAAATAAATTTCCAACACGGATTTAATAATAGATTATGTATAATTTAAAAACATGATCAATATATAAAACAAGAGTAAATAAATTTGAGTATAAACATCATCATATGACTATATAATTGAAAATGGATAAAATGAAGTTATAATATCGATCATGGGAATAATAAAATTAATAAAATAATGTCATACAATCTAAAATGATTAAGTGAGACCATTTATATAAATCTATGGTGACAATTTGAGAGTCTAATAAATTAATTTTATTTGAAAAAGAAAAATTGATTCCCCCAAGGTCTTCCCTATGAATAACTCCAATTTCTGTCACTGTCTCCCCACGGAAAAACAAATGCTCTCACAGCCTCTATACAATAGGCTCTCATAGTAACATGGAACCAAATGGAAGCTCTAATAATCTTCCTCTGTCTAGTATCTCACTGTCTATAAAAATACCTCTCACTCACACCCTGATTAACCCATATTCCACTGCGTGAAAACATAATTACAAAACATGTTCCACACATGAAAATATATTTAATAAGAACATTTCACAATACAATATTTACACTTTATAAAACTCATACCATAAGGATAAAAAAACATTAATTCCATGTTAAAAATCAATTGAAAACAATAAAAACTTCTTGATATAATATATCAAACACATGGAGTGCATAAAAGCCACTCCCATTTGGAAGACCATATCTAAACACACAAATTCCCAAAATAATCATTGAATCAAATAAAAAATAGAATAAAAAAATTAATAATTTTAATTTGAATTTAATAAACACAAAGCGTAGTTGATTCTCAATTTAAAGGAAATCCATAGAAAATTCTATCAAATTGATACACCTACTTTGAAATCAACTATTACACATGAAATGAAACAAAATCAATTATTACATGCCCTAGATCCAACCATCATCCCTTAAAAGTCAACATATATCCAAGAATCTTTAAGAATAAAAGTAATGAATGTGAGAGGAAAAAGAATCCATAAAGAAAGGGGCTTACATCAAGCCAAATGAAATTTGATCAAAGAAAAAGTCCACAAAAAATAAAGGGATAATAAATTTAAATGATTGTAAGAGGTCTGAACGTTATCAGAAGGAAAATTAGAATAAAATGAAATTGATGGAAAATGGTAAAATATCATATTTTAGGTGATATAGAAAAGGACACACAGTTTGTCGCATGATTAGGAAAACCTTACGACAACTGTGTCAGAGATATGGTATCCACGCAACCAAAGACACATGGTACCACTATGGGATACACAGTTTGAAAAAACATGAAATATTTATGGAAGATCTCAATACCACTCTATACAGAACCCTCACATTATTAGGGACACAATTAAACAAAAGTGTGAAAATCGTGTGTCTGGTTTATTTCTCCTAAGAGCCTTCATTTCCGACCCTCAAATCCTAGGAACATCATGGATAATATAAATAAAAGATAATACTCAAAATTATACAACATACTGACGTAAAGTGTGTTAAAAAATCTCCACCATGATAATTTCTACCTCTATAACATCCCCTTGCACACATATAATAAAATAGGAGAGGTTACTTCTCCCCACTAATTTCTTCTTCCCATGTATCATGGTTATTACCACCACTATGTCTTATCTCGTAGCCCAAATAGACTGACATACCATGGATATCATTGTTATGGTAATCATAGATATAATCTAGCTTTCCCATAATGGTGGAATTTGGATCAGGTAAAAATATTCAAAGTCTAACATATGGGAGGGTTCCAGATAGTATCTCTTCATATGGGAAATATTGATGACTTGGTGGATCAAGGTCATCTATGGTGGAAACTCTATCTGATAAGAAACCATTTCAATATGCTCCACAATATGACACGATCTGATGTAAGGTTATTCCATCATTCCTTTACACCCCCTGAGATGATGTCCTAGTCAAATTGATGCACTATGAAATGCCTGCGCATCAAAATAAAATTCCAATGGGTAACAACGATGACCAGAACATGAATTTTGGAAAATCTCAGATATTCCTAACTTTTTTTTAAACTGAAAAAATCACTCAAAAATATCTTGGAATAGACATGTCCCAACCAAGGCCATTCACCCACACCATCACAATATAACATAGATTAGAATAGCCTATTACAAAACATCTCAAACATGGACACCCAGGTCAAGGACTAGTAGCTATTATTATAATAAAACAATCAATGGAATGTTAAATTTCCATGTACCTCCAAAATCAAGAATACATGCTTGGAAATATCCTTGAGAGTCAAGATATTTCAGATCGACTAACCATCCATTTTGGGGTTATATGAAGTACTCAATTTAAAATGGGTCCCAAAAACCTCTTATAGTCCCATCCATAATTAATATGTAATATTGGTATCTCAGTATGTATTATATACTGAGTTAACCCAATTGAGGAGACCACCTCTCGAACATATAGGCTTCTGAGGTCCACTGCCTTCATTTAATCCTTAATGGGATGAAAATTGGTTGATTTCATCTGATGGTAAGAAATCTCTAATATAGAATTTATCCATATTTGCTTATGAGGTAGACTAATAAAAAAAATACTTTGATATCTCATCCCAATTTCACACTAGGATGAGAGGGTGTTGTAACAACACATTAAGCATCTAATTCTCAAATTTGATTCTCTATCATGTCAAACACCTAGAGAAAAAATCCATAACTACATGTCTTATATCGTTCCACTAATACCAAACCATAAAGGTATAAAACATCTATGTTTTTTACTAAGATGAACATCTCAACTAGAATGAAGCACCTCAAGCATAACCTCCTACCAAAAAAATCAAATGAACTACCATCCCCCACCTAAAAAGGAGATGTACATTAGGAGAATAAAACCATTAACTCATGATCTCCCCCACATTTAAAAACAGTTTATCTAATTCTACTCATATAAATATTCCTACTCATTACTAATATAACTGATACGAGAGTGTATGGTCATCACACTAGCCATGAACACATACCCTCCATCATAATACAACTCAAAACTCATATCATCAAATAAACTCATTAGACACCACTCTTATGTAGACTCTTGAATATCTTGCATCATAATAATCCTAATCAATTCATTAATGAGCATATTTCCTTTTCCATGATGGTAATCAATTTTTAAATTAAAAAAATAATTATATTTTACCCAACATGTCTTTCAATGGGTTCTTCTCTTCTTTGTAAAAATGTACTTAAGGATTTTATGACATAAATAAACTATAAGATGCTCCCTGAATAGGTAGTTTTTCCACATATTCAGTGCATACATTGCATATTCTTATTCTAGGTTATGGGTTGGATAATTCATCTCAAGTTGGTATGTAGTCCACTATCCATAGACTACCATATAATAATCCTACATTAGATCAAATCACAATCCCACAATGGATGTATTAAAATTAAAATAATAATATTTTCTTGTGTATGGATAAATAAAAACTAGTTCATATGTCTTATGGACCCTCAACTACTCAAATTCACACGGGCACATCTCATATAACTCGAAATTCAAACCTTTCATAGTCTACACCATCAATGGAGAAGCTAACCTAAACAAACCCCAAATGAAATGCCTATAATACCTATAAAATCACAGTAAGATACAGATCTGGAACACATTCTTCGGCTACTCCCAATAAATAACTACTTTATCTTTGTTTTGATCCCCTGAAACTAATGACACTGATATCACATGTCCCAAAACCTCACATTCTAGATCCAAAACTACACTTGGATAAATTGGAATATATATGTTTCTCTCTCGAACCCCTAATAAATATTTTTGGTTAGTTTATACTTCATATGTATTTAAATACACCATGATGCCATCTAAAGACATGACCATGTTGGATTCTGACAAGTGATGGAAGATCTAGTACATTAAATCCTTAGATACTAATGGAGAATTGGTACACCCAAATGGAAAAAAATATATAAAATATATCTATTCTATAATTAAAAGGTTATAGTTTGAACATATTCTTTATGGACCATCAATTAGTGTTACTTGGATCATATGTCAATCTTTGAAAACCCACAGGCTCCTCTAAGTTGATCCAAGAGACCATTAATTCTTAGAAACCATTATTTGTTCTCCACGATATCCTTATTATAATAATAATATTATAAATAATGTCATAGGCTTATATATTTTTTATTCAAAATAGAACTACTAAATCCCAGGTTTACATTAGAGGGAAGACAAATCTATTTACCTTGATATCCTCTTGTTTTACATTTAAGTCTTTCTTCTCGCTCTAAGCCCTATTATATGATGAAAATGAAATTGTTCTCATCCAAGGAAGTAGATAAAAAAAATATTGACCCCTCAATGTGGTGGAAATCCCCATTAGAAACACATTTTGGTAATTTTCTATGACCATTAGGATTCCTATAATAATAATATTCTTAGAATAATTAATAAACAACTTGTACAACTAGGCTGAAATCAACCCCAATTCTGAAATAATGGGGCCTTCTCTGCCTGATTATGGATCCTAATAACCATGAAATATGAGAGTGCTCACATTAAGAATAATAAACTAGATCATCTCCTATAATATAAAATTAGATACTTGATTTAAGTCAAGAAATCCATGAAAATGATGAGGTTAAAAATGTCCCGGTCCAACATGAAGAAATACCAAATGAATAACACATCAGCAATTAAAACATGAATCTCCTAGAACATAATGCTTGATTTTTCTTCCTAACCTATGGGGCTAAAAAATCTAATAAAATTTTCAACAACTCAAATTTCATGCCCAAACCATTAAAAATATTTATTGATATAATTTAATGTGAAATTATCTTATCAAATAAAATAGAACTCATAGAAGAAGAAATAATCATCATAACTCCCATGGTTACTGACCAAAAATTTGATTCCTCTAGAAGCACATCATCCACATGCTGATAGATACCTTAGGTAGACTCTAAGACATCTTTTATAAGACTCCTTTCTGAAAGGATGTTATCCCCCACTCATAGAAGCATCAAACTACACATGAGGTCTCTTTGGAAACATGTATCCTAAACTACTCCCCTATGAAAAAACATATAGAAACGAGAAATATTACCAAAAACACCCACACTAGTAGAAGACCCATAGATTATCTATAAAATTAGGAATTTTATCCATTTTTCCCACACTATGAATGGAAATATGATTAGACGTCGAAGAATCCACTGGATGTACAGTCAATGACTACTGAACACCCTTGACAAAACCCCAGTTGGACTCATTCTTATTCAGATAATGTATCGATGATGAACTATTACTAAAAACAACTAAAACATAACTAATGAGACATTTATTTATAATAAAATATTCATTCACTAGAGGCCCCTTGTCAAATATGTCTGATTTGGTTTCTAGATTGAGAAAAATAAGCATAGAACACATCTATGGCCTCAAGCATATCTCAAAATATCAATCCTTGAGGTAGTAATTTGTGAATATATTTATTTAACCTGAACCAACTCATTGAATCAGATATAATAATCTAGCAACAAATAATCACCTTTATTTAATTTTAAGAAATCATGAGCCTTCTCTACCATCAATGTCTCCATGTACAAATCTAGATAGAAATCCATATTGAAGTGGTCTAGATGAGATACTAATGGTGCCTTTGAGAACCATTGACTCTGACCACCTTATAGCTAGAACTTCCATCACATATTTGGAGAATAACGCATTATAGGTCTCAAGGGTATCCATGAACTCAAATATATTCCCGATAAGACCCAAAAACACATAGGGCACATTATTTTCCTTGAATCTTTGGAAACATAGTGGATTTTTCATTTCAAACGCCTATCCATGGTCCAAATTCTATTCCTACTATCAACCACAAACTTAATATATGGATTATATTGTATGAATTATGAACTCTACCAATGATAGATCGAGAGGAGGGCTCTTCCATTACTGTATTCTACAAAACATCCTCCATATCCTTGGATGAGGTTCTTCTGGGGGATATTTTCTATATGAAGTAAAAATAAATCTTCATCATGTATAATTAAATAGAAAACCACATAAAATAAACCATGTAATGGGTATGAATTAGAAACAAAAACCTCAAAATATACTCGAAATGAATCAGGAGAAAAACATCAAAATCATAAATCATTTCCCACTATGATTGGTTTGGTCTCACAGTTTGGAATGTCATATGACAACTATGTAGCTGTAACTAGATGTGATAAACAAGGCCATAAAAGTTGTCATGGTTACTAAAACCCTTTTGAACTAATTTTTTCCCTCATATAGACAACCACATTTCTTCTTTAAAAGGAAAAATATCCATTTATATCACCCTGATAGTCAACACCTATTGAGAAATACTGAACCAACAAAACAATGAATAACTGGGATAAAAACATCAACAAAATCCTAGACTACCCTATGAAACATGAGTTTCATCTTGAATAAGAGATAGAATAGAAATAAATTTATTATGTATTGGGAGACCCGATGGTCATAGATCCATTATACCACTATATTTCCAAATGAAATGGTCTTTGATACCTTTTTATATTAGCCAACATACGTTGACCAAATCAGTCACCTGAGCTAGCCTGTAACATAGGCCCAAATTGTGCTCCCAATGACCATGGATATGAAAAAATAAATGGTGATAACCAAAAATATGTAGTTTATGTTTCTTCCTTTGTAAAATTACATGACCCTTAAATGGAATGATATAACACAACAATATCATCTGAGTCAGTAAAATAAAATACAAACTATATATTCCATAATAAGAAAAAGAATATATCATAAGCAACAATATAAATCAAGAACCAAACATTCCATAGTTGGACATATATATTCATGGATCCCTGTGTAAAATTAAAACTAAAAATAGAATGGAAAATACCAATTGATAGTAATACATACATTACAATGGATACAAAATCTCAAAAAAGACACCTCATGAGCTAACATAGTGAGACTATATTTCCTCCATCTAATAAAATATGATGGTAATCAGGAAGATCCACCCAGTTACATGTTTCCCTTTCCATTACTCATGTATGAGAAAATAAATTATATAGAAGAAAAAATGAATATATAGGGTTTAATATAAAATTTTTAGCAGGATACCACCATCAATTAATTTAACTACTTTATCCATAAAATCCATTTAACTAGTTTTAAAACACATTTTAAAAACTAATAACATTGAAAACATTCTACTTTTAACAAGAATTTGAAATCCTCTTCGATTTCATAATTAAAATAAGTTTTCCATATCAATTTGAAATATAGATCAAATAAATAAAGAAGGAAATTTTGAATAACAAGCTCAACATATCAAAAAATGAACAGTAAAGGTGATCATAAACATCATCATGTAGCCATATAAATGAAAATGGGAAAAAATAATTAGATAAAACAAAAGACTAATAAAATGAAAAAAACATTTATTAAAACCAAATATAAGTAAGTAAATATTCTCCTATAACCATATAGGTTTAATTCAAGTAAGTCAAAAAATAATTCTATCCAGCTAAGAAAAATGGAAGCTCTCAAGGATATCCCTAGGCCACACTCTAAGAGATCTCATTATCTCCTGTAAAATGAATGAAAACTCACATTTTATCTCATCCATAGGATTTCACGGTCCCTTGGAAGCAAATAGAATCTCTCATAATCTTCCACCCCTAAGGCACTCATATACTTTTAGACAACCCCTCACTCACACATCAATTAACCAATTTTCTAGTCTTAACTAGCATAATCTGAAAACAGTTTCGATACATGAAAATACATATCACAATCCAATTTCAATGAATAATGTTCCTATTTTACAAATCACTTTTTTACAAGATAAATCCAATTATAAGACCATTTTATAAATTTATTTTAAACCTTAATATCCCTTTATGAAATCTTTTCACACACATGGAGTGTTAAAATCTAGTCTTATTCATAAAACCCACCTTGAATAGTCAAATATCCAAACGAAACCATGGAAAACATCATGCATTAAATAATAATAATAAACAATTCAATTTAAAAGAAATATAAAAAATATGAACCAATGATGATTCATAATTTAAAGGTAGTCTAGGGAAAATCCCTCAAATAGAGACACCTGCTTTAGAATTGGTTCCGACCACATTTCCATTGATTTAAACAATGCGGAATAGGTAACACAAGTCTTACACACCAAATCCAAAACAAAAGAAACAAAATTAATCATTATAAACACAATATTTTTCAAACAACCCTTCTAGGGTAACATGTTTCTATGAAAATTGATGAAAAATACTATCGAGGGAGGAATAAAGAAGAAAAGGTGAAGAAAGGGGCTTACCTAAATCCAAAATACACTTAATTAAAGAATAAACTGTCCAAAAAATAGGGGAAAAAGATTCCATAATAAGGGAGGAGGGTTTCACATGAATGGGAGGAGAGGTGAGAAATAACAGAACCAAAATATAACATGGTAAAAATAGTAAGATACCAACTTTTTAGTGAGATTTACAAGGATTCATGGTTTGGATGCATGGTTGGTAAAACATTACACCATCTATGAATGAGATAATATATCCCCAAAACCCATGACACATGTTTAACCCATAGAGATTATTAGATTGGACATTTATTCTCATAATGTGATAAATCCAAGTGTAAGAATGTGAGGAAACATCACAGGGTTAGATACATGGTTAAACAAAATTAATGAAAATTGTGTTCCTGGTCTGTTTCACATAAAGACAACCATTTCGAACCCCTCACACCCATGAACTAAAAAGATAAACCAAACAGAAAATAATACATTATTTGTCCTTTGACCACTAATTGGAATACCTAACCCTTTTAATCATATAATACATAAATAAAATAAAATAATTATTATTTAATTTATACATGACATGAATTTATATAAAACATGAAATGTACCCATATATTAATTATTAAATTCCCTGTATAATTTAAAATATAATGTACATTATGTAACATGGTGTGTAGTTTTACTCAAATAGTTTCCACATATTTTTGTTGTGATCCTCCTCATGTGTCATGTACTTACACAACATTTAGAGTTTATGGTGTTTCATATTATTACATAAAATTTAGTTTTTTTATTCAATCCATTTAGTAAATAATACATTTATAACAACATGGCATGACATTAATATACACGAAATGTACTACTTTTAAGGAATTTGAAGTACTTGATGGGTAAAACATCCATAGATGACATTTTGTTCTAATATAACCTAAAAATTAAATAATAATTTAATATTCATATAGACTTTCCTCATAATGTTTCCAATATCTAAACACTACAAAGTTCAATTTAATATGATGATTAATTTATATTCTATACAATTTGATATTGTGTTGTACATCCTCTATTTGTTTCTAGTCCGTATGAATGGGTTTGAGTTACATGTAACGTACAACCTTCCATATGTTTTGTACTCTATTCTCTATTCATATGAATCATACACTTCGCTACATGGAATGTATTTAATGTATAAATTTATGTGTTATACGGCATGTATGAAAGATACATTTCACGAAGTCACAAATATCTATAGTTTCTAAGCTTTTAGTCAATACACAATGTTTAATTAATACATTCCATGTAGGATGACCACAAGGATTCTGCATTACCCACCTGTAAAAACCGTGTGTGGTTCCATTTATCATAGTCAATATGTGGTATATTAAAACATTTAGTATTATAATATTGCATGATGTAACTCATGTCTTGTGAAACTTTTCTGAGTGAGGTGAACATGGGTACTTGCAGTATACTTTTCATATACTTGTTGTGTATCACTGTTATCTGATCACAAACTTTGAAAAAGATGAACGTGATCTTTAAATGTTCTTCAGTTTTTCTTCTCATGTTGTTGGTCAAATATATGTGAACGAACATGATATCATGACTTTTAGGTGGAAAATGTATTATACTATAACTAAAAATCTAATATCAAATTTATAAATCTATTAATGATTATTATGTATTTATAAATTATTATGTGACTAATCTGATACCACATTACATTTTGAAGGCATAATAGAAGTGTGTTGGACCCATTAATAATAACATATTTTATCTTCCTCTTCATATTAACCCCTTGAATTTCATGATAATTCAGAAAAAATAATTAAATAAGGGATATTTGAATAAAAAATTATAATTAATTTATTGTAATAAGAATTGTATTTTATTGAATTTTTTTCTTCATTTTCAAATTGGTTAACCTCTTCTTGTTTTAACATCATAGAGAACAAGGATCCAAGGGTATAATACATCTAATAATATCCACACATGATCCATGGATCATAGAACATTATAATTGGAAGTCTATTTGTCATGATGGATGATCAACACAACAAGTGTTATTTTTCATAGATCGCAACAATAATATTCCCACACTTTAAATACTCTCCCTTGTTTTATTGATATATGGAGAGGGAATATGATGATTGTCACTCTATATTCTTGAAATCATTATTGAGAACATCTTTCTATATGTTTATATAATTATATAAGGATAATTTGGTGCATAAAAATCCTCTCATCCTAGAAAATATATAATCTAGATTATATAGAATGGTTAAAAAATATATAGCACATAATCCCATAAGAAATATCTTATTATATTGTGAACCACAATATAAATAATAATAATAACATTATTTCATTGACATGTTATAAACTCAAAGATTATTTTAGAAACCACATTTTTAATAGACCCCTAACCTGGTCTTTTAACCCTCTTCATTTTCATACAAGGAGTGAAAAATGAGTATTTATCTATATAAAAAATATCACTATATTATTGATCTAAATAATAATTAAATATTATTTTATAGAAATATTTAAAAAATATTTATTTAATATTTTCATAACCAAATAAATAATTATTTCATACAATAGATTTAATAAGAAGTAAATAATATTATACATGCACTTGATAGGGAATTACATTGTGAATAAATTTTATTTTAATATTCAAGTAACATAATTATTATTTTGAATAATTGGAGACTAAATAAACGTGAAAAAATTTAAATGAATGATTATTAATCCACAAGTCATATATAATCATTATTGAAATAGATAAATTCAAAAATAATTTAACTGGGTTTATAGATACACATAGTTTGTGACCCTCCCGGCCAATTTCACAATTAAATTATAAAAACATAATCTGAATTTTATGATCAATATCTAAAAACACATCATGGAACCCACGTAGAAATAATTTAATTGGACAATTATATAATACTCTTCGGAAAACTCACTGTGTAATATAATACATTTGACTTGACATCTCAATATGCATGTTGAATATATTTTTTAACTGACAAATATAATTAATTTATGTTTCTTTCAATTTTAGAAATGAATTTCTCCATGTCATACTCAAGTAATTGATTTATTAAATAATACCATTTCAATAAAAGGGGAATTGATATATACTTATATTAACTCAAAATAGAAAAATTATTTCTTAACTAAATCATTAATGCCATATCATTTATGATACACCTAATTTATGTTACCTCACTATGATCACATGTCATCACAATTATGGTGAATTCAGCAAATAACATGACTTGTTATATAAATAAATAAACATTTCATGACTAAAAACCAATGCACACATCAATATATAAGAATATCCAACAACACATATAACATATGGGAGTCATGTTAGTAGTTATATTCGCATAACCTATTTTATTAGTGATTAACAATTGATAACTTAATGTATGAAGTATCAACGTATTATGAGCTTATATGCCTTCTGACCTATTTCATCTGTGTTTTTCCAGATAGATTTTATATGACCATAGAACATAAGTTTATGAATATAGTCAAATTACATCAATGTTCCCATCATATTATAGAATAAATATAAAATTTCAATAGATGGGTACTATAAGGATATAATCACATTCATACAATATAGAAGATCAATAATCCTGTCATAATATATTCATTAATATTCAAGTCACTAAATATATAGGTAACTAAAATTAAAAAGTATTTCATTTTATTGAAAAACCCTCAACTGAAACCCACATACTATATTTCTATGTACTAAAAAATTTTAATTTAGTAATTATCATATTATATTCATGTGTCTAATATGATAAAAATACTATTTTAAGGAAAACTATGTTTCAGTTTTCATTTTTCTTAACGTGACTTCATATCTCCACTACAATCCTTCAATATGTTATATCATTGATTATGTATGTTACTTAATAAATCCTCGATGACATCTTCGATAATACTATAGATCAAAGTTCATAATAGTATGATTACACTTTAATATCTTGTTATATTTAGGAAATATGGAATTTATTTTTTATTAAAACCCCTTATTAGGCTTCAGTGGGATCTAAAATGTACTCGGTCCATATAGACATAGATATTATTGGGTGTAATATGTTTTTATATAGTATATTACGTTATCCATGCTATGATACCAGATCGATGCAATATAAAAGAAGACTTGTATGGTATCCCATTAAAAACTAGTATTTTAATTTCTATAACCCCATTGATGTCAACTAGTTTAACTTCATCAAGAACTATCACGTAATTTGGTATTCCGGCCTATTCAGTTCTCAAAGATTATTTTTGATATTCACCCTCTATGATTTATTTATAAGTAATATCAAATATCATTACTTTTCCTAAAATTTGAGTTGTATTTATAATGTACTTTTATTCATATAGAGTATAGTTATCATAATAATATCCTCTAATATTTTCACATATCATAGTATAGAGATTTCTTGACATGTGACACTGGAAAGAAATTCAACTTTGAATTATTCCATCTTGTATTTTCAATACCATGTTAATATATATAACATGGCTATTTCATATAAACCTTATTGATATATGTCAATAAATCATGTCCACTAATACTTGTTTTCTACCTATATTATTCTCAGGGTTATCATCATTGGTTTTAATTAACTATAAGACTAACCATCTGTTTTCAATATCTTACCAATATATCTATCTAGAAAAAATATTGTTGTCTTTAACTTCTTGTTTACACTATGAAAACATTAATTATAAATAAATACAGTATAATGATAGAATGTGTTTGTGGAAAGTATAATTTTAAATGGATTTTTCATAAAAATTAGAAATATTTTTATAGGTTATGTCTTAAATAAATTAAAATGTTTAGTGACCAATAATTCTTATTAATATAAACTTGTACTATCCCTATCATTATTCCATTCAATACAAACTAATGATTTTATATCAGAAAGATAAAATAATAAAATATGGAACACAATTTTGGTATATGTAATTCATTTATAAATTAATATGAAATTTCCTATCATATCATATTTCCATGTTCTTATTCCTTATAGGATTCATTATTCTTGTTGAATAATATATCATCATTATAAAATAATTTGAAACCATTTTAGTGTTTTATCATTCCTACAAAGTATGTATATATTGAATGTTTCCTCCCATTATGACATGTAGAGTTTATTGTTTCTATTCCAAGCCATTTTTCATTTGGAATATAGATATATCGAACTCCAGCATGATCACACTTTCTCTAGAGTTATGTTATTCATTCAGATAGGTATAATAAGTTCTAAATATTACAAATATAACTTTTGTATGTTAATATTCAATTTTATAAAATTATATTTAAAAAAAGATATAGATTTTGTTTCTTTTAATGAACATTTAATGCTTAATCCATCTTTAGAAACGTCCTCCCATTGAACAAATAATGTTTCAACATAATGCAATCCCATTATATTGTATCTTATATGATATCCCTTAGTAAAATATGTTTTTATGTGGTCATTTTTTATATTTTATATTTTCAAAATAGGGAATACATGAAATACATATAAGAATCATAATTAATCTACCTTGTAATAACATCATCTATAAGATGTGAATAATGTAATGTGACTATTGTAAAGTCTCCATCATAAATTTAAATTATTGATAAACACATGTTTATGATATACTCCAAAAAAACTACATAGAGAATCCTATAATTCTTACTATATGTATTCATTTACTCACTGAAGATTCATTAAAATTATTCATGGAATTGAAAGAAATATATGCATTTCATATATATCATGTCCATAAAATAGATCTTCCAAGAAAAACATTTCCCTATAATATTTATGGATTACTTGTATTTATAAAAATTTATTAATATAAAAAATAAAAACACAGTAAAAATAATTTTTTAAGATTTATTTTTTGTTTTGTTTCCCTATGAATTATCTTTCCACAACTATATATAAGTCATTTATTTCATAATGATCGTATACTGCTGATAATTTAAGTATTATTAAACCATTTATTATGATGTACCATAACAAAATTCATTTCTATATGAAACAATGACTTATTGTTTATAAAGGACATTATTATAAATTTTGGTGTTAGTAATATATAAAAAATGATTTTTTCTATAATAAATTTACTGGTAAAACAGAATTCATTTCATCCACTATGATGGAATTATAATCACCATGTATTTTCTTTTATAGTGTTTATTTTACTCTTTTCAATTATTCTAAACATACATGGTTTATTTATTTCAATACATGTATGTGATTATTATACTATACTTAATACCTGATATGTAAAATAGATTTATTAAATTCAGTGGGAAGTATACAAGAAGTATATTATTATTCAAGTTTTATCATAAATACATTTTTGTTTCTATTTTATGGACCTTTAACATTACTGAAGAATGAAACAGATTTTTATTCATTACCTTGTATCTATATCATCATTCTTTTTGAAGGAAATTGTTAATGAACTATTTAATTTCGACTATTTGTGGTATTTTTGACAAGGATATTCAATTTTTTCACTAGAAATGGTAATGTTAATATATTACCGCCCATCTTTATCTTCCTAAAATAAATAGTGAAAATATTCTTGTCTGTTCCATCCATAATGTTCATAACAAAATTATAGTTTAAGGAGAAAACCCATGGAGTTAGAAATGATAATATGGGATTAATGTATAATTCAATATCAATATAGAAGAATAAATTTACTAAATGATCAATATAATTTATTATTTAGATTGTATGATCAGTAACCAGGTCCACACCTTCCAATTTATATTTTTATAGAGCTATAAAAATATCATTTATCTAAAGACTATACTTTTCATTTCATTTTTTATCGAGATGCATCGTCATGGTTTAAGAATACATGAAAACAAATTCATCAATATCTCTTTGAAAATGGATGATATCATGATGAAACTTATATAAGATGATTCATGCATGAATCCATGTTATGATTTTATTTCCCCTTTTCCATCACAAGGAAGTGGATGAATTGGTCCATGAGACTCCAACACCAAATATTTAACATACTAGTGTAGCATATAAATGATTTTATTACTCTATAATATTTGTATTTTTTATCATAATATGATTAAATATTCTATTTATCCCATATACCACATTGTTAAACAACCTTTACATTGAAAATAATATATTAATAATCAATTAAAATTCTCATTTATTTCAATTAAATAATCTTGCATAATGTAAAAAAGTTAAATTTTTCATGTTTGTTAACATTGTTGGTTAAGGTTATTTGATGGGCCCAAGAAGAAGTGGGAGAAAAACAGGACAAATTATATGTTATTACAAGAAACAATGTCTATTTTATGAAACATTTGGAGGAATTACTCTATATGATTTACTATAAATTTAGATAGCATAATAAAAGACACCCCTAAAATATACATCCATCTATTATCCTAACCTAATTTACCTATCCGGAACGTTAAATATGCTCTAAGGCAAGAGTAAAACACTGTATTTTAATAATATGTCACACTCTAGAAATTAAATGGTCTCCAAATTTTATATTGAGTTAGTAAAGATTCATTAAAATAGGTGTTCATTTTAAATTTCATGATAATTCATTTTAATGTCTATAATCTATGACACAAGAGGAATTGAGACATCTATGTGTGAAATAACACCTTCCACTTTTTATATAAAATGATACCTTAGGCTCTTAATTTACATGTTTGACTAGTGGTATAGGTTCGATCATTTTAGAATTATTAGGCATTCCTATATTTATTCATGAATTTCTAGATGACCATATATTCATAGGGGAGTCAGAGATAAGGTGGGAGTTATATTTGATCATTCTTCTCTTATTAATGATGTACTAAAAGTTGTGAGATAATTGTGATTGATATACTCATATATAAAGGGTTTTCTAATACATATATTATCTAATAGATTGGTTTATTTTAGGTGTGATACAATTTTATTTATTTTATTAATAAATTATTTCATATTTTAATCCTATATTTGATTCATTTGACTGGAATTATTTTATTTTTAACTGATTGGAGTTGGATTTTGAGAGTGTGAATTGAGTTATTATTACAAGAAAATAAAAGAAAACATTTTATTTACAGTTTATTTATATTTGATTCTAATTATAATTATTTTATTACATGAAAATGGTATGGATTATGGATTTACTATTTTCATGCCATGGGGTTTCTCTATATGCATTGATATAAAGGCATTTAGAGTAATCGGGATTCCAATTAATTTCAGATAATTAATTGTTGTATATATATTTTTTGAAAAATGAACATGAAATTTTGGGTAGTAAATAGATAATTATTTCATTATCTAATAATTTATAAATATGAATTCTATTTTTCAACAATTATACTCTTTGAATTAATTTTTTTAATTTTAATAATCATTTAAAATCACCAATGTTTTTTTAAAGGAAAATTAGAAATACCAAAAATAATATGAAAAATCTTTTAGATATTACTTAAGGTATATCATGTTCTATAAAATCATTTTAAAACCCTAATTAATTTTACATTTCATGAAAATATGGACAAATTTGGCACAATTATTTTGGACTACTTTGATTCTATGTGTTCATATTTTAAAAGAAAATTTATTTTTTTAAAATAGATGTTTAATTATTTTATTCCATCACTTTTTATATATGTTTCTGTTATATACTTTATTTTCTATACCTTATATGTCAAAAAGACTTCATCAAGTTAACTACTTCATTTGCAACACAAATCAGAGAAGATATTTTGTCATCAACACTAAGAATCAAAAACTAAATCCTATGAAATTATGTGGAAGTACATCATCACACTTAAAAATAAATATTATTATTTGGAAATGAAATTAAATAATAAAATTAACTAGATCTTAAATCATAAAAATAATTTTAAATTAAAATTACATACATCACCTGATATTGATATTCAACCTACATATAATCAAATACATGATAAAGCACATAACATTAAACTAAATTCTATTCTAATTGAATTATATCTAAAATTTATTAGACATATCATATAATACCCATATAATAGTTTAAATCAATTTAATATTATATTTAAAACATTAAAGCCACCAAATTTTAATGTGAAACAGATATAACATAAGACTTTTCCATTTTATTTAGAAGACACTCCAAAAGATTATTTGTCTTTTTTTAACTCTCAAATTATATGTTAAGAGGACATGAAACACCATTTTTATGAAAAGTTTTTCTTATAGTTTAAAATTACAACAATAATATAATAAATATTTCATATAATAAAATATCAATGAAAAACACTTCATGAATACTGAGAATGTTTTAAAATACATTTTGGAAGTGGTCCACTATAATGAATAAGTGATCAAATTTTAATTAAATAATAATTACAGTTTAATAATAATATATTTTAATATGATTGATGATGTTGTAGGTGGAACCAATGAGGATAATACACAAACTATTATAGGGATTCTCAATGAAAACATGGTACAAAACATGTGATAATTGAATTGGAGGTATAGTGTGACCATTAGAGGAGCCTAGGAGGTGAAACATTATGACATTCAATAGAAATTAGACATAATGTTTTATGATGTAAGTACTTTAATTAGACAAAAATAAATTTCCTAGGGTAAATAAAAATCTCTTAACTAATATATTATGAGCCACAAAATCCTCATATTCCGATTAATACCCTCAATTGATAGAATCTTATGAGAGTTTTTGGTTAATCTTTCCATGTAATCAATATAACCAACACATATGTTAAAAACAATATTATTTATCTAACTCTATATGAAATTAAAAATAAGCCTATAATCATGTGGTTAAACATGCCATGATTTTGTATGTATTTCCTTTGTGAAAAAATTTGAAGGATTCAATAACTTTCCTTACCTGCAACCATAACTTTATATGAAACTTGTTATATTAATTTGTTATGACAAATCTATTATATTATTTTGATTTAATATTAATAATTTAATTATAGAAAAATATAATTTTTTAAAAATTAAAATTTATTTTTTATTTTATAATAAATAAGTTATAAATTTTTAAGAAATTAATTTTCCACTTTGAAAAAATATTTTCTTCAAAAATGTGGTTTATCTTTTTTTTTTCATGAAAAAATTAAAATTAATTTATGCCATTTTTAGAAATTTGATTTAATTAAATAATTATAGTTTATTCAATAATCATTTAATTAATATATTTTGTTGAATTTTTATGATTTGTATAAAAATGATTGTTTCTCTATAAATATTGATAAATACTTATTTTTATAAAACATGACATTTATTTTCAGGAAAATATACCATTAGAATTTGAATTTAATTTTAAATTTACCTAAGTATTATTTTAATATAAATAATTTTATTAATTACATTTTAATCATCACTATTTTTTATTTTGGTGTCAGTAAATTTGTGTGCATAAAACACATTTTCCTAAATTACTGTTTTTATTCGTATAATGTGTTTTTATATTATTAAATTAATTTAATATCTATTTATTTATGGTTTAATTTATATATTTATGTTATATATATTAAATATATTACTTCAAAATACGTTTCTATATTTTTAAAATGAAATTAATGAAGTAAATAAATTTTTTCAATACAGAAATAATATTCTGAAAACGAGTTTAATTTCTATATAATTTCTTTTCTTAATTTAAATTATAAAATATATTTAAATAGAACTTAATAAAATGAATTAATTATTCGGATCTAGAATTATTATTATAATTGTATATGGATAACATATTTTTTTCATATTTAATTGTAAAAACAATAAAATTTTGTTACAATGGTTATGGTTAAAACAACTTTAACAGGGGTTAACCATGATAAATTTCTACGATAGAAAAAACTATGAAATTATTTTTTTTAAGACATTTGAACTTTATATTTACCTAAATGATAATATGTAACTATTTGGAACCACTTTCCCATGAAAGTGACTGTAAATCATTGAAATATTTCAAGATATTCCACGTGTTTCACTCTCCTCACTTATAAATGGGTATCTCTTGTCCTCCCAAATTCAAACTATTTAAGAATTATAGATTATAAAATAAATAATATAAATACTTATTATAATTATTCCCTTTATTCTATATATTTGTTCATCCCCTAATACCAAACCTTCAAGGCATGATGACAATTCCAAAGGATGTCTCTCTCAAAGATATATAAATCTTAACCATGAACTTTCTATTATAGATCTTATTTTAATTAATAAAAAAATTATTAATTAAAACATAATGAATAAAGTATCAAAAATATAAATATATTTTATTATAATTATTTCACAAATATTTAACACTTAGTGTCAATCCATATAGAGATAAAATCATCGCTCATGTGTGTGTCTGGACTACGGCATCCGCGCAGTGATATATCTTATTTTCCAGCACCATCATTGATGGTTGGTTATTCTGAATTATTTAATATATATATTTATATATAAACATTATGTTATATAAATATTATTTAAATATTAATAAATATTCTCCATTCATTAATTCTATCCGTAGAAAAATTGAAACATCATTTGTGTGTATGTATGAACTACCATATTTATATATTGTGGTAAGTCATTTTTCATAATTTATTTAAATTAGTGTTTATAAATATTTATATGATGAATAAATATGATATTTTTATCATCTTTAACATTTTATATATGAATCAACCATGATATAGTGCCATGTATAATAACTGATGAACAAAAAAATACACGAAAAACAAAGTAGTTAACACCTGAAATGGAGACATTAATAGATAATTGATTATAAAAATGTGTTAAAATGATATCAGTAGATCATATATGATATAATATTTATTATTATGTATATTTTAAATTATAATAATACATTTAAATTTAATAAATATGTATTTATAGTGATAACAAATCAATTTGAAAATTATGTAATGCATTTTTATAATAATTTCTTTTTATTGAGACATATTTTAATGTTATGAACCAATTTATTATATAAATGATTTATATATATACCAATAGAATTTGTTTGGGAATAATATATTATATATTTAATGTTATTTTCAAATCCATATTATTTTCAATCATCCAATTTCTTTTGAATCAAATATTACTTAAGACATAAGGGGTTTATGTTACAGTCTATTTTTCTAGAGATTGTTTTTAATTAAATATACAATAATGAAATTATATAATATATCTATCCCAAAAATTATTTATTTTATTCTCTTAAATTCATTTCTAAATATCAAATTTTTTCCTTTCATTTTCCTTTTTTATATATAATCAAAATAAGGAATAAATGTTTTTAAGGAAAATCGACTTAATTTCACTCATAGATCATGAATCCATTCTTCAGTATCCATATATTATTTAATGTTTTATCAAGAATGTTTTTACTATTTTTAAATTATTATTGAAATTAATTTTTACTTAATTCTGTCTTCTTTACCATTTTTTCAAATAATTTTTCTTATCGTTTTCCAAACAATGTACTTTTTTACTTTTTAATGAAAATGTGAATAGATTTTTTGATTTAATATACACTAAATTAATAACTTTACTCACAATCAAGAATAATATTTTATTCAAAAATTGCATTAATATTTTCCTTTTTTTATTAATTTTTTTTCTAAATTTGTAGATAAATTTTTAGATTCAATATATGTGATTTAAAATGAGAAGGGAACATTCCTCATGAAATGTTATAATGATATTTTTCAATGAATTTTAATATAAAAAAACATCCTGTATTGTTTTTTATGATTTATAGGGGATATGATCCAATGTTACCTTATTTATTCTTTCTCTGGATGGTATATGATTATTATTATGGATTTTTTGTGAACCCATTTTCCATTCCATGTATTATGACATGATGTTTTATTATCCTATAGTACATATACATATGGTTTTCATTGTGTAATGGGTCGTTCTATTATATCCAAGGATGTTTGGTCATGTTACACACAAGGTCAGGTGGATAACTTTTATCCCTCTAATACATTGGGAAAAGAATGATAACTCTTGGGAAATTAAGGAATATAATGGGTTGCGAACCTTGTTTTATAAGGGATATCTTCTAATTAGACAGTATTTGGAGTGAAAATTGAATGAGGACATGAAGGTATGGGGAGTGAACCAAATACAATATGATAGTCTAAAAAATGATCCTTGATTAAGGCAGATATTTTTTATACTTTTATATATTCTAAAAATATTTTTCTTATTATTATGACATTATCTAAAAAATTATGATTAATTATTTACAATTGAATACTCTTAATTATTTTTTCAATTTTTTAAAAAATTCATATTCCATGTTTCATGATTAAATTACTCCATAAAAAATGGGTATGATAATAGTAACTCTTGAACTGTTTCTCATACCTTTTTTCTTATCTTATTCTTCACTATAATCATTTATTGAAATCTATTATGTTTACCATTATAGTTATCAATGCTAACACTTATGTTTTCATTCCCAACATATGAAGAAGAGTTCTTTGTATTATATATCTAAAAGGGAATTTGTTTAAAGAAATTAATCAGAAATGAGGTAGATAATTTATTTAGTATTTTTTAAATAACTATGCTTCCCAGGACACTATAAAAATATGATCCTTAGAAGCCAATTATTGTGAAATATTTGTAATATTAATCTAATATTTTGTAATATTATTATATAAAATATATGGATATAAAATATATGGGTCACTATAGTTGGTATGAGGGTTAAGGTTTATTATATAATTGAATATATGATGGGGAATCATTTTAGATATCCTATAGGATAATCCTATCGTAGGAGAGAATTCAATTTTATAGAAATGATAGGATTGTGACTTCTATAATAAAATGAATCTCTATATGGCTAATAAAAGTGGACATTGATTTTGAATAGATGCTTATTGGGATAATAACCCTGAAAGGAGTTGGTTGAGTATATCCAAATTTTCATTATAGTGTATGGTGTTTGGGCCCTTACTACATATATCATTTGAAAATCAAGGGGGATATTATTTGTATAATTCATGTTTTCTTTATGATAGATTATTAATTATTTGGATTGATATTGATCATGGATGACCATGGTTAAACCTGAGGTTTCATAGATTGAAAAAATGTATATAAATTTAACAATCCTATGAATTATTTTTCATGATTGATCACTCTGATAAATGATGTATGGTTATCATGCTAACTCTTTTAGTTTTAGAATGGTATTGAAGATAAAATGATTATTTTGAGGTGCTAACTAGTATGATAAAATATTGAGCTACCCAATTTGAGGTTGGTTGTATGAATTCATATATATTAAGAATAGTCTCCAGGAATGTCAATTTTTTTGTCAATGATTATATAGTGATATAGAAGTTAAAATTTTATAATGGTATGGTGGACGCATATAATGTTTATGTATCTTCCCAAATTTATTATTGTAGGAATGATATTTCTGAAAATATAGTTATTCTTCCTCTATATATATTTCATGTTAATTTGGGGATTGATTGAATTTATTTATATGAATCCTAATATAATATCCAAGGATGGGAAGTTATATTTGATTCACCAAACCAACCTATGATTATTATTGTTATGAGGATAAAAGTGAAATACCAATGGAAATTCCATCCATTTCTTGGGTCTTTATTCCTATTAAAATAAAGTGTTTACCTCCCACATTTGGGCTTAAAATCCACATCCATGATATTCTTATGGTATGGTAGTTTTCTATTGTATTTATAAAAGAGTTTTCTCGTCTTCCTATGAATGATAAATTTGAGTTTCAATAGAAATAATACTTAATTTTATACATATTTCAAATCCTCTATATACAATTACCCTGATTAAGATGAAATATTTGAAAAATAATTTATAGGAGAGTCTTTATAAGATATTCATTAAAAAACTAATGTTATTATTAGGCCTACCAATACTTTTTTATAATTAAAATGTATCAATGTGAATCTGTAATGATTATCAAGAACTTAGTAAGACCAGGATCACGAATATGTATCATATTTCATATATAAATGATTAACTTGATCATTCATGGGGTAAAATGTATTTTTTCACGATTTATCTACATTTTGGATACAATTTGTTGAGGGTACTAAGTGAATACTTACCAAAGATAGACTTATGTTCTAGGTTTAAAAATTATGAATTTATAGTGATGTTATTTGGAAAAAATAATTTCAACTTTATCTATAGGGATTTAATGAATAGAGTATTTAAATATTTCCATGATCATTTTGTGGTAGTGTTTATAGTTTATATTCTCATATATTATAATAGTATGAAGGAGAATTAATATCACTTTAATATTGTAATAACAACCCCAATAAAGGATAAATTTTATGAAAAATTATCTAAGTGTGAATTTCAGATATTTAAATTATCATTTTTTGGAAATATAATCTCAAGTGAGGGGAAATCAGGGAATCCATCAAAGTTGGATGTTATTGAACATTGGACTACAAAAACCACTATGACTGAAATACATAGTTTTTTATATTCTATGTATATTACCAAATATTTGTGAATGATTTATAAATACTATCTAATCCACTCCCGAAGTTAGTTATGTTCATTTTGACTAATGTGTGTGTAGAAACGTTCAAGGAAATGAATAGAGAGTTAGTCAGTTCAGTTGTACCCACACTACCCTGTAGTGGGTAAGGGGTAGTGACTTATAGTAAAGAATATAAATATAATACAATGTTTTCTATTTAGTAAAATAATATTTTTATATCCTATGACTTATTCCAATTCACTATTTATGATAAAAAGTACATGACTCATGATTTTGAGTTAGCCACAACAATATTTTCATTAAAAGTATTGGGGAATTAACATTATAGAGAATGATGTGACATATATACTAATCACAAATGATTAATGTGTATATTAACCTAGAAATATTTGAACATATAATAAATAATAAGGTTGGAGTTGATTAAATATTATGATTTCTCAATACTCTACCACATTAATAAAGTGAACAAGGTGTTTTATGCTTTGAGTAATAAGGATCATGATAGCTTATTTATGATGAGGATTAAAAAATATCCAATATTTATTGATTTCCAAAGGATAGATCTTCAAATATTTGAGTAAGGGGATTTATTTTATCTTTTTAAAAGAAGTGTTCAATAATATATCCCGGTAAAATTTAAATAACTGAATATTTAGGATTTGTATGTGAAAATGAGTTTATAGAGAGGTGGTGGGGGCAATCTACCTCCACTATTTCTGGTTCTAGGAATTATCCCTTTCTTATGTTATCTGACCCGATTTTCTTCCCTCCATTCTTATATATTTTTATTATAAATGAGGTTCTATATCTCTTCAATGGTTCACCTAATAAAATTCATTCAGATAAGATGTGTAGAGAGTCTTCAAATATACATAATCTATCATTTGTGGATTTATTCAAGAATCAATGAACTTTTTTCAACACCTTTTATAGATTCATTTATGTTTCTTGGGGACTACAAGAATGATCGTTTTTCGGTCTTCTCGATATGTTACATATTATTATGCACATTTCTTTAAAGGATGACTGTATTATCTACTTGTCTATAACTCCATGATCTATCATTGAGTAACACTTATATCTCTTTCTGTGGTCTTATAAATTATATATGAAATGATATTTTTCATTCCATGATAGTTTGGATATGTTTTGAAGAAATATTGTTTCATTTCCTATGTATTTTTATTATCTGTATGTTGAAAATATGGTAGGTTGTTATTTATGTTCTAATAGTTGAAAAAAAAATTCATTAGATATCCTCAAAAATCTATATTGTGGTTGTTGTTTTTAATCCTCTTGTGGAATGGGTTTGGATAATAATTGAGGAAGAAATATGATTGAAGAAATATGTTCATTTTGAGTCATGGACTAATTAATTCTCAGCCTATAGATGGTTGTGGAATACTATTTCATCATTTTTCAAGGATATAGGGAACGACAGGGGCCTTCCCTTATCCTATGTCCAACATTCATGATATAGACTATTGATGAACCTATAGTGAACCATATTTTTATAGAAAATTTCGATTCAAATAAGGGGGAGGACCATCTTGTCCCTACGGGGTTAAAGAGGTTCACAAAGTCATTTTTTTGATACCAAGATCCATCATACCACAATCCGTATCTAAATTTGAGGTAGTTTATAATGGTTTCATACCCTCACATGTAGAGGTAATCTATTTGGTTAACGACGAAGAATCATGGGTAGTAGGGTACAGGATAATGCCATTAAAGAATTAAATTCTTATTAGGGTATGGGACAATCTTGGTAGCATGATATGTCGAAGAAATATTTGTTTAAATTTTAATCTAATTAATCATTTTGAAGGGTTATATGAGGAATTATCATAGTAATATCATAAGTCATCATGCATAGTTCAGGAATATGGGACTCATAAATTTGACAATATAGGAATGCATCAGAGGAGAACACCATAGTAGAACATGGTTTCAAATAGATAGATTATTGTAAAGATATATATATCCAATTCTCAGTTGATATTGTTGAAAGATCATGACATAAATTGATCAATATTCCAAGGAAAAATATAGAATTTAAGGGGGGAAATTATGTGGAGGGATGTATTGTGATTAACGGATAGAAAAATATAGGTCGAAAGGATTACATGTAACTACCTAAAAATAATGAAATAAGGCCTTAGATAAGGAATAGAGTGACGGTTAGAGGAACAATGACCCAATACCCAGAAATCAAGAAGATTTAAAATATACATAGTGAAAAGATATAGACGAAGAGCGGTGACCATAAGGAATAATGGTAGTGTAGTGGGCAAGCATGATTTATGGGGAAAAAGAAAAGGAAAAAAAATAAAAAACATATAGTGCATTCTAAATTCTAATAAATAATTGTTGGAAGGCTCCTTCTAGATTATGGCTTCAAAGGAGGAGGTATATATAATCTTAGAAAGGGTACTTCATGTTGATGCCAATTAGGCAAAAACGACTTGGATATAAAAGACCAAATTTTATCATGTGGATTCAAATAAATGAAGGATAATGTACTAAAATACATCCATGCATGGGACAAACTAGCCATCCTATTTTAATACTTAGTAAAAAATAATATGAATATGAAGGTAAATGTATATAAATAAAGGATATATATGGTAAACGATTCCAATAATTTTAGTATTATTATTTTTAATTTTTTGATCATACAATGTTACCTGCCCCGGTTGCATTAACTCGTTTGGTTTCCAACATTCCCTATACAGTGAGTTTGGTATAATATTTTTTTAAATTTTTAGTTACTTTAGGTGAAAAAGAAGGTGAAAATTGTTACTAAGTTCAATAATGATTACTATGGTATGATAAGGTTATGTAATCAATTATATGTTCCACAAATACTAGAACCAATGAATGAACTATTTGATTAATCCCATATATCATACCTATCCATTCATCATGGATGTATGAAGACATATATTGATCTAAAGTAGTAATTAATGTGGCAAAACATGTATAGGGTTATTGTAAACTATGTATCTCAGTGCATGGTATGTCAGTATGATAATTGCGAGAGACATGTATTTAAGGGAGTATTACAACCATTACCTATACCATAATGGAAATGGGAAAAATAATCATCGATTGTTTGTACACCCCAATACATCAAAAGAGTATAATGGTATTTCAGTTGTAGTCAATCACATTACACAATTAGTAAACTCAATTTATTTTATAGAATATTTATTCCTTAATTATCTTTATAGGATATACATTAATGAAATGGTATGTTTACGTAGGCTACTACATTCTATTATTTCTAATTGGGATCCAATATTTATGTAGATGTTATGGAGATGTCTTCATTATGCTCTAGATTTTAGAGTTGTGTTTCAATAACGATTGTCATCCTCAAACAGATGGACTATATAAGGGTTCCATGAAAACCCTAGAGTATATGTTGAGATCTTGTTCTATTTATTTCGAATGTTTTTAGAATAAATACTATTCCATTTTGAAGTTTTCATAAAATAATATTTATCACTCTATAATTCAGATGACTCTTATAAATCCATATATAAAAAGATGTAAATAACTCCAACATACTAGGATGAAGTTTGTGAATGAAATATATTTTTACCTATGTTAGTCAATGAATTATAATATATGTTTAGATCTATTTATTATCATATCAAGGTAGCTCCATGTTGATCGAAGATTTATGTAGATAACCATCATTGAGATATGGAATTATATATTTTTGAGATTGTCTTCCTACTAATTTGTACACATAATATTGTTATGAGATTTTTAAATAAAGGAAAAGCCCAATACTAGGTAAATTAGTACCTTTGGGATTATCAATATAGTAGGGATTTTAGCAAGTCACATGACACTCTCACAAAACCTCTCTCAAGTTTACAATGTTTGCAATGTATCTCTCTTAAGGAAGTACAAACATAATCTATCACCTGTACTGAAATAATAGGTTATAACATTGGAGGATTATCATTCATGTGAATAATAACAGTTATAAAACATGGTTCATAGAAGTAAATTTCTATGAAATAGGACTACTCAACTGGTTAATGATCCTTTAAGAAATAAAAAATATGTTAAATATATATGGGAATATGATGATATAATAAAGTAGAGATATTCTTATTTTTGTAACATAGTGATTTCATTTTAAAGTAAAAATTCATTTTAAGTGGGGTAAAACTTACTTGGAAAAAATAATTAATGCATTTTATAGCTTTTATTACATTTGACACTAAGTCTTTATAAACCGTGATATAGAAAACTACAATAACATGGTCATTAAAATCGAAGATATGAATACCAATAAAAAATTTGTAAAATATTTATAATTTTTTTTATATTTTGAATGTATTTATCAATTCATAATAAACTAGAACTAAATAACCAAGAAGATTATCTTAGACATCAAAAATATGTTTTCTTAAAAAATTGGTTTTATCATAAGTTTTATGAAAACCATATTATTAATTTATATAATTATAAGAAATTTTATTTGAGTTATTTAATATAATTATTCAAATAAGATTTTTAGTTTAATGTCAGGGATAATTTTTTGTATTTTTCTAAAGATATTTATTTTTAGTGAATTTTTACAAATATAGATTTAAAAAAAATTGATTTCATTTTATGTAAACATTCAATTTTTTTTTCTAATTTGATATTAATGTATCCTAAGACATAATTAATTATAAATAATTTAATTAAATAGATAGGAACCATCAATATTCATGATTTTTTTAAAAGTTATCTTTTTATCATAAAAAATGAATTTTCCAAAAAACTGTTTTTATACATGAAATATGATTTTATAATAGTAAATAAATATAATCTAAATTTATTAATGTTTTTAATTAAATTAATATATTTGGTATACAATAATAAAATTTTAAATTTATTTCATGATTTTTTCATGTTATGTAATTGAATTAGATTATGTTTTACACTTAAAAATTCCTTTTTTCAAAAATGTCTTTTCATTTCAGTTATTATGCTTTATTAAATTAAATTATTCCTCTTATAGAAACTAAATATATTAAAACAGAATCCATATATTTTATAATTATTATTAATAAAATTAAATATTTTAATATGTGTTTTTGGACATAGTGAATAACAAATATAGAAATATTTCATTATTGTAGTTAATGTTAAAACACCTTCCCCAGAGTGTTAATCACTAAGATAAGGGTAATAATTCAAAAAAGTCCTATGAAATTATTATTATTTTAATATATTGTCACTTTATTTTATAATAACCTTAAATACCTAGAATTTTGAGTAACATTTTTGTGAAATTGATCGTAAATCATTGATTTTTTTTAAGAAATTCCATGTGTGTCCCTCCCATGAATTATTTAACTCAAACTCTTCTCGTCGTTTATTATACAAATTTCATCTCCCTATATTGGAATATTAATATATAAAATCATCTTATAATCCTTCCCATAATCTTGGAGCTTCTTTTTTCTATAAATTTCTATCCATCTGGGATTAAGGGGAAATTAAGAGGAGCTTTCTCAAAGAAGATGTGTATATCTTAACTCTACACATTCAATTTTATTTTTTCTTTTACTTTCTTTTGAAATTGTAAAATCCATAAAAATGATGAATATATTATAAAAAATAAACTGATATCTAATTATTATTATAGAATTACCATTTACCTCATCTTCTTAATCCAATAGGAGATGAAATTATTGCTCAGGTGTATATGTGGACTATCGCCTCCCCGTTGCTATTAGAACCATTTTCGATCATCATCATTCATGGTTGGTTATTATGAAATACATAATGACCATACATTTTACAAAATTGGTAATAAATATTATATATATTTGAATTATTATCTACCTTTATTTGATTATATGCATGGAAAAATTGAAATTTCACTCTTGCATATGTATGAACTACTATATCCACATAGTGATGTAACTAATTTCCCATCACTGATTTATATGAGTTGTTTCAATAATATATATGATAAATATATATAAAATTCATTCAATGATTATAACTTTTTATGTGAAGGAATCATGGTCAATGTGAATGGAAAATAACCATCAAACTAAAATATACATAAAAATGTAGTAGTAACCACTCGAAATGATGACTGTAATAGAGAATTGTTAATAAATGGATATTTAAATGATATAATAGGACAATATATGAAATTATAATAATTATTATTTTTCATAAATATAATATTAATATTTTTTAATTTATTATGCAATCGGATAGAATACTTACGAATTAATACAGATATGAATTACGGGTTTTCATCTAAATTTCTCATTATGGAATCATTTTTTGATATTGTACACCATTTTCATATCACTATGATGTATATATTTTTGAATAATTTTTTTGGGATAATATAATGTCTAAATCAGGGGATTTAATTACCCATATTATTTTCGACCATCTAATTATTTGTGAAAATTTATAGATTACTAATGTTGTGAGGGGTTTATGATACAATTTCATTTATAACGGGATTATTTTTGCTAAAACATAAAATTATTAAATTATATGACCTATAACTCAATAATATTATGATTTCAATTATACTCTTGTTATATATATATATATATTAATTGTTTTTATTTAACTGTCATTTCTTTATGTACTCAAAATACAGAAATTGTGTTTTATGAAAAACTTACTTCATTTATCTCTTCGGTCAGGAATATTTTCCTTTATATATATATTTTATTTAAATATTTTAAATATTTTATTATTATTCTCATAATTTTATTTTATGAATTTTTTTACAAAATTATAATGTGTTTAAGAAATCTAAAAATTTATTTATTTTTTATCATTTTACTAATGTACTAATTTAAACTTTTATAAAATGTGAATGAAATTTCTATTTTAACGTACACCACAAGAATATGTTTACATTCCTTCAGTAATATAGTTTAATTTGAATATTTATTTAAAAGTTTCATTTCATATTTTAAAAAATCCAATTTGATTGAAATTTTTAGATTCCAAAGTGATTTTAATTGAAAATTGAATTTTTTTTCTCATGAAATGTTCTAGTGACCATTAAATGTATTTTTATCTATGACAATGACCATTGATGTTTCATATTGTTTACTGGGTAGATAATCCAATTTTACCATTTTTTCATCATATTCATTTTATATGATTATTATTATGATATATTTATGAAACCCATATCCATTCTGATGGTTAGACATGATGATATTATGGATGTTTTATGATCTTCTGTCACACATATGTATGGTTTCAATTATTTGATTTGGGGTTCCATTATAAAACATTGAAGGGTTGTTATATTATAAACCAAATATTGTTTTTTCTATTATATTCTTCAAATTAATTGGGTAATTAAGGATATCTCATAAGATAACGTATCAAGGAATGGAAAGTGAACCCAATTCAGTATTGTATTTTTTCCAATAAGATAGTATTGTTAGTGGACCATATCCCAAAAAATAGAGGAATTGGTCGTAAAAATAATCCACTATGATTATATTTTAAATTATCCTTGACTATGAAAATGGTTTCATATCTTTAGGTGTGTGAAACATAGTTATATATTATTCTTATTATATGTTCTCATGGTTAAGGATGGACTATTTATGATTCCACAAACATATGTATGAAGTTAATTTTTTACAAAACCATATTTCATAGTTCATTATTAAGGATCATTGAATGATTTTGTATGTATATTGTATGTATTAATCATTTTCTTATACCCTTATGATTATATTATGCTCACTTATGATCATTGATTGATATCATTTTTTTATAGTTACTGAGAATATGAGCTAACCCTTTCTAATGTATCCCTATCATTGTTTATGAAAAATGGTTTTAAGTATGACATGTATAATATGTTTTATAGTTAAAAAACATAATAATACATGATTTAAATCTTTTATATACTAGTTATTTATGTATCAAATATTCTAAAGACACTAAAACTATATTTTCATCATGAATGTACTATTGTAAAATGAATTGAATATTCATATAAAATGCAGTAATATTTAAGTATGTAATGTGTGAGAATATATAAGAAATGTATATGAACAAACTGAAATTTTCATAGAACCACATAGTGGAGGGTGGTCATCCTCCACCATTCCAAAAATAACCTCATCCACCACAAAGGCCTTTCTAACTACTCCCTCCAAAACTAAAGCCTATCCTAGAAGACATAATAAAGTACATGTATGGAAATATATCAAGAAACAAACATTTTATGATAGATTAATCTTAAAAAAATCTTTATGTCTTGCATTACCCAGAGCACCTAGTATAAAAGAAAAATGATAAATTATTTAAATATTATTACTTAATGCGACCGTTATCACCTAGAAGATAAATTGGTTGGAATGAATCATCATAACTCCAATATGAAATATAAATTTATAAATTTTAAAAGTAATGAAAATATATTTATTAATTATTATGAAATATTCATCCATTTTTTTCTGTATTGCCATATAATGCTTAAAACTCACTTTCCATAAAAATGATTTCAATTTCTTTTAGTCATAATATATTATATGATTTCATTAAAACATTATAAAATCTATTTTATTAAAATAATTTTATTTTTTAAAACAACATGTAAATATTACTTTAGGGTGAAAATTTTTTATTTTTAAGAAAATTTTGATTTTTGAGTAAGTAGTGAAAAATTATGATTTTTTTTAAAACTATATTTTCTATTTAATCACGTAATGTTATATTTTGTATTTAATTTTATAAAAAGAAAAATAATTTATATAATATTATTGAAAATCCAATTATGTTTATTTTAAGCAGTATTATGTTTAAATTTGGCCGAAAATAATATATATACTTAAAATATATTTTTTAAATCAATTTGTTTTTTATTTTTGGTTTTTATCTTAAATTAATTTCTTCTATATAAAGGGATTTAATTGTGAAAAAATTATTCTATATTTTTAATAGTATGATTTATATTTAGTAAATAGGTTCATGTTTCTGGTAAATATAAATATGCTCCACAAAAACTTGTTGTCACCCTATAAAGGATAAAACTTGTAAAATATTGTTTAAAATTAAGGTAATGATTTAAAGTTTTTCTAAATCATTTTTTATCATTTTGTAAGAGTTGTGTGTGTCAATTTTTATCAAATTATTTAATATAAAGTCACTTGGTGACATATTTATTTGATTATGACGTTTATATTATTTAGTAAAATAATTAATAAAAAATGTCACTCTCTTTACTTTAATATCCCGAAATTAGTTACATCTGGATAAAAGGGGGAAAATATTGGTTATAATTTTTTATTTAAAATATAAATATATTTTATTATCTTTATTAATTTTTAATTTATATTAATTTTATATATTATTTATATCCCTACACAATAACTTTACAATATTTATTAAATTAATAGAAAAATAAAATAAATGTCTTCTAAAATATAAATATAATATAATTTTAGTGAATTAATATATTAAAAAAATTGTAGATTAATATAATTAAATATTTATTTTTTAAAATATTATATAATAATTCCCTATTTACCACAGTGTAATTAACATTAAATTAAATGAATAGTTCCAAAATTGACATTAAAGATATTTTATAATAAATAATATTTTATTCATAAAATTAAAATTCATAAAAATATTATCATTATCCATGTGAATAAAATATTGATTAAAATATCAACCATGTTTAATTTACAATTCACTATTCCATTTATGATAACATTACTGATCCTTTTATAATTGAAATATTCGTGACCACAATTAAGAAACAAATGGTAAAAGAAGGGGTTAATAATTAAATAATATTTAATATAACACCAAAAAATTTTAAATTGTAATATATGTTTTTATTTTTTCCATAGTTACTTTTATTAAAAATTATATTCATTTGAAAATAAATCTAAAGAATTACATTATTATATTTTTATTTTTAGGAAATTCGATGTGTATCCTCTCACTCCCTTATTAAAGGGAACCCCAACTTCAAATTCATTACTAAAATTTTAGCCATATATCTCAACAAAACCCTGCAAACAATATATTACAAAATCACTAGGCATATTAAATATGTTTTCTTCTTCCCAAAAGAACAACCCTAATATTATTAAGAGGATATCTAAATTATTTTTTTAATGAATATGTAATCATATTAACCAAGCTCATTCTTTATTTACTTATTATTTTAACTCCTCTAAATATATGGTACTTATAAAAAATATATAAATTCAGTTTCCTATATAAATTGAATTGTTGTTATTATTACCAAACAACAATTATCCACTATCTTTCCAATAAAATGGTATGTGATTGTATCACTCATACGTACATACAGCTTACCATCTTCACATAGTGATATAATTATTTTTTAATCACTATCATTTTTGGAATGGTGCTATGATTGGGTTAATGTTTATAAATAATATTTATAAAATAATTATCATTCTATATTGATAATATCATATCTACTTTTTTATCTTCTAATCATTTGGAAAATTATAGCGTCACAGGTGTGTAAGTGTAGATTACCACCTCCACGAAGTGATGTGATTTGTTTTCTATTTATGATTTTAATGCATAGTAATAAGTATATATTTGATAAATATATATTATTTATATGATATAATACTTATTATTTGAAGGTAAATTATTATTTACGTTTCATTCTTTCCATCTATTGAAAAGTAAAAAAAACTTCCATGCGCACAAACAACCTACCATCTCTATGAATAGTGTAATATGTTTCTCTATCTGTAATTTTATAGATTACTCAAAATACATAAATATATATATATATATATATATATAATATGAAACATATATCATGATTAATTATTTTTGAGTCTGTTGGACCATGATGAAATTACAAGGACCAAAACTATTAAAGTAAAACATAAATGAATAATGAAGCAGTTATCACCCAGAACAATGACTTTAAAAAAAACTGTTAATAAATGGGTTATAAAATGTTATAATCAAATAACATATGATATCATATATATGAGTATAGATCTATAATACATATATAAAAATTATATATTTAATATATAGGATGTTTGAATAGATAAGAAGGAAATTAAACTTGAGGTAAGGGAATTTCTTCTCACTTTTTATTTTTGGAGATACATTTAATATTCACCATTTTATTATTTTATATAGTTTATATATTACACATGATCATATTTTATGATTATCATTATTAAAATTATGGGATATATATATCCATAAATTTTTATTTATTTAAATGGTCTTATTAATCAAATGTTTCCAACCTGTTAAAGGGTTTATGTTAACAATATAATTTTTTATCAAGATTTTTTATGATTATTTTTTCAATGATAAAATATTATGATCTAAATATAAATAAATGTCATAATTTTATTCCCTGATATTTATTTCACAATATTTTTCATTAAAAAATCTCAATATTTATGCACAATATGGTCCGAATGAAATTTTTTAACGAAAAATCATTATCTCTCTATCCAATAGAAATTAATTTTTCTCCAACATCTATATTTTAAAAAAAGGATCTCACAATTTTTTTTATATTTTCAAATTATTTTTTAAATTCATTTATAATGGTGAATAGATTTAAAAATTTGTTTAAAATTATTATTCATGTAATTTTCGTAATTTAATACTTTTTTATTTTTTCTCATAGAGTAAAAGTATTGTTATCTTTAATGTTATACAAAAAGAATGACATTTCACAATATCATGAAAATAAGATTATTATATTCTTCCTTTAAAAGTTTCCATTCCTATTAAAAAATAAAATGTTAACTTTAATTTATATTTATTTTTAAATTCTATTATACTCAAGAAATGATCCAAACGATCTATTAATGGAATTTTTCTTATATAATGATATCCTTTGATGTTATATAAATTTTTATTGAGGATAGGATCCAATGATGCCATAATTGTTTTTATCGGGATGAGTTATGATTATAATTACAATATTTTTATGAAATCCATTTCTTTTACATAGGTTATGTTATAATGATTTTTTTTAAAAAAACTTCTTATTTTCATGGTTTATGATACAGTGAATGTATTATAATTTTATGTGACACATATATACGGTTTTACTTATGTAAACGATGGGATTGAAATTGTATATCCTTATATGTTGTTGGATAAATATAGATATCTCATTAGATAAAATAAAAATAAAGGTTAGTGAACCCACTTCAGTTAGAGACTCCATCCACTATGATTGTATTAGGATTTAACCTTGACTACTGTGGTTGTTTTGAGTGTGAACCCAATACAATATGATTGTCTTGGAAGTGTTCAATGACTATTATAAAAATTATTTTCTATGATTGTTTCTATATAAATAACATATTTCATATAAAAATGTTATAAACTCATGGATAATGTTTTTTTATTCCATTTTGATGCATGTCATAGAAAATTATAATATTTTTTCCATGACACAAGATTATGATCTATTATATGGAAGGTATGATTTTTAAAATTTTAAGATCATATTCCAACACTGTTATGGCAATGTTATGTCAATAACAATTTTGATTCAATTACATTGAATTTGATCTCACCCTTTCTTATATTTAAATTCCCCACGTTATGAAGAGAATTTTTAATTATGACATGTCTAATAAGGGTGATTTTTAATAGGAACATGGTGGGAGATGATGTATTCATCTTATGAAATAGTTTATTATGTGTCCATGTTTCTAAATATATTAGTGGTATATGATTATGGCATGGGTTGTTATGTTATATAAGGAATATTCATTTAATTATATGTAATATATCTATGTAGAAAGTATTTCTTTCAAATAAAGGTATCATATAATGGAATAGTTAACCTCATAAACTAGGATGAGAAAACATTATTTATAACCATGGGGAAAAGAATAATTGTATGATAACATTATAAAGTCATTGTAATGATTATGGATGTCATATGTTAAACTTAATGTCTCTAAGATTGGAAAACAATTCCATGATTCTAACCATTCTATGAATTATTTTTTCATTATTGATCACTCTTTTCAACGATTTATAATGTTCATGATAACCATTTTAGTTTTATTATGAGATTGAATATATAATTTTGAAGGTGATTTGGTAATTGTCTTTATCCAATATAAATGTAATATATTTTATCTTAGTTATATTAATTCTAATATATTATGATAAGTATAAAAAATATAAATTCATATACTCAATAATTAGATGTATAATTATATGTGAAATACAAAATTGTTATGATGATATGATCAAAATTCTGTGATTCTTCCCCAATTGACGTTTGTGGGAAAGAACATAATGTAAATATCTTTATTCACCATCGTGATGAATTTGATTTTATTTTTGAAATGGATTAGATTTATTTTCATAAAGCTCACATAAATTTCTAATGATTATATTTCATGTTTGACATTACAAAACAACATATAATCATCTATCAATGTGTTTAAAAGTACAAACCTAAAATATAAATTTATTCCCATATATGGGCCTTGATTCTTATTAAAAATAGTTGTTTACCTTAAATTGTTAGAGAGAAACTCTACATTGAAGATATGCATATTGTTCGATAGTTTTATGATGACTTTTTAGTATAATTTACTAGTCTTACACTAAATTGTAAAGTTAATTTCTCATGATAACTCATACCTAGTACTAACGTATTTCATAGTCTCCATATAGAATGGCCCTGATATATTTGTCAGAATTAATGAAGAAACTCAAATAGAATCTTAACAGGGTATTTATTTAGAAAGGTATATCATATTAGGGAGCGTATATAATATTTTTAAGAAGAAATATGGATCAATGTTACTATATATTGATTATCAAGAACTTACAGAAATCATAATCAAGAATTAGTATTCTCTTCCATACAATGATGACTTATTTGATCAACTATGTGGAGCTAAATAATTCTCTAATATTGATCTTCATTTTAGATATCATCTATTAATGTTCAAGAAGGAAGATATATCCAAGAAAACATTCTATAAAATGTAATGACACAATGAATATATAGTGAATCCATTTGGTTGTACGAATTCAACCACACTCTTTATAGATTTAATGAATATTTTATTTACATATTACATTGATCAGTTTGTGGTAGTCATTATAGATGATATTATTTTATATTAAATAAGAAAATAATAGAATGATGATCACTTAAATATTATAATGATGACATATAGGATAGATAACATCTTTAAAAATTATAAAAAGTGTGAATTTTTTCATTAAAAAGTTTTATATTTTGTTACTATAATCTCAAGAGATGGTATAGATGTTGATCTATTACTGAAAAAGGTTATTAAACACCATCCTAGACCAACCGTTGTGAATGCGATCCATATATTTCTGGTTTTTTATGGATATTATCAACACATTAAGGGATAATTTCTCATAAATATCTAACACACTCACAATATTAACTTCTAATGTATAAAAGGTTCATTTAAATAAATAATTTATGGAAAATTTCAAGAAACCGAATAGATAGTTAGTTACCTCATATGTAAATAAATTACCATGTAATGGATAAGGGTTTTTAATATTTGGTGATGTATCAATTAATGGTATGAGATGAATTGTCATGTAGAATGATGTGGTTATATCTTATTCTTTATAAAAATTTAATGTTTAAGAGAAAAATTACCCAACTCATGATTTAGAGTTAGTTGTCAGAATTTTCTATTAAAGATATATAGGTGTAATATTTTTGTAGGAAGTTGTGATATATATACTAATCATAAAATTTTAATGTATCTATTCACACAAAAATAGTTGAATATGTTCCAGAGAAAATGGATGGATTTGATTAAATTTTATTATTTCTTAATAGATTACTATCCTAGGAAGGTGAAAAAGGAGGCATATACTTTGAGTCAAAGGAATCATACTTTCCTATCTATGAGGAGGATCAAACAAAATCCCAATTTTTTTGAAATTCAAGGGATGTATATACAAATCATGAAGGAATGGTATAAATTTTATCATTTCCAATTGGGTATTCAAAAATCAATCTATGTGATGATTATGTTGACAAATAAAGAAGATATGTAACTACAGAAGAATGATAGAAATATTTTTTAGTTCAACCATTATTATGATAGAATGATATAGTATAAGTAAAATGTATATGTTCTATACATAGATGATTTTAATGAAATAGATATTGGATGAGGATTATAGTTAATCATTATCTATTAATTATAAATGTATGATGATTTATAGTGATATAAAGAAATATTTTTTGTAGGACCATTTAAAGAGAGATATTTCAAAGCATGTATCTCAGTGATTGTTATATTTGCATGTTGAGGTAGATGGTTTGATGTCTAAGGGGATATTACTACCATTACCAACACCATAATGGGAATAGGAAAGTCATTATGGTTATTGTTGTAATATTCCACAAAAAACTAATGTTCATAATTATCTTTGGGTTATAGGTTATCATATTACATATTTAATACACATCAATACTATAAAAGATTATTTATACATTAATAATCATTCCATAATTTTCATTAAGGATGTTGTAAGGTTTCATGGAGTACAACATTCTATTTCATATGACTGGGAACTGATGTTGACCTCATTGTTATAATTACATCTTCACCAGGGATCAGATACCGATTTATGTTTCAATAGATGTTATCATCATAAGATAAATGGTTAGTCTAAAAATTAATGGGACTTAAAAACTACTCAATTTGATGAAAACAAATGACTTTCTTACAAAAATCTTCATTTTTTACTTTTCTTCAAATAATCATTATTTTATGAAAATGAAAAAACAAAATTACCTATGATAATTTTTTTTAAGATGATTACAATAACTATATTTATTTTTAGAAATTAAAATTCAAAAATTTTGAAATTAATATTTTAAATAAAAAAATTTAATATATTATTTTAATTAAAACTATTTCCATTAAGATTTTTAAAAATAAATTTATATTTTTAGCATGAATATAACTATCTAATGAATATTTATAAAAATAACAAGAAATATTTTTCCTATAATTATCTATGTTATAATGTTGGTCCCAAGATTTTATGAGTATTTCCTTGCAATTATATTCTCTTTTTAACAATGTGGGTATATCTTTCAATCATAGAATTTTCATATTCTCATATTTCTTCTTATACCATATGGTTTTAATAAAAACACCATAAATTTATGAATTATATTGTTCCAAAATAATTTCTCTCTATCTTCAAGAATATAATCTTGTTGGTCAGGATATTAAATGTTCTCTTCTAATTGAACCACTTCATGGTTCTAAACATGTGATAAATCTGAACCATATTTTCTTAACATCAAAACATGAAATACGTTGTGTACATGGGATAAACTTGAAGGCAAGGCTACATGGTAAAAAACTGATCAAAATTTCCCTAGGATTTAATATTTTTCAATTAACCATGGACGTAACATACCCTATAAAAAATTAATAACACATATCCAAGGAGATTCTATAAAAAACCAGGGTCACCTACCTCAAAAAATATATTTCCTCTGATTATCCATATTGCGTTTTAATATGATTTGCCTCATCCTAATTTTTTGTTGAATCAATAGAACTTTATCATTAAACTACTCTACTATATTTGGTCCCATATACTTCCTTCATCCCGCATCACTAAAAAATCATGGCATCTGACACCACATACTATATAAAGGCTCAAAATGAATCATTTGTACACTAGAATAAAATTTGTTATTATAAGAAAACTCAACCATAGAAATATGATGGTCTCAAAATCCCTGATAATATATAAAATTAGAATTAATTATGTATTCCATGGTCTAAATCACCCACTCAGATTGACCATTGGTTTTCGAATGAATTTTTTTACAAAAATTCAATATAGTAAACAATGATTTATAATGTCTTTTATAGAAATTTTAATTAAATCTGTGTTGATGGTCATTTATAATGGACATGGGAACTCAATATAACCTAACTATCTCTATCATATATAAAATAGAAATCTAATCAAAACACATAGTATTGAAAATGGGGTGTAAATGTGAAATTTCTGTTAATCTATAATGAAAAACCCAAATCTAATTGTTACATTGAGATATATTTTGAAATCCCATCCCAAAATCCATTGATTTTTTTTCTATGTACTCTATAGAACTATAAAAGGGTAAATCGTTATCTTTTTTACTTTTAATTCCTTTATAATCTATTTGGATGTAAAAAATATCATGTTAATGTTAGTAATATTTGTTTTTTCTATTCCTAAGTAATACACATGAGGGTCTATGTGTATCATAGTACTTCTAGTAAGAATTGAAAATCAGGAACTATGAGATTCACTCATAAACTATTTATATAAATAATAATCACAAATAACAAATAATATTATTCTAAATATTATAAAAAACTATTCATCAACATTAAAAATAAGTAACATAAATTTCATAATAGATTCTAACTTCTAATATAATAAATGTTCCTCCTTATGATCATTCTTAATTTGTTATAAAAAATTTAAATGCATCAAAAACTGAAACAAAAGATGATATACTTGTATAAAAAATTTTGAAACAAAAATCCTGAAATCAGTAACTAAAGTGTCTTGTTACAATATTTAATTGGTTAATGTAGCACTGTTTTTTTGAATCAAATCAACAACCACTTTGTTTTCTTTTAACAAGATAACAATGAATTGTGCAATATTAATTATTGTTAAGTTCTAGACATCTTCCATATCTCATGATTAAATCCTTATGAGTGAATATATACTTTACAATTTTTTATTTGTATATATTTCAAACTTTACTCCATATAAATGGTTCATTTATGTTTGTTACATAAATACCTACAATAGTTAATTCTATATCAGGAGTAGTGTAATTTAAGTCAGGTGGTATCAACCAATTTAAATAACATGTTGAAACCTGATTATTCTACACCAGGATACAACTAAATCCATTCAATGAAACATCACTGTAGATAAAAAATTCCGAATTTCTGGGATGCATGTCTAAAACAAAAACATTCACCAATCATATTTTTAGTTCATGAAAACAATAATCACATTATTTTTGTATATTAATTTAAGTACTTTTAGAGTTAACATTGTTATTGGGATAGAAATAAAAATGTTTTCAATAAACCCTTTATAATAACACACTAATCAGTGAAAAATATCAATCTTTGTCATTTGTTTTCTTTGAATTATTTAACAATTATATTTTTATAATATTTAATAGTAATACCATGTTTAGAAACAATATATTTCTTTAAAAATGGAATCCCTGAGAGTGGCATTTTCGAACCCTCCACACTTGAGAACCCCCTTCCCAAGAAGAGGTCATCCAGAGAAGCCCCGGCCGCAAAGGAGTCATTTCCAGCTGAGATGACAGTGCATCCCATGGGGTAACACCTCGATCGGAAATGGTTCAACACAAAAATCCATCATCCAAGTGAAGTACGCCCATTCGTCCCACCCGGTGAGACACTGGGTGACCTAAAAAGACGAGTGGTACATGAGAGGTTGAAATTCCCCCACAAGTGGTCTCCCAAGACTCAAACCCCAGACATCACCTAACGTTGTTGTTCTAGCCCTCATCCATGCACCACTATGCCCCCACTGAAGTAGTTAATGTGTTTATGGGAAACGAGGTATTGGTTTGGCATGCCAACCTATGCACCGCATGTCACCAACGAGGCCCAAGTTGTCCAACCCTTGGGCTTAACCTAGTTCTCAATGGGGTAAAGGGGCCCACGAGTGGTTTTCTAGCATATAGTGAATGTTTTATTGTGAGAACATGAACGCAAAACCTCTAGGTCAGGATGCCACCACCCTTAACCAACTCACCCATGCCCCGCAGGCTGTTTAGAAATAATATATACAAATAATGAAATCTGATACAACCAAAATTCACTCATAAAAACTTTTCTATATAGTTTCTTTTCCATTAAGGATTGAACAACAATCCATAGGTGTATTTCATGTTCTAACTAACTTTTAGAAAGTAACAAAATATCATCAATATACACTACCAAAAACATATCCATAAAATCATGGAAAATTATTTTGATAAGTTTCATAAATACATTAAATGAAAATGAAAACCCAAATGGGGTAACTATAAACTCATAATGCCCATATCATTCTGAACCACTATAAATGGACATTCATCTTCCTTGACTTTCAATTGATAGTAAAGAAACATCCGATCAAACTTTATAAAATACAGATCTCCCAAGAACTAATAAAATAAATTATTGATATGAGTTAAGGGATACTTGTTCTTAATTGTGATGTTATTCAAGGAGCTATAGTCAATGAAAATTCTCATTGATCTATCAGTCTCTTTATAAAACAAAACTGCAGCACCGTATGGTAAAGTATTGGTTCTAATGAAACCTTTATCTTGAAAATCCAATTATTTATTTTTCAACTCCAAATGTTTTACTTCATCCATTACATAATGGGTTTTTTAAATAGGACTAGGTTTAGGTCGTAAGTCAATAGAAAATTAAACCTCCTTATTAGAAATAAAACAAGAAAAATCATAAGAAAATACATCTACAAATGAATTTTCTATTGGGACATGACTAATATAAATAGTTTCATTCTTTTCGATAATATGATGTAAGTATCTCTCTCTACTATTTCTAACTATTTTCATAGATTCTTGGTATGTTATCAATGGTATGAAATCATTGAATAATACATTTTTGGAATTATAATCTATCATAGTAAGATAAAATAAATCCAATACATACCTAAAATTATACAAAACTCCACTATGGTATGTTCAAAAAAATTTCTAGATAGACTATCCAACTAATGACATTACGATGATTCCAAAAAATCTTGTTTTTTTGAAAAATCCACTTATAATTTTCACAAAATGTTATATCTTACCTTCATGAGGTTATATTCCCAATTTTCTAGAATACATTACCATTATGACCCAACTTATTACAACTAAAACATCTCACCAATGGATATATGTTACCCAATTCATGGATTTTTAAATATTATTTTCCATACTATCATAGTCCCTATAACTTATAATTACACATTATAATCACATACCCAATTTCATCATACATTATAAAGGGTTAATCTTACCACACTTACCACAATATAGGGAATTAATTTTCTCACATATAGATTTCTTTTATGTAAGTTTCCCTATCTTCTTTTATGATGGGAAAATTATTTTTTTTCATCACAAGACACTTAAATTTCAAACAAATCCTTCTCAAATTTTTCATTATAATGAAAATAATTATTATTTCTATTAAATTATCATGTTCACAATGAACTTCATATGATTTTACTAAATTGTGAGGTAAATATAACAATTTTATCAATAATTTCCTGAATAAAATTTTGTACAAACCTGGACAGTCGTGTAAATTTATCATCATATACTACTACAAAATTGTCATCAATTTTCCTGAATTATATGAATGGCTTTTCCATATTATGTCAAGAAACATTATGAAAATATATCTCAAGTATACTATCTTTAAATTTTTACAATTCCATGAAAAATGAGTATCATTTTCTGTGATTTTCATAACCAAAGACCTCCATCGATCAACATTACCTTAAAATGATACTTTAAAGGTGTTAATTTTGACATTTTGAACATCCCTTGACCTTAATTAATGTTTATCTCGAATTTTTCTAGGCATTGGGTATCCTGATATATGAGGTTCCACCAAAATATAGTGGGTGTTGTCTTATGAAATGGTCATAAATCTACATGTTTCTATATGGGATTTCTAGTTTTTCTCTAACATGGATTCCACAACTATTTAAATCTTAATTCAATTAGGACATCAATATAATAAATTTCTCATATATAATTAAATCCATTCATTGAAATTGGTTTTGAATGATATATTTCTCTATGTTATTTCCATCTATATTTTACCTGTATATAATGTCAAAACATTTTATAAACATAAACTTTTAGACAAAGAAACATGGTAATCGTAAAATTACATAAAATTTCAACATAAACATAAATAAAATTATTCGAACTAATTATATTAAATTTATAATTGTTGGGAAAAAATCCCTCAAGGTATCATTGAATCATTTTTGAGGTGATTGTGTTTGTAGACAAAGTTGACATCTATGATGTGATTGTTGACAAAGAAAACCATGACATACAAATTTTTTGACAAAGGGGATTTCATGGTGGAATTTCGAGTTAAAGAGCTGTGTTCAACGATATAAGTTTGATTCAAGAATGTCGACAAAGTAATGGATTATCTGGAGGCGGCATAAAAAGAACAGATACAATGTGGCACCATTTTCCAGTGTTTGCCAAATTTTTGGGCCTGAAAATCGACAAATGAAGACAAGTGGTTTTTGGCAGGGGGACTTGCGAGTCATGTAATTGATGAATTGAAAACTTGTGTGCCATATGATTTTCAGGATCAGATCATCAAATAATGGAAAAGGGATAAGGGTCTCGCAAGTATTGAGTTGGTCATGCAGGTGACTTGCACACCAAGAGAAAGGACTTGAGCACCAGTGAATAGACGGATTGGAAACTTTCGTGCCTATTGTTTTTCAAGATCATAACTTCAAAATATTTAAAAGGAAAGATGTTTGCGCAAGATTGGAAGTGGGTCGCACAAGTGACTTTCAGGGGAAGAGACATGCATGTCGAGACTTGCGCTTTGAGGGGTGACTTGCACGGTGACGCGCAGGGTGTCCAAAATGCCTATAAATACTGGACCACCCATACCCATTTCTCAACAAAGTTAGAAACTTTGAAGAATCAGAGCTCCTGTTGCACAGGTGTGGTGGTCTCTCAAGTGGTGGTGTGTCCCGCAAGTGGGACTTTCGTGCCAGATTTGAAGAAGGGCGGTTGTTGTTTGTTGCCCGCTAATATTGGTTTGGGCGTAAAGGGAAGTGAGTCGTGCAAGTTTTGAGTTGCATAAGATTGTGTCACGCAAGTGTCTAAGGTAAAATTATGAACCAGTTGTGAATTGTACGCCAATACATGCGTGCCAGAATAGAATTGCATGCCATGTAAGGTTTTTTTTCTAGCATTGTTTTTGGGCTCTGTTGAAGCTGGATGTTTGCCCGATACCTTCGGTGCAAAGAGAGATTCATCTATGGGTGAAAGTTGGACTTCAATAGATCATATACATACAGAAGGATATACATTACTTCATGCAAATGGAAATACCTATAGGTCTATAAACTGTGAGTGGATCCTTTCCAGAGTAGTGAGTGAATTAAGAAGAAGAAGGTGATCCTCTCCATCGACAGTGAGCCAGAGAGAGAGAAACAGGGAGTGACCCTTGGGAAAGCAGTGAGCTGACCCTAAACATTATAAAGGTAGTGATCCTAGGAATAGATGTGATCTATCCCGAACATTTTCATCCACATATAGTGAAGAATAGTGGAATTTGGTACGACCGGAATCTTATCGGCGTATGCTCCTTGGACGTAGCCCAGTGAGGGTGAACCACGTACAAATCTCTGTGTTTGCTTGCTTACTTCCCTTCATTTCATTTAAAGAATCATCATTAGATAAAGAAGAAAATAAGTGATCATAATAATCACATAAGTGAAAACAAAGTGACCCTTGTAATAAAGAGGTCAAGATCCAGTGGGGTTGGAAGAACTTTGAAAAAGAATATCCATACCCTGATTCACCCCCCTCTCAGGGTATATAGGCCCCTGTTGGTCCTACCAATAATAACCCCTCAATTTTTTAAAACATTAATCTAATAATAAATATAATAACCTGAACATAATAATTAAATAATATTGAGTTTTAATTTCTAAAATTAATTATCTTAAATTTTAGGATCATTATTTGTATTGATTTTTAGAGTATTAGTTCATAACTCATATATAAAAAAACTATGTAAATCACTACACAACATTCAAATTAGTATCCATTTTCACACCATATAAAAATTGTATGAAACATGATTTATTTTTATAAAAATTATTAAAAACATTCAACATATAAATTTAGATTCCCATAATCATACATAAAGTCTATTATTTTTTATAAAAAAATTAAATGAGCACAAAAATATCATTAAGGACTTAAAAAAGAAAAAAACCTTTTGTCTATTGAAAAACATGAAAAATAATAAAGAGTACTTTCATCAAAACAATAAATTTTTACCTGAAAATGGAATCATCATTCTTTTAAATATTTTATTATATTACATTTGAAATCAAAAAATTATACAACACTCTGAAGAAATAATAAAAAATTTACGATGGTAACTTGATAAATCATCTCACAAATACATTACTCATCCATTTGAGGACCACAAAACATTTGAGTGATGTATGGGAACATCCATCATATAATCAATAATAGGATCAAGTAAGGATACCATGGAACACCTCATAATAGAATATTGTTTTATAACATCTACATGCAACTAAATGAATGGAAAATTAGATGAAGTCCCTTATCTTGAGTCTGACTCATCACATGCATTATATATCATCATAAATTATAAAACTATATTAAATATTTATTTTATTAAGAGACACTTTCATGTTTATTATTTCAGTTATTTAACTTGTTATCATGTCATATTCAATTACATAACCAATTAAGTTTACATCAGTTGTTTTGACGATGTTACGAACATTATTCCAAAAATGGCTTCGATGTGTTCACCATTTTCAAAAAGGTCAATATGTAAACATCTTTATATAAATTATATTGAAATAATTTTCATTTTTATACACAATTATTTCTTTTAAAATTAGTAATGAAATTATTTTATGAAAAATGAATTGCGCTAAAACCAAGGATATGAAAGATCATATATACCCATGAGTAACATTTTCATTTTTAAATATTATATATGGAATGAATATAAGTAATTGTGTATCTTTATAGAAAGATATAATATCCTAAATATCATATTATTTCATTTAATATACTTATATATGTCATCCATGTGATTTATTGATGTCAAAAGTCAAAGTTCTTCATAGAGAAGGTAGTCCACACATACAGATAAATGATGGTATCATTTTTCTTTGTATAAAATAAAATTTTATATTAACATAAAAATGTTAAATATGAAATTAATATCATTAATATTCCATTTATATAATATATATTCATTAATTTTATATTATTTTTACCTTCCACTTAAATAATTAGTGAATATAGAATCACATCACTTTGTTAGTTGGCAGTCCATCGTAGACATGAGAGAGATTATCAAATCCCTAAAAAATTGCAAGTATGAATGTATATGTAATACAATAACATAATAATTATAAATTTAATATAAACATAATATATATATATATATATATATTAAATATATAAATATATCAATATATTATAGGTGGTGATTGAAAATGAATGTCATCTATTCGTGATGTTGTTTCTATCGTACACATGAATGATGATGTTATATCCCATTTGATGGAATATGAGACAGATTTATGTTATTAAATTAACATAATAATATATTATTATATGTTTTATACTTTGGTTATTATATAATCACATTTCTAGAGAACATTAAGGAGTTATAAGAATAACTAAAATAAAAACTCTTAGTTAAGCTGCATACATCTTCTTCCGACAAACTCCATAGATAAACACCAAAAGACATTTGACGATAGAATTATGATCAAAATGAGGGATTTAGATCATATATATGGGATTAAGGAATATACTGACATATTTAATGGTTGATGTAATTTTCTATGAATGTGTTAAGAGGATAAGAAATTGGGTTACCTTTTATTAGTTAGGTGAGTGTCACACTTGTAGTATTTGGAAATAAACACTTTTCAGCATGTTTTTCACATCCCAAAGAAAAAATATGTAATAATTTCACGTATTTATAATTATAATATTCAAATTTATCTTTACAATATATTTTATAAGAGTATTTAGTTAATTTTATCCATTATCGTTTTAGTTCAATCCCTAATAAATCCGTTTTACTTTAACCGCATTAATTAATTTGTATTGTTTTAATAATTAATTATGGTTAGAAAAAAAATTTAACATATTATATAATATGAATTAATATTGTAAAAAAAAGTAATTTATTAAACAAAATTAAAATCACAAAATTGGAAATTATAAATTTCATATTATACATGTAGATACGATGAAAAAAAGGGTTTACAAGAAGTGTACTTTTCAAGAAAATTTTTATTTTATATTAACTATATGATTAATAATAATTATTATATGAATTTTAATTCATATGTGTATATATAATATATAAATTTCATTGAGATAAGTCTTCTCTAGGATGTTTTTTAAATTATTAAAATAGAGAGGCATTGTGTACTTTAAAACCATTTAAAGTTCAATTTTTAAACACAAAAAAAATCACACACTAAAATTGAAAATGAATTTGATTAATTATAAATTAATTGAATTAAATATAAATAAATAAATCCTATGTTACATCGGATGAATTTAAAAATGAAATGGTACTTTCAATTTACTTAATGTACTAAAAACAAAGACATTTTTAGAAAACAATCGTTATTTTTCACAATTCAAATAAATATCATTTTTTTCCTAAAAATATAAAAACTCCATCTTAATTTAATTTTGAAATTAGAATATCAAAAAATATATTTTTATTTCAAAAATCAAATTCTATAATTTATAAGTTAATCTCTTAAAAAACTTTAATTAAAAGATTTAAATAAAAACTATTTTCTTTCTTATTTATAAAAATTATATAATATTTTTTTAATGAATAATACTATATAATTATTATTAATAAACGTGAAAATAATTTATTAATTAATTAAATATTATTATTATGGTAAAATTTAGGATTATTCTGAAAAATTTGATTTCTTAGTGAATACTAAAAATATTGTTTTTTATGAAAAATGTATTTTTGATTATAGAATTTAAAGAGATTTTTTTTTGTGTTAAAAATGATTAAATGTAAAATTATTTATCCAAATATATATATAATTCAATTAAATTAATTGGAAAAAATTTTATAATTGAATTTTTTTAGGACATTTTTATACGTAAATAGCCAGTTTTCTGAAATTCTATTTACCGTTGTGTTTTATGTTTTTATCTTGAATATGTTTTTACCACTTCTAGATATTGAATTATGAAAAAATATTTTATATATGGCAATAAGAGGTTCAAATTTGGAAAATATTGAACTTTTATTTTTTCTGACTACGAATAGTAACCATAGTAATTGTTTCACCATGCTAAGAGAAAAACATGAAAAAGAGGTCTAAAACATTCATATAAGGATATAAAATTTATCCAATAGTTTAATTTATCTTATTAGTTGAGTTTATATCAACAATATATATCTAATTCATTAATATATGATCACTTGGTTACATATTTCATTGATTTTGTCCTTTATAATAATTTAAGAAACAAATTGATACAAATTGCCACTCTCTTGACATTTATATATCCAAAAAATTACAGAATGATAAAAATAGGATATATTTTGTTCCAAATCATTATTTAAATGAAATTTTATTTATTATCATATTAATATATTTATAATTTTTATTAATTAATAATCAACATAAATGGTTATGCACTGATAACACAATATTTATATAAATAATAGAAAAATCAAATAAATGATTTTAAAAATACTAAATATAATACTATTTAGTTGAATTATTATGTTAAAAAACATTAAGTAATTACCAAATATTATGAATCTTTGTAAATATTTTTTTAATTCAATCTTTTATTGGTTTTAATAAAGTAAAATTAAATGAATGTTCCATAATAGACATTAATGATATTTTATAAAAAAATAATATTTTATTAAATTATTTAAAATTCATAATTATCATATATTTTTTTTGGTGAATGGAATATGGTTTTACATATCAACAATGATCCATTTATGTGTCACTATTCTATTTATGAAATCTTTATTAACCTTTTAATATTACAATTGATGTTATCACGATTAATCTCATGAACGGTTAGCAATGGTGTTAACAAATTATATTATGTTTTATATGAAACTAAAACCTATATAAATTTAATTATCTGTTTTTATTTAGATGCTTGATTATTAATTATTTTAATTAATGGGCATTTTTAATAATTTTTCTTGTGAATTTATTTATTATCATTTAATCATTTAAGAATTTCCAAGTGTGTCATCTCCCTCCATTATAAATGGACACCCCTCCATTCTTTAATTTACACAAAATTGAGCCTTTATATCAACCAAATCCTATGAAAAACCATTCTCAACTTCCTGATACACATTCTATAATTATTGGTCCTCAGAAAGGCACAACCCAAATATCCTTAAGATGAGATCTAAAGGAGTTATTTCAATGAAAATGTAGTCACCTTAATCGATCATTTTTTTAAATATTAATCTTCCACCAATAAATTTATTCTATTTATCAAAACATAGTAGATTATTTATTCTAAATATTATTAAATGTTATTATTATTATGAAACCACCATTATCTACCCTTTTCAACATCAATTGAGAAGTTGATTTATCACTCATTCATACATACAGATTATCGTCTATAGATAAGGATAATATTATGTTTTCATCACTATATTTTTTGGATGGATAGTTTTATAGGGTAAATATTTATATAAGTGATTTATAAGATATATATTCATTTAAAATTAAAATATCATATCTATCTTCTTACCTTCCAATCAACTTGAAAAAGATAATATTCCTCATACATACATGTGGAAATCCACCTCCACAAAGCTATGTGAACTATTCTTCATTTTTTCATTACATGGATGGTAATAAGGATTTAATTTATTAATATATATGATTTTAATGATATAATAATTATTATATAAATCAAAATTACTACTTGATATAATTTATCCCATCTATCAAAAAGTTAAAACAATGTTCATGAATATATATGACCTACTATCTCTATAAAAGATATAACTCCTTTAAATATACATACTTTTATGGATGAAAATATACATATTTGAAATTTGTATCATGATTAAAATATTATAGATTATAAAATCTCGATCAATGTAAAAGGACCAAAACTACCGAACCAAAAAATACACGACGAACGAAGTTGTTATCACACATAATATTGATTTTAATAAATAATTGTGAATAATCTGATGGTAAAAGTTAATAATTATATAAAATGTGGTATTATACATATTAATATGGTTTTGGAATATATTTATAATAAATATTTTTTATACATTAGTTTTTAATACCTGGGATGAAATTCAGACATGAGGTAATAAATTTTCATCTCACATTTTTTTCTCGGTAACACATACTATATTCATCACCAAATTATTTCAATTTAGTTTATATTCAACCCATGAATGTAATTTATTATTATTAACTTGTACGTTATTGGATTTACATATCCGTGTTTCTGTTTTTCATTTAGGGGTTTTATGGATGAAATGTTTCCAAAGAAATAAGGGTTTTATTTTATTAATATAATTGTTTATCATGATTAATTATAATTAAGTTTCCAATGATGAAATAATATTATCTTACATTCAATAAACTCATGAATCTTATTCTCCAATTATTATTTTCTAAGAACTAATGTTTTAATTTATTTTTCCTTACGATATGTAATTGAGATACTGGGGGAATGTTATTGTGTAAAATGTAATTTGTTTCTATTCTTAAAATAATATTTCTCCCATATCTATGTTTTACAAATGAAATCAATAATGTTTTGAATATTACACCTATAAGTATTTAATGTTATATTTTCCCATGATTTATGTTTTTAGAAAAAAAATTAAAACTACTCTTCTAGTTATTTTCCAAATAAGGTAATTAATGGTTTTTTTGGAAAAGTATGGGAGGAATGTTTTCATTTAATAAATATGAGTTAAAAGAAATTCCATATCATTATAAATGGTCAATTATTTGAATGTTACATTATTGGTTTCTATGATTAGTTCTAATAAAAATGCTTTCTTTAATATTTATAAACATTATAGATTTTAGATAAAATATTTCTATGTGAAAATGGTATTTTCCTCAAGACATGCTTCATGTGATATATTTGAATGAATTTTCCGTCAATTCTAGAATCCTTTCATGTTAAATAAATTCTTACTAGATATATGATTGAATTATTACGTTCTTATTCTTTCTATGTATGGTTTATGATTGTGGTGAATTTTTTTCTGAATCTAATTTATTTTCCATGGGTAATGTTATGATGAGAAATTAATAATACTTTCAAAATTTTCATAGGTTATAATATGATGGTTGTTTAAAAATCATGTGGAAAAAAGATGTATGGTTGTAATTATTTTATGGGTGGTATCAGAATTATATATCCCTCTAATTCATTGTGTAAAGATGGATATCTCATGAGATAAATATGAATGGGATCAGTAGTGACCCCAATTCAGTAAGGGACTTAATCCACTATGGTAGTCATGGGAATTATCCTAGACTACTACAATGTTTTTGGTTTGTAACCCAATTAAATATGATATTTTTTGATGTGACCCTTGACTAATAAGTAATTTATTTTATTGTTATGTGTATTCAAAAAACTAATGTCTTATGCTAATGTTATGCTCACATAGACCATGTTCTTTGATTCAATTATGATTTATTTCTTAGGAACCACCATGATTTAATCTATCACTAAATATTATGATATATTATATTTAGGGTGTGGTATTTAAAATGTAATTCTAATTTTATCATACACTTATTCTCATTTTATGTTTATATCTCCCTTATTTACTCTTACTGGGCATCTGATCTTTCTATTTGTTATGTTTATTATTTTTTTGTTATAAAGAAATTTAATATGGATGATATTTCAAAAAATGGTGATATTTGTGAAGAACATAGTTGGAGATGGGGTAGTTCACTTATGACCCAGTTTTTTTTGTTTCATTGTTTCCAATGATACAAGACCTATATGATTCGAACATTGATTTTTTTGTTATGTAATGACTATTGGTATTGTAATATATAATATTTATGTATGAAAAGTAAGGGTTGCTATAAATAATCACCAATTCTTATAGAAAACTGAATATTCCATTGAAGTCCCAAAAATTCAATCAATATATCTTTCCAACTCAGTGGGTGAAATAAAATGTCAAGTATTGTGTAAACTAACATCTCAACAACTATTCAATATAAGGGAAAACAAATAGTCAAGGAAATAACCATTTAGATTGGAAAACAACATAAATTCAAAAGGAACCCTCTATTATGATCATCCCATCCCTTGGAAACCACCATTCCAACTAGCTCTAACGATCTAAAAATAAAAAATTCTTATCCTAATAGATTTTTCACTAAAAATAAGCTATATAATATTTTAAAAAACCATAGAAAAAATATTAAAATCACATTTTTCAAATGGTCCCTCCAACTAAATTATCAAATAGAAATAAAACTGTTAACTAAATCTTGGATACGGTAAAAAAAAGAAAAACATTCTCTAAATTTGTTTTGTTATGAAAATTACATGTTACACTATATTTTTAAAGGATATATCTAGACACCAAAAGAATAATTAAGGTGATGAAAATGTAATATTAGGGTGAAATGTATCATCATTGATAGATCAATAAATTCCCACAAAATTCAATGATCTTAAAACATTCTCAATTATATGCAACATAAAGGAGTAATTTTCTCTGATGTTATGATTAATTTTGGTGGTTCTATAAATTTGTTGTGTTACTCTATTTTCTCTTCATTAAATATTATTAAATTAATTCTCATAATTATATTAATTCCTTTGGTAAACTATAGTACTGAAAACCCTACCTGTTTTTTTGTGGATGTTTATGTGAGTGTTAAAAAAATTACATTTCATGTTGATTTTTTATTATCTAATGATGGATAATAATAGGATGAAGGAACATGAAACTACTATATTATAGAGGCCTTTATGAAAAAAACATCCAAATTCATAATTAATGTTTCAACTAGTACATTATATATGGATTTTTGGGGTGAGAGTTTTCACATCAACATGCTTGATTCTAGGAATCACCCCTTATAAGAATATTCTTCTCCTTTGATAAATTAATTGATATATATTCATTCCACAAAAAAGCATCAATTTATTCACAAGATCTCCTTTCTAGATTTTCATCATTGGTATAAATTTTATGAAATGGATATTGTGTTTATTATAATAATGTTATGGAAAAATCAATCACATGTATATATATTGTTTATTTCGTGAATATTGGGAGTTTTAAAAACATTTATGATTCAATAATGAGTATCGAAATTAAATCTCCTATTAAGGATAGAGAAAATGTTTATATAGACGATATAAATGGGATTCCTTCTAGAAAAACTCACCATATATTCTCAAATAACCTAATATTAAATTAAAATATCTACCTTGTAACATAACATATTCATGCCATGAGGGTGTGAACTAAATTCTAGAAATTATAACTAAAAACCCTCGATATGATTTAAAATACAAATGCGTAACATTTTGTGCACGTGAAAAAAAATAAAATGAAAAAAATTATCAATTATAACTAGTAATTTAGTATTAATATTCATGAATATAAAACTCCTTGGGGGTGATTATAATCCATTATGGTAATCAAAAATCCACTAAACCACACCCTCATTATCATGTTATAAAATAGGTATGCAAACTATAAACATCTTGGATCATATATCATATCAATGATACTAAATGGGTAATTCTAATAAAAAAATTTCCTACAATTTATGGTATTATGGTTTATCATAATGAATATAATTAATTGGTTTCCAAAAGGGTGCAAAAAAGGGTGAGTCTGCATGGACTACTGCCTGATTAACCACTTCACTTGAATGAACAATTTTCCATTACCATTTATTTACAAAATTCTAAAAATGTTAGTAGTTAATTAAAATTACTATTTACCTGATATATTACCTATAAAATATTTATATATATCCCATTTTTATCAAGAAAATTTTATATTCACTTTCCTCATTGGTATATTTTTGTATAAGATGATTCCATTTGGATTTTCTAATTCTCCTGGTTTTTTCCAACAATGCATTGTTAATTCATTTAATATTACCTATATAATATAATGGAGTTATTCATGGTTGATTTCACTACATATTATACATATTTTTATGAAGGTTTTAGTAGTTTTAGTGTTTTATAGAATCATTATATTATAATGAGTATTTTAATAAAATATGAGAAATGTTATTTCATTGGTTGACATGGGATGGTACATCGATAACTCATTTATTTGGATAGTATCTAAGTTTTAAAATATAAAATATATAAAATTTATTACATTCTATTTTCCTAAAAATATATAGGAAATATGTCCTTTTTTAGGTCACGTGGCATATTATCATTATTTCATTGATGAATTTTGCAAGATTTCTCCCCCTATCACGATTACCCGTTAAAGAAAAATAATTTATGTTCGATAAAAATAGCGATTGTTATTTCCAGAAATTTATTGTGATTATCCCATAAGAACTATTATTCCAACAATATCAACGAGACTTAACATTAGAGCTCATGTGTGGTGCATCGAGTTATACAGTAGGGGAAGTATTATCACAATGAATCAATAGATATCCATATATCATTGTATATGGATCAAGAACACTGTACCATGCCCCTAAAAATTACACCACCACTAAACAATATTTCTTAACATTATTTTCTCCTTGATAAATTCAGGGTAAAATATTTAAAATAAAATGTGATCATGTTCTCCGACCATTGAACCCTTTGATATATCGTTAATGAACTAAAATCCAAATCAAATCGAATTCCTCGGATACCCCTCCTTCCAAATTCATTTTATAAATTAGGATTAAAATAAATGAATAAAATACAATGGATTATAATATTAGCAAGATCCTTCCATATTTTTACATTTACTCATCTACTTATATTCCCATTCTTGTCATATTACCTAATAAGAACTTCTATATAGTGTATTATGTTATTTCTTCGGTATGATGACATTGTAATTTTTTTAAATAATGAATTCCTATTGATTTTAATAAGAATGAATCTAATTTAATTAAACATGAGTGTTTTTTTTTATTTGGGATGAAACCATCCTTTTTAGAACATGTAGTCATCAATTCCTATTGTTTTTTGTTCATAATATCAAGTTTCAATCCATCATCACGTTTGGTTAAAATCGTTCGTGTAGGGACCAAATTAGTATCCAATTAACTAGATTGAATGGTATTTATTCTATTTTATTTTTTAAAATATTTTTTTATTTCTATTATTATTTTAGAGATTTTACTTATTTTCAAAGGACACTGAGTATCTCCAAATGAAATAAAATTGTTCAAAAACACATTATTTTTCGTGAAATATTTTATGATTTTCATATTGAAATAATTGGTCCATTTCTTAATAAATTTGGATGTTTGTAAATTATTATAGAATTTAATTATGTACTTAAATGGGTATAATCACAAGATAGAATGGATGATGAATCAAATTATGTTGTTGAATTTTTGAGAACCAAAATCATCTATTTCTTTGGAGTTTATAGGTTTTTTGTTTGGGACCAAGGTTTTCATTTTTAAAACTACATGATCCTTGAAAATTGTTTTTGGTATGTTTTTTGGAATAAACATTCAATATATTATCTTCCAAACTAATGAGAAATATGAGTTTTTTAATTGGTTATTAAAATAAATTCATAAAAAATAGTTTTAGCTAATATGAAAGATTGGAGTGTTAACATAGACGATTCACTTTTGAAATATAGTATATATTTTAAAACCCCAATGTAATTTCACTTTTGTAACAACAATATAATTTAGTATACGAATAACTTTAAATAATTCAATTTATTATCTATATTTCTATGAAAAAAATGAACACAATAAAACTATGATATGATAAGATTAAATAAAAATATTTTTGAATAACCATTAATAGAATTAAATTTAATTAGATGGAATTAATAGTACTGAAAAAATTATGAAATATATAAAAAAAGTATACTTTTTATATAAAGGAAATACATTTAGGTTACATAAAAGGAGAAATAAGGTTATGTATTGTTTAGAAATGTATTTTTCTAAAAAACATTATATAAAATATTAATTTATATTTCAAAAAATATGGGAGTAACGGTGGTAAATTATGAATTATATTAATAAAACTTTAACACAAATGCAATTAGTAAATTTTATTAAATAATTATAATCATTGCTATTATTCAAAATATGTCTTTTTCCAATAAGAATGGTTTTCCATTATATTGTTTGATCTTTTTTAAAAACTAAATATATTTATTTTATAATTTTATTTTTATAATATTTACATCATTTTTTTATTTATAAAAACAATATTATCATAAGTTTATATCTTTTGTTTTTCCTAATAATATTGTTTTAGTGGAAAACTATGGTTTTTAGGAAACTTATAAAATTAATGAATTTATGATTACATAGGAATGATGCATAAAAATATAAAAAGTTTTAGGTGAAAAAATATTAATATATAGAATATCATTTCACATAATAATATATTATTTAAACTTATGAAACATATTCTAAACATTTAATTCCTAAATAAAAATGTTACATTAATTAAAAAATATTCAACCTTTATTTGAATCAAGCGTTTTCAAGGTGAGATTCAATTTTTGATTCCCGAGAAAACCTGATGATATTTTTTTCAATATTCCAATTTTTTCATGGGGATTATTAATTCTAATAACTATGGTTAACAAATAAATTTAAAACTAAGAATAAAACTGTTATCTAAAAACTATTCACATAGGTTATTTACACTAATCATAAATGTTATTATTCAAATGATTTGAAAATTCACAAGATAAAATTATTCCCAAATATTTAAATAATAAGATACAGATTTTGGAAAGGGTTCATTGTAAGTTTATTCATTAATATTAATTATTAAAGTTAAAAATTAATTAACAAGGTAAATTTAAATTGGGTTAAAATTTAAAATAATGTTAAATTAAAAATCCTTAAAACACTCAATTTTCTTACAAAATTAGTTGTCCAATGATTTTAAATGAAAAATATATTTACCCTACTATTTTTTTTTATTTAGGATACATTGAACAAGGAATAGTAACATCATATTATTTAAAGTGTTAGGTGTTCTAACAAATGTGTCATTCCTCTCACTTATAAAATATTAACACATCCTCCACTTCAAGGATAAACATACCACAAACTTTTTTCTTTAAAATATTCAAAATTGATCATCATAGATCCCTATAAGATTTTCATAATCTTATGATCACAATTTTTTAAAATAAGGCCTTCATTCCCAAATATAATTCCAACGAAAATTCAAGCACTTAAAATGAGTATCATCAATTACCTAAATTTTCTTCTTGATTATGTTCATTAAACTTTATTCTAGAAATACTAATAAAATGATATTGGAATAATTTATATACTATAATGTTATTATATTAATGGTGTTATCATTTTATATTTATCAATCATGTATATTTAAAAAAATGAATTTGTCATTCTTGTATTTGTGTAGAGTACTAGAACCATGAAAACGAAATTCATTTCTCAAAACCAAAAATAATTTCTATTAAATAAAATGGTTAGTGAGTGTGTATTATGTTTAATAATTGATAAAGGTTATTTTATGAAAAATTGGATAACCTATTAAATATTTGATAAAAAAAATTTATCTTTAATTAAAATTTTTAAAACAAGTGAACTAAGAGGTAAATGGTATTTTTTATAAGTAATGAATTTATATAAATTATATTCTATTTATAATTTCTGAAAATTCTGATATATCATAATAATAACAATTAATTAAAATATTTGGAATCCTATTATAATTATATTACAAAAAATCATCCCATTATCATCCATTAATCATAGTAGGTTCATGTTTTGGTTAGTTTAACCACTTACTCGAACAATAATATAAATTTATGTCATGGATGATTATTAGAATATATTTAATGTAATAATATGTTATAAATATACAAATATTTTTTTCCTATTCAGGTAAGTTTATATCAACATTTATCTCATCAATTATGAAAGAACCTTTAGTTATTTATGGTCAAAATGTTGGATTGAATCTATTTATTGTCATGAGAAGGTACAAGAAATGTCAATCAGGGTGGATGAAAAAATATAGACCGAGTGAATCACCTATAACTATACTCCCACATTCAGTTGGGGAGTGATAACATTTATGTAGATATGGTAAGATTGCCATTCCAAATAATCCTAGAGGTGAGTAATTATGAAACATTATTACCTTGATTCCATTTGTGACACACATGAATATGGTCCCTCAAGAGAAGATTAATGCTTGAAATGATATTGTTGATGGTCCATGGGATAGATAAAAGCCCATAAATGGAGTTGAATATTGTTAAGGAATCATTCATCACTACATTCATGTTAGGATTTCAGGCCCTTTAAGGCTCTATTCCACTGATAATTTCTCTGGAATCTACTATAAGAGATTCTTTATGAACAAAATCATAAGTGAACGTGAGCATCACCGCGCTCATACCATCATGAACCACACCACTACCCCATGCAATTTCATTTGGTTATAAAGTATTTGTGTTTAATTATATTCTAACATGGAATTATGAACTATCATGGACCATTTAATATAGTACCTTATATTAACTAATAGTGGTGTAATTTAAAGAGGGAATATATAGTAATATGAATTTTATTAAACTATTTCGAATAGATAATGATTACTTATTACCAGTTTTGGAAAAATGTAGAAACTAGAATATATATATATATATATATTGATTGAAATTAGGAGTAAAAATGGTTAATGTTATGAATAAAGTTATTTTTATGTATTTAATGAAGTTGATATAATTATTCAACATATTTACTTCTTATTCAGAATATATCATGACTGGGTTATGGGTTTTCAACTGATATTCAACTCATTGAGATATGTTGGGTATTATTCACCTAATTTAAGATATGTTCATCATATACTACCTATTTGAGATTTCATATAATAAATTATATTTTAATCATGATTTTTTATATTCATTTATTATCTAACTCATTAAAGGAGATTTATTTGAATGTTTCTATAGCTGTAAGGTATTTGTTGGTCTCATTGACAATTTATTAAGATAAAATACATTTTGTGTACCATGTTATATTTGTATGATGTAATCACTTAACATGGATATATTTTTTCATAATTTTTTTTATTTTGTGGAATTTAATATCCAGATAATGTTCCTCTATTTGAGTGGCTATTTATTCAATTTTTCCCCAACAATAAGTATTTTTGGTAACTAGACATTCATTCATTGAGTTATAATTGGTCTCTTTAACATTTTACATTTATGTTGGGTACATTATTCCCTTGGATTATAATATATGGTAATCTATATTCTTTGGGGGATATAAATTATTACCAATAAAACCCTTTGAAAAAAATGTCACTGTTCTTCAGATTTTTTATTTTGAAACCATATGATTACTTATTCTTGATAGGTTATGATCATTTTATTATCATATTATATTATAAAAATACTCATTTATTTATAGGGTGTGAACATCACATTAGACATTAATAAAACTTCATTATAATAATTTAGAATGATTATTAATTTAAGTAACATGATGAAAATAATTATCATTCTATATGTTTTTTTCTTATTAGGATTATTATTTACATACTGAATAAGTATTGTTTTATTACCTATATTCTTTCTATAGGTGGGTTATGTTATCTGTTTAATTAAATTGGGTAAATTTATTGGAATTTTGGATTATTATTGATTACTAATGTATGATTATATATTTACATTCATTATATTTCATTTTACAAATACCCATGTTTTAATTCTTCTAGACGTTATTTAGGGAGTAGTAAAAAAGTTATTAATGTCTCTTATTGTGAATTAATTCGACTTAATCGGGTGATTGGTGGGCCCCAAAATTATATACCCCTAAATATATAAATAGGTGTTATGAGTCAAAAATGTTTTGTTATTTGGTTTACGCCTTCAAAATTAATGAAGAGTTATTTATTGTGTCCACGATGATGAGTAAATGTCTTAGAATAGGGCCATTAATATGTGTTATTGATGTACGTAACCATGAATTACATTATTTTGAGAATATTATTATTGATATCCATGTTTCCAATTTTTGATAGATATAGAATTATCTTAGTTTCATTTCAATATTTTATTATTGAAATTAATGATTTCTACTATATTATGTATATCATTGTTATTATTTTAGCAGCTTGAATTCTATGTTTCTATTTCTGAGCATTTGTGATCACCCCTTATTATGTTTACTTTCCTTAGGTTATGAAGGAATGTATTTCATGTGATATTTAAAGAAAGATATGTTTTGTTTGGGAAATTTTGTGGGATTTTTATGACTTAATATGGAATAAGTAGATTCATATATTCTGGAAATATTGTTCGTCTGATATAAAAAACATAGACTTAATTAGTTTATTTATTCACTATTTCTCTAAATCTGTAAATCTAAAAGGTCCGGATATTGACGCAATTCAATATTTTATTTAATTTATAAAATTATGGGATACTTATATCAAAGAATCTAAATTTGGTATCATATCCAGTATTTTAGGAATATAAATATAGGACACCATGAGAAATATAGGACACCATCTTAATAATTTATTTGGGGATTATAATAAGATAACATTAGTGAAAATCATTAGGATACGTCAAAATGAGAAATATAAATATAGGACACCATCTTGATATTTTGGTAGAGTAGAGGATAAATGATTCTCCAAGAAATGAAATTTATATTTAAATTCTTCATGTTGATTCATGATCTATCATAATTGTGCCTAGGTATAATGACCCCAAAAATGGTTGATTGGGTTTTAACTTGATCATCACCAGGTGCACAATTTTTTTTCTAACATTACACCTAATATGAAACTCTTAGGAGGATATTATATGGTTAATAAAATTATATCTAATACCCATTTAAAAGTATTTTAAACTAATGTTATCTAATTTGGATATAAAACATAATAAAAATGAAAATAAATAACCAAGGATTGAAAAAAGATTCAAAGGTTGATCTGAAAGTATCAATCAAAATAAAAAGGTTTTATAAGGGAATATATATTTAGATTTATGTTTTCAAACACATATTTTTGGATATTATCATAACTATTTTGGTTTTTATATTTAGTTGAGGAAGTATAACTAAGATGAATCTAAGAAAGATATATTTCAAGAAAATAATTTTTTATTTTAGAAACAGTTATGGAAGATAGATTATAGGGGGATGAATATTCTAGATTAAAAATTTTAACAAGATAAAATAAATATAAATGTTAATTAATGAATTTAATTATCACTGTAAAACAAAATATATAAAATAGGGAATTCTTATTATAGTTAATTCCAATGTGTATATATTCTAATTTAATAAATCTCTATATAGAAATAAATAATTTTTTATCTATATTGATTTTTAAGGGGAATAATAACTTGATTACAACCAAATTTTTGTAGTGTGTATATAAAAAACATGGCTCATCTATAGCGATTCAAAACCAAATTGCATCACTAACAATAGAATATGAAGGTCATGACATGAACACTCATAACATTATAATATGGGATTTATAACCCATAAAATTAGAAATAATTATTCTGAATGGAAATCATAAACAAAAAGTAAGATAACATGTGGGATATTGGATATAGTATTACAGACACAAGAAACCAGAATGGAATAGTATATATATACAAAAATTTCACATGTACTATTACTTGATTAATATATCAAAATGTTTCTATAAGGAATTATTAAAAGTCATAAATGATTTCATTACAAAATAGAAATTATGACTGATAGATGAAAAAAATTTCACAGAGGACTTGGTTGGTAAAACACATCAAATTTTAAAGTGAATATATCTTATCTATCAATAATTTATTTAGTTTAACTATTTTTACATTGAATATGTCTCGAATCCTTTAAATTTGATCTATAAAACTAATTAGCCAATCTTCTATCAGGTAGATTAATTCAAATTCAAACCTCATAATTATCCATGAGAGAGATAAATTTCATTCTAGGATATTTAAAACAAAAACAATTTAATGAAAAACATAAAGAATAATTAAATCTAATTTTATTTACACATTGAATAATTCATATATACTCTAAAATAATAGGTCAAATAAATCCCATAGAAATAATAAGGTAATATTACTATTAAATTGTAATTATAAAATTATTTCTTATTTTATTAAGTGTGTAATTATTAAAAAATTAATTATACTACATTTAATTTTACAAAATATGTTTTAATTTTTTTAAATATCATGAATTGTTACTATAGAAAAATAATAAGACAAAGAACTAAATTTAAAATATAAAAAACTAAATTATCAAAATATACATTTTATGAAAATGAATAAATAGTGAATAAATTAGTCATAAATAAAATTTATTTAAAATAAAATAAAAAATATATTTTCATGGGTTTTTTATAATATATATGTATATAAAAGTTAAGTTAAATATAAAAAATAGTTAATATAAAAAAATAATAAACCAAATTATCAAAAATAATGAATAATATTATATTCATAAAATTTTATATTTTAGAAAAATAAATAATGTGAAGAACTTATCCTGAGTGTTGAGTGATAGTGAGGAATATGCCATTATGATAGTTAACTTATTATTCTATTATTGCATATGGTTGGTTTAAGTTGTCTTACATTTTTTATAATGGCCATGTGAGAAATTATCACCTATGGTCACTTATGTTATAGGATAGAGTATTGTCGGTTGAAATTTCAATATTTGATGGGTTCACATATGGTTTTTTAGATGATATAGAGTAACGTTACGTATATTGTGTCTCTGAATATGGTAACTTCAATTAGATTTACTTATGTAATTTTATACTATAAATTCTCTTTCATACAAAAATGCATTGATGATTATATCAGAGGTAATGAGTCCAGATCCTATAATGTTTTACAAAAGTATATATCTGGATGATGAGATTCGATTGGAGAATTTTATATTCATAATGGGATCTTATGGTTTTCTCTATTTTCATATGAGATAGATGATAACTCATGCAGTATGACTAATTACAACAAATATAATGTATCTATAATTGTTCAAACTACTTATTAAAATTTCATGGATGATAGTATGGTGAAACATGATGGAGAATACATAATATATTGATCAGTTTTCATGTTGTGTGAAATAATCCTTGATCCAGGAGAGAACTCCATTAAATCCTGAATACACAAATACTAAGTGATCAAGCATTAAGAATGTAATAGATATATTAGAGTTGATATGGTCACATTAAAAATGTGGTATATTTAATAAAAACATTATGTTGAATATTTATAAGAATATTATTATGGTTACCTGAGAAACATCATTTCTTCACTTAAGAAAAAAATATCATATGATCACTTGGTGAAAACCAACATGAAGTCTGTTAGAAGAATCTTATGACAACATTATCATCAGAATATATGGTGTTTTTTCAGACCATATAAATATAATATTTTGAATTAGTTATTTTTTTCTTACATGTTGTTAGAATAATGTATATTTATATAGGATAAATAACACTTCAATTTGTATTGTATAGAGAATTATTTTGTTTAAAAATACATACATAAATTATCTAAATATTGTAGGAGTGAAAATTAATGATACTTGGTCAATTTTTGGATCATAATAATGAATATTTCAAACTTTTTATTAGTTTAATTTATATATATATTTGACAATAAAATATTTTTTGCATAGATCCAATCTATGTAACTCATTCTATTATATAATAATAAAATTAAACAATAAACAATGAATGTATATAAAACCAAAAAACATGATACATGTTCAAACCAAAAGTTAGAATATTTAAATACTAATTCAAACATCATATTAGATGGAGATTATGTAAATAGTCTTACTAAATTTCATATAAAATATTAATTTGATCTTTCCATTTACTAAAGGTTAAGATAAAATATAATTCTTGTGGAAAATTGTAAACCTGATTTCCGGGAATTCGTTAAATTAAAAAAATAATGCGATGAATTTTAATATACAATCAATAAATAATAAAATACTCTCAAAAAACACCCCCATTTTAAATTTAAAATATCAAAATAAAATTCTATATAATTATACACATTTTTTAAATTTCTCAAAAACAATATTAAAAACTGTGAAAAGTCCTATTGGAAATATAATTGAAGAATTTTAGTTTAAATTTTGAAAAAACCCCATTAATAAATACATTTTAAGGAAAGTAAGATTTTTATAATAAATTTCTAACATACCACGATGAAATCAAATTTTCTCAAATTTTATAAAATCTTATTGTTCTGTAAATTTATCTACCAATTGATTTTGAATTAGAATAAATTCAATAAAATAATCACATTTTCATAAAAATGTTGAATAAAATAAAAATTCATATCTATATACTTAATTATATAATGTTGTAAATGGATCACTAGTATAGAAATAAGACATAACATTATCATAATAAATAGGTTTCTTTTCAACATTAAAACCATAATCAAACAATATTTGTTCAATATATAAATAATGGGAGAAATAATATGTAGTATAGATATACTCACATTCAGTAATTATAAATGATATAGGGTTTGGGTTTCTTATAGATAATGAATACAAATTCTAACCAATATTTTGACATAGAACTAAGGTGAATTTTTTTTATCAACTTTGCATTCTCAAAAATTACAATCAGAGTAACTAATCTATTAAAAATAATTTTTTCTAGAATAAAATAATCCAAAATTAATAGTTCTTTTAACATATTTAATTAAATGTCTATAATCTTCTATGTGATCTTGTTTAGGACCTGATTTGAATCTAGGAACACACAAGCACTAAACATTATATTTGGTATATATGTAGTTTAAAAAAAAATTCATTATCATGTCTTTAAATATTTTAGAATCCATATATTTTTTACAAACATCTGAAGCTATTTAACAAATAATACTCATAAGTGTTTATAGTGTTTTTGAAGAATCAAGACCAAAAATTTTGAACATATATTTAGAATATTTTTCTTCATTAAAAAATATTCCATCATTTGTTCAAGAAATTGGATGTCCTAGAAAGAATTTAAATTCTCCCATATAACTCAAATCTAACTCACTTCCCATAAAAATTAAAAAATATTTTAAAATAAACTTAGTAAATAAATACAAAAAAAATCCATTAATATAAATTTGAAATATTAAAATATAATTAAAATTATATTCATAAATATATTAAGATAATCTTTAACTTCATAATAATTTGTGTACAATAAAGTAACATTATAACTCCAAGAACGTGTTTCTTTATCAAGACCATATAAATCATTTTATAATATAAAAACATGATTAATAAAAGCATCAATTTCAAAACATTGGGTTTGAGAGACACAAACATAATTATAAATAAAACAACTTAGAAAATCACTTTTAAAATCTATTTGAAATAACATAAAACATTAAAAATTGGGACATGTTAAATATTTTATAATATATTCAACTATATAAATAAGTTCAAAATAAATATCAAAATAAATAAATTCTTATTGAAAATATATTTAAGTAATATGTAAAGATTAATTCATAACAACATGTCTATATTCATCCAATTATTTATAAAAATCCATTTAGTTTCAATAAAATGATTATCTATAAGGGGCTAACCTAAATACCAAACAATATTTTGAGAATATTCATTAATATCATCATGCACAGAAATGATACAACTTGAATAATAGAATTATTTAAATTAAATAAAAAATAAGAATTATAAAAAAAATAAAACATTACTTATAGTTACAATACCCAAATCAATATTACAATTTACATTGTCAACATGACGATCCCAGTGAATGTTTTAGGATATAGAAATAGGTCGGGATGGTGGACTCTCCCCCAAAATTTATTACTCTTTATCCTTGATTTTTTATTTAATAAAATTAAAATCTCTAAACACATCATTAAAATTTTCATAATCAAAATTCTATTTCATATTATTTACATTAAACAAAACATGATCAAGATCATCAATATCCATTATTCTTTTTTTATAAACTCTATAATCCATACTATTTTTATAATAACCATGAAAAATAATCTCATAAACCTTATCATAAAATTTATATAAATTATCCTTCAAATTAAAAATAAAATATTTATAACCAAACACTCTAAAATAAACTAAATTATGATGATTTACATTTAAAAAAATAGTATGGGTTTTCTTCAACAATGTTCTAACAATAATTCTATTTGAAATATGAAAACCATAAAATATGGATAAATTTAAAAATATATATAGTAATGACATATTAACTTAACATAGTTCCATCCATTTCTCTAAAAAAATCTATTTTCTGTTCTATAACACCATTTTTGTTTTTTGTTCTAAGAGAAATAGCTATAAAAATAAGCATTATTTTCATAAAACATTTTATATTATTAAATATTAATTTGACATCCTTTATCAATATGAATTAAAATTATTACATAAAAATTTTTATTTTGAACTCAATTATATGAAGAAGAAAAAATATTTAGAAAGTATCCAACTTTTTTTAAATAAAATAGAACCATGTAAATTTATTATAAAAATCGATAATAAAAAAAGTATATTAATTTCCTCAAATGATAAAAATTTTAAGGTGACCAAATAAATCAAATTGTACCATCATTAAATGTGTATTTTCAATTATTTTATTTATACGTATGAAATAACATTTTAATAATTTCTTTTTCATGAATAAATCACAATAATGAAGCTATTTTTACTTTATAGTATGAAACATAAGAACATTATCATTTTTATAGTAATTAAGAAACATTATGAAGATCACATGGAATAAACGTCATTTCCATGGAATTGTATCACTATTTATAACATTCAAAAATATATAATGATGTATTTTTAGTTCAAAAAAATCAATATTATAAATAATTTCCTTTAAATAAGTATTAAATAATAAACATTCATTTGTAAAAACTAAAAATTTATCATTTTAAAAATAAAATTGAATTCCGTCATCACATAATTGGTAAATAATAATTAAATAATGTGTTAGACCTTAAATATATATATCTTTAAAAACAAATGTATAATTTTAAACACATATTTTTCAAAAACTATGTAGTTTTGCATTGGATTTATCTACAAATGTAATAATACCTCCTTCATAAATGTTTTATGTTATAAAATTTGTTTTTTTCTAGTAATATTAAAAGATAATCCACCTCACATATATCACATGTTTTTCTTGACATATCTAAGGTATTTTTCTTATAAAATTCAACTTCATGAAAATTTTAGTTCCCATGCTACTTTAGGTCCAATCAAATTAGAAAAATATTTTTTAGGTACCCACATAGAATTTAAACAAGTATTTTATGGTAATATAGTTCGAAACTATAAATAAAATTATTTCAAAATCCTAAATAATGTTTAAATATTAGATAAAATTCATTCTTATAGTTTCCTTTCATGTCACATTGAAAAAATATAATAGAAGTAGAAAAATAAATGTTAATTTTCAAAAAATGATCATTAAATATTTGAGTAAATATCATATCATATTAAAAACCATAATTATTATTTTTTATTTTATTCAAATATACCACTTTATTATACTTTTCATTTCCTTGAATTAATTGAGAAAAACTATACATAAGATGTTCTACATCACTTTTAAATTTTTTATTGAAATGTTTCAGTGATTTTATGTTTTTAGAAAAATATAATTCAGTTGTAGAAGCATTATTCTTTAGTTTTTCATTCTCTTATAAAAGAAATTTATTTTAAAAGATGTGTTTTTTGTTATTTTCATTAAGCATAATATATATTTTTATCTATAAAAACATATTTTATCAATATTTAATTTTGTTCAATTAAATAAGAAATTTGGAGTTTCAGAATCATAATCAGAGTCCAAACATGATGAATAAAATCTATAATCACTTACCTTAATTAGAGATTCCGTGAATTACAAGTCATTAGATTATTTCTCATTTTCTATTTCTTTACTAGAAGAAAAATCATTGGTACAACCTTAAATAATTTTCAAAGGCTTTTTATCCCTCTATTTTTTATCTTGATTCTATTTTTGTATAGTTAGGTTAGGTATTAATTTTATTCCTACACTAAAAAAATGTATCATTTGAAGAATTATAATGAGTACAACATTTTTTATCCACCTTGTGTTTTTTATTTTTGATAATTTTTTCTGAACTAGTTCTTGAATCCTTTACATTTCATTCATCTATAGTCTCAACACAATATTAACAACATATATACTTTTCCCAATATTATAGTTTATAATTATAAGAGTTAATATATGTTAAAATAATATATTTATATTTTACTACATTTCTTTTCATTGTAACCTGTTCATCTATTTTTAAAATTCATGTTTCTACTGAAGTAGTGATGCAATTAATTCATCAATGGTGCACTCTTTAATGTTTTACATTCAAAAATGACTACATTTATTGAGTTCTATATCATTTTTAGTTCTAAAAAGAATCCTTCAACAAGTAATGGATTTTCAAAAACTTCACCATAGAAAATTCATTCAATTTGTAAATATTATTATTTATTGGAGCATCTAGTTCATAGTTTTTTTTCACACATCATAAAGTTTTGACATTCATCTCTATCTATTATGTTCATAATTAAAATAAATTTTTATGATACACTATGAATAACTTGTATAATCTTCCAAATATGATGAGTTTTCATACACAATAACACTTGAATAAACATACTTCTATTAATAAAATAACATAAAATATATACTACATTATAATTGAAAACATATTTGTAAATGTAGTTTTCTTTTTTGAATATCATGGTATGATTTTTATATTTTTTATTATTTTTTCAGGATTAGGTATTTTTCTATGTTTAATTGATTGAGGTATACCTCCATTCACTATTTCTTAAATCTATAGTTATTATCAACACATTGGGGTAGATGTTATGGACTCAATGCATTACTTTTGTTCGTTAATTCTATCATAAAAGGATCATTTACCTTATTTAATAAGGTCTAAGATAATGGTGTGCACTATAAAATATAAAAAAAGACTCTAAATTCATCTTCATGTAGTCATGCAATTAGTATACTAGCCATTTTAATTATTAAATCATAAAATAAGTAATGTTACGACAAAACATATGGTGTGTATAAATTTCAATGCGTGGTATCTTGGCTTACCATGTGGTCAATGCTATATTATAACATTACATACTAGGTTTCTTTTAATATGGTAACTTAAATTATACCCACCTATATTATTTAAATAATATAAATTCATCTTCATGTAGAATGATGTCGATAAGTATTTAAGAGCTCATGAATAAAGATCCTATGAAGTTCTGAAAAAGAATGTAATGTGGTTAAGAACGCTGAGTGTATCAAGAGAACTACATGGTGGGATCTTCTTGTTACTTTCATATTCTTATGTAGGGGATGAAAAAACACAAAATATAACTTATTATGGATACTACACCCCATAATATGGGAAACACAATATTTTTAATTTGATACAAGCCTAAGGAGAGGTGAAACTCGAGTGAGAAAACATAGTCTATCAATTGGTTAGCATGATACTTTCTCGCATCCATGTGGTGGGAGAGCACCCATTAAAACTATTAAGTCTCAAATATTACGTGAATTAACTTTATCATATGATTGATATACTAGTTATCATTCAATAACATTGAAAAAATGTAATATGTTTAAAAAGAATATCATGTAATGACTTTAGAAAAAACATATTCATATGGTTATATGAAAAATATTCATCTGCTCACATGATGAAAAAAACAGATGGCCCCTTGTGGAAAACCAACATTTGGACACACAAAAATCATATAAAATTTTTTTCATTAGAATATTCAGTAATTGTTTAAGACCATATAAACATTAGATACAAAAGTGAGTATAGTAAACATAAATTTTGAACAATGTGAGAGATTTATAAGGGATAAAACAACACATCAAATCATCTTATTAAGTTTAAGATATTTTCAATTAACAATACAATAAATTATCTAAAAATGAATAAGAAATAACTAAATAATTAAAGAGATTCTGTTCATTTTTATAGCATTGAAATGACATTTTCATTATTCCTCTATTGTAATGTATGTTTAAAGAAATGTATTGAATATCCATCACACAATGTTGTGTGCAGTTTTAACCTATGTTACTGAAGTTATAAATGAATAATATAATAAAAATTTAATATGGAAATTATTTTACAATAAAAAAATATGCAGCAAGTTTAGATGAAAAGTTTTGAATATTTCGAGAGTGATTTAAACATCATCAGAGTTTTGTAAAATATAAATAATCTTATTATATTTTATATGAAATGTGAATTTCAAAATTCAATGTAATATTCCACATTATATAATAATAATATTCTTATTTATTGTAAAGTATATATTGATGAATTTTTATTCACCTAAAAAATAATATATATTGAGGAATTAGAATATTCAAAACAGAAAATATAACAAAAGAATAAAAAACTCCTAAAAAATAAGGTTTATAACTGATTAAGGACTAACGTGTAGATGGTTAATAATTTTATTAAATGTATATTATAAGGGAATAAGTGAGTTTCCTAGTATTAATTTTTCTATTATAGTTGATATCAAAATAGAAATTAATTATTCACAATAATAACTATTTTAATTAGTGACGTTTCATTTATGAATTACATTTTTGTATATTCAAACTGTGTATGGGGGATTATGTGAAAACATAAAATAATTTTTGTTAAATAATTTTGAATTAATGGTTTGAAAAAATTTCTTAAATTGTTTCATTAAATGTGAAGAATGATTTTAATCAAAGGATATATTTTTTGAGATGATTGTTGATGGAGAGTTTTTTGAGGGATGGATAATGTTTTTAGTTTAATATTTTTTTGAGTTCATCATAATAAATGGATGGGTGATGTAGAAATTTATTAAGATAAAATACATTTTATACACTATGGTTTTTTTGTTTGATTTAATCAATAACCATGGATATATTTTTCCATAATTTTTTTATTTCATGGATTTTAATATCCAGATAATGTTCCTCTATTTAAGTCTCTATTTATTAAATTTTTCTCCAATACTAAGTATTTTTGGTAACTAGACAATCATTCATTGAGTTATAATTGATCTCTCTAACATATTCCATTTATGTTGGGTACATTATTCCCTTTGATTATGATATATGGTATTCTATATTTCCTGGGGGATATAAATTATTACCAATAAAACCCTTTGAAAAATATTTCATAGTTCATGGGATTTTTTATTTTGAAACCATATGATTACTTATTCTTGATAGGTTATGATCATTTTATGATCATATTATATTATAAAAATACTCATTCATTTATAGGGTGTGAACAACACATTAGACATTAATAAAACATGATTATAATAATTTAGAATGATTATTAATTTAAGTAACATGATGAAAATAATTATCATTCTATATTTTTTTTCTTATTAGGATTATTATTTACATACTGAGTAAGTATTTTTTTATTATCCATATTCTTTCTATAGGTGGGTTATGTTATCTGTTTAATTAAATTGGGTAAATTTATTGGAATTTTGGATTATTATTGATTACTATTGTTGTATTATATATTTACATTCATTATATTTCATTTTACAGATAGATATGTTTTTATTCATCTAGACGTTACATATGGAGTATAAAAAAGTTATTAATGTCTCTTATTGTGAATTAATTCGACTCAATCGGGTGATTGGTGGGCCCAAAAATTATATACCCTCTAAATATATAAATAGGTGTTATGAGTGAAAAAAGTTTTGTTTTTTGGTTTACTCCATCCTAATTTATGAAGAGTTATTTATTATGTCCACGATGATGAGTAAATGTCTTGGAATAGGGCCATTAATGTGTGTTATTGATGTATGTAACCATGAATTACATTATTTTTATAATATTATTATTGATATCCATGTTTCCATTTTTTCATAGATATAGAATTATCTTTGTTTCATTTCACTACTTTATTATTGAAATTAATTATTTCTACAATATTATGTATATCATTGTTATTATTTTAGTAGCTTGAATTATATGTTTCTATTTCTGAGCATTTGTGCTCACCCCTTATTATGTTTACATTCCATATGTTATGAAGGAATGTAGTTCATGTGATATTTAAATAAAGATATGTTGTTTTTGAGAAATTTTGTGGGATTTTTATGAATAATTATGGAATAAGTAGATTCATATTTTATGGAAATAATGTTGGTCTGATACAAAAAAGATGGGCTTAATTAGTTTATTTATTCCCTATTTCTCTAAATCTGGAAATCTAAAAGGTCCGGATATTGATGCAATTCAATATGTTATTTAATTTATAAAATTATGGGATAATTATATCAATGAATATAAATTTGTTATCATATCCAGTATGTTAGGAATATGTTTTTTTCCACAAATCTGGGACCGTGATTCTAGACAACACATTTGGAATCAGAGTATGAATTAGGTAACTGTGGAGATTAGGATATTCTTTAGGATAATTTATTGTTTGATAAGTTATGGTTTAAAAAAATATAAAAGGTATAGAAAACCCTATAGTATAGTAGGATAATAAATGATTTAATGTTCACTAGTAACATATAATTTATTTTGGGATTATAATAAGATAACATTAGTGAAAATCATTAGGGTACGTCAAAATGTGAAATATAAATATAGGACACCATCTTGATATTTTGGTAGAGTAGAGGATTAATGATTCTCCAAGAAATTAAATTTATATTTAAATTCTTCATGTTGATTTAAGATATATCACTAATGTGCTGAGGTATAATGACCCCAAAAAATGGTTGACTAGGTTTTAATTTGACCATCACCAGGTGCAGAAAAATGTTTTCTAACATTACACCTAATATGAAACACTTAGGAGGATATTATATGGTTAATAAAATTATATCTAATTCCCATTTAAAGGATTTAAGAATAATGTTATCTAATTGGGATATAAAACATAATAAAAATTGAAAATAAATAACCAAGGATTGAAAAAAAAAGATTCAAACGTTGATATGAAAGTATCAATCATAATAAAAATGTTTTATAAGGGAATACATATTTAGATTGATGTTTTCAAACACATATTTTTAGATATTATCATAACTATTTTTTTTTAGTTGAGAAAGTATAACTAAGATGAATCTAAGAAAGCTATATGTCAAGAAACCAATTTTTTATTTCAGAAACGGTTATTGAAGATATTTTATAGGGGGATGAATATTCTAGATTAAAAATTTTAACAAGATAAAATAAATATAAATTTTAATTATTTAATTTAATTATCATTGGAAAATAAAATATAAAAAATAGGGAATTCTTATTGTAGTTAATTCCAATGTGGATATACTCTAATTTAAAAAATCTCTATATGGAAATAAATAATTTTTTCACTATATTGATTTTTAAGGGGAATAATAACTTGATTAAAACCTAATTTTTGTAGTGTGTATATAAAAAAACATGGCACATATATAGCGATTCAAAACCAAATTACAGCACTAACAATAGACAGTATAGGTCATAACATGAACACTCTTAACATTATAATACGGGAGTTATAACCCATACAATTAGAAATAATTATTTTTAATGGAAATCATAAGTAAAAAGTAAGATAACATGTGGGATATTGGATATAGTATTAAAGACAGAAGAAGCCAAAATGGGAAAAATATATATATATAAAAAAATTCACATGTACTAGTAATTGATTAATATATCAAAATGTTTCTATAAAAAATTATTAAAAGTCATAAATTATTTCATTAATAAATAAGAATTATGACTGATAGATGAAAAAAAATTCACAGAGGACTTGGTTGGTAAAACACATCAAATTTCAAAGTAAATATATATTGTCTATCAATAATTTTTTTACTTTAACTATTTTCACATTGAATATGTCTCGAAGCCTTTAAATTTGATCTATAAAACTAATTATCCAATCTTCTATCAGGTAAATTTACTGAAATTCAAACCTCATAATTATCCATGAGAGAGAAAAAGTTCATTCAAGGATATTT